>CM073129.1:5274249-6659249 GCA_037039145.1 Fundulus diaphanus | reverse complement strand
TGACTATCCTCTCGTCCACAGGAACCAAAGTGACTTTTGTCATTCCAGATCATGGCGTATGGACTTGTGGTAAATCTGAAAATGGAGAATCGGATCTGCCGTTTTCTGATTTAAAAGGGGGAATGTTGTGCCATAACATGCCATGATAAATGATTGATCTCGGATTGGATTCTGAACAGTGGAAGAGGGTCACAAAGGAATTCCACTCTGCCCGTAACAGGAGACCCCCATGTTTGGACGGCCCTTTTTCCCAGCAGGAGGTCAGCTGTGACCACTCCTGCTGAGATAAAACCTTTCTCCCACAGACAAAGACTCTCTCTTCTCTTCAACTCTTCTCCTGACTCCAAGGTGCTGGGACACACTCCTCCACCCTTGGACGACTAGCACTCCTCTGGGGGGGGTTCCTCCTCCCTCAGGAGCCATGCATGGGGCCTGGAGCAGGCCCCGAGCTGAGTGGGAATGAACCCTTCTGAAACTCAGTTCCTCCCCGGCATAGGGAGAAACTGCCAGCCGATTCAAAGATAAGTCTCACTTCTGCTTAAAACAGATGCCGAAGTGAAGGAATCCGTCTATGCCAGCTTTGTTCTGCTTTCTCAGCGCACCACAGACGGAGCTGGTTCCAGGCAACGCAGAGCTGAAAAGCCGGCGCAGAAGCAACGTCCCCATGCCGAGGAGAGATCTGCTTAAATTGTGACTGCAACCGGGGTCAGAGTCTGCCTGGAGGACCAGGCCTCCAAGCTATCCAGACCACGCCGTTAGCCACATGCGGCTGCAAGGCTAACGCTAGCCTGCCAAGAACCGAGCGCTAGCCCGCTAGCGCTAGCCAACCATTTCCTCCTTCAACGCTTCTTCCTGGAACGGCCAAAGTGGACAGAACTCACACATGAGGCATCAACAGGTTGGGCAGCGGTCTGATGGTGAAGAAAAGGTTTATTGGGAAATGTTTGTATACCGTGGTGTTTAGAACAAACGGCTAACCGGTAGGTCGCGCTAGCCAAATATGCTATTAGCCTTGCTAACATCCGGTTTCGGACATTTGAAAATGAGTTCGTTTTAAAGCATAAAGCGTAACTGTTCTGCTCCGCCATCCTCCGATGGTCTTATCTGCCTTATTCCCGCATCAATATGATATATTAATGCCGGTTTTCAAGGCAATTTTGGGAACTTTATGTTGTAACCTCTTAGCCACCGAGTTGCTGCAGCGACCCCATGCGCCCGGAGGGAGAATCGCATTAACAAACTCGGTCGTAAGGGTTTAAATAATCTTACAGGACAAACAGTCCTCAGAATATTATTTCAACAAATAATATTTTGTTTAACTTGGGCTTTGCATTGTGAATGGATTGAAATACATGGCAGATGTTTTAACTCCACTCCATGCTTTTGAAATCAGATCTGGAGTGAACAGGGATTCACTGAATTAATCTGATTATGACCAACCACTTTTGTTTGTCTTTTGTTTGTTTGTTTGCATGTAAATTAGTTCCTTAGCTTAGCTTCTTTTTATCTTCATTTTGCTTAGTAGTTTAGTTAAGTTTCACTAGCCTAGTAGAGAGGATTTATTAATCGAAATATTGTGTTAATTCAGGTAAACAGCATTACATAGTGATGTTCTCTGGATGTTCATCTTATTTCTGTTACTAAATTCTTGGACTTGAAAAGAATGTTGTCACTCCTTTATTCTATGTGTGTGCAGGTTTTGCTGTTAAAAGATTGCTAGTGCTCGAATTCATCCCTTTCAACCGTTGTCTTGATATCAGCTTAAGAGCTGATCATCACCAGACAATACTTAACAGACAGAGAGTTATTTATGAAACATTAAATAACTTTAAACAGTGTATAATTGCACAACACCAGATAGAGATGCAGCGATGCAAATGTGCAAATGTGGTGCAGAGTCCAGTTTATAGTTTAACAGTTCAACAGTCTGATGGCAACAGGGAAAAAGCTGTTGCAGAACCTGGTGGACCTGCAGCGGATGCAGCGAAGCCTCTTCCCAGAGGGCAGCAGGGAGAACAGTCCATGGTGGGGGTGTGAGGGGTCACTGATGATGTTACGGGCTCAGGACATGCAGTGCTGGGATGAAATGTCCTTAATGGAGGGAAGAGGAGCCCCGATGATCCCTTCTGCTGTCCTCACCACTCTCCTCACGTTCTTCCAGTCGGAGGTACTGCAGCCTCCACACCTCACAGAGAGACAGCTGGTCAGAATGCTCACTATGGTGCTTCTGTAGAAGGTGGTGAGGATGGGCGGGGGCAGGTGGGCTCTCCTCATCCTCCGCACGAAGTACAGTCGCTTCTGTGCCCTCTTCACCAGTGACGTGGTGTTCACAGACCAGGTGAGGTTGTCTGTGATGTGCACCCCCAGGAATTTGGTGCTGCTGACCACCTCCACAGCTGAGCTCTTGATGAGCAGTGGAGCGTGGCGAGGCTGGTTCTTCCTGAAGTCGATGATGGTCTCCTTCGTTTTCTCCACGTTCAGGATCAGGCTGTTGTCTCTGCACCAGCCCACCAGCTGCTCCGCCTCCTCTCTGTAGTCCCGGTTGTTGTCGTCTCTGATCAGGCCCACCACCGTTGTGTCGTCTGCAAACTTCACGATGTGATTGGTGGTGAACCTGGGGAGTATGGATGGTCCTCCATTTCAACTTAAAATGGCAAAAAGAATGATTTACGGTCATCTTTGCTTGTTTTCTACTCTTCCTCCACCGACAGTGGGTCCTCATATAGAAGACAGATAGGGGAAACGCATATGGCTAACAAGTGTGTCCCCTTTCAGCTACTGAAATCAGAAATAGTGACGCAACATGGCGCCTTCCATTGGGTGCACCAGCACCTATGTTTTTTAAACTATTAATTCTATGTTATGAGAATGGTTTAATTTTTAATGTGTTGTTATTAGACTTTGCCAGAATATGTATTTACTTATTTATTTAACGTGTCCTGTCTGGCAGTGTAGCATTAAGAATTGATGTCTTAGTGCCAAAGACAGCCCAATAGATTTTACTTTAACAAGTGGAACATTGCTTTCGCCTAGTGCTCTGCTTGATTTATATATGTAAATAGCTTTCTTAGATTTTATTCTGGGACTATTTGACATTCAATAGACACAAAAACAGAACGGTAGAAGAGAAATAAAGAAGAGAAAAAGATGAGACAAAATGCTAAAAGGAAGAAAAGCTGAACAAAAATGGAGGAGAGGAAAAGGAGATAACAAGATAACATTCTCAAAGTCTGCTTCTACACCTGCTGAGAGAGACATAAAAAAGAACAGCAAAACCAGTATTACAGGTACAAACAACCAATACCTTGATAACATCACTGAAAAATCCACAGTGTTATTTAATACAAGATGTATAAATTGACAGCTAAAGCTAACTATAGGGTTTTCTGTATAGAAGTGAATCTGTAAGCACCTGAATCCAAGGACCTGCAGGTGTGTGCTAGAGTGTAAAAGTGTATGTAAGGTTTATCCATAAGAAAAAAGCTCAATAGTGGTAGTGAGGAGCCAAAGACCCACACCCAGAGCACCGAGGAAGACACCGCGGAAACCAGAACCCCAGATGCCCAAAAGGACCCCCAGAGCAAAGGGGCCCAAGAGAGACCAACACAGGGAAAGCTGCCTCCCCCATCCCAAGGAAAAGCAGAGAGGAGCCCAAGGAAACCCCCCAACAGCCACAGTGCTGAAGCCCCCAGCTCCGCTAGAAGCCAGCTACGCCGGAGTGGATTCCGCCATGGGTCCAGAGGCCCGTTGCCCAGGGGCACCCAGCCTCTGGGCCTTTATGTGTTCAGTGACATCCACATAAATACAGTCTGTGGAAGAACCACAGTGCCAGTTCTGTTGGACCTCAGTGCAACATTTGACACTGATGACCATGATATATTATTAAAGTGACTGGAGAGCCGGGTTGGGCTAACTGCGCAGATGCTACACAGTTCTACATTGCAATGTCACCCGGTGACTCTGAACTCATTCATGCACTGAATGGACGCTTAGAACAAATCAGTGCATGGATGTTACAAAACTTCAAATCAAAACTTCAAAATCAGCACGCAGCTACAGTTATTGCAACTACAAACTTGTGATCAGGCTGGAAATTTGGGTTTAGTGATGGACTCATACCTGAACCTTCAAGGACACATAAAGGCAGTTACAAAGTCAACCTTCTATCATCTGAAGAACATTTCCAGTATTAAAGGACTGATGTCCCAACGAGATCTAGAGAAACGCATCTATACGTTTATCTTTAGTTGTATTGATTACTGCAACAGTGTTCTCACAGATCTGCCCAAAAAAACAGACAACTGCAGCTGATCCGGAATGCTTCTGCTCGTGTTCTCACTAAAACCAGGAAGACCGAGCATATCACCCGAGTTCTAAAGTCCTTACACTGGCTCCCTGTAGCTCAGAAAATAGACTTTGTAATACTTCTGTTAGTTTATATATCACTGACCGGCTTAGCACACAAATACATTAAAGGCCTGTTGTAGCTGTATCAACCCTCCAGACAACTCAGATCTTCTGGTTCTGGTCTACTCTGCAAACCCAGAACCAGAATCAAACATGGAGAAGCACCATTCAGCTTCTATGCTCCACAAATCTGGAATAAACTTCCAGAAAATTGCAAAATAGCCGAAACACTGAGTTCCTTTAAATCAAGACTGAAAACCCACCTGTTTAGAGTTGTTTTCGACCCATAATAACAGGACCATTGACTAACATTTTTTATGTGTATTGATGTTTTCACTTGAGGCAATTTGATGTTTGTTACTGGTCTCAAAACTGATGTTTTTATGTTTTCATGATGTAAAGCACTTTGAAGCGCCTTGTTGCTGAAATGTGTTATACAAGAAACATTACTTAGAAACTTGATTTAAAACGATAGACAGGATTCCTTTACAGCAGTGTTTAAAACCCTTTCTTTCTTTTGCTGAGTACCTGATTGACACCCTGTAAGGATCTTAAAATATATGCGTTACATTCCGCATTTACTCTTGAGTCCTCAGTGTCCGTGAGTTATCTGATGTCTCCCTGTTAACTGCTATCTGCAGCTCCAGCATCTGTAATCTCAAAATCCTTAGGAGGAGCATTGGAGAATGCAGGAACAAGCATCGGGGAAAATCCTTTACAATCTGTTAGAAACAGCTTTAATTAATTTTGGTATGATTTACCTATGTGTTATGCTGTAGGTGTTGCGGAAAAAGAAAAATGGTTTATAACTGCAGAATTAATTTTTTCATAAACTATTATTCCTATGAAGAGAGTGAATGCTAAAGCAGCATAGTTTATGTAAAATCTGTTAGTTATACACTAACTGCCAGAACTCAGCAGGCAGCGCCGTGCAGTTTTCTGCTGGCGCTGTCCCCTCTGCTCTCTCCACAGGTGACTGCAGTTGACTGGTGGGTGGGGCGCGCACACCTGCGGCTCGTTCTGCGAGTCAGTGCGGAAGCATAAGAGCAGCGCTCAGACAGCTGGAGGATGCCAGAGTGTTAACCTCAGTGGTATGCCTCAGTGGCCACTGTTTTTCGACAGTCTCGTGCTCTTCACTAACTCATGTCTCCTGTTCTCCCAGGTTTTCTCATGCTTCAAATCCCGCTCCAAGGGTTCCTACATGCTCTGGCGTTCTCAAGACGAGCCTACGTGCTCATCCTGTCCTGGATTCCTCTCTGGGTTTATCCTCGTGCTCCCTTGGTCGTACCAAGCTGGGCTCGACTCACCTGGTTCCTCCAGCTGTCCCTGACCACCACTGTTGCTGCTCGGACCCCATCCACGTTCCTGCCGCCCACCTGTTGGTCAGTCACCAATCTCCATCACGGCGAGGCAGCGCTGAGTTCTCTCCTCCGCTCCACTCCTCCTGGTCCGGTTTCCGTGCTTTGTGGTAAGCTCTCGGTTCTTTAGTCACGTCACTCCATCACCCTGAACCTGTCTAACTCCTTTCCTTTCTCCCCAGACTGAACGTATCCTGGCCCTGTCCCTCTTTGGGCTCAGATCCGTTGTGACTCTCTGCGTTTTGTCTTGCCATAATTATTTCCATACAACTTGTTCCACAAGCTCAAGCGGGATTTTAGTGGCTGTAGACCACTTACAGGTTTTGATGCTTTTAAACTCTCTAATCAAATGCAGTATAGTTTGTGGTGGTGCAATACACATCAACTGATCTATCGAGCATTTCCTACTCTAAACTTCTGACCTTAAGGCATATTTACCTGTGGGAACCAGGGAAGTTTACTGGGACCATGATTTACCCCAGACATGTATGCCAGAAAAGACCCCTGGTACAGAGATGGTACTTTCTCATTTAGCACAAACTACAAAGTGAAGTGTAATTATAGAACCAGACAACCCGCTGCTAAAGAAACATGCTCTTATGACTCCCATGGAGAAAATGGGGAAAGACAACCTTGAACACCTGCAAAGAGATACAACTAACAAAGAAGCAACAAACCACAAGACCGGCAGCAACGATATGGAACAAAACTGTTAATACTGATGGAGAGAACTACAGGGCAACACAGCTACTATGAGTGCATAAATGTGGAGAACATGCAAAATATGTGTGGTAGGCCAGAAATGTACTTAGTTATGGGTGTAGAGGTCCATTGCCATACCCCCTCAAGGATTCAGAAGCAAGCAGTGAGGACACCGAGACCCAGGAAACTAGCAACCCTACGGAGCACAGAGGCCAGTCAGCCCACCAAAGAGACACCATGCAACCACCCAGAGGACAGCAGAGGAGAGCCTGGGACAGAGCCTTCATGCCCATGGAGCAGAGGCCCCCCAGGAACCAGTAGCGATAGCCTACCAACCCAGCCAGGCCCAGTCATCCAAGCATGAGCTAGGTGTGGAATCCCCACATACCCAAGATCTTGAACTCTTCACACCAGGTGGCATCAACAGAGCCATGATGAACAAGCACCATATCTGATCATTGAAATATGTTAATTACTAAAGCCCTAGTTAGAAGACAGATAAAATATCTTTTATTATTGATAAAAGGTAGTTAATCTGGTAAATATGTGAAAAAGCTTTTGATTCAGTAGCAAAGTCTTACACCGAAAATAACAAAATAAAATAATACAACTTTTGAATTTAGCAAATTTATTCAAGGGGCACAAATATTGAAAGATAAAACTGTTTTTAACTAATTCACCAGTGGCACAATTATTAGTACCTCTAGTGTCAATGGTTTCTGTTTTGTCAAAAGGACAGCACTTAGTCTTCTGCTGTAACACATTCGCTAGATTTGAGTTTACAGAGAGAGAGATCTTTGCCTACTCGTCTTTCTACAAGCTTACCCAGAGCCTGGGACATCTCTGATGTGCCCCAATCATTTCTGTGATAATCAGACCATATGTTTTGGATCATTATCTGACTAAAAGATCCAATGACTACCCATCTTTTATCACCGGATTTGTACTAAATAAAGCCCATTATTTCAAAGGGTTTTTGATACCATTCACTAACAAGGTTGCCAGGGCCTTTAGAAGAGCAAAAAAGGCCCATAGCAACAAAACTCTTCCACCATATTTTATAGTTAGTCATGTTCTGTTTTGAACCAAACTGTCATGAAATGGGGTTTTGTTAATGTTTTTGTACATTTTGGCTGATTCTCCACTCCATGCTCCACCCTTCCCAGTCAACATTAACTTACGCACCATAATTCGTTCCACCTGCTACTTTAGCTAATCAGACTCAACCCAGCTCACCATCCACTCTGCCTACATATACCTGCCTCACTCAAGCTCTCATTGCCAGAACGTCTCATCTTGTCTCACTGCCTGCATGCGTTTTTCCCCAGTGTTTTCTTGTCGCTTTGCCTGCTGATCCTGTGGACCTGTTGTTGCCCTCCACTTGCTAGTTGGCTTACTAGTGCCTGTGTGTTTCGCCTGGTTCAGGATTGTTCCTGAGGATTCTGTGTTTCGCTCTGCCCACCCTGGGGATACATTGGCTGCACCTGATCAGTCAGTCTCTGCCTGCTGTACCTGGTCAAGTATGTCTCTGCCTGCATCATCTGGTCAGTTCTGCCTCTGACTGCATCGCCTGGTCAGCTCGGTCACCGTCTGAATCATCTGCTAATCTATCCCATTCCTGCCATCACCTGGTCAGCCGTCTCAGTCACCCCCTGTCGGCATCAGCCATTCCGGCCTGCCTGAAGGCCTTATACACTTAAATAAACAACACATTTGTCAAAAAGGACATTTTCCTGGCATCACTGTATAAAGCCCCCTGGCCATGTTACAATCGCTCTCTTTTACCCGCTGCTTGGGCAGCATTAGGGAGAACACTCTCAGCTCTCTCTGCCTGTGGACCCTCGAGGAGAGACCTCTACACTTGGGAGACAAGCCACCACATGGGGTTCGCAGACTCACAAACGTGCTCAACTGAGAATGGAGCTAAGTCTGCAACCTATATTCTGCGTAACCAGACCCCGGAGTAAAGAATCTGTCTATACCGAAACCATCCTTGTGATTTTTCTCACCTACTGCAGGAAAGCTGAGTATCCTGCAGCCTCAAGATAATGAACACAGTCACGGCAGGAAGGCCTTGCAGAGGTCCCACCCTGAGTGCAGACCACTGTAGCCGTGTAAGCGTATCCCAGGCCAGGTTTTATGAGAAGTTCCCTTCGATCTAGCCACCTGCTTGCTGCTCAGACAACCAGCCTTCACCCTGGCCAAACTTCTTCTAACAGGATGCCAAATGTCAACCGAACTGACGCAGAGGTACAGACAGGTTTGGCAGAGTTAGGCAGGGAAAGTAAAGTGGTTTACTTAATGTTTTTTCACTGTGTTTTTAAAGCTCGACCAAGCTAACATGCTGGCCTGCTTGCATTCTGGAAACCAAGCTTTGCTGATACGTTTGAGTGTGATTTTAGGGTTATAACAAACGTTATTTCCGGAAGGGTTTTATATACTATGGGATATTAATGTTTGTGTTGTCCGGTCCGCTCATTATGACCAAATAGAACTTGAAAGTAATTTAAATTAGCGTCGAATGTCCGCTAGTATTAGTGCTATTAGCTTCATGGGTAACATTATAGTTACGGCCCTGGTAAGCATAACTACTGCTCATTTAAACATAATGTATCTTTCGTTTAGCTCCGCCATCATTCGATAGTGCTACGAGCGTTATTACAGCATCAGTAGGGAACATTAATATCGATTTAATGGTGTTTGTGTAACATTGGGATTAAACTCAAGCTAATATAAACATTGCTCACAGGAATTGCTCCGACACGTTATTTCCAGTCAATCGTTATTAGCTTGGTGGTTTAATCTTAAATTACTAATTCAAGCCTTAATCATTTCATGGCGAAATAATCACATTAATAAAAATCAAGGCTATTGATTTCTACTTAGCAAATCATTCTTTGAATGTTGTATCCTCGAATAATGTTTTATATGACTCACATTTTGTAATGAACAGAACCGGAAGACCCAGAATTCAGCCGACAAGACAGGTTGCATTTAAAGACAGTTTATTGAAGGCAGGCAATGGGTCAGAAACGTGAAGGCAGAGGCAGACAGGATGATCAAGGGGATAAACCAGAGTCCGTAGTCCGAGAGCCAGTCCAGAGTCAGAGCCAAGTGATCAGAGATCCAGGGAGAGTCCAGAGCAGAATCCGGGAGCAGAGTCGGAGCACAGAAACAGATCCGGTAACCGGCAAGCAATCAGGTTTGACAGGGGTAAGGCAGGCTCAGAGAATCAGGAGACAGAAGCAGATCAGAACACAGGCAGGCAGACAGAAAATGCTGGATAAGACTCACTGGAGGTTTGTAATGATCTGGCAAAGCTGAGTGGGCTGAAGCGGGTATAAGTTAGTGGATGAACAGGTGACTGGAGTTGAAAACTAAATAGTGGCAACAGGTGAAGCTGATCTAGAGAAAGGTGTTGGCTGTAGGTGGACTGAACTGACTGGGTAGTGGCTGGTGGCTGAGAGGTGAACAGGCTTGCAGGAAAAGTCCAAAAGCAGAGTTACAAAAAACCCAAACTATGACACATTTGCATTGTGAATGGGTTGAAACACATATCAAACGTTGTTCTAAATTAGTTTAACTAATTTAACCTCATTCCATATCCTTTAAAATGAACTTTGCCTCTCTAATTTGGGTCTGCAGTGAACCAGGATTCACTGAATCATTCTGAGGATGGTTTTCAACTATTTTATTTCAACTATTTTATTTTTCCTTTTTTTCCTTTGTGTGCACATAGTTCCTTAGCTTCGTTTTATCTTAATTTTGCTCGATGGCTAAGTTAAGTTTCACAAGCCTAGTAAAGAGGATTTATCAATTGAAATATATGGTTAATTCAGATAAACAGCATTCTATAGTGGTGTTCTCTGGATGTTCATTTATTTCTTAAATAAATTCTTGAACTTGAAGAGAAGTTGTAACTCCTTTATTCTATATGTGTGCAGAATGCCAGTGCTCGAATCACTCTTTCAGCTATTGTCCTAATATCAGCTATTTGGACTGATATTCACCGGACAATAACTAACAGACCGATTAAATAACTATATTATTTAATAAATATTAAACATTAAATAACACTCTACAACAGTTTTGAAGTTCCTCAGAAAATGGGTCCTCATAAGGCCTAGTGACCAAAGAGAAATTGATTTGTGTCATATATGTACCACAGGGAAACAGAAAGTTATTGGTTACAATTATAAGTTCCCATAAATTAAAGTATAACTGTAAAAATGCAGTTGAAGTAATTCTTAGGTACCAGGGTTCTATGTTAAAATAATAATAACAAAACTGTGTTAATGTGGGATATTTTTCCCCTCACAGATTAAATTAATTAATAGTCAAAAGGTTTTCTAAACTTTTCAAGGTGAGGTTATGTTGCTCTAATAAGAGTTGCACTTATGTTAAGCCTTTTATATATCTTTAACAGAGATGACAATAACGTTGTCCATATGTTTGTATGTGCATTCTCAATCTGGGTTTTCTTCTGCACATCAGTAATAAAAATCTAAAGTCTCTAAAAGAATTGAAAGTGACTTAGAAGATCTAGATCTTATTCTCCTTGCAGGTTTTAGTTGGTTTGGTATAATTTACAGCCGAGTTACATATAGAACTGAGGATTGTGAAACCAGACTCCAAATGATTAATCGTCTCTTTTGGCGAAAAAGATATAGCAAGGCAGAAGAAATGTTTTCCAGCAAAGGTTAGTGGCATAAATAATGAGCAAACGGAGACTGCGTCTGTTTGGCCCTGCAGTTGCAACAAGGCTAATTAGTCCTTAAGGGAGAAAAAACACATTTTGAGAAGAAAATGAATGATTCGGAACTAATACAATGCAGTGATAACAAGAAGGTAGAGGAAAATAATCAAAACAAGAGAAAAGTAATGTGGAGGTAGATAATGCATTTCAGAGAATGAAAACAAAAGAAAGCAGAAAAATAGGAGAAAAAGTTAACCTTATTCACTATCCGTGTTATTGACAGGCAGCATTTAAGTCAAAGAGGAAACAGGCACAAAGAGAAACAGATGCAGGAAGGCTAGAAAGAGAATCCTGATCAATACTGTGAGGGGAGTGATTGATCTAGACACATAAACACATACACATAACCATAGATAGGGACTTTAGGACCAGGAAGGAAAAAAACACTGGACTGCGCTGTAACTAAATGCTTCATACCATTAGTACCTGTTAATTAATACTATACGTATGCCAAGAATCATATTGGAAGCACTTTGCTGTGATGTAGCGGTTTGAGTTTTCCCAATTATGCAATGAAATCTTAGCACATGTGTTTTTTTGTCTGTTCACTTGTCTGAGGTAATCTTGAATGATGTTTCACTGTAATAACTTGCTAACTTAATTTCACTTAAGGTAGCGCTCACAGTTCCCAGTCCATTTTCAATACAGTTGAAATAAAGCTTAAGTGTTGGGCCGATATTTTTTGTTGGAAAATTTAAAAATCTGAAGCTGAAAAACCCAGCACTTCAAAGTGAAACAAAAATTACAACCGAAGAAAAAAAATTCTAACGGCAAAAAAATAAGGATTTGAACTGAAAAAGAAAATCTAAACTATTTTTGGCCAAAATGGGGCCAAATGTTTGAAACTGAAAAAAAAAACATGCTCTGAGTTTTGAATTTCTTTTATCTTTTTTAGATTCAAATCTTTGTTTTGTTTTTTTTGTTTTTTTAAACAAACATTATGACCAAAATGTAGTTCCATATTCAGTCATTAAAAGAAACTATGCTTAAAAAAAGCACTAAACTGATCACCCTAAAACACCTTTCTGGAGGCTTAGTCTGCCCTGTAATTTACTGTAATTTCTGGAAATCACGTGAGACTGAGTTAGAAGTGGCAGACTTGTGTTAGTCTGCCACTGCAGCAAACTCCTAACTATTCCACAATCCTCAGAAGTGAGATATGGGTTCACTTAGGACTTTGTAGCTATATGTGCTAATTAATGTAGTCCTAGAAAATATTTAAATGATAAACTTACACATTTTAGATGAGGTGCTGTTCGAACATTATAGCAGCTTACTGAAACTCAGTGCATCCCATGCCACAGCAGAGGGGAAAAAAACACCAGTCACTGAAAAAACCAACAGTAAACTCTGAACACAACAGGTGAGTCAGTATAAGTCAGAAGAATCACATAAATGTGGATAATGTGATACTGCTGGAATGTAGTTAGAATTTTAGGTTTGTCTTAATCGCGATTTGTATTTAATCTAGGAATGTGCAATCACAGTTTTGCGTATGTCAACAGAGAGAAAAAAAATAGTGTGATTAAAAACTGTGAATTATTATGATAACAATAAACTAATTAATGATTTTTGGAAACCCTACAAACTGAAAGGTTGGTTGGGATTAAGGGTGGGCAATAAAGACTTAAAACTGTATCCCAACATATTGTGGTACTATTGTGATAACAATAAAAGTGATGATAAAAGACTATTTACAGCTTCTTGCTTTACTTTTAGATCACGGTATGGCTGTGACTGCATGTCACAGCAATTATAGCCCAATAAACACAAATACTGTGCTTAAAAACATTAAGCCACACAAAGTAACTGTAATCATTTAGAGTTTGAATTTATTGATCTTTATCACTGCTCTCAAGAAACCAAAAGTGGAGAAAATAGTCAAAATAACAACACTGACCTGTGAATACATATGACCATGTCAACAAGGTCAACAGGTTGTGTATGTCTACACATAAAGACATAATGTTTGCTGTGCATATCAAATAAACAAATAAAAGTCACATTTTGAAAGTGTTTTTTCTAGATCTCTACTCTGATAAATTCCTTATGCAAATTAACGCTTTTGCAACAATGTTCATTAAAAGTGAGCCTGCATTCCTGAATGGATTCCACATGGAAATGTTTAAAGCTCTGAAGCCAATTATTTAGCAATATAAATTACGATGCCATGACCTTTTCTCTGGCTTTTGTGGCTTTTGTTCCACTATACTGGGAATCAAACACGCTTCTGATATATTCATTCATTCATCAGTGATGACCCATTTATTATAAGCATGTTAGTATGAACAAGGGATCAGTTCAAAGAAAAAGTCACGCTAAGGCTATACTGAAACAATTAAACCATCTTAAAACAAAAACCTGAATGCATAGGTTCCACAGGCTCCCATTTTAAAACAAATGTGCACTTTAATCAAATGGGAGAAAAAAAACTTTTTTTCAAATGAATATGAAAATGCACCAGAGGGTCGGGCAAGATGATGCATGTCAGCTTATTTTGTTTGTTGAGGCCTCTGCAGACAGAGCCTGAGCCATAAGCCTTTTTCGATATGTGTGATAATGAAATTCATTTCTCCCCCTCCCTTGTTCTCTTCATTTTCCTCTTCCTCCCCTGTCCTACACACCATCCGTTTAAAAAGGGAAGGCACTGCATTTAAATTACGTTGGCAGCTTACTGTAAGAGTCCACTGGGGAAATCGAAGAAGAGACAGATAGAGAAAGTGGGGGGCGGGGTGGAAAACAGAGTTATGGGAAACAGCAGAGGGCGAAAGTGCATCTTTAGATGGGGAAGATAGTGATGGGGATGTTGGGAAGAGGCTGGCAGGGGAAGTGGTGTATATAAGTGGATAAAGTGGGAGTAAAGAAATGCAAAAGGTCAGGCAAAGAAGGAAACTCTGAATTAAGAGTTGAACGAAAGATGGTGCCAGGAAGTGACAGTGTTATCCTCCGTCCTTGATCTGTGTTCCACCTTCTGTCTTTCGTCTTCCTTTCTCTCATGTTGTTTCGGGTTTCTCTGGTGATGGATGACAAGCAAACCCAGGCAATCCCAGAATGCTTTTTGTCATCCCCGTAGCAGAGAACTGCTGCGTCTGGCTATTTACATGCAAATAGGGGTCCCCCTCCACCACCCCCACCATACCCATACACACACCTTCTATCAGTCCCATCTGAGCTCATTCATTCTGTCCAACACTTTTTCACTTTATTATGTCGGTGTCCTAAGGCAGTATTGGGAAAAAGCTTTACTATTTAGATAAATAGAAATACTATACCATCAGACTGACAAAACATTTGACAGAGAGTGTATGTGCTTATTACTCAACATCTAACCCAAACTTTAAAAGCGATGTGTTAAACCTTAAGTCCATGCTTTCATTAAGCAGCTCATAAAACCTCCTTCACCAGTAATCACATGAACTTGATTATTTTATTAGTCTCACATCATTGTAAAGGTAAATTATCCACACCAAATCAGCTAATCTTATCTATCTATCTATCTATCTATCTATCTATCTATCTATCTATCTATCTATCTATCTATCTATCTATCTATCTATATGTATTAGTCAAAATAGTAGTCAAGTAAACACGAAGTGCAGTTTTTAAATTAAGGTTTGTATTATAAAGGGAGAAAACAATTGTAAATCTACATGGCCCTATGTAAAAAGCGATTGCCCCCTAATGCCGGGCATACACTGCACGATATGTTCAGTCGTGGTGCTCATATACAGCTCAAACTGTACGACGAAACCACAGGGTTTAAAAGTTCACTGCTCACGATATCTGTTCTTACACTGTGCGGCCCGACGCTCTGATGCGACCTGACTGCTCACACTGTATGTTCAAAAACCACACTCAGCCCCGTAGAGAGGTGGCGCTACTCTGACTCGTCTATCTAGAAGCCAAATGTCAACAGTAGAAGAAGAAAAAGGCAGAAGTGTTGATGCTCACTGTTAAATATGAGGCTCACTAGAAAAAAACACGCTGCTTTGGAAATTCTAAGAGTTGCTCCTCCGTAGTTTGACTCCATGTCACACGTACCGCCACCATGCTTCTCTCTGCTCCTATGTTTTCGTTTGAGAAGATGAAGAAGAATCTAATTGTTTGCGCGTGCGTGCGTGAGGTCGGGGAAAATCGGCTCGTAGACGGTCGTAGCTCCGCTTCAGCAGCAGGACGCGCTCACGATCACTCACGATCACTCACGATCACTCACGATCACTCACGAGGGCTGACTGAATTTCAAACATGTTTGATTTTCAACCGACGGTCCGATTCCTGATCGGGAGGTGGTCGTGAGAGGCGAATTGCCCCTCGTTACCCTCCATATACTACACGACACTGGACGCACGATCAAGCCGAAACTCGGCCCGATCCAGAAAATTCTCGCACGACTGAAGAATCGGCCCGAAAAGGGCAAAAACTTGTACAGTGTATGCCCGGCTTAAGTCTAACAACTGGTTGGGTCTGCCTCAGCAGCAGCAACTGCAATCCAGTGTTTGTGATAACTTGCAATAAGTCTTCTCCAGCATCGTGGAGGGCCACTCATCTTTGCAGAATTGTTGTCATTCAGCCACACTGGAGGGTTTTCATGCATGAACGACTTTTTAAACTTCATGCCACAGCATCTGAATAGGATTCAGGTCAGGACTTTGACTTGGCCACTCAAAATTCTGCATTTTGTCTTTCTTCAGCCATTCAGAGGTGGACTTACTGCAGAACCAAAGTTGCTTTCAGCTTGAGATCACGGACAGACGACCGGGCCTTCTCCTTCAGGATCTTTTGGTAGAAAAGTGGATACTGGAAGGCCAGTAGACTTATGAAGGGAGCAGAGCAGCTGAGGAGGAGATGAGCAGCTGAGATCTCGCGAGAGCTGTGCATAAGTAAAAATGGCGGTATACACATAATATTAATCTGATCCACCCAGGTAAGAAGCAGTCAATAATTTAAAGTTAAACAAAGTAGTGTTTAAATATTAAGAACTGTTTTATATTTCACAATGAAACACACTGGACGAGGAGACCTTGACCAGCCTTGAGAGCTACCTTGGACGACAGCATCTTAATGGGGAAGCCGAAAAGTTCCACATTCACGAAAACACCATCAACAAAACGCTCCCGTTTGAGTTCGACCAGCGCTGCTTCCACCATTTCTCCAGATAGGAGCTACAGTGACGTTCTGGAATCCATATAAGCTAACTAGCCTGGATGCCTGTCTTGCCTTGGTAGAAGTCCCACACAAGGAATTTCAAGCCCTGAGAGAGTCGGTGGAATACAGCCAGGAACAGCTAGCGTCCGTCACAGCCGAGAATAAATCGCTGAGAGAAGAACTCAGGAAGCTCACCGATGGGATGATTCAGCTGTTTGATGAAAATAGTAAGATTAAGGAATCCGTTCTGGACATTCGGGCCCGAAGTATGAGAGAATACCTTGTCTTTGCCGGTATCCCAGAGCAGCAAGAGGAGGATACCGAGGAAAAAATCTGTGAGTAAGCTTTATTTTAATCGTCAGCTGTTCAGGTATAAGAAGGTCACTCCATGGCTTTATTAGCAGCTCAACAGGTGAATTTAAAGCATGTGACACAGGTTAAAAGAGAGTAGAGCTGAACATGGTGATAAATTAAATGTATGCACAGCTCAGCAGGACGTTTGCACTGTATGTGTATTAAGTCATGGATGGGTTTCTGTATTATGTGTCGTAATCCTTTTTCTTTCACACCCTTCTCCCTCTCTGCACCTTCTTAATTCTCTGTCTTTCTTTATCTTATTCCTCTGCTTCTTTCCTGTTGATAAGAAAACCACAAGCACTGACATGGAATGTGCATGGAGTTGGCACCAGAAAGAAAAAGTTGAAGATTTTTTAACCAGATTAAAAGATTAAACACAGATGTTGCCTTATTGCAAGAGATTCATAAATCAACTACAGGTGTAAATGATCTCAACTCACCTGAGTTCCCTAATGTGTTTTCCACCTGCTATAACTCTAGAAAAAGAAGAGTAGCAATTTTAATCCACAAAAACGTTTACAATATTAGACAAGATTGTAGATCATGTAGGTAGATTAATAACAATAAAAATATCTATTCATAACCAAAAGTTATATATCGTCAGAATATGTGGGCCAAATGTTGATGACCCCTAATTCTTCCACAAATTTTTCCATGCACTTTCAAAACACCTGTGTTGCTCTCTATTTATTGGTGGTGACCTCAACTTTGGTCTAAATGAGGAAATACAACAGGGACTCAGCACAGTTGGCAATTATTAAATGTAGTCAAACAATACATGGGCGATTTTGGTCTTTGCAATGCATGGCGATCTCTTCATCCTAACAGTAAGGAATATACCTTCTTTTCAAATGTCCATCATTCCTACCCTCCTTTAGATTAACCAGCAGCTCGCTGCTGTCTGACATTTCAGATGCTGTAATACATCCTATTGCTGTCAGTGATTATGCTCCTGTTTCTTTAACACCGATAAATAAAATAGTAACCACACAAAACAAAAGCCGGAAATTTAATACATTATTGCTTAAAGATGAAGAATTTATCAAATATTTTAAAGAAGAGTGGGCTTCATATGGAGTACAATGATCTACAAGGGACATCAGCATCTATTCTGTGGGAGGCAGGGAAAGCAGTGATGAGAGGTAAACTAATTTCATTCTCATCTCATAAAATGAAGATAAAAAACAAAAAGATTCAGGAATTAGAAGAAAAAAATAAGTTACTAGAAGCCTCCCAGGAAAAGGGAAACCTGGGTAAAATTGGTAACATAAAATTAGAATTAAACAAGTTTTTTTATTCAAAGAATAGAAAACTTTCAACGTGGTAATAGTAAGTCAGGGAGCTTTTTAGTGTGAAAATGGTTGTTTGTCCTGTTTGTCTCTGCGATAGACTGGCAACCTGTTCAGGGTGTTCCTCGCCTCTCTCTCGTTGACAACTGGAGATAGGCACCAGCACCCCTTGCGACCCCACAAGGGATGGATGGATGGATAAAACAACTATATTTGCAGTTACAGGTTCAACTGGGGATACATTATATCAGGGGTGACCAGTCGATCGCGGAGGCAGTACTGGTCGATCGCAGAGTGACGTTGAAAATCATGTGGTCCACACTCCTTACCACTTGGTGGCGGTAATGCTCACCTAACGTTTTTTTTGCCAACCGGCAATAAATTTCAAGAAGAAGAAGAAGACGTTGGAAAAAAACAAGCCTGTTAGCGAATTGCCTCGGATTTTAAGCCCTTGCTAAAACAAATGCTGACCAAAATGAGTGAGAAAGCTGGGCCAAGTAAGAAGGCAAAAACATATCACTTTCATACGGAATGGGAGGTGGACTTTTTTTTCACGATGTCATTTTCGAAGTGCGTTTGCCTCATCTGTCATTCTACCATCGCAATACCAAAGAAGGGAAGAGATATTATCTTCAATCCAAGCTCTGCAGCTGTCATGAACTACAGTTACACGGCGCTGTGAAGCCATGGCTGAGGATTTAACCCAGCAACTGTGGAAGGACATCGGAGATTGTGAGTGTTTCTCCCTGCAGTTGGACGAATCTACAGATGTGAGTGACATAGCCCAGATGTGCATTTTCATTCGTATGGTGTTTAGTGATCTCACTGCAAAAGAGGAGCTATTGACAGCACTTCCCATGAAGAAACAGACGCGAGGAGAAGACATTTTTCAGACGTTTAAAAACGTTTTTGAGAAAACTCAGCTCCCAGTGTACAAATTGGTGTCTATGACCACAGATGGAGCACCTGCAATGGTTGGACGTGTGAATGGATTTATTGCAAAGTGCAGGCGGGAGGATGCGTTCCCAGACTTCTTGAACTACCATGCACGCTACACGGAGGAGATGAACAATTGTCTGTCAGAGTTTGACAAACGCTTTCAAGACTTTTCTTTGCTCAAGCCAGTCGCTACATTCATGTGCTATACTTTTCAGGAAGATGCTGAGGTTGATTCACTCGCATCAAACATTGCAGCACTGTTTCACTTGAACTCTTCTGGAGTGGAAGATGAGATTTTGACTCTACAAATTGACATTGAGCTGAAGTCGAGAGCTCATGGACAGTTCTGGAACTTACTCACAGAGGAAAAGTACCCCAACATGAGGAAATGTGCTGCCTCCTTGACTGCATTATTTGGCTCCACTTATTTATGTGAGTCAGCCTTTTCATACATGAAGATCATTAAGTCCAAATACCGTTCCACCATGATTGATGAACATTTGGAAATGTGCTTGAGGCTGGCTGTCAGCAGCTACTGTCCGGACCATGCATCCCTGGCTGACTCAATTCAGTGCAAGTCATCAAAGTAGACTAAATGTAAATACTTATGTGTGTTGTGCAATATTAGTTTATTCGGTTATGCAAGGTACATCAACATACATTGTACATACAAATAATCCTTAATAAACTTGAAAATAGTTATATGTTTTGCTTTTTTGTCGTGGGTAGTGTCATGATTTTAGGTTCTGTCTTAGTTTTGAATTATGGAATAGTTTGAGTTTTGTTGTGGTTTGATTTTGTTCTTTGTTTTATACTATCTGTTAGGGTTCTTTAAGCTTTTAGCTCAGTTCTGTTCACCTGCCAGCTCACCTCCCTGTTTTTACCCTATTAGCTTGTCACTCCCCTGTCAGCAGTCACCAACCTATCAGTTCAGTTCTCTGTCAGTCACTTCCCTGCCTCTGATTAGTTCCAGCTGTTTCCCTGGAATTAGTTTTCACTCCATTTCACCTGTGCACTTCACTATATAGTTCTGCCTCAGTCTTTAGTTCTCCGCCAGATCTTTAACGAGCCCACGGTGAGTTTTGTTCCAGCGTTCCTTTCTTGATTGACCTGTTGATGCTAACCTGAGAGCCTTTTTGATTCTGAGCCAGCCTGTTCCCTGATCTGTTTTTCCTGCCTTGTCTGACTGATTTACCGTTTTACCGACCTGATTCTGTCCCATGATTATCCGAGCTTGCTTTTGCCCTGTCTGTACCTCTGCCTAATTTGGACTGCCTTTTGTGTACCGGATTTTGGACTGCCCTTTTGATCGTTGAGCCCGCCTGTCCCTGTTTTTTGCTTATACCTCGCTTGTTTGGTTTGAATACTGGGTTTGCCTGATTCTAGTTCATAACAGGTAGGTAGATCATTTTGACTTGGTTGTTTTATAAGTAGCTCGCATGCTGAAAAAGTGTGAGCACCCCTGCATTATATGATCCTGAAAGTACAACACCTTCTGAGATTTTCTACAAATCCTTATACGCATTGCAGATGAACCCGTCAGATAATGACATCGATCAATTTCTGGATAAAATAACACTTCTTAAATTATCACATAGTGAAACGATGACCCTGGATTCACCGCTGAGGGCGGTCAGTGAGGTAGTTGATGGTCCAGGCAGCAAGATGTTCTGGCACTAACATTCCACTGAATGTTGCAGGAAACTCAGGAAAATGGCAGATTCCCAGCTAATATGAATTCTTCTAATAGTAGTAGAATTCTTCTGCTATTATTCTCCTGCTTAAGCCAGGCAAAGATCCTGTGTTTCCTACCAGCTATCGTCTCATATCCCTTATTAACGTTGTTGTGCCATATTAAAGCCATGATGAAATAATTGATGTCAGATTGAATTCTGGCCATGTAGCCAGTGGACAACTCAGAAGGGGGTTGTGTGAAAGAGTTTTACACTTTCAGGCTGGGACGGCCTCTCTCTCAGCAGGGTTCCATGCTGTTAGACCAGTTCTTCTTCACCATTTTCCCTCTCCCTGGATCTGCTCTGGAGAACAGGGCCGCGGGGCTGGGACTGCCAGTCATGCCCTGCAAGCCACACAGACAAAAACGACCCCTGGCCAGAGATCCAGTTCTCATTCTGCTCCGTCCAGGGACTCTAAAGGTGGGGCCACCCTGCAGGAACCATGCATGGGGGCCTGGAAGAGGCCACAAGTTTAGTGAGGCATGAGCCTCTCTGAAACTCAGTTCCTCCCGGGCATCGGGAGAAACTGCCAGCCCATTCAAAGTCTCTCACTTCTGCTTAAAAACAGATGCCGAAGTGAACGAATCCGTGTATGCCAGCTTTGTTTTGCTTTCTCAGCGGACTCCAGATAGTGTCAGGAACGGGGACAGATGGACCCAGTATTCAGCCAGACAAACAGGAGGTAGGATTAAAGAAGGTTTATTTACAGTAAAAAACAGGTGTGAGCAGGAACCAAGAAAAACAGGTCTAAGGTCGGTAACAGGCAGGCTAAATAGACAGATGGGGATCAGGCAAGCTCAGATAGTCCTAGGGCAGAATCAGGTCAGGCAAAACAGGCAGGCAGTCAGATAAGGCAGGAAAAACAGTAGTGATGTTACGTGATGTGCCGAGGCTTCGAGGCGTGTGTCGAGTAATGGAGGGAGCGTTTCCATAA
This sequence comes from Fundulus diaphanus, assembly GCA_037039145.1. Classification (NCBI taxonomy): domain Eukaryota; kingdom Metazoa; phylum Chordata; class Actinopteri; order Cyprinodontiformes; family Fundulidae; genus Fundulus; species Fundulus diaphanus. The sequence continues at coordinate 6,637,629 of CM073129.1, read as the reverse complement.
TGCGCGTATCAAAGCTTGCTTCATTTAGGGGAGGAGCCGAAAACAATGATGTCTGAAGCCTCGCTGCTGTACCACGTGACTGCTTCGGGAAGTGGCTCAGATTTCGGTGCGGGGTTTGACAGCTTTAGAAACCCCACAGGCTCCATTCAAAATGTGGGTTGTTGTAGGCGAGTTGCGGTCAGTTGAGAGAGTGGATAGAGTGAGGACAGGATAGGAGTAGGATGGAGCCGGCGAGCAAGAGGAGGATTTCCCCTATGGATAAATTGTTGTTTCTTAATAAAAATGCATGAAATCATCCAAGTTACACAAGCATTAGTCTATTCACTACCCCCTCCCTAGTTCCACAAGCACTTTCACTGTCCTCTGCCTGATTAAGCCCATGCCATTTTTCTAGAGTCACAGAAAAACATTATTACACAACATGCCATATCACATGACACTACTATTTTGGGAATAATTACACACAGAGAATACATTCAAACAATATTTTATTATACACATATGTGTATACATAATTTATGTAGACAAATGATTTCGTCCTACATCCTTTTGTGAAGTCATTCCCAAGAGCCATAATAGACAAAAAAATCAATGCATCACACGTGTTAAGATACAGCTGGCTGTGATTATACACCTGGCCAGTAGGTGGTTTCGTGTGCACATGAAGCTTCAAGAAATGAACCCTTTCTCGAACCAGTTGGCTCAAGTGGTTCAATGCCTCATGAGGCTTCATCTCACCATCACTAAAAAACAGGTTCAGGGGTCAGGCTGGCTCAGAATCCAGAAAGGCAAATTGGGTCAATATTCACCTGACTAACAGAAAAGAGTACGTTGGACAAGACTCACCAAAATGGCACGAAGTGATCTGGCAGAATGCAGGGGGCAGAGGCAGGTATAAGTAGGGGAGTGAGCAGGTGAATGGAGTGAAACTAATTACCGGAATGGGTAGAGCTAATGAGGGGAAGGGAAGTGACTGGAAGTAAACTGAAGCTGATTGGATGGTGACTGGAGAAGGGGAGTGACAGGGTAGTGACAAAGAGGTGAAAGAATGCTGGCAGGTGAACTGATTAAAGGCTGGTGATAGAAGTGATTGGAGCAGGCCAGAAGAACTGATAACATAAAACAAAGTACAAAATCAAACCACAATAAAACCCAAACTATTCCACAAACCAAAACTAATACAGAACCTAAACCTAAGACTAAACAGAACACACAACCATAACAAAACCCAAATCCTGACAGATGGAGTTGGTTCCAAGCAACGCAAAGCCGAAAAGCCGGCACAGGAGCCACTTCCCCATGCTGAGGAAAATCTGCTGAAATCGTGGCTGTAACCAGGTCAGAGGATGCAGCAGAGCCCAGGCCTCCGATCCCGACCACGTGTCAGCTCATGGCCACATGTCTCCAAGCTGCTTTAATACATTGATGGGATATTAATGTTTATGTTATCCGGCCATTTATTATGACTAAAATAAAAGCCGAAGCTTTTAAAGTCAGCGCGAAAATCCGCTAGCCAAAATGCTATTTAGCTCCTGGTTACATCCGGTTCCGGACTTTCAAAAGGAGCTTGTTTTAAAGCATAAGGCTTGTTTGTTTCGCTCCACGGTCATTCGATAGTGCCTATGAGCCTTTTCCCACATTAATATGGAATATTAATGTCGATTTAAAGGCGTTTTGGTTAGCTTTAGGAGTAACCGATTTTAGCAACCGATCACTACAGCGACCCCTAGCACCCGGAGGTAAAATTGCATTAATAAAATCAGTCATTCATAAGGTTTACATGATTTTACTGAGCAAATCATTCTTAAAAATATTATTTCCTCAAAGTAATGTTTTGTGTAATTCGGGATTTGCATTGTGAATGGGTTGAAACACATACCAAATGTTCTGAATTAGTGAAGCTAATTTAAGATCATTCCAATTCTTTAAGATTAACTTTGGTTCTTTAACTTAAACAAAACGTTATTTAATCAAATAACGTTTTGTTTAACTCAGGATTCGCATTGTGAATGGGTTGAAAACATGCCAAATGTTGTTATAAATTAGTTAAGCTAATTTAACTCCATTCCATGCTCCTTGAATCAGATCTGCAGTGAATAAGGATTCACTGAATTATTCTGATTATGATCAACCACTTTTGTTTTGTCTTTTGTTTTGTTTTTGCATGTAAATATTTCCTTAGCTTAGCTTCTTTTTATCTTCATTTTGCTTAGTAGTTTAGTTAAGTTTCACTAGCCTAGTAGAGAGGATTTATTGATTGAAATATTGTGTTAATTCAGATAAACAGCATTATATAGTGATGTTCTCCGGATGTTAATTTTATTTCTGTTATTAAATTCTTGAACTTGAGAAATTGTCACTCTGTTATTCTATGTGTGTGCAGAGTTTGCTGTTAAAAGATCGCTAGTGCTCGAATTCATCCCTTTCAACCATTGTCCTGATATCAGTTTAAGAGCTGATCATCACCAGACAACACTTAACAGACAGAGAGTTATTTATGAAACATTAAATAACTTTAAACAGTGTATACTTGCACAACAACGTGGATATTAAAATAATCTGTAAAGCTCTTGCAAAATTATTAGATAAAGTCACTCCTCTCGTAATACACCCTGATTAGACTGGTTTCATCAAAGGAAGGCAGTCATCCACAAATGCACGCATGACCAGTGATGACATGTTTAGCCGCATGTCGTCATTCAACCGCTGGTTGTCTAGGTGGTGTCCTGAAAACGACGTGGGCTACATTGATAACTGGAGAACTTTCTGGGGAAAACCTGGTCTGATCCGAAGAGACGGCATCCATCCCACTTTGGATGGTGCAGCTCTTCTTTCTAGGAATCTGGCCGGATTTATTAGTTATCCTAAATGCTGACAACCCAGGGTCCAGACCAGGAAGCAGAGACGTAGTTTAACACACCTCTCTGCAGCTTCTGTACTGTTACCCACCCGTTATCCTATTGAGACGGTGTCTTTCCCACGGCCAAAACTAAACAAATTAAAAACGGATCTAAAAGGAGCAAATCATAAAAATCTAATAAAAATCAATACGGCTCACTTTGAACCAAAAAATAAAACAATTAAATGTGGTTTATTAAATATAAGGTCTCTCCTTCCAAAGACTTTGTTAGTTAATGAATTGATTTCCGATAATCAGATTGATTTATTTTGTCTCACAGAAACCTGGCTACAAGAGGACTATGTTAGTATAAATGAGTCGACTCCATCCAATTATTTAAATTTCCACATACCCAGATCTACGGGAAGAGGGGGGGGGGGGTCAGTAGCAACTATCTTTCAGTCTGATTTATTAATTAGTCCCAGGCCAATTAATAACTACAGTTCTTTTGAACATTTAACCCTCAGTTTCCCTCATCCAAATTGCAAAGCAATAAAACCTCTTCTGTTTGTTGTTTTGTATCGTCCACCGGGCCCTTACTCTCAGTTTTTGGATCAGTTGTCAGACTTCTTATCTGATTTGGTGATAAACACTTACAAGGTTATTATAGTGGGGGATTTCAACATTCATGTTGACACAGAATGTGATAACCTTAGTGTAACCTTTAAAACTATCCTAGATTCAGTTGGTTTTGCTCAAAATGTGCATAAACCGACGCACTCTTGGCTCCATACTTTAGACCTTGTGCTGACATATGGCATTGATTGTGAAGAATTAACAATGTTTCCTCACAACCCTGTCCTATCTGACCATTTTTTAATAACCTTTGAGTTTAATCTAACTGAGTTCTCCACCCCCAAAAGAGCGTTCCATTATAGTAGATCTTTATCGGATAATGCTGTATCAAAACTTAAAGAGTCTGTCCCCCTTTTAATAACCTCAGAAATGCCCTGTAGATGGCAGCAATGCTGTTTCTTCCCATTCACAAATTGACACCCTTGTTAACAATGTGACTTCCCCATTGCGTTCTGCATTAGATAATGTAGCTCCCGTGGAAAAAGAAGGTGATAATTCACAGGAAGCTGGCTCACTAGTTTAATTCAGAGCTGCGTTCCTTGAAGTACAATGTTAGGAAATTGGAGAGAAAATGGCGCTCTACACACCAAGAGGAATCCTACCTAATCTGGAGGGACAGTCTATTGTTGTATAAAAAGACCCTTCGCAGAGTTAGCGCAGCATATTTTTCATCATTAATTGAGCAGAATAAAAATAATCCTAGATTTCTCTTTAGTACGGTTGCTAAACTTACCCAGAGCCACAGCTCTGTTGATCCATCCATTCCCTTAGCTCTTAGCAGTAATGACTTTATGGGATTCTTCATAAATAAAATTGATGCCATTAAAAATAAAATCATTGGCATCCTCCCAAACACGATTACCTCGTCCTCAGTAAGTGAGGCAGCGTTGGAGGAATCTTTAGAACCTGCACAGTGTTTGAACTGTTTAGAAGCAGTAGAGCTTTCTGAGCTATCTAAAATTTTAGCTTCATCTAAACCTTCTACCTGCATGTTAGACCCAATCCCAACCAAGTTGTTTAAGGAGATATTCCCATTGATCAATGGCCCTATTTTGGACATGATTAATCTATCCTTAGTAAATGGATATGTACCACAGGCTTTTAAAGTAGCTGTTATTAAACCTTTACTTAAGAAACCTTCTCTTGATCAAGATGAGTTAGTAAATTACAGACCTATATCTAATCTTCTTTTCCTATCTAAAATTCTTGAGAAAGTAGTTGCTAATCAACTATATGAACATTTACAAAGTAATGACCTACTTGAGGAGTTTCAGTCAGGCTTCAGAGCTCATGATAGCACTGAAACGGCTCTGGTTAAGGTCACTAATGATATTCTCATGGCCTCAGATAATGGACTTGTGTCTGTACTTGTCCTGTTAGATCTCAGTGCTGCATTTGATACAGTTGATCACAATATTCTCCTACAAAGACTTGAGCATACTGTAGGGATTAAGGGGAAAGCATTAGGCTGGTTTAAATCCTATCTGTCGGACAGATTCCAATTTGTTCATGTTAATAATAAATCTTCTTCAAACTCTAGGGTCTTTTGTGGAGTACCACAGGGTTCAGTCCTTGGACCAATTCTCTTTACTATATATATGCTTCCGATTGGCAAAATTATCAGACAGCATAGGATTAATTTCCACTGTTATGCGGATGACACTCAGTTGTATTTGTCCATAAATCCTGATGAATCCAATCAATTACTTCAACTGCAGGCATGTCTTGATGACATCAAAAGCTGGATGACTTTAAATTTTCTGCATTTAAATTCTGACAAGACAGAAGTTGTAATCTTTGGACCAGAGTCCTCAAAAAATAAAGTTCTTAATCAATCACTTAATCTGGATGGCATTAACTTGGCCTCTGGTAATAAAGTAAAAAATCTTGGTGTTATTTTTGACCAAGGCATGCCATTTAAATCCCATATTAAACAGGTTTCCAGAGTTTCCTTTTTTCACCTCCGGAATATCGCCAAAATTAGAAACATTCTGTCCAGGGGTGATGCTGAAAAACTAGTCCATGCATTTGTTACTTCAAGGCTGGACTATTGTAATTCTTTGCTATCAGGAAGTCCACAAAATGCAGTTCAAAGTCTTCAGCTGATCCAAAATGGTGCAGAAAGAGTTCTGATGAAAATCAACAAGAGGGATCATATTTCTCCTATTTTAGCTTCCCTTCATTGGCTTCCTGTTAAATCAAGAATAGAATTTAAAATTCTTCTTCTAACGTATAAAGCCCTTAATAATCAAGCTCCATCATATATCAGAGCTCTGATTACCCCGTATGTTCCTAACAGAGCACTTCGCTCTCAGACTGCAGGTCTGCTGGTGGTTCCTAAAGTCTCTAAAAGTAGAATGGTCAGGTCTCCCTCGAAAAAGAGATCTCAATCTCAAGGGACTTCCTGGTTAAATAAAGGTTAAATAAAAAAAAAAATGGGAGGCAGATCCTTTAGCTATCAGGCTCCTCTCCTGTGGAACCAACTCCCAGTTTTGGTCCGTGAGGCAGACACCCTGTCTACTTTTAAGACTAATCTTAAAACTTTCCTTTTTGACAAAGCTTATAACTAGAGTGGCTTATGTTGCCCTGACCTACCTATGGGGATGTGCTTCGATGGGCTTAGGCTACTGGAGGACATCAGGATCTATTTGTCTCATTCTATAGAGTTCTACTGTTCTTCAATTATGCATTGCTTGTCATCATTTCTGCTTATAACTTTTTGTTCTCTCTCTTTTTTTTCTTCTTAGTAGGTACATCTGGTCTGGCGTTCTGTTATCTGAGACATCATCCAGAGAAGACAGCTCACCCGCTATTACCATCTAATGTAGAACAGATTACTGGATCAATGTGTGCTTCTGTGCTTGTTTGTCTCTCTTGTTGTGTCTCTGCTCTCTCTTCTCTAACCCCCAGTCGGTCGAGGCAGATGACCGTTCATACTGAGCCCGGTTCTGCTGGAGGTTTTTCCTTCCCGTTAATGGGGAGTTTTTCTTTCCGCTGTCGCTTCATACTTGCTTAGTATGAGGGATTGCTTCAAAGCCATGGACAATGCAGACGACTCTCCCTGTGGCTCTACGCTTCTTCAGGAGTAATGCTGCTTGTCGGGACTTTGATGCAATCAACTGGTTCCCTTATATATGACAATTTTTGACCAATCTGTATAATCTGACCCAATCTGTATAATCTGATTGATTTTGACTTTGTAAAGTGCCTTGAGATGACATGTTTCATGAATTGGCGCTATATAAATAAAATTGAATTGAATTGAATTGAATTGAAATTGAATTACTAATTTACTACTAATTTAATAGATCATTCCTATAGTAAAACATTGAATCCAATATAATGTCTTTAGATGCAGCAAAAGCGTTTGATAGAGTTAATTGTACATTTTTATTTGCAACTCTACGTAAATTTGATTTTCGATTTTTTTTTTATAAATTGGTTACAAATTTTATATAGTTTCCCAACAGCATGTGTCTGGACGAATAACCAAGATTTTGTCTCCAGAGGGGCAACAGGCAAGGATGCCCGCTTTCCCCCTCACTGTTTGTTATTTTTATTGAACCACTAACAGCAACATTTAGACATACTAATGATATTAAAGGTATAAAATGCATTAAAATTAGAGTTGCACCGATACCAATACCAGTATCGGCCGGGGCGCCGATACCGCGCTAAAATGGTGGTATCGGTATCGGCAAGTACCAACAAATAGGTCACAGATACCATTTTGATGTTTGTATGTCACTTGAACGCAGCCTTCTCTCTCCCGACACTCACTAGTTCTACTGGATTCACTTTGTATTAGTCTTTTTCCTGCTTTAATAAGGTAGCAGCTTGACAAAGTCATGATAGCAATTATTTTACATCCAAGTAGAATGCAGTTCTTCATATATACACACACACATAAATTTCAAAGTAATGGTATCGGTATGGTATCGGTATCGGCCGATACTGCACAGCCAGGTATCGGGTATCGGTATCGGGGCCAAAAAATGGTATCGGCGCAACACTAATTAAAATAGAGCACAAAATTAGACTTTATGCAGATGATGTATTACTTTATCTCAAACACCTCTCTCTCAAGTAATTAGATTACTAGAATATTTCTCAAAAGTCTCAGATTACTCTATAAATTGGTGAAAATCTACAGTACTGACAATTAACTGCTCTATATAAAAACCCCTAGATTTGCAACTGCAGTCAGGGAGTTTTAAATATTTGGGTATTACTGTGTCATCTAAACTGGCGGATTTAACAAAACCTAACCACATCCCTCTTTTAAAGAAGATAGAAGATTATCTTGGCAGATGTAAATCTCTACCAATATCACTTATGGGAAGGGTTGCTTCAGTTAAAATGATGGTTTTACCTAGAATGAATTACTTGTTCTCAATGATCCCCAATAAACCAGCATTTGAGCGGTTTAAATCTCCGGACCTCTCCGTGTCTAAATTTCTTTGGAAAGATAGCCCCCCCCCCCCCCCCCCCGGCCCCCGTATCAGCTTAAACACACTACAGAAGACTAAAGATAAAGGAGGACTAAATCTGTCTAATTTTCATCAATAGTTCTTATCAAATAGGCTACAATACATCTCAAAATAGATAGGTGGCTGGCTCCGTGTCTGGCTCAGCTCTCAATGCTGGTTCTATCCGGGGAACAGGAGTCTGCATGGTTTGTGGGGGTGCTGGCTGACTAGAGTTTTGTTTGTTTTTTCCTTTTATTCCACCCGGATAGTACGGAGGGTGGGCGGGTGGGTTGGGGGGTAGTGGTGTTGGACTCGGTTTGTGGTTGGCTCTCGGACCCTGCCGCCTATCTCTGGCCCCGCGGACTATCGTGGTGTGGCTAGTGGAGCCTCCCTCTGTGGGTGAGGGAGTTTAGAGAACGGAGGAGTCCATTGGAGTCAGCGGGGGAGCTGACTACCTGGGAGGGCATGATGCTCCCCAGTCAATCCTCCCCATCCCGGACATTTTCTGCCTGCTCCATCACGCTGCCACACATGTAGGACCTTGGGGGGTGGGGGCGTCGTTGGGGAGAGGGGAGAGTTTCCCAGCCCCGCTGTCTGGTGACCTCCTTGATCCCAATTTTATTATACATCTTAGACACTTTAATTTATAACATTCTCACAACACACATATATATAGGATATTAATTGGGGAATGTGAGGTAGGGCATCTGGGGGAGGGCTGATTGTGTAGGCCTCACCCCTGGTGGCTTCCTCTGCCCCCATTCACATTTAAACATTGAGGGTTCTGGGTAGGGTGCATGGGGGGGGGGGGGGGGGGGGGGGGCTTGGGGACTTTGGGGCCTGAAGCAGGAGTGGGCCACCTGGTCGGGGTCTTGGCTGGGGAAGGGCATTGAGTCCCGTGGGTTGGCTATGGCTGGCGCTTCTGCTCTCCCCTGGAATATGGGGGTAGAGCTTAGACATGGAGGGCAGGGTGTGGGGGAGATAGCTCCTCAGGGTTTGACATCAAGCCCCGCCCACATCAAGGACAGCCCTATTGGATTTCCGGCTTTTTTTTTTTTTTAAGAAGCCGATCCAAATTGCTTCCATACTTACAGAGAGAACTAAAAATAAATAATAATAATTAGGAGTTTTCCATTAGTTTCAAATTGTTTATCTGGGGTGAGAGAAGGACAGAGGGAGCAGAGAGAGGCAGCCTACACAGTAACACATAGAATGGATGATAGGGTGGGGTTAAGAGAAATAGAATATTCTGACAGGATGTATGTATGTATCAAAACACAGCCACTCATACATTGATGGCATACAAGTTTTTTATTACTATATAAACAAACACATTTGTACATGTACACATATATATGTACATATACGTTCCAAAAAGAACCCATGATGGGCGAAATCTGTGAAGTAGTAACCTTTATTTAATTTTTTTTACAATTATATACAATGAAATACTCCATAGTACATCGAAACCATAGAACAAAACCTTTTTACAGGCCCAAGCATTTGTTTAACAAATAAAAGTACTATATAAACGTTTTTTTTATTATTTACAAATAACTACTGTGCTGTAAAATAATAATTTTAATCATCAATACGAACTGAAGGCTTCAAATTGCGGAGATCAGTGCCGCCCCACCGCGACCCGAGTCATTGGATTAGAACGGGAGAAAATGAAAAATTATTATAAAAAAATAGAAAGTACAGTAGGACAAATAGTGACTCGCGCATCCTGACTCCGCTCTGTAGCGTTTTTTTCTTCTAAATAAAATTTATCTTAAAATGTGACTTTAATCCTGCAAAATTACCAATTAAATTGTCAGACTACCACACACAAGTTCTAAGGTATTGGAAAATGCTATACAAGCACAACTTTACACCCCATAATATGATTATTTGGAAGAACAAATATATTCTATATAAGAGAAAATCTCTATACTACAAGGACTGGGAGGAAAAAGGAATTTGGGCCATAGTACATCTAATGGATATGTAACCGGGTGGTTTATTGGTCGGGAACAGTGGAGTGGTTGTAAATTCCTACCCATTTAATGTCCCTGAATGCATCTGTGCCCTATTTCTCCACCTTCCTCGGGTTTGCAGCGTTGTTGGGCTCATTAGTAGGTGTATATAGGCACCAGGTGTGCCTACCAAGCTAGGAGTAGATTTTGATCTCACTTGGCTGATCACTGGAGCTGTTAGCCTGCTATATCAGGAAATTTGTGTTGCTGGGATCATTTCAGTGACTTCTCACTGCAGCATCTGAAGGTACCAGTTTTTCCCTTGTTTTCTTATGTCTTGTTGTTAGCAGACCCTTTATTGTAATCTTTTTGGGTATTTCAGGTTGCTGCTGCTGCATATTATGCTCTCACCCAGGTGCATGGTTAATGCTCTGGGTTAATTAAGAAAAGGGGTTGTTTAGAGCTGGAGCTGTAGCACCACACACACTGAACCAGACAATAGTGCGGGGTTCTTTTAAATTTTATTAATTAGCTGATTTGGCACAGCTTTACAGGACTGGATTGATGCAGTTTGAGACTTGTTTTGTTTTTTTGGTTATCTAACATTATTTTGTGTCTTTGGTTGTTACTAATTTGGGTTGCAGTTGTTTGTGTTTAATTCTCGGATTGTTTCTAGTATTGTCCTGTGTTCCTGTGCTTTATTGGGTTTTAGATTGGTATAATAAAGTCTATTTTTAATATTGTAAAAGACTGTAGAAATAAAATATATATTTTGTATACTATTTCTGTTTCATAATTCTTAAGCCAGACCTACCTGGGTACTTTTAATTGGGAGACCCTAGGCCACTTGATATTTAAGGTCTACCAGTTGGCTTTAGGGCCACGTCCTCTGTCACAGTCCGGGCTCCATCTCCCTGTGTTACAGATACAAAAGGTAATATTCTAGATTACACAGAATTCAAAAGAAAATATAACTTAGATTGCCCACAGAACCAGTTTCTATCTTTATTCAAGGCAATTCCAGCAACCATAATAAACTTGGTCAAAGGAATGATTCAATATTCTGATGTAACACCGATCTTTCCCACTCTTCTTATAGATAAATACGATTTTAACGATCTCAAATTCAGTAACAAAAAGATAAGAGAACATATAAATAACGAAATTTTCCCTCTCTCAGTTAAAAAGAATTCATCTTTAAACGAGTTTTCAGAGATGGATGTGATTAAGATTAGAACCAGATTTTTATTGACATTACTTTTCAAGATAAAAGGGTAGAATTTCTGTGTAATACTATATTCATTATTGGAAAATTCTTTATTCACAAATGCAATTTTTTTTTAAATTTCTCCAAATTTTCAAGCATTCCAAAATGATGTAAAAAAATGTTCATGCTTCGATTAAATTACTGGAAAATTACAAAGCCTTAAAGTTTTCAGATTTGATAACAGTATACTTTAGCTTAACCCCTGTGTTATTTGTTTTATTTTCTTTTTACTTTTGATTTAACTTTAATGTGACTGTTTAAGTTTATATTTTTTTTGTCTTTTAAAAAGAAATCTGTTATGGTTGGCATATATTCAATTGTACTTCTCTGCTATTTAGAAAATTGTATTTTGAATTTGCTTAAATAAAATAAAAAAAATTGTGTGTGTGTGTGTGTGTGTGTTAGTTAGTTAGTTAGTTAGTTAGTGTTGCACCGGGAGAAAGAGGAGGGGAGCTCGGTGCATCATGGCTGGTGCAGACTCTGAGCACCGTCGGACCTTGGCACTGTGATCCTCTGCCTGAAAAGTGAAATAGCTGCTTTATATTTTTTTTAAATGAGTCTGTCTCTGTTAATTGTTGATTTTAAATCCTACATATGTCTTATGTTTATTTCCTTTTGGAGATTGTTTTTTCTAATAGTAAATTCATTGTAAATGCCTGTTTATTTATTTTTATGCAGGCTGTAACAATTCCCCCCCCTGTTACGTCAGCATTTCCAATATGGCTGTCCTTGATGTGGGCGGGGCTGCAGCGGGATGCTTCTCCCAGGACTGCGTGCTCGGGCGAGCGCTCCTGGCGGCTGCTTCGCAGGGCCTGGGCCCCCATGGCTCAGTCAGGGGCCCCTCTAGGCCACGAAGGTGGAGGGTCTGTATTGAACATCTGTGCCAACAATCTAGGTTGAGCATAAGAACAGTATTACTGAACATTATTGTTTCTCCTTGATCCTTATTTCTGTCATTAGTTTAGTTCTCTGTTCAGTATTTGTTAATAGTACATTCTTGTATCTGTTAGATTCAGTTCCTGTTTTAGTTAGCTTCTGTTAGATCTTTATTTTCTGTCTACTCTTTATTAGTTTAGTTTGGTTTTTCCTTGTGTCTGGTCATTCTCATGTTCCCTGTTAGATTCTGTTATCCTCCTGCCCCTGGCAGTTCATAGTCCCCCCTCTCCTGCAGCTTATTTGCCTTTACTCAGTTCACCTGTGTTCATTTGCTCTACCTGTTGCTCCTTCCATCTCCTCCCCTATTTATTCTGTCAGTTTAGCCATACCCATTTGTCAGGTCCTCTGTTATGCTACACTCATCCATGAGTATAGCAGTGTAGTGGATCCCATTTTTCACCTTTTGCCTGCACTCCGGTCCACAAACCACTAACCTAAACCTACCAAAATGGGTCAGAGGTAATCCCATTGGCAGTGACTCTAGCCTGGGTGAATCTGTAAAGAGAATGTACCAAATCAATAAACCCAGCACCGAAACCAATTTTTTCAGGGCACAAAATGGATATTGCCGTTCAACCATGTTGAATTTCTTTTCAACACCAAGTGAGACAGCTTTACTTTGTATGGGGGATTTTTTTTTTTGTTTGTTTTATTTTTGTTAGATGTATTGTGTTAAACAAAAGCCTCAAATTATTAGTGGATGATCTATTTTTATGAAACCCTGTTTGATCTGGGATAATAAGAGAATGAAGACACCTTTCCGATCTCTTTACTATTACTTTCGTAACTAATTTATAATCAATAATAAGTGAAATTGGTCAGTAGGAGGAACATTTTAGAGGATCTGTCTCTTTTGTGAGGATATAGATTGTGAAAAAGCAAGGAAAGGCAAGTTCATCTATAAAGCACTTTTCAGCAATGACGATTCAAAGTACTGTACATGAATACACAAAAAAAGAAACATTACAGAATAAAGAAAACATTACAGAGGGAGGAAAGCACATTGCAGTTAAATAGTAACAGCAGACCAAGATAGACAAGTTGGACTACAAACATTAACATTTAAAGACAACGCTAAACAAATAGGTTTTAATCTTGAATTAAAAGAATTCAGGCGTTCCACACTTTTACAATTTTCTGGAAGTTTGTTCCAGATAAGTGGAGCATAGGAACTAAATGCTGCTTCTCCATGTGTGGTTCTGGTTCTAGGTATGCAGAGTAGGTTGGAGCCAGGAGACGTTAGTGGCCTGGAGGGTTGATATACTGATAACAAGCCTGTGATGTATTTAGGTGCTACGTCATTCAGGGATTTATGGACTAACAAAAGTATTTTAAAGTCTATTCTCTGAGATACAGGGAGCCAGTGTAAGGACTTTTGAACTAGGTGATGTGCTGTACTCTCTTAGTCTTAGTGAGGACGCAGGCAGCAGTGTTTTGGATCAGCTGCAGCTGTCTGATCAACTTTTTTGGCAGACCTTTTGAAAACACCATTGCAGTAATCAATTTGACTAAAGATAAATGCATGGATTAGTTTTTCCTGATCCTGCGGAGACGTTAGTCCTTCTATCCTGGAAATGTTCTTCAGTTGATTGATTTGTTCTAAGGATTTACTCAGCGCTTGAATGAGTTCATAGTCACCAGGTGACATGGTGATGTAGAGCTGTGTGTCATCTGCATAGTTATGGTAACTCATGTTGTTTCTTTTTATGACCTGAGCTGAAGGGAGCATGTAGATATTGAATGAGGGGACCCAGGATGCACCCTTGGGGAACCCCACATGTGATTTTTGTCATCTCTGATGTAAAGTTACCTACTGATACAAAAACGTCTCTGTCCTTTAAGGATTTAAACTAGTTGGGTGCTGTGCCATAAAGGTCGACCTAGTTTTCCAGGTGCTCTAACAGAGTGGAGTGATCGACAGCATCAAATGCTGCACTGAGGTCCAATAATACCAGCACAGTGGTTCTTCCACAGCCTGTATTTATATGGATGTCATTAAACACCTTGACAATAAGGCAGTCTCATTAAGAATTTATTTAAAGCACCCGTCCCTCCTGCTTTGCTAGAGCACTTTAATCAGTAGTGGTATAAGAATGTCTGTGGTGGCATCAGCCATCTTCTACGGTGTGGTTAATTGACGAAACAGCTAGATAAACTCACTAGGAGTACCAGCTCTGTCCTAGGATGGCCCCTGGACCCATTGCAGATGGTGGGTGACAGAAGCACTGTAAGAAAAATAACATCACTGATGGACAATCTCTCTGGAGCTGTTGCAGAGCTGGGGAGCTCTTTCAGTGACAGACTGCTGCATCCTAGATGCTGAAAGGAGCACTTCGGCAGGTCCTTCATCCCAGCTGCTGTTAGACTCTAAAATCTCTGCTGCTTACAACAAACTCAATAAGTATTTAGAACATGATAATGGTTGCACGGGTTCTGATCTGATCATGAATCATTTAAACTGTCTCCCAGATACTGATCTCCATTAGCACACGCTTTAGCTACTCTGGGGTGTTGCTTGTACAATCATGCATATTGTGTCAGGATCTGGGTTTTTGTTTTGACTGTTTGTCTCCAGCCTTTAGTCCGGCGCCAGGTTCTGCTCTCTCTCTCTCTCTCCAGGCGTCGGGTCCTTAGGGTCCTGTTCCTCCGACGGCCTCCGAGGTTGCTGGTCCGTCGCCGGCCTCCGAGAGACCTGCTCCGCCGCCGGCCTCCGAGGTTGCTGGTCCGTTGCCGGCCTCCGAGGTTGCTGGTCCGTTGCCGGCCTCCGAGGTTGCTGGTCCGTTGCCGGCCTCCGAGGTTGCTGGTCCGTTGCCGGCCTCCGAGGTTGCTGGTCCGTTGCCGGCCTCCGAGGTTGCTGGTCCGTTGCCGGCCTCCGAGGTTGCTGGTCCGCCGCCGGCCTCCGAGGTTGCTGGTCCGCCGCCGGCCTCCGAGGTTGCTGGTCCGCCGCCGGCCTCCGAGGTTGCTGGTCCGCCGCCGGCCTCCGAGGTTGCTGGTCCGCCGCCGGCCTCCGAGGTTGCTGGTCCGCCGCCGGCCTCCGAGAGACCTGCTCCGCCGCCGGCCTCCGAGAGACCTGCTCCGCCGCCGGCCTCCGAGAGACCTGCTCCGCCGCCGGCCTCCGAGAGACCTGCTCCGCCGCCGGCCTCCGAGAGACCTGCTCCGCCGCCGGCCTCCGAGAGACCTGCTCCGCCGCCGGCCTCCGAGAGACCTGCTCCGCCGCCGGCCTCCGAGAGACCTGCTCCGCCGCCGGCCTCCGAGAGACCTGCTCCGCTGCCGGCCGCCGGACATCTTTGCTAACCGGGGCCGTCCTACAGGACACCCGCCGGATTACCTGTCTCGCAGGGGTCGTCCTTCGGGACGTCCGCCGGAGAACCTGACACGCCAAGGTCGTCCGCCGGGAAGTCCGCCGGAGAACCTGACACGTCGGGGAGGTTCACCAGAAGCCCTCCGTCCTGTACCACCCTCCACCCACCCGGTCTAGTCTGTTTTTGTTTATTATTTGTCTAGTTTAAAGGACGTCTGGTATCCGTCCTTGAGGGAGGGGCTCTGTAAGGATCTGGATTTTTGTTTTGACTGTTTGTTTATTTTGATCTATTAGTTAAACTCTCCAGCTTTAAAGCTCAGTTTTGGTTTCGGATTCTTTCTTGTTTGGTTTCTGTTATAGCTTGTGTTCTGTTTAGTGTTAGGTTTAGGTTCTGTTTTGGGTTATGTTCTAGTTTGGATTTTATTGTGGTTTGATTTTGTTTATCGCTTCACTTGGCCTGCTCTGTTTTCTTCTCTGTATCCAGCCTTTAATCAGTCACTCAGTTCACCTGCCAGCTATCTGCCAGCTCACCTCGTAGTCAACACCCTGTCACTCCTTTTGTCCAGTCACCATCCAATCAGTTTCAGTTACTTCCAGTCACTTCCCTGTTCCTGTTAAGCTCCACCCATGCCAGTAATTAGTTTTCACTCCATTCACCTGCTCACTCCCCTACTTATACCTGCCTCTTCCTCCTGCAATCTGCCAGATCAATTCAAGCCACTTGGTGAGTCTTATCCAGCGTTGTATTTCTGATAGCCCTGTTGATACCGACCCTATTGCCTTTTTGATTCTGAGCCAGCCTGATCCCTGAACCTGATTTTCTTGCCCTGTATGATTGCTCACCTGTTTCTCTGACCTGGACCCGCCTTGGGATATTTTGAGTTTTGCCTTGTCCTTGTCTGTACTTTTGCCTGTTTTGGACTGCCTTTCGTGTACCGATTTTGGACTGCCTTTTTGACCATTGAGCCTTGCCTGTCCCTGTTTATTAATAAATCCTGTTTTTTTTTTTTTGTTTTTTTTTTTGTTTTTTTTTTTGTTTTTTTTTTTTGTTTTTTTTTTGTTTTTGTTTTTTTTTGTTTTTTTGCTTAAAACCTCTCTTGTCTGGCTGAATACTGGGTCCTCTGTCTCCGGTTCGTGACATATTGCATATTTTTCTCACTTCATTGTGTAAATTGGCTGCTGTATTTCCTCAGTTTAACATGAACATTGCATTCTTATCTGAATATGCCGTATTATGTATAATTATGCAATACTTTCTTTTTATTTGTAACTTTTGCATTTCTGATAAGTTCATTCTCAGTTGCTTTAGAACTTAAATATAGGTTAGCTTGTTATGCGTTACTGATCTAATGTGTAACTCTGTCTACGTATTTTTACTACTGTCACACCTAAATTTCCATTAAGTTATTTCTTATCTTGAAATTCGGATTGGAAGGCCATCCTTCCCAGGTAATTTATTTCCAGAAAGTGAGTTATTATTTTCCAATAATTATAAAATAAAAAATTACTTGTCCAAGCTCTCCCTGTCCTCCTCTGATAAACATTGCAATTCTATTGAGGCTAAAATAGATTACATTTTAGATAAACCCCCATTAGACTGCGATGTATAGAGGTCCAAAATAGTGTTGTGTTTTTTTTAAAGGATTGGCTTCATACAGTTAACGGAAGTCGTGAAGCTTGCTCTTGTACTCACCAGGGTACCACAAGGTCAAGCCAACAACTAGAAGCTGCACTTGTGGCAACAGCATAGCAGGAGCAGATACATACTGTCTGTGCTTCATGTCTGTTGCTGTAATCAGCTGTGAGTCCTGTGCATAACTCTTTTAAATACTGTCAACAGTCTAGCTCTCCAGGCTAGCTTGTCAGGATTTACCGTATTTTTCAGACCATAAGGTGCACTGGATTATAAGGCGCACTGTAAATTAACGTGTTTTTGTGTCTTTGTCCACACATAAACTGCACAGGATTATAAATGCATTAAATATTCTTCCCAAGTGTGTAATATCACTCTGCCTACAAAGCTCTCTCCTGAAAGGGAGCTATCCATCTCTGTTGCGAGGACAGAGTAGTTGGACTACATTGCCCTGTTTCTATATAAGGCCAAAATAAATATAACATTTGTATTGAATTAACTTACTTGGTTTATTGTTGCTAACGCGTACCATAATGCACAGAATATCCATTGAGTGGAGTGGCTTTGTTGCCTACCAAAGTTGTACTTACTGACTGATTTTATGTGGTACAATGCGCTCAAAAATCTGTTAAAATGTGTAAGCACAAGAACGGTAATCACATATAAGGCGTACTATCCATTTTTGAGAAAATTTAAGAATTTTAAGTGGGCATTACAGTCTGAAAAATACAGTAACCTTGTAAGGTAATAATTCTCCCACCACCAGTGCTCACCACAACCACTCAGGGAGAGTCCCCCTTTGAGTGGGACCACATGGGGTCAACACTGTCGTGCAACTAACTGACCCAGAGGAAGATGAGGCTATGCTACCAGTCTGTGCAGATGACGGTTCTCAGCGGTCTTTGTGAACTGCTTGGCCAAACAGGAAAAAGACTTTGCCTCGTCTGTCGACGGAAAAGGGGCAAAATCTCCTCTTTTCTCCTTGGTTGTGTGCTACAACTTAATGAAAGTCCTGGGACCTCTCTGTCAATCCCATGACAAGAGGTAAGGTGATGTTCGGCTTTGTCCAGCATGGCGTTGACCACTGTTTCCAACACATGTCAAAACGTGAGGGATCTTAGCTGATGATGGGGTTCCCTCCGTTACAGTGCAAACTTCAGGAAGAGACGAGCCTTTGTTTGCACCGTGGTTTTATCATCTTGGAGACATGGTTACCGGTGCACTGGCTGTGGGTCCTAAACTCTGTTGCGTAATGGGAGCCGTGGTCCGATCGGCCATTTCATGGCATAACAGGTCATACACAGATAGTCAGGAAAGAGAAAGCCTTTGCAAGGCTTGTGGTCGTGTACAATCCAGTGTTGTGCCATTACACACTGTTTAAAGTTATTTAAAGTTTATTAAATAACTGTTAGGCATTGTCTGGTGAATTAGGACAATAGTTGAAAGGGTGATTCGAGCACTGGCATTCTTTTAACAGCAAACTCTACACACGCTGTGAGCAGACGATCGACCGGAAATGACTGTCGGGGCACTTCCCTTGTTTACACCAGCTAGAGTTTACCTTAAAGTTACATAAACACCTTTAAATCAACATTAATTCCATATTAATTCTGTAATAATGCTTGTAGCACTATTGAAACAAACAAACTTTAAATTATGTTTAAAACAGACTGTAGTTGCATTTACTAAGGCCATAGCACTAATGTTATCCAGGAAGCTAATAGCACTAATGCTAGAAGACATTCGGCGCTAATTTAAAAGACTTAAGTTCTACTTGGTTGTAATGAGTAGACCGGACAACACAAACATTAATATCCCATTGGTGTATAAAACCCTTATGGAAGTTTGTTATAACTGTAAAAACACATTCAAACACACATCAGCAAACCTTGATTTCCAGAATGCTAGCGGAAGCTAGCCTATAAGCGCTAGGACCTTTTAGTTCAGTCAAAGCTTAAAACAAAACAGTAAAAAACATTTAAAATAAAACATTTGACTTTCCCTGCCCAACTCTGGCAAATCTGTCTGTGCCTCTGTGTCAATTCAGTTGACTTTGGGCATCCAGTTGGAAAAAATTGGGCCAGGGTGAACGCTGGTTGTCTGAGCAGCAAGCAGGCAGCTAGCTCAAATAAACTCCTCATGAAACCTGGCCTGGGATGTGCTTACACGGCTACAGTGGTCTGCACTAAGCGTAGGCTGCGGATAGCTTGAAGGGGAAGTTTGGGAAGCCAGGCCAGGCTCGGCCAGGCGGTGGAAGCAGGGACCTCCGCTCAGCCCCCCTGGTGTGGTCGCTTCTTGTCAGGGCCTGTGCAACTTGCAGCAGTCGACTTCAGATCAGCTTTCCTCTTACCCTGGCCTAGCCGCAGGAGAGGAGACCGCTCAGCACTGTCTTGACTCAGCTTTCCTGCAACAGCTGAGAAAGGTTACAAGTAGACCGTTTCCAATCAGTCTGCTGTTAAGTTCCGATATTGGTTTCACAGAAAACAGATTTTATTTAGCCTGGCCGGCACTTCAAATGTTTGTGGGTGTCTGAAACCATTTCAGACCCAGGTGGCTGTCTCCCCGGTGTGAACCACTTGTCATGAGGGCTCACAGGCAAAGAGGATGTGAGAGGTAGCTTAGCTTTGTTGCAATGCTGGCACCCCCCTGCTGTGATGGGCAGTCTTCTGGGGGCCTGTAAAAGTCTCACATTTCAGTAGTTTTAAACTTTAGCCTGATTTTTCCTCATAGCTCCATTGCACAACACCAGGTAGTGGTCCAGAAAACAGAAGACAGTGTAGATGTCTGACAGGGTGTTTGGCAAGGCGAGAAAATCCATAAAACATGACTGTAGTCAACACAAGGCAACGCTGGACATCTACATGCTAAGGCTTTCAATAATCTGGCACTCAGTCAGCAGCTAATATTTAAAGGAGAAACAGGTGGACGTGATAAGCTTGATTGAAGCAGGGAGGCAGTCAATCAGCTGGAGTGAATAATATTTAATGACTGCTTTGAGAAGCAGGCAGGCAGCCAACAGGGCAGATCATGACAACCTGATCACCCTCCTTGCCTGGAGAGGTGGGCTTACAAGACCGAAGATCCTCTTTGTGACGTTGAGCATTTATTCCAGGAGTAAGTCCCTCCTCAGGAAGTGGATCTCACTTCTGTCTGCCAGTAAAGACTCACGCAATATAAAATAACTTCTGAGGGACAAGCATTGGAGGCTTGACCCATAGTGAAATACCTTCATGATGTTTCAGAAAACACGGGTTAGTTTCTTAATCCAAAGATTTATCAGAATTTTATGTATTCACAAACAGTAGCAACATGTTGACTAGCAGAGGTTCAACAGCCCTGTGTATGACAGATTTAGAGTAAATATAAATGAACAGTTTCTTACAGTAGCCACCTGCTCTAATTACACATACCTACCGAACTTTTGGGAGCGTCTGGTAGGTCGTTCCACCATCTTAGGGTACATAACATAAGCCTTTGCAAGAACATTCAAGTTTAACTTCAGAGTACAAACAGATGGCAGCTTTAGAGATACAACAGAGTTTTCGTTGTGGAAAGGCACCAACCTTACATGTGTCACTGAGCTTATTAAAAAAAGCAAATGTGTTTACAGACTGTGACAGTTTTTTTGGAGGAAAGCAATAATTTCAGATTGAGTCCTTATTTTGTGTTGTTTACCCTATGTTTATCCCCTCGCTCAGTCACATACAGTAGAGTAGCCAGAAATGTTACTCAAGTAAGAGTAGCGATACTTGAGTAATAATATGACTCAAGTAAAAGTAAAAAGTACAGTGCAGTAAAACTACTCCTAAAAGTACATTTTGCTCAAAAGGTTACTCAAGTAAATGTAACTGAGTAAATGTATCTAGTTACTACCCACCTTTGATCATATCCTTGTATGGCAAAGCATACACTATTATCAATTATTTGTCTTATTTTTATTCTCAGAGAAGTTTGCTCGTGAAAACTGGTTATTTTTATGTTTGCAATTCTATTGAAACGAACCAACATGCTCCTCGTGCAGCCTCATAACTTTTCTTATTCAGTCTCTGAGGTCTCATCAGTTTTTTTCATTTGAACTTCTTTGGAGAAATACATTACATACATTTAGTCAATGTGTCACATTATTTCCTTCAAAGAGGCTGAAAAAATAAGCTTATGAAGCAACAAAATTTTCCCTCAATGTGTCGCTCTATTCTTGTCATTTTCTTGTCCTTCCGTCAAACCCTTACAGAAGCACAAACAGACCATTACGCTCAACAGGCAGGCACGATTCCTCTCTATCTGCCTCCCTCTCTCGCTTGCAGCCTCAAATGCGCAATACACAACCCTGACACTTCCTCTCTGTGTAAATGAAAGAGGAAGTACGGAGGAGACTGAAGTGTAAAGAGTCCTCTGTCTCCTCTGCCTCTCTCTCAGACAGGAGTGACACCGCAGCCGACAACAACAACAACAAGGACAGTGAAGAGCCGCACAGCCGAATTATTCATGAGCCCCAAAAGCAACACCAAAGGAGCTCAGTGTCTCCAAAAAACTCACTCACTCAGCAGCCGGCTGAATGTTTTCAAAGCCGTCCCGTTCATGAGTTACAGCCTGAAACTTTCACCCCGCGAGAAGACATTTCCCTCTCAATGGTGCCCACCTGGTCTGAGGAAGGAGCGCTTCCATACAGAGGATTTGGGAATCAAAGAGCCTATTCTCCAACTTGTTTGAGAAGTTTGCAGTTTGTCACAAGCAATGCTCTGTTGCTGAACAAGATAACTTTGTGTGGCACCTGAAATGGTACAAAACACCGGTTACGACACCAAGCTGCTGGAGGATATGCTCCACATCCGTAATGAGGATATAAACAAACTTTGTCTGGGGGTACTTTTGACTCAGTGAGAGTTTGGAAAACATGAATCAATACTTATCCACAGAAATAGACCTCTGTTTTCACTAGAAAAGGTAGCGATTATCTCTCATCTTTAAAAGGAGCTGTGAATCCCACATTTTAATGACTTGCTATAGCCCTTATTGTTTATTTTATTGAAGACATGATTATGTGTCTTTGCTGGATATATAAAGCCACCGCTGTATATGCTGTCAATAAGACAGGCTCATTAATACTCTGACATTTTCTGGTTCTCTTTATTTCAGTCGAATAATGTTAAGAAAATTTAACTATGTAGCTCTCTAATGTTAATCTCCATTCATTAAATATCTATATCCACTTATCCTGTGCAGAGTGGCAGGGCTATTTCCAGCTGGCATTGGGCAAAAGACACA
Source organism: Fundulus diaphanus (assembly GCA_037039145.1). Classification (NCBI taxonomy): domain Eukaryota; kingdom Metazoa; phylum Chordata; class Actinopteri; order Cyprinodontiformes; family Fundulidae; genus Fundulus; species Fundulus diaphanus. Next base: position 6,615,325 of record CM073129.1, on the reverse strand, counting down.
GTACACCTTGGACAGGTCACCAGTTCAGCACCAAATAATGTCAGATTTCAAGGTAGTGAATTATTGAAAACAGAGAAAAAAATCTAATTTAACCAAGCAAACAGTTCTATTCAGTTTATTTACATAGCACTAATTACCATTGACTGCCAATGAAAATATTAAACATAAAAACCAAACATAAGCTGAAGTGTAAGTGATTTATTGGTTTAAATACATCTATAAAGTCAAAGTTTATGGTTAAATACTTAACCATAAACTTCCTAAGATTTTTCGTAGAATTTTACCTCTGAAAGATAAAAGTTATGCACAAAACGTCTTAGGCCTTAAGAGAGCTCCTAAAGTGACAAAATGTTTGGAGTAATGAAGAGGATTGCAAGCCTAAGAGTGTCTGAAGCAGCAAGATAGTGGAAACAGAGAGAGCTGTTTGGCTGATCCACCACCTAAACAGTGGAGGAATGAGGACATAAACTTCTATAACAATCATACAATCATTAAAATGTAGATAAGATAAACTTTATCATCTACATAGGGGGAAATTAATTAGTTTCAGCGGCCTGATGGGCTAAAGGTGCAGCTCTAGTCATTTTATTGAGGATAAATTAATAATAGGAGAAATATTGAATAATCATGAATAAAAAGTCGAGAAATGTACTAAGAATATAATTAAAAGAGGTGAGAAAGTATCTTCTGTATTGCATGATAATGTCAGTAGCTTAAATGGTCATCTAAATTTGCTTGTGTGATGGCATCTCCTCACTTTTGATTGCTGCATGGAGTGCTCCTCACCAGGCTGGTGTTAAAAATAAGTTAAAAATCTCTGTCATCTCCTTACTCAGAGTCGCTCTCAGCAGCGATCTGAATCACTCTTAAGCTAAGACTCCTGGGTAGAATATTTAGGCTAAGATAGTAGCTCTCTGAGAGGACTCTGAGAATCTTTGTTAATACGGGCCTTGGTCATTAGCAGGACTTTGGAGAGTCTGACTGCATACAGAGGAGGTAATTCGGCCATTTATTTCAGGTGTTGGACCAGGGATACACTCAAAAGTTTCAGGACACCGGCCCTCGAGGACTGGAGTTTGACAACCCTGGCCTAAACTGGTAGGCCAGGCAAAAACTCTGAAGAAACTACACAGCTCAGGTCGGACAATCTGTTGACAGGACTGCTGTTACTCATGCACTTCACAAATCTGATGGGTATGGAAGAGTGGCAATCAGAAAACCATTGTGAAAGGTGCTCTCTGTCAGGCAAGACCTAAACAGAACTTTTTAGCCACCATGCCAAACACCAAGTGTGCAGTAAACTAACACAACACACAGTGAAACACTGCATGATGTTGCCACCAACGTGTTCTACTGTGGGAATGCTCTTCTTCAGCACGGACAGGGAATTGCAGAATGGAGTGAAAACAGGGCAATCCTGGAAAGAACCTTTTAGAGGGTTCAAAGCACTGGGGATTTAACATCTTGCAGGACATCATCCCCAAACATACAGCCAAGCACTAATGGAGTGATTTAGAACAAACTGCATTCATGTGTTACAATGGATTTGTCAAAGCACTGGATTTTATTGAGGGGTATCACAGTAAAGTGACCTAAATATGTATGCAGTCTCTATTTTTTTTATTTGTGAAAAAACTGAAACCATGTATCACTTCCTTTCCAATCTGCTTTGTGTTAGTCTGTTACATCAAGTAATACAGTAATGAGTTATCCCTTGTGTTTCAGAGCCTTTTTACGTCTGGACCATTCTTTATATCTGCCTAAGTCACCAGGTCACGAAGTTGTGATTGAGAAATTGTTTAACTGAACACTCAGGGTTAACTTATTAAAAATCTATCCCTCAATTTGGTGCATTTCAACTCTATTTGCATTCCAACACAATTTTAACGCCCTTTTTGTAATTTTGCATATTTCCAATTCCTACTTGCCTTGGGGCAAATTTGTGGACCTGACAAAGCAGAGCGATGTTGGCACCATTTTCGAAAACTCCAAGGTATGAATCTACACTGTTTAGGGAACACACAAACACAGATGTTTAGGCTTTGTAATGCTAACCACACTGACCATGCTAATTGTTAATATAAAATGTTCAAAACATCAACTCCATACTCATTTTGTCTTTGTTTTAAAATAGTAAAACCCTCTTTTACAGTAACATTTCTCTCACACAAACAGAATGATATTGCCTCTGTTTCTAATAAAAATAATCAACGGATGCATTTTTGAATGCAGTTGATTATAGTTACTTAAAGGACGGTAGGTGTCAATATGCCAACATAATCTTTGAAACAGTTTCAGAAAGCCTGGGGAATAGCTGATGACAATAATGTCTAGCGAACTGATAACGTTTTTTGTCTTCAGTGAACCAAACTTAAACCTGTTAACTAATGTTCTACGTGTAAACCTGTTTCCAGGAGGCAGACACCCCCTGCTAACTAATTGTCTCCTGGGACAGAAAGGGAGCTCTGGAGTTCATGAGCTGCAGAGTTCAGAGACACTGCCACACTATAATGCACCACACAGAGGGCACGACATCCCTGAAGCTCCCCTGAGGCCCCACAGGATTGGATCATATGAATGTGGGTCACAAACGGCTCCTTCTAAATGTCCTCGCCCGGGACGATCGCCTCTCAGACTGCCTTCAGGGTGACAACCAAGAAAGGGAGGGTTTCTCAAAGCGGGCAAGGGGACGGAAAGACAACATACAAACACATGGGGGATGGACACGCAATCAGACGACTGTGAAACAGACGCATCAACTAAAACAAAATTGAAGTCCTGTAATGTGAAAATGTTTTACACTTCTGAGGGAGATTCGGTTCTCCTTTACAGATCAAGCAGCAAACAGAAGCTGACAGCAGATCCATGTACCCTGCATATTGTGTAACATCATCTGAGCCCTGCTGAGCTGCCTGCAGTGCACTTCCAGAGACTTCGCCGTTTTCACCATCCTGCCTCGCAGATCCCGTGACTAAGCCATGAATACTTCATGGCTTTCCTGAAAGCACAGGCCCCAGTGGAAGTAGCAAGCAAAGTGTATGAGTTCCTCTTCAGGTCACTGTGCCACACTGTCTCTGCTCTATATTTACTCCTCACTGAGGGATGTGTGAGCAAGTGTGTGAACGTGGGAGGATGTGTGGGTAGGGGTGAGAAAATGAGCGATGATAGCGGACACATTTTTGCACTTTTAGATAGAATATGGCTGCTTGATGAAGCTGGGAGATAAATGTGTGTGTGTTTGTGTTGCAGGTGAAGTAATCCCCGGTAACAACACACGCTTGCCTGTAAGGACCTCGGTGCTCAGACTGCATGGAGGAAAGTATTCATTGTAGCAGAAGAATTACGTCTCACACCGGCCGTCAGATGGGGGGAAGGGTGTGTGCATGTGTGCGTGAGCTAACATGTGAGACAGACAAAGATGACCAAACACTAAGCTACAGTCAATCTGTGCACCATATTTCTTGTAGCTCTTTCAGTGATAATAGCAGCAAACGCAGACAATGGGGAAGGTGATTCAATAAACAGCCCAGATGGTTCATTTTGCAACAGAAAACACACAAAAACAAACACACACACACACACACACACACACACAAGGTATGCCATGAAAACCTCCTTTGCAGAACTTGACATATGGAGCACACAATTTCCCTCTCAATTTCAACTCCCACAGACGTTCCTCGCACGCCGCAAATTACCCCACCCCCCTGCTACCCCTCTCCTCTTCCCTCATCTCCCCATCTCGTCATCCCCTCAACCAAATTCACTCTTCTTTCTAAAAGTCATCTGCTCGCTAAGCAGTAAGCAACATCACGGGCCGCTTGCAGAAATGAGAGTATACAAATGATTTGTGGCACAGCCGTCCCGCTGGCGCCAGGCTGGGAGGACGATGGGGTTGGGAGGGAGGAGGGGAGTGAGAGTGGTGGGGCAGGATAATGTCACTTTCACCTTGTGTTTCTCTAGCAGGCCCATGATGATCATTTTTACCCATTTTCATCACAAATTTGTTTCGGGTAAAAGCTAGCGAGGGAGGAAAGCAAGCATGAGGTGCTGCCTTTGCTGAGTAGAGTCAAAAAAGCGAAGATGGAGGTAAACACGGTGGAGGAGGGGGGTTATACATACATAAAAGGGGGGATGGCGCAAAGAGGAAAGAACTAGGGGGAATGCATCTGCACGGTGACCTTTTTCTGATCCAATCTCCCTGATGAATCCTAATGAAGGATTTAATAAAAGCACAGTTTACAATCTGTCCCTGCATCAAAGCGTGCAATCCAATTCAAAAACACAGGCCCCATCTACATCTTCCAATATTGCGGAAAACCCATCAACCTATTCCCCGAAAAACAAGCAGGCACATGTTTGCATGTGCTTGGTAAGAAATTGGAGAGAGGGGGGCAAAAATTGGCTAGGCCGCAGAGCGAGCGGCTGGCACATTTGTTCCAGCTGTAGCCTAATGTCAAAACTCGTCATATTCATTTGGCCTCCTAATGAGCCTAAAGTCAACAAGGTGCAGCACACATGAGTAGAATTGCTGCTGCAGCCCCACCGCTTAATGAACAGAGGGGGAAAGACACAAAGGATCTGACAGTGGGGGAGAGGGAGAGCAGAACATGGGAAATCATTTCAAAGTTGATAACACAAACACTCCTCATACATGCCGCCATCTGACATTTCACTGAAATCAAAAGGGCACACCTGCTACACAGTCAGCGAGCTCTGACTCTGTAAACAAGACAGATGGACAGATCAACACAACTGTCTGAGCGGGTGTAAGTTGATTCAATAAAGTGATGAAGAAAAGGAGCAACTGCTGGAATACAAGACTTAAAAATAAAGCAAAGTGTGGAGTTTAAAGCTGGGACTCCTGAAACACTCTGCAACAGTGACATCTGCTGGTAAGTACCTGGATTACAGCAGGCTGTCCCAAACTGATCACGTTGATTAGTGTAGGACCAAAACAGAAACTCTACAAAAGTAAAACAACAGGAAAATAAACGAGGAGAACCAGCATAAAATCTGCTGCAGTGGAAAAAATATCTAATGGAAATAACCTGACGAGATCAACAGTTTCTGAATCTAGAATACAATGATTGTTTATTCACAGCAGGAAAATGCAGGTGAATCTGCTGCAAGTAAGGGTGAAAAGTCCACAACAGAAGAAAAGATACTGTATGGTTATCAAAAATTGCATACTCAGTGCAGCCTTTGATACTGTTGATCACTCAATTTTATTAGAGCATCTGGAAAACTGGGCTGGTCTTTCTGGTACAGCACTTGACTGGTTTAAATCTTACTTGAAGAACAGGTGTCAGTAAGTAACTTCAAAGTTTCTTTAAGTAACTTTCTTTCTTTAAGTCCAGAAAGTAACTTTCTTGACAAACATTTTTTTATCAAGAAAGATAAAAATAGGAAGAGAAAGAGGAATAGGACAGACTGAAGTGTTTCAAACCATTCAGTGAGCAAATTGTAAATTTGTTGAAATATAGTGTGCTATATTACTGCATTACAAAGCTACCTAGTTTTCAAGCATACAAATTACATAGATTTTTTCAAACTTTGATGATGTGTCTGGCTGTGATTGATGCTGCGTTTCAGTTGGAGTTGGAACTCGGAAATGCTGACTTCCGAGTCAAATCACAAAGGAACAGCCCCTAAAATCAGATATTCGGAGAAATATTTTTTAAGGCTGATTTTTGGATCCAATATGGCAGATCCTCGCATCAACAACAGTAAGCTGTGATGAAAACATGTTTATTTTACAAAACAGTTGTAAGAGTGTGTCTGAAATCAATGATACATGTAGCGGCTGCAATTCTGAACTGAACAAATTAAAAGTGTTGTTTGAATGTGGAAAGTAGAGCTTTAAATGATGTTCATAAGAGGTACTCAACAGCTTTCCCGCCATATTGGTATCCCGACTTCTTCGATTTTGTCAACAGGAACGCTGTTAACTTGGGTGTGACATCAGTCACACCTCAAAGTTACAACTTCTGAGGACTAATGGAACGCAACCACAATATCAGCCAATACCTGCCCCCGTTCTCACTAAGACTAAGAAAGTAGAGAACATCACCTCAGTTCTACAGTCCTTACACTGGCTCCCTGGATCTCAGAGAACAGAGTTTAAAATACTCCTAACCATCCAGATCCCTCAGGTCTTCTGGCTCAAGTCTACTCTGCATACCCAGAGCTAGAACGGAACAAGGAGAAGCAGCATTTAGGCCTAGTCCACGCGTAGCAGGATATCTGGGGAAACTATGCTCCACTTATCTGGAACTAATTCCCAGAAGACTGTAAAAGTGCTAAAACTCTGAGTTCCTTTAAATCAATGTTAAAAACCTTTGTTTAGAGTTGCCTTCCAATGTTAATGTTAGATTTACACTGTTGTAGTTCACTGAGACTTCATTAGATTGAGTTTGTAGTCCAACATATATTGACATGCCACTATTATTCCACTGCAATGTGCTTTCCTCTGCATGTTTTCTTTTCTTATGTTCTGTTCGTGTACAGCACTATAAATTGTCTTGTTACTGAAATGTGCTATACAAATATATTTGCCTTGCCTACCTACTCCTAAATGACTTGAATAGTTTTCAGAGACAAACCTGATCAGGAAATTACTACCATTATTGTTATTACCTGTGTTTCTTCTTTCTTCTGGCTGGTGTTTATTGCCAGCAGCATCAATGTTCAGATGGGTCTCTTTCCTATTCTCTCAGCCCTCAGCTGGTTACATCAGACAGTTGCTCATACTGAGCCTGGTTCTGAGACTGTTCTCAGTTCTCAACTGCTGACCACAAAAAAGACAAAAAAAATCTAAAGAAACTCTGAAGCTGAAAAAAACAACAACTGTTCCATGAAATGGAGAATCTTTTGATGTAAATAATAGGATTTCAGTATTTTTGAGACAATAAATCCCCTTTCGCTATCACTTTTGTAGGATTTGGCCAACAATTCAGGATTCCTCATCCAACATAAATAAACAAATTAAATATGTGCCGCAGCCTTGAAGCAGCCCCCAGTACTGGGGGAGGAACATTACTTTTCACCAAAACAAACTATTTAAACCAGCATTGTATTAATAATTATACTGCTCAAATGATTAGGCATTTTGCTACATTTCACACGTCTATGTTTAAATGGAGTTTGTAATTGCTGAAGTCAAAATAATTAGATTTAAATGTTTTGAGCACAAATTCAAGAAAATTTGTGCTCGATTTATTTTATTTTATTTATTATTTATTCTTTATTAAAGAAAGTTTGATTCAGTCTGAATTAAACTGAAACACAGCTGAATTGAATTGCATTCTATCAATATTGAATTGGATCATGTCTATTTGGACGGGTTTATTTTATCTGAGGTGACTTTTTTGAGCTAAATTTTTGAGCTACTTTTTTTAGCACTTTGAGCTCATTAACCAACACCCACAATCCATCGAAAACAGTAAAATACTTGCAATCTTCCACTGTTACTATTTGTTTTTTAATCTACTGAAATAGTAAATGGCTTGTACAGCGCTTTAACTAGTCCGATGACCCCAAAGCGCTTTACACTACAATCAGTCATTCACCCATCCATTCACACCCTGATGGTGGTGAGCTATGTTAGTAGCCACAGCTGCCCTGGGACAGACCGACAGGGGTAAGGCTCAGTCAGTCGGCGCCACTGGGCCCTCTGACCACTGGGAGCAGGCAATTCGGGTGAAGTGTGTTGCCCAAGCACACACCGACTGAGATGATCAAAGTGGGGAATTGAACCGGCAACCCGCCAATTGCAAGACAAACTCCCTAACTCCTGCGCAGGTTGGAGCACAACCATACAAGGTCAGCTGTTGAAACCTCAACGTGCAGGCAGACAGCTCCTACCACATCTTCTCGTTTTTTTTAGTGGATGAAATAACAATATAAATATGCGAATCACAAAACATGATATAGGAGCTACAATATAAGCTGGTTGTGGATCAATTTTTATTTGGAGGAATAGATGCATTGATGTATAACTGCTGCTTGCATGTGAGAATATGTCATTTCAATCTGAAAAACTCACAAAGAGAGAAAAGCAATTAGAAGAATTTATTGATACAATTATTTAAACTTTGGCGCTCAGACCTCGGCAGGAAAGATGAACGCTGATTTATACTTTAATGTACATAAGCAGATGTATGAGAGTAGGGATATTTCCCCCAGGCCTGAAACTGGTGGTGGAGTTGAGATAGATGAATTTGGATAATCCATAGAGGCTGGTTTGCAAGGTGATTTGCTTGAGCTAAATGTCCAACTTGATAAACAAAGTTGCATAAACTGTCCATGATGAGCAAGCATGAAGCGACTGTGGAGAGAAAAACTCCCCTTTGGGAAGAAACCTCTGGCAGAACCAGGCTCAATATGGCGGTCTTCTGCCGGACCGTTTTAGAGTGTGACAGGGAATTCCATGAGAGTCCAGGAGGAACTACACTCTGGTAGGGGCAAGGTTGAAGGAGCATTGAGGAAAGCCAGATGAAGCTTGCTACGATGGTGGAGAAGGGGATGGAGGTGGGTTGAAATGGTCGTCTGAATCGAAATCCGACATAGTGCGGCTATTCTTGCGCTTGCTGAAAAGCAGGCTGAGATATGATTTGGAGTTGCTTTTAAGGTGAACGCTGGATGATGATTAGGCTTCGTGGAGGTGCGGCTCGAAGATGATTGGCTGCATCGAAGGCGGACCAGCCTCCGATTGGATGAAGGTGAGCAAGAGTTTCTTCAGTTGAATTTCCGCCTTTAGGTTAATTTCTACTTTGAATTGCAACTACCTTCAGTTTCATGGGCTAATGAGTGCGTGCCAAATCTCAGCACGGAATTTCTTATCTGTTATATATATATATATATATATATATATATATATATATATATATATATATATATATATATATAGCCTCCTCTGTTAACTTTGACATCATCCAGAGAAGACGGCTCACCCGTTACTACCATCTAATGTAGAACAGATTACTAGATCAATGTGTGCTTCTGTGCTTTTTTGTCTCTCTTGTTGTGTCTCTGCTCTGTCTTCTGTAACCCCAGTCGGTCGAGGCAGATGACCGTTCATACTGAGCCCGGTTCTGCCGGAGGTTTTTTTTCCCGTTAATGGGTGGTTTTTCTTCCCACTGTCGCTTCATGCTTGCTCAGTATGAGGGATTGCAGCAAAACCATGTACAATGCAGACGACTCTCCCTGTGGCTCTACGGTTCCCCAGGAGTGAATGCTGCTTGTCAAGACTTTGATGCAATCAACTGGTTTTCCTTATATAGGACATTTTGACCAATCTGTATAATCTGACCCAATCTGTATAATATGATTGAACTTGATTTTGTAAAGTGCCTTGAGATGACATGTTTCATGATTTGGCGCTATATAAATAAAATTGAATTGAATTGAATAAAATTGTAAATATGCAGTTTGTTGTGTCTCAAAATGTATGATGGGAGAGTGTGGAGCGACAGCTGTGCCACAAATCAGCACCCATTTACTGGTGACAGAATCATTAAAGCTTGCTCATCTCATAAAACACAATGCACATGGTCAAACACCGTGCACTCCATTCACGCTCATAACTCAGTCTGCTGCACACACACTCGCACAGATGCAAATGCAAACACACGATCCCACAAAGCTAAACCGAGTGTGTCGACCAAAGCCAGTGTTGGGAGCATTTTGTGCATGTGTGTTGTTTTTGAATCTATAATAAGGAGGGTGATAACGACTCTGAAGCGGAGATGGATCTTTACTAAAAGCAGAGCAGCAGTTAACGGTGTCACACTTTGTTTTACGATAAGTGCAAACCTCCCTTTCCTCTTCTCTCTCTCTCACACACAATTTAGCAAAATTACACAAACTATATGAACATTATGCAAATAGGCAGTAAAGTCTTTCTCTTCTGCATAACTCCACAATATAATTATTCTTTAAACTGAGTAATCCAGTGAGGCCCTTTGAAAACATAAAGCATTTTCATTGCTGATTCTGAGTTCTCTCTGCTGCTTTCAACCCCCAGATTCATACACCCCATGATGGAGTCCCATCCGAGGGTTAATATGCCACACGAAGGCACTGAGGTGTAAAATGTCACCAACCTCAATCTGATCCGGGTTCAGCTGCTAGACACCCAGAAGGTCACAACAATACCTCTGCTGACATAAGGAATCAGATTCGGATTCTCCGTTTGGAGAGAAATTGAGAAGTGTGTTTCACTACAATTTAAAGGTTATTTAAACAGATGTTTTCACACATTGAAAAAAAATCTAAGTGCCTTAAGATGAAACAAGGAATATAAATAGAACACCAGCTACTAGTCGACAGAGAAGTCAGCTCAGGCTGTAAGACATGGAGTGCTTAAAACATTATCAGATCAACAGCAAACTTAGATCCTGCATAGAGAGCTGAATGGAAATGCTGAGGATAATTCTTGAAGCCAATTTGAAGCCAGTTGCCCGAGTTACTATGAAGTGCAGGATATATGCAGGTGATGCTCTGTTTCCATTGCTGTTTGGCATAGGTCTGAACAACTTCAGTCATCAATACTAAAAGAGTGGATGTGGATATTTATTTTTCACCTCCTCTACATGGATGATATCAAGCTATATGCCAAGAATGAGTGAGACATCCACTTACTGATCCACTTAACCAGGATATACAGTCTGTAACAAATAGTGCTGGAAAACCCGATGTTCAGCCGGACACACGGAGCTTCATTTTATAAAAATTTATTGTAGGAAATGAGAAGTGGCAGATGAGGCGGGTAAGTAGAACCAGACTGAACAGGACTCACAGACAGAACCAACTTGACCAGAAGCCGTAGACTGACTCTTGATTAGAAGCCACAGATGTGTCTCCAGCGTACGCAGAGCAAAAACAGAATCCCACAGTAATCCTCCCAACAAAACCATGCACACAGTCACTAGCAGGGGAACAAGCGAAGGCAGAATGCTGGCTGGATCCAGGGAAAGCACAGGAACAGACAAAGGGAAGCCGCTGGAGCTAAGACCACATGCAGGCAGGTAACAAGACATAGTGATATAGAGAGGCAGGTATAAATACAGAGAATGACTGGTGGGCAGAATTGGCTGTAATTACGGCAAGCAGGTGGGGCTAATCTGGTGCAAAGTGGTAACTAGGAGTGGACTGAACTGATTGGATGGTGACTGGTGGCTGGTGGCTGAGCTAATAGGATAATGACTGGTGACTGATGACAGAGAGGAATATAACAAAAGAAAAGTTCAAAAATAAACACAAAACCATGACAGAGTCAGGACAATAGGACGTCATTCAGACTAGATACGTGTGGCCAGATTTTGTAAAAGAGGGGAAAGGTGCAATTCTACCAGAACTACCAAAAGGTAACATTGTAGACATTGAAGATATATACAAATGCTACGTCGATGAGATGCAAAGGTCAGCCAAAACCAAATATCTGCAAAGAGTAAAGTTCTGAGAATCCAGCTGAATGGTTAAAACAAAGTCCAAGCCATATGCCCAGCCAGTTAACAGGAGTCTGACACGTAAAGTTTTTCATCCGTTGTCAAGTACAAAAATGTGTGCACCTCTGCTTTGGACCACTGTATTGGTTTGGGGGCTTCCATCTTCGTTCAGTATCTAATGATATACTTCATAGCTGCAGTTGTGTAATTTCTTCAGTAAAGTGGGTTTGTTTTGGAGTCGTTCTAGTTACGTAAACAGCGATTCCACCCCCTAGCGAATCAGCAACAGTCTTCTGATGTCACGTCAGACTTGCTGCACTTGGAAACACATCAAAGCAGGTTCTAAAAATAGTAATGGCTCCTTGTAACCGCTACTAATGGAAAAGTTAAGACTGAAAAAGGGAGTGGACCCGTCCCGAAACGCTCTGAGTTGGTACCAATGGAAAAGGGGTATAACAAGTGCAGGAGAAACACCCAAGTTGCAGTAGGTCAAAGCTATACCAGGGACCTTTTCCATGTAAAATCATAAAAAACTTTAACTGAAGCTGGAACATAAATACAAAGATGAACAGACAATCATTACAAGGACATCAATAATAGAGTGAGTTGAACTCTTCATTCTTGCTGATACTCTAATCAGACAACACACCTGAATCTTTTCTTCACGCCTTCCAACCTGCTTGGACACGTTTCTTCACCTCTATTCCACACTCGTAGTTGCTCTGGACCGTTGACCTTAAGGAGTTAAAATCCTCCACCTTCTTTATCTCTGTTCCCTATAACCTCACAGCTCCACTTGGGTCCCTCTCATTCACGCACATGGACTCTGTCTTGCTATGGCTAACCTTTATTCCTCTCCTTTCCAGGGCAAACCTCCATCTCTCTAGGCTTTCATGCACCTGTTTACTGCTAACTGCAGATCACAGTGTTATCTGCAAACACCATAGTTCATGGAGGTCCCTGTCTAACCTAATCTGTCAACCTGTCCATCACCAAAGCAAACAAGAAGGGGCTCAGAGCCAATCCTTAATGCAGTCCCACTTGCACCGTGGACTCCTCCGTCACACCTAAAGCCTCCTACACCACTCTCTTACAGCTCTCATACATGTTCTGCACCACTCCAATGTACTTCTCTCCTACTCCAGACTCCCTCATACAATACCACAGCTGCTCTCTCTGCACCCTGTCATATGCTAACAAAAACACAACGCAGCTTCCCCTGACACTCTGTACTGCAAACACTGCATCAATAGTACTTTTTCTTGGCACGAAACCATGGTCACAGATGCTCACTTCTGACCCCAGTCTAGTTTCCCCTACTGTTTCCCATAACTCCATTGTATGACTGATCAACTTTATTACTCTGTAGTGGCCACAACTCTGCACATCTCCCTTGTGCTGTGTCTTCTTGCTCTGTAAGATCTCATTGAACAACCTGTTCAAAAACCTTTCTGCTGTCTTTTCTAGACACTTCCATACCTCCACAGGTAATCAGGACCAACTGCCTTTCCATATATCATCCTTTTCAACACCTCCCTAACTTCATTTTATTAATGCTTGCTACATCCTGATCCACTGTCACTACATTTCCTTCTCAGTCCTTAATTACCCTAACCTGCCGAACATCCTCCCCATCTCTGTCTCTCTGCCTCACCAATCTGTATAAATCCTTCTCACCCTCCTTACTGTCCAACCTATTATACAAGTCATCGTATACTCTTAGTTTGGCCTTAGTACCTCTACCTTCAACTTAAGCTGAATCTCTTTGTACTCCTGGCAACTGTCTTCCATCCTCATGGTGTCCCACTTCTTCGTAGCTGATCTCTTTCTCTGAACACACTCCTTTTCACCAAGTACTCCCCTACCTGTCTCCCTGACATGATTAGCTATAGTGGTCCAATCATCTGGAAGCACCTCCTGGCCACCCAGAGCCTGTCTCAACCCCTCCCTGAAAGCCACACAACTTTCTTCCTTTTTCAGCTTCCACTACTACTACTACTACTACTACTTTCCTTTGCTTGTCATGGTGGGGTTGAAAGAGGATCCAAGCGCAAAGTGTGGTGGTGGCAAAAAGTTTAATTATTAAAATAAAACGTACAACACATGAGACAATAAGGCAGGAAACTCATAAACAACAGAAGAAACCAGCATTAGCTATGACAACCGAGCAGCTTAAATACAGGGGAAGTGGAGGAGAGAAACAAGACAACAACTGTAAGAGTAATCAGGTGAGAAATGAGGGTTAGCTGAAGATCAATGAAAGCAGAGAACAGAGGGGAGGAAACGACTGAGAAGAGTTAAACTCAGGGAAGAAGAAAAACTACGCACAGAAAGACAACCTAATCCAAAAATGTATGAATTAAAATAACAGCACTAGAGAATATACACCGAAACCCAAAAACACAAACACCTAAAGATAATGAGCATAAGGAAATAACTAAGAAAGGTGCAATCTATGAATCACAACAGCAAAGAAACAGTCCAAACTACATACATAAAAGAAAATCAAAACACAAACACCAAGAGATCATGTCACAGCTCTGTCTTTCACTTCTTCATCTTCCTTACCATCAGAGTCAGTCCTGATAAACTCCTCCTTCAAGATAACATCATTTCTCACAGATGCTCACTTCTGACCCCAGTCTAGTTTCCCCTACTGTTTCCCATAACTCCATTGTGACTGATCAACTTTATTACTCTGTAGTTGCCACAACTCTGCACATCTCCCTTGTGCTGTGTCTTCTTGCTCTGTAAGATGTAATTGAACAACCTGTTCTCCTTCAAACTCCTCCTTCAAGATAACAGCATTTCTCTTCTGGCTCACACCAAGGTAGAACAGCTTGAACCCTACTCCTAAGCTTCTAGTCTTGCTACGTTTCAACCTGATCTCCTCAACATACAGTATGTCCACCTTCGTCCTCTGCACCATGTCAGCCAACTCTTTTTCTGCCACAGTCCCAACATTCAAAGTCCCTACTTTCAATCCTAGACTCTTGCCTTTCCTCTTCTTCTTCCTCTTGGTCTTTGGTGACCAACTGTAACCCATTTTCCACCGGTGCCTGGAACCCGGTATGAAGATCACGTCATTGAAGTTTTATGCCAGATCCCCTTCCTGACACAACCTACTGCATTTATCAAGGCTTGAGACTGGCCGAAAAAGGATGCAATATACTGCACCCTCTTTGATGCTGCATTACCAGTTCAGTCTTTGGTGTGAACCTACAAATATTTAAATGACAAAAGCCATTTCAAACCAGCTATTTGAAATAATGCTTAAGAGCAGTAAAATTTCTGAGACTCAAATAAACAGCAAAAGCCTAAGAATCAAATGTCAGTATTTACAAGAGTCATATTATCATGGAATGTGCTCAGTGCCTCGGTTTTATCTGTGCTGTGTCAGACAGTCTACTAAACTAGACCATTTACAGGACTCAGAATCACTGAAAGCACGGTACAACTAGATGTCATCAGCATAGAGATTATAGTTTTACATCAACTAATAATCTGTCTCAGTAGAAGGACATAAGGTAGAAAGAGGATCAGGGCTATAACAGAGCTCTGAGGTATTCCACAAGACAGAACTGTCCTTTCCAGGTTCATCTCATCAATTACACAAAGCAGCAGAATGTTCCCATTTCATTTAGGCAATTCACTCCCATTAAAAAGATAGAGTATATTTCATCAAAATCTCTCATGATGCAAGGGAATCATTTACACAGGCTGATCAGCACATTGTACTTCTACATTGTTGTTTGTAGCCGTTTTGGCTTGTAGCACGTTAATCTGAAAGGTTGAAAGACACACGCGCAAACAAGCTTCTTCTTTCTGGGGCATCAGCCTGACCTTTCTCTGAGAATCCACATCATGACCTGGTCCCAGTCAGAGTGAGAGGGCACAGGGAGTGATGACCCGTCACCCAGCAGACAGATTTGGCTGGATATCACCATGTGCCTGGGGCCATGAAAGCCACCAGATCAGACGTTCTAAAAACAGAATTCAGGAAGAAAAGTTACTTCCTAAAGTTGAAGCTGAAGAAGCAAAAGTTGGAAACGTTGCTTTGGTTTTGCAGTTTTTTATATTACCTATGAAACTCTTTTTGTAGTTCAGTTAAAAATATTGTCACACAGAAAAAAACGAAAAAACTAACTTACCTCAGCTGTCATAAGCTTTAAATATGCTCCATCTTCAGCACTGATAAATCTTCATATTCCTTACAGTTCTATAAACCCCACACCATCATTACAGAACAAGACAGACCAAAATAAAAGTTCCTCTTTTCTTAAAGAATGCAGTCAGAGTGGTTTTGGTAATACTCTAACGCTGAGGAAGAGAGTCACAATGCCATCCTTTCAGGGGGGAGAAGGAGAGCAAAACCAAGGGGGTCACATCAACAAATATGTGGCCGGGGGCAGAAATCTCACAGAGCATGTGCCTTGGAAAAGCATATTTACATTTACTGTGATTAGTTTGCTCCTCAGCAGCAAAGGTAGGATTCTAGTGATACTTTGTAAAGTTCAAAGTTAAAATTACTTGTGTATTTAGGGAAGAATTTAAAGTGAGGACAGAACATCTTGAAGTTGTATGATGGTAAAAGTACAAATTAAAAGCAGAGTCATTCAGCAAACTGTTGTCCCCCAGGCAACTCCATGCATCCCACACAATTCCTCACAGTTCTGCCTTGTGACTGGGTGAATCCTGTCCCTTTAACGCCAATGTTTTCTTCTGAAGGCTGCCCACGCCGAAGACAACAGAGGCCAACATCTGGAAAATGAAGTTCCAATAAACGTTTTATTCCAGTGAACAGGAAAAAAAATGTTTTTTCCTGCTAATTGTCTATGCCTCACTTGTTCTCATTTTTAAAACTCAATATACACATGTAAACAGCAGAAGAGCAGGGGAGGCACTTTTAAAGCCTCACCTGGATTTTTGTCAGTTGATGTCCGTTGGAGGCTAGAGGGGAGGACAGATGGGAGGAGCCTGCTGTGATTTCCCTCAACTGACACAGACAAAAGCACCTTCCATTCAAATATCTAACCATGGAAAAACATGTCTACAAAGCCCTCCATTTACCTACATTTGAATACACCAACGTAACATCGGCACACTTTGGGAGTCACTAGGCTCCTCTGAACTGCAAACCTCAGTTGACAGGAGACAAAGCAGATTATCTCACAGATGTTTCAGGAGGAACGCAACTGCAATCTGTGTTATTGCTGATGCAGCCTGTGATTAACGAATATTCGCCTCTCTAACATTTAGT
The DNA here is from genome assembly GCA_037039145.1 of Fundulus diaphanus. Classification (NCBI taxonomy): domain Eukaryota; kingdom Metazoa; phylum Chordata; class Actinopteri; order Cyprinodontiformes; family Fundulidae; genus Fundulus; species Fundulus diaphanus. The sequence continues at coordinate 6,598,615 of CM073129.1, read as the reverse complement.
GTAAATAGGTGGTGGCTGAACTGGTTTCATTCTGACGGGCACCTCTTTTCTTGGAGCAGATAAACGATGCCCTCTTGTGGAAAGATGCTGTAAATGCAGCAACTTCGAAAAAGGGAAGTAGGCTATCACAGCACCAGATAAGGACGCCACGGTCACCATGCAGAGGAAGCGTTTTGCTTTGCAAACTCATCGTGATTTGAAAAGTGAACAGGGGTCATCAGCAATAAACAGTCATAGGCTAGTCAAATTCTTAAAATCCTTTTTTTACTGATAATTAAATGCATCAAAACTAAAAACTTCTTCTTAACTCAGTCTGTAAATGGATCATTGGTGTTCTCTGGTGCGCATAAAGGGTTAGGGATATATGTTTTAATGCATGATTGGGGATAATCTTCTTGCCCCTTCATTTTGTGCTGGATTCAAAACGACTTACTCTGTCCATGAACCTGCTGCCCATTGTTGTGTTTTAAGGTCAGTAATTGATACATTTATTTGTTGAATTAAAACAAAAATTATACAAAAAAATGTGTGTTATCACACAACTATAGCTATAATGTCATAATTACCCTACGTCCTTTATTTTATTAGAGACAAAATCTGCCTGTTTATTCAGATCTCCTTAATTCAATATAAAATGGGGAATTTTTCCAACCTCTGAGGCCTAGAAGGTCACAATTTGAATGAGTAAAAATGAACTTCATTGGTGGGAAGTGAAAAAAGACATGATGGAGAAACAGCAAATAACACTTGAGTGGCATGGTGCAGGAATGTCATTCTATGAACCACTGCACGTTGTTCTGTTTCTCCGAAGAAAGCTGATAGCTGTACTCTGTGAGTTTACATGGCCATTTTGTGGATGAGTTGTTGTTGTTCCCAATCACTACCACTTTGTTGTCATACCACTAACAGCTGACCTTGGACTATTTAGTACTGGGGACATTTCACAACTTGACTTATTGAGCAGGTGCTGTCGTGTAATGGCTTTCACACTGGAACTGAACTCCTCATAAATATACTTTCATAAATGTTTGTAGAAGCAGTCTGCATATCTACGTGCTAGATTTTAAACACCTGCAGTCATTGAGGTGTCTGGAATGCCTGAATCCAATGATTTAGAGGGGCGAGTGAATATACTTAATAATAGAGTGTATGTGCTTCTAACAGTGACTACATTCAGTTATAAAATGTATAAATTACATTAGGTCTGATATACTTTTTCTTCAAATTAGTTGGACTTTTCTGTTATTTTAAACATATATCTCTAGGTTTTCTGAAGTCAAGGTTTTCTTTGAAAATAGCTTTTCATTAGTTAAGTTCTGTTACCTGTTCATGGTGTTCCTGCACGTGTTCTTGTTTTGTGTTGCCAGATGTTTGCTTAAGCTCATCATGGGTATGAAAGTCATATTAATTTCAGATATTAAATGAAGATTTGTGTTTTGATATTTGGATAAATGTCCGCTAGTAATTTGAGTCGTTACGGCAGACCTTTTGTAGCCATCAACAAGCTTCTGGTATAAGTCCATTCTTCTAGCAGGACTGACAGAGTTCATTTAAACTGCATGCTTTCCTGGCATCCATATTTAAAGCACAGTACACACATGTTTAATAGAGCTGAGGTTAAAGCTTTTAAAAGCTATTTCAAAAGGATGACATTAGCTTGATTTAACCATTGCAAAACTAGTCTGATGCATGTTTGTTGTTTTGAGTTGTTAATTTGAAGTGAAGTTAAATAATTTGTAGGTGATTCTTTTTTATTACCCCATAAACCTTGATCAATGCACAAGTACCACTAGGAGCGACAATATCCCCCAAAGCATATGTTGCTGCCACCACCAGCTGATACAAGGTTCTTGGGTTGAAAGGTCTCCTCCTAACACCTCCAAACATACATCAGTTGTGGACTTGATCTTAATCTTTCAGCCCTTAAGTCTTCTGACCTTAAAACTTTTCTCCAAGATAAATTACGTGTTTTTATGCGGATGGCTGCAAATGGCCAGTGTAAGGAAGGTAATTTTTTAGGAAAAGGAGTTCATCGCAGACTTGAGTCTTGGCAGTTCCTGTGTAGTTTCTGCACATTAAAACTAGTTTGATGTAACAGTGTGGGTCTGTCTCACACCCTGACAAAGTTTTGAAAAATCGAAATAGTTTAATATCTGATTTTTATTTATTGTCCCACAATGGAAATTCAGGCAAATCAGGCGTGACAGTGGCAAAGACACAAACGGAGTTATGCACACTTTTTAGTGATGAAAAAAAAGCTCATCTAATCTAAAGTTAGTTCTACTGCAAAAGAGGATGAGCTTATCAGAAAGATAAAAGTAAAAATAAATACCAGAGTAAGTATTCAAGTTAAACAGTGGAATAACCGTGTAGATAACACCAGCCTATTGATAGAAGAATATGAGATAATATTCAATATGCATACCGCAGCATCTCGGAGTAGTTAAGGCATGTGAAAGTGTGCCACAGCCCAGTGTACAGTTGTTAGAAGTGATGATGCTGATGGCTGCAGTTTTTTAGACCTGGTTCTAGAGCCCATACTCAGCCTGTGTGAATTTACAAACTGATTATATAAATTTGAAGTTGTTGGTAAGTTCTGCATGATGCTTCCTTTCTAAAACTATGTCCCATTTTGAAGTTAAAAAAAAATCTATATATAGTGGAGAGTTAATATAAATTGACTGATCCACATAGTAATTATATCAATATAACAAACTCATAAAAGTCTGAAGAAAGCCATGAGAACTATTCACAGGTTTAAAAGACTGAAATCTGGCTTATTTGATGTAAAATGTAAAGGAAACAAGGGATGCCTCCAGACCCTGTGCTGTAAAATAGGTTTTGAACGACGTGGCAGCCAGATGGTGTTGGTTAAATAATTAAAAAGGGGGGTGGGGGGTCTAGCTGAAATATTTCTTCATCTCAACAAACCTTGTAGCATGCAGGCATCAACACAGCTGATCGTCAAGTGAACAGTCAGCTGTTTTATCATAACACATTGCAAATTACATTGTGCTACAGGCATGAAATTTGAATTTTCACCCTCTTCCAAAACAAAAGTTGGATGAGTGTTTCTAGGTTTTAAAGCATCTGTGTTGTAGACAGTTATTATAATAAATGTTGAATTAATACTTTTTTTAAGCCCTGCTAATCAGTCTTCGATAAATTACAATAATAACAATGTCATTGATGTGAAAGTTGGAAACACACATCTATTGGTCATCATGGCTAATATTAATTGACTAATGATAAAAGGTGGATCCCTTTCATCAGAGCGGCACATGACCAGCCGCTATTGGCCGGCTTCGCTGCACCTGTTCGACCCTCGCGCCAATCACGCGCAGCGGCCGTTGGCTCACCAAGATGGCGGCTTCCAGTACGCCGCTGTGCTCATCCTCGCAGCAGAACGACAGCTATCGCCTTATCTCTGGATCGCTTGAACTCTTCCCGGGGCTGACCAGAAAGAGCTGAGCGGGGCTACGCTGTGAAACGCGGAAGCCGTCCCCTCCCCTCCACCCTGAGCGCTTTCATGGTACGCGGAGCCGGGCTCGTTGTGGGGGTTGTGCTATCCGAGTATGGCCACCGACAACAGGATCAATTTCTGGAGGAGAAACCCTAAGGTTCCCGGAAGGTTGGTTGGTCTCCCTTCTTATCTAAACGGCGAGACATTCCGCGAGTAACTTTTGGGCCGGGCTGCTGTAGAAAGAATAAAAAGTGTCTGTGTCGGCTGACGATGAGAGAACCTGAATATGCGTCGAGAGAGACAGGATCTCTGGCTGACATTAAACGGCAGACGGAACTGCCTAAAGTCTTTACAGGGAGATGCGCAAATGATTGGCCTTTTAATGGAATTAACCGTGCTGTCAGCTGAAACGGGGCCGACCTCCATCACTTCTCTGCGGTTTCTGTTGAGGTGAGGTGTCATGTGTGGCCGTCCGCCCCAGGGTGCTTCCTGGCTCTGACAGCTGCTGCAGCGCGCTGGATGGACTTCACTCACACGCAGCTCAAGTTCAGCAAGGCCTCCGTGTAGGCTCATGGAGTGGAATAACATTTGAAGCACTGTGTAATTAGTATGAGTTCTAGCTGTAAGCAGCTGATTTATTAGGTTTTGTTTTCTCAGCATCGTGGTGTACCAAGGTTTAAAAAAGTTACTGTTCCAAAGCCACAAAACAAGGTGGTTTGCAGCCCCTCCCCAAATGTGGCCAGAAAAAGGATCAGTTCAGCTCTTTTGAAGTATTTTTTGTTTCCAAAAGGTTGTCTTGGTGGAACTAACGGAGCACTGTCTGCGACACTGTTTTTTTTTTTTTTTTTAAAAAGCTGTTTGCAAGCTAAGGGCAGCATGTAAGAAGCACCCAGAAAGGTAGCCAGATTAATTAGTCAGCACATTTATTGGTGTACTTGAGCAGCAGGTGATTACAAAATTTACACTCCGGTTGGCCTCAAAAATATTCATGCTTCTGCAGCATTTAGATTTGAAATAATTTTTATTCAACCACAAAGTTTGTGATTGGAAAAGACACATATATGTCCCAAATAATAATAATAATAAATTGATAATTAGACAAGGGCTATCATTTTTGAATAAGGAAAAAAAAGTCTGTTTTATTTACATATTAACAAAACCTGCATGTCATTGGCTTTTTCACTGAATAATGGAAAAAGCCAGTAGGGACTTTATGATGATGAGGCCTCGTTTATTATTATGAAGAAGCCTTTTGCAACTGAGATCTCTTAGAAATTTCTTCACATTTCTGAACGTCAAGTCTTGGAGGATGGAAGCTCTCCCTCCCAGGCTCTAGCTGGGCCATTCATAAATTTTATTGCTTCCTATGTGAAGAAACGCATTGTTAAAAAAAGGGATTTATTTAAATCTAGATCTGCCAATAATTTGAGCCAAACCTATATATGGCAAAAAGAAAAAATCTGGGCATTTACTTGATTTCTTCTTTCTTCTCGTCGTGATGCCTTCTATCTAAGCACATAGGGCCGTCGTCCTCTGGATGACTGAAAATATAATAATAATAGATTTTATTTAAAAGTGTCTTTCAGAACAAGGACACTGCACAAAATAAGTAGAACAATAAAGGTAAAACAACAAACAGTAAAAGTTACAATAAACCGGCAATCACAGAGAATATGCATTTTTTTTTAACTGACAGGTTTTGAGTTTAGACTTGAACTGGTAGAGGCTGTCGGTACTGAGGATGTATGGAAGGAGAGAGCTCCAGAGTTTTGGAGCAGAGGGGGAGAAAGCTCTGCTCCCCATGGTGCTGAGGCAGGAAGGAGGAACAGTGAAGTGAAAGGAAGAGGAGGATATAAGGGTGCGGAAAGGCTTGAATGTGTACAGAAGGATTTTGAATTCTATTCTGAATCTGATTTTGGACCCCTTGAAGCTTATTGAAGGGATTTTTGAGGAAAGCCAAAGGGAAGAGAGTTACAGTAGTCGATGTGGGAGGTGACAAGGCTATAGACAAGAATTGATGCACAGTGAGGGGAAAGGGCGGGACGACGGTGCTTAATGTTGCGTAGATAAAGTGCTTTCGAGGATGACACCCAGACTCTTAACCTGAGGTGAGGGGGATACTATAGAACCATCAAGTACAAGGGAGAAACTGTCAGCTTTGGATAACATAGATTTGGTTCCTCTGAGGAGGATCTCAGTTTTATCACTGTTCAATTTAAGGTAATTGGAATTGAAACAGGATTTTATTTTGGATAGGCAGGAGCTAAGTAAAGAGGGTGGGATTGTAACTTGACTTGCATGTAAGATCTGCATAACAGTGAAAATGGATGCTGAATTTCCGGGAGATGTTGCTGATTGGAAGAATGTAAAAAATGAAACGTGGAGATCCCAGGACAGAGCCCTGGGGCACGCCAGTTGTGACAAGGGACGAATGGGGAGTAAAAGACGAACTGAGTGCAGCCAGAAAGGTAAGAATGAAACCAGTGGGGACTTTACCCTACTGGGAGGAGTGATGCCAATTCATGATTATCTGTGCAGAAGGATGGAGTGAGAAACTGTATGAAAGGCCGCACTCGGATCCAAGACAATGAGAATAGATCTGAGTCAGCTGCCATCAGAAGATCATTGGAGATTTTTATGAGGGTGGTTTGATTAATGTGGCAACTGTTTTTTTCTAGTACTTTGGAGATAAAATGTAAATTAGAAATAGGGCGAAGATTATTGTAATTGATGGTAAATGAGCCACGTTTCTTCAGTATAGGAGTGATAATGGCAGTGTTAGAGAGTAAGAACAATTCCAGTGGTGAGTGAGGAGTGAATGATGGCATTTATGAATGAAAGGAGAGCTTGAAGGTAGGGATTGGCAGGGCTGTTGGGACTGGATCAAGCATACAGGTAGAAGATTTAGATTTACAAATGATTTAAGAGATTTTAGAAATGTTTGGAAGTTGAAAACTGCAAAATGGCTGAAAGAGAGGCTGAATTTCACAATGGAGGTGATGTGACGTGTTGGGAGACAAACATTGGAAAACTATTATAGAATTACAGAGTCAATTGAAATTTATCCTGTAAGTGACTGCGATTGATCACTGCACTTTATCCTGTACTGTAATTCACTGCAAGGTATCCTGTAGAGTTACTGCAATATTTCTGAGCTGTGTGAAAAACGAAATTTCGTTCTGTATGCACTCTGTGTATACAAAATGACAATAAAGAAAGTCTAAGTCTGTAGAGAACAAGTGGGTTGGTTATGCATTCGGTGGTGGGAAAGAGTTGTTAAACAGTGAAAACAAAGTCTTAGAGTTACCTCCATAGACTGTAGCGATAATGGTAGGCAATAGTGACATTATACGTCATTACTCTAATAGTCAGCCATCTTTTATTATTATACTAGTAGTAGGAATAATAAAAAAAATTAGATATTTGAGCAACTATGATAAAACTGGCATTACAAATTAATAACAAGAGAATGATGTTGTAGTTCATACCTACCAACAAGTTTTTATTTGAAGACAGACCTACAAGCCAAAAGACACGAGTCCTTTTGGTGTTGTGTGAAGGCTTGGGTGATAAACCGAAAATGTACCAACACCGAAATTTCCGACAATAACCAACGTCAATTTGCCAATGTCGTTATTAAAAAATGAAAGAAAAGTTGTTGTTATAGTAAAGGTAGGCTATGCTTCTGTGCCTTTAAGACGCTGCACTATTTCAACAGTCTGCAGTCACGTGACTCCACCCCATGCAGTGTGAAATGAGAAAGAGAGGGTGAGGTTGAGGAAATGGAGGAAATTTCAAATGTTGAAGTGACGGCAGCGGTAGAGCTGCTCCAGGAGGAAGAGGAGCAGCTGTGAAATACGTTGTACCCACATCTGATTTCTGGTTCAGTCGCACGATGGAGCCGTTCATTAGTCTGAATTTACATTACATCAATGACGAATGGAAACTGCACACCAGAGTGCTCGAGACGTCATACTTTTCAATCGGTACCGGGTAGATGGTCAGACCAGCTTTAAGCGCGATGCAGTCTGTCTGGGACATCAAAGAGGTGTTTGCGTTATCGTCCATTTATGGTTATCAAGGTGAATTGCTCAATATATCGCAATATTGATTTTAGGCCATATCACCAAGCCCTAGTTGTGTGTACAGTTTGTTGTCATCTTAGGCTACAATTGTAAACCTAATAATACTTTTAAGTCAGAACCGTGAACGGGGACCAAGCATGTCCCAACCTACATTACAGTCAGCCATTACGTTACTGGATGTTAATGACTGATGGCTGGCATACCTTTACCCTGTGGGCTTCCGGCACACATAGAAATCAAAACACATTGGACCTCGTCAATGAGACCTGAGTGGTGCCTTTGTGTTAATTTACATCGACCTTGTTTTTCTGACTGATGAGCTGCTGTGCTGGTCTATAACTATCAGAGGGTGGGGCTGAATGAAAACCGCTTGGTCTGTTTGGGAAACCCGAGAGGAGAGGATCTCTGGGGGGAGGGCGTGGCTGTCTTTGTCTCTCTCACACACACGAATCAAACTTCTGAGGGCGGATAGCTGGAAAGCCCAAACACAAACACATGTTTGAACAGGAAGACAGGAGAGGTTATTCAAGCTCCCTGTCCTTGAGCTCCTGCTGATAAAACAAGTGTGACGGTTGTAAACAAGAGGCTCTAGCACAGCCAGGTAACCAGCAGGTCCAGTTCTCAGCCACAGGCGCACTATTGATGACTTCATCCAAAATGCTGCCAGCAGTTAGGTCAGCCTATTTGGGCATTTTAATATGCAGTTTTATAATAAATAACACTAGTAATAAAACATGCTTGTACAAAAAATATTTTCATTTTTTATTTTCAAGCATTTTTCAGAATTGGAATGAAAACATCCTGGTGTCTCTTTTTTTTTTTTTAGAGACAAAAAAAGACAACAAATTAATAAGCATTAAAGTATGGTGTCTGGGTTGGGGTTTCTGCAACGTTATCGGCGTGTAAAAACTCATCTTCAGAACCGATCTCTGCTCAAAATGGTGATCTGCACCGTGTAATCTACTTTCAGCAGTTATTACCGGTTATTGCAACCGTAACCTGCAGAAAATACGGGCAGAGTTGCTTTTCCTGCCTTTACTCCCTCTGCTCCTATGTCAATCTAGAGGAGGATGCGCTGCAGCGCGTTATGAGGCGAGGGATATTTACTCACTGTGTCTGTAGTCCGGCAGCGTCACTTAGTTTAGAGCCCAAATAAGGGACTTCACTCTCAGAAACAAGCCCAAAAAAACTGCAACCCGCAACTCATGAAATTTACAAGCGACATTAGAAAAAAGAAGCCCAAATTTGCATGAAATAAACGGACTTGGCAACAGTGAGCGCGGGTCTGTTTTGCTAGTCTCTAGCATTCTGCGAACTAGGGAAAGCGCCGAGGGTAAAAAAGAAAGGGGGAGAAAAAAAAAAAAAACACAGTCCGGAGAGCGCGGCGGGGAAACAAAGCATTAACGCGCGTTAAAAAAAATTCAGCGTTATGGTCTCTAAGGGATGATTTTGTGTTATATCCTGCTGTGTTCCCTCCTTCAGGGCTTATGACAAACTGCAACAGGACTTCTTGTGATTATCAATAGTGGTTTTCTTCTTGCCATTCTTGCAGTAAGGCTCATGTGAAGTACACGACGACTAAGTGTTGTGTTGCCAACAGACGCCTTCCCCTGAACGTTAGAGCTCTGCCGCCCGGCCTGTGACTTCAGCTGAACAGTCATGGCTTACTATGATTGCAAGACATGACCTTAACCCACTTTAAACGTCTCCAGAATGTTCTCCCTGGCCTTCCTGCTGTGTTCCTTGGTTGTCATGACGCTGGCTGGTTGTTCTCCAATGTTCTCTAACAAACCTTCATAGAACAGCTGGATTTCTACTGAGATTAAAGCACACGCTGGTGGAGCCTAACTTCTGAGGGCATTTGGTTGCTCTGGAGTTTATTTAGGGGATCGGAGTAAAAGGTGCCTGCACACTTACACGTGACCAACTCTTCAGGTGTAACGGATAATTGTAGAACTTTCTTTTCCCTTCAATATCATGCACTGCTTTGTGTCGGTCTGACACATAAAATCCTAAATTACATGAAAGTTTGTGGTCAACAACATGCATAAAAGTTCAAGGGTTATGAAGACTTTAGAAAGACACTGTGGGGTAAAAGCGGAGCTTGAAGTTCCTCCTCTCTGCTAAACACACTGCCCCCCACAGCGAGGGGAGGTAAACAACACAGGAGCCCTGAAAGCTGTCCATCAGTTGGGTTTGCTGTGCGACTGCAGTCTGACTAAAAGGCCAGTGTTGGTCAGCAGAATGAGGGAGCTAAGCTGTCGTCTGTGTGGAGGAACGGTGCTTCTGCTGGCGTTATAGCCATCTACAATCTAACACTGATGTGACAGATTCCCAAATAAATGGATTCAGGGAACGTCACAAGCATCACTTATTCAACAGAGAAATGGACTGAAACAGAACCACGTGGGCTGTTTCAAATGTTCTGTATACATCTAAAGGAGAAATAAATCGGTTTCATTTTAAAACTGTAAGCATGTTGTTTCTCTTGCCTTTAAAAGTTTGCTCACTTTGTCTAGATTATTCTCAAATTTGGGGGAAAATGCTGGTTTGATGCTGTATTGTTGTACGTCTGGACTTGATAATATGTAGAATAAAAGATTAAGTATTTTGAGGGCATGGAGAAACTTGCTGAGTGAAGAAGTATGTGTTAGGGGGAAGACATGGAAGGACAGTTTGTACCATCCCCAGCGTTCCCCAGAGCAATCGGTAAATACGGGATGTGAACACTTTGTGTAAAACCGAGCTGCTACGAGTGTTTTTCCCCCTCAAGTCTACATTTTACACTATCATCCACAGTGTGCAACCAGTTTATGGAGCACAGCATCCACCTCTTGACCCCCGATTGCGACGCACGTAAGTGCTGACCGTACGACTGGCCTGCTGCATGGCACATGGACCCATTATCTTTGTCACTCCAACCAGTCTTTGCCGTTTTTCCATGTTTTGAGTACGAGTGTGAGCTGCATGGACCTTTGTTTTGCATCTGTCACCCAGTAATTACTTTGGTCTTGCTCTGCTTATTACAACCAGTAGTTAATGTTGTTTTGTTTTTCTTCTGTTAAATTATTTTGCGATGCACCGTCCAGAATTTTGCGCTGCTTTTTTGTAAAGTTCTGACCCTAAATGAAGGATTTTAGCCAATTCCAATCTCTGTTTAATGACTCCGATTAAACGGAGATCACAATATATCTTCTTAGCCTTCCTGCCATGAGTTGTTAATCAAATTTAAAGCAGAAACAATGTACAGTGGAGCCCAAAACTATTCATACGACTTTCATTCAGTCCTAAAGATGTTTCTGATTGGAAATGAGACGGGTATCACTCCAAAGCTTTTAACTTAGAAAATTTATTTGTTTTAGGTACGTTTTATCACAAAGTGACAAGTCAAAATTAATATATAGCCTTCTACATTTTTAAACACCTCACTGGTACGGAAAATACCCCAAAACATAAATTGTCTTGTTCCCTCAGTAACAACCTTAACACTGAGGAGTGTTCCCTGGCTGCACGTTTGTCTCACTGATCAGAGAAAGTTCCAGATCAGCTGATCACCAATCAGGGCTTTTAAGGCCAAACATGGTCAGACTTCCCTCACCAGCCATCAGCCGATTACTTGGTGCATCTAAAACATTATTCCCATTTATTTAATTTTTTACTTATTCAATAAGTTAAAAGCCAGTCCATCATTCATCTCTGGGGTCTGTCAGGTCTTAAGCTTTGGTTCCTTTCCTCGTTGTTCATAAATGCATCTGTCAATCTGCAGGTACCCGAAAGACACAAAGCCCAAATTCAACAACCTCAAGTCTAAAAAAGCATGCAGCTTCCATGAGTTTGCATGCAGCACAAATGATGCTTGGGACATTGATGATGAGGAGGATGAAAATTTCTGTGGGACTCCCTTCCCAGCATCTTTTGCTCCTTCAGTAGAGGACGCGACAGCATCTGTGCACAACCAGGTAGCTACAACACATCCTGGTTGTCGCTGAAAAACTACAAGCTGGTCTGAAACGGTGAGAAGTTCTCTCACAGGTGTGTTTTTGTTTAATTCTGTGTCCATGCAGAAACCGCGGCATCAGAAGGGTGACGCGGAAAGCGCGTTGCCTCACAGTCTGACTCCACCCAGAAACGAGCGTCACGGCCTGCAGAAGGACAATCCTTCAGAGTGTGAGCGTGTCAATGGCAAATTTGTAAAGTCTAGTAGTGACGCAGACCTCAACACGTCCTCAGGTATGTCACAAATATCCTGCAGCGTTTCATTCTGTTACAAGAGGTCCTGACAGGCCTCTCTGGTGATTCACGCTGAAGCTAATTATGGACTTTGTTAGGAGGGACTTAACTCTTCAGGTTAGGGCTGCAGGGATTATATCAGACTGTAAACATACGCCTGACAGGACATGCCCCACTCCACAAACAACAACACAGTTGTTTTTTTACTTCTGTTCAGCTGATCATCTTAAATTTTTAGTGGAAGGAAAATGAGAAAATCCCAAACAAACTTTTCTGTTATGATTTGAGTATTTGTTTGTTTGTTTTTTTCAAAAGGTTTACAGTTTTAAACAGTTCATTTAGTGACTCGGTGGCTAAATCCAAAAGCTTCCCCTGCAAATTCAATATTTCAAAAGATTTTTCTACAGTAAATCGATACAGTTGATAAGACAAATATGCACTACAGCCAAAAAAAAGGAATCAAGTAGAGAATAACGAAGGAATCAATCAGTTAATTCCAATAAGTACATCAAAGAATCAGGATGGAAATTTGTTAGTGGTCCAAAATCTCCAAAGTTTAAAAAATAATTGGAAGGTCTGTGTGTGTATGTGCATTGAAATGTGATTTTAATAACCATGTGTTATAGATAAATAAGATGGCATTTTCCTACAGATCATACATAGATTAGATTAAAAAAAAGTAATCCCTTGTTTAATTTTTTTTACACAAACTGCAGTATGTTTGCACAGTTTATGGAGATGCAGGGCTATGTATAACGTTATCAGCCCGGCCCTGGGGCTCTGTAGGGCCCACTAGACTGGAGCCACTGATCCACCTCAACCCTGCTGTTTTAGCCTTGAGGATCTTGGTCTCTGAATTACTAATTGAACAATAAGAGAACCACATCCACCATAAAACATCTTCCCAGATGATAATATGTCACAGAAGGAGCTGAGATGTTTAGAAATTTGAGCTCGAATTCACTTTAAACAGTGGTTACAGAATTATGCTGTAGGGATGCAATAAAATCCAGTAAGGTCTGTGTTTGTGGAGTATTAAGTGTAAATGTGAGCTTCATACCTTTTACCTTAGAAGCAAAATGTAAAGAATAAGTGGTTTGCACAGTAGTGTAGAAGTATTGTAACCTGCAGGCGCATCGTGGCTTGCTGGGGGGATATGCGTACGTCTTCCATAGCGCACAGGCTGTATACAGTTTCACACTGAGGAGCATCTGTCACATGAATAGTTATGTGCTATTCACTGAACACCTGGACCTCTGTTCAGAAGTCACCTGGGTGCTGAATATTCACGGTGTTGCTAATTAATCCTTTGATCTTATTTACTCTGCAAAATCCATGTCACAACAACCAAGTTAAAGCAAAAGACAGTAGTTGTTCACTTACTGTGTGCTATCATCATAACATGGGCTGGGCGATAAATAATTTTAATTGATTAAATTGAATTTACAATTTATTAAGATTTAAAATCTGGATTTTATTGTTGCCTATGCACTCATTGGGCTTCCATGAAGGAGAATAGCAGCAATGCTCAATATTTGTTTAGTAAATTATATTGGCAGAATATTGTGAAGAGGAATTTTTTTTACCATAAGACGAAGCTCTTTAATTAATTTATTAGTTTACTTTCTTTTTAAGATAATTTGAAGTTATATTTTTTGTTATATTTTCATGGTTTACAACGTAAGGGCCACCATCTTGTTTTACCACCACGTTTCACAGCTTGGATTTAGTTGCACTTTGAATTCAGGTCACCTCCCAGATGAAATGCTTGACATAAAAGCAAGGTTTTAAAATAATTTCTTTAATGTCTTTTTTGTGAAATGAAAAGGAGGAAAGAAGAATCGATTAATAGGATTTGTTATTATGAAATCGGAGATTAAATTTTTTAGCCATATCGCCCAGCCCTAATAGGTGCTGTTATTTGGAGGAAATCTGAATGACTTTCAATGTTCTTTCTTTATGTTTTTTTATTATTATTATTATTATTTGTCTCTTGGTTTCTTTTCCTCAGTTCGCTCCCCACTGCAGAAGCAGCAATCTCTCCCAGTTCGTCCCATCATCCCTCTGGTGGCTCGGATCTCAGATCAGAATGCTTCAGGGGCTCCACCCATGACGGTGCGCGAGAAAAGCCGGCTAGATAAATTCAAGCAGCTGCTGGCTAGTCCCAACACTGACCTAGGTACTGTGCAAGAGGAAAAAGACATCCACATGCTGCCTTACACAGCTCCACGTGCTCAGTCTAACCCTATCTGTCCTTCAAAGCCTTCCCAGAAATCACATTAGCTATTTTGTTTGACCCAGATAATTATTCTAAAATCTAAAGGTTTTCATACAGTTACTTTGTAAATATAGATTTAATATTGTTTTCAGTGGAGTTTAGAAATGGTTTTAATTAGGGCTGCAACAACGAATCGATAAAATCGATATAAATCAACAAAAGCGTTGACAACAAATTTCGTCATCGATTCGTTTTGTCGCCCGATTAATGCATCACTCGTCATGTAGCGGAGCTGTTTACCTCACCTGCAGGCGGTCGTCAGAGCTGGCTGACTGGCTGCAGAGCGATGTCAACAAAGCGAGGCGGCGTCTTCAAATGCTTCTGTTCTGTTGTAAATTCTACTAATTAAAATAATCGTTAGTTGCAGCCCCAGTCTTAATGTTTTTGAAACAGGTAAGCAGGCAGAATAGGAAGACAACTGTCACTCACAGAAGGATCCACATATCACCCAGCCTGTTGGAAGACAAATTGAATGAATCTTTAATCCAACTTTTTAAGATAATTCCAGAGGATAGAGAAGGATGACCCTTCAGCCTGGCTTACAGCAGGCTGAAATCCTGCTGTCTGTACATAAAGTCAAACTGGGTGTTGATCTGATGGGCCTGTTTTGATGTTTGCTGTCACAGAAGAACTCCGGAAACACAGCTGGTCAGGAATACCAAGAGAGGTCCGGCCAATCACGTGGAGGCTTCTCTCAGTAAGGCTCATTAGCTGCAGTTTTGCAACATCACATAACTCAAAAGTCAATAATAAAAAGCCACGTTCTTTAAATTCTGTTTATCACGTAATATTTGTTGTCAGCAGTTCTGAGTTTCACAGGCAGCCTTATCTTCTCACTGCTCTTATCTCAGTTGGCCAGCTTGTTCTGTTCCCCTGCTCTGTTTTCACTCCTCGTTCTCGCTCCTCTCAGGGATACCTGCCGGCCAACAAGGAGCGCAGAGAGCTGGTTCTGAAAAGAAAGCGAGAAGAATATTTTGGGTTTATAGAGCAATATTACCACTCCAGAACAGACGAGCACTATAAAGACACTTACAGACAGGTAATGTTGTTGTCTGTGCACAACCTGAAAGCAATGTAATATAACTTTAACTGAAGTAGACATACTCTGGTTATGCTACCGTCGCCTGAGTTTTATTATTTGTTCCTGCCAGATCCACATTGACATTCCAAGAACCAACCCACTCATTCCTCTGTTCCAGCAGCCTGCGGTCCAAGAGGTGAGATGCCATAGGGATCAATGGGACTCCAGCCTTTCAGTCTTAGCCTTCCCCTAGAGCATGAAAAGTGTCCTGGCCCCTCTACCTCAACAAGGGACATTTTGTCACAATGATCAATTAGAAACTGCTCTTTGATAAACTATCAAATAAACTGGGCTTCTTTATCACTCTTTATTCAAAATAACAAGTTGTCTTTTAAGGAGCACGGTTAATGTGTGTGTGTGTGTGTGTGTGTGTGTGTGTGTGTGTGTGTGTGTGTGTGTGTGTGTGTGTGTGTGTGTGTGTGTGTGTGTGTGTGTGTGTGTGTGTGTGTGTGTGTGTGTGTGTGTGTGGGTGCGCGTGTGCGTGTGTAGACAGAGAGAGCTAGTTACACTCAGTCCAAATTCAGATCAACTTTATATAAAATCTGTTCTGTATATTTGCAATAAATGCTAAAAGTATTTCAATTGACAGTTAAATCTGGAAATGTGGTTTGTGCGTGAACTTTGAGCTTGCGGCTGTTTCTGTGACTTGGTTTAAAGATGCTATTTCTTTCCTTCTCTGGGCTCTTTTAGGAATGTAAATCATTATGCAGATGAAGACTTTTAACATTGATTCTCATTATGTTTGATCTTTTATTACCTGTAGTTGTTTATCTTAATTTTCAAGAAAATGTTAAATCCTGCTGTTCTGTACTTTTGATATCTCTAAGCTCTGATGTGGCTGCAGGTGACTGGTTTGTTATTCAGATTTCAAGATTACAGATTAATAATGCTGAAATTTCTCCATTTTTCATCTTCATGGTATTTTTTTGGGGGGGAGGGATGACTGTTCTGACGAATAAAACAGGACACGTGAAGTAGAACAAAAGGTCTTCACATTATAACATGAGCAGACCTATAATTGCTATTAAATATCTATATCTGGGGGAAGCGGTTGAAATATTGTGCTGCTGAGTCATTGAGAGGGAAGGGGAAGTTCTCTGAGAGACTAAGTATGACTGAGCTTAGTTTGTTCCTCAAATGTGGTTTTAATTCGATGTGGCTTTGAAAAGCAGAAAAGATTTGTGTTAGAATTTCCTGGAAATTTACAGACGATAAGTTTGAATCTTACTCTTCCGGCACATGGACATGGGTTGAATGTTTAGGATGTGGCAGCAAGAATGCAACAAATCCAGCCCCGAAAATCTAGAATAAAACTCTAGCAACAATAAAACTGAGTGATTTGTTCAGTTTAGAATGTTGTTTCCCCTTTCTTTCACCATAGTCAAACATAAAGAAGTTTCTTTTTGTTTTGTTTTGTTTTTTTTAATTGAGATGCTCCTTTTAAAACAGAGTTTGTTTGCGTTCTCTGCGTCTGCAGGTATTCGAGCGGATTCTCTTTATCTGGGCCATCCGTCATCCAGCCAGCGGTTACGTCCAAGGAATCAACGATCTGGTTACACCCTTCTTTGTTGTCTTCTTGTCTGAGTTTGTCAGTAAGTTCACTCATGCATAAAGCTGTTGTTGTTGTTTGGGCCAAATTAGGGATTAGTTTTAACTTTGATTTGCCCCGTTTGGCCTTTAAATCTGCTTATAGGTTTTTGTATCTGGATTCCTGATGTCTGATTTTTGCAGAACTTTTTGCTTATTCTTTTAAAGAACTGTGTTGTGGCCATTTATGTACATTTTTTGTAAATCATAAGTTCTATCAATTTAGTATTTTCTCTTGACAGAGTATATTGCGTTTTTCAGACTATAAGTCGTTCCGGAATATACAGTAAGTCGCATCAGTCAAGAAAAATGCATCATAAAGTGGGAAAAAAACATAAGGTGGATTTATTTAGAAATGTAGTTCACAAAATTCAGGACTAAAAATTTACATTTGATCTGGTAAGGCAACTTATTCAACTACACAACTGCATCCACAACCGGCTGAATAACATGGAACATACCTGGTAGTCCAACCGGGAAGGTTCTTGCCAGCGTATTTCAGCTACCGACTGTTACGCTGAAATACGCTGTTAAAATACGCTGAAATTAGACCGTGAGCGCAACAGTGCTACGTGCTAAGTTAACAGTACGACATGGATGTTTGAGAGCAACGTAAAAGCTCATGTGCATCAGCGACGTTGTAAGCCTCCCGGACAACAGACCTGTGAGCTAGCGCTAGCTGTTATTAGCTTCGCAGACAGTCCAATAAAAGGGTTCTGTTGCAGTCGGGGTCCTTCGAGCTGCACCACGCAACGCCCCACTGCACAAAGGTGCATAACCACACTATTTGACTTTTTTATTTATACATCAGTAACTCACTGTGGTTACATACTGAGTTTTTCTGAAAGATTACGACGTTCTGCTGCCGCATTAGTTATTATTTTTGTGTTTTACGATTTATTTTTGCTCAATTAGTTAGTAAACAAAGCCCTCCGTGTCAGTTCCTAAGAACAACTGAAGTACAACACAGTGCATGTGCAGTAGGGAATGAAAGAAGGAAGCGGCTAATGGCTATTAGCATCTCTCAGCGAAGAGACTGGTCCAAGATCCAGTGGGGGTAAAAAAAAAACGCAAAAGAATACATGATTCCAAGAGGGAAAACACTGGAATAGCGCTGGGAATACAGTATGAACGTTGGTTATGGTGACCAGATGTCCCCGATTTCCGGGGACAGTCCCTATTTTGGATGACCTGTCCCGGCAAAAGCTATCCTCGTAAATGTCCCCAATTTCAGTGTATCATGATGGATTAAAGAAGTTAAGAGGTATTTGCCCGGTCCTGCCGCTGTCCCAATGTAGTAGAAGAGCTGAGCCGAATGCCCTTCCCTGCGCGTCGGCGTTACAGACCCGTAATCATTATTGATTTATTTTTCACCTTCTGATAGTTCTGTGGTACTGCTGGTAGGTGGCGCCATGTCTCATCGTCCCCGTTGTGGGGCTATATTTCAACTCATAAAGGACTGTCGATACACTATCAGGATGGATGCTTGGTGTATATAACCTTATTTTATCATGATCAAATGGTTTTTGGTCTTTTTCTTCGTAAGAATATAATGTGGGTATATACTTTTAATGTTTTAATTCATTTTTAAGTGGTATAGGAGCAGCATATAGTTTTCAAAAGCCTAGAGCGCCCTCTTGTGGCTATAAACGGTAATGTTTACTTATTGGTTCATGTTGGTCAGTATGAATTACTATTATTTACTGGTCTCTTTTTATGCTATCTGCTAAAAGTGTTGCTCTCTCTTGCCTGAATGGACTGCATCCAGGTGACGTCCTGTAATAGAAAATACAATAGCCTTTTAAATAGGAATTTACATCTGAGTTTTTCATCTGACGCCATTTTAAAGAACCCACTGATGCTGAAATAACTTATAAAAACATTAAAGTACTTCTTGATTCTGAGATCATACAAGTTGCTATATATTAGAAAGCTCATATATTATTATGACCCGAGTAAAAAAAAAAAAAAGAATTTGATGACAAAGTGGATTTTTAAGGCTTTTTAGCGCAAGGCTCATGAAAAATGTTGCGCCGGGTGTCACGTGACCGATGACATAATTCGTTGACAAGCGTTGATCTGTTGACATTGCAACAAGTTACTTCCTGGTTGCCAACTCGCTTTCTCAAACACAAATAGACGGATTTAACATGGCTAAAAAGTGTGTGGCTTATGGTTGGTCAAATACCACCAAGGATAATGTCTCCTTACACACATTTCTGAACCCGAAAAGTCCCGGAGGTGAGAAAATCCTCGCTGAATGGAATCGCCAAGTAGCCGGTAGCCTCTAAACTTTCGTTTCAGACGCAGCGTTGCCTCACGAGTCCTGAGCGGAGTGTTTCTCCCACTCCAGCCGCTACAATCCCTGAGCAGCCTGAGCCCAGAGAAGCTCACTGACGCTGCAGCTCCTCTTCCTCACTCCTCATACCGTGGGAGCAGAGGAAACTCGGTGCAGCGGCAGCCAGCTGGTAAAAGACGTTTTACCCACGCTGAAGTCTCTGGTGGTGTTGCGTCAGGTGGAGCTGCTCCATTTGAGCAGCCTGAGCCCAGAGAAGCTCTCTGCGCTCAATCAGAGCCCACCGAGCTCTCTGCTGATGTCTCCTTCTCTCCTCCTCACTCATCAGCGGAGAAATCTGGCTGTCATCACAGCAGCCTGCTGTGAAGCGACGTGTTCTCCACACTACCTCTCAGCACGGCGCTGCTACCCCACAGAACCCTGAGGCTTTAAAAGCCTGGTGGGGATAGACCCACAGCCCTTTCGGTTCGGAACCCCCATGCCCCCGGAGAATATGAGCGCTACGGCGCAACAGATAAATGAGCGCCACGGTGCAACAGATAAATGAGCGTCCGCTCTCAGAGTGCTCACGTACAGATTATTAAGTAAAATTCCGGGAACACATAATGCTGAGAACCTGTGGTTTGTGCTGAATGTACATCTTTTTCTTTTATGTGCTGTTTTGGCGAATTTCAGCCGTCGTAAACGATGCCAGGCAATCGGGCTTCGACGGATTGTTTCCATGTTTACATCCGAACTGTCAGCCAGAACCGCGATTATAAGCCCCGATTCCAATTATACACCAGCAACACATTTTGTTTATTCTCCTAAAATGTTTTTCTCAGACTTACCCGAATCGTAACAGATGCTTGCGCTGTCTTTCGTATTAAAATCGTCACTTTGTGACTCCACATTTGAACTTGTCGTTGTGTACTCCATTGTATTCTCTGTAGCGTAGCCTGAGCTACATCAACAAACTACGTCATCGTACCACGTGACCCAAGTTGTGGATTTTCAGCCTAGCGGTCGCCGAGGGACAATTTTTAGTCCTTAAAAAAACCTTTAACGGCGCAATCATGATCTTAATGCCACATTTTTTGAAAATATGGTCACTAATGCATGTATTTCCGAGTTGGTCGATCTCAGAATCAAAAAGTACTTTAAGTCTTCTTCACACCATCTTCCACCTCTAAGTGTGATGTTGCCCAACCAGCTGGTCACCAGTCTAGCTGACTATCAGCCCATTCTTTAACAATATGACTGCGAGGCCACAAACATTACTTTTACCAACTGCCTTTAATAATGAAGGTGGTACTGTTGGCTTAAAAACATATTTTTCATTCTAGCGGAGGATGTGGAGAACTTTGATGTGGCAGCTCTGCCTCTGGAGACCCAAAGAAACATCGAGGCTGACAGCTTCTGGTGCATGAGCAAACTGCTCGATGGCATTCAGGTAGGGCAGCACGATTGGACCTCAGTGATCAGTTCAGCTGTTTGTGTTCCTGTGAAATAAAGTGGCTTTCCTTTCAGGACAACTACACCTTCGCCCAGCCTGGAATCCAGAACAAGGTGAAAGCGTTAGAAGAACTGGTCAGCCGAATAGATGGTGAGAGATAAAGGAACCGGAGGAGTGCACAGTACATTCCAGCAGAAAACATGAGAAATGAAATAAAAACTACATCTGTGTTTTTTGGGGGGGGGGTTTTGTTTTCAGCGGACATTCACAATCATTTCAAGAAGTATGAGGTGGAGTACCTGCAGTTTGCTTTCCGATGGATGAACAACCTGCTGATGAGGGAGTTGCCACTTCGCTGTACCATTCGTCTTTGGGACACCTACCAGGTTGTGTTTACTCCTATAAATATCTAGATATTCTGATTGTTGGACGGTGGTTTCCTTTGCAGCCAGATTTGGTGACAGCTCTTCCTCACCGTATTCTCCACTGTGCCGATCCACTACATGAAACTAGTGCTAGTCTAAGTGGGGGAGTTATGTTCATGGGCTTTTATTTTGAAACGTGCAGTGCTTTCGGAGTGTCGTGGTCACAACATATTAAGTGTTGTGGAGTGGTGGTTGCTGAGAGCGCTGAATAAACAGAGACGAGTTCCCGTAGTCCAAAGATAGTCTGCCTCTCTTATTGTCCTGGTGTGTTAACTTCAGCCCTGATAGCTCGCACTTTAAATTAATAGTGATGAAGAGTATAGTCCCATGTTTCCGGAGACCCACTGGCCTTTCTGTGTTACCTCTTCCTTTACACGGTCACACCAATAACAGGCAGGCCAGTCAGTCCCAGCGTTAGGAGTGGAAAAGGTTCATCTACAGAGATTTATATAAAGGGTTAGATCTGCCACTTTTCTTTTAACCAATTGAAGATATCTCAGTTATTGTTTTATAAAGTTGAAATGTGTGTCCAAGCCTTAGACATGCTTCTGGAAAGAAATTATGAAATCCACCGGGAAATTATCTGGCAAATTGGGCAGCTGTTGTCAGCTGACAAACCTCTTCTTGCTCTTGACCCCATATTAAAATAAGATAGAAACAGATTTTAGCATCTTTCCTTTCTTTTTTGACAAAGAGTAAGGACAACAAAGGTCTTGGCTGAGTTGAACAACAGCTCTGCACTCGGTGATACGGTTTTGATTACAACCTTTCAGAAGATAATGAGTCTACTTGGAAGAAAAAAAGGAGAAAAGGACTAAAAAGAAACAGTGAAGTGATTTCTTACCCGAATACCAAGTCAGTGTTTGGATGCTTGAGGCTCCTGGGAGATAAATGATTTAAAAGACGAAAAAATAAATCTCCTCACATTATTTTTCTTAAACAAAAAGCATCACTGTTCTCTTCTTCTGCTCATTATCTGGCCAGTTGATTTCTTGGTGTACGTCCATGTGCCACCCCACACCAACAAACACACACACACACA
Organism: Fundulus diaphanus; assembly: GCA_037039145.1. Lineage (NCBI taxonomy): Eukaryota > Metazoa > Chordata > Actinopteri > Cyprinodontiformes > Fundulidae > Fundulus > Fundulus diaphanus. The sequence goes on along the minus strand of CM073129.1, from coordinate 6,576,693 downwards.
CACACACGCACACACACACACACACGCAGATTTGTAGTGTGACCACTGTAGGTGCACTCAACCAGCACAGTCACAACACTCTGGGACTTGTGTCAAACTGGCCAGCAGTAGAGTGAAGGGGGTGTGTGAGTTGGTCTCAGGTTTCTCTGCAGGTTTACCTGTATTATGAATATACACAACGGATGGATTAGTAAAACCCGTTGGACTCAATGTTAAGGTTTTTTTTTTTCACACTGTTTTGGTTCTGATGTGGAAAATTGAAATGTAGACCTTCCCATCTGGCACTGTATATTTTCTATTAACAAAGAAACAATCCTCAAAACTAGAAATGTTTTGAGGATTGTTTCTGTCAGACTAGCTTCAGAGGCGTTCCCTCCCCTACAGATTGCTGCCCACTGCTGTTCAGCTGGCTGGAAGAAGCAGGGTTTCCCCCTCTGTATTTTTCATGTCCCCCACAAGGCTAAGTGTTGTTTATTTATTTTAAATATGTTTTTTATACACCAGTAAAAGTGATACCAAATATGGTATATAGTAGGGTTGTTAACATAATCTATGTTTCGATGTAATCATTACTAAAAAAATTAATTATTCAAAAAACAGGTGTGAATAACCTATATAAACTGACCCATTCAACTGACGGCCCAAACGGTCCCGCCTCTTCCCACAGCAGCACACAGAGACACTCCTGTCTCCTCTGCAGCCGCACAGGCACACCTGACCCAAACAATGAGCTGCTGCTGGAGGGTTTTAAGTCTGCTAACATGTGGAGAACAGCCAGAAGAAAACATATGACCCTCTTTATAGACAAGATAAACACAGAATCGTTGATCAGACAAACGTCCCCAGGCAGGCAGACAGACAAGAAAAAGGAAATGCTGAACGGTGCTACATGCTAAGCTAGCAGTAGCACTGCTGCATCACAGCGCGCAACCCTCTGCTCTAACACATCACCCAGTTCGTTTTCTGGGGGAAAACCCTAAAGAAGACCACTACAGATTACCTGTACCTACAAAAAAGACCCGTTCGTTCATATATAGAAATATTTCCTGTTGCAAGCTCACCAACAGTCATGGGAAACTAAACGAGCTGCTCCTATCACTATCATTGAAAAAACTCGTCTTAGGACTACAGCTGACAAGCTGCTTCAAATAAAAACATGGGCATCTTTTTTTATAATTTTCAATCTTGTGTTAATCTGTTAAATGCTGGTATTCCTGCTCAGTTACCATGCAATGAAATATGGAGTTGATTCTGAGACTCCCTTTGCCCTGGTATTCCTGGAATCAAAGCCCGTGGTATTCAGAGTTCAGAACTCAAACATTGCATTTCAGAAATGTGTTAATTTTTCCAAAACTAATATTTGAGGCAGTGTGACAGAAATAAGTAGGCTGTTGTTCTCCACCTAAAGGCCATAATTCCTCCTGATTCAGTATTACAGCATAGATTGTGTTTTGTCTGCATGTATACCTCCCTCTCTGACTCCAAATGCCGAGCCCCTAGCCTCTGACAACCATATCGGATCTTACCCTTAAACAGCAGGACCGTTCCACCTGCTGGGTGAAGCTGGGTTGTAACAAGCTGTTGTTTTGGGGCTTTCCACAGGCTGAAGCTGAAGGTTTCTCCCACTTCCACTTGTATGTGTGTGCTGCATTTCTCATGGAGTGGCGCAAAGAAATCCTCTGCATGGCTGACTTTCAGGTACTGATGAGAATCTCTGATTTATTTAAGGATGATGCCAAGAAAGATGATTTATTTTAATGATTTTTATTTCTGAAAAGACTCCTGTCCAAGTTCTTCCTTTATCATTTCATCCTCCATGATAAGGATGAAATGATATAAAAAACATCTTGTCAGGAACAACTAACGAGTCTCCAATGTACCGAGTGTCACACTGTGGTTTTAATGAACAGAGAGGATACCGTTAGCTGTTAAAATGTCTTTAGAATATGCTATTGGAAGTTCAGAGTGCAATCTACATGTTCAATATTATCATCATTATTGTCAAGATTGTGTCCCAGTTTATCTGGTGGTGTTGTTTTAGAGAAAATCTAGACAGTAATCCTAACCAGTGATTCCCAACCTGGGAGGGGGGGCGCTAGAGAGCACAAGGGGGGCACAGAACCTTGTCTGCTCAGAGATAGCAAAGTGGTGAAAATATAAATGTATTGTTTGTATTTATAAAATTAAATATTTGTCCAAAACAAGTTCATTTGAATAATGAACGTAACTCTGTTAAAAAATTCAGGTTACTAAAATAACTTTACAGCATAGTTCTGTTGGTATGCAGAATAGATAAAATGGCTGAACACTGCCAAGACCAGCTGCATAAAAAGATTAGGAATTCTCCCTTTGCCATTCAGTTGGATGAAACAACAACGGCGTCAGTCTGTGCTCATTGTTTATGTGCAGTACATTGATGGTGATGACTTGAAACAAGACATTCTCATGTCTGGAAATTTAGCACCAACGTCTCATGATATATTCACAGCTGTGGATTTCTTATTTTATATCCAATAACCTGACTTATGAAAACCTGGTTGCATGTTGCACGGATGGAGCTGCAGCAATGATGGGGAAAAAACAAAGGTTTTAACAGCGGCTTGAAAGAAAAAGCCCCAGGATGTTTGATCTTTCACTGCATGTTCCGTCGTCAAGTTTTGGCAGGGAAACAACTTTCAGAGGACCTCAGTACCATCCTCACAAAGGTTCTGCGCCCTTTTCAACTCAAAGAGCTGTTTTAGCCGCCAGTCCAGCTGAATAAAACTTTAGTGCCAGAAATGTTACATGACTTTTTCAAAAAGATGACTTGTAATTTTTGATATACACAATCTTAATAAAAACAAAAGCACATAAGGCCAGATTCCTCTGGCCCGTATTAACCGCGCACTGCTCGGCTTCACCTGCTTGCAAATGTTTCAGGAGCAGTTTTCTTTAGGACCAGCCCGGGTTTCTTCGCCCCTAATCATATTATAGGGAAGGTTTTTTTTTCTAAAACCTAGTGTGCTATTAATTTCAATAACAAGATGTTATTCTAAGACCAAATTACATGTAACATTGAATCGCGTTTCCCGGTGACGTGAGTTTTACGCCTCACATCTCAGTTAAACTCAAGAGTGGTGTCGATATAAAGACATGATCTGCCTCTTCTCTTCAGAGCCTCCTGATGCTCCTACAGAACCTCCCAACGATCCACTGGGGAAACGAAGAAGTGGGTCTCCTCCTGGCTGAAGCTTACAGACTCAAGTACATGTTTGCAGACGCCCCCAGCCACTATAAAAGATAGGCCACACAGACTCCAACACACCAGTGACTGGAAGGACCTGAGCAGTATTTTGCTCTGTGGTAACACTGAAGAGACTGATGGTGGGATAAACTAACCACTTCACTTTATGCTGTGAAAAGGAAGTTTGGAGAAGATCAGCATGACTCTTGAGTTTAAGGGTGGAGCCATAAAGCTCTGGTAAAAATCTTTTGGACTATATGCAGTAAACCTACTGCACTGTATCAGTGGACTGTTACAGTATATCAACCACATGTATTTAGTTTTTCTTCCTCTCAGAAGAGCACGCTGTAATTTTAAAGGATGATGAATGTTTGTGAAATCCTCCTTTTAGTGGCATCTGCAGATTCTATTTTCTATTTGTTTTATAAAAAGAAACTCGATGCGAACCAGGCAACTACTGTTTTTCTCTTTTTGAGCTTATTAAGTCAGACACTGATGAGCTGTTACTAACAGGAAGCACAACAAACCCCCCACTTCCCCTCTAATTTGTTTAGGACTACCAAATCTGCTGTGAACAATCAGCCTTTTTAAGCACCCTATTTGAACCGAATATGCTTCCTGTTTTTACATTCAAAAGAAGGTTCTGTATTTCATGTTATGGGTTTTGTTTTTTTAGGCAAAAGCAGAAAAATAGTTTTTGGCGGTAAATCACTTTGCCTAAAGGGTTCAGCTTTACTCTGCCATGTATGGCATTGTATTTAAAGTAAATAAACAGACTTTGTAGTTAGGATGAGTTAAATTTCAGCCTTAAACTCTGATTTAGTGGTTCTAAATTAATCCTAAATTCTGATATTTTTACACAATTTTAGTTAGAAAATAACTAAATATGTCAACTCCTGGTAATGCAACAGAATTATAACTCCTGCAAACACATATGGAAACACTTGTGTTGCAAGGTGCTCAGTCAGTTTTAATTTGTAGCAAGAAAATGAAGTCAGAGAGGTGACATAAAAGCTGAACATTTTTGCTTTGTACAACCAGTAAAATTGTCGTAATTAATGGCACATCTTCTCTTCAGTTCAAGTATAGGAAATCCTGGAATCATAAAGCAGAAACTTAGGTTTCTGGCCTTTCTAACAGCTGGTATTCTTTGAGGCTTGGACTTTATGGGAAAACAGTATTCCTGTCTCTTTTCAACGTTTTATAGTAGCTGACAGAGCAGAGTTGCTTGTTGTGCACACCCTGTGTTTTTATTTTACCTTGAATTGCTAGCTGGTTTGAGATTCAGCATGCTGGCTGGCCAAGTAATTTAGTGGATCTCCCGTTTTTTAATGTTCAAAGGCTCTTTTGCTTGGTAACAGCATATTACCAAGAAACGTGTTGGATTAATCATTAGAAAAGTATTCACCAGTATGTTTCCGGTAGAGGAAGCCACTGATATCGGCCCTTTCTCTCTTACCTGACATGCAGCCCTATATCCCCTCTGATGGAGAAGGTGTCTGTTCTCCTGCCAGCCATCTTCATATCTTTCATTGGACAGTATTGTATCGATGGCCAGTGTAGATTTATGATCCATCCCTTATTGCCTTCTTGATCCAGTCACACACAGACCATGACTGTGAACCCCGTTTCCTTCTGTTGAGATGTTGATGATGATTGTAGTTCAGCTTTTCCAGAAATAAATCCCCTTTCCTTCAGCTTGGAGTCCTTACAGTGCAGTCACAGATGCTGACTCCTGTATCTGTCGGTTTGTTCCTTCTCATTTTCTTTTTTCCCGTGCACGTTACTTCAAGTTTCACATCCTGATGTTTATTGAAATAACTTCCTTTCCAACTTTCCATATTGCTGGACTTTGCTCCAGGTTTTAGACCCAGCTAACAGGGGACCAACAAACAAATAGCCTCACCATCCATTGATTTGCCTTTTTGATGGTGCAACATGTTACGGTCTGCATGCAATTTTCTCCTCAAACATATTTTTGATAATGACACTCGTGTATGTATTTGTTTCAGAAATGCAAATCAGTGATTCCAGAATAGTTTCCTCTATTTGATTTTCACACTCGTGTGCTGTTAATTACTGCAATTTCAATTGATCTTTTCAAGGTATGTTCTGAAACTCTTAATGTCCAGCTGTTAAAATCAATCTGTCTTGTGCTTCATTTTGCTATGTAGTAAAATAACTGAGCGTTTTCTACAACTACTGGTTCTTCATTCTGTTCTGGTAGGATGAACTTTTATCCAAACATATAAGAATCATTTGTAGAGAGTATGTCAAACAGAATTACAGTGTTTGTTCATTCGTGTTGGTACTAAAGGACGTTTAGTCTTAACCTGCTACTGAACGCAGCTCAGGGCAGCTTAACATCCATGATGATGCCTTTGATTTGAGCGTTTGTAATGCACTCCTGTGAAGTTCTAGAACGTATGCCTGTATTTGTTGTATTCCTGATCTGATTTTCTGTTTCATACAATTTTGCCCTTTAAACCTTTATGTTCTTAATCATCTACCTTGTGGTAGCAGCACAGCATACAGTATGCTTGATATTTTCTCATGTCTCATCTGACAATTTCCTTTCATCCTCATGTGAACTGGAAGCAGTCTGAAGGAAAAACTTTGACCGAATTTAGATGCCGAACTTTGACCTCAGTTGTCACTAGACAAGTTTCAACAGCTGTCTTTGTAAAATACGTGAACCCAGCTTCTGTGACATGCTGTGATATCAAATCCAACATTCTGTGACATCAAACCCTATTTTACTTTTGAGACGATCTGACCGTATCTTACACTATTTATGGTACAGTTATTGTGTTTAATATTGAGGTTCATTGTCTTCATCAACTACTCTGAATGTTTTGTGAGCGTTACAGTTGACCTGTAGCCTTAAACCAGATTTATTCCTTCATTCAGGTGAGTCCATTGATTGTGTCACTACCATGATGGTATTGTTCGATCCGCGTTGGCTTATTTAATGGTCATTTGTTTTCAAAAATGTGATGTGAAGAACTAAATGTTAACTAGGGGTGCTCAAATGCTTCTGAAGCTTTGATGTGTATTCAGCATAAAGCCAAATATCTTTTGGGCCATTGCATAATGTTTTAAAGCGCTTCAGTTGTCAGATCAGGCTTTAGCCTTAAATGAATAAATTATTACAGTTCCTGCTGTATATTCATTCCTTTTGTTTATATTAAACTAATTGCTATCATCATTCCAGCTTCTGTTTATGTGTACGAAGCAGGTTTGTCTGTTTTGTCAGATATTTTCATCAAAACCTTTTGAGGTTTGCTTTAGCTTGACCATGCAGTGCACAGAAAGTTAAAGTTGGATTTTATAACAGATAACTCGTACAAAGGAGTGATCTGATCTCCTCTGTTTGTTCCACCTCAAGGAAATGAAGCTATTTTTGTTGATGCATGTGACGAGTGTGTTGCAGTAATCTAGATGAGAGGAAGTAAAAGCATGAATAGACCAGTTCACGCGTGACGTCATGCGTGACGCCTGCGCTACATCCGGGTCCCGCGGGTAGGCAAAAGCAGAACTGTTCCCGTCTACTATCATTACAAAACGGGTAATTTAGAGCGTATTTTTAGTTAGTTTACTTTTGGAATCTAAACAATGCCTACGACTTGTTGTGCTCCCGGTTGCACACAGAGGCATTCCAAATCGTCGGATGTACGTTTCTGTCGTTTCCTGAACGACGAGGAAAGAAGAAAGAAATGGATCATTTCAATGAAAAGGATGCAGGCAGACAATCTCAATGGACTGTGGGAGCCATCATACTACGACAGAATGTGCAGTCTACATTTCATCTCCGGTAAATACAACTTAATTTTGCACTGGTCATTGTTCTACTTAAATAGCGGCGGAGGGGAGGTGGCGATTGCTAGACGGGGCCAGGAGAAGCAGAGTCGATGCGCTGCAGCAGCAGCAGGCCGCATCATTTTAGTTTTCTTCGTGCAATCAGTGTGCAATAATGTGCTCCAGACAGCGGCTGCATTACGCCCCTGTTTACGCTACAACGTCGCCGACACCCCCACCAATGTTAATAAGACAAAAACACCAAAATAATCCGTAGAGAACAATGTTTTCTTTAACCTACCGGGTGGGTCTTCCTCTCTGCTGAGGCGCTGTGTGTCAGACTCCGCTTTCTGATGTTACACAAACATGTCTGAACATCCATCCATCCATCCATTTTCTGACCCGCTTAATCCCTCATGGGGTCGCAGGGTTGCTGTCTATGTCCCGATATGAAATAATTGTAGCCGTCCAGTGGTTTCATGCTTCCATGCTCTCTCATCTGTACTGGCCTGCGTGTTTATAAGGCAGCTGTATATGTCGCGGTGCGGAACACTTGGCCAGCATTTCACAGACTCGCTCCGTCCCTTCAGGCTTTTGCAGTGTGGATCTGGCAACCTGATACCATCAACCATCAACTTACTCTTAAAACAATCTTGTGATACGTTATCTAAAGAAGAAAAATACGTCGAGAACTCGTCGTTTCCTCTGTTTGCGTCCGCCTTTGTGTTCGTCTTTTGCCTACCAGTCCGGCGCGCATGCGCGAAAACCCCAGTTCAAAACAATAACAATGAACTGGTCTATACTGTGTTGTGCCATTACGCATGTTTTTAAGTCATTTAATATTTCTTAAATAAACTCTCAGTCTGTTAGGTATTGTTCGGTGAATATCAGCCCAAACAGCTGATATCAGGACAATAGTTGAAAGGAAAGATTCAAGCACTGGCGAAATAAACGAACATCCAGAGAACACCACTATAGAATGTTGTTTGTCTGAACTAACCCTAGATTTCAACCAAAAAAATCATCTCTACTAGGCTAGTGAAACTTAACTACTAATAAAAATTAAGATAAGAAGAAACTAAGGAACTATGTACACACAAAAGGACAACATCAAATACTTGAAAACCATCATCAGAATGATTCAGTGAATCTTGGTTCACTGCAGGTCTAAGAGAACCAAAGTTCATCTTAAGGAATGTGGAATGAGATCAAATTAGCTGAACTAGTTTAGAACAATTTTTGGTCTGTGTTCAACCCATTCACAATGCAACTCTGAATTAGACAAAACATTATTTGAGGAAATAATATTTTAAAGAATGATTTGCTAAGTAAAAATCAATACCCTTTAGGACACTTAATTTTACTAATGCAATTATTTCTCCAAGAAATAATTAAGACTCGACTTGGTAACTTAGGAAGTTAGACTGCGCCGTAGCTGACGATCAACCGGAAATGACGTATCGGTGCATGTCCTGGCCTTGTCTACACTACCCTGACGAGTTAATCCTAACATCACACGAAATACCATTAAATCGACTGTACTAACGCTCGCAGCACTATCGAATGATGGCGGAGTGAAACGGAAACAGACACCATATTTCAAACAAATGGTAGTTACGTTTAACTAAGGTAGTAGCGACTTATTAAAGAAGCAAATATGCTGCTAATGCTAGCAGACATTCGGCGCTAACTTTTAAGCCATATTTTGATCATAATGAGCGGACCGGACAACACAAACATTAATGTCTCGTCGGTGTATCAAGCCCTTATGGAAATAACTGTAAAAGCACACTCAAGCCACATCAGCACTGCATGGTTTCAAGAATGCTGACTAAAGTCCACTGCTTCCTGCAGTACTTCCGTCTGTCCAGGATCCGAAATTGTTATCCAGCTTCGGGACGGATCAGCCGTACAACAGAGGTAAGGCGAGGAGGCGCTCTGGAGCTCGGACAAGAAAGCAGAGCAAGAGGCCGGGCAGAGAGAGCACCAGAGCAGGGCAGAGGTATCTGGCTGAGACCACCCCTGGAGCTACAAGAGGAGGATATTTAACAAATGATTTAACAATCCTTTTATGGGCTAAGTTAAACGTCTTTTTTCAAAGACGCTCACAAACCTCTAAAGAGCATTCTTTACTTCATCCTGTGTTGACATTAAAGGACCGATAAGTAAGATATTTACTGTAAAATCAACCTAAATCATTCTCATTTGTCACCTGAGATGGAAGTAACATTCTCTATAAACAATCGGTCCTCTCCATCAACAATGTCTTAGTCACGTTTTTCTCCTTTCAAACCTAGAGGTACGGTCCAGAACTACTTTGGTTCAGAGTGTAGCCGGTTCCTCAGACAACTTTATGAGATTTCCCAGAGTTCTCAACACAGAGCGCAGCATTTGTTATTTTATCTTTGCAAAAGAGCAGCCGCCTGCTAACATGGAAACCAGTAAGAGAAGCAGACCAGAAATAGAACAGAATACAACATCATATACCTGTACTGTGTAAGTAAAAATTCACAGCAGCAACACAATGTTTAAAAACGGCATATTAGATTGTTGTGATATTCAAGATGTTGTACCATTTTAAACCACAAGGTATCAGTATTACGTATAGCACCTGTAATTTGTTTATCTTACATTTTGATTAAAAAAAAGCTTCCTCTCTGCTGCACTCCTTCACCCTAGGTCACAACAACATCCAGTCTCTGAATAGTCAAAAAAGTGTCTATCTAAAGAAACCCAGATTGCATTGAGTCACATAAACTCTATAGCAACAATCAGACATAGACTGTTCTCTAGAGTGCCCACATAAGTGCACACAAACACATACAGATCAAAAATTCTTCCATTCCATTCAGTTTTTCAAATCAATAGCTACAGATGACAATCTTTCCAGATAAATGTTAATGCAGAACTGCACATTTCCAGTTTTGCATGTTTTATATCTCATCTACATATTTGAATATGTCTTTGAATCCCTTATTTGCAGGTAGGTGAGTGATGTTTAAGACAATTAATAGTTAGCATTTTATGAGCTCGCCACATAATCTGTCCACTCATGCCTAATATTTTTTCTCCTATTCCTTGGGAAGCTAGATCATGTTTTATCACATATAGCTGTTGATATAAAGATTGCAACTTTATTTCTTTTTTTATATTCCAGTGAGGTGAAATCCCCAGCAGGACCTATTTTTTCACAAATGTACATTACCTAACTGAAAATCCAAGATGGCCACCAGTTTTAAATTTGGCTGTCTTATAAAACAGGAAAAAACACAAATTCACTGTAAGACGTGTATAAATAGAAACATGCTACTGATCTAAACATTAGATATAATTTATTTGAACTGGAAACAAAATATTTTTGACAATTATACTCCAACATAACCACCAGTTTTCAAGCTAGCGGTCATTGAAAGACTCAAAATCAGTACTATGCTGTCTCGCCCTGAGTTTTTCTAGTTTTCACCAGCTAGACAGCTTGATAACGATGCTCTAATAAACAGACTTCTCTTTGTTTTTGCTGTTTTTTTTGTTTTTAGGTTTTTACAGCTCTAGTGGCTCGTTTTTCATACAGTGGGCTCACAGGAAAGGGGGTACGAGAGGTGGGGGAGACATGCAGCAAAGGACCACAGGTCAGAGTCAAACCTGGGTCGGCTGCGTTGAGGACTAAGGTCTCCGTACATGGGTCATGCGCGCTAACCACTGCGTCACCGAAGCACGCCCCTTTTTGCTGTTTTATTGAAGAATGGCTTCTGCCTATTGCCTTCTCTTTGACCATCGTAAAACTGGAATATACAAAGCATGGTATTAGCTGACTAACATTGAGAACTAGCTTGTGTTGTGGAAATCTATAATCAGTTTTTGTATTAATCATGTATTTTTGGTAAGCAGTAGAAGTTACCTAAGTTCTAATTACTGTTGTTAAACTTTGGGGCCTGGAGTTCACATAGGATGGAGTCTGCAGGGTCACTCAAGGCTATAAATTCACCCAACCTTCTTATGAGATACCAGACAAGTAAGAGTCACATGAGGTTTTATGGTGTGTAACCTTCAGGAAGGTTTATGGTTTAAAAGCTTTTTTATTGTTCTTTAATGTTTATCTTGGTAAATTCCTAAAAACATCTGGCAAAATGTATTAAGAAGCCAGTGCCTTAGTGGACACTGGAATGCGGATCTGTTTTGTTTGTGAGAACACAAGCACAGATAGGAATGAGTGTGTGTGTGTGTGTAGCCCCCGACTTCATTCAGTGACGTACACAGTGAGGGGCCCGGCTATTAGTAGATGCGCCCCTGGGCAGTTCTTCAGACACGAGCCTGCAGCTGACACAGGAGTGTGGACTCCGTGGTTTACTACATGAGGCTTTAGGATAGAGTTGTAAGTGCGTGTCTCTCCTTGGAATTCCAATTGTAATAAATTTATGTATATTCCAAGAGTTTTGTCTCTGATAATTGTTTTCTTCCTTTGCTGCCAAATCTGCGAACCGGGTGAGTGAATGAGACAGCAAGAACAAGAGGGCGCTTCGTCACTTCTGTAAGCTACATGCTTACAGGAAGCTAAAACAAAAAATATATACAGGACTGTCTCAGAAAATTAGAATATTGTGATAAAGTTCTTTATTTTCTGTAATGCAATTAAAAAACATGAAATGTCATACATTCTGGATTCATTACAAATCAACTGAAATATCGCAAGCCTTTTATTGTTTTAATATCGCTGATTATGGCGTACAGCTGAAGAAAACTCAAAAATCCTATCTCAAAATATTAGAATATTTCCTCAGACCAAGTAAAAAAAAAATTATAACAGCAAAACAAAATCAAACATTTGAAAATGTCCATTAATGCACTCAGTACTTGGTTGGGAATCCTTTTGCACAGATTACTGCATCAATGCGGCGTGGCATGGAGGCAATCAGCCTGTGGCATTGCTGAGGTGTTATGGATGCCCAGGATGCTTCAATAGCGGCCTTTAGCTCATTTGCATTGTTGGGTCTGGTGTCTTTCAGCTTCTTCTTCACAATACCCCACAAATTCTCGATCGGCTTCAGGTCAGGGGAATTGGCAGGCCAATCAAGGACAGTAATGCCATGGTCAGTACACCAGTTACTGGTGGTTTTGGCACTGTGGGCAGGTGCCAGATCTTGGTTGTGCAGCGTTTCCTGCCACATTTCCCCCTTCCAACACACTTTTTGTGAATGTGCTTTGAAACTGCACTCTGTGAACAGCCTGCTCTTTGAGAAATTTATTTTTGTGTCTTACCCTCCTGATGGAGGGTGTCAATGATGGTCTTCTGGACAGCAGTCAGATCAGCAGTCTTCCCCATACTTGTGATTTAGTTTACTGAACCAAGCTGAGTGTTTTTCAAGGCTAAGGAAACCCTTGCAGGTGTTTCGAGTTAATTAGACGATTCAAGTGATTAGTTGAATAGCCTACTAGTATACTTTTTCACGATATTCTAATTTTCTGAGACAGTCCTGTATATCATGAATGGCTTAAATGTACAAATTATCACAAAACAAAGAGACAACTATTATTTTCCTCATTAACCAGTACTTACGGACAAATCTCATCCAAAACAATAACTTATCAACTTGTGGCGGACCACTAGGGGGCTCCACTCTCACTCAGTGGAGAGGTTGTAGTGATGGGAAATATGTTTGTTCGGTGTTGTGTATATATATAGGTTTTCTGTACAGTTGATCTCAGTTGGAGTAGATTAAAGAACTGTTTAAACCTGCTTACTTTGTGTCGTCATTTTCACTCCTCCACAATATCAGCTTTATCTATGAACACTTTGCATTAGGTTCCGCCATCTTGGATCTGATTTTCTTTTTTTCCAGAGTAACCAAAACAATGTCACAAAACAGCCACCAGAGGAACTTCTAGGGCAATTTACAAAAAACTTCTTATCTAGTGTAACTTAGAGAAAAGAAAGGCAGAACACTCCCAGCCTGGAGCAATACGATTGTGGCATAACAAACTAACGTTTGCATAAACATTTTGAGCGGTTTACGGCTATAGCACTCTTACTCTTCATCCGATAGAAGCAAAACCATATCAGCAAGGATCTCAAAAAAAATTTTTCATTTCCAGCTTTTACAGTTTTTATTCTGCTTTTGGAACCTTATTGTACTTACTCTCAGATGTCCTCACAACCTTTCCCATGGACCAATTTCAGTTTCTGTGTGTGAGAGCATCCTTCAATAACACAATGTCACCAACTTTAATGTTCGGTTTATCATCAGTCCATTCTCTCCGTTTCTGTATTCACTTTTCAACTGTTTCCAAAAAAGTCTCCCAGACATTGTACTCGCTTCCATTGCTTTGAGTAGAGGTCTGGAGGTGCTAAACGTCTTGTTGGTGCAGATAACGCATTGCTCTTTTGGGTCAGAAGCATTGCTGGAGTGAAGAGGTTTGGTTTGTCTGGATCTGTTGAGACAGGTATAAGTGATCTTGTATTCAGTATTGCCATTACTTCTACCATGAATGTACTTAATACTTCATGCGTGAGTTGGATTTGCGCGGCTTTCAAAATAATACATTCCAGAATGTGCCTCGCAACTCCGATGACTCGCACCCATGATCCACCCATGTGTAAGGAGTGTGGGGAGTTGAACAGCCATGTGAATCCTTTCTCCAGCAGGAAAGAGTTCAGTTCTGCTTCCTTATGATCAATTTGCAGTTTATTACATGCTCCGATAAAATTAGTCCCTCTATCAGAGCGGAGAGTTTGAGCAGGTCCTCGGATGCAGAAGAATCTTCTTAGTGCATTGATGAAGCTCGATGTTGACATTGATTCAATGAGCTCAATGAGCACAGCTGTTGTGGATGTGTGGTGATTGTCCAAGGGCCAAAGACGTCCAGTCCTACACGAGTGAATGATGGCATGGGTGAATACCTGTCAATAGGTAAATCTACCATCTTTTGAGTCTGCATCTGCCCCCTTCACTGTCAAGAGCTCTTAGATATGCTACTGCTCCTATGGCCATGGTGGAGGCATCCAAAAATATGCACAGTTCTTCCTTTACAGCAATGGCCTGGGAGAACTGGAGATAGCACCTTGGTATTAGTAGCTCAAGATCCTTCAATGAATTTCTCCATTTGTCACATTTGTCTTCTCTTTCTGCAGGAAGAGGTTCGTCCCAATCATTTTGCTCTGTGGATAGGTTTTTCCCTGCATTGTGATGGGCAAAACAAAACCTAGTGGGTCGTATAAACTTTTAACGATGGCTAAGACACCTCTCCTGGTGAATGGCTTTTGCTCAGTAGTGACATGAAAAGTAAAACAGTCACTTTTAAGATTCCATAGAACCCCTAAGCTCCTTTGCAGGGGTATGTTGTCCAGCTCCAAATCCAAGTCTTTTAGACCTTTGGCTCTTTCAGGAGCAGGAAATGCTTCCACTACTTTGTGGTCATTAGAGGCTATTTTATGTAGCTTTAAATTTGACTGTGCCAGCATATTTTGTGTGTTTGTGAATATCTCAACAGCTTCTTCTCCTGTTGCTGTTGCTGGATGCAAGGCCATCATCAACATAAAAATGACTCATGAACTGCTTTGCGTCATGTCCATACTCTGGTTCTCCCTCAACTGCAGCGTGCCTCATACAGTGAATAGCCACAGCTGAGGATGGATTATTCCCAAAGACTCGAACCTTCATTCGGTAGTCGCAAATGCTTTTGCTAGTATCATTATCCATATACCAACGGAATGTCAAGTAATCCCTATTATCCTCTTTCACCTCAAAGCAATAAATTATTTGTTGCACATCAGCTGAAGTTGCAAGAGGCTCTTTTCTAAAATGCATGAGGACACCTAGTGGAGTCATGTCCACTTAATAAGACTTTATTCCACACTTGAGTCAAAAAGTACTCTCAGCTGGTCAGGTTTTTGGGGGTGGTACACACCAAATGATGGTAAGTACCAGTATTCATTGTCTGAGTTCAAAGGCAGAGCGATCTCCGTGTGGTCGCTGTCCAGTATGTTTTGAATGAACTCTGTGTATTGCCTTTTCATTTCAGGGTGTTTTTCTGAGGGACTGGAGGCGTTTGAGCACTTGCTATCTGTTACTTGGAAGCTCTGGGCTAGGAGAGCGGAACGGCAAAGGTGCCACCCAGCTGTTACCCTAATTTTGATACACTTCCTTTTCCACAATGTCAATAAAGTCTTTATCCTCTGCTGAGAGTGCTGGTTTGTCATCATCTTTTGCTCTGTCAAACACAGTTTCTCCCAGCTGACTGATATTCATGTTTTCACTGTCCTTTTGGGGGGCAGGTGTGCTGTTGAGCTGCAACCACTTGCTTCTTTGACTTGAAACGTGTTAGGGCATGGGTAGAGGTAAGAAGCACGGTCATTCTGAAGAACATGTTTTGAGCACATTCACATTGGGGGGGTTTATGCGTCTTCCCCATGCAGGCTTCCCCTACTATAACCCAGCCTAAGTCTAAACGCTGTGCATAGGGCATACTATGTGGCCCATTGATTCTCTCTCTGACTTGAATAATGTCTCTTCCTAAGAGCAAACAAATAGTTACTTCTTCTTCTACAGGAGGTACTTTTTCTGCTATCTTATGTAAGTGTGGGAACTTCATAGCAACTTGTGGAGATGGAATCTCTCTTCTGTCATCCGGACTCATGTCACACACAATCAGGTTTGGGAGTGGGAGCTCTACCATCCATAGACTCAATCGTAAAGTTTAATGCTGTAATGCCAACACTATCCTGAGCATGTTCTGAGCTTGTAAGTGTATGAGCGTGTCAATATTAAAGAGCTCAAAAAAGTGAGACTTGGCTAGTGAGTTGTTACTTTGTTCGTCAAGCCCTGCGTACACCTTTCTTGCCTGCTCTCTTTTTCTGTCTGGATATGCTAACACAGGGCTTATCTTTGAATATGAATGTGGGATATCTACATCACCACAGACTTCTGTGCATTTAGAAACAACTGAGACATTTGGACTATCCTGTATCTACCCGCCATCATCTTTATCAGCTTCAGAGCTCTCAGTTCGAGCAGGGGGTGGACCTGGATGTACGCTAACTGTTCTCCCATCAGAAAACCTATATATATACACACCACCAAACAAACATATTTCCCATCACTACAACCTCTCCACTGAGTGAGAGTGGAGCCCCCTAGTGGTCCGCCACATATGCCCCCCCCCCCCCCTGAACAGTCAGTAGGGTAAAAAAAAAAAAAAACCTAATCCAGATCCTTGCGTTTCAACAAACGTCCAACACAGCTGAACTTGGACCCTGTAGGATGATCCTGGGACATCCGTGCCTGAGGACGAGGGCGACACAGAGGGGCTGCAGGGGGGTTGAGCTCCGATAGATGAGGATCTCTGCAGGGAGAACAGCGGTCCATTAAAATAGTGGAGGGGGGTCTTCCCCTGCGAGGAGCTTGGGCCGTTACCACCTGATCGTCCGCCAAGACATGAGCGGGTTTGAACCTGTCAACACAGATAGTTTCCTTACGCCCTCCCAAATCTAAAAGAAAATGTTTAGGCCCTGGTTCAAGGACTCTGAAAGGGCCATCATACAAAGGTCGTAGGGGTGTTCTGTGTGCATCGTGTCGAACAAAAACTGAACTGTGGCGTAGGGGAATCAGGTAAAAATGCCCCAGGGACACGCAGGGGCTGACCGAAAACCAGTTCAGCTGTGGAAGCGCCAAGGTCCTCTTTAACGGCTGAACGCAAACCAAGCATGACCCATGGAAGGCGGTCAACCCAGTTGCCATCAGTCAAAGAAGCGCGGAGCGCAGCTTTCAATGACCTGTTGAACCGCTCACACAACCCATTAGCCTGCGGATTGTACGCAGTGGTGCGGTGGATCTTGACCCCCAGACCATCGGCCATGACGGACCAAAGCTCTGAAACGAACTGTGGGCCCCTGTCAGAGGTAATGTCTGAGGGAGGGCCAAAACGTGCAACCCAGTTAGACAGGAAAGCCCGGGCCACCGCTGCTGATGTTATGGATGACAGGGGAACCACTTCCGGCCACTGGGTGGTACGATCGATCATGGTCAGGAGATGTGTGAAACCCTGTGATGGGGGAAGGGGACCCACAAGGTCTACATGCACATGATCAAACCGCTTGTTAGGGAGGGGAATCGGTTCCAAGGGTGCTTTAGTGTGCCTCTGGACCTTAGCACGCTGGCACTGGACACAGGCTGCAGCCCATTCTCTAACTGTTTTGCGCAGTCCAGTCCAAACGAATTTAGAACCAACCAGTTTTACGGAGGCCCTAATGCCGGGATGCGAGAGGGAGTGTAAAGTGTCAAAAACCCGGCGGCGCCACGAAACAGGAACCAGAGGGCGGGGACAGCCAGTAGAAACATCGCAGATCAGAGGAGGACCACCTTCCTGCATCTGTCTTTCCTCCAGCTTGAGGCCCGTGGACCCAGACTGTAACGCAAGGATGTCTACATCACTGCGCTGGTCTGCAGCCATAGCAGAAAAATCGATACCGACATAAACTGGGGAGATCAGCGCACGAGACAGACAGTCAGCTACTAAGTTGGACTTGCCAGCAAAATGCTGAATGTCAGTCGTGAATTCAGAAATGGCGGCAAGGTGGCGTTGCTGTCGTGCGGACCAGGGGTCAGATGTTTTGGACATGGCGAAGATGAGGGGCTTGTGGTCCACAAAGGCAGTAAATGAGCGGCCCTCCAGAAAATATCTAAAATGGCGTGTAGCCAGGTAGAGAGCAAGCAACTCTATCAAAAACGCTGTATTTGCGTTCATTGTCCCGCAAAGTGCGGCTGAAAAAGGCAAGTGGCTGCCAAACACCTGAGACACGCTGCTCCAAAACCGCCCCCACTGCCACGTCAGATGCATCAGTTGTCAGAGCGATCTGAGCTGACTGGGAAGGGTGGGCCAGAAGAGCAGCATCGGCCAAAGCAGACTTAGCGCCACCAAACGCCTGGAGGCGTTCAGGGACCCATTCGATGCTGTCGGTGGCTTTTTTCAGTTTGAGTGCACCGTAAAGCGGCTGCAGAAGTTGTGCTGCTTTGGGGATAAAGCGGTTGTAAAAATTAACCATCCCCAAGAACTCCTGCAGGGCTTTAACCGTCTGGGGGCGGGGAAAATTGGCTACCGCCTGAACTTTCTGTGGCAGTGGGACCGCACCACTGGCAGAAATACGGTGGCCCAAAAAATCAATGACAGGCAACCTAAATTGGCATTTTGCCGGGTTGACAATCAGGCCATGTGCCGTCAAACGTTGAAAAACCTGACGTAGGTGGGACATGTGCTGTTCGGCCGAGCTGCTGGCCACGACGATGTCGTCCAAATACACAAAAACGAAGGACAACCCACGCAGAACGGAATCCATCAACCGCTGAAATGTTTGAGCTGCACCTTTAAGGCCGAATGGCATGCGTAAAAGCTCAAACAGGCCAAACGGAGTGATCACCGCGGTTTTAGGAATGTCCTCAGCTCTTGCGGGAACCTGGTGATAACCCCGCACCAAATCCACTTTGGAAAAAATGGATGTCCCGGCGAGATGGACAGAGAAATCCTGGATGTGGGGGATAGGATAATGGTCATTCTCTGTCACGTTATTTAGACGACGGAAATCCCCACAAGGCCGCCACTGGCCGTCCGACTTAGGCACCATGTGCAACGGTGACGCCCAGGGGCTGTTGGAGCGCCTCACGATCGCTAAACGCTCCATGTTGGCAAACTCCTCCCGCGCAACAGCCAGCTTTGCCGCGTCAAGGCGCGCGCGCAAACACTGGAGCACCAGTCGTGGGGATATAATGCTCTATCCCGTGTTTTGTGTCGGTGTTTGAAAAATTGGGGAGAGTCAGAGAAGGAAAATCTGACAATAAACGCTGGAAGGCGTCCCCTGAAGCAAAAAAATTAGTATGCACTAACGGCCCAGCTCCTCACGTTATACAAGGCAGTGAGGAAAAAGACACAGCGTCAATTAAACGCCTGTTTGCAACGTCCACCAGCAGGCCATGAGCACAGAGGAAGTCAGCCCCTATGATGGGGACAGAGCTCGCAGCTACCACAAAGTTCCACTGGAAGTCACGTCCATTGAAACAGACAGTTACCAACCAACCAAGTCCTGTACAAGGTACTTGGTAATCTCCTGTACACCCTGTGTCTCTCTTGATGTTTGAGGAGTGTTAAACGGATACAGTTTGGGCTGATTCAGTCTCTCTTTGGTTACGTTCACACTGCAGGTCTTAATGCTCAATTCCGATTTATTTGTGAAATTGGATTTTTTTGCGTGGTCGTTCACATTTCCAAATATATGCGACTTGTATGTAATCTCCTGTGTGAACTGAATGCGTTCAACCCAAGTGTCCCGCATGCGCACTCCAGGACGCGATGACGTCACACGTAGCAAGTGTCCTCAGTGTTTACGGAAGTAAACATGGATTATAATGCTGCCGCGCATTTTGCGGTCATTAATTTATTTTCTAACCGGAGCTTTCCCTCCATTGACTGCTCTTCTCATTGTAGTCCGCTATGGGTGTCGTCTTTCTTCCCGCTTCTGCATAGCAGGACGCGTAATAGTGACGTTTGTCGAGTATCGGTGACGTACAGGTCGGATAAATGCGACCCGGCCGTACAGACACAGCTCGCATTTGAAAAGATCAGATACGTATCGGATTCAGGACCACATATCCAAGCGACCTGGGTCGCATTTGAAAAAATCCGATCTGTGTTGTTCAGACTCTCATAAAAAGATCAGATACAGGTCGCATATGGGCAAAAAAATCGGAATTGGGTTACTTCAGGCTGCAGTGTGAACGTAGCCTTTGTGTTGCGCTAGGTGCTCCACTTGTATCATAGCTGTTTCTGCAGTGTGTGAGCTGTTAATGTCTATTTCTGCTTTTGTGGCCTTTTCACATTGTTTTTGTGCAGCCTTTTGACAGGCGAATGGATCTACTTGCAATGTGAATCCTTCAAAACAAATATCTGAGTGTTTTTGGTACATGCGCTGCTGTACGCTGTTTTGAGCTGGCAGGTGGTCCCACTAATGGATAGTCCAGTAAAATTTTTGAGAGACCCCCCTCCTCTTCATGAACTGCAACTTCTGCTTCTGTAACTGCAACAGCCTTCTGAGAACTCAAAATATGCAAATTAGCCTCAAGTTCAGTTTTTTGCTTCATTAAGGCTGCTTCTTTTTCCGAATATGCCAGCTGTGCAAGTGCAGCCTCTGTTTTTGCTCATGCTTTTAGTGCTCTAGAACTTGTGGACGGATGTTTGGATGTACGTGAGCGTGTATACTTAGAATGTGTGTCTGTGTTACTTGCATTATCCTTGTTTTCCATGTCATCTGCTTTGCCTGTGTTACCCACTTTTTCTGCTTCTTCCTCTGTCTGATGCTTCTTCCTGAGGAAGATTCAAGTTATACGGCTTTCTTGACCATAGGCTCATGGTTGCTGCTGAATATCTCCTTGTGGTTGTAGCCCGCTGCGCTGATGTCATTTTACTATGCTGTCCTTGCCCTGAGTTTTCTAGTTTTCACCAGCTAGACAGCTAGATGACGATGCTCCAATAAAGAGACTTTTCTTTCTTTTTGCTATTTTATTGAAGAATGGCTTCTGCCCATTGCTTTCTCTTTGACCATCGTAAATCTGGAATATACAAAGCATGGTATTTGCTGACCAACATTGCGAGCTATCTTGCTGTATGCTTACTGCAAGCTAAAACAAACAAAAAAATCATAAATGGCTTAAATGTACCAATTATCACACCACTGTTACACAAAACAAAGAGACAACTATTATTTTCGTCACTAACCAGTACTTACAGACAAATCTCGTCCAAAACAATAACTTATCAAGGTTGATATCAGCTTTATCTATGAACAGTCTGCATTAGGGTCCACGATCTTGGATCTGTCTGCTTCCTCCATTTACTTTTTTCCAGAGTAACCAAAACAATGTCACAAAACAACCACCAGAGGGAGGTCTTGGGTGATTTACAAAAACTTCTTATCTAGTAACTTAGAAAAGGCAGAAAAAGTACTTTCTGAGCTGTCTTACAAAATGATCACAAATCTGGTCCTTGTACTATTGAGTGAAATACTATTATGGAATATTGACCTAATCTTCTACATTTGGTGCAAAATGCAAACTGAAAGCCCTTCCAATGCTAATGGCGATGCAAAGGCTATTACTTCAGCCTTAAGTCATCCAAAGAAGACGGCTCACCCGCTATTACCATCTAATGTAGAACAGATTACTGGATCAATGTGTGCTTCTGTGCTTGTTTGTCTCTCTTGTTGTGTTTCTGCTCTGTCTTCTGTAACCCCAGTCGGTCGAGGCAGATGACCGTTCATACTGAGCCCGGTTCTGCCGGAGGTTTTTCCTTCCCGTTAATGGGTGGTTTTTCTTTCCACTGTCGCTTCATGCTTGCTCAGTATGAGGGATTGCAGCAAAGCCATGTACAATGCAGACGACTCTCCCTGTGGCTCTACACTTCTCCAGGAGTGAATGTTGCTTGTCGGGACTTTGGTGCAATCAACTGGTTTCCTTATATAGGAACATTTTTGACCAATCTGTATAATCTGACCCAATCTGTATAATATGATTGAACTTAACTTTGTAAAGTGCCTTGAGATGACATGTTTCATGAATTGGTGCTATATAAATAAAATTGAATTGAATTGAATTGAATTAAGTGTTCAAAGTTTTGTGCATGCAAATGTGAGTACTAAATGATTGACTTATTCATCACGCAAACTGAAAGAAAATAATTTCCTGCTCCCTATTCTATATTCTTCACTTTTTTGCAAAATATAGATTGTATAAATTGACATCATCCTACTTACCAGGAAGACTGTAGTCATATTTCTGGTGCACCAGTTTACCCCAGATTAGTAACAACACATCTTGGTATACTGACCACCTGGCTCAGACCCTGGACCTGCTCTCTGCCTTCGGACTATGGTAATTCCCCCTGATCATCCTCCCTGACTCACCTTTCTCGGTTCTGTTTCTGCGTCTGTTTTTCAGCCACCAAGCACCTGCCGATCCCACGAGTAAGATCATTCAAGTTGCTCTGATTGATCTCTGGATCACATCGGGCTTCATCGGCGACATCCTTCACCAACAGTTTTTATTCAGTTTTCTACCAGAAACAGTTCCATCTCAATAAACTATTTTCTTAATTATTTCTTTTTTTGTCTGGCTGAATTCTGGGTCCTCGGTTTCGGTTCATTACAAAGAGTGTTTTGTGTTGTAATTCCTGTCATATCATCTTAGTTTTCAATATTAAAATTTTGTAAAGGCAGAAGGGGGTTTTACATGTAAAAAAACATATATTTCAATGTATAGAACATTTAAATGACATTAAAATTTAGCTCCATAGTTTAAAACTACTTCAAATGGAGACATCTTGAAAGATTGTGGCCATTATTTGTTTGTTTTTTTCAACGTGGGCAGCGTACTTTTCTGCGAGAATAGGTCCTGGAGCACATGTGTACCAAATATGGTGCTTGCACAAAGTGAAACGACTTTTACCACTCTGTTGTACTATTTATATTCCCCCAGAAAGGCTTCCAAATTGAGCTGTCTCAAAAACTACGGAAGAAGTCTCTCCAACCGAGGGCGCTAGAGGAATCATCACAGCTGGCTTTTAACATCCATCCATCCATTTTCTAACACGTCTATCCCTTGTGGGGTCGTGAGGGGTGCTGGTGCCTATCTCCAGCTGTCAATGGGCATGAGGCGGGGTACACCCTGGACAGGTCGCTAGCCTATCGCAGGATAACACAGAGACAACCACTCTTGCACACAGTCACACCTAAGAGAATTTAGAGAGGCCAATTGACCTAACAGTCATGTTTTTGGGACTGTGGGAGGAAGCCGGAGAACCCACGCATGCACAGGAAGAACATGCAAACTCCATGCAGAAAGACTCAGGGCAAGGGTAGGACTTGAACCCAGCAACATGGCAACAGCGCTACCCACTGCGACACTGTGCAGCCCCTAGGTTTTAACAATGGTGTTTAAATATATCACATGATCATTTTGTAGCCACTTGATACAAAATAGGTTTCCAAATAGTGTTGAATCTGAAAATACCTTAATAGGTCAATGGGGTCAACAACATACATTTGAAGCTGTGAAAATGCTTTAGGGTCTGTCCCCATATTTCAGAAACCTGAAACCTGTGTAGAAGTGGATCAGCAGCTCCTTAGGCAAGTTGAGCTTCCTGAGCTGGCCCAGGAAGTGCATCATCTGCTGAGCCTTCTTGATGATGGTGAGAGTGTTGGGCTCCCACTTTAGGTCCTGGGATATAGGGGATCCCAGAAACCTGAAGGTTTCCACCACAGACACAGAGCTGTTGAGAATTATGACATGGGGCAGATTGGGTGGACTCTTCCCACAGTCCACTGTTATAAGCATGTGAAACTCCAAGTTGTTCTGGCTACACCAGTGAGCCAGCTGCTTAACCTCCTGTCTGTAGGCTGACTCATCACCGTCCCTGGTGGGACCGATGACCATTGTGCCATCAGCAAGCTTCAGGAGTTTGACAGATGGGTCTCCTGAGGTGCAGACATTCGTGTAGAGAGAACACCAGTGGGGAGAGGACACACCCTTGGGGGGCACCAGTGCTAAAAGTACAGGTGCTGGATGTGAAGTTTCCCAGCTTTGTCTTACTTGATTACAATTTTTGGCAACTCTACCTACCTTTGCCAATATGAGGAAAAGTTGAAAATAAGAGAAAACCTACCCCTTTTTCTTCCGTCCAAATTTCCTTTGGTCATACCGTTAATGTTTACTAAGGGTCTGGTCCTATTTGACTTGGTGGTCGACTATCAAGTTGACGCGTTTTATGAGTTTTTTTGTTTGAACAGCTGTTAGTTGGGGTGCCCTGAGTATGCAGCCTTCAGCTTACTAACAAAACCATTAATAATCTTGGTTGCTGGCAAAAACTGAAGTGTGACAACGCAGGTAGATGACGATTAAGATATGAACTTTGATGACTGGGCTCCAGTAGGTAGAGGAAGAGGAAAATGAGATGAAGGATGACAACGATAGGGAGGTTTGTAATCAAAATAGTAAGAGAAGCATAGAAGAGTACAGTTAAGAGCAAGAAAACAGAATAGCAAGGAAAATCAAAAAAGTGGAAATTAATGTAATGCCTAAATTCAGGGTAGGAGATGAGCAGATGAATTTAAGAGGAATTTAAGCCCTATGGCAGGCGGTATCCAGAGATCTGAAAAAGAAGCTATGTGCGTTAGAGCTTGTGAATGTTCTGTGTGATGGAAATATGTTGTTTCAAAGTGAAGAACAGAAAAATGAAGTTATATAGATTGATAATATTTTATAAAAAAAAGTTGCTTGTGAAAGGTAATTGCTAATAGAAAATAAAGTATCTCATGGAGTTAATGCTGGTATTCTCAAAGAAGAGGATCTAGAAAAACTTCAAAAGACTGAAAAGTCTACTGAAAACAGTGGATGGTAAAAGGATTGAAAGTCTCTTGGTGTTTTTGGGGTTTCAGGGTGATGTTCTTCCTGATAAAATAAAAATAGGGTTCCTGAGATTTCCAGTCTGGCCTTTTATCCCTCCTTCATTGTATTGCTAAAATCTACAAAAAAACAAGGCATACAATGTAGATTTTAGTAAAGGGAAAAGGTTAGAGCTGTAGAAATTTGTAATAAAAATGTCATTATGAAAGTACTGAATTTTATACTCTCTGTAAAAAACTTTAGATGAAATGGAGGTTCTTATTGAAAATATTGAAGGAAAGTCGTTTGTTGTGGAGATTTTAATACTTTCAGCACTCTGTGGGGTAGTAGTAATGATGCCAATGGAGATGCGGTGGAAGAAATAATGGATGTAAAGAACTTGGTTTGTCTTAATGATAGAAGTGGTAGCACAGTTATTATCAGAGATTGATTTGAATCTGCTTTAGACCTAACTCTGAGATCTGAAAACCTTGCAAGGTTTAGTAATTGGAAAGTTCTAAAAGAATCAACCATAACAAGTGATCACTATCCAATACTAATTGAAGTGGATTTTAAGATGGGACAATATGGTAAAGAGGATGTAGAAAGATGGATATTTGGAAGTGCTGATCCAGAAAAATACAAAAGAATTAGTGATGAAAAACTGCAAAAGGTTAATACTCACTTGGATGTTGATAATTTCAATGTATATATTTGTGACGCCATTTTAGGTTCTGTACAACAATCTATCCAAAGGATGAAAAAGGAAACTAAGAAGAAAATTGCCCCATGGCGGACAACAGATTGAGACATTGAAATAAAATCTAGAAATAAAGCTTTTAGATTGTTAAGAAAAATAAGGAGTATCAGAATTTTATTTAATATAAATGGTTACAAGCTCTTGTTAAAAGAACTGTAAAAAGTGCAAGAAAGGTTTAAGGGGAATTTTTTTCTAATTCAGTAGGTAGAGAACCCAAAATTTCAAATATTTGGGGAATAATAAAAAGAATGAATGGAATTAAAAGAAAATATGGTTATCCTGTTCTGAAGTGTATATCCCCAACTATAAAATTACTATGAAGAGAGGAACAACAGGTCATATATATTTTTTTTCAGCAGAAATGATAGCAACCGTAGCTTGCATTGGGTAGAAGAGGTGAAACCCAGTAAAGCAGTAAAATGTTCAGACTCAATGTCTTGCCTAACCAGCGTTCAAAGCAGATAATTAACAAATCAACAAGATCTTTTAGACTAAGTTTATGGCCTTATATATGGTATAAATCAACAAAAATAGATCTACAATTTACTTGGGTTCTGGCACATAAGGGGGTTGAGCGTAATGAAAGAGGGATATAGGTTGGCCAAAGAAGCAATCAAGGCAAGTAAAATTGAATTTAGGGTCCCATTAAGTAAAACATAAATTAAAGTAATTATTAGAAATAATGTCAATAAAATATCCTAGGAAAGATGGAATACACAGGGGAAAGAAAGGCATTTATATGAACTACAAAAGGAGGTAATTACAAGATGATGTGGTGTGATGAAAAGGCAAGAGGAAGTATGTATGGGCACACAAGTCTAAAAGTGGGTTAAAAATGATAGGAAAACATATGAAGTATGTAGATTTGTGTCTTTATTATTCAATTAAAAAATGGTTGCTTCAATCAAAAAAATATTTTCAATTAAAAACACCTTCACTTCAATGGAAAAAGAACAAAGACACAAATCTACCTTCATAAAATCTACCTTCATAAAAACACCCATCAGGGGCCTGTGCGTATTGTGGGGAAATAGAAAGTATTCAGCATGTTTCAGTAGAATGCAGAAAATGAGAAGGGCAATACGAATACCAGTAACTATTATTAATATATTAAGTAAGCCTGAGTCACATAATATACTTGAAGCAATAGTAAAGGGGTTAAAATATACAGAATTATTTTTTTTAAGTAGAATGAACATTTTATATTTAGTGGCGCACACATCAGTCCGGCAGATGGCGGTAATGCACACCAATAGTAAACCACCAGAAGAAGAAGAAGAAGCGCTTAACTCCCCCTAGTGGTCTGGCGCACTTCCGTTATCTCTACAAACTTTGCTCTCACGGCCATTGCAGTCATGCTAGTGCCCCGGTTCTGGTCCACGCGGTCAGAAAGTACCTGTACCGAGCCCACGCTGTGGTTGTAGCTGGCCGTTCGTGCAGAAGTCCTTCAGGGTGGGTGAGAGAGTGCAGGTGAGCCGTTAAAACGCGGAACCATGGTAGCGCAGCTTAGCGCCGAGCTAACGCTAGCACACAGGGAGCTAGCCTGTGTTTACTCACATGGAGCTGCTGGCTTTCACTCAGCAGCTGTCTGATCGTTTACGTTTGAACTAAACGGAGAATATGTAACGTTGGCAGCTTTTTGGGAAACTAAGCGAAGTAAAGAAACAAGCTAGGCAGAAATGAGACCTCTTCTACTATCAAATGTCGACCACTGCAGCTAAGTTTAGTTCTTAACAGAAGCAGTTAGAACCAGCCTTTCATCGTGGACGTGACTCTGCAAATGTGTTGCGTCGTGCTTTATTATGATATTTTCCTGCTAAGCAGATTGACATTCTTGTATTTTAAAAGCGGCGTTTTTTTGGTAACAGGAAAAAAAGGAAGTGCACACTTAACACAGATATCCGCAGGGAAGGTATCTGAACTTGTTGTTGTTGTCCAGCCCTGTCCTGAGAGAAGGACCAGCCTGGCCATCTGCTCTAGGAACAAGATATTTCTGATTGGCCTCAGTGGGGAATAGCATCCACAACAAGATGAAACCCGGTGATAGTTAAGTCAGATTGTGGTCATTTTACTTGCCTTTTATTACCACCAAACTTATTATGATTATTATTTTTTTTAGAAGAATAAGGAAACTGGGCTAGATCGGCCAAGAGCATACAAATACTATTTGAAAGAACTCAACCTGACGACTAAATTAGGAGAAATGTCGCCTATCCAACTCTGGTTCTGATACCTGTAAATAAAATCCAATGCAATGTATTGGGTTCTGAAGACACCCAATTAATAACTAGGAATAAGCTGCGTTTAGTCTGTTCTATGAAAGCGTCAGAGGTGTGTTAGGGAGCATCTGTGGACAACTGCATCATGAAGATCAAGCAACACAGCAGACATGTCAGAGAGGAAGTTGTGGAGAAGTTTAAAGCAGGCTTAGGTTGTAAATCAATAGCCAGTGCTTTGGACATGCCAAAGAACACGGTTCAGTCCATCGTCAATAAGTGGAAACAATATGGCACAACTGCAAACCTGCCACGCCACCGCCGTCCGGCTAAAAAGACAATACAGCCGCGGAGGGCGTTATTCGGGGAAGTGTTGAAGAGACCCGTGGTAATTCTGGAGAAGCTGCCGAGATCCACGGCTCAGGTGAGAGAACCCGCCGAAAGTGCCAGTATTAGTTGTGCGCTTCACCAGCCCCGAAAGACTTAAGACTGGCCGGAAGTTTCATCTTCCAGTAGGACACTGACCGTAGCCATACGAGCCATAGTCACAATGGAAATGGAGATTAACACACGCAGCAACCCCCTTTTTCCTGTCGGGCACTCGTGCATGCGACTGAGCGCATGCATGCATGTCAAAAAGCAAACCTTCTATGAATACTTTCTAGGTGATGGTCCGGGCCCGTATTCACAAAGATTCTCAGAGAGCTCCTATCTTAGCCTGAAGATTCCTGCCAAGTAGTTTTACCGTCACACTGATTCAGATGCTGCTAAGAGCGACTGAGTAAAAGGAGAAAACAGATGTTTGTCAATGAGGAGGTGTGGTTGACCCCGTTGCTAGGTGAGGTTGACCCCGTTGCTAATTGTGGTTGACCCCGTTGCTAATTGTGGTTGACCCCGTTGCTAGGTGTGGTTGACCCCGTTGCTAGGTGTGGTTGACCCCGTTGCTAGGTGTGGTTGACCCCGTTGCTAGGTGTGGTTGACCCCGTTGCTAGGTGTGGTTGACCCCGTTGCTAGGTGTGGTTGACCCCGTTGCTAGGTGTGACACTGTCTTCTAACAGCTGTGATTGGTTGATACAAGAAACCGTCAGAAACGACACAAATGTGCTCCTGGTGATCAATGGAGAGAAATGAACTGATTAGACATTAGACTGGATTCAGACATGTGACATGATCAAACTTGGCTAAATGAAATAATTGTCACACAGCATCAAAATGTTTGAATGCACCTTATATACATCCTCGCTATGATTTTGTTTGGCCTGCTGTTATGCGTTGTATCCTTGCGTTATTGCCTGTTGGTATAAAGTGGTGGTATTTTTGGCAAAACGACTCCGTCGCAACAGATTTCCGTCAATTGGAAAGTGAGAGCAAAATAATTGATGCATTTGGTTCTCTTTAGACGTTTTATTCAAGGTTTTAAACTGACTCTGCTCTCAACCAATGAAAACTGGCAGAGCCGGGACATTAGCCAATCAGAAAGAGAGTAGGACGGGTCTTTGCAAAGCGGACATCTGCCAGTCTGAGGTTTGTCAATGTTCCATTATTTTAACTTTTGGAAGGATCTCACAAACTGGCAGCAGATGGCATGAATGAAAGTAGTGGTGGTCAAAGGTTTTCTTTGGAAATATGCAAACCAGTTAGTCAGAAAGTTCAGCAGCTCGAACATCTGAGAACAACTTCCTCTGTAAGTGTGTCTGTCGCTGCTCTTGTAGTTAAATTAATGACTTATTTCCACCTTCCAGTAACTTGGCTGATAAACGCGGGCGACCAATCAGGGATCTCCTCGTGATTCGCTATTACGTTTTTATTTAAAACACGAAGTAGAGTAACGAGCCAGCTCAGGCTAATGTAGCATGAAGGCTCTTTTTCTTGAAGAAGGGTCGAATATATCGACCGTTGACAGTGGTGTTAAGGATAAACGGAGGCTTGGGTGAGAGAAACAGAGAATGGGTACGTTGCCGGTCGTGATGCAAAAACGCCTACCTCAGGGTTTCCGCGGGTCCGTAAAAAGTCTTGAAATGTCTTAAATTAAAATCCGGGAAATTAAGGTCTTAAATTGTCTTAAATTTACCGTAAAGTTGCTGTAGGTATTAAATTTTCAGCCGGTCTGCTTAATGACGATAGGGAAGCACAGTGGTCCACCGTAAAACATCTAATCAAAAACATCTTGATCAATTTAGTATGTGTGAAATGACAGTGTCCGCGATTTAATAGCTTATTACGGTAGGTCGGCTACCTGCCAGGCGTGTTTATGTGCATAATAAATACCGCACATTTTCTGCAGCACACCTCCTCTTTACCTGTGAAACTAGGGAGAGCAGATAGTGCGGGACTGGCCCTTATTTTTCACTGTTGTCCTGCAAACTGAAACAATGTCCCACAGTATCTGATGGGGAAAAGTGGCTCAACCAAACACCAGATCGTGGGGGGCTTGTGACTATCTCCAGCAGTCAATGGGTGAGAGGCGGGGGGACGGGGGTCCATCCTGGACAGGTCTCCAGTCACAGAGCTAAAGTGTAACCGTTTTATTAACTTCCAGAAAGTGAAATAATGCCTTTTTATAAACTCGTGAGTTGTGATAATTAATTGTTGAGCACTAACAGGCAAGGCAAAGACTGATTATTGTAATAAATGTGCGGTTTGTGTTAAATTAAAATGCATGACGTCATCATATTGTTGGTTATGTGTCCCACGTTGTCCCTCATCTTATTGTCCCACATTTGGTCCTTTTGAGACCTGCTCCCCCTATGTGGAACAGCTACAGAACCCAGTTACCTGTATCCATGGCCGACCAGGTGCGTAACCACAAAGTCCCAGTTTTAGTTAGTTTTAAATCACTTCCCTGCTGTCTTCACTATTTCAGTACTGTGGTTCCCCTTTTATTGTAATATGTAATTTTATTTTTAAGCCCCTTTAGCTCACCCTATGGATAAACATGGTGCTAAATAAAATAATAAAAAGACAAATAACATAGCAATTACTTTGAACTTGCATTCACTTGGATAGATAGTCAGACATTTCTGAAAGGCTGTGGGCGGCCTTGTATGATCATAGGATTGGTTTATATTGAATGTGACAGGGAGTCAGTGGAGTTAATGTACAGGAGTGAAGTAGATGATGTAATGATGAAGCTGCTGTCTTTGTACTAGCTGCTGAGTTAAGTTAACCAGGTGATGATGTGGAAAGTGAAGGAGAGGATGGGAGGCTGTCCAGGATGACACCAAGGCTCTGAAGCTGAAAGGTGGCAGAGATACAGGAATGGTCAATGGATATTTTAAAAGTACCAGATTTGGTTAAAGTTGACTTTGCACAATAAGCAAGTGAGGTAACTGATGTGGCATGATGTCCACGGTCCGAGAATATATGGGCTGACTAGAAAAAATGATCGGTCAAATTGATTATTTTTGCTTTAACCCATGGTTTATGTATATAATGTACTTTACCTTGTCAAGAGTTTGTTTTTATGTATATATATATTTATCTGGAACTTTTTACATTCTAAAATGTTTGAGAGCATTTTCTTTAAATATAAACCTCCCGGGGCGCGCTCGTGGCGCAGCGGGTAGTGCTGTATGGAGGCCTGGACGCGGTCGACCCGGGTTCGACTCCGACCCGCGGCCCGTTGCTGCATGTCTCTCCCCTTTTTCCACCCCCCTTCATGTCAGCCTACTGTAATAAAAAAAAGCGAGCCACTAGAGCATTTCTTCGCTTTTTATTCATGATTATTCAATATTTTTCCTGTTATTTATCATAAAAAAAAGAAGTTACTAGAGCCACACCTCTAACCTGTCCAGCAACAGAAACTAATTAATTTCCCTCTAGGGAGATGATAGTTTATCTTATCTACACATTAATAATTGTTTGATTGTGAAAGACGTGTCTCATTTCCTCCACTGTTTAGGTGGTGGATCAGCCAATCAGCTCTCTCTGTTTCCACCATCTTCCTGCTTCAGACTCTCTTAGCCGCGCTAAAAGTCCTCCTCACTACTCCAAACATTTTTCTCTTTAGGAGCTTTCTTAAGGCCTAAGATGCTTGGTGAATAACTTTTGTCTTGCCGAGGTAAAACTCTAAGAGCTACTTTTAGTCTCAGGCAGGATTCTTTGTGAATACGGACACTGATCCATAGGCTGGTTTCTGACTTTTTAGTCCAGTGAATACATCCGGTTTGATTCAAGCTGCTGCATATGCATGTTGATATCAGTCGATGTTGTGCTGTTAGACGTGTTCCTGAAATATGAATGTAAATAAAATGTGAGCATAGTTAATGTTTTGCATTGTTTTATTCCATTCCAGCACACTGAGAAAAGTCTATGATAATAAAGTGTGTTATTCTGGCAGAGAGGATGGCAGGAAATCTAAATCTTTTATGTCCCTCAGTGGGGATTTTCAAGTTTCACAGCAGCAAAGTGACTGACATATAGAAATGATTTAGATAATCCTAAATGACCCAAGTGTTTAATCTGTTAACTATTGTATAACTAAAATCTTACGTCAGCTTTCTAAACGACCGCCCTGACTCAGATTTCTGCTGTCTCTCTTAAAGCAGGAGATGGATGGAGTTGGCTGGAGCACTTCCAAGTCACAGGAGGCCTTCAGAACGGACACTCTGTCCAGGCTCGCCAGCTTCATCGCGCGCACCGACACCAAGCAGCCCCAAAGCCACCACCCCCACCTGCCTCTGTATGGCTGTCAGGAATGTAAGAAAGGCTTCCCCTACGCCAAAGATCTGCTGCCACACCAGGAGCTAAAGAACGCGCTGCCTAAACCTCACCGCTGTCCCTTATGTGGGCAGCAGTTCTCCCTGAGGTCGTCCTTGCAGCTGCACCAGTGTGATTTGGACTCGCATCAGCGTGACGGCGGCCATGGGTCGACGCGGCGTAGCGCCCCCTGCACGACGCCGCTCTCAAATGCAGGCAGGGCGCCGGAGAAGTCGCTTCAGCGCCATCCGCACCTTTTGGACAGCAGTCCGTACGCGTGCGCCCCGTGTGGGAGGAGCTTCAGCCAGAAGCAGGCGCTGCTGCACCACCAGCAGGCCAGCTGTAGCGGGTCTCCGTCGGACGTCGCCGACGCCTGCAGCCTTCCCGACGAGTCTCCGCCCGTTTCCGAGGGCGACTCCGCTCACTCGGACTTTTCCGATACTCCGGGTCCCAGCGGCGGTACCATCAGCATGTGCCAGATCTGCTCCAGGATTTTCTGCACCGAAGCGGCGCTGCTGCAGCATTTTCAGGACAGCCATCTCCAGGAGAAGCTAAACGCCAAACCGCAGCGCGACAGAGAGGGGGAGAGGACTGTGGAGGTTAACGGAGGGCCCAATCAAAGCCTAAAATCCAAAAAGAAGTTTCTAAGCTGTCGCTCCTGTGACATGGTCTTCAGGTGCACGTCTAAACTGTACATGCACAGGAAAGAGAAGCACAGAAGAGAAAACAGCGCCAGGAGGGAGCCCAGGCCGGCCATCAAGAAGCTCAGAAAAGTGTGCACCTATTCGTGTCAGATATGCAGCAAAGTTTTCTTTCATCACCTGTCACTCAGGGCGCATTGCAGACGGCACGCAGAGGAAGGGTGCGCCCCCTCCGAAGACAAAGGCGTCTCCGCAAGCGGCACCATCAAAGGCTCCCAACCCGTCAAACTCAATCCGAACGTGGCAAAAATAAGGCGGCCGGGGATTAAAAGTCGCAAACGTGGTCCTGCACGGCCTAAGAAGATGGACAGCGTTTTGATTCACCCTGACCGAGAGCAGCAGGCGGAGGAGGAGAGCGAGTTCCCCTGCCCCTCCTGTGCAGAGGTCTTCTCCGTGCAGCAGCAGCTGAAGGAGCACATGGAGCTCCACCAGTCCTCTGTGAGGAGGCGCCACTGCAGCGTGTGCACAAGTGAGATGGACGCGTGCAAAGGGCCCGGCTCCAAGAGGCAGAGGCTGTACCACTGTGTGCCCTGTCAGCAGGGCTTCTCAGCACTGGACTCTTTCCTAGAACACTGTCAGGAGCACCTTCGGATCAGGGTGGAGGAGGACCGCATCTCAGAGGGCCCTCCGCTGCAGGCCAGCAAAGCCTGACCTTTAGTGCCACGGCCTCAGCGACTGCCTTTCTGCATCCAATGGGCGGGGCCCTCATACACCAAGCCGA
Source organism: Fundulus diaphanus (assembly GCA_037039145.1). NCBI lineage: Eukaryota > Metazoa > Chordata > Actinopteri > Cyprinodontiformes > Fundulidae > Fundulus > Fundulus diaphanus. The sequence goes on along the minus strand of CM073129.1, from coordinate 6,543,162 downwards.
CCAGAGCGTCCGCCTCCTGGCTTCTTTATGCTGCTTTGTTTCCATTTTGCACCGTTCGGCTCAGCTGAGTTAGGTTCTGTGCCGGTCAGGGTATTGATGTGTTCACAGATACTGGGCATGTGTCAGTTTGGTGTATGAGAGCCTGCTGAAATGTAATCATGGGAGCCGATGACTGAATGTTAACCTACCAACATATCATCGAGGTCTGAAGGAACTCCTTTAACCATGTGGCGTGTTTTCTGTTCTCTGTAGACACCTTTGTTTTTCTCTCGGCAAACGACTGAGGTCCATCAGAGCTTCTGAAAACGGGACCGCATTCACTAAAAGGATTAGGAACACATTGGAAACAGCAATCAAAACCAGATCTGTGTTTTATGAACAACTGTGTTGGAAACCTAAGAGTAGTGCTTCTGTTCTTAATGCTTCTGTTCACACTACCATGAATATTACCCATCTGCTAGTGGCTTTTTGTTCTTTAGTCAAATATATTGTTTGCCTTTGAAGCCTGGAAGCTGAATCTGAACACATTCACCGGGGCGTGCTGCCTCCTGCGTATAATAAGCTCAACCAACAGGGTCCTTCTGTTTTGGGGAGACAAACCACATGTGATTCAGTCTGGCCAAATCACATGTGAGATTTTCCAACATGTTTTTCAAGTACTTTAGTTAAGAGGGGTAACGTGTTCTGCAGTGTATAATCGTTCTTCCTGCAGGTGGCCAATAATTACTCTAACTGGCTGTCTTCTGCCATGTATGAATGCCGGGTCGGGCTGTTTGCTACGGCACTCGGACCATCAGTGAGGCGTACCACAGGGTCAGAATTATGTTGATGGGGCGTAGTTTTAGGTCTGACGGTGTCTGGGCCCGACGCCCTTCGCTTCTCAGCACACTACTGGATTCGGGTGGAAAGGAGAAAGATGGCGGCCAGTGGGCACACCTTCAGGGAGATGTACGGAAAGCAGCGCCCCTCTGAGGATTAATGCTTCCTCCGTCTCTTTAAATGGTCTGCCGCTGTGTGAGGGGTTCAAAGCAAAACAGCGACTGCCTGAAGAAATGCTCCTGATTCAGATCCACCTTTAGTGGAGGTTTAGGTTTAGTGGAGCTGGTGATAAATTCAGTGGCTTTGGTTTAGTTCCCTTTTTCATGGCCCATTCATTACCAGATGAGGCCTGCAGCTGCTTGAGCATGTGGCTTGTTTTCAGATTCCTTTTTTTTTGCCATTTTAAAGTTGCATTTTTGTTGCCCTCACCCCCACAATGCCCCAACGTTCACGGGAATATGTGTTGCGTCTTTAGTTCATTTCGTTTTTCCAGCTGGCTGAAATCTCACCTATGCAACCGTGGACTGAGAGCAGCTCCTCGGTGTCTGTGTTACTCGATAAGTGCGCTTTGATGAACCCACTGGCATTTTCTCTTTTCTTTGGGGGTGTCCAGCTACCGTTTTCAGGGTGCTACTGTGAAAATGTTCAACATAATTAGTTTTTAAACATTTTTTTTTTGTTTTTGTTTTTTTTTTTATATACTTTGGTTCCTACTTCTTTATAGATGACAGAATAAAAACTTTACAGCAGAACTTTGTTGTTAGTTTTTTTTCCCCCTCCGGGTGAGAATGTCTCTAAGATTTGATGGTGAGCTCGTTCTGCTTTAACATGGCTGGCCTCATGTAGTTGGACAGACTTATTCAAAAACACTTGGCCAGTTAATCTGCACCGGCACCTTAAACCAATCTTTCTTTTCCATGGCATTATGTCAGACTGAGCTGTAGTTATGACCAGCCCCTTTTTCTCTGAAATTTTGCACGACATAACATCTAATCATGCTTTATTCAGAAATTAATAACTCCATTTAAATAATCTTGGTTTAATCTTAGATAATCTGTGGATACCAAATCTGCTGTATTTAACAAAGGGAATTTACAGTAATAAACCTAGAAAAGAAATAAAAGGTTCAGTTTCTCCCCCAGAACTGATGGATGCTGGGCTATTAGGAAACTCCAGCCATTACCGTGACTTTTATTCATTTAGGCAATAATTATTGGCACACATAATCACTAAAATAAATGTATTTGGAATGTATACTTAAGTCCAGAGTTTCTAGGAACTTGTTAGTAGTCCCTGAGCTGTTATTTCCCTGTGGTTTAAATATAACGTGACCGAGCCCCGTTTCTTTCACTACTACTTGTGAGCGGGATGGTAAGAAGTTGAAAAAATAACTAAAACTCACAGAGAGAGTGCCATCTTAGGCTCTTCATAAGGGCCATTAGACGACGTCTATGTGCCAAGCAGTTTGGGAGTGATACCAGGAAACAAACAATCCCTTTCTGTTGCAGCATCACATGTAAGCATGGGGAGTTTGCTAAACCCTGTTTGGATTTAAACTGGACCTCTGCACTCTGGTCAGGTGAGACTCAGGAACAGCTCTTCATCCCCATTGTTGGGTATTGTGGAGGATCTGTGATGCTTTGGGCCTATCTCTTTCCCAAAGGCCCTGGGAAACTTTTTTTAGAGTGTACGGCGACATTAGCTCTTTAAAGAAAACGAATCAAGCTAAAAGTCTGGTGTATAGTTGGGCTGTACAACATGCTGCGAATTAGTCATTGTATTATCACTATGCAAGGTGCCCATTGCAAAAAAATCTGCCAATTCCTGCAGTAAGTGTTAACTAATTAAAGTACCACTCAACTTGCCTCTCCATGCGCTATAATATATTTGGTGACACTTGATGTTCAATGCAGAATAGAGAAAGGGTTAGAAAGTAAAAAGGTACACTGTCAAAAGCTGTATGCAACGAAATTTCATTCTATGCACTCTGTACATACAAAATGACAAAGTTGTCTAAGTCTAAGGTGGTTTATTGCCAAAATGTCATCCAGAAGCATTTATTCCCAATAAAATCTTGAGATGGCTCTTGAGATGGCAAAAAATAAATTATTTTATTTCCAGTAGCTGGATAGATTACGCATGTTTGCATTGCATTATATGATGCCTATCTTCAGCAGGAGAGGCGGGGTACACCCTGGACAGCTTGCCAGTCCACTACAGGGCAACGTTGACACAAAAGAACCATACAAATACACAGTCATACTTCAGCGCATGTTAGAAAGACCTTACATTTGGCCTAGGTCACGATTTTGGACTGGGAGGAAGCGGAGTACCTGGAGGGAACCCAACCACGCATGCATAAGAGAGAACATGCCAACTCAGAACATGCAGACAGACCCCACACTGGGACAACACCAGTGGCCTTGTCTTATTGTGGCAAGCCAGCAGTGCTATCATTGTGCTGCACAATAAAGCTGTGCACACTATATTGTTGAGATTCCTTCCAATATTTTAATCACTGTGTAGATGACCCCCCTTCTTTTTTTGTCCCGCAGGACCTTCAAAGACGTCCATCCTTCAGGTTCTTCATTATCGTCTCAATTGTATTATAATTATATTGAATTGGACTGCAAACATTTGTATTTGAAATACGTTGATTTGAATTATTTGGTCTAACTGGACCGGATTGTCTCGCAAAATGCCTTGAGATTACATTTCCTGTGATTGGCTCTATAAGAATATGTAGAAATGAATTGAACATAACGGAATTTATTTGATATCACACAAACTAGATTTGGTTGTAATTTTTATACTGAAAGATTAATTAAAATGAATGTTGATTTCTGATCGAGCTGTTTTTAACCTTTTCTACAACTTATATCCTTTTGTTATGAATAGGCGTCATATTCCGCACCGAGCACGTTTTAACGTTTTTACACCACTTCCAAGGTTTTTACCTCCTGGCTCCTCCTGGCCTCGTGGGGGCGCTGTGGGCCTGTTAGAGCCTCAAACTTCCGGTCGCTTGCTGATCGCACGCTTTCCTTCCGCGGCTTTGTCAAACGACCCGATAGCACGCAGGCTTTCAGAAACTAAAGACAAAATGAGCAAAGCCCACCCACCAGAGCTGAAGAAGTAAGTTTCCTCGTGTTTAACACGACGCGGGAAGGCCAATCCCTCTGTTTTGTTCTTGGTTGAAAATGAAGGAGTGTGTTAGCCCAGGTGCATTGTTTTCAATGGCACAAGGCTAGCATTAGCAGTGTTGGATGCACTGTCTTGATTGTGATCTTCAGTAACTGAAAATGTGTTTATTGTTTCAGGTTTATGGACAAGAAGCTTTCCCGTGAGTCTGTTTCAAATCTCATTTACACACATTGATTAAACGGAGGAGTTTAAAGTGTTAGCTTGTAGCATGCCGGTGGCAGAGCGGGCTGGTGACTAGTTACTACTTCTAGTTTTACTCCAGCTACTATTTCCTCCTGCTTAAGTAATATCATTTTGAAACATTGCTAGGCTTAAGTAGATTTTCATTCTAGTCTGCCCATCTCTGGTTACTTCACTCAATCAGATAAAAGTCGGCAGGCAGACATGCGACTACACAGTTGATGTTAAAGAGAAACTTCCTGAACCTACACAATCCTCATTTTTCCGAAGTTATGTTTTTTTTATCTGCTGAGCCTGTTGTGACATTTTGAGGCCAATGAATGTACAGTAAATGGTAAATGTCATCTGTGTTGTTCTAGCAGTAGCGGTAATGTAAAGTACCACTACTGTAGGTACTGGTTTCAACAGCTTTATTGTAAGTTGATCAACTAGAATTTTATCGTGAAAGCTGTAGTTCTATTTGCAGCAATCTATATTGGGTTAGGTTCTTCTAATTATTGCTTTTATTGGATCTGAGCCTGATCTAATGTAGTATAAAGGCTGAACAAAAAACACAATCGCTGGTAAAAAAAAATCCCATTTAAAGCATGTTTTATTGTAGAGTCACCAGCTAAATAACTAAGTATCTTTTCTTAACGTTTCCTATGCTGTTAAAAAAAAAAAGGACAATGAATTAGTTGTTTTCCAGGTCTGGATCAGTACGGATAAGCAAATAGCCGGGCGTCCAGCATAAGCTCAACAATCTGCCAAGTCTGTGGGCCGGTTGTAACAACTTGCTGTGGTGACCCCTGAATTAGTGTGCAGCCCAAAGGACTTGCCTTGTAAAATAATTTATTCTAATTAAGACCTTGATGGCCTCTCCAAGAGATCAGAAAGTCTGGAGGACATGTAGACTAAATAATTTAACGTTTGTCCACTAAATGAATTTGTGCTGGTATAATCGGTTACGCTCTTTGTTTTGTTTCTGCCCTATTCATTGTGGTGTTCATGTTGTGTAAAAAGCTTCTGACAGATTTGGTTTGTGTTTCTAGTGAAGCTGAATGGAGGCAGACACGTTCAGGGCATCCTACGAGGGTTCGACCCATTCATGAACCTGGTGGTGGACGACAGTCTGGAGATGGGACCCGGAGGTCAACAGAACACCATCGGCATGGTGGTCAGTACCTCAGTGACCATCTTTGTTTTGTGGGCTTAACTCAGGAAAACCGTACAAACGTGTTTCGAGGTTATCTCTACAAACCCCTTTAGCCCCCAGTTCTACCAACTCGATCTGGCTGCACACCCTGGGGCTCCGCCCACTTGCGAGTGGGAGCCGAGCGTTCCTGTTTCCCTCTTGTAGGACAGTAGGAAAAAAACATAGACGCTTGCACTGTTGTTAAAACAATGACAATAACTCTGTTCTAGGCTGTATTTTGTGTAGATAAACAGCTGAAACATCCCGTCTGATGAACACTGAACGCTAGCATCCATGTGACTAAATGATACATAAATGATAGAGAGCTGCTACAAACGGTCAAAGTATGAGCTTTTACTCAATGTTGCTTTGAGCAGCAGCCATCATGAATGCTGATGTCTGGTACCATCCTGCTGCACCGACTTTCCAACTCTTAATACGAACTTAAGGGGCTGTTCCAAGTAATTTTTCCAAACCGGCCTGTAAACGGAGCTCCTCGGCTACGAAAATGTTGAAAACAGATTCAGATATGCTCATTATCTTGCTAAACTGACTGTACAGACAAAGTTTTGAGTTCTTTCTCATTTAAAAACATCTTATAACTATTTTTGGGACAAATAACTGTATAAAACAATAAATCTGTAGACTCTCCTCTTTACTGCGCCTGGTGTCAGAATGCCCTGCTGCACACAACCCGCCCTGTCAGCAATCCTGGGGAGAGTCCTGCCTCAGACCAAGACCTTTAGCCTGTGAAACTAAACTCCTGGCAGAGTGAAATCACGTGGCTAACTCTGTAGAGAAACCCGCCTGGGGCTTTCAGATGCAATGGAAAAGCATCTTGATTTAACAAACAGCTGTTGCCTAACCAGGCAACTAGAGTTGCACTCATCTCTAGTTAATGTTGCTGGGCAACACCAGTGGTCCTGTATCAAAATGTTTGATGCGTTTAAAGACGGATCGTGGAGCAAATGAAATGAAAACTGCCAGCCTGTTTTAGTGAATCACAAATTAACCCAGGGCGACATTGCTCACCACTGCTCTACATGCTAAGTTGGCTGTAGTTATGTGGAAGTTGAAAATCATGTCAAATATTACATATGTGCCATGTTGTTGGCCTTTCTAGTGTGTTGGCAGTGATAAAATGTAATTAGTTTAAAAAGAAAACGGTATTTGATTCTTAAGTTTTAGAGTTGGTCTGGCCTAGTAAATGGGACGTGTTTTTCTTTGTTGCAGGTTATCAGAGGAAACAGTATCATCATGTTGGAGGCCCTGGAGAGAGTATGAGAAGAATGGAGGATGGTGGAAAGAAGGAGCTACAGTTTTCCATTCTGTTATCCCTTCCTTTGTTAGACAGCCACCACAGTTGTACTTTAGTGAATTTCTGTTCATTCGGATGTTTTGCATGAATGCGTTTTGTGATTTAATGGAAATAAATCAAATGTTCCTTTCTATTTGTTTGAGTAACTGTACTTTATGGTAAAATATCCAATAACCATGAAATAGTTTTACCGTATTAGTTGTGCAGATTATTTCCAGATTTTTGGGACTTTTATGCATTTGAAAAGTTTTTAAAATCACAAATCCTACAAACCAGATGTATTTACCAGATTTGTGTAGCTGAACGGGAAAACCCGCTACCCATACAAGTGTTGGAGAAAGAGCTGGTGCATTCAGAATTTTAAGCTGCAGACTTGTGGCCAAAGCACAAATGACCCTCCTCTGTCTGGGAAATCACGATGGGAGAGAAATCAAAAGGTTATGGGCACAGACGCCTCATCGGCTTTGAGCGCCTCCACCTCCCCGTGCTTATTGGGCTTCGAGTCGTAGAGTCCACCTTTCACTCGTGTATACCAAAGAGTGATGTGAGGCCATTTGTCCATATTGGGTCACCAACTAGACAAGGGAGCCCAACCTAAATGTCAAATCTACAACAAAGCCTGAAAAGGGAAATCAGTGATCTAGTGAAAGTCCAGACATGATTGAACTAGTGTGGCAGAACCTTTTGGGGGCTCTCAAGAAATAACATAAACTTAGACAAATCAGGCAATGTAAACAAAAGTGGGCCAAAATTCCTGTTCCATTATTGCTGCGTCATCATGAGATGCAGTTCACTGTTTTTTCAAATGTTTAAATCATGGCTGAGCGGTTCTTGTTGATTTGAGGTTGCACAGTGATAGACCAAAAGTTTGCATACTGACAGATTTTTTTTCTCTTTTTTGGAAGAAAAAAACTTTCCTGTCTTGACAATTTTAATTCTGTTAGAATGAATGTTTATTAGATGAATGCATTTTTTAATGGTTAATACATGTGGACAGTGTCTTAGCCCTACCACAGAATGACCTGCTAGCGTAATTTCAGTGATCTAAGGGGAAAGTGTCAGCAGACACAGGCAAGCTTAGATCACTCTTTCACTGTAATTGAATTAGAAGAACAGACTGGTCACTTTTAAAGAGGAAGTAGTGTTTAAAATAGTTTTTAAACAATGCTCAACTGTAATAAGGGGTTTTACAGGTAAATATATTGTCATTGAAAGAGGTTCAGATGCATCTTCCAAAACGAATAAGAGCCTAGTCAAAAATGAAAACTGTCTTGAGGAACTAGACATTTAAATGGTGGTTCATGGCCAGGAAACTCCCCACATCTGAATCCCCAGAAAGTGGGTGAACAAAAAACTAAAACTTGACAAAGTAAGCACTGACAAAGCAAGAAGGGGTTATTTGGCAGTTGGTGTCTGGGTGAACTGCAAAAGGTCGTGGAAAAAAAGATAACACCTTAGACTTGATGTAAAATACTGTACACCTTAGCTCATTACACTCTTATGATTTTGTTTTTTTTTTACTAACTTTTTGGATCATCAAAAAATTGGAGTAGAATAGTAGTCTATCTGAAAGTTATGAGTTCAAATCCAGCCTCCTCTTGTCAGTGCACCCCTGGGCAAGGCACTTATAAACAAAAAGATCTTGTAATCTTAGTTAACAAGAAGGAAATCACTGATTTCCACTCAATCTGAACTTTTATCGATCCTTGCGAGGAGAGAACAGAATTCAATGTGCGAAAGCTCTCAGCTTCCACCCATCTGTATCAGCTGCTCTAACTAGACCAAAAGGAAAGAACTCCCTTGAATACCAGTGTTATCTATGAGAGAGGTCACACCAGTTTCTCACGGGAAGGTCCTCGGAAACTTCAGGTTGGCTATAATGAGCACTGCTGTAACTCTTGGGAAAAGAATGTTTACTCCAAAAACTGAACCTCCAACCGAGGCCCCTTCTAGCATCTTCTGAAAATTCCCCAGCTCCCAGCAAGATAAAAACAATCTGCTCAGACGTAAACTAGCTGCAGCTGCAACGGGAGACAATGCTTTTGTCAGGTCATACACGGTAAAGAGCAGCTTCTTTCAAAATGCGATTTAACACACTCCCAGTCTGAATATCAGTGTATGAATGTGTGCACATCTGTAAGTGCGACTGGGTGGATGTGGCTGGAGTGACTGGAAAGGCATGATTTTTTTTTGCCAAACCTGTAGAAACAACAAGAAATCACGGAATTAAAAGCAAACTACATGAAGCGAGCTAAAAGATCTCAAAATGCAACACATCATGCACTGAGCCAAAGCTTCTGTGTGTCTGGGAGGGATCGACAATCCATTTCTCTGGCTCTGAGAGTCCAGTGAAGCACAGTGAGAAACATTATCCACGAATGTCGAAAACAATATCACTCCCAGAAAGCATTGACCACACACCCAGGAAGTCACACGAGAACCCAGAACAACATCAAAAGCACCACAGACCTCCTTGCCTCAGTTGAGCTCAGTGATAAGAAAGAGACAGGGCAAAAATGGCTTCAGTGGGAGAGTTCTAAGGCCAAAACCACAGCTGAGAAAAAAAGGCCTTCTCACATTTTTAATCCCCAAGACTTTTGGTAAAATATCCTCTGAACTGGTGACATGAAAGGTGAAGTTTTTGGAAGGTGTGTATATAGATAGGTAAGTGGGAAACTAACACAGCCTTATAGAAAAGGAACATTATAGTGACGGTCAAACATGATTGTATTAGTACAATAGTCTGGGTGCGGTGCTCTGCTTCCTCAGGAGCTGGACGACTTGCTGTAACTAAACCATGAAATCTGCTCTGTAGCAGAAAACCCTTAAAAGAATACCTGACCATCAGTTTGTGGCTTTAAGCTCAGGTGCGGTTCAGTTATACAGCGGGTCATTAAAGAACAGTGATGTGAGGGACACCAGCAAGTCCGCGTCTGAAGGATTTTGAGTGACCTTAGTTTGGACTTAGACGCAGTAGCATGACGGAATGCGGGTCATGTCGGAATGTGGCTGAATTTAAAAACACTCAGCGAACAAGAGTGGGTCAAAGTTCGTCCACGTGATGACGGGCCTGATCGCAGTTGTTGCTGCCAAGGGTAGCACAGACAGTTGGTTTAGGGGGCAGTTAGTTTTTAATATAGGACCGGGTTTGTTTGGATAGCAGTGTTTCTCTTAGTGAATTAAATTATAATTTATAAAGGGCTTTGTGTTCAGGTTATCTAAGTCAGATATTGAAATAAGGCAGATGATCTGAAAACATTACAAAAAGCAAAAAGAGGAAAAATCTCTAAGGGATAAATGCTGTTTCATCACAAAGTATTTCTCAATAAAAACCACTGAAATAAAATCTTTATCAACAAACGTTGCTATGTCATAGACACGTGAAAGGAAGATAGCACTGAAGCAGCAAACTTTGAGAAAAACGGAGTTTATATATTAGTCTCAAAACGTTTAGCCAGACCTACAGTTTGTATCTTTTGCATATGGAAAGGCCTCAACGATTGTCTGCCACTGCATGAACTTCAAAGATGGCGCGCCTTTCCCGGGCCTGAAACTCTGAGCGTTGACCGCAAGAGGGCGCCACCCGCTCCTTCGTCCTCCAGCTGGACTTTTATTTTGAAAGCGGATTGACGTCACCGACGTTGCGTCTCCTCTGCGTAGCAGTTTGACGCTATGTGGAAAGTAGCAATGTCGGAGGAGGTTGGGAAGGCGGTGCAGTCGGTGCTGGAGCGGGTGAAGCAGGCGGCGGCGCGGCGGCCCAAGGTAACCGCAGGCCGGCAGCGCCGTCTCTGATGCTCCGGCATCGGCAACCAGGAAGGAGCGAGGCGCTGGAGAGACGTGAGGTTATGCAAGGCTGCCAAACATCTCAACCTTTGGATGGAAGGCACTCGAGCCTCTGGCAGCACTTTCATAACACGATGCAGGATTTAAAGTGACAGCGCTGCATGGCCGGTTCGGTAGCGTCGTTTCCTGCGTAAACCCGACCAGGGCACGGTAGCAGCAGGCGGTCAGCTCTGGGAATGATGGCCATTCAAAAGTGACACCTTGATCCTTCCCTGATGTTTTTGGCAGCATGCCTCAGATCAGTCAGACCCTGTTCTAATCTTTTTAGTTGGTCTCGATCAGTGCTTTTCATTGGGCCCAATTAAGCTTTTTCTCCAATCATCAAGGCAGAAAAAGGCGAGGGGTGAACCAGTGTTGTGTCGACATACAGTGTGTCAGACAGTTTAGTTAAAAACAACAGCTAGTCAGGCAGAAAACCACATATCAGCTCTGACAATGTGACTCTCATAGAGCTTTCAACATGGTCTGGAAGAACCTTTGGAAGAAATGAAGGTTTCATTTAATGGCTGGCCCACAGCTTTCCACTGTCCCTCACATGTCCCAGCCTCCCTGCTTTGCTGCGGCTGGTCTTAGTATCATTTAAGACGCTGCACTGCCTTCACGTTTTGCTTTGTCCCAACCTGCCTTTAGAGCATCTTATCTTATAGACTAGCACAAGGTCGCACATAATGATGGACTAAAAGGAAAAATTTGCATGTTTTTAAACTCTTTTGCGAATTTAAATCTGAAAAGTGTGGCGTGTGTTTCTCTTTGGCCCACATTCAGTCTTTGTGGAACCTCCATGCATTGGAATTTTTTGGGTTCTCTCTGTGAGCTTTCCACCTTGTACCTTCTGACTGAATTATTTGCCCTGTTTTCTTTGATGCAGATAGTCTATAAACATCAATTTTTTTAAGTCTTGCCCCAGATTCCCAATACGGTCTAGATCTAGACTTTGACTGGACAATTCTAACACACAAGTGTGTTTTAATGAAACCATTCCTTTGTAGCTCCTGCTGTGTGTCCAGGGCTGCCGTGCTGCTTGAAGGCGATCCTCCGCCCCAGTCTCACCCGTTTTCCTGGCCTCTAACAGGTGTTCTTCCGAGATCGTCCTGTATATAGCTCCCACTCCCCGCTGGAGGAAAGCATCTCCACAGCATGATGCTGCCACTACCATGTTCCACAGTGGGCATGGTATGTTCGGTGCATCTAACCAGCGTATCCCCTACGTGTTTGCTTTGTCCCCCGCGTGGGTTCTGGCTAACTGCAAACAGAACTTCATATGGTTTTCTTTCAGCACTTCCCTCACTCTTGGCACTCTCCCGTTAAGCACCACGTTTGTAGAATCCACAACTTATGGTCCCACCTGAACTGCCGCTCTCTGCTGCTCCTCCAGAGTCACGTCTTGGAAGCCGTGTGGTTGTGCCGTACGCTTTCTGTTTGCAGACGACGATTTGATGTTGAAACCTTGCTTTAAATTACTCCACAACGTTCTACCTCACTCATCTGCTGGGTTCCCTGGTCTCTAATGTTCTCTAACACACCTCTGAGGCCAGGAACAGAACAGCTGCTTCTGCCGCGTCCTTTCATCTCTCTAACTGCGTCGGTCTACCTACTGACTCAGATCACTGGTTTGTGTCCTCCCTCAGACGCTCCCGGCCGTGCCGCCCCGCCTTGTAGCTGTCAGCAAGACCAAACCCCCAGAGATGATCGTGGAGGCATACAGACAAGGACAACGCAACTTTGGAGAAAATTATGTGAGTACAGAACGCTGGGCAGCCATCGAAGAGCTGACGGGAATGTTGACCTCTCTTCATCTCTCCGTCCAGGTCAATGAGCTTGTGGACAAAGCGTCGGATCCTGTGGTAGGTTGGCACGTTTCAGAGGAACGACGTTCGTTCGTTTTTACAAAGTTCCTTCTCTCTCCTCATCTAGATTTTGGAGTCGTGTCCGGAAATCAAGTGGCATTTCATCGGCCACCTGCAGAAGAATAACGTCAACAAGCTTTTGGGTGGGTGACATCAGCTCTGCTGGCCTTTCCTGCGTTAGCGATCGGTGTGAAATCCTTCAAGAGTTCTCTCTCCGCCTCCAGGTGTTCCCAACCTTTTCCTCGTGGAGACGATCGACTCAGCAAAACTGGCCGACCGGGTCAATACCTCGTGGCAGCGCCTCCAGGGAGCGAGCAGCCAGAGGTTAAAGGTCATGGTGCAGATCAACACCAGTGGAGAGCAGAGTGAGTGTTGCCGATCAAAAGAGACATGCTGCCCGATCGGGCTTCTGACAACGGGTGCTGCATGTTCGTTTCAGACAAACACGGCCTGCCGCCGGAGGAGACGGTCAACACGGTGCAGCACATCGTGTCTCAGTGCTCCGGCCTGCATTTCTCAGGACTCATGACCATCGGTCGGTATGGCTACGACCTCACACTGGGCCCCAACCCTGACTTTCAGGTACAGACCCCCAAAGAAGATCAGCACACTTCTAAGAAACAGTAACCTTTGGCACTCATTAACACAAGTTACGGAGGTTAGCAGGCGTCAGGATTACATTAATCTGCTTTATATTGAATGTTTTTAGAGCTGCTTTCTTAGCAGCTGATTTTATAAATCCTCTGAGACATTTTACTCCACTTCTTCAACTCCTCAGCTGGTGTTTTTAGAGTCTGTCCATCAGCTAATCAGTCAATCATCTGAAATCTGGTCGTGGGGGTAACACGTTGAGGAGGGAAACCAGACGCCCCCTCTCCAGCAACACTCCCCAGATCATTCTGGGGGATCCCAAAGTGCTCCCAGGCCAGAGAGAAATCAAAGTCCCTCCGGCGTGTGTTGGGTGTATCCTCCCAGATTCTTCACTTCACACAGATTACTTTCAACCTTCAAGTACCTCCAGTACTCACCCTGATGGTCAGCAGACCAATTTCTGGTCTAAGTGGTTACAAAAGCAAAGTAATTGACAAAAAATACTCAGACTCCAGCTGCACTGGAAGTACTGAGGAACCAGCCTGATTAACAGACCAACGCCTTTCAGTTTGTGGCCAGAATTTTTTTTTTTCAAATTAACCGATGACACAAAATAGATTTGCCACGTACCATTTCCTCTGTGAGGCCCTTGCAGAGAAATGTTGATGCAGGAATTCCCTTAAAAGCTCCATATATCATGAAGTTAGTTGTCTGGGACTTCCCTAACAAGTTCATCCACAACTGTTTAGAAAGCATTAAACGCTGATGTTCACTGTGGCACAACAGAACGTAGAACGTATTGGTGAGTGCAGCTTCCAGCCGGTCTGTGTGATGCCACCCACTCAGCTGACTGCCTCTTCAGTAAAATGGTTCCAATGCAGAGATCACCAGGAGAGGCAGTTCTTTAAATAATGAAACTACACGTGTTTTAGGTCACGTGTTGTTAGAACATTACTGCAGCTTCCTGACATCTTTATCTCCATGTGGAGACACAGTTGTTGCTCTTGAAGCCATTCAGAGGAGGACTTGCTGGTGAGGTTTGGATCATTGTCCGGGTGCATTGTAGCTAAAAGCCTTAAAGCTCTCCCATGGAGGCCATTTTAGCCAGTCTCTTTCTTATTGTTGAATTATGCACACTGACCTTAGATGAGGCAAGACGCCTGCAGGGCCTCAGATGTTCTTAGTTTTTTTTTGGACCTCCTGGATGAGTTGTTGATCACCTCCTGGAGTAGGTTTGGAAGGCCTGCAACTCCTGAAAAGGTTCACCACTGTTCCCTGTTTTCTCTATCTGGGGTTTACTGCAGTCCTAATGTCTAGGAAAGGCATAGATGTCATTGACATGTCTCATATGTTTTTTTTGTAGCTTAGAGCATGACGTACCATCATGTGTGTTTTCATGTCTTTTGGCCTGCTTCATGTAGTCAGATAGGTTCTTGTAGTGATGTTACGTGATGTGCCGAGGCTTCGAGGCGTGTGTCGAGTAATGGAGGGGGCGTTTCCGTAAAGCGCGTATCGAAGCTTGCTTCATTTAGGGGAGGAGCCGAAAACGATGACGTCCGAAGCCTCGCTGCCCGGCTGTACCACGTGACTGCTTCGGGAAGTGGCTCAGATTTTGCCAGATGACCGGTTCATTCAGAACCAGTTATGGCTGCACGCTGGATCATAAAACAGTTCTGCTAACCAGATGCAGTTTAAAACGCCACTTAGTCTGTTTATAAGTTTGGTTTTTATTAATTCTACATTTTTTAACTACATTAACCGTATTTCTGTGCCTCAGCGCTTGCTCCTCTCCCCCCTCCTTTCCCTCGGACCCGGGGGCTTTTATCACCGTTCACCATTCAAAACGTGAATCACTACATTTAATGTCCTCACATCGGTAGCAACGTGTGCCAGTTAAAGTCAATAGGAGAGTTAGTAGCTGTGTTTCATGCTCTTTTGTTTTTAACAACATAGAATCAGTGGCGCTTCGGTGGGCTGCTGCCTCGCGCTTTAATTCAGGTGCGCACTTTTAAGGGTCATTTTAAAGAACTTGTAACATCAGGGGCTTCATCTCATACCTGTCAGTACCCCTGTTCCCTTTATAGGAGCCCTTTACAGTATTTAGTTATGCATTTTCCCCACTGTTTATCCGTTGCACGCAGCGCACCAACGGGGGTAAAATCCGCCCACCACACCGACGCACTGACGAGAGCAATAGAAATTTGTCTGGTCAGTGCGGCGACTGACTGAGAAACCTGTTGCTGTGAAAGGTGATGAGAATGTTATAAACTGTAACAGTCTAGAAGTGCATTGAGCTGAAAGGAGGGAGACATCAGCAGCTGGATCGTGCGTAAAGACGCAGCGTGAACCTCTGTGTGCTTCAGTGTTGCTGCTGAGGGGAAATTGTTGACCATAATCCCCCCGCCCCCAAAATTAGCATAATCTCACTCTTAACTTTTGATCAAAGTTGAGAGGTCTGATTATTACACACCATGCCATATCACATGACACTACTATTTTGGGAATAATTACACACAGAATACATTCAAACAATATTTAATTATAAACATAGCCTATGTGTATACACAATTTATGTAGACAAATTATTTAGTCCTACACCTTTTGTGAAGTCATTCCCAAGAGCCATAATAGACAAAAAATCAATGCATCACACGTGTTAAGATACAGCTGGCTGTGATTATACACCTGGCCAGTAGGTGGTGTCGTTGCACATGAAGCTCCAAGAAATTAACCCTTTCTCGAACCAGTTGGCTCAAGTGGTTCAATGCCTCATGAGGCTTCATCTCACCATCACTAGGTTCTTGTGATGGACCGAGCAGCAAGGACAGTCAGGCACAGGTATATTTAAAAAAAAAACAGGGTTCTTTTATTTAACCCCAAAAAGATAAAATGTAGCAAATACAAAATGGATCCAGAAAAGAGGTCAAAGGAACAGAAACTACTCAAAATAACTAGTAACAAAACTAACTCAAACAAACTGACCTGCTTCAGTGGGACAAAGAGGAGCTTAAATAGTGGCCGATCAGTCCACAAAAGAAACACATGGGGTAAAACATACACAAACCTAACTAAACCAAATGAAGCAAAACCCCATTTCCCCCCGTAGACCGATTTGGTATGGTCCAAATCAGCTCAGCCCCTTGGCTACCTGCTGGTTCCTCAGCCAAGGGACTAGACGCAGGGGTGGCCAACTCCGGTCCTCGAGAGCCGGTGTCCTGCAACCTTTAGATGTGTCCCTGGTCTGACACGCCTGAGTCAAACAATCAGTTAATTAGCAGGACTCTGAAGAACCTGACTGCATACTGAGGAGCTAATTGTGCTATTTGATTCAGGTGTGTGGGGCCAGGGAAACCTCTAAAGGTTTCAGGACACCGGCTCTCGAGGACTGGAGTTGGCCACCCCTGGACTAGAGCAACTGAAAAACTCAAACAGTCATAACAAAACAGGGTAAAGCAAAATGTGCACACTAATTTTGAAATACAGTGTTATGGTGATAAATAAATTCCAAATAATGAAATGCCTCTGTAAATGAAGCCCTATATGAAAAAGAAACAAAATTACATAAATGGTATTTTTACCACCTCTGTGTGGCTGTAAATGCAGCCATTACAGTTCTGTTCAAGTGATTTGTTGTTTCTGCAGGCCAGGCAATACTCAGGCTTGGGCGTAACTGATGAAACAATGAAAATGTGGCTAATCCCAAGTAAATGATGACATATCAAGGGGGACAATAACCTTTTCCCCCTAATAAATAAATATCATTTAAAAACTGCATTTTTTTATTTACTCAGGTTGTTTGTCTCATAAGAATTTATTGGATGATCCGAAAGATTTATTTGTGAAAAAGAAAAAGGAAAATCTGTACCACTTTTCATGGCACTGTAAAATCTACTTACAGGTATTTGAAGAAATCCCTATAATATTAGTTACATTGGGATTAATCAAATATTTTTGAATTGAATTTGCTTGTATTGAAAGTCCCGTTGCCCTGAAACATTTCATGCTGTGTTGTTATTGATGTGAAACAACTAAAAACTAGTTTGGACTACATGTTAATGTACAAGAAAACCATTTGAAGTGTCTTGTTACTGAAAAGTGCTATATGAATAAACTTGCCTTGCCTTTAAAGATTGGGTTCTGAATTGTGTGGTAGATGCTGTTGAGTCGGCGGCAGGAGGTATGTGACTCTCTGAAGCTGCCCATGGAGGAGGTGGAGCTCAGCATGGGCATGTCCACTGATTTTGAGCATGCGGTAAGTTCTCAGTCTTTCTTACTATTATAATCATGAGTACCGGTTATAGAAAAAGTTACAATAAAAAGGTCAGGAGAATGGGCACTAGGGTTGTCAGAATAATTGATACCTCAATGTAATCAATACTAAAAAATTTAATTATTTAAAGTAACGGATTTGCATCAGAATGGATATAAACTGACCAACCCATTCACATTTCCCCCAACTGTCGCACTTCTTCTGACCGCAGCGCTGCAACAACAGAGGCTCCCTCCGCTCCCTGTAGCCGCTCGTTTCAACAATGATCTGCTGCTGGAAGTTTTAAACTCTCCTAAGGCCGAGACGCACCAAATCTGAATTGGCGTCCACTCCGACGGAAAATCGGATCGTATGAAGTCGCGGCAATTACCTCTGGTTAAAATAAATGGGGCCAAGCAGATCGCTTGTGGTTCTACGCTACTGTCTGCGTAGCTCTGACCAAAGCAAACCCCTGGTCTGTCTAAGTAAGAATTACACAGCAATGGGGGTGAAGTGCCTTGCCCAAGGACACAGCGACTAACCGTCTGCTTTGGAGAAAATGCAAAATAAAATCTCTGAACTGCAAGGTAAACTATGCAGTTTCTGGCCAGGTTGGTCCCCATATAGGTTCATCGGTAAACACGCATTTCAATATATCATCAATAAAACATTTTAATAATCAGTCTACTTACCCACGGTAGGAGCTCAGAAGTACAGAAAACAGATAAAGTGAAACAGTGATGTTTGAGTTGAATCTGTACGGATCTGTCAGAGCGGACGGTTTGTTGTGTCTCAGCCTAACATGTCGAGTACAGCCAGGAAACCACGAGACCTTTAGTAACAAGACAACACAAAAGTGTTGTACGCAGGAACTTTCTTATAAAGCAGGCAGTCAGGAAGGAAACCATGCTTAACAGTGCTACATGCTAAGCTAACAGTACAAAGCGGATGTTTGAGAGCAACGTAAAAAGGTCAGTAAAGCTCCTGTACCTGCAACAGTGAAGTAGTAAACCTGGACAACATACGCTAACGCTAGCTGTTAGCTTGACGGACAGCCCGGTGACCGGGTTCTGTTGGTCTGAGTGAGTCCTTTGAGCTGAGCTGCGACACCACGCAAAGCTCTGCTGCATTACAAATCAACGCAGGAAAATATCAATCAGCTGATAAACAGTCAAGTAACGAAGCAAACCAGTGCACCTCCCTCCATTTAGCTGTAAAGGCGTTAGAGGCCAATGTGGCCGATTACACAGGTTATGGTGGAGCCAGACTGAAACTGACAATTAGAGCAGAAAAAAGGAGGAACCCGTAACAATCAACCTGCTGCTGTGGTTACGGTAGTAACTAAAGAAAATATTATGCAAAATGTGCAGAAAACAGAAATTGTACAGGTGCTGCTGCTGAAGAACCAGATGCTTAGTTTCACTGTAAAATATATATATTTGGTAGGCGCTAGATCCATTTTTTTTCTTGGTAGTTGTCCCTCAGTAGTAAAATGTGTTCGTATCAGCATATTCACAAGAAAATGAAAGCACACCGTGGCACATTAAAGATAAGCAATTATTCAATTCAATTCAATTTTATTTATATAGCGCCAATTCATGAAACATGTCATCTCAAGGCACTTTAAAAAGTTAAATTCAATCATATTATACAGATTGGGTCAGATTATACAGATTGGTCAAAAATGTTCCTATATAAGAGAACCAGTTGATTGCATCAAAGTCCCGACAAGCAGCATTCACTCCTGGAGAAGCGTAGAGCCACAGGGAGAGTCGTCTGCATTGTACATGGCTTTGCAGCAATCCCTCATACTGAGCAAGCATGAAGCGACAGTGGAAAGAAAAAACACCCGTTAGCGGGAAGGGAAAAACCTCTAGCAGAACCGGGCTCAGTATGAACGGTCATCTGCCTCGACCAACTGGGGGTTACAGAAGACAGAGCAGAGACGCAACAAGAGAGACAAAAAGCACAGAAGCACTCATTGATCTAGTAATCTGTTCTACATTAGATGGTAATAGTCGGTGATCTGTCCTCCCTGGATGATTTCACAGTCAACAGAATGTCAGACCAGGTGTACCTACTATGAAGAAAAAAGAGAGAGAACAAAAAGTTAAAAGCTGAAATGACAACAGTCATTTCAATGTAATGCAATGCAAATCTGGAGAACAGTAAAAATCAGTAAAAATCAATTATAAGATAATTGTATGACTAAATCAAAGGCGGATAACTTCCATAAAAGATATCGACACTTATACTATTTTTACCAAACAGAGAAATGGCATCCAAATGATTTAATTTTATACTAGCAGGCTGAATGTATGGTGGACCAAAACCGACAGACTTAAATATGTAAATTGCGCAATAAATAAACCAATACACTTAAAATGTACCAAATGTCTTTTTCTCTATTTCCAACATATTTATTTAAGCATTTTGAAATCACAAAGAACAACCTTGTAGCGATACATTTATTGGGGCATATAAAAAGTTATGCTTGAATTTTCCTGTCAGTTTCAATCCTATATATAGATTTGTCCCTCTTACTGATTTTGCACTAATCAAGAAAATTAAAGTAAAATTTGTCATTTGTAAATAATTCATTTTTGCACTTAAACAGAACAAACCTAGTGCCTTTTATAAAGAATTTTTAAAAATCGTATCGAGTATCAGGTATTTTTCTTATTATTGAGTTTGAAATATTAATATAAGTGACAACCCTAACCGGCACAGAACCATTACAGGTATGTCTAAAAAAATTGAATATTGTATAAAAGTGATTTGAGAAAGTTATTTTATAGAGATTCATTAGACATAAATTATAATACTTAAAGCTTTTCTTTCTTGTACTTTTGATGATTATGGCTTATGGGTAAAGAAAACCCAAATTTCAGTGTCTCAGAAAATTATTACATTAGAACAGAGGTGGGTAGAGTAACCAAAAATTGTACTCAGGTAAAAGTAGCACTGCTTCAACATAAATTTACTCAAGTAAAAGTAAAAAGTAGTCAGCCAAGACATTACTCAAGTAAGAGTAAAAAGTATTCAGTAAGAAGGCGACTCAAGTACTGGGTAACTAATCATAACAGAGGTGATTTAATATTATGTAATAGGCCAGAAAAAATTGAATTGAATTTCTTTATTTGTCCCCTGTGGGGGAAATTGCGTTTCAGTACAGCCCATCAAGTAGACGGGAGACTGCGGCCGCAGCCTAGCCAGGCGCCGCCTTCTTGAATATAAAGTTACGTGCAAATTCTGGTGCCATATTTTTCGGACTATTCAGAGAACTTAAAGTTATTGGCCAATCAAGAACAGGAACACCATGGTACCAGCTTTTGGTACCTTTGGCAGTGTGAGCAGGTACCAGGTCCTGCTGTAAAATAAAACCAGCATCTGCATAGAGCTGGTCTGCAGAGAGAAGCATGAAGTGCTCTAGAACGTCCTGCTAGACGGCTGCATTGACTGTGGACTTCAGAAAACCCAATGGACCAGAACCAGCTGATGACACAGTCCCACCAAACCATCGCTGGCTGTGGAAACTTCACTCTGGACTTTAAGCAGCATGGATTCTGTGCTTCTCTCTTCCTCCAGATTCTGGAATCTTGATTTCTAGATGAAATGCAGAATTTACTTTCATCTGAAAACAGGACTTTGGACCATTGAGCATCAGTCCAGTTCCCTTTCTCCTCCATGTCCATGTCTAGTATTCGTCTGTCAGTGTTTCCCGCAGGAATTTGGTTATGCGAGGCGGGGGGTTGTTGGACGACACGTTGCCCGCGGACCGACTCGCGGAGCGGGGGGGGGGGGGGGGGGGGGGGTTGTTGGACGACACGTTGCCCGCGGACCGAATCGCCGGGGGGTATCCATGTGTTTTTTCCCTGCCATTCACGCACGCGCGAAAGCAACAACAACAAACCGCGTGTTTTTTTTTTTTTTTTTTTTTTTTTTTTGGGAATGTTGGCGAGGCGGTAGCGTGAGTTTGGCGAGGCGGCCGCCTCGCCAAGATAGCGCTGCGGGAAACCCTGGTCTGTGCATAGTAGCCCTTGATGCTCCAGCCTCAGTCCACTCCTTGTGAAGCTCCTCCAGATTCTTGAATGGATTCTTCTTTACAATCCTCTCCAGGCTTTTCTTACCACACTTCTTCCTTCAACTCAATTTTCTGTTAATATGCTTGGATCCAGAACTTTGTGAACAACCAGCTTCTTCAGCAATGACCTTTATCTCTCTCCTCCTTGTGAAGGATGTTGATGAAGGTCTTCTGGACATCTGTCCAGTCAGCAGTCTTTTCCATGATTGTGTCGCCTACTGACCCAGAGACAGAGGCTGTTCAAAGGTGCTTTGAGTTGATTATCTTATCAGGGTGTGACACCATGAGTTTACAATAATGAACTTTTTCCACAGTATTCTAATTGTCTGAGACACTGAATTTTGGGTTTTCATTACCTGTAGCTATACATCTTCTTTTTTTTCTTTTTTTTTGATGTACCTAGTTCAAGTGTAGCAATCAATTCCTTACCTTCCAGCCGATCCCATTTTTATGCATTTTACCCTTTTTTCCAGTGTTTGGGATTTACAGTGTGACTTTCCTATTAGAATATGTGTCAGAAGGAATTGAATTAAGGATGATTTCTTTCTCTTTGGTCTGATATGCACGCTGTCCTGCGGATTACAGATTGAAGTGGGGGCCACCAACGTGCGAGTCGGCAGCATCATTTTCGGCAACAGGGAGTACCCCAACAGTGCGTTAAACACTCCTAATCCCAGTCCCCTTCCCAGTCCAGCTCCCAGTCCTGAAAAAACATCCAAGACGGTGTCGGAAGATGCTGCCAAGAAGATGCACCATCTCACCGTATCTTAACACTACAAGGAGATTATTGAAACGCCTCCAGGACTTAAGGGGGGGAAACTCTACATATGAAAAACTAACATAGCACTGGAGAGTTCTTACATAATTTTAAAGAATATTCACAAATTAATAAACTTTGGTTCCCCTTTTAGCTTTTTCTAATCATTAAATCGACATTCAGTTTAGAACTACAGCAGTTAGGATGTCTTTTCCATGTCTACCAATGGTGTCCGACAGGTGTTTTTAACCTGGAGTGCTCTGACCTCCATGTATGGAAGACTTTTTGTGACCACCACTTGATTGAAACCGATGAAAAATAGTAACTTTGGAGTAAGAGGATTTTTTTAATTTATTTTGTTTTAGAAACTGAGCCTTTCCGATGTAGGTGTTAGCAGTCAATATCTTACCTGCAGAAGACGGCAGACCAATATATCCGTTTAGTAAAATCAAGAACAATATGCTCAAATTCTCCACAGCTCAAATTCCCAGATTTTCTCATCTCTTTTGCGTAATCTGTCACTATTGATACAGGTATGTAGCACTAGCATCCATATGGATCTATTACATATCCACCAGGAGCTGGTCTGACTTTGTAAAAAACAGACCATTCACTGTATAATCTGGTTCATATGGATATTCTCTAGAGATTGATAGCAGAATGGGGTATGTGGTCTTGATTAAGATCATTTTTCCATTGTCCAATAGTTGCTATTTTACGGATTAGACCCATAAAAGGCAATTCACTGCCAATATATGCTTGTGAGTCATAAAATGGAGGTGTTCAACTATTCAAAATCAATTTTTTTTTTAGAAAATAATCTTTGAATTGTTTTGGCTCTTCATGGCTGTTAACCTGACACCCTGGTGTGAATTTCTCTAAGATTCTCTGAACAGAAATCAAGTTCTGGCTACTCGTGGTAAGATATTGACTGCTCACAGCTAGTCCACATAGCCTCACTCTTTGTCAGACTAGTTTTTTTGTCAGGAAAATGATCTAAGTGGTGGTGGTAAAAGTTTCACACATGGAGCCTTTTAGTTTCCATTACTCTGGTACACTTTATTGTAACCATGGCAACGTTCATGAAAACAACTTCTCATGGGTTTCAACATGAAATTGTTTAGCTGGTTCACTGTTTTCTATCTTTCCAACTGAACAATATGAGGTCAAAAATTCCACGCAGTACAATGAGCCATTGTTGTAAAATGAGGATTTGATTTAATAAATAGTTTATCCCTTTATAACAATTATTGTGCATTTGATATGGTTTCGTATGATGTGCCAAACGTGTCAGATTATATTCTTGATATTGGTCATTCCAAGGGAAGGTTTTGTTTCCGTTCGGTGTGTGTGTGTGTGTGTGTGTGTGTGTGTTTGTGTCTGTGCAGTGGTGTGTTGTTGGAGATGAAAGGGAATCTATGCAAATGTGAGGAGGTTTTTAAAACTGCCAGCTGTGACGTCACAGTGGTTTCCTCTGAGAAACGCAGTGTTTTTCTGTTTCGTTATAAAGTGTCAGTGGAAAAAAAACTCAAATCAGATTAACTGGTGGTTAGACGTGTCTTTACTGTCATAAGGCATTTTAGCATTGTTTGGTTTGGTTTTTGAGGAGAGGCCAAAGCCAAGCAATAAATTTTACTGTTGAAAATGTGGGTAAATTGCTGTGTATTTATTCATTTTTGGGGAATAGTGGCATATGAAACTTAAGAGACAGGCGTTTTTCTGGACAAAATTTCTTTATTAAGCATTTCAGGACGAAATCCGGATCAGTGTCAAATTTAAATTCAAAATAAACCTCTTGGAAAAACAATTTACTCTGAACATGCTACCTCTAAAACTGATTGCGTCTTTCTTCTTATGACTTGCAACACAATATTTGAAACACTGCCCAACGTTAACAAATCTGATGCCACCCAGTCTGTAAGCTTGTGTTTATTATCCTCTTATTCAGGATTCCTAACAGTACAAAGACCTATCTGGGAAACTAAATCCTAAACCACCTGCACAAAGACGGAGGAGGACTTTGAGGCTGACTCCTCATTTCACATATGAGCCAAAAAAGGATTTGAGACTTTAATGCAGCTGTAACCATAAAGTACCAACAAAAATAAATAAGGATTTGGATTTTTTCCCTGCTATACTTCCATTAGCTGCAGGTTTGACTAATGACTTGGTAGGAACTTGTAAAATTCCCTGAAAAGAAAATGTGGACCCTACTTTATTATAGACCACTGGAATGATGCAAATACATCAAAGAACCGTGGACGGGTGGGCCGAAAGTTCAGTCTGTGGAAAATAAAAAAGAAATACTGAGTAAACGAGGTAAAGTTCAAGCTCAAAATACTCTGGTACTTCTCAGCTTGTTGCACATTTCTTTAGAGATTTTTGAAAGAAACAGAAAATTGCCCTCCTGATAACACTGACTGGTTGCCCAGGTTTACATTTTATTAGACAGTAGTGCTGCTAAGCCCAGACTGCAGGACAACTGCGATACAATAAACACCTAAACTAACATGAACTCAAGTGGTAAGTGGGGGAAATACGTTGGCTAAAAGATTTACTTTAAGTAGAAAGTGTTATAAAAACCTAACCTAAAACACTATCTTAAGGCTTTTCTGCCAGGATAAAGAAGTTAGAAAATATTAGATACAAAAAGAGGGGAAAAAGACTGAGGTCTTTGTAGCTCTTCCCAGTTCAGTACACGATCAGCCATATCATTATGACACCCTAACAGGTAGAGCGACTTGGTTCTGCTCATCTTGTTTCAACCCAAAGGCCTGCTGGGAAAACCTGCATCCCGGTTTTCACATGTTACTTTAAAACTTTCTTCAACCTGAACTTTTTTTTTTAAAAAGGCAATCCCCTTTAAACAGTAACAGCTGCTATAAAGCAGCGCAGCAGCTCCAAGAAAGCTGGAAAAACCTAGAGTAACAGAGAACGCTTCTCGACACGTCCAAGGGTTGTGAGAACTGAGAAGTTTCCAGAATGTCACCATACATATGACGGGTTTTGATAGCTGCAGTGACACTGGGTCAACCTGCCAGCGGTAGAAACGGACGCTTTTTACAAATGACCTGTTTTAATGTTAACGTTTTTTAAAGCTAAAAGGAGAGGGCCTGCTCTGAATGTGTGAGTCCATTTAGCTGCTCCCTTGCTCACAGTAAGTCACCTGCACACAGACTTGGCAGAGTTTTTATGCCGGATGCCCTTCTTGATGCAACTGAGACTCAAACCCAGATCCCCTGCATTAAAGATTCACACTTACCCCGCTAGATTTACGACGACTAGAGCCTCTAATCGTCGTAAATCTAGGTGACAGCAAACGGGATTAAATCGGAGGCAAGCGGACTTTCACAAATTAACGTTTCTGCACCTATCCAGGACTCCGTCAGTCCTGGAAGCGGTGCTGTTTTAAAGGACATCCTCCTGGGCGCATTCTAAGTCAGATGTAAATCAATGTCCCACCCGTCACTCTCCAGGGTCGTTAGGGGCTATTGCTTGGTGTTCATTAATTATGATTTTTTTAAACACACACCGGTAACCACTAGCAACCGTACAGATAAGACAGGATTGCAAAGAAAGCGTGTAATAGTGATTTGACAAGCACACACAGCTCCAGAACAATCTAGGTATGCAAACATATCAGGGACGTCAGACGATCCTCCGGGACCAATCAGTCTGTGACAGGAGGATGAACAGATTCTGGTGCTGAGGACGGTGTACAACACGTCACCGAATGCATTTGGACAGCCTGCATGAGGACGACAACACAAAGCTCGGCCAGATCTAAGGGGAAGGGCTCACACACGGCTCAGGTGAATACTGTAGGCTGCAGAGGGCGCTCCTTTGGTCCACAATCCGCGCTCCGTGCTCCCAAAGCTCACACGGCTCCGGAGCTCAGCCACCAAATGATCAGAAAGCAGCGGACTGACTGGGTCTGTGTTTATAGGGGACCGATTATCTTAAGGAGGCTTTACAAAGGTTTCATGTTGGCATACAATTCTTTACAAATCAAACAAGAGAAGCTTTGACGTCTCTTATTTCAAAGGAATATTTGCTGCTTCAAACATTAACAGGGGAAAAACGTCTAGTCCAGTGGTCCTCAATTCTGGCGGTCCTGGAGGTCCAGTGTCCTGCAGCTTTTACACGCGTCCCTGGTCCAACACACCTGAATCAATGACCTCCTCAGTCTGCAGACAGGTTCTCCAGAGTCCTGCTGATGACCAGATTATTTGACTCAGATGTGCTGAAGCAGAGTAACAAATCAAAGTTGCAGGAAAGGGGCCCTGGAGGACTGGAATTGAGGACCACTGGTGTCATGTCAAACCAACCAGTGACAACAGCAGCCTGTGTATCGAGATTATATTTGGATAAATATGAAATTGGGAGGAATGCAGCTGAACACAGGTTTAAAAAAGGAAAAAAAAATGGAAGTTAAATATTAAGTTATTTCCTGTAACAGTTTGAACTTTTTCCTTTCTTTCACAGAAATTCTTTAGTGTAGAAACCACATAATAAAACATCTAGTGCGGCCCAAAAAGTGGAAATGCAGCTGAAATGGTGTTTCTAAACATTTACAAGTAAAAACTAAAGGTTTCCCAGGACTGCTGTGTGGGTTAACTGGTACCACTCATGGCTGATAACCGGATCAGCTCCTAGATGCATCAGTTGTCTGTTTAGTCCATCGTGTTTATCTCGTCTCCCAGAAGATGTTAAACCAGTTTCTTGGCCTCAAAGAAACTTTTCAGGTGCCTCATCTGCCAGATTCCAGTGACGATGAGGATGAACGTCTGAGCAATGGACCA
This sequence comes from Fundulus diaphanus, assembly GCA_037039145.1. Lineage (NCBI taxonomy): Eukaryota > Metazoa > Chordata > Actinopteri > Cyprinodontiformes > Fundulidae > Fundulus > Fundulus diaphanus. Next base: position 6,516,297 of record CM073129.1, on the reverse strand, counting down.
CCAGAGGACGCGCTGGTTGGTGCTCTCGCTCGTCATGCGGAACCTCTCCTCCCGGTACTGCCAAACAAAAAGCACCGCAGTGAGCCGAAGGCCTAAGCAGCTGCTGCAAACAACGCCTCTGATGGTTTCCTTACTGACCCGCTGGTAGTTCTGCTCCTTCTGGATCTGCTCGACCTGGTCCAGCAGCTGTCGCACTCGCAGCTGCAGCTCCGTCAGTTTGTCCTTTGCTGCGATTTCAGGGTAGTTGTTGGTGTGTTCTCCGACCTGGATCTCCAGATGGACTCTCTGCAACATTGTGGAGGGGTGACTGATTTATGTGAGAAGACTGAGAAAAAGCAATTCATGATAGAGAATTCTGTAGTCTTTTAAATGAGCAAAACAAGGTGGAAGGTAACCTAAATATGGTACATTGAAAACATTTTCATAATTGTTGGACTTCCACAAACTTAAAAGAATTGTATTTAGGGCTGGACTATAATTCAATAACAATATATATCGATCGATAGACGTATATCGATGATAGAAAATAAGGGTGAATAAAAAGTTCAATAGAATAACAGTTTTCCTTCCTCTTGCATTCTAGCCAGGTAGGTTAATACTACAGTCATTACATCCGCCCAACCAATCACAAACACAGATCCAGGAACACTCCATCGCCAAGCTCCGCCCCCTTCAAAGAGTTCAGAATTCACCTCTTCTTTTTTAAAAACCTGCAGTTTTGGTAAAAGTTTTTTGAATTAAAAGGTTTGAATTCAGTGTTTGTGTGTTCTGTATCTAAAAACACCATAAAATGGCCAGGGCTGCACTTAAAATATATGTTTTGAATTTGTTGATAATTATCAATATGCTTTTTTTTCTATATTGTCCTGCCCTAATTTTATTTGAACTTTATTTGATGAATAAAGTAGAGCATATCTTTAAAGTGGAAGAAACATCATGACTAGTTTCCAAAATGCTTTTCCAAATATGCGGAGGGAGCTGCTCAGGTCAGACGAGACCAAATTGGAACTTTTTGGCGTACATATAAAACATCATGCTAGAAATGTAACACTGGTGGTGGCAGTATAATGCTGTGGGGATGTCCTCTACAGCAAAGACAGGGAAGCCGGCCAGAGTTGATGAGAAGATGGATGGCACTAAATCTAGGACAATCTTGAAGGAAAACCTGTTGGAGGCTGCAGGAGAAATAAACTTAGGTGGAAGCTGACCATCCAGGTGGTCAACTGCCCAAAACGTAAACCCAGAGCTGTGATAGAATGGTTTATCAAAGCATGTTTGCATGTACGAATAGCCAAGTCAAAGTCCAGATGGCGTCGTGGGACCCTGCAGACACCCGAGGGTCTCGGCTTATTATATTCGTCCTTGTGTTTTTGTTCGTATTATCACCACTCCAAGCATTAATTCAGTACGGGAGGGCTGAGTTGCGAGAAACCCGGAGTTTACGGATCCTGCCGACCGCCAAAACCGGACTTTATTCCGCATGAACTGCAGCAGGCATTAGAGGCTGTGATCAAACCGCCTCTAAGACCTAAAAGGCGGAGGAACCATAAGAGAAAACAGAGTAAGAGAGGGGGACTGCGTGCTAGGCTAAAGGCTAACCCACACGGACCAGCTCAGTCTCCTCCTGGTCAACGTTAGACCACTAGCCAGTAAAACAGACGAGATGCAAATGAGGATCGCCTCTCGTAAGATGGACAGCTGTGTAGCGATCTTCACAGAGACGTGGCTGGACAACATCACTGACACTGTGGTAGAGCTGGCAGGCCGCTCTTTGTGTAGAGCCGACAGGACTGAAGCTGCAGGGAAGAGCAACGGTGAAGGTCTGACCCTGTACGTTCATAACCCCTGGTGCAGCCAGGGTTTCCCCAGCGTATTATAAGCCTGGTGGCCTGCCAGGCTTATAATACGCACACTACGGTAACCAGTTAATGAGCTGCGCCCCTCCTTCGAGCTCCAACACGCAACCCTCGCGCTTCCAATTACAACGAAGCGACCCACTGCAGTGAGGTCCGCCTGCTCCACGAACAACTTCATCCTGAACACCAGCAAGACCAAGGAGGTCTTAGTGGACTACAGGAGGTCCAGGGGGACTGAACACGCTCCTCTACATACAGGGGAGGTGGTGGGGTGTGTGGACAGCATAAGGTTCCTGGGCATTCACATCTCCTCTGACCTCTCCTGGTCTGAGAACACCCCCCACCTGGTGAAGAAGGCCCAACAACGGCTCTTCTTCCTCCAGAACCTGAAACGGACTGGACTTTCTACTCAGCTGCACATAAACTTTATAGAGCTACAATCAAAAGCATCCTGTGAGCTGCATGCCACTGGGAAAGGAAGGATTTAGAAGGTGTGGTGAGGTCAGCACAAGGGATTGTGGGATGCCGTTTGCAAGATCCAGACACAGTTTAGTCTACAAGAGTCCAGAAAAGGGCCAGATCTATTGCTATAGATCCCACCCACCTGGGCAATGCACGGTTTGTCCCACTACCATCGGGTAAATGATTCAACAACATTAAATCAAAAAACTAAGACTTAAAAAAAACAGTTTCTTTCCAAAGCTGTGAGGGCTAGCGCCCCCTGCTGAAAATCAGATAAACCACCAGCCCAGTTCATGGTCTGTTACATGTTTCCGAACATGCTGCTGGTTCCACAGGTTCCTGATCCGAATTATTTAGACCGTCTCTCTCATTCTAATGTCTCTTTGCACACTTTTAGTTTCTCAGGCAGGGTTTGTTTAGACATCCATGCAAATTACAGTTCTATAACTGAAGATTACAGTTTTTGTTAATGACTATTTGCTCACTTTTGATTTCTCCAGGAATGTTTGTCTGATATATTGATGCAATTGCACAGTAATTTACATCATTCTGTAAAGTGACTGCCATCTGTCTTTTTTGACATAAATTGAAATCTTATCAGGAGCTAAGGACTATTAACCTGGCCAGCCAGACTGATAATGTGTAGCACTGTAGTTCTACACGTTATCAATATGGGACTGCTCCATTTGAATCCGTTTGGGGAAAGGAGCGAAGCAACACCTAGTGCCCGCCTACCAAAGGCTGGTTTTAGCCAATCACGGTATCAAATTAAAATGTAAGTTTTTATTGTTTAAATAAACAATAACTCAGCAACAAGACACGACACGGATCCGTGAGATGCATATTTTTCATTTGGTCATCTACTGGTACAGAAGCTTTACCAACCAGCTGTTGAATCCACCCCGGGGGTGCTGAACCTCATTTTCTGTCAGCCTGTCTGAGTCATCTTTAGCGTTTTAGGTTTACGCTAAAGAGATTGGACCAAATCAGGTCTTTGTGACAGCCTGTTAACAACAAAGATCCCAGAGGTCCAATAAAATCGGTTCATTTGCTACTACGCAAGACTGATCCATCTGCGAGCTAGGGCTGGACAACACGGCCAATAATTACATCGATTAGTTCATTTCAGTCTAAACAATATAATTATATTGATCAAAATAAAAACCTCAGAAAGTATGCCAAGAATGCCCGCAACAGATACCTGTTCAAACGTATGACAATTATTTTTCCATGTTTATAAAACTCTTCCAATATAACATTAGAAATATTTGCTTTAATAAATTAAAACGACATAAAATCCAGAACGTCAGTCAGTGACAAATGCTGTAATCATAAGACTAATGTATACTGAAATATCGGAAATGTCATATCAGTTATTGAATAAAGTTAATTGCGATAAATATTGATATTGAATTATTGTCCAACCCTACAGCAAGCCGTTTCTTTGATTAAACAATCAAGAGAAAGCCTGTCTCTTCTGCAACCCCCAGTCGGTCGAGGCAGATGACCGTTCATACTGAGCCCGGTTCTGCTGGAGGTTTTTCCTTCCTGTTAATGGGTGTTTTTTCTTTCCACTGTCGCTTTATGCTTGCTCAGTATGAGGGATTGCTGCAAAGCCATGGACAATGCAGACGACTCTCCCTGTAGCTCTACGCTTCTCCAGGAGTGAATGCTGCTTGTCTGGACTTTGAAGCAATCAACTGGTTCGCTTATATAGGAATTTTTTGACCAATCTGTATAATATGATTGATTTTGACTTTGTAAAGTGCCTCGAGATGACATGTTTCATGAATTGGCGCTATACAAAATTGAATTGAATTGTGTGTGAAACCATAGGAGAGATAAGCGGCCCGTCTGACTTAGTGTTCCCTACCAGCTTTCCTCCGGCAAACAGAGCCATCTTTGTTGAGTTTGAGTGCAAACAGATTTGATGCTCTCCGGGAGTGTGAGAGGTGAACGTGAAGCGTCCGTCAGAGCCGTACTGACGAGAGAGGATGATCTGGAAGCGACCAAGAGACAGACCTTTAGACCGAACCGCCCATGCTGGGTAACAGGTTGTTTTTCTTAAGAGCACCTGCTCTCTGGGTTTACCTTTGTGTCTGGATCCTTGATCTCGACATGCATCCCAAGGCCCGGAGTAGATGGAAGGAAGGAGCCGGTCTGTTTGTCCCACAGCTGAGTCCGGTACTTTCCTGCCACACACGCAAAACATGCTAGTGCTAAGGTCACTCAAAGGACAGCAGCAGGATTTTATTATCTCCAGTTTTCTTATTTTCTTGAGATTTTTTTCTGTGTGATAATAATTGAGACAACTTTAGCTTTAGGCAAGTGTTACCAAACCTTCATATTGTATTGTAGAGCGATTGGCGGAAGGTTTTTATCTCTATTTATTATGGACTTTAGCTTAACGTGCTGACTTATTGGATTCTTACTGGATTCTTTCCAGTCGATGCATCTCCTGTCTTTTCCCTCAAAATAATAAATTTAGAGAAATTACGGATCCCAATTTATTTCCAAGCCTTCAACTGGGTTTTCAGCAAGAAAATGCTCTGGTGCTTATTGACCATCCTAAAGAAACTAAACGGTACAGGTTGATTTTTAGAAGGTGTGAGTTGTCAATATCTTACCAGCAGCAGGTAACGCTTAGCTTCTTCACTGTGATAAGGAGCTTAGTTTTCCTCAGTAAGGATTAAAGTTGCCTTCCATACTTGGATCATTTTAAGACACAGCTAAGCCCAAAAGGATTTCTACCCTTGGCAGATTTAGACCTGACATTATTTTCTTTCCACCCAGAGACCGATACCTCTCAAAAGTTGATGCAACGACGTAAAAGAAGCGTTGCCTTTTTTTTTTTTAAACCTGGTTTTATTTACATTTTATTTAAAAAATAATCACGTCAAAAAAGATTTACATTTATATTATTCATTTTTGGGAAAATCTCCACGGCATTACAGAAGTCAAACCCTTTCTTAGAGTTGTGTCCACTGATACCCCGGTTCATTTTTGTTGGTGATGAGCTCCAAGTCTTTCAGGTTGGAAGGCCTCCTTGCCATCACCCTCATCTTAAACGCCTTCAACGGATTATGATCTTCAAGTAGGGGCTCTGATTGACGTGTTGGTGAAATTAAGAGACTACCTTAAATCTAAATCTGCCTGGGGGATGAATAATAACCAACTAAGCTTACATACTGTATAAAGCAGCCCGTTACAATGTTGCACACATTAGCCCCGGTCGTGTGGTGCTGACACATCGGTATTTCTCTCTTGACCCATGTCAGGGGGTTCTCACAAGCCCAGTGTGGGTGTTCATGGCTGCACACTTATTCTGGAAGTATGATGTCAATGGGACTTTTTACATTTCCATGGTAACTGTAGTTTGAAATATTGATTTAAACCCTATTTATTACTCATGCTACCGAGATGACTCAGGCATCGTTAGAAAGTTTTTCCCTTTCAGGTTACACTGGACTTTTAGATGTTGTATTTACTCATTCTTTTACTGCCAAAAGGTTGGAGACTGTGGTCCGCTCTAAAACTAGTGTCTTTTTTTGTCAGAGTGAGAACACTGACTGCTCATAACGTCTCCATATCGCCCCGCTGCAACAAAATCTAAAGGATCTCCAGTGATTCTGCGGGTCATTGAAGTGACAGCAGCTGCAGCAGCAGCTCTGGAGGATGAGATTAATCCTGATACCACCAGGGTCCCTCAGGTCCCCCTTCATCCAGCACCACCTCTGCAACATCTCTACAAGTGCATCTTCTTCTCCTCTTTGAGGACCTTTTTTAATTCAGATGCTGAACATCTACTTAACTGCAATGTGCATTGAATGGATCTGGTGCATTTAACTCCTGAACGATATCAGTGAGAATTGGGCCGATTGTTTCATTAGAGTCACCGCAATGAGCCCAGACAGGCCCGGACATTTGCTGCATCTTTAGTCCATAATCCAGCTGTTAGCGCCGCCTGCTAGTTAGCCTCGAGCTAACCAGCTGCTAGCTTACCGATGACCATGGTCTCGTCGGGAATTTCCTCAATGAAGCACTTTTTCTCTGTCTCTCCAATATGGAAATACAGCGCGTAGCTGGGGTAAATCCAGACTACCAGGAGAGTAACAGCAGCGGCTGGGACGGAGAGCACCATGTCACCTCCTTCACTTCAGCGTACATCAGCAGCGGAACCAGGAAGGGGATTTCCTGCAGCCCTGGCCTTCATGAGCCCTGGGTTCAGACTGACAGGCACAATGTTTACCCTAACAAAAATGATTCGCCCCCGCTAGATTATCGAAATAAATTAAAACCACCTAAATTTATACAGTGCCAAAATTCAGACTGGTTTCCCACTGAAAAATATACAGATTTTGTGATTTTGAATAAGATAAATTAGCAAGAGCGCCCTGCCCAAGACAGGTAGCTGCAAAGAAATGAGTACGAACACAATTTAAAACTCCAACACTCCAACCATAATCGAGACTTAAAGTGACGTAAATGTTTAAAAATAAATTCCAAAATTTTGCAGAAAACAAAGCAATCTGAATTGAATGCTTCTAAAACTGCACTTAAACTGCCAGAGATTTAAACAGTGTTATAGTTTATTTCCATAGGGGGGTGTAAACGGCTGTTTTACTAAACAAATATGATGAGGTACATTTATTCAAGATTACGTTTGATGTTCAGTTCCAAGTTTAATCAAAATGCCCTCTGAGGTCCAAATTCCCACTAGGTGTGATCCGCCATACAAGCGTCACACAAACACAGGTCCCTGTTTTATTAATGCAATCAAACACTTTGAATACCATCTCAATCAGTACTTTGACGTTGAATCAGTGACTGATTCAACGTCAAACATTCACTGGTGCAAAAAAAAAAAAGGTTTGCCACTGAAGCTATTCCTTGTTTAATAACATTCACTTTGGAGTCAGAGTTGGCAAGGAACCTCCAACTTTCCACAATAGGCCTTTCACTTGAATTTCTTCAATTATTAGTAACACACATTATGAGCAGACATCTCCATCCAGAACACAGTTAAATCAGGTTTAATATCATTTCCAGATCCAAGTTCTGGGAGCACAAGAACTAAATCCAAACTGCTAAAGTGGAACAAATCAAGTGGTGAGACAAATCCATATCAATACAGATTTTTCTGTCACACCAGAAACATACAGTTCATTCAGTTGCATATGATTTTTTTTAACCACCTTGTTATGATCACTCAAAGTTGGAAGTTGTAGTTTGTGGTAATCTATCATTTTTTTTCCAACCTAACGTCAGTGGACAGGATATCCAGGCTTTCAGGTCCTGCAAACCACTTTCTATATCATTTTGGACACGGCCATTGCCGTTCCTTGCGCCTCTGCTGGAAGGTCTCAGGACGCATTGTGGTAGTGTGTGACCTCAGTGTCTGGATCCAAATTATTCTTCATAATTTATCTGAGTTTACGCTGCTCGGTGACTTGCAGCATGAAGGTCCTGGGTTCGAATCCTGGCTTCACAGTCCAAAAACATGACTAGTCAATCGATGAAATTGTTGTTAGGCTTGCTTGACATGTGCGTCGCTGTGATGGACTGGTGACCTGTTCAGGGTGAGGAAATATGTGCCCCGCCTCTCCCCCAACGTGGTTAGAACTCTCAGAGACATTTCAACCTGACAGGCAAAGCTCAGGGCTTAAAACCAATTACGTCCAACAGCTAACAACACTCCGAATCGGCAGATTTATCCAGGCAGCCTTCAACGCAAGCGAGATAAGTTACAAAACAGGACAAAATGCCTTCCCGGGGACACTAAGGCTGTTGATTTAGACAAACCGACAGTGTATAGTAGTTAAAAAAGCTCTTTAATTTGTCCTGTAAAGCTACAGTAGCTTACCAAGCTAATTAGCTAGGGTTTAGCTGTCTGGTGTTAGCCAGCTGTCTAAATAAGCAGTTTGAAGGAGGGAGTTTGTTGGTGACAGCTCGGCTGCTTTTATTCTGGACATCAAAACTAAATAAAGAAGGACAGGTAAGATGTGTTTGGCGGCTGTAAACGCGCCTTGTTACGCTATAAAAGCCCTTTGCATTTGACGTTGACGTTTAGCTTTAATATAACTGTCGAGTGTTTTATTTGTGTCACCAGGAAATACGGAGTAGGCTGGCTTGTGTTTCAGTCTTTATGTTTTTTCTCTTATGTTGATAGTTGTTTACATGTCATTTAGTTGCATTAGAGTTCCTGTCAGCCCAGCAGCGGCGCTGGGAATGAGGAGGTCATGTTGTTGTTTTTTTGTTTTTCTGCTCCTGATCACCTGGAAGCAGGTCGAACTGCTCCGAAGGAGGTTTGGCGTTTTTCCAAAAGACGTAAAAACCTGACGGAAAGCCGGCAGGATGGCCTCCTCTCATTAAAAAAGAGAGTTTCTGGCAGGATTTAAACTGAAAGTGAAAGTCGGTCTCGGGCCTCTACAGATGCAGAAAACGTGCTCAGCCTCACAAGGCTCTGAATAATGAATATTTATTTATGAGTGTGAGAAAGCACATGGTTTTCCAATAGACCGTACGGGATGCCTTGTATTGTATTCCTGCTGAATTCACTGTATAAATCAAGTCATGTAAGACTGTTCAGGGCGGACAGTTCCTTCATTAAAACGGCGTTAGAAAGGCAAGTGCCCATGTGTCTGCTGAGGGTTTTGTGTGATAGAGCAAAACAAAGTAGCACACCCTGTCAGGTGGAAACCAAACGGCTTTCAGATTTCTCACTAATCGAAATCTGAAAAGTGTGGCATGCAATAGCTGCACGTGGTTCTTGGTGTGTCTCTGCCAGCTTAGTCCATTTTTTTTTTTTAGTGCTCATTTCTGGAAAAGAGCTCAAATTCGGTCAGACTAGACGGAGAGCTTCTGTGACCATGAATTCTCCATTGTTGCTGCAGATTCCTGATTGACTGCACGGTCGAGCTGTAGTTTTACTCGGGCGTTCTAGCGCACCAATATGCTTTGTTCCAGATCATGTTGTTGTAGCTCCAGCTCTCTGTTTTGGCTCGTTATTGTGTTGGAAGGTGAATCTCTCCCAGTCTCGAAGTCTCAGGATGTTTTCTTGGTGTTCAGGGTGATGTGCAAGAAGCCTCACTTCATGTTTTGCATGCTGGCCATAAACGTCTCATCTGATCAGAGGACCCTCCGCGTGCTGCTGTGTCCCACACTTTTCTTCCGACGCTGGCTTTCTTTTTGCCACTCTTCCAAATTTGTGGCGTACATTGTTGTGTTGTCCGATCCAGCAGCTGGTGCTGTGCATCTCTGCAGTGCCTCCAGAGTTTCGTTAGCCTTCCTGTGTGCATTTCTGATGGATGCCCTCCCTGCCTTGGCTGTCCGTCCAGGTGGACGGTCGTGTCTCGGCAGGTCTGCAGCTGTTCCATGTTCTCTCCGTTTCCCTGTGGGTTCTGTTCCTCGATCCTCACGCTGATGCTGACTCTCTGATACTCTTGAACAGACTCCAGAGGCCTTCACGAGCGGCTGCTTTCACGCTGAGGTTAAGTCGCACACAGCTGGACTCTGTTTCTAGTTAGGTGACTTCAGAGGAGGTTTTTCATTTATTCAAGGGTATCCGAGTAAAGGGGGCTGAATATCTATCCAACACGTTTCAGATCTTTGTTAAAACATTTGAAAACGCTTTCCTTCCACTACAATTTAGCTGTACTTTTTGTCTTTTTTCCTTAAAATAAAAAGAAGAAAAACTGTTTATAGACGGTGTATGTAATGTCTGTACTCTGCGAGCAATGTAATCTAGGTCAAGTTCCTTGATTGTGTACACAATCGTGGCCAAATAAAGATTATTCTGATTCCATGTTTTGCTGGTCTGTCGTGTTTAGTCCTGTGGTCCATAGTACTCCAGCTGTGAAGAAGTTCAAGGAGCGCACTATTAATAGTTGCTGTATTACATACGCTTTGCTATAAATAGTTCATATAGAGACTGGAGTGGAAAAGCAAGCGAAGCCTAAAGGGAAAAACTCTAAAAGACCTTCAAAAAACCGAATAAAGTATTGAAGAACACCACTTTAAAGCAGCATGTAAAGAAGGACGAGTGACTCGAGACATTTACACTTTATCTGCATTTATTTCACCGCACATGTAGTTGCCTGTTAGCTGTGTCTGTTTCTCAGCATTTCTCTCCACTCTGCTTCTATAGAGATGGTGCAGCCGCAGCCTGATGGCCCCATGCAGTGGGACATGTCTGGAGAGGACAGCGGAGGGACCCTGAGGGTCCCACCAGAGCTCGCTAGCAATGCAGTGGTGACCAGATTGGTAGGCGACAACCAGCAGCTCCGAGGTATTTATTTACAGAAATACAAGATGAAATGAGGCAGTTTTCATCACCAATAATCCCCGATGTTTCTAGATTTTGTCATCTCGGCTTCATTCTTTTGTCGCCCCCATGCGTTTCTGTATTTTCTGCTGCAACGCTTCAAAATGCCGTTTGTTTGGCTGTTTCTCTGCCGCAGTTTTCAACAGGATGTGTTACAGAGGGACAGCCGAGGAAGAGGATTGCACTGAACATACCTGGTGTCACCTAGCCAGCCTAGAGAATGTGTGGAGGCTTTAGTAACAAAAAAAAAAGCAACATTAGTGTCAGAGGGCCAACTGTGGGATCATGGTGACGGTTTAGCATTTCGGCGTGCTATTTCACCTGTTCATGTTCTTAGTCATCAAATGTCTAGATCTAAAAAACAGTTAATGCCAATATAGCATACAGTATTACAGAAAGTGTATTTCCACGCTGGTTTCACTTAGTGTTCCTTTTTTTAAATTTGTAAAATCTAGCAGCAATTTTAATACGCTTGGATTTTCTGTATATGGCTAAAAGTATTTAGAGGATGGAATCTGTTGATCTTTTAGTATTATTATTATTTATTTTTCCAGGAATGGAAAAATTAATCTGAGGTTTTTGCAGGTTCCATATTTAAACTCGACTCCCGTAAAATATCTGCCTAGACCAGGGGCCTGCAACCTTTACAGTCTAAAGAGCCATTTTGCCTAAAGTCCACTTGAATTAAACTAGCTTAGAGCCGCAAATGTTGCCTGGCCTTTTAAAAAAACACAAGTTATAATTTGTGATAAAGATCTACTGTAGGAAATATGTTGTCATCGTTAAAGAAACGCCCTTTAACGTCTATTTTGAGGTTTGAAAAAAAAAAAAAGAGGATGGATGGGATGTTGATATTTGTGGATAACGATGTAAAAAAATCATAGTTTCTAACATAATGAAAAAATATTAATCTAAAATAAAATGTTACTGGCACTTTTAGCATCATACTGTTGTGAAAATTAAAAGCAATTATTCCATGAAAAAAACTGCTAAAACCTGCATTTATTATCTTTATTACATTTAAATACCTTAATAAAAATATAATTTGTAGCCAAAGTTATTAAGAGCCACAGGTTGCAGACCCCTGGTCTAGAACAGCAGGGAACAGACATTGCAGAGAGGGAAAGTTTGTCATAAAAAGGGTGTAGAAGTAGTTGTTAAATGGAGGATGTAGCTAAAAAGGTAATTTCCTGTGAACTGAATTACAACTGTCCTGTGCTTATTACAGCGTCTACAAACATGCTGATTATTAATATTACCAGAGAGCCAAAGATGGCTTTGTAGGAGTTCTGTTGATTGAATGCTGGTATACCTGCGTCCTCCAGAGGCTCTGCAGAGGAGCAACCAAGCCCTGCGCCTGCGCTGTGAAGAGATGGAGGGATGGCAGCGAAGAACCAGGGAGGAACGGGAATTTCTCAGCTGTCGTTTCCAGGAGGCCCGGGCGCTGGTGGAGAGGCTGGCACAGGAGAACCACTCTTTACAGAGCATGGTGAACGGACCGGGCTCGTCTTCTAGCCACAGCTACGGCTCCAGCCAGGCGGAAGTCTCGGCCGGACTTGCTGCCAGGAACGGACCCCTGGACGAACCCAAGGTCATTTCCCTGCTTCTATTTACCCATAATTCACTACTGAGATGTCAGTAGTGAAGTAAAATGCTCATATTTTCCAGTTTTGGTTACATTTTTGAACCACCTGCAGGCCTCTAAAACTTCTCCTTGGCAACCCAGGCAGAAGAGCGTTGCAGTAATCAATGCACAAAGACACAAGTTTGAGTACTTTGAGTATTTTATGAGCGCATGCCTGAGGACTACAGATGACTTGTACTTGTACAGTGTTTTATCAAGTCCGACGACCCCAAAGCGCTGCACACTGGTCAGTCATTCACACCCTGACGGTGGTGAGCTACATTGTAGCCACAGCTGCCCTGGAGCAGACTAACAGAGGAGAGGCTGCACAGTACCACGTTTGTGCTAAATCTCATTGCGCAAAATGTAAATGATAACGCAGTAAAATTTAAACTCTTTGTCTCTCAGTTCTTCCTTAGTAGAAGCCCTACAGTGACATAAACATACTATACAGCTCATAAAAAAATCCAAGATTTTCTCTTTTTCATGTAATCGGGTTAAATCAGTAGTATTTAAACTAAGTAATCTAAAAGCAATGATTCCTGTAATTTGATTATTTTAGTAAGCCATGCAACTTGTTATAATCTCAGGTTTTGGACTGGTGTAATACTGGCGTGGCCTCAGTGTGCATGTGTGATGTTGCTCACAGAGGTCCAGTGAATGCTCAGTAACATGAACAGTTAGGGGCAACATTGGCTGTGAGACTCAAAGGAGAGTACCGGGTCAAACCACACACCCAGGTTCTTTATCCAAGTACATTTTATGACAGGGTTGTCAGTTTTCAAGGTGAAATTTTGGGCCAATTAGTGACATTTTTGTGGTGCAATGACTATCAAATCTGCCTTATCAGCATTACGAAGCAGGAAATAATCAGATAACCAGCCTCTAATTGCAGATAGGCATGTTTTGATTTTTGACAAGTTTCCAACGGTAACGGCACATAAAGCTGCAAATCGTCAGCACAACAGTGAAAGTTTACTTTAGGGAATGTAAATGAAGATGAAGAAGCAGCAGATGAAGAGAAAATAGCAAAGGGCCAAGCACAGACCCCTTCAAAGCCTCATGGCACAGATCTCAGAGAGATCATTTGTAAAACTAACGTTCTGGAATCTCCCAGACAGATAGGACCTCAGCCATGAGAGGACATTTCCCTTAACTCCAATTAAGTGTTCAAGTCTATCCAACATAATACAGTGGTCCACAGTGTCAAACGCAGCACTTAGGTCAAGCAGTAATAAAGGCAAAGTACAGTCTGCCTTTACCAACAGATCATTTACCACTTTAACAGGAGCTGTTTCTGTGGAGTGCTTTGATCTAAAAGCCGACTTAAATGGCTCGAACAGTTTGTTTGTTGACTGGTGGTCAGTAAGCTGCTTAGAAACTACTTTTTCAAAGACCTTAGACAAAAACCATAGTCATGAGATAGGCTTGTGGTTTGCAGCTGATTCAACATCCAATCCAGTCTTCTTCAAGAGCGGTGCTACCACTGCTGATTTAAAACAAGCATGGAAGGCCGCAGTAGTCAGTGAAGTGTTCACTAATAACAGAATATAGGGTCCTAATACTGACCTTTATAGTCCAGGCTGGCAGAGGGTCTAAAGGACAGGTCGTTAACAATCCAGCCAAGGAGATGACCTTAAAGTCCGAGAACTAGGACTGGCCGATAAATCTATTTAATCGATGATTTCAAATTCACAATTTATTAAATTTAATGTTTGGAAAATTACGATTTTAGTTTGCCAATGCACTCATTGGGCTTCCATGAAGAGAATAGCAGCAATGCTGAATACATGTTTAAGAAAATATGTTGTACAAAATACTGTAAGGAGGAAACTTTTTTATTTTTTTAACGAGACAATTTATTTATTTCCTTCTTTTTAAGTTAGTATGAAGTTACTCAAGTGAAGCCTGTTCTTAGCTCATTGTGTAATAGCAGCAAACATTTAGTTATATTTTCATTGTTTATGACAGGGCGGCCATCTTTATTTTACAAGCATGTTTCTCAGCTTGTATTTAGTTGCACTTTGAATTCAGGTCACCTCCCAGATGCAATGCTTGACACAAAAGCAAGGTTTTCAAATTATTTCTTTAATGTGTTTTTGTCAAATGAGAAGGAGGGAAACAAATCGATCAATTGGATTTGGTATAAGAACACCAGAGATTTTATTTTTAACCATATCACCCAGCCCTACCGAGGACCCTTAACTAACACCAGCATGCAGTTTAGTAATCGCATGAACCACCTATCGCATTTGTAATCTGAATTCTCAGTGCTTTAAACCGGTCTCTAAACATTTATTAAGAAGTTGTGAGCTGTTAAGTCAAGTTGTACTAATTCTCAGTCAGTCCTGCTCACTGTCATCACTAACACTTCACTCTGCACGGCTGCTGGTCATTTCTTCCACTCACCATTTCAGAACTCTGCAGGTCAGTCGTTTCATACCGGATTTTGTTGGGTACATACTTGGACCGTCTGCTTCAGGACGGTTTGTACTGACCAGGCGGCCAGCGCATTTCAGTTACGCTGAAAGGGTTATTCATGCTTTTATCACTTCTGGTCTGGACTACTGCAACTCCCTCTATTGTGGGATTGACCAGTCTCTTCTAAGCCGTCGTCAGCTGCCTCAAAACTCAGCTGCCCTTCTGCTAACGGGAACAAGACGGCATGAGCACATCAGCCCGATTTTGCATTCCCTCCACTGTCCGCCTGTTTCTTTTAAAATATTTTTTCCGATTTTGCTTTTAGATTTTAAATGTCTAAATAGTCTGACACCTCTTTATCTGGAAGAGCTTTTACAGCCACACATCCCCATTAGATCTCAAAAATCTCCAGATCAGAAGCGCTTAGTGGTTCCCAGGACTCGGCTCACGGCCAGGGAAGACAGAGCTTCTTCAGCCGCAGGTCCTGGACTCGGGTCCTGGACTCGGGTCCTGGACTCGGGTCTCTCGCAATAACTTGCAACACTGGAGCGACTTCCCAACTCAGCGTTTTTCTGTCTGGACACGGAGGGATAGACTATTCTTCTCATAAGCTTCCACTGCCATGTAGAAGTTAAAGTTTAAAAGTAATTTATCCTGAACTAAAACAACTATCCCCTTAATCATGCAGTGCTGTTCTGAAGACGTGCAACACAGACTGAGTGACAGCAACCAGCATTAGCTTCCTCAAATTTCCTTATTTATCGTTGGTAGCAAAGCTAATCTTTTCGTTTGCAGAATATGAGTTTGCAAAGCTAACCTTTTGGTTAGCTGTGCCCACCTCTGGTAGCAGAGCTCTGAAGGGCTTTAGGCACTCCGCTGAGAAACAAAATAGGCATATTTGCATCATTTTCTATCATTGCATGTTAAAGGATCTGAGTTCTCCTTTAATATGCCATGCCACTGTTGGCTATTTTAGTGTCAATTTCATAGGTCTGCCTTTTTGATGTCAATCAGACGTCGGAATCAGAAGTACATCTTGAATTTCGGACAAAGATAATGTAAAATCCCAGGTCTAAAGGACGTAAATACAGTCTTTTAATTAAATGCAGTGTTGTGAATATAGTGTGTTGATTTATGTTTTTTTCCCTGCAGACTCTAGACCAGTGGGAGGGAAAAAGAGTTGAAGAAACAGAGCAGCAAACGCAAACCACGCCACTTCGCAGCTTGGTAAAGTATTTGATGGCTTTAATGGCTTCAATTATGTTTCTTCTACATTATTTATTATGTAGTTTGTCACACCTCACCTCCATTTAATTTTAATCCATACTTCTTAAAAACCGTACATCCTTTTTAGGGAAAACCATTGGATGATAGCCTGGACATCAGTTCGAATAACATTCATTTAAGCAGATTTCACATGGTGCTTCACAAAGCAGCAAATACAGATCGTAGCAAAATCAGAACCAGAAGTCAACAAGAGATCAAGATTTTACAGCATCATAATGGGAGAATAAACATAGGCTATTGGGTCTGCAAACAAGGCAGTTTGTTCCTAGGTTTGTCACCATGGAAGTCATAATATTAAAAAAATGAAGCGCTCTGCTTGATTACATGGAACTGTTAGGTCAGACACAAAAGAAGCAGAGGGGCCATGAAGAGCATCAGAAGCCTTTGAATACAACCTAAAGCTCAGTCTCTCTTTCCAATGTTGCCTCTACTTCTTGGTCTTAAATGATCCATCCATCCAGTGTTCCCTCCCTCCTCGTGCTAGCAGGGCTTGGAGGGAGACCCAAGACGTATATCACCAGTTTTGGGTCTATCCCCCAGTCTCTTCCTATTGGAAAGAAACCAGGGCCCTGACAACGTCCAAAGTAAGGCCCCCAGTAGGCATCCTGATAAGATTCCCGAACCACTCTAGCTGACCCCTTTTAATCATCCTTTGGCCCTTTTTTTCGGAAGCTGAAGAGGATGATGGCTGCAGAGAAGCGTATAAAAACACAAATGTGTTTTAACACCTAGGAAAGCCGTTAGAGTTGATTATAAAGCACTGCGGACTGCTTTGATCATAGTTAGAAACATGTTTAACATGTGCTGCACGATTTACTTACTCTATGAAATGCCCTCATTTTGTTTTGCATTAAGTGGAAGTGGTCGTAAAGCCCCCTAGGAAGCCAGGGGAAGGAAGTTAAAGTAGGTGCTACGTCCTCTTTCCTTCTGTTTTTTTTAGACATGTTGATTAGAGCAGTCTGGACTCCATTAATGTTCCAAGAAAAAAACTTCAAACCCTTTCATGAATTAGAGGCTGTGTGTTAATCCTGGCAGGTACAGTATTTATTTGGCTTTCTTAGATGTATCTAAGAAGATCTAAGAGGTATTTATTTTCTTTTAAATAGATTTTTAGCGTTGCCATACTTGTTCTCCCCCATTTCATATAAGCCCCAGTTCCACTGGCTCGTAATGGCCCCGCACCGCACGGCTCCGCCCACTTTCGAGTGTTTCTGGACCAGCCTGTGTTTGTGCAGCCCTGCTGAGGAGTAAGGCCAAGCAGAGGTGGCCGCTAAAAAGAGCACAAACTCCCTCCGCTGACAGAGCAGCCCGATGCCTGGTAGAAAGCATGCAATCAAAGCCGTAAAAAAAATTATCACTGCGTTTAAAAATCTTGTGTTCTCCTAGCTCCCGCCACAGCTGAGGTAAGAGATCTAAAATAAAGCTTTAAGTTACAACTAGATGGGTCTGAAATCCACCGGGCGAGGCAGCGGGTCGCTTCGTGAGCGTTGGCTGCTCCAAGGAAAGCTCGAGCTGGGCGATGTCTGACAGCTCAGCGCTGAGACAGCCAGGAGAGTAATTAAATAATTTCACTGCCAATAAAACCTCGCCCCGCCATGACTGAGACATTTTAATATTTAGTTAATTAACTGCGTGACTGAAAACAGCCGTGAGAAGGACCGGTCTGTCCCTGGCACCTACAGCGGCTCCAGGGACCTCGAGCTCGGTCAACCCTTTCTGCTGTCACCAGTGCCTGCAGTCTGTGAGTCCCGCAAAATAAAGTCCATAAAAACTGTTTCACTGCGGTTAAAATGTTTTTTTTTATTAACATATTCTCGTCGCCTCTGCATTGAGTGAGACAAAAGATCTCATAAAAAGGTGGAAATGTTAACTCTGTCACTGACAACAGCCTGAGGAAGGAGACGTTTGCCCCGGGTACCTGCAGCAACACTCTCCAGAATTCAGTTTCAAAGTAGAGTTCACACAGGATCTGCTTTATTTTATTATTAGATGTGTGATCCAGATATTTGTCCTGGTGGATTATTCCTTAAAGGTATATAGTTACATTATATGCTTAAAAAAGGACCAAAAACTGTTAAATCGTGTTAAAATAAGGTTATATACACCAAGCTTTCATCCTGATAATGTTTTCATGGTCTTTTTTTGTGGACAAATACAGTTTGTTTTATTCAGTGTCCTTTTAAAGATGAAACTTTCTGGTTATCAGTTCTCCGCATGTGTCACCCGCTTGACCCCTGCTTCTGTTACTGTTCCATCGCTTTGTCTCCGCAGCCTGCAGAGGGTGCAAACGAGTTCCTACATCTGCTGAAGAAACACAAAGAAAAAACCGAGGAAGACATGAGGGAGCTGAGAAAGAAAAACGAAGAGCTGAAGAAAGAAAGGGACGAGGGAAAAGAAGTTATAGATCGACAGCATCGTTGCATCGACCACCTGCGGAGTAAACTGTTCCAAACACAGGTAGCATGCAGACACAAGGTCGCACTTATACATTTCAGATAAAAGGTTCAAATTCATACCAGAGGTGAAAAGGTACCATTGTGGCGATTTCCACACACCAGTGTTTTTACTCTACAGCTGAGGCTCAGAAAAGACATGGTGTCATTGACCATGTGCTGCTTCACCTTTTATTGGAGTGGAATTTAGTATTAATTTGCCTATGAAGAGAACTTTTTAAAACGGATTATATGATTTTTTTCATATAGAACAACACAAAGTAGCATCATTTTCAGGTGGGTCACCACAAACCTGTGAATTTCTAAAGTGGAACACGTGAGAAAAACCAGCACTGCACGGTCCCTATGGTGAAACATGATGGTGTGAGAGTCATGCTGTGGGACACTTTCCTTTAACAGAGATGAAGAAGCTGGTACAGTCTTTACTAAACTTTCGCATTCCCTGCTATAAAAAAAGTTTTTATTTCTTTATTTTTTTTAACCAGAGCTTGTTTGTCCTGCACAGTCCCAGCAGTCATTTTCTCCTTGTTTGTGGCCTGATAGAATGTCCTGATGTTTAGCAGGTAAGCGGCAACGAGGAAGCAGTTCAACTTCGCTCCGAGGCACAGCACACCTCAGACTGGTATGACTCAGTTCCCCACAAATACATGCTGCGGGGAATTCTGTGAAACTAACCTGACTAAACAAACTTTACCCTAGACCTTCACTTAGTTCTGTTAAATGAATCAGAGCAGTGCCCTGTAATAACTGCGGTAATGATACCCCAAGGCTTCAGGATTGTGGCATGCCTGATTAAAATTCTGTCCTTTCTGCTGCTTAACAAAGCCTCTTCCTCTACCTCTTCCTCTTCCTTATCCTCCTTGGCCTCTTTTGATTCTTTTCCCAGCTCTAGTCTGGCTAAACTCACAGAGCAGCTTCAGGCCACACAGGGCAGGTGAGCCTACAGCTCTGTGTGGCTATCTTTATTTCCCTCTGTGCTCGTGTCCCTCACTGCCTGCCCGTAGCCAGAATCTGAACTCATTCTGTTTCCTGTGGGGTTTGCAAGTAAATCAGACATGTTACACATTTTTGTTTCATCCACTTCATTTTGTTTTATGCCATTCCAAGACAACAGAAAGGATTTGTACCATTGTCAAAAGACATGATCATTTCCTTCTCAATTATTTTCAGCATCATTCAACTAAAGATTTTATTTGGAATTATCTTAAAAAAGCAAATGTGGCTAGCAAAGTACATTGGCTTGATTTCAGAAAAAGGGGTGATAATTGCATAACTAATTGTCAACTTTACTCAAAGGCGGTCTTAGTCATTTAACAACAAATAAACCATGTGGTTTCATTGCTCTAGAACAGAAATCACCAACCTTTTTGAAACTGAGAGCTTCCTCATTGGTGTGTCATACGAAGGGCTACCAGTACTGACCTCTGAACTACAAGAGTCAGAGTTCACCATAACTTTATGTAAAATAAACATATTTTTCATGCGTCGCTATAAATATTGTTGATTTTAAATTTATAGAAATGCAAGTGTGAATAAACAGGAAGAGGAACAGAATGAAATGAAGTTTTAGATGCACCCCACTAGCACAGGCTCATAGGCGCCACTTTTGGTCCTCGGAGGCTACTTGGTGCCCGCGGGCACCGTGTTGGTGACCCCTGCTCTAGAACGACAAGCTTATATTAAAAGCTGCAGTCGTTGTTGTTTATACTGTCTAATATTGTAATTTCTCACAAATCTAATTTCAGTCTTTGATCACATGTTTGACAGTGACTGATTTGTTTGTGCTGTAGGTATCGGGAGCTGGAGGAGAAGCTGGATTACCTGCAGAAGAGCTCAGCTCAGCGTGACAGAACAGAGGCTCTGCTCAAACAAAAGGACAAGGAATGTGCCCAGGTCTGCTTTATGGTTTCTATAACCTAAACACTCCATCTACAGCAGTTAGCAGTCTAAAAATATCCACTGGTATGATGTCCTGATCCCTGAGGCAGATTTGGAGTAGTGATCTTTCAGCAGCATTTATAAATAGAATTGAACCAAATTCTACTTCTATTATTAGGTTTTAGATCTAAACAAAACATCAAATGCTTTATAAAAAGAGAATGTATTTTCTTTAATGAAACACTCCACATTTATGTAAAAGGAAGAGGGCACATAGTTTGAGACCCGGTTGCCAAAAATGTATTTCTTGTTCCATCGTCTGTGGCAGGTCTTTGCAGATATCGCAAGAAACCTTTGATTTGGGATTAAAGAGCTAGCCTTGTTATAATTACCTTTATATTCAAAGACTCCTGCTCAGGTTTAGTGCATTTTGGTCAAAGTTATTAAGAGCCACTCTGAAGAGCCCAGAGTCGGTGGTTTTAGAACCTCAGGTTCAGGTTATCTGTTGCTCATGTCAGAATGACGTTATTTCTGAAAAACCAAACGGTGATGCGTTTAGCATTGTTACGTTGTTGGCCTATTTCCTCGTGCATTTGCGGGAACCAAAGGGGGGGATGGAAGGGTCACGTGGTCGTTCTGCACCATGTGACCCTCACTTGCTTGGCACAATAAAACGTAGTTTCACGTAAACCCACAACATGACCACGGTGAAACTCTGCCAAATGCTGCGGGCATCTTCTGTGTCTGGTGACCGCCACTCAGTGTTAACCCGACTGTCAGGCAGCAGTAACTGCTTATGAACACTACTGCTTCCCTCATGACTCCTCCACTCACTCCTGCCCCTTCTTGACTAACCTGTTATTTTCCTGACTATCGCTGGTAAGCGTACCAAATTAGATCCATATACATAGTTGCTGAACGGCCTTTGTCTGTGAGTGACTATTTAATGTTAAATCTTTGTGTTCCATCAGCTGGCCAAGGACTCTGAGGCTCTGAAAGCTCAGGCAACATCACTGCTAGGCGAACTGAACGAGAGACAGACCCTGTTGCAGAAAAGCGACGATGAGCGCAAAATGCTGGAGGAGAAGTGAGCCTTCACATCCTATCAGCATAGCCACGTTCGTGAAGTCTGCTCCGTCTTCACGAGGAGCTTCTTCTGTGTGCGTGCAGGCTGGTCAGCAAGGTGAAGGCCCTGCAGGTGGCCGAGCGAGAGCTGGAGCAGCAGAGGAAGCAGCATCACGTGGCCATGGACAAACTGCTGCTGCAGGTCCAAAGCCTGGAGAATGCCCTGAAGACGGAGAGGCACGTGGTCACGGAGGAGAAGTGGGTCCAGCACACCAAGTTCACTTGATGTCATTTGTCAAAATACTTAGAAATTGGGATCTAAAAAGATGAGATGTATTTAAATGTTTTTTTGTATTCCTCAGGAAAAAACTGTCACAGCTACAACATGCATACACATGTCTGTTCAGAGACTATGACTCCAAACTGAAGAATGAGGTAAGAACGCACCACGACACACGTGTACCTTCGTTTGTTCTGCTGTGCTAACGTTGGGCTCCGTGTGTCGCTGCAGGGAGGAGATCTCTGCAGTAAGCTGGAGGAGGCAGAGCGGGCGCTGGCCATAAAGCAGGACCTGATTGATAAACTGAAGGAGGAGGTAGAGCAGCAGAAAGGCTCGCTGGAGACTGTCCCTGTCCTCACTGCACAGGTAAAGGTCCAAAGCTTCCTCAGAGAAACTTCATAATGTCTTGAGAAAGGCCATCACAGTGATCATATTTCCAAGCACTGGCACTCCACTGACTTTGAAGTAATGGTTGAGATTAAAACGAGATAATCAGCACTCCGTAGTTTTTTCAAAAGTTTAATAAGGGCAAGAAGATGTGTTTCGGCTACATGCCGTCGTCAGTCATTACAGAACGAGGACATTCAATGTGTCTATATGGAGCATGGATTAAAGTTTTCCGTCGACTGGAAAATAAGAGGAAAAATATACTACATGTGTGTTTAGGTTTTTTATTCAAGGTATTAAACAGCAGAGCCGGGACATTAGCCAATCAGAAAGAGAGTAGGACGGGTCTTTGCAAAGCGGACATCTGCCAGTCTGAGGTTTGTTGATGTTCCATTATTTTAACATTTGGAAGAATCTCAGAAACTGGCAGCAGATGGCATGAATGAAAGTAGTGGTGGTCAAAGGTTTTCTTTGGAAATATGCAAACCAGTTAGTCAGAAAGTTCAGCGGCTCGAACATCTGAGAGCAACTTCCTCTGTAAGCGTGTCTGTCGCTGCTCTTGTAGTTAAATTAATGACTTATTTCCACCTGTGGCCACGTCACCTGTCAGCGTTTATTCCCTCGCTTCCAGTAACTTGGCTGATAAACGTGGGCGACCAATCAGGGATCTCCTCGTGATTCGCTATTACGTTTTAATTTAAAACCCGAAGTAGAGTAACGAGCCAGCTCAGGCTAATGTAGCATGAAGGCTCTTTTTCTTGAAGAAGGGTCGAATATATCGACCGTTGACTGGTTAAGAATAAATAAAGATAGGCTTGGTTGAGAGAAACGGACGAGAATGGGAAGATTGTCGGTCGTGATGCAAAAAAACCTTTTTGTGCATAATATGCCACCAAATACCGTCCGTTTCCTGTAGCTCCCCTTCTCTATACCTGGTGCAGCAGCTAAAGCAACCCAGGCACCTGTATCCATGGCCAACTGTGTGTGTAACCAGAAAGTTCACATGTGGGTCTGTAGTCGAGCATGACCTGTCCCGCACCATGTCTCAGCTTCTCGTTGACCTGAGTGTTGACTCAGCATCTGACCTCCAGAAAGGTCAATATTGCAGATGCAGCAACTGTCACATGTTGAATAAAAATTAATATAAACCTACACAGAAAGGATTGATAGAGTTTAGAATTTTATCATACAAATGAAAATCTGTCAAACTAGCAAGTAGCTAGTTGAAGGCATAATTAGTTTTAAATGACTTCCCTGTTGTCTTCATTATTTCAGTAGTGTGGCTTGTCTGTGTTCACCTTTTATTGTAATATAACATCTTATGCATGAGTACCTTAAGATCCAAAATAAAATAATAAAAAGACAAATAACATAGCAAATACTTTGAACTTGCATTCACTTGGATAGATGTGAAAGTCAGACATTTCTGAAGGGACAAGGCTGTGGTCGGCCTTTTATGTTCATAGGATTGATTTATACTGAAGGTAACAGGGAGTCAGTGGACTTAATGTACAGGTGGGAAGTAGATGATGTGATGATGAAGCTGCTGTCTTTGTGTTAGTGGCAGTTTATGGAAGGTGTTCTGGGAGGGAGGGAAGGGAGCTGAAACTGTAAAGTGGAGAGGTGAGTGGACTGTGAACCAGTTTTTGGCAAAAGTGTGAAGGAAGAACTATCTTGAGCAACAGAAGGATTTTAAAGTCTATTCTCTGAGACACAGGGAGCCAGTGTCAGGACTTCAGAGCCGGGGTGATGTGCTCTGCTGTTAGTCTTAGTGAGGACGCACGCGGGCAGCAGCGATCTGGATCACTGCAGCTGCAGAGTGGTCGTCTTGCAATCCAGAGGTGGTTGTTTCTATTCTAGCTTCTGCCTATCACATGTCGATGTGCCCCTGGGCAAGGCACTTAGTCTCCTACCCATCTGCATATCGGTGTATGAATGTGTGTGATTGGGCGAAGGTGGCTATAGTGGGGAGTGCTCAGTATGACTAGATAACCGCTACATAATATCAGTCCATTAATCATGTGAAATGGAACAAAAGCAAAGTCTCTCTGCATATACAGGTCAGAGTTGAAGGGTTAGTTCACAATGCAGCAGTTAGGGAGATTAGGTCTATTTTTGTTACATTAATTAAAATGCTGTAAACTATTTAAACTATAGTCTGCCTCTGAACAGAACTGCCTTACAAACGTGGACAGATTTCTTGCAAAGTGTAAACGAATCACTCACATTCCTCCTTTGCCTTTGTGTCGGCTTAGGCGGAGATCTACAAGGCAGATTTCCTTGCAGAGCGAGAAGCAAGAGAGAAGCTGAACCAGAAGAAGGAGGAGCTGCAGGAACAGCTCACTCAGGCTCATGCTGAGATTGAGAGGCTGAAGGATGCCACATCACGGTAAGAATGCTTACTCCATCACCATCTGGACTTCTCAAAGTAGTCTGATTAAAGGGAGCAAAAATCACATTTGGAGTCCTGTCATTGAGCTTAGCTGCTTATCAAATGCTAATTCAGCTGCTTTATCTTAACTGCGGGTGTTGTCCAACAGCACAGCTCTTGGTACCTCCTGAGACTAAAACTTTACAAGGAATATCATCTCAATCTGGATCTGCACAGTATTAGGGGATTAAGGAATGGCAGACAACCCAGTTTTGACAATAAAGCCAATCCAGGATCAAATCATTTCTGCCTCGCCGGCTTAAAATCTCAGTTTAAATGAAAAGAGTAATTATTAAGGTTTTTCTCAGTTAAACTTGGATATCTGTCTGTTTAGGAATTAAACATGATGTTCCATTTAATTCAAGTTCAGTTCAAAAATACTGCAGAAGTTTACTTAAAGTGTGGCTGTAGGGGTGCAGGGTTGCTGCGTGTGGCCCCTGTTTGTGGGCATCTGTCCTCGACGGAGCTCAAAGGCAACTAGTGCCACAAAAAGAACAAAAGGTTGCTGTAGATGGGGATGGATGTTGGCAGGAACAATCTCCTGCTGTGGTTTGCAGAAGATGCTGACTGAAAACACTCTGGAGAAAATGGAAGAACATGATGGTTAACCCTCTTTTACAGAGACTCCAGAGCATTCCTCCAGAACAGAGCCAGCTTTCTTTATATGTGTATTTAAGCTCTGATGCTACTATCGCAACACGATGGCAGAGGCTATACTCTCCACAACCGACTTATTAAACATATGCAGCATCTGAAGATCTTTGCCCACATATGGAGGCTACTACTCCTCGACGTAGCCAGACAGGGTTCCATTCCTGACCATGGGCCCTTTTCTGGATGTCTTCCTCTCTTCTTTCTGCCTGTTTGCTGTCTGATTATTGTGAAGAAAGGCCATTGGTGCCACAACAGCTCTACATATTTACATCATTGCTCATAGGACAGTCTAATGGGATGCCATTACCTCCACAAAATAAATATCCTAAAGGAGACGTAATATGAAAAAGCATATTTTTGTACTTCCATTTGGGGTTTCTACTGCTTCTAGAAACAGTCCAACAGCTAAAAAAAAAAAAAAGCCATCCAGCTGTTTTTTGCCAACAAGTATATTTTTGTCTGGAAAACGAGCCGTTTCAAAAACCTCCCGATTGGTAGTGGGAGACTGTGCACAGATGCATGTTGTTGTCATTTGTCCTGTTCAGCAGGCGCTGTGCAGGGCGTGCACTGGGAAAAGCAGCTGGTGTGCTAATGAAACAGACGGGTCATCTTTAAACCTGTCTGTTTCATTCAGTCATAAAGGCTGTAGGGTGGTGATGTGGACCATGGTGTTTTGGATCATAGCGCTGCAGAGATAAACTTCTGAGCGGTCATTGGTCCTTAGAGGTATGAATGTCACTCACACATGGTGGACACAAATTATGTTGCCTTTGCAATTAATCTCCAACCTGAAGTGCCGCCCTCCCAAAAAAAAAGGAATATTAATCATCAACCGGCACCAGTTTTTAGGTTGGACATCTGCCGCCATGGCCACTTGACCAGGTTTGCAGACAGAAAGAGCTTTTTTCTGTCCTCCCAGGTATAAACCATGAAATGATTAAAATTAAGACTTGATGATGCCTGAAAGTTTTCCTTTTTAAAGATTTTTCATTTTATTTTTATAATTAGTGGCCTATATTTGACAGTAAGCTGACCGCAAATGGGGTTGAATTAGAGGGGGAAGACAAAGGTCCACAACGTGGGTTGGTTGCTCTACCCCTGCACTACCGCCACAGCCCAAAATACATTTTTCTCACTGTTAACTTTGGAGACTTTTAGTTTTTTCCTTTCTTATGATTCCCATCTCTGTGTGGTGACAAGATAAATATGGGTCCTCATTCAGCCTGGGGTCCAGTGTCTAAAAGAAATGACTGTCATGAATACTTCCTAGAAACTCAGATTGGCTTAAAAAAATAGTCTAAGTTAAAAATGCTTCGGTTACTTTAAAATGGGTTGTTGGTGCTACCTACAACTGTGCCACAGGTGTTTTCTTCCTCAGCCATCCTCCAATAGATAAATGTATAGTAATTGTTTTTTTTCCTATGTGAGATGATGCTACTACAATAAAAGATGAATATGTTTAAGCGTTTTACACATATTTGGGGGGTTAGCAAATGGGTCCATATCTGTATTTATCTGCTAATTTGTGCCAAAGTTATACTCCAAAGTAAAGAAATAAGTTGAATTCATTATAACTGTCAAAACCCTCTGTTTTGAGTGTGCAGCAAAACTAAATGGAACTGTTGTTTAGTTTTTTTTGGAGGGGACTGTATATAAAAATCAAGTTGTTTTACTCCATATAATACAGATATTTGCTGATGTTTATTCATTACAAAAGGTTGAAATTCAAAGTCTTCAACATTCCCCTCTGTTTCAGTGCCCGTTTGGAGCAAATGAAGCTGAAATATATGGACGACTTTCCCTCACGGTCCACTCTCATTCCCGCTCAGCAAGGTACAGTACATCCAACACAAACTCATAATCCTACGTCTTTAAAAAAACGTAGAATAAAAACGTACAATCAGTGAGAATCCAGGGCTTTGAAACACTAAGATTTATTTTAATGGGTATTTACAATGTGATGCTTTTCAGTTAGAACTTTGTAGGGTGCTTTTTCCCCCCAACTTTTTTGGGTTGAAATGGTAGCAATGATTTACCTGACGCCGCCAGATGGATTTGCTCTGCATATCCATCTGGAAACCTTCCGTTGAAGTAATTTTGGGAAGGGGCGAAAATACTGGTTAGCTGATTGGCCTATGTTGGTGATAGACGGGCCAAATAAACCAATCAGATCAACGAAGCATATGACGTACGTCAACATGCTTCGTCGTCGCTCTGTTACGAGCGACGACGAAAACACAACCACAAGCCAAGCTACTCTTGCTGCTGCAGGTAAAGGCTCGTTAGCTCAGCAAAGAAATACTCTGTAATTCCGATAAAACTTGCTCGATAGCCACGCTAACGCTAGTTTCATCGGCTGAAGCCGCCATGTTCTTTAGACTGAAGTGTCGCGCTTCTCGTTGCGTCACACCTCAACCCGCCTCAAAGCCAACGCTGACTGGACGTTCGTTTGGTGAACGGCTCCAAATTTTCTTTAACGCAGAGTAGCCAGACTGATCTGAGTGAAACCTTGAAAGCTCACGAGATCAGGATGGTCTCACGAGGCTAAGCAATGATAATCATTAATGTAACAAATTAAACTAATGTTGTTTGTTGCAACGTAAGAAATAGCAAAGCAACCCTTTCTAAAGACATCAGGGATTGGCTTTCCTGACTTTTTTCTTGATACCAGAGACCAGATCTGCCACCCAGTATTTTACCTTAGAAAGAAAACATCCCAACGGAGGACATTGTCTTTCTGCATTGAAGAAAGTCTTCTTTGCATGTCAGAGTAGTTGTTGGTTGTACTTCTATTTGTCTCTGATTCATCATTCATTGCAGCTCAGACCCCGCTTATTACCAAAGTATTGAGTAACATTGCATATTAGCTTGTATTGAGAGGAAAAATGTAACTATACAGTTTGGTTAGAGGCAAACTAAATTGACAAGTACTGTATTCAGGCATTCGGCCCACTGTCCTGACTCTGTAAATCCTAGTAGGTTGTAATTTAGTAGGGATACTGAGCAGTTTGGAATGCCTAGAATTGAATTTTATTATTTTGCAGATCTTAATAATATAAGTTATGAAAAATATGTCTGTTTTGACATTGCTTGTATGGGAGCTTTTAAGTTAATCAAAATGTTCCACAGGAAAATAAATGCATGTCAGAGAATACTTGTCCCGTTTTTGTTGAGTTACGTTGTTCTCCCTCTCTCCTGCAGTTGGAGTGTTTCCTGGAGCCGCTTTCAATACCGTGCCACCAAACCGGAACCATGTTTTGGCGCCTGTCAACGACCCAGGTGCAGCAGGAGCGGCAGAACTTCCTGATTTATGTTGTCCTAAGTGCAACTACTTGGCTCCAGATATGGACACATTGCAGATACATGTCATGGACTGTATACAGTGATGCTTTGTGCAAGCATAGTTTAATACACCGTCAAGTCAACATACACACGCACACACATGTAGTATATTTACTGGTCGTCCAGAAAGCATTCACTCCCCATCACTTTTTCAAAATTTGGTACATGCACTTTTTCCAAAACCCACCTGAGTACCGTTTTGTTTTTAATCTAGGCAAAATAACCCAAAATCAAAAAGGGAAGATGTTTTCTAACATTTTTGTAAAGTTACAAAAAATGAAGAAAAAAAATGTCAAAAAAAATTATAATTGCATAAGTATTCACACCCTTTTCAATGACAGTCAAAGTTGAGCATCTGATTTCTTCTGATCATCCTTGGGTTTCTTCTTCAACCGATTGAAGTCCACTAGCAGTAAATTCAGTTGCCTGAACATGACATGGTCTGTAGAAAATCTCACAGGAGACAATGCATGTCTCCAAGCAGTGAAGTCAAAGGAATCATTTGTAGACCATGGAGACTGGATTGTGTCAAAACAAAAATATGAGGAAGGATAGAAAGACATGAGCTATGAAGATGGTGGTGTCCATTATTTGGAAATTGAAGAAATTGTGATCCTCTTTAGATCTGGCTGCCCGACCAAACAGAGGGGCCTTGGTCAGAGGTGACCGATAACCCAATGGTTATGAAGATAGAGCTCATGTATTAACTTGAAAAGGTATGGGAACGATCCATAAAGCCAACCATTGCTAATGGTTTCCACCGATCAGGTCTTTATGGTAGATTGACCTGAACTTACAGTATCTTATCAGGAGAAGAACAGGCATTACTCATTGCTGCCGCCATGAAATATCTTGGCATCATGCTTGGGGAATGTTTTTCTGCAGCAGGAACCGACTGACCAGTCAGCATGGAGAGTATGATGACAGCCATAGAGTTTTCCGACCTTCAAGCTAAAGACATTCATATTTCACAACAAAAATGACCTGAAGCAAACATCCAAAACAATAAAGGGGTTTACTATAAGAGAAATCTGGGATATCCCTGAGTGGCCCAGCCAGAGCCCGGGCTTAAATCCAACTGAACATCTTTTATTCGGCGACCCTTCCTGGCCAACCTGACTGAGCGTGGACCTGCAGAGAAGAATGTTAAAATGACCCCAAAGCCAGTATGCAAAGCTCATATGGACCTACCCAAGAAGACATGAGGCTAGGGTTGCTGCCAAAGGTGCTTCCACAAAATATTAAGCCATGTATGCAAATATTTGTCACTATTATTTTAAAGTGTTTACATTTAAGTATAATCACAGAATACATTCTGGCAATGTAAGAAAATGTGTGGGGGAAAATGAAGGGGTGTGAATACTTTCTGGATCCACTGTACCTTCAGTGTGTCTGCGTCCAGCTCGGGGCACAGCCTGGAAAAAACGTGTTTGGTTGTTGCACCTTATTTACTTTCTACCATACAAAGAAAATACTCAAACCTAAACCTGGTTTGGATCCTAATATATTAAAATAAGGAGAAGGTTTGTCAATGCAAATGAGAAGATGTCTATAGTATTTTCTCTCCTGCTTTCTGAATTCACATTCTGCTGTCCATCCACGTATTTTCTGCCAACTCCTGGTCTTTTGTTTCTCACCACCCCTCCCCTTGCATTCCATCCAAGATCCCACAACGGTTTACATGATTCAACTTCCCCTTTTCACCTTCTGTCTCTTGTGCAAACAAATGGGAAACTACATGCTGTGAAGTACATGTGTATACTTTGACATCAACATCCGACATATCAGTATTCATTGGACCTAATACTAAAAAATGTGACGATTTATTTAAAAGGTGAAGACGCGTGTAAAATTTACATGGCGAGCTTTAAAGGATAAAGAGAATTCCAGTGTTTTGGTTGTAAAAGTAGCTTTCTGCATTGACCCAAAACATGTATTACGTGGTAGAGATGGATTTGCTCTTGTTGGAAAGAAAAGTAGCCATTCTCTATGTTCTGTGCCTGTGTTTTGATTGTGCTGCTGCTTTATCTCTGATGCTAAACCTGACCCTTAACCCATCATGCCTCCTGCTGTGCCCCTCTTATCCTGTCTTATCTTTACCTTTCACGCCTGCTCTTTATCAATATGAATGTAAGCAAATTAAAGTTCATTTATTGTATTGTGAGAATATTCTTTGTAATCAAATGTGATTTGTTGCAAGGATTCCCAAAATAAATCATTTATTCAATTGTCTTTTTATTTTGTAGTGACGGTTTAACGAGCTACTGGAAAGAGACCATTAAGGGTGGCTAGAAAGGGGCGTCGAGCTCTTCTATTTGAAGCATTTCCCGCAGGATATTTGAGCAGTTAAAAAAAAAAACTACGTCTGGTAATTACAGCCAACTGTTAAGGTGAAAGGGAAAAGTTTCAAGGAAAAGATGTCTGTTTCCTTTGGACGTTGTTCACTGGTGGTCCAGCTCAACCGCCCTGTTCTGCAACGCGCTTCCTGAACGTGAACTCAACCTGGAGCCGGAAGGTCATTTTTGGACTTTTCAAAATAAACTTCCTGCGCCTTGTTTATTCCCAACTCCATTCTGAGATAATGCGCGCAAGAAGTGCAGGTTGCGATATTTAGACGTTTTGAATACACATGTGCGACATTAATTAGTCTTGACTGTTGAATTAAGTTGAACACATTCAAGTTTTCATAAGGTTTGTCAGGAAGTGAAAGGGACTTTATTTTGGTAACCCGTGTCTCCCATTCACGCAGCGGCCACCAGACGCTCGCCCCATGTTGCGTCTCTGCCTGTCGGGCCGAGCTTTGCGACTCGCAACGTGCTTTCAGAGCGGTCTGCGCGCAGGCATGTCGGGCTCACCTACCCCACCCCCCTCGGCGGAGGCTGCAGGGTCCGGGGGGAGTTTCCCCCCTGGATACAAGCCTTTCAAACCCGAGGAGCACGGCTTGGAGCGCGGGTTTCGTCTCACAGCTTTCTCGGA
The DNA here is from genome assembly GCA_037039145.1 of Fundulus diaphanus. Taxonomy (NCBI): domain Eukaryota; kingdom Metazoa; phylum Chordata; class Actinopteri; order Cyprinodontiformes; family Fundulidae; genus Fundulus; species Fundulus diaphanus. The sequence goes on along the minus strand of CM073129.1, from coordinate 6,484,858 downwards.
GCTGAAGGGATGAGGATGCAAGGTCCCGCAGGAGGTTCTGCTCAAACTCCTCGCGGGACTGGAAACGGACCGAGAAGACGGGCCAGGGAAGGCTGGAGACCAGGGTTCCGAGTTCGGCCAACAGGTGTCCGGTCCCCGGCTTGGTAAGAGCTCCGCGCTGCGCTCCGAGCTGCCAAACCCCGGCGGCTAACCCAAGTTAGCTAACGAACTGCTGCTAAGCCTGTTAGCTTTAACAGCTATGACAGATGCTACGGGCCGGTGGCAGTCTGAGAAAAGCCCTTTTTGCACATCATATGATCACCTCAGGGGGATGCATGGGAATGCTAGTTTGTTTCGGGAGCTGCTAAATGACTCCTTAGGGTGTATGATTCAGCTGAAATAGCCTCGAGTCCGAAGTCCATCACTGGCAGGAGTCACAGCGGCAAGCCTGAAAGTCCAGAAGGACTGGGCGATACGGACCGAAAATAATACCTCCGTTTTTTTACGCTGAATGCTGATATACGAATCGATATTTATCTCGATACGTTTTTCCCCCCATGAAGTATAAAAAGGCAGCAAGGCTTTATCCCAAATGTCTCACAGGCACGTTTTTTTTAAACAGCTGTAGATAAAGATGAGAACCGGCAAAAAAAATAACATACTGGAATACAGAAAAGTGTAATTGTAATGGAACGCAGACCCTCTCCATATAAACGATACAGTCTCATTTTATATCTGTTTTTTTAAATGTCGGTACTTTTGAAGTCTCGATATATTGCCCAGCCCTAGTTACCAGTGACTGGTGCTGCTCCAGATAGACAGAGTAGCGGCCTGGTTAAAACTAACGTGGTTTTAAGGGCGGATCTTTCACTTCAATGGAGAAAAGCTGTCTTTCTGTTCACTCTAGGTATAGGGATGGACAGCTGTGTGATTCCATTGAGGCATGGAGGTCTATCACTGGTCCAGACCACGGATTTCTTCTACCCTCTGGTAGAAGATCCATATATGATGGTAAGTTTTTGTGTTTCCACCGATAAATGACCATAGACTGAAGAAACATGAAGTCGCAAGGTTGATCCCCTTTGCCTGGTGGCCTTGCTGGAGTAGCTGCACGCCCCCAGTCCTAATAGTTCCGCTGGAGTTTTCTTCTCGATTTAGAGAATACAATTTTCTAGGGGGAGGGGCGGCCTAGTGGTTGGGAGAGCAGGGCGCTTGCGTCCTGGAGAGATTGCAAAGGTTCCCGGTACCACTCCGGGTCCCTGAGCAAGGCCCTTAGCCCTTGAATACTCCCCGGGTTGGTTAAATGCAGAGGACACGATTCATTGGAATGTGTGCTGTAATGACAATAAAGATGATGATTACTATAAAAAATATACTAATATGTTGCACCATTTGTAGATATAAGAAGTGAAAAGTGTTTTTGGTCAGTCGGAAAGAAAAGGCTCCTGTACTTTGAAAGCTCCCAGCGGTCCATCCGTTCCTGCCGGCTAAACGCTCCCAGAAGCGTTGGCCTGCTCTGTAACTTCGCTCATCTGACGCCATCTGATTGCTGCCCTCAGTGATTCCACCTTTTCAATGATTAATGCGACAAAGTGTTCATGACTAACTGAGCGAGCTTAGCTATCAGTAAGGGTTTAATGTACTGCAGGAGGTCTAACCTGGACCGCCTCACCTCTGGAAGGACTGCCATCACGGTTAATATGTACGACCGGCAATTTCTTAGCTTCATCTGAGGAGCATTTGTTCTAAAATGCGTCTTTCTGCTCCGTTTGTGGCGTTAACGTTAGTAACCATGTAATATGCGGTTATTCCCATGGAACAATCCTGTAGTACAGAGGAGGATCAGGCATCTGGCCACACTGCAGTATTACAGCTCGGCCAGTTCACTTTCACTTCAAAGCCGTGTGTGTTTTCAGTTTCAGCTGGATGGAGAGAACGCACACAGTGCTGCAGCAGCTCCGTAAGGACTGTCACATGTTACTCCCCACCCCCAGGGTGATGGAAATTAACAGAAGGATCTAAGAGTGTTGAAAGTAGGGCTTCGAGGCAGTTTGCGTTAAATTAGACACTTAGACCATCGTGGGGCACGAACAGATTAAGGTTTAAACAAAATGTATATTCATTGTTTACTGCTTAGCTTAGCTGTTTACTACACATGCACCAATCAGCAGGGGTCCAGTCTCCTTTTTTTGACTAAAACTTTGAGCTGCCATTCTCTGATTTCCCTGTCAGAATGAATATATAGTGAGATACAGGAGCAGTACTTAAAGCATCGTTTCCAAATGGAGCTGGACCAGAGGCAGCGTCACGTCATGCCTGCAGAGAGGTAGCTGCTAAACATGGCTTCCCCTTTTAAAAGCCACGCTCACGTCATTACAGGGAGGACGTTTTAAACTGGGTTTAGCATCCTATTAATTGGGATTTGCGTGGCTAGCATTACTAAAACGCGGGTGTCAGTTTGTGTTCCCCACAGACCGTAGATCCTTACCTCAACGCTGGCTCTTTAAAAGGCCGTTGATGTTTCCAAGCCCGGCATGTTCCGTGACCGGCCCGTTCCCAGCGGTCCACAGCCTCCCTGCTGTTGGCTGAACCTTTCGCTGTCTGCCTCTTACCGTCTCATAGTCTGAATGAATAGTTGACACGTCAGACAAAAAGTACAGCTGTTTGAACAGCCTCTCCCAGCTGTGCGCCCTCTGATGTACTCTATGAAGCCCGCTGATGCTGAAAGTAGCGCTTTTTAGGTCCGTCTTACTCAAACATCTTCACAGTGAGGAGTAGTGTTGTCTGGGGGAACTAGTCGCACTTAGTGTGGTGCTGTTCTTATCTATCGGACATGACGTGCATGTGAAAGATTACTGAAATGTTTTTGAACTTGAACCCTAAACACCAGTAAGCCCTCCACAGCTCCACTGTCCTCGTTGAAGAAAGAACTACAGCCAGTGATGGCGATGCAGCTGCTTGATCTCCTTCCCTCCTGTGTCCCAGGGAAGGATAGCTTGTGCGAACGTTCTGAGCGATCTCTACGCCATGGGCATCACGGAGTGTGACAACATGCTGATGTTGCTGAGCCTCAGCCAGAAGATGAATGATAAGGTAGCGTAACCTGAGCTCAGCGGTGAGCCGCAGTGACGCCGCTGTTCTAACAGGCCGCCTCAAGTCCAAGCATCTTTTAGTTTCTCCTCATTGGCATTGATTAGATTAGATTAGGTTTGACTTGTATGTCATTTTAAAACTATAGCACACTACCACATTTGTTTTTAAAGAATATTTTATTGAATTTTGTTCAGGAATTAATGAGCAATATTACCAATAAAGCTATTATTAAAAGTATAGATGATCAATAAGGACCTTGGGTGTCATTGGTACTGTAGTTTCCTTTTTTCTTTTTAAATAATGAACGTTATTCAGCTTTACACTGTGGAGTTTAGCTTTGGCTATATTTGCATAGATTACTGTTGCTGCTTTAGTTCTTTCGTTTAGTTTTTTTATTCCCTTTGTGGTTGAATGCAAACCTTTTTCAATAAAGACATTTAGAGCCTGGATGTATGTTTTTTTTGTTTTGTTTGTTTTTTCTGCCTGCAGGACCGTGAGAGGGTGACACCGCTGATGATGAAGGGTTTTAGGGACGCTGCAGAGGAGGGGGGGACGTCGGTGACGGGCGGTCAGACGGTGATCAACCCCTGGATCATCGTGGGAGGCGTAGCGTCTGTCGTCTGCCAGCCTAATGAGTTCATCATGTGAGTCAGATATGATCTAGACGCACCAGCCAAGCATGTGGGGCAGCGGGTTCACGTAGACGTTTTAGTTTCACTCTGAAAACTTTCCAAGGATCCTGCTCCGTCTAGAAGTCTGGAATTTTAACATGAAAAATGTCTTTTTTAATTTTTATTTATGTTTTAGCATTGACTCGACTGATTCTCTGATAGCTTTGTCACATAACAGACAAGGCTTGACAATGCAAAGGATGAGACTGAAGTGAATCCAGTAACATTAGTGTTTTGGTTAGAGTGAAATTAAAAAGTGACATTTTCCACTCATTCCTGCTCTACAGGAATGGTTGTTCCCGTTCTCATCAGAAGGTGGCGCTGTTGTCTACAGCTGGTTGTTCGTTGGTGTGGATGAGTCGGCTAAAGTCAGAAAGGAGAAAGGAAACGATTAGCCAGGGTTTGAAAGCTTAAATCTAATCACCGTTCAGTTTGGGCTTGTCGGTGGAGAAGCGGTCTTTTTTTTTGTTGATGACTTCTTAAGTAAGAAAAGACTCTTGATGCTGAAACTACACTTTAACACATTTAATCTAAACAAGCCAGAGGAATGGGACAGCTTCAGGACTGGACTCTCATCTCCATCACGATGAAGGAACGGGTAAAATCAGGAAGCGAGAGCTTCAAAAGATCATTTCCATCAGCATTATATAGACTCTAGAGTGCACACTCCCATGCAAGGGACATGACATCAGTGGTCCTCGCATTACATTGGTGGAGAACGTCTCACCATGTTCTGGACGTGACCAGGCTGACCCATTTTCATTATTCAGTTCATCTTGTCCAATCTAAACATGTCAGCCTCTGAGTCCTCGGTGTCCGTCCGTTATCTGTTGTTTCCCCGGTAACTGCTTCCTGCAGCTCCAGCATCTGTAGTCTCATAACCTTTAACACCAGTAAGCTTTTACAGACCTACCCCTTTAAATTCTAGGCTTTTGCTTTTTTTCTTACCTTCCTGTATATCTTGAGCTTAGGCTTAAATCAGTTTAAAACCTGGCAAAGACGACATCTTTTTTAAGACCTCTGACTTTACTAAAGATCTTTATTCATCCCTGGTTTGGAAGGTGGACATTTGAATAAAATACAACACAAATAAAACTATTCAAACGATTGGATTTACAGTTTAAAAAAGGGAAGTGTCTTAAATCTAAAAAAAGTTTGACCCCACCGGGTTAAAGTGGTGGCTCAGATGCAATGTTCCCCCTAATTTTTCATGTGTCTGAGCAAACACACAAACTCCCTGAGCGTTCACTTGACCTCTGTGAGCAACATCACACGAGCACACTCAGGGTACATTACGCCTGTCCAAAACCTGAGGTTATATCAAGCTACATGGCTTAATAAAAGAATCAAGTTACAGCAATAATTTCTTTTAGGTTATTTAGTTTAGATAAAACTGATTTAGCCGATTACATGAAAAAGACAAAATTCTTGGATTTTTTTAAAGAGCTGTGTAGCATATTTTTATTTACAAGTAGGGGTCCTACTAAGGAAGAGTTCCACTCTTATTTCCATTAAATTATTTACATTTTCTGCAGCTTTATTTAGCTCAAGCATGTGGTATTGTATAGCCTCTCTTCTGTCAGTCTGCTCCAGGGCAGCTGTGGCTACTAACATAGCTCACCACCATCAGGGTGTGAATGGGTGAATGATTGACCAATGTAAAGCACTTTGGGGTCGTCAGATGATTTATTTCAATATTCTCAGCCACACATCGCTTTTTCTAACACGAGGGAACGCTCTCAGTTCTGAACAATTTCTTTGTGCTGCTCCTTTTTTTACATACCAACGACAGCTTTTTAATAACATAGGAGACGCAGAAAATGTTTCAGAGGCAACTGTATGTCGTACTATCAATGTTACTGTTGCATGTTTAAAGTTGTTCCATAGTCAGAGGGCTACGGCAGATTTCTTCACTTACATAGCACTACCTTTACTTCAGAGGGAAATATACATATAGCTTATATGAACAATATAAAGTAATGTTGGCACAAATTAAACACTTACAAGACAATTAATGTCAACTCATTTTTAGAAGGATGGGTGAACAATGCTGGCAAAAAAATGAACATATCAGTTATTTCAATAACTCACACCATCCCAATATTAATTGCATATGTTGAATATAGCCAATTAATGATTTACTTGAGTATGTTTAAACATAGGAAAACTTAGAACTTAACCATACCTGATTAAACTTCATCAAGATTGGCTGCCATGTCCTTTCAATGCTTTTTGTAATCAATGCGCCCCACTTCCCCCTTTTGTGTTGAATTAGTGAAGTGTGAGAAAAACAGCTTTAATTCTCCATCAAATAACTATCATATCAAGCCAACTCGCTTTTTCAGCAGCAACAGCATTATTTCTTATGGTTAAATATTCTCCATATGCCTTCATTAAAAATTTCTAATTCCACTCGCGGGAAATGCGCACTTTCAGGCTTATTTCCTGTCGTTCCCATGTTGAAGCACGTCATCTGCGTTCCATTGATCAGGGCTTTTTTCATGCTCGTGCTCGCGTTGAAGTCATGGTTGGTTGGACACTGAGTTTAGTTACCTGGCTGATATCACCTGTTCTGAAACCGAAAACCCGAGTATGACAGAGGGAGGAAGAACTACTCAGAGCAGCAGCTTTCTACTCGGGGTAGATCGGTAATTTTTTTTGTAACGGTCCCAGAACAAAGACGCACACCGCAACCTGCCCAACTATAAAGGCATCTGCCCCACCCATCAATCAGCGGTGCGCTCTGATCAGCACCTGCCGCTCACAGAGCAGGACCGTGGAACACCATCTCACCAGAGTTGCAAAATGGTACAAAATAACTTGGTTTATTATTATTTTGTTTACAGTTAAGCTTGGATTTTATTTTCTGCGCAGCTTAGAGGGAACACTGCTCAGATGGCAACCGGGTTCACTTTATGGATTTAAAAACCTGAACCTGCATGACTGAATGCAGGGCAACCTCCTGCTCTAAAGGATCGTCCAATCAGCTCGCTCTAAACTCTAGTTGCTGATGTTTTCACTTTCTGACAAGCAACAAACTTCACTTCACTTCACTTCTCCAGTTATCGGGGCTCCAAGCGGCTACTGCTTGTTGGCATGATGGCTCTGGAGCTCCTAAAATTCAGCACCAGTGTTGTTGGAGGAGAAAAGAACCTGTTTTTGTTTCACTTATTGTTATCCAGTGCTGTTCTGAGTCCCTTTGAGTCTGAAACGCTGATGTTAGATCAACCATTTCCTTTTGGTCCAAAGTGAAATGAACTGAGGATGACACGTAACACGCAGGAGATCTACTCACCGTTGATGTTTTTGTTGATTGTTTTTGTCCCAGGCCCGATGGCGCTGTACCAGGTGACGTGCTGGTTCTCACCAAACCTCTGGGGACCCGAGTGGCCGTAAACGCCCACCAATGGCTCGATCAGGTCAGCCACTCAATGTTCAACATTATTATGCTGATGTTCATATTTTCATTCTTCTTTGCTTCAGTTGGAAAATGCCTTTTCTAGGCCTGGGTTGTTGAGCACCTGGAGCAGCTGGCTGATGTTGTTATAGAGATCCAATTATTTTATTTTTCTTTCTTTTTTTTTTTTTTACAATAAAATGTAGGGAATTTAAAAGTAAAATTCTCTTTATACCATATTTCTAAAAATGCATTAAAATGTGGTCCAGGATCAGAAGAGATCTGGAAGTGAGGAGGAGTGTTAGAACTTATTTAGACACGGAACAAGCATTGATAAAAGCAGCTCTGACCACAGCGTAACGCATGTTTGTTCTGTCAAACCAGCATAATTCATGTTCACTATATTAATCAGTCGATGAAAAATACGATTTACTTTATTCATTAACTGATGATCGTTTTCTTTATGTTTTAAAGTGATATTGGGATTAGAAACGGTGTAGCCTCTGGCCTTTAAGCTTTGGTCTGTTGGTTTACCCTGAAGTCTCAGGTTTAGGAGGCATAAAGATAATTAAGCCCATCAGTGCGTGTTTTCCTAACTGCTGCACTTCTTTGGGCTAAAAAAACAAATGAATAAATGAATTGCAATCACTAGAACTGGCTAAGTGGTTGAATAGCTGAGTGAAATGGAACCAGAGGGGGAACATAAAGGAGGGTTTCAATTTATAATAACTGAGTTTTCTGCCACGGTTGATTCAGTCTAGTTGATGATTCCTGAACATGTCAGTGGAAATGTGAAACGGTACCATTTCAACAGATTTTCCCTGACGAGACGCTGTGCAGGAACCTGCCTCTGCTGGAGCAGAGAGGGCAAAGAGAGCCGCGGTTGGGATTACAAAGCAATGGTCTCCAGCTATAAAACGCACCTTAAATATATTCACAGCAGTTACTCTAAAAAAAGCCACTTCAGACCGCATGGCAACATCGGCTGCTTTTTAATGGACTCACTCGGCTCCAGGCTGTTAATGTTACCCGTTCCTGGGCTTTCAGACCACTGCCTTCCTAGCAGCTAGAATTTCTGCCATGGAGCTCTGATCTGTCCCTGGTTTCAGCAGCCAGATGATGCGGATGCTGATGAAAGGTTCCCTAGTTCTAAGAAAAGGTTCCTGTCGTCAGAACCCACCTAGAGATTAGATGGTGCTTTAAAAAGCCTCTGTTGATTAGGGTTTATTGTCCTGATGCCTGTTTTTCTCTACCTCATCAGCCTGAAAAGTGGAACAGGATCAAGCTCGTTGTCACCAAGGAGGAAGTCAAAGAGGCGTACTATGAAGCCATGTTCTCCATGGCAACACTCAACCGAACAGGTATGACTCCTTCACCGCTCCCTGATGCTCTGCAGTCATCGATGGTCCCATTTCTTCCTGGCTCTGCATAAACACACACTTATGTGGCTTTCAGAGCCACGTTGACCCTTAAATCGACGTCTTCTGGAAGCTTTGTCATAAAGTCTGCCGTGATTAAGCTGCGCTTCCGTTTCTGCTGCAGCGGCCAGCCTGATGCACAAGTACCAGGCCCACGCCGCGACGGACGTGACGGGTTTCGGTTTGCTGGGGCACGCCAACAACCTGGCAGCGCAGCAGAAAAACGAAGTGGCCTTCGTTATCCACAACCTACCAATCATAGCCAAGATGAGTGCCATCAGTAAAGCTTGTGGAAACCTGTTCAACCTGCTGCAGGGCCGATCGGCAGAGACCTCCGGTAGGAACAAAGGGCAGCCTGTACAGGCCTCCTGCGCACCATAAACAGGATGTTACTGCTTTTATTGGATATTATCACAGATAAAAATGATAGCCTATTTTTGGGTTCCCACGGCACAACCTGTATTGTTGTCCAACACATTTTCTGTTGCTGAGACGGTCATTCAATACGTCCTAAACAATGTAACTAAACTGCATGTGTTGCTAAATGGACCAGACTAAAGTTCAAAGAAAAGAGAAACTTGGGAAAACCTTTAGAAATCTTGAATGAGATCACTTTAGGATTAGAAGACAGCCTGGATGCCTGGGTAAAACCATATTAATCAGCAAAGAGTGCGTCCAGACTAATCCTCCCTGCTGTCCTTCCCAACAGGTGGGCTGCTGGTGTGCTTGCCCAGAGAGCAGGCAGCCAAGTTCTGCTCCGAGATGAAGAGCCTCAACGCGGCGCAGGGGGCCTCAAATGGAGCCTGGATCATTGGGATCGTAGAAAAGGGCGACCGCCAGGCGCGCATAATCGATAAACCTCGCATCATCGAGGTGCCACCACGAGGAAGCCAGGGAGCCAATCAGGATAACAGTGTCGCCAACCCGGACCCCAGCAGCAATTTGTCTTAGACAAAGCTGCTGCCTCTGATACTACTCTGGAGCGTGTGGGAGTGAGTGAGTGAGTGTGTGAGTGAATCTGAAGTTTAGTCAAACTGGTGAAGGGTCCTGAACCAAAATGAGTGTCAGCTGTTGAAAGAAGGCAACTTTTACCTTTGATGTAAGGGTACTTTCTAACCCCATTCCTTTAGAGCGTAACACCTCATCTTTTCATAATTTCTTAACCTGTTTTATTTAATTGTTGGGATCTATTAAATTGAGATGTTGAACAAGTGATGTGGAAAATAAATGGATCATCAATCCTGGCACCTGGTTCTGCCCACTGGGCTCACTGGAAGGCTTGAGCAGCTTCCTTAGAACAGCGGGGCAGTGTCCAGGATGTCTGCATCTGACGGCTCTTCGGCCATCCAACACAGAGTCCCTCCCTCTTTTCCTGTTTTATGAAGCGCTGCTTATTAAACCCGAATCTCTGGGCCAAGCAGGGCGGATGTTTGCAGTAGGATTAGAGGTGGGGCTGAAACTGCTGGAGCTTTGAAGCTGTTTGTGTGTAGATTTTTCTGCATTTCACATTCAATAAAACCATCAAAACTCTCTTTGTTTTTGTGTGGAATAGAAAAAACAGAGAAATGTTAAAGCTGGCAAAATTCAAAGACCTAATTTCATTATGGAAGGCATCAAGGAAATTCCAGGTCTGGATAAACATGAAAAAAATGAAATAAAGTGCGTATTTTATGAAACATGTTTGTATTTTTACACTTTCTTCTTTGCCCCATGTCTATGTATTTTATCTATCAATGTTTTTTATCCATTTGGCTTTCTTTTTATGCATTCTTAAAGTGTGTTGTTTTAAGCCTGGCCTTGACAAAGAAAAATGCATTTTTGCGTTTACAATTTGAAAATGGGACAGAAATGGGCTGAAAACTGCTGGTTCTGGAAAAGTAATGGATCTTGGTACAGAAATGTGCAAATCCAACCTTCTAATTTAGCTATACTTTTACTGGAAGCCAGATATGTTAAATGGATTAGCTGAAACAAAAAGGCCAATTTTTGCCAGTAACCGTGCCCATCGGTGTTTGTAGGGAGAAGGTATGTGGGAGGTGGGGACACAAGTCAATTATATTTTGAGCTTTTTGGTTGAAGAATGAGGTTAAATTATTTGTCTCAGTACGTAAAACCTCAGATTTATCAAGTTGAATATTTAAAAAGATAATATTTTTGTTAATCTGTAAAAAATCTGGCATCATTGGGTACAAAAGTGTCTAGCCTTGGGTGCCATTTATGGATGAACCGCCAGGAGGAGTCACAATTTGAGAAGCATGAATTAAAAAGACCACAGGGAAATTGTTGGCAGCAGCACCATGGAATGATGATCAATAAACAAATCTATTGAGTATTTAAATACAAATTTATTTGTTCCTCTACCCGAAATATTATGTAAAAGTGGTGCTCATTGAATAAATTAGCCCAAAGCCAGCCGTTTTCATTTGATGTGTGAAAATCAAGGGTCAGTTTTTATTGAACTAACGTGAAGACATTTTACTCTGAAGCAAAATCGACTAAAAATGTGTTGTACACATTCATTAATACCGTCTTTCCTTTATTTCCAACACGACGGTGTTGTAATTCTACTCCAGGACAGCAGAGGGCAGAGGGGAAAGACGTCAAGGAGCTGCAGAAGAAAAGGAAACACGGAAGCGTGGCGATGTAAACAAAGCTGTCATCCCCGCAGCTCCTTCCGGAGGAAATTAGCATCTTGAAGATCTATTTGGTACTGATGTTGTATTTAACCCACAGTGTGTTTGTTCTCCCTGTGTAAGCTCTAATGTTAGGATGGTAAAGAGTTCATATCTGCTGTTTCTATAGTTCTCATCATGCCGTATCTCGGCGGTAAGGAGGCGGTGAGGGAGCTCAGGAGGGCTCTGTCCAACCCCAACATCCAGTCCGACCCCCTGCGGTACCGGAACGTCGTGCTCAAAGTCATCAGGTGGATCTCTGAGTCCCACTCACCTGCTGTGCCTGCAGGGCCGAACCTCTCCAGTTCATAGACGGGCCCGCAGACCCTGCCTCAGGGCCCCCCTCAGACCAGAATGGGTGCCATGCAGCACAGGACCAGAGAAACATGGAAGCAGAATCAAAACCTGTTTAGACACGACTTCCAAAACGTCTTCCTATTAATAATGAAACACGAGCAACTGCTCTATATTATTAATGTCTTTCTGAAAGATTGTAAAGGGGAATTATATATTTGCCTAAACTTGTGATACAAAGCAAGAATAACAGAGTTGCCGACTGATGATCTGAAAGTATTTCTGTTTGAGACCACCTGCACCAGTCATTGGCTCAAGTCAAGCACTTCCAGTGCAGGTTAACATTAAGAACCATGACACGTACTGCTGAATGAGTTTCACGTTCTAGAGTATCTTAAAGCCAGCAGTCTCCCTGTGTAATAATACACAGAGAATAGAGATATTTACCTTAACTCTGAGATTTTCTCAAGTTTGTTACATTACAAAATCCAGCTTTATCATAAAGGGGGATGTTGAGAGCAGTAAAACAGAGACTTGCATGTACTCCACCCACCTTTCTGTTATCTGTTGATGGTCCTGGTGTCTCTCACTCTCTGGCAGCCTGAATTAATATTTCATAGATCAGTTTCCTTTTGATTAGCGTCGTACATGTCTGGACTTCCCCTGACTTTGTTTTAAACATCCCACACATGTGGCAAACAGCTAACTTTGGTTGTCTTTCCTCACTAACTGCCTCTACACTGAAGAGTTGTCCTTAGCCTGGAGCCTATCTGGAGACCAACATTTTTGTCTTTTTGCTCAAGCTCAGTCTGGGGATTTTCAACCCCTGCCACATGTCTTAGTTGGATTCAGCTCTGGACCTTTTACGGACTGCTGCAAATCATTGCTACATCTTTCCAAAGACTGGCCTATATGTAGCTCTGCCCATCTTCTCATCAGCTCTGACCGTTTTCCTTTCCTGGCTGAAGAAAAGGTTCCCCAAAGCCTGATGCTGCCACGATCATATTTCACAGTGTGTGATGATGTCTTCAGGCTCATATAGCAAACAACACTTCAGATTTTTATTTGTAGACATAATTGAAAACGATCTATAATTTTCCTTCCACTTTACACTAGCTTACCAATATGTGATGATAATTTTCTGATTTTTAACTCGTCTCTTCACCCCCTCCTCCACCTCAGGGCTATGTCTCAGGGTGTGGATGTCTCCGAGCTGTTCAGTGAGATGGTGAAGGCCTGCGCCACGGTAGATGTGGTCCAGAAGAAACTGGTGTACGTCTTCCTGTGTTGCTACGCCCACCTAAACCCGGAGCTGTCCCTGCTGGTCGTCAACACTCTGAGGAAAGACTGCCTGGATCCGAACCCCATGGTTCGCAGCCTGGCGCTGAGAAGCATGACCAACCTCAGGTAAGCTGAGAGAGATGAACGGAGCTGAGTGCGAGGCTTGCAGCATTCCCTGACAGATTTCTGACCGTCGTGTGTGTGTTTGGCAGGTTGCCCAGCTTGGTGGAGTATGTGGAGCAACCTCTGACAGCAGGACTGAGAGACAGAGCGGCTTGTGTCCGACGGGTGGCTGTTCTTGGCTGGGCCAAACTACATAGTCTCCAACCGGGCTCTGAAATAGGTGGACTTTACATTTCTTCTCTTTGTCTCTTAAAAAAAAAAAAAAAAAAAAAAACAAAAAAACAAGCGCCATTGGTTCTCAAAGTTCATTGCCTATAGACTCTCAGCAAACTCAAACACTTCAGCTTTAATGCATGAGATCACCTCACCCATCACCCATAATCAGTGTATTTGCTCAGCCAGACCTGGCAGCTACTTTCTCTTTTACTTCCTTTGGAAGCAACAAGGGTGGATGGATTTAGGTTTTCAGCTACTGCTTGTGAATGCCATCTATTTTTGTTAGTTTTTTTAAAACATACACTACCGTTCAAAAGTTTGGGGTCACATTGAAATTTCCTTATTTTTGAAGGAAAAGCACTGTACTTTTCAATGAAGATAACTTTAAACTAGTCTTAACTAACTTTAAGAAATACACTCTATACATTGCTAATGTGGTAAATGACTATTCTAGCTGCAAATGTCTGGTTTTTGGTGCAATATCTACATAGGTGTATAGAGTCCCATTTCCAGCAACTATCACTCCAGTGTTCTAATGGTACAATGTGTTTGCTCATTGGCTCAGAAGGCTAATTGATGATTAGAAAACCCTTGTGCAATCATATTCACACATCTGAAAACAGTTTAGCTTGTTACAGAAGCTACAAAACTGACCTTCCTTTGAGCAGATTGAGTTTCTGGAGCATCACATTTGTGGGGTCAATTAAATGCTCAAAATGGCCAGAAAAAAAGAACTTTCATCTGAAATTCGACAGTCTATTCTTGTTCTTAGAAATGAAGGCTATTCCATGCGAGAAATTGCTAAGAAATTGAAGATTTCCTACAACGGTGTGTACTACTCCCTTCAGAGGACAGCACAAACAGGCTCTAACCAGAGTAGAAAAAGAAGTGGGGGGCCGCGTTGCACAACTGAGCAAGAAGATAAGTACATTAGAGTCTCTAGTTTGAGAAACAGACGGCTCACAGGTCCCCAACTGGCATCTTCATTAAATAGTACCCGCAAAACACCAGTGTCAACATCTACAGCGAAGAGGCGCCTGCGGGATTCTGGGCTTCACGGCAGAGTGGCAAAGAAAAAGCCATATCTGAGACTGGCCAATAAAAGAAAAAGATTAAGATGGGCAAAAGAACACAGACGTTGGACAGAGGAAGACTGGAAAAAAGTGTTGTGGACGGATGAATCCAAGTTTGAGGTGTTTGGATCACAAAGAAGAACGCTTGTGAGACGCAGAACAAATGAAAAGATGCTGGAAGAATGCCTGACGCCATCTGTTAAGCATGGTGGAGGTAATGTGATGGTCTGAGGTTGCTTTGGTGCTGGTAAGGTGGGAGATTTGTACAGGGTAAAAGGGATTCTGAATAAGGAAGGCTATCACTCCATTTTGCAACGCCATGCCATGCCCAGTGGACAGCGCTTGATTGGAGCCAATTTCATCCTACAACAGGACAATGACCCTAAACACACCTCCAAATTGTGCAAGAACTATTTAGAGCAGAAGCAGGCAGCTGGTATTCTATCGGTAATGGAGTGGCCAGCGCAGTCACCAGATCTGAACCCCATTGAGCTGTTGTGGGAGCAGCTTGACCGTATGGTACGCAAGAAGTGCCCATCCAACCAATCCAACTTGTGGGAGCTGCTTCTGGAAGCGTGGGGTGCAATTTCTCCAGATTACCTCAACAAATTAACAGCTAGAATGCCAAAGGTCTGCAATGCTGTAGTTGCTGCAAATGGAGGATTCTTTGACGAAAGCAAAGTTTGATGTAAAAAAAATCTTATTTCAAATACAAATCATTATTTCTAACCTTGTCAATGTCTTCACTCTATTTTCTATTCATTTCACAACATGTGATGGTGAATAAGTGTGACTTTTCACGGAAAACACAAAATTGTTTGGGTGACCCCAAACTTTTGAACGGTAGTATATATTACAAAATGGTAAAATATATCATACGTTCTCTGTCAAATTAGATTTTACTGATCAAACTGGAATACCTGATAAGCACCAGACATGACTACACTGGAGTTGATTCTGGATGTCCAGATCTTTTGTGAACTATTATTAATAGGAAAATGGTTACTTATTAGAATTGATGGGTTTCAGTAAAGCAGCCTGTTGGTGGCGCCAGTGTTCATGTAGTTTATAATCTCATTTGATTATCAATCTCTGTTCTTTTTAATCCTTTACTTTAAATTTGAAGACCAATCATTTATGCACCACTAGTTTAAATTACAACACAATAATGTGCCCTAACATGTTGATCATGATGGGGTTAGTATTTCAGCATAGGTGGGTGGAGTGGGGGGGCTTTAAACACCATTTCACCCCATTTTAAGATTCCAGGAATTACTCCAAAAATATGGCATTGAGCATTCTATGTTCTTCTATTTTAGAATAAGATCTGCTTGTAAGGCATACGGAGTTCCCTGGGGTTCAGAGCTGATTGATCATCCAATTTCAAATTGCTTACAGTATGCTCCTAGAAAGATGGTCTCATATGTTTATTGCAAATTGACAAGTGAGAACGTTGGTAATCCAAAATCGGACTGGAAAAGAGTTTGGTATAATATTGAAAAGGCCTCTAAAAATCCTAACCACCAATATACTGTATACATAGGAAGTTTTGTCACAGAACGTATTTGACACAAATTATAAGGCAAAGAACTGGCACAGCACCAGATCCTGTCTGTACATTCTGCTACCCAGGGACTCCAGATTCTTTTATTCATGTAGTTTAAGAATACCCTGGAGTTCAGGACCTCTGGATCAAAGCAATATGTTGTCTCTCTGAAATACTTGAAGTTCCTCTCTCTATGGAGCCATCTATGCACTTCACTGTGTGTTAATTCACAAACAGGTCTTACGGATAAAATTTAGAAAATGTGGCTGGCCGGACTGACTGCAGCCAAGAAAATGATAGCCTCGAGGTGGAAGCCTCCTAACAATTAATCGTTTACTCACTGGCTCCGACTATACATTGTATATTTGGAACTGTCATCAAGGATCAACAATGCGTCTTCAATCATCATTGCAACGGGGAAAGACTTAATCTCCAAACCTGTCGAGGGACCAAGCAGTACATAGTGGAGGACACAGGTGTTGGATTCAAAAAGTGGGTTTTATTTAACCAAAGCACAAAAATATTTAACAAAGTCAGGAATTAAATTGGCATGCCATTAAAAGAGGTCAACTGAAAATACTGAACACAGACAGACACAAACAAAACTGACCTAATGAAATAACACACACGGGCCCTTAAATACTAGTTTAGCTAAACCATAGACACATACAATAGGGGAAAACAAAATGGCTGCCACATAACTACCAACTCAAACAATGAAATAAACCTAAACATCCCTTAAGACTCCCCCACTTGGCAAGAGGCACTTGGTTCAGTCCAATGAGGCCATCAGCTGCACTTCAGTGATCAGCCACGCCTTTTCCCATCCGGAAGGGGAAGCCAAACACCAAAGTAACTCAGACAAAGAAAAGAATATTAGTACAACATAAACTGAATTGACCTTGCCCTGTTAATATGTGTGCACTCAATATAAACAGTGTAAGGTGATAAAGGAATAAACTAAGAAATATAATTAAGGAATATTTAAAGTAATAACTAAAGTGAATTAAAGAGAAAGCAAATTGTTGTAGGGTGTGCTCTTACCCTGTGTGGCTTGCCATCACAAAACCTAAGGGTCAACTGTCAGATTAGGCCCTAGTGGGGGTGGAGGAGGTGTAGAAAATGTTAAAATGTTTATTGTGGAAGATTGGTAATATGTTCTGTTTGAACTGAATGCTTTCTAAAAAACTAAATGAAAAATAAATATATAAAATCATATACAATTTCTGGTATTTTAAAGACTAAAATAAAAATAAATACAAAATAAAGTTAGGCAGAAAATACTTTTCAAAATCATTTTGTTCAATGTGAAACCAATACTTATAGTAGTTATTGTGTATACACTATATTCCCAAAAGTATTTGGTCATCTGCGTTTACATGTACATGAACTTTGATGACATCTTATTCTTAACCTATAGGCTCAAATTTGTTGATGGCTATTTGCTCCCAGCAAAAGCTACTTTTACTATTCTGTAAACATCTTCCTACCAAACTGTATATGCCTGCAGCAAGGGAAGTGACTGGAACACCTGAATCCATTGATCAGCTGGTGTGCCCCAATACTTCTGGAAATATAGTTTATGTTAGAACAAAGCAAAAAACACTTCCATTGACAAAATCTACTGTTTGCTATACGCTTATTTGACCTCCAAATGGCTCAATAAGCTCAGCAGATAGAAAATAACGTTAAAACAACAAACACAAAGTCTCACTTTAACACAAACTGTAGGTGTGTCTCGCTGGTGCATTTTTGCTTAAAACAAGTCTGTTCTTTATCCAATGAAGTTACTCGCGGTGGACAGAAAGTAGCCAGAAACTTTACTCAACTAGTAGATACTTCTTGATAATTACTCAAGTAAAAATAAAGAGTACATTTCACTTAATCTACTCTTAAAACAACATTTTGTTCAAAAACTTACCCACCTAAATGTAACCAGTAAATGTAACTCTGGATTCCAAACACCTCATGCTTGTGATATTTTCCAGATGCCTCGGTCGTAAACGAGCTGTACAGCCTGCTGCGGGACGCCGACCCTGTGGTGATGGTGAACTGTCTCAGAGCTCTGGAGGAAATCCTGAAGGAGGAAGGAGGGGTGGTGATTAACAAGCCCATCACTCATCACCTCCTCAACAGGTTAGTCGAAATAAACGGCACTGGATTCTACTGGGACTTCATAAGACAGACAGTCATAATTCAAACCTGAGCAGTTTTGATGGGAAAGAGCGAAAATCTCTGATTCCAGCTGAGTTTGCACTAAAAGTCCCATTTGCATGAACCAAAGAACCCAGGGAGAAGGTTCTGGAAAAGTTTTAAGCAGAGTTTGGTTAGAAAAGCAGTTGCCCACGCATTGAACGTCTCACAGAGCTGTTTTCTCCCCATCACCTGAACATGGACAGAGGGTGGAGCACCTGCACACTTTCATAGACAGGACACGGCCGTCAGGTCTGAATACATTTGCAGGGCACTCTGTATGGATTATCTACCACTAAAGGAGGTTGTTTTGGCTTTTCAGTGTAACACATTATTTTGGATCAATTAAATGAAAACCTTTGACTTTGTTTTTCTAAAATGAGTATATACCCACATGGCCACTTCTAAAAATCTGAGTCTGTATTTCTAAGAGACCTCATTAGATTTAAATAGCCTGCTGAGCTGCTCATGTGAAAGCCAGTCCCCCACCCCTAGAAAAAGTAAAAAAATCTATTGCCAGCGATCCGTTTCAGCTAAAGGGAAACTTCACGTAGAACAAAGTATCAGCACAGAGAACTTAAAGCAAAACAAGAACAGAAAACAAATAAAGGGAAAAGCAGATGATGGACAGAAAGGGAAGTCATTCTAGTACTGTCTGTATGAGAACAGCAGGAAATCAGATTAAGGAAATTAGATCTTCATCATGAACCCCCATTAGCATCTGAAGGGAGAACAGGATGGACGAGGAAAGCAACAGCTCCAAACTATCTCCCCTTGGAGAAATGTTACAGTGGCAGGCTTCAAAAGACAGCCGGCTGTATTTGAAACCATTCCACCCACCCTGAACCTCATTTATTCTCCCTCCTGCTGACTGGAGGAAGATATAGATTCATTAAAACTGGATTTGGTAGACTGCAAAACAGCTTCCTCCCTGTTAAAGCAGTGAAACATCCAGTTCCGCCTCCATGGTTGCTAATTGGCCACAAGTTTATAAAGGTACATGGTACAAGTTTTGAAGTTAAATATTATTAATTTTCATTACCATACATGCCCTTACCATTGTGTAAATTAGTTATCCTCTATTTACCACAGTTGCCTCTATAGGCTCCAGTTCATGAGAGAGTGATTGGGGCTGAATCCTCCGGCCGTGGGTGTAACGTCCTGTGCGCTCTTGTTCTCCCGGCTACTTTGTTGAGTCTCCGCCGTCATTGACGCGTTAGTGGGAGAACACAGGCTAACGTCAATATTTATAGCGTTCTTACCTCAGAAGACATTACGCCTCGAAACAAAAGTCCTGTGCAGTCACAGCGTCAGATGCTATTCCTCTTCTCCCTGTTGTCATTTCAGCTTGTCGCCACAGGGGGCAAACGTCTGCAAAAATCCTGGAACTTGCGTAATTCTCCTTTAAGGTTAAATAAAGAGCACTGTCCTGACCCACTATCTTAATGAATTTTTGTTTAAAAAAAATTAGAATATGACATAAGTCCAATAAGATGAGGATTTTTTGGTGGACTTGCTGAAAATATGCCCATATTCTGTACAGTATATGCACTGAGTACTTGGCCACGGCTACATTTGCAGGCATTAATATATGACAACATCGTGGCATGGACACTGCATGACCACTGAGTATCTCCTTAGCCCAGGTAACGGCCTTCTGATGGTGTCTCTGTTCAGGAGTTGTTTAACTCAGTGAGTGTTGTGGCTGCGGTCCATGTTGATACGACCGTGTGTTTTGACTCATGAAGCTCTGAGTCCAGTTCCAGTCCGCACCTCGTGGTTCCCACCCACAACGTTGAGTAAGCTTTGCTTCACAAGCCGTGTTAAGGCCCCAGTTATCCCTGTAGCTTGTTTATTTTTCTCTACCACACATTCTTCATCCACTCCGGTTTCCATTAAGATTGTTGGCTGCAGCACTCTGTGAACTGGCAACGTTTTTACCAATCACCTTCTGTAGCTTACCCTTCTTGCGGAGGTTGTCAGTGACTTCAAGGCAACAGTCAATTTAGCAGTCTTCTCCATCATTGTGTAGGATGTGTTATAACATATTTAAGCATAAAAATACATTTCTTATCGGTGTTATTTAAATTCTATGATCATTAGAAATAAAATAATTAAAACACCTTAAATATGCTCCCCTGTGTTTTATAAATCTGAATAGGGAGTTTAAATTTTTGAGTTTAATTACTAAAGCACTTTTTGTTCAGTGACAATCTCAGTCCCTGAGATGCAGATGTATGTGTTTTCGTGTCTGTGTCGTGTGCTCTATGCTGTACTGGAAGTCTGAGGTGTACAGAGTGAAAAAGAATGGTGAGAGTGCAGTCCCCTGTGGTGCTCCTGAGCTGCAGACCAGACCCTTCACTCTCACAAACTGTGGTCTCCTTGTCAGGTAGTCTCTGATCCAGGCCTCTAGCTGAGTCTTCTGGAGTTTCTGACAAAAGCAAATCAGGCTGAAGTCTGTTAAAGGTAAAAAAAGTCAAAGAACATGATCCTCACAGTGCTACCTACGTTGTCCAGATCACCCTGGGTTTGTCGAAGGTGCGTGGTGGCGTCTTCAAATCCAAGTGTACAGCAATAAGCAAACTGCAGGGGTTCCTGGACCTACAGCCTGGTACTGGTTCAGTCTCTCCAGCCGCCTCTGAACCTTGGTTATAGAGACAGAGGCAAAGAGAGCAGCGCGATCTCCTGACTGGGTTGAAGACAGAGGTGTAGAAGCAGAATGGTCCATGGCCAAGTTGGCTGATGAATGTTTACGGTTTGACAGGAAATCTGTGTCAAAGGAGAGTGGAATCCCTGTTTGGCTGTGAGCAGGAGAGGAGGATGCTCCTTGTTCCTGAACCTATCCTCTGAAGATTGTTTTCAGCTCATTGGCTCTATCCAGACTTCCATCTATCTGATCCTCACTCTGCTTGAAGCCTGTGATCTTCCTCATTCCTGAACACATATCTCCTACACTGTTCCTGCAGGAGCTAGCTCTCCAGCTTCTTCCTGGACACATCCATGCTGTCCCTACTATAGACTCTAAGGGCCTGATCTTCAAAGATTCTAAATGAAGAGCGCTAAATAAAAAAAACTGCGCAAGCAATAAGTGGTTGTGTTATGGGTGATCTTCAAAGATTGTGTCAGCAATGGATAAGAAATTCAAAACCGGTATGGTTCGCCCCATTCAAAGGAGTACAGGACTGTCTCAGAAAATTAGAATATTGTGATAAAGTTCTTTGTTTTCTGTAATGCAATTAAAAAACATGAAATGTCATGCATTCTGGATTCATTACAAATCAACTGAAATATCGCAAGCCTTGTATTGTTTTAATATCGCTGATTATGGCGTACAGCTGAAGAAAACTCAAAAATCCTATCTCAAAATATTAGAATATTTCCTCAGACCAAGTAAAAAAAAAATTATAACAGCAAAACAAAATCAAACATTTGAAAATGTCCATTAATGCACTCAGTACTTGGTTGGGAATCCTTTTGCACAGATTACTGCATCAATGCGGCGTGGCATGGAGGCAATCAGCCTGTGGCATTGCTGAGGTGTTATGGATGCCCAGGATGCTTCAATAGCGGCCTTTAGCTCATTTGCATTGTTGGGTCTGGTGTCTTTCAGCTTCTTCTTCACAATACCCCACAAATTCTCGATGGGGTTCAGGTCAGGGGAATTGGCAGGCCAATCAAGGACAGTAATGCCATGGTCAGTACACCAGTTACTGGTGGTTTTGGCACTGTGGGCAGGTGCCAGATCTTGGTTGTGCAGCGTTTCCTGCCACATTTCCCCCTTCCAACACACTTTTTGTGAATGTGCTTTGAAACTGCACTCTGTGAACAGCCTGCTCTTTGAGAAATTTCTTTTTGTGTCTTACCCTCCTGATGGAGGGTGTCAATGATGGTCTTCTGGACAGCAGTCAGATCAGCAGTCTTCCCCATACTTGTGATTTAGTTTACTGAACCAAGCTGAGTGTTTTTCAAGGCTCAGGAAACCCTTGCAGGTGTTTCGAGTTAATTAGACGATTCAAGTGATTAGTTGAATAGCCTACTAGTATACTTTCTCACGATATTCTAATTTTCTGAGACAGTCCTGTAAATTGTGTGTACTACTGGGAGCTGCTGTCAAAGAAAGATGAGGTTCTAAGCAACGTCAGAAACAACCAACACACAATCTCTCCAGACGCCCAGGACACACAAAACCTTTTTTAACGAACGGAGAACGTCTGCTATTTAATTTTTTCTTTAATTAAAGACGGTATTACTTATTATTATAAAAATAAAGAAATAATGATTGTTTTGTTAGTGCTGGTGAAGATTCTCAGTCATCCAGTTCATGGTCATTCCAAAAAAAGTAAAAAACAAAGCAACTGGACTTGTTTTCCGTAGTTTGAAGATGTTTCGCTTCCTATCCAGGAAGCTTTCTCAATTCAAAAAGTCTGGAGTAATGTGGACTACCAAGCTTTATACTGCTGCCCAACAAAGGCCTTGTAATGTCTTAGATAACATGCAAATTCAACAGAAACAGGTCCACCCCTTAGTAATGGGCAGTCGTTAAAGTCATTAAGCCAGCAGATTGAACCGAAACTGGTCCACTCCTCTGTAACGAGGAGTCGTTAGGGTTGTTATTGGCCTGGCTTAAAGGAACGATGTTTTGATCACCCGTATGAGGGTGAGAATTGAGGTGATGATTGGCCGGAATTAATCCTATAGCTGTATTGTAAATTTTTGAGTTGGAACCTAAGTCCTCCTCCTCTGTTTAAGGTTGTTTTTTCTCTCTTAACGTAGATGGCTTCCTTCACACCCCTTTCAAACCATCTGTCTTCTTTGTCCAAAATGTGGACATTTTGGTCCTCAAAAGAGTGTCCTTTGTCCTTAAAAGACCCGCTGCAGAACATGATAGTGAGAAGAATAAACGCAAAAACATCGTCATCCCATCGTCATCCCATATGTTGCTGGAGTCTCTGAAAAACTCGAGGATTTTCTCCAAACACAAAATCCCAGTACATTTCAAGGACAAAACCCCCAAACCTAAGATGAGCGGAGTGGTGTATGCAGTTCAGTGCAGTGAGGAATGTTCTGATCTTTATATTGGAGAAACCAAACAACCTCTCCACAGCCACATGGCTCAACACAGGAGAGCTACCTCCTCAGGACAAGACTCTGCTGTCCACCTACACCTTAAGGCCAAAGGACACTCTTTTGAGGACCAAAAGGTTCACATTTTGGACAAAGAAGACAGATGGTTTGAAAGGGGTGTGAAGGAAGCCATCTACGTTAAGAGAGAAAAACCAACCTTAAACAGAGGAGGAGGCCTTAGGTTCCAACTCTCAAATACTTATAATACAGCTATAGGATTAATAGCGTTCCGCGCACGTGACATCACCATCTCATGAGCAACGCCCCTTGCCGCTAAGGTAGGGCAAACAGGTTGAAAGCGCACGTAGCAACCAGCCATTACACGTGCAACAGATACAACAATATAACCGACTTTTCAGCTGTTAAACTATCGCAAGAGGATGTCCCAGGCGCCCAGTTTACTGGTAGAACTGTCAAAGAACATACCAACGTTCAGCTCAAACGATGGCTTGAGTGTCGAGGGCTTAGAAAGACTGGAAAACGGGCCGAGTTGATAGAACGGTAAGTCGATGTTTTTTGGTGGACTGGTGAAAAGTCGTTGTTTGGGGGCCTTTCTTTTGCATCGAGAGTACCTATCCAGCTGAAATGATGAGAAAACAATCACAATCATTGTCAACTTAGGGACCATCACGAGACAGGATAGACATGCAGACATGAAAAAAGTGTAACAAAGGATAGTTCGTTTCGTCGTGAGCTGTTCGACGTATGATCAGATTTAAGCTTCAATAAAACACCAAAAAAATCTTACCTGTTCACTACTTGATATCGCTGGAATTGGGTCAGGATGTTCTTCGGTTGGGCCCTTTCCTCCAACAAAATGCTTGCTACATATGTACGTGAATTTGGTAACTTTTTCCGGGTTGAACTGTTGTGTAGGCCGACCGCACAAGTGTACCCAGCGCACACATTTCTCCTTGGCAGTCTTGAATTTCGGGAAATTAATGAAGAAAACATCCTTCATATGCGGCCTATCAGCGTACCTCGAGTCGCTGTTGCACGTTCCATAACAACAATGTTTAAAAACCATGGTTAGGAGACGTCTTAGACTTGGAAAAAGCAGTCGTTTTACCGAGTAAAACCAAGGGTAACGTACAGCTCTTTTACAGCGAAAGAGCGGAGGACAACGCAAGTTTGCGCTACCGCGTACCACGTGATATGACGTCACGTTCTAAAAATAGCTCGCTCGCGGAACGCCATTCCGGCCAATCATCACCTCAATTCTCACCCTCATACGGGTGATCAAAACATCGTTCCTTTAAACCAGGCCAGTAACAACCCTAATGACTCCTCGTTACAGAGGAGTGGACCAGTTTCGGTTCAATCTGCTGGCTTAATGACTTTAACGACCGCCCATTACTAAGGGGTGGACCTGTTTCTGTTGAATTTGCATGTTATCTAAGCCATTACAAGGCCTTTGTTGGCAGGAGTATAAAGCTTGATACTCCACATTACTCCAGACTTTTTGAATTGAGAAAGCTTCCTGGAGAGGAAGCGAAACGTTTTCAACTACGAAAAACAAGTCCAGTTGCTTTGTTTTTTACCTCTTTTGGAATTGTTTTGTTAACAACTGAAAACCTCCCTCCTGTTATTGGAGGTAAGAATGATAATATTTAGAATATTAACACTGATAACAATGATAAATATTATTGATAGTGCACTTTAAATATCTCAAAGAATTGCTGTGTCTGTTAGGACAGAGGACGCAGAGGTGAGAGAGGTCACTGTAGGTGATAGTGGACTGGAGTGCGAACCAAAGGCAGGTTATACCCACGCCTAAAGGCCTTTTCCTCTTGTCACAGCCACAGTCTGGTTTCTATAATATCAAATTGCCTGAGAGCAGCGGGACAGATTGACGCTGCTTGTTTTCTCCTCTGCCTGTAGCGCTCCGAGCATTTTATACGTTGCTGGAGGGGGTTAATGAACTCAGAGTCAGAAGTTGGGTCTGAAACCATGGGGCCTACCCAGGCCCAATGGTTGTCAGCTTCAGTCTGGGTCCAACGTTTCTTAATTTTTTACTCACATTATATTTTAACAATGTTAGCAAGCAGTTCATTTAAAACTAACCAGGGAAGTGATGGACAGGGCGCACTGCTCATTCCGTAGCTGCAATATTTATAAGCCCATGGAGCTGTCTGCTGACCGATATTTTCCTGCATAAATTCCTGCACATTTACTATCAATTACTTCTAAATATTGACTATTTTACAAGCTAATACTACCTATGTTGTGGGTGAATAGGAAACTAAAATACAGATGTACACTTAGGCGGAGGAATGGTTGGAGAGAGCTCACTGATTTATTTATTGATGAGACCTATAGATGTCAGCAGATGTTTTGTACACAAAGGACACACAAATAGTAAAACAACCCAAATTCTTCCATGACAAACTATGTTCACTAAACAAACCTATGGCTGCCTTAATGGTCTGACTGCTGACTCCCTGACAGAGCTGTCTGTCATAAATGAAGCATAAGCTGTGTTTGTCCTTGTCTGTCAGCATTGGGTAATCACTTCTTCTAAATCTAAGAGTCCAGTTGTTTCATGCTACCATAGCAAAGGGGTTTTGACAGGCTGTTCTAGTAGTTTTATTATTTACCTATGCCAGTATTATGTCCACATTACTGATAGTTATCAGAAATGTAGGCTAAATATGTTGCAAAATCACTATAAGCCTGGGAACAAAACCCTGGTTTTATTGCAGGGGTCACCCACATGGTGCCCGCGGGCACCAGGTAGCCCCCAAGGACCACATTTGGTGCCCTCAAGCCTGTTTAAAAATTGCACAATCCTCCAGTGAGCTGCTTTTATTTAATTGCACTTGCTTTTTAATCATACTTGTATTTACATAGATTTAAAATGATAAATGCATTAAAACCTGTTTATATTACATAAAGTTAAGGTAAGCTTGGACTCTTGTAGTTCAAAGGTCATTACAGGTAGCCCTTTGTATGACACAGTACCAATGAAGTAGCTCTCAACTAGGTTGGTGATCCCTGTTTTACTGTCTTTTATTTTGGTAATGTTCTTGTTTAAATAAAAGTGCTTGTGTGATGATGATGATGACAGGCCACTTCACTGACGCTGCCATTTAGTCTTAAATAAGACATGGTTTTGGATAGTTCACCCAGTTATGGGTATCTACTTGTCAATAGAAACGTAGCATTATATCTGGTTTCTCAGGCACACAATGGATGGTGTGCTGACTGTGCAGTTCAGGCTATTTCTACACCTGATTAGTTTCCAACGTACCCAGAGGTGGAAGTCGCTGATAGTAACTCGATGCTGTTATTTATTTAATTAGCTATGTTTACTCTGCTATCCTCCAAGGTAAACTAGCTTTAGCTGACAGTCCCCTTGCTGCATGTAACATTCTGCTGTAACTAAAACTTTGCATTCTTCTTTCTGGCCAGCAGAAGACTGTGCATGACTTAAAGAGGACATTTGGACCAATATGCTTTATTAGTAGTGGGTTTTGGTGATATCACAAAATAATAGTAAACAAAGTAGCATTTGTTGTAGGCTGTAAGTATGTAAAAATACAGCTAAAAAACAAACAAACTCACCCTCAGTGAGCCTCTATGAATCCACTGTGCCCTTATTTGCCCATACTGCCTGTAGTCTGGGCCGGGTCTGGCCAGAGAACACCAGAACTGGCAACGACACCTCAGGCTGTCCAGGAGCTCAGTGATGCCCTGGTGGTGATGTGGGAGGAGATACCCCAGGATACCATCCATCATCTCATAAGGAGCATTCTCCGACGTTGTCAGCCATGCGTACAAACTACTAAGGACCGTTTGGAGTTGCTGCCATGACATCTCAGAAGATTGGTCCAGCCTGCCGCTTAAGATCTTCAATGTCACTCTCTGTGTGACTTCAGAGAAACCCCTCTGTGGGATGATCATTTTCCTTTTCATCAAATGATGCGGCATCCTTGTGTCCCTGACACATTACCCATTCCATATCAGTAATGGTATCCAGCAGTGGTGATCTGGTGTAAAGTAAGTAAGTAAAGGTTTATTTACATAGCACCTTTCACAGACATTGAGGGTCGCAAAGTACTTTACAAAAGTGCACTATTAGACAATAAGATAAAACAATAAAACATCAGAGGAAAAATAAACCATCACTACAGAGGTAGAGTTAAATATAATAGTCACAGAACAGCCGACACACTGGAGTTGTTAAAAAGCTTTGGGGAAAAGATAAGTGTTAAATTTGTGTGTGTTTTTAAAATGTTCCTGTAATTCATTTGAGCAGTGTATATACACAGCCACGCTTAAGGAACTTTACTAGTGAGTGGAGCTGCAGTTAAAGAAGGTCGTATATGTAAAATGTTTTCAGGCTGAAGGAGTGTGATATTTGGGGCCAGTCTGAGGTGCTGAGGGTCCTTCAGCGATACCGGCCCCAGTCAGAAGATGAGCTCTTTGACATCCTCTCCCTGCTGGATTCCTCCCTGGTCAGCCCCCACCCCCCGATCATGGCGGCCACCCTCAGTCTCTTCCTGAGCCTCTGCTCCAGCCTCCCCGCTGTCAGTCAGGCAGCCTTGGAGCGAGTGCGAGGACCTCTGCTGGCTGCCTGTGGGAGTGGCTCCAGAGAGATGAGGTTTGCAGCCCTCTGTCACATCCAGGTATGTCCAGAGAATTCCAGTCCTGCTGAGAAAATGTGACCTTATTTAGTCAGATTTTACTTCAAACCTGTTTTCTACACTGCCAGAACAAATATTTTGTATACTTCTTTCAATAAAATGTTGTTATTTAAATTGCATCCCAAATCCAACCAGATACCAAAACCTTATATGGAGGCTACAATCTAAAGATTTAACCCATCATCCAGCTCTGTTTATACTTGCTGATTAAAAACTCAACTAAACTCTACATCACTGCTTGTTTTACCAGTGTCTTTATCAGCGGACAAATCTCAGGCCTAAATAAGTGTTGTGTTTTGTCTTGTAGCTACTGCTGCGTTCTATCCCCGGCCTGCTGGGAGAGCACTACAAACGTTTCTTCTGTAGCTACGCTGAGCCCGCCTACATCAAGCGGAGGAAGATGCAGGTAAGGCTTTAATGCCAAAGATTTTGTCATCCCTCATTTCGTCATACTTGCCCCCAAAGAATCAGCCATTCTTGTAATCCTGAAGTGGTTTTGATCGGCAGTTCTTCTGACTTTCTGAAGGTCTTTTAGAGTTTTTCTCTGGATTTTGGCTTCATCTGTCTTCCATTGAGAGAAGAATATTATTTTGGTGACCCACTTATCTCTGATATCGAACTTTTTAGCTAGGAAGAGCAACCAATGAAGACTTCATTTAAATGAACACATATGTAACCTATGTCAACGATTAAAATACGTTTTTAATCGCATTTTGAACCAAATGGTTAAAACATTCACCTTTGCCATATTTGGAAACGACACTGCAGGAGGACCAAAACTATGCTGCTAGCACAGTGAGATGTATGGAGGGGCTGGTAGTTTCTACATTACTTTCTGCAACAACAACAAAAAAAGCATTAGAGTTTCCTTGAGTCTTTATTTCGTTAGAAATACGCTAAAATTTCATGATTTTGGGGGGAACTTTAAAGAATTGTGTAAATATCCACAAACCGATTAGCATCTGTCACGTCTACTGATGTCAGGCAGTCCAGTTTTACCTCAGAGATGCCCCATAAATTTGTGTTAAGCAGACAAATGTGTTACGAAAATATTTGCTGATGTAAACAATCCATCATCTTATTCTCAAAACAGAGATTTAGTATAAAGGGGCTAAGAGGTGAGTGAGATGGCGCTGCCTTAGTGGCTGCAGCCCGTCATTCAACTATGTTGTTTGCATTAGTATTCATTGGTAAAATGGGTCCATTGAAACATTAATGAAATCTCTAAACATAAATACATCCCAGAAAATGAATTTCTCTCCTTATCTTCGATAACAACCAAAATTACCACTGAGGAAAAGAAAAAACTCATAACAAGCTTGAAAAACACATTTACCCCTTTCCCAAAGACTGGAAAAAATGACTAGTTGGATGAAGTTACAGTCACATCCTGTAAAGTAGAAGTCATTCAATGAGACACCAGTTGAATATCAAGAGAAGTAAAGTCAAAATCCTCTTATAATCTTCTAAATTTTACAATTTGCTGGTGTTAACATGTTTTTTTCTGAAGCTTAGCAGCCTCCTTCCCATATAAGTTCAAGTTGTTCCTTTCAGTAAATCCTTGTTGGGGAAAAGAACAAGGCTGATCTGCTGTATGTCTCACACTAAGCAGCTGAGTATTTTTGGCAGAGCAGCGCATTAAACAGAGAGTTGATGTGTTGCAGGTGCTGGTAGAGCTGGTGAATGATGAGAATGTTGTAATGATACTGGATGAGCTGAAGGGCTACTGCACCGACGTCAACGATGACACAGCTCAGGCCGCAATCTCAGCCATTGGTAAACACGCACCCACGCACACATCCTTTACAATACAAAGTGAGGACCGTGCCTTGACTTTCATTCATTTTCAAGCCTTTCTATGGCCTAACCCTGACCCCACCCTAAACCTAATTAACGCCTTAGTGCTAGACCTAACCCCTAGGACCAAAAAAAGGTCCTCACTTTACTAGTAAAATGAGCAGAACGTGTTCTTACGCTGCAAGAACACACACCATACTCGTATCATTGTCTATGGTAAATGGTTTATACAACTCTCACATGAAGCTGTAGATTTAGGTTAAAATTACAAACATATTTATCAAAATCTGTACCTTTTTGTGTGCTTCAGTACAAGTGTGTTTGCAATAGGATATAGTCCAAGCTAATTCAACAATCCTTAGATGGTTAAAAGACATTTTCATTTACATTAATTATTATTACTTATTCAACTTATGAAATACAGATAAACAAAAAACAAAGCTTCCTATTTGAGCTTTAAAGGAGCTATAAGTGAAATTTCCCCACTAGGTGGGCTGTTGAGCTCTGTCTGTAGACCAAAACAAGATGTGTGGCAAGCCACAACTCTCTCTACCTCCAAAATCTAAGCACCAGTTATTCGTTTCAATTTTATATTTTTTGTCAAAAAAAGAATGCTCTGAATGTACGCGAGGATCAGGTTGGGCAGCTCACAAGCCCGCCGGGCTGAATTAACAAGCAGCAGCTGTTCACATCTACATGCACGCGCGACCGGCCCTGCTTTGAAAACAAGAAACTGGAGAATAACAGGGAGATGGTGTGTGACATCGTCCCATAACCCATCTAAAAAGATACCTTTAGTTCTTCACATCACTATTTTTTAGTTCCTTCTGTCGAAAATAATTTAGCTTATTGCTCCTTTTAAAAAAGCGACCAAAAGATCAAGATCTGGATAAAACTTTGGATCTTGAAAGTTTTTTATAATAGTTGACAGTAAGCCTGCTTTCCCCAGAACCCCAGTTTAACTATCCCTTTAAAAGGTAACAAACATAAAATGCCTCATATTCAAATTTACCATGAACATCACCATGTTCTGATGGTTTTTACAATGGGAAAAAATCAAACTGTATAAAACCATTTGAGGCATAGTCTCTGAACTAGGACTAGTTGTGTTTGTTAACAAACCACAGTATTTGGATTGCTTGGATTTATACACACTTCATGCCGTTTTGACAGTTTTATTTGCTGTGTTTTCTTAATCGCAGCACTGTGAAAGTTTTGACCCAAGTATTAGCTTAATTTGAGATATATTAAATAATTTTTCTCAAAAACTCTACTGTGTAACTTGAGAGGGTGGGATCCGTTGCTAAATGGGTCATGTAACCTACATCAGGGGTTTTCAAATTCATTGAATGTGAGCCTCCCCTTGGAATAGGTAAAGATAACCCCCCCCCCAAACAGATAGCCCAACACATCTTTTTTTATTGTATTTCTTTTAACAGAGTACATTCATAAAAAAAGGCCTATTCATATAATATCCATCCAAATATTTCCTGAAATATTTGGATGTTATTTACTGAAGCAACACGAACAGAGGGCCTAGTTTTAAAATTGAGCTGTCATTAGAGCAAATTCATAAACGACTGTTTTCAACAGCAGACAAACTGAACTAAACAGAAGCCAATGTCAAACTGAACTCACGTCAACAGGAGACGTCAACTGAAATAATAATAATAATAATAATAAAAAAAAATTACCTGAATTTAACAGATGTCCACATGTTCCATATTCCGATTTACCTTTTAGGCTAATTATACACAATTTAAACCTATTGCTATTTTAACAACCAAGCATTTTATCAGATCTTATCTCTTATCTGATGTATTTCTGATGTTTGGCACTTTGTTTTACCTTTTGTTAAAGTGCTCTTTAAATAATGATGATGATTATGATCAGAATAAACTTTTGCATCACCTCCCAGAAGCTGGAAAGAAAAGAGACAAAAATATTTTTCACACCTCACTTAGTAACTCTAATATTTTAGTCTAAATATTTTAGCCTAAATATTTTAGGCTAAAATATTAAACTTTTTATTAGTTTTTCTTCAATCCCACGGTGATGTTTAGTAATTTCTGCCAAAGGCTGCAGCATTTTGATTTAATCCATCTCTGATTGGATGGAAAAAAAAACTGGCTGGTGAGGTGGACAGTTTTTGAAGAAACAGCCGAGCGAGCAGGTCCAGCTCGCGCGCAACTTTGCTGGTGCGCAGAGATGGAACTGAGCGCGAGGACAGTTTTTCAGAGTTGAGCCGCGCCAGACCGGTTTTGAGCGTTGAGTTTCACAGAGCTGAGCGGCAGCGCTGTCTTCTTCTGTCTTCTCACGCCTCCCCTGTGACTCGTTGGAACCCCCCAGGGGAGGCGCGCCTCACCTATTGAAAACCATTGACCTACATTATAAATTATAAAACATATGGAGCAAAAAAAAATTTTTTTTTTGTATTTTCGTGTGAGACATTTAAGAGAAAGATTGATGGTATTAAGGCCTTTGTAGCTTGGTTTTAAATTTAAACTCCTGTATCCTCATCTCTCTTTTTGCCCTTTTTTGTCAGGCCGCATCGGACGGAGCTACAGTGACAAATCTCTGGAGATACTCACTGGGCTGCTTGGGCTGAAACAGGATCAAATAACTTCTGGTATAAAAGAGCCGAAGAACATTTGGAAAAAGAATTTGCCATTATCCTCTTGGAGACTGGCCTTGGCCATGTAATTTGTAGTAACGGGTTCTTTTATTTCTTTATCTGTTTCTTCCATGCCCTGTTCTCGTCAGCGGTGGTGCAAACAATACGCGACCTGGTCTGGGTGTGTCCTCAGTGCAGCGATACAGTGTCTTCGGCCCTGGAAGGCTGTGAAGAAGTGCTGCAAGATTGTCAGGTTAGACCCACGATGATACTGAATCTCTTTGTCCCCTGTGGGGAAAATTTCAGTACAGCCCATCAAGAGAAAGACATACATGGGTAGACGGGAGAGTGCGGCCGCAGCCTTGCCAGGCGCCGCCGTCTTGCAGAGTGGAGAAAGGAATAAATTAGGATGGTTGAGGGGAAAAAAATAATGCATTACTGTTACTCATTGTCTTTCTGCCAATGCGAGCAATGCAAGAAAAAAGCCCTTAGCACAAAAAAGCAAACATACAGACAACATCATAAGCAGACATATTTCAGGTGGGAGGGTTTTCAGCTGGGGGCGGGGGGGGGGGGGGGGTGCATCCAAGTCCAGTACCCCAAGTGTGCAGCGCTTACATGTGCATCCAACCTAGGTTCCTGTCCCAGGGGGGAAAAACAATCTGGCACAGTGCATGCAGTAAGTCACAAGGGGGTGTATTTATCACCATGTTCGTGTGTGTGTATGTGTGTGTGTCAGTATGGGCTCATGACTCTCCAGCCGCCCCCCTCCAGCAAAAGTCTTAGATGGTATATTATCAGCAGTTCAAGAAGGGCACTGTCCGAGTTCACAGGTGTCATGAGCGTCTTGTTTGCAAAACATCCAGGAGAATTTGAGATAGCCAGTTCCAGGGCTAGTCCTCATGGCACCAGATTCAATAACAAGGAGATTGTTTTCATCTCAGGCTGGCTGTGAAATTTTTGTCAGCCTTCAAGTCTCTGCTGGTCCTCTTCATGGCATGTCCCAAACAGCCGGATTTTGTGGACTTTCTGCCGTAAATCAAGCTAGAAACTTCCCTGAGGTCTTTCCATTCCACCATTCAGTTCAAACTACAGCCGGCATGTGATATATTATTGCTGCCATATTGCTGCCATCCCATATATCCAGCTTTATAGAGCCCTAACAGAGCAAGGGAACTTAGTTATCGCTCAGAGTAAATCAAGTTTATTTAATGAATTTAATCATATAAAACATTCAGATTTGACCATAGAGATCTACACAACCAAAATGAAAAGAAATAAACAGAAATCCTATAAAACCCATTCAGATTATTTCTATAGTGCAGATTCTCAGTGCATGTTTTAAGATAATTTACATGACAAGCAGATCCAGTTTAGGTGCAAAAATATATAGTTAAATTAATTCAATTATATGGACAACTTCAAAGCCAATACATTCCAATTTGACCCAGTCAAACGCATTGAGTCACTGACTTTGCAGCAATTCCCCCTCCTGAACAAGCATGTAGCAACTTGCTTCTATCCAAAAGAGTGCAGAAAATGTAATCAGTCACAATATGACAAAATTTAGCACTACCAATAAGTAGACATTTATATAATTTTAGAGTTTTGCGTCTCTTGATTGCAAAAACATTAGATACGATAACACCTAAAACAAGTACTGTAACATACAGGGGTTGGACAAAAAAACTGAAACACCTGGTTTTAGACCACAATCATTTATTAGTATAGTGTAGGGCCTCCTTTTGTGGCCAAAACAGCGTCAATTCGTCTTGGGAATGACATATACAAGTCCTGCACAGTGGTCAGAGGGATTTTAAGCCATTCTTCTTGCAGGATAATGGCCAGGTCACAACGTGATGCTGGTGGAGGAAAATGTTTCCTGACTCGCTCCTCCAAAACACCCCAAAGTGGCTCAATAATATTTAGATCTGGTGACTGTGCAGGCCATGGGAGATGTTCAACTTCACTTTCATGTTCATCAAACCAATCTTTCACCAGTCTTGCTGTGTGTATTGGTGCATTGTCATCCTGATACACGGCACCTCCTTCAGGATACAATGTTTGAACCATTGGATGCACATGGCCCTCCAGAATGGTTCGGTAGTCCTTGGCAGTGACGCGCCCATCTAGCACAAGTATGGGGCCAAGGGAATGCCATGATATGGCAGCCCAAACCATCACTAATCCAGCCCCATGCTTCACTCTGGGCATGCAACAGTCTGGGTGGTACGCTTCTTTGGGGCTTCTCCACACCGTAACTCTCCCGGACGTGGGGAAAACAGTAAAGGTGGACTCATCAGAGAACAATACATGTTTCACATTGTCCACAGCCCAGGATTTGCGCTCCTTGCACAATTGAAACTGACGTTTGGCAGGAGTGACCAGAGGTTTGGCTATAGCAGCCTGGCCGTGGATATTGACCCTGTGGAGCTCCCGACGGACAGTTTTGGTGGAAACAGGAGAGTTGAGGTGCACATTTAATTCTGCCGTGATTTGGGGAGCCGTGGTTTTATGTTTTTTGGATACAATCCGGGTTAGCACCCGAACATCCCTTTCAGACAGCTTCCTCTTGCGTCCACAGTTAATCCTGTTGGATGTGGTTCGTCCTTCTTGGTGGTATGCTGACATTACCCTGGATACCGTGGCTCTTGATACATCACAAAGACTTGCTGTCTTGGTCACAGATGCGCCAGCAAGACGTGCACCAACAATTTGTCCTCTTTTGAACTCTGGTATGTCACCCATAATGTTGTGTGCATTGCAATATTTTGAGCAAAACTGTGCTCTTACCCTGCTAATTGGACCTTCACACTCTGCTCTTATTGGTTCAATGTGCAATTAATGAAGATTGGCCACCAGGCTGGTCCAATTTAGCCATGAAACCGAAAGTTACGACTGTAACTACGGTTCTATGAATCCCGGATGACCGCCAAAGGCGGTGCTTTAAAGCACTGAATTATCACTCTTGCGCATGCACAGGTCGAGAATCTTATACCAACATAGTCACGTGTGACCCCCGGTGACTCCGGAGCCCATATAATCACGTGACAACGACAGCTCAGTCCCTTAATCTTCTCGCGAACAACACGATGATTCCGAGGGACCGAGCGCTCTGGCGGTCATCCGGGATTCATAGAACCGTAGTTACAGTCGTAACTTTCGTTCTATTTCATCCCTACTGACCGCCAGAGGCGGTGCTGTAAAGCACTGGATGACGATTACCAACAGAGTCCTGAGGAATCACACAGAAATAAACAACCCTGAAAGCACGCCCACCGCACTGGGATGAAGATGCGTGCTGGGATAGGATCCCCACCAAAGGGTGAAAGTCGGCCAAGTTAACCCTGTAAAACCTTGCAAAGGTATTCGGGGATTACCAAGAGGCTGCTGGACATATAGCCTCCAGAGTGACCCCCGCCATATTGGCCATGCCACACTAATGCTTCTGGTGGAATGGCACCGTACACCGGCAGGGGGTTGGCGGACCTGTAAAAGGTACGCTTGTTCCACCACGTCCACAATCCGACGTGCAAGACGAGGTTTAGAAGGAGCCTACCCTTCGCAGGGCCCTGAGTAGCAAACAACAGATTATCAGACTGCCGCAGAGAAGCTGTGAGTCTGACATATGCCTTCAGTGCCCGAACAGGGCAGAAAGGCTAGGCCCATCTGTATAAAGGCAAGCAAGCTGGAGGGGCACAGTGTGGCCCGCCAATGAGGCCACAGTAGGAAGAAACCCAACATCAGGCCAGAGAACAACATCAGCTGGATTCCCATGGCAACAGGGCTTGTGAACAGACAACACATGTAGCTTCCTGACCCGCTTCGCCGAAGCCAAGGCAAGGAGAAAGTCTTTTGACAGACACTCAAGGCTTGCATCTGCCAACTGTTCAAACGGAGGAGATTGCAGGGCAGCGAGGACGAGAGAGAGAGGTCTCACACAGGCACAACAGGGCATGTGGGAGGGTGCAAACATCGGGCACCTCTCAGACACACAAGGCATCCTTGTTACGGCCTATCGTTTCTCCACTCGCCACAAATGCCAGCAACATAAACTTCCAGAGTGGATGAAGACCAACCTTGAGAAAGCAGCGCTTGAAGGAAGGTTAAAATAAGAGAAACAGGACAGTGTACAGGGTTCTCATGTCTTGCATGACACCAGCTGCTAAACTTTCCCCATATGGGTATAAACCAGTCGTGTGGAAGGGGCCCAGGCATTAGTCATCATATGTCCGATGTTTCCGTCATACTCTGAAGGAAACGCCGGCCCGGTAGCGGCCAGGCCCAGAGTTGGAGGCGACTGGGATTGGGATGCAGGATCTGACCCCCCAGCTGTGACAGAAGGTCCGTCCTGTGGGGAAGAGACATTGGAGAGCTGCAACAGAGCCTGTGCAGCAAAGGAAACCCGATTCTCCCTGGCCACCAGGTGGCCACTAGAAGGACCCAATGCCCCTCCTGAAGGACCCTCGGGGGTGTTGGGCCTATCATGGGAAGCGGCGGAAAAGTGCAGAACAGCACTCCCGGCCAGTCATGTGCCAGGCGTCTTGACCCAGGGGACTGGCATTGTCTGCCAGGGAGAACTAAAGTGGGCAATGTGTTGCCTCTTCGGACGAAGTAGATCTACAGCTGCTTTTCCGTGCTACTCCGAAATGACCCCCACTACCTCCAGGTGGAGTCTCCACTCCCCCGGTGGCGGGCGTCCCAGAGACAGAATATCGGCCGAAACATCTGCACCCCTGGAATGTAGGCAGCTCTCAGGCTGGCGAGAACAGGGGCTGCCCAGGTCAAGAACCTCTGGGTCAGCCACAGCAATGTTAACAAGCGTGTCCCCAATTGATGGTTGATATGAAAAACCACTTAAGTATTGTCTGACCGCACCAAGACATGCCGTCCGCACAGGTCTGGGAGGAAGTGTTGCAACGCCCGCTGCACAGACTCTGACTCCAAGGCGTGGATGTGCTGCAGTTTTCCTCCGCTGAGACCGCGACCCCGGGCGATCTGTCGCTGCCACGCCCCATACTGTGGCGGACGCGCCAGTAGAGACAACCTCTTGTCGAGACGGCAGCGAACCAAGTGGAACCCTTTGTCATTAATACTGCATCTTGCCACTGAGCCAGTGATGCGAGGCAGTGAGAGGACACCCACAGTGTCGTGCGATGGCACCGCGTGCGAGAAGGGTCCAGCCTCAGGCTGTGAACCGCATCAGCAGTGGTCGCAGAGACAACCGTCCCAGGGGTATTACTGTAGTGGCAGGAGCCAGCTTGCCCAACAGATGAAGATAAGCAATAACGGGGGTGCACGGCCGGACAGAAAGTCGGGCAGCACATGCAGAATGCCCTCGACACGGGCGAACGGTCACAGTGAGGGAGTCCATTGTGATTCCAAGAACGTGACATCTTGAGATGGAACTAAGTTACTCTCCTGCCAGATCACACGTAGACCCAATAGGTCTACATGGACGAGTAATGTGCTCGTGTCTGCAGTGGCTTGGGCCTCTGTGGGCACACAGACGAGCCAATTGTCCAAGTAGGGCAGGGTCTTTAACCCCTTGGCCTGCAGAGGACACAGTGTTGCAGCAATGCACCAAGCAACATACGTAGGGACAGAGAGACCGAATGGGAGAACCCTGGACGAAAGGCTTGCCCTGAAATGCAAAGCGGAGAAAACAGCCAATGACATGGTGCGATTGGGACATGAAGTATGCGTGCCTCATGTCAACCAGGGTGAACCAGTTGCCTGGAGAAGATTGTCTGAAGCACATCCCCTCCCAACATGTGGAAGGGGATGGTCTCGAAAGAACATTCAGACCTCTCAGGTCCAAATTTGGGTCGAGTCCGCAGCCGTTTTTTGGGACCAATAAAAATACTTAAGTATAAAGCTCCCTGGGTCCCGCAGGGGGTCAACAGGCAATATACCACCCTTGGCCAGCAAGGCATCCATCTCGTGGCTCAGAGTCTGAGCCTTTACCTGGTCTCGAATTCCCGTCATCCTGACTCGACCAGGAAAAGGAGGGCGGTGGCGGAACTGTAGCACGTAACCCTGGGCAAGTGTAGACACCACCCATGGATCAGAAACGAGAGCGGTCCAGCAGCCAAGCTAGTCCCGGGTAAAGTGTCCCACCGCCAGCTCGGTGATGCACTGGCCATAAGCAGGCCGTGGTTGCCCCACAGAAGGTGTAGTTGGGGCAGGATAAGTGTTAAATTGAACCAGAAGCACTCCCAGCAGGACGCCAATCGCCTACGATGCAGGCCGGCCAGCTGCTGCCTTGTACGCAAAGCCTGGGTTGACCGCTGCAAGCGCAGCAGAGCCAAATAACTCCCCAGAATCACTGGAAGACTCATCAGGGTCTCTCTACAGGCTTCGGTTAGAGGAGACTGAGCCAATCAACTTGGCGGCATGCTACAACAACGGTAGACAGGACACGGCCAACTTACCTTGACAAGAGAGAAAAAGCATGTAAAGGTGTGTCAATCGCGGAGCCTCCAGAGAGGCTGAGAGACCAGTAATAAATGCGACAATGAGTTACCAAGTCGCCCCAAGAGACTCCGAGTCATAGACTCTACAGAGTAGATCGGCACTCACACGGCACTGAGGACGAGGACTACAGGCATTAGCTCTCAAAGCCTGCTCCGGCACCACACTGAGGGATGCTCTGGCATGTTCGAAGGAAGGCATATGGCCCAAGCCAAACTTGGGCACGTCTTGCATGGCCGCCAGGGCCCTGCCATCAGAGGTCAGCAACAAAAAAAGGCCTGGGTGTCTGCCCAACAGGCATGAACCACCTTCACATATTCAGCAATGGGGAAACAAAGGACGACCTAGTAGTAGGACGTCGAAAGAAGCACCAGAAGCCGCAGATTGGTTCGGTTGAGCATCCAGCTACAACCGGGCAAGAGCAGTTCTCAAAGCGCCCACTATCAAACCGTCCTCTTCCGACAGAGCCGGAAGAGATACGTAAACTGGCTGCAGACAGATGCGAGCCAGAGTCAACTGATGTTGAAAAACAGTACCAGATGCCAGGAATATAGCATTGCATCTCCAGTCAAGGCTTCTCTATGGCGATCTGGTCCCAGACCAGAGGGACACAGCTCATACCCATCCTTCGACTGGAGAGGGGCCAAACACGCTCTGCAGTAGGGCTCGTCCAGCATCTTATGCTCATAGGACTAGGTCAGGTCGAGCTGAAATCGCCACCCCTGACACTTAAGCCGACGAACGAACAGGCCAGGAAACCCGGTTTAGCAGAAAACGCCACCTTGGGTTCCTCAGCAGCGTAAAAGGCTGCAAGGAGCACTACGATCACCGTAGCTACAGAAGTACCAACCACCAAGGTTGCAACATTTATTGAGGCAAGCCGAACACGCTGCCCAATGAATGATAAAGCAAGCTCGAAAACGGCTGCTTTGTAATAAAACATAGGCAAGCCGAACACGCTGCCCAATGAATGATAAAGCAAGCTCGAAAACGGCTGCTTTGTAATAAAACATAGGCAAGCCGGACACTCTGCCCAATGAATGATAAAGCAAGCTCGAAAACGGCTGCTTTGTAATAAAACATAGGCAAGCCGGACACGCTGCCCAATGAATGATAAAGCAAGCTCGAAAACGGCTGCTTTGTAATAAAACATAGGCAAGCCGGACACGGCTGCACCATGAATGATAAAGCAAGCCCGAAAACGGCTGCTTAGTAATAATCATATAGGTAGCCGAACACGGCTGCACAGTAAACGATAAAGCAAGCCCGAAAACGGCTGCTTAGTAATAATCATATAGGTAGCCGAACACGGCTGCACAGTAAACGATAAAGCAAGCCCGAAAACGGCTGCTTAGTAATAATCATATAGGTAGCCGAACACGGCTGCACAGTAAACGATAAAGCAAGCCCGAACACGGCTGCTTAGTAATAAAACATAGGCAAGCCGAACACGGCTGCACCATGAATGATAAAGCAAGCCCGAAAACGGCTGCTAAGTAATAAAATATAGGTAACCTAACACGGCTGCACAGTAAATGAAAAGCATGCCGAACACGGCTGCTACGTAATAAAATATAGGTAGCCTAACACGGCTGCACAGTAAATGAAAAGCAAGCCCGAACACGGCTGCTACGTAATAAAATATAGGCTGCAATAATCCAATATAGGCAGCTGATGCGCCGGCAATTAATTATAAGCAGTCGAACGCGGCTGCTATTTATACACTATCGGCAGCGCGGCTGCAATTTAACATTATAGGCAGCCGAACGCGGCTGCAACCTACCATTACAAGCTGGTCGAAATCGGCTAACGTCTTACCACCTGCAACGGGGAAATCGGCGCGGGGAGCGAACGCGTCCCCGCTCCCGCCGACCAAAGGGAAACAACTTACCAAAGGAACAGCAAAGTTGTATCAAGGGGAGCTTGCGCAGCCTCTGGAGGGCGAGATAATTCTCGCAGCCCCGACCGTAGTCTCGAGGCTACCAGCGACAAGCAATCAGTGACTTACCACCTGTACAACCTGCATGCGAGAAGATGATAAGGGACTGAGCTGTCGTTGTCACGTGATTATATGGGCTCCGGAGTCACCGGGGGTCACACGTGACTATGTTGGTATAAGATTCTCGACCTGTGCATGCGCAAGAGTGATCATTCAGTGCTTTAAAGCACCGCCTCTGGCGGTCAGTAGGGATGAAATAGAACTCCCACACTAAAATGATAGGTGTTTCAGTTTCATTGTCCAACCCCTGTACCTCTGCCAAACACTTCTCTGGACCTACCTGCCATCTTGGTGGAGTTTTGAACTCCCTGCAGCAGCTCCCTGTTTTTTCTGAGCAAGATGAGCTACTGCTGGGCAGGAAGGGGTTGAGCCGCAGTCTCAAGAAGGCCGAGAAGTTGGGAAGAAAAAATAGGTCAGTTTATGTGGATTTTGATGTGTGGATATTATTAGGGCTGCACAACAATTGACCATGAAGTACCTCACATTAAGAATGGATTTCTGTAACATATTTGGTGACACCTGATTTTTAATGCAGCATAAAGATCATTTCAGAGGTAAAGAGGTGGTAAAGTCAGTAATAAATTACAATTAAAGGGGCCTAGTCACATACTATAACTTTACAAATTTTTACACCGGTACCTCACTGTGGTTGCATACAAAGGTTTTTGATTACATTATTGCGCCCTGTTGGATTATTATCTTTTATTTGTATATTTTATACTTTGTTTTTGCTGTATTTTCTAGTATACACAAAGCTTTTGTATATATTTACCACAACAAGACCCAATTACCGGAAGTACAACATTGTGCATACGTGCAATGAGTAAACAAGAAGAATCACTGGAGGCCACAGATATACATGACATTATAATGCATAACTACAATCATAAGTATATGTTCATTGTTACCTGTGAAAGGTAATGCCAGTAGATCTGGTTTGTACTGTTTGTACTGGCACATGAATCTTTTCTTCTCTAAAAGAAAGAACAAGTAACCCTAAACTTGCTGAGCTGTCACTGTTTATTCAATGGTCAAAATACATGACTAGACCTCTTTAAGTTGTTTCAATTTCAAAAAAGCAGAAACTTTTTCAGTAAAATGATGCTGTTAAGATTAAAAAAAAAAATTTTTCACAGGAGCTGGATAGACTATTCCTTAACTGGGATCTATGTTTGCTTTGAACACTGAGTAGAAAGACATTAACACTTTTCAGTTTATCCCAACTCTTATCATTAGGCCAACATTCACCAACTACTTTGCATATCACATGCTTTCCTTGTATTGTTCTGCCCTACTTCTCATATAGTTGCTATGAACAAGCTAGATGTTTATCCTTTTTTGATGCACAAAGGAGCGTTATCACAAAGCCTTCCTCCCTGCTGCTGGTAGTTGTTGTTTGTAACTATCACTGCTCCCTACAGACTCAAACTCAATATGTCCCTGCTTTTACTTGCACCAATGATATCCCTGCTATGAGTTGCACATTTTTTCATTGCTTGTGAATAGAATAGAAAAGAAAAAAAAAACGTTGTCCGTCTTATCTGGTGACAGAAGTTCTTCTTTTACAAGGGCTCTGTCAACAGCAGTCCTGCATAATTAAGAATTTTTTAAGAAGGCACATTCTGAGTTTGCCAAAAGGCACCTAGACGACTCCCCATATGTATGAAGGAAGGTGTTCCGGTTAGATGTGATTAAAATTGAACGTTTTGGCCTCAAAGGAAGACACCATGTCTGGCGAAAAAACCCAACACATCCCATTCCCCCAATAACATCATCCCCTGATGGAGAAACATGCTGGTGGCAGCATCATGCTGCAAGGATGTTTTTCAGCACTGGAAACGATGGGGAAAGATGGATGGTGCCAAATACAGGAATATTCTTGATGGATATTCTTCTGCACAGTAAAATATAATCTATCTCCAACGTTGTAGGCATGTTCTGTAAGGAAGTGGGGCAAACTCATGTTGTGAGGCAACAAAAGATGAAAAATGCAAAGAGGGGTGAATACTTTGGCAATGCATTGTACACACAAATATAGGATTTTGTATATTTTTTTAAATAATCCTAGTTGGTTGCATGTTTTTCTGAATCTAAATATGCTATTTAAAATAACTGCACAGTATTTTTTCATATGTTGTAAATGTGCCCTTGCTGTACAGTTTTATATTCTTTAGTTTTTATATTCTCACATTTGTGTGTATCTGCATGCTTCCATTTGTCTGATTTTGCTATTCACCTGAATTTACCCCACTGAGAAACAATAAAGGATATTGGTTATTGCACCAACATTTGGTTGGTGCAATAACCAATAAATACTTTGCCAATGTTTACTGAAAAGGGTATGAATAATTTCAGATGTCTGTAAAACAGGGTTTTACTGCTTTAAAAAAGACCTTAGGATGCACACTGGGTAAAATGTACCACATGGTTGCACAATATTTTATTTTATTATATGTATTGACACATAAACAGCAGAAATCGGGGGCAGTACGTAAAACTATGGAGGAGGGGTTCCAGACCAAATCAGTACTGTCCAGATAATTCAGTCTTTCTGGAAATACATGAGCCATTCAGGAAATACATGAGCCATTCATTTTCTGTCTTATCATCCATCAGGGAAAGCAGGCATTGCTGTGGCTGTTGGGCATGTATGGGGAGCGGGTTTCCAGCGCCCCCTACACATTAGAAGTATATATTGATGGAGTGAGAAGTGAAACCTCCCTGGAAATGAAAATGGAGCTGCTGACATCCACCATGAGACTGTTTCTGTGTCGTCCTGCTGAGACTCAGGACATGCTGGGGAGACTGCTGCACTACTGTATAGGTGCGTGTCTTTGAGTAGACGAGTGAGGGAGTGATGCAAAGATGATTGGTAACAAACACAGTTCTGTTTTCCAGAGGAGGAGGGAGACATGTGTGTGCGAGGACAGGCTCTTCTCTATTACCGCGTGTTGCATTGTGGGATCGAAGAGACACGAAACGTTCTCCAGGGCCGGAGATCGGACCCCTCTATGGGTGTTTTGATTGGCCGCCCGGCAGAGCCCATTAGCCAGTGGGTGAGCAGCTTTAACACTTTGGAGCCTCTGAAGTATTGTTCAGCGGAGACAGAGCCAGCCAGCAGGGGGAGCCCAGAACACCTAGCCTCTGTTCTTAAACCAAACACGGACCTTCCCGATAATCTGGATTGCGGACAACTTCAGATGGTCCATTCAGGTGAGCAATAACGCTTACATTTTTGTTACTCATTTTGCAATGTATACTGGTATTTTGAAAAACATGTTAAATTCATGTAAATAAGATGAAATGGAGATTTTGTGCAACATCCTGGAAAGTCCTGAAACATTTTTTAAGTGTGTACGTGATGTTTTTGATGTGCTCCCAATCAGAGAAACTTGTATACTGGAGCTCAATGTTGTGAATTCATGACAGGGTACGTTTCTGTTCGTTTAAAGGTGTAGTGGACGATCTTCCTTTCGCTTCGAGTTCGATCATCTTATCGATTGATTGTCCCACATGCCAATCATTGTAACATGTTCACGTAACGGCAATGTGCGTGCTCATTCCTTGCTAGTTTCCTATTGCTGCGCATGCGCACTTCTAGTGTCTATATACAGCGTTTCCGCGGGGCATTAAAAGTCATTAAATGAATTTTTTTTAAATTAAGGCCTTAATTGGCATTAAAAAGTCATTAAATGTGATTATCTGTGGCATTAAAATACCTTATTTTTTTCTAAAAAAATACGGTCATAAAAACACTTTTGTCAGATATATTATCAGATATAACTGATTCCGCGTTTTTGCGCGGAACTGCTTCTGGTTGATCGTAAAGCCGTATGTTTTTACAATGTTCAGAAGTTCGAGGCGGAGAAAGAGCTAGAGAATGGGAAAATACAAATTTCAACAAAAGTGGATGGAAAACGAGGAATTCGGGACATGGCTGCAGCCTGTGGATGGTAAAGATGACGAAGGGTTTTGCTGGTGAGGTGGACAGCTTTGCACAGTGGGTGTCAATGCTCACATGAAGTCGTACAGTGTAGTCCAGGGTGTATGCGGGTGTACGGCGTATACCCACTTATTTTTCAGTCAGCATTAGG
This sequence comes from Fundulus diaphanus, assembly GCA_037039145.1. NCBI lineage: Eukaryota > Metazoa > Chordata > Actinopteri > Cyprinodontiformes > Fundulidae > Fundulus > Fundulus diaphanus. The sequence continues at coordinate 6,440,154 of CM073129.1, read as the reverse complement.
TATACCCATTTCTGGAGCGATATTTGTGTCTTTTGTTTGAGCGCGCAGTGAGACAGGTATTCAGCGTTTAAACATCACGCGCGCGCGCTCAAAACCTGTTTGCCGCGTGCTCAAAACTGATAAACTCTTCTCAACCCACTATTCTATCCTCGCGCTCGGTTCCGTGTCTGTCCGTGACCTGCTACTTCCACGCTCAACACCAGCTGTAGGCTCGCGGGATTCTGTCTGTGCACTGCGCTCATGACTTCAAAAACTGTCCACCTCACCAGCCAATCACAGACAGGTTTCTTTACATCCAATCAGAGTAGGGCTTGCAAATACTGCATTCAGATGGATTAAATGAAAATGCTGCAGCTTTTGGCAGAAATTACTAAACATAATTGTGGGATTAAAGAAAAAAACAACAACCAATAAACAGTTTAATATTTTAGCCTAAAATGTTTAATTTAAAATAATTCCTTGAGTTACTAAGTGAGGTGTGAAAAATCTTTTTGTCTCTTTTCTTTCCAGCTTCTGGGTGATGATGCAAAAGTTTCTTGTGATCATAATCATCATCATTGTCATCATTGTTTAAAGACCACTTTAACACAAGGTAAAACAAAATAACATCTAATAAAATGATTTGAGTAAAGACTCAACAGTTTAAAACAACAACAATAATAATAAGCTGTTTAAATCCTTAAAAACAAACAGAAGTTCTTTAAACTGAACTCTAAGATAAACAGGCAACCAGTGAAGGGAGGCCAGGATGGGGTAATGTGCTTTGTTTTATGTTTTTCCATTAAAAGGTGTGCAGCAGCGTTTGAACCAGCTGCAGACATTTGAGTGAGGACTGACCGATTCAGAGATAAAGAGAATTACACTAATCCAGCCATGATTAAATGAAAGCTTGGAGTAGTGTTTCCATAATTTTGCCTTGAAAGAATAGGTTTTACCTTTGCTTTGTTCCTTAACTTAACTGAGGTCCCTTTTTGACTGTCAAGTTTAATATCACCGTCCATTTTAAAATTGAGGGGCTAAACATTTATTGTCAGGGTGTCTAAACCAACAGGATCAACATTTCTTTCGGTGTTTCAACTGGTATATTTGACAATTCATGATTTGCAAAGACAAAGAGATTTGAGTTTTGTTGTTCTCCTCGTTATTAACTTTCTATAGATTCTCTTTCTCATTAAATTTAGGACTTTCCATATGCCTTATCATCTAGTTCTATATTGAAAAACCTACAGTAAAGTGATGAAATGTTGATTCTGGATGTAGTGTAGGAATTCCTTCAATATAAACCAAAGAAAATGTTACATTACCTGCCAGAAGCTGGATAAAATCTTAATATCTGGTTTAATTAGTATTTTCACACCTCACGTAGTAGCTCAAGGAAATATTTTAATCTAAATGTTTTAGGCAAAATATTTAAAGATAAAATGAGTAAACCCTAGTGATGGATTTTTGGGTAAACTAAATAGAGCAGTGTTACATGTCATTGTTTCTAAAACAGCATTTTTCTGAGCTGCGTCTAAAAGGGCAAACTTTGAGAGTATACCCACTTCTCCAGGGACCACTACACCACTGCAGACAGCCACAGATCAGCTGCAAGTGGCAGACAACAGCTAACAATGGCAAGTTACTTTTCTGTAACCAATGCAGTCACATCCGCATTAGCTACCGCAAACAGCACAGCATCAGCTGGAGCAAGCTTTACTGCCACTAACGTAGGGAAATCAGACGGTCTTCGAGCAACATTTGGATCCAATGCAACACTGCATGCGGAGGTGCTCTGTTGTCTGAACACAGCCATCAACAAGTACTATATATATGGGTACTTGTTGATGGCATTAAAATTATTTCTACGAGCATTAAAAGAGCATTAAAAAGCATTAAATTAATCATTCCTGTATAAACCCTGATATATCCAGTTAGCTTCGGTTTCAGCCATTCATTGTAGCTCTGCTGCACTCACCGTATACTTTGAAAATGGCTAAGGACTTCCGGGTTGCCATAACGTGAGATGGCAGCCTAAACCAGAGTTCTCGCCAGATAACATCAACTTACAGCCCACAAATAAAAATAACCGAAATTGAATCTAATATACAAGTGGGGATGAGTGGGGAAGACAATAAAGTAAGATGACAAACACGAGGAATCTGAAATAAAACAGGAGACGACTCTGAAATGGAAGACAATTCCACTTGTGAAGATAAGCTAACAGCTAACGCTATAGGAGAAAAGCTAACAGCTAATACTATATCACTGCATGACGAGCTGGCTTGCATAGCTAACGAAATAAGAGAAATGAAGCAAGAGGTGAAGATGTAACTTGCTACATTCAGAGATGAGGTCAAGAATGACTTCAAGCAGGAATTCAATGATTTCAGAGAGAAAATTGAACTCAAGCTTGAAGAAAATACGAAGGAGCTACAAGAACAAGGAAAGACAATAGACGAAGCACAATCAAGAATAGATGAGCTTGTGGACTGGAACATAGAAACAAAACAAGCTCGTCTGATGATTCATAAAGCACAACAGAAAAGGAAGGAAAAACTGACGTTTTGATGGGAATGAACGCAGGGGACATCAACACAGGGTGGAGCAGCCCAAAGAGCAAAAGAGAAACTTCAAGAGTTTCAGAGAGAAGAGGCAAGATAAACAGAGGGAAAAGCCGTGCACATTCAGTATTGACAGGGTGGTAGGACATAATGTTCATATTTGTAGGAGAGTGATTAACAATATTCAACCTCAGAGGTGTTAGCACTGGGTTGGATACCTCTATTACTGCCCACATGCCAGGGTTTAATTGGCTAAATTGGGGTACATGTTTTAACTTTCTTTATCTTGAATAGACATATACATAAAGCTGCAGCTTAACTTCTCTCTAAACTTTGTCTTCCTAAAACAACCAACGAGGCGAGATAAATGTAAATTAATGTTGGACTTAGGTAGAAGGGAAGAAAGACTCATTTTGTATTCATTATGTACCTCTACTAAGGGGCCCTTCTTCGTTAGGAGGCTTTACCCCTTTCCTACCAACGGGACACTGGGATCGAGGGAAGATCCCTGGACTGACCGGGTAAATGTTTGTACACGTTCTTTTATTGTTATAGTTCATCATGTTCCGAATTTGTTAAGTGTCAGGTGAAACAAAGGGTCACAACAAGGTGCAGAAATGAGGGCTCTTACAGCAAGAACCTTATCTATGAACAAATGCATAAAGTCAATACACATTTTGGAACATACTTCCAGGCAGACAGGTTTTGGAGTAGATCCCACAATACTCTGGGACGCTATTAAAACAGTAATAAGGGGGAAGTTAATATCATTAGCCTCATTTAGAAGAAAACAAAAATTTAAGGGATATCAAGAAAAGATGACAGAATTTGACATACTAGAACAACAACATAAAAGAAAAGGAGAGGCAGACATACTGGGAAAGATCAAAGAGGTTAAGAAGAAAATCAATGATATAACATCAGAGGAGATGGAAAGATTTTTAAAACAAACATATTACGAGGGTGGGCCTAAAACAATTAAATATTTAGCTATCAAACAAGAAGGAGTGGGACAAAAGAAGTTCTAGATTTATTTAGAATGGAAGCAAACCAAGAATTAGGTACTCAACACTTCAAATACCCAACAACAAAGAAGGCTTGGCATTACCAAATCTTCAATATATTACTATGCTGCTCAACTGAAACATTTACTCAACTGGTGTACCACAGACTATTATGAAATGGAAAGAAATTAAACACTAGCAGGAGCCATGTACTAGCAATGACTCCCAACAGAAAGATGTACAGTGAAAATAGAAGACAGTTGGATCAATTGACTAAGTTTACCTTGAAGACCTGGTTCAAATTAGTTAAGAAATATAAATTAGAAAAGGAAATTAAACTTTTTAGTTGGCCGATGTATGACAAAAACTTTAAACCAGGAAATATGAACCCAAAATTTAAAGACTGGTCAATGAAAGCATTGAAAACAGACAGATTTATATGGGGGGGGGGGGGGGGGGGGGCAACTCAAATGTTTTCAGAATCTACAAAAAGAGTTTGATTTAGAAAATTGCATCTTCTATATTTACAAATTCGACATTATTATCATAAAGAAATTAGACCAAAGATAACTGGGGAAATGAATACAATGACAGAGATTCTATGTGGTGCATATAGTCAAGGCTAGTACTGAACAGATATCAAAACTCTATCAGGGACTAATGGCCAACAGGAACATTTCAAGGCTATACATAAAAGCAAGATGGGGAAAAGAATTAAGGAAGGTATTAACTGACAGCATGTGGTATGACATATGTGAAACACAACATAACACAACTAGCTCTAAAATATGGAAAACCTTTTGTTGGAAAAATATACTCAGATTTTTTATTACACCAAAACTAATATTCACTATCCAGTATCCATGCTGGAGAATGTGTGGAATTCAAGATGTGGACCATGCTCATGTGTTTTGGCAATGTGCAAAGCTAACAAACTATTGGAAAGATATTATAAACCATTTATCTACTGAACAAATAGCCCGTTACTATGCCCAACCTGATCAATTGTTATCTACCTCTCATTATCAAGAGAGGCAGTTACTTGTACAGACTGTAACTGCTCTAATATTGGACATAGAACCAATATAACTGGATTGTATTCTGACGTAATTGAAGCGCTACTGGGAGCTAGCCTGCCTTTTAATAAAAGTAATGTAAAGATTAAAAATAGATCAGGCTAGAACACATATGTGTCTAAATTCCACAGTGTAGCCCGCGAAGCTACTACTTCTTGGGCTCTAGCAGGTAAAGCTAGGCAGGCCCTATATTTGAACATAAAAAGTTGTCTAATGCAAAATACAAATATGCACTACGCTTCATTAGACAGAATGAGCAAACCATGAGGGCTGATTCCTTGGCAAAAAAGCTTATAGGTAAGGATACAATAACCTTTTGGAAAGAGGTTAAAACTATCAATAATAGTAAATCCTCTCTCCCTTGCACTGTCGATGGTGTTTCTGGGGCACATATGATTGTAGACGTTTGGCAACACCACTACAGCAAGTTATTTACCTGTGTACAGAGTGAACCCTTCCAGGTTGACAAGGTTAGTACTGTAGAAACTATCAAAACACACTAGGTCTATCAAGCAATAAAAGAACTGTCTGTAAATAAATCTATAGGAATGGATCTTATTGCAGCTGAACATCTCAAATTTGCAAGTCCAAGAGTAGTCCCTCTTCTTGCCTTGTGTTTCACTGGTTTTATTATGCATAGTTTTATTCCTAAAACCTTGATGAATGTTCTTCTACTTCCTGCGATTAAAAACAAAGCTGGTAAAATTGGCAGCTCTGATAACTACAGACCTATAGCCCTAGCTAGTACACTGTCTAAAGTCTTTGAACTAATTATTTTGCCAAAATTTGCAAAGATAGTTATGTCTACAGACAATCAATTTGGGTTTAAGTCCAAACATGGCACTGATATGTGCATATATGGCCTAAAAGAATTACTGAATAATTATAACAGCAAAAATTCTACGGTCTTTCTGTGTTTTTTACATGCCACTAAGGCTTTTGATCATGTAAATCATGGAAAGCTATTTTGAAAATTGTGCCAAGCTGGTGTGCCCAAATATATAGTAAGATGTCTGTCCTATTGGTATGCTAATCAATCTATGCAGGTCAAATGGGACAACTGTGTGTCTGCATCCTTTCGTGTCGGCAATGGAGTCAGACAAGGAAGTATTTTATCTCCTATTTTGTTTAATTTTTATATGAATTACCTCTCTAAGCAGCTAAACCTGTGTAGAACTGGCTGCATGGTTGGTGATACTATTATTAATCATTTAATCTAATCTGATTTATTAATTAATCCCAGGCCAACAAATAATTACAGTTCTTTTGAACATTTAACCCTCAGTTTCCCTCATTCAAATTGCGAAGCAATAAAACCTCTTCTGTTTGTTGTTTTGTATCGTCCACCAGGCCCTTACTCTCAGTTTTTGGATCAGTTGTCAGACTTCTTATCTGATTTGGTGATAAACACTGACAAGGTTATTATAGTGGGTGATTTCAACATTCATGTTGACACTGAATGTGATAACTTTAGTGTAGCCTTTAAAACTATCCTAGATTCAATTGGTTTTGCTCAAAATGTGCATAAACCGACGCACTCTTGGCTCCATACTTTAGACCTTGTGCTGACATATGGCATTGATTGTGAAGAATTAACAGTATTTCCTCACAACCCTGTCCTATCTGATCATTTTTTAATAACATTTGAGTTTAATCTAACTGAGTTCTCCACCCCCAAAAGAGGGTTCCATTATAGTAGATCTTTATCGGACAATGCTGCATCAAACTTTAAAGAGTCTGTCCCCCTTTTAATATCGTCAGTATTGCAGAAATAGCCTGCAGATAGCAGCAATGTTGTTTCTTCCCATTCACAAATAGATGTCTTTGTTAACGGTGTGACTTCGTCATTGCATTCTGCATTAGACAATGTAGCTCCCTTGAAAAAGAAGGTGATAATTCACAGGAAGCTGGCTCCCTGGTTTAATTCAGAGCTGCTTTCCTTGAAGCACAATGTTAGGAAGTTGGAGAGAAAATGGCGCTCTACACACCAAGAGGAATCCTACCTAATCTGGAGGGACAGTCTATTGTTGTATAACAAGACCCTTTGCAGAGTTATAGCAGCATATTTTTCATCATTAATTGAGGAGAATAAAAATAATCCTAGATTTCTCTTCAGTACAGTTGCCAAACTTACTCAGAGCCACAGTTCTGTTGATCCATCCATTCCCTTAGCACTTAGCAGTAAGGATTTTATGGGATTCTTCATAAATAAAATAGATTCCATTAAAATTAAATAATTGGCATCCTCCCAAACATGATTACCTCGTCCTTAGTAAGTGAGGCAGCGTTGGAGGAATCTTTAGAACCTGCGCAGTGTCTGTCTAGAAGCAGTAGAGCTTTCTGAGCTATCTAAAATATTAGCTTCATCTAAACCTTCTACCTGTATGTTAGACCCAATTCCAACCAAGTTGTTTAAAGAGATATTCCCTTTGATCAGTGGCACTATTTTAGACATGATTAATCTATCCTTAGTAAATGGATATGTACCACAGGCTTTTAAAGTAGCTGTTATTAAACCTTTACTGAAGAAACCATCTGTTGATCAAGATGAGTTAGTAAATTACAGACCTATATCTAATCTTCTTTTCTTATCTAAAATTCTCGAGAAAGTAGTTGCTAATCAACTTTTTGAACATTTACAAAGTAATGACCTACTTGAGGAGTTTCAGTCAGGCTTCAGAGCTCATCATAGCACTGAAACAGCCCTAGTGAAGGTCACCACAATGATATTCTCATGGCCTCAGATAATGGACTTGTGTCTGTACTTGTCCTGTTAGATCTCAGTGCTGCATTTGACACAGTTGATCACAATATTCTCCTACAAAGACTTGAGCATACTGTAGGGATTAAGGGGAAAGCATTAGGCTGGTTTAAATCTTATCTGTCGGACAGATTCCAATTTGTTCATGTTAATAATAAATCTTCTTCAAACTCTAGGGTCACTTGTGGAGTACCACAAGGTTCAGTCCTTGGACCAAATCTTTTTACTATATATATGCTTCCGATTGGCAAAATTATCAGACAGCATGGGATTAATTTTCACTGTTATGCTGATGACACTCAGCTATATTTATCCATAAATCCTTATGAATCCAATCAATTACTTCGACTGCAGTCATATCTTGATGACATCAAAAGCTGGATGACTTTAAATTTCCTGCACTTAAATTCTGACAAGACAGAAGTTGTAAACCTTGGACCAGAGTCCTCAAAAAATAAACTTCTTAATCAATCACTTAATCTGGATGGCATTAACTTGGCCTCTGGTATAAAGTAAAAAATCTTGGTGTTATTTTTGACCAAGATGTGTAATTTAAATCCCATATTAAACAGGTTTCCAGAGTTTCATTTTTTCACCTCAGGAATATTGCCAAAATTAGAAACATTCTGTCCAGGGGTGATGCTGAAAAACTAGTCCATGCATTTGTTACTTCAAGCCTGGACTATTGTAATTCTTTACTATCAGGAAGTCCACAAAATGCAGTTCAAAGTCTTCAGCTGATCCAAAATGCTGCAGCGAGAGTTCTGATGAAAATCAACAAGAGGGATCATATTTCTCCTATTTTAGCTTCCCTTCATTGGCTTCCTGTTAAATCAAGAATAAAATTTAAAATTCTTCTTCTAACGTATATAGCCCTTAATAATCAAGCTCCATCATATATCAGAGCTTTGATTACCCCGTATGTTCCTAACAGCACTTCGCTCTCAGACATGTGGTCTGCTGGTGGTTCCTAGAGTCTCTAAAAGTAGAATGGGAGGCAGATCCTTTAGCTATCAGGCTCCTCTCCTGTGGAACCAACTCCCAGTTTTGGTACGTGAAGCAGACACCCTGTCTACTTTTAAGACTAATCTTAAAACTTTCCTTTTTGACAAAGCTTATAGTTAGAGTGGCTCATGTTACCCTGAGCTACCTCTATAGTTATACTGCTATAAGCTTAGGCTACTGGAGGACATCAGGGCCTATTTTTCTCACTCTACTGATTTCTACTGTTCTCCAGTCTACTGTTCTCTAGTTTTACATTGCATTGCATTGAAATGACTGTTGTCATTTCAGCTTTTAACTTTTTGCTCTCTCTCTTTTTTCTTCATAGTAGGTACACCTGGTCTGACGTTCTGTTAGCTGTGACATCATCCAGGGAAGACAGTTCACCCGCTATTACCATCTAATGTAGAACAGATTACTGGATCAATGTGTGCTTCTGTGCTTTTTTGTCTGTCTTGTTGTGTCTCTGCTCTGTCTTCTGTAACCCCAGTCGGTCGAGGCAGATGACCGTTCATACTGAGCCCGGTTCTGCTGGAGGTTTTCCTTCCCGTTAATGGGGAGCTTTTCTTTCCGCTGTCGCTTCATGTTTGCTCAGTATGAGGGATTGCTGCAAAGCCATGGACAATGCAGACGACTCTCCCTGTAGCTCTACGCTTCTCCAGGAGTGAATGCTGCTTGTCGGGACTTTGAAGCAATCAACTGGTTCCCCTATATAGGAAATTTTTGACCAATCTGTATAATATGATTGAATTTGCCTTTGTGAAGTGCCTTGAGATGACATGTTTCATAAATTGGCGCTATATAAATAAAATTGAATTGAATTAATGTATGCAATGACCTAGTGGTTTTTAAATCGAAGTTCAGCTAGTCTTCAGAAGCTGCTTAATGTCTGTTCAGCATATGGTGAACTACTTGATGTCAAATTCAACCCATCAAAAAGTATCATCTTGATTTGTCGCACTAAGGAGGACAAAAATTGAGTATTTCCAAATTTCAAACTGTCTGGGACTTTATTGAATGTCTCAAATGAAGTAAAATATCTTGACCATGTGCAGTAAAATACTCATCTGTACTCTGGAGACATTGGTATGATTGCCTTCTGAATGGCTAGGAGTGTTTTTTTATTGTAGTTTTTATTCTTTTATCGTTTTTTGTTTTCTCTTTTGTGTAATTTGGACTTTGAGTCTGTAATAAATCTATCTATCTAGGATAAGAAGCCTGGCTCCGCCACTGGGGCTTAGCGCTGCCCCCAAATATAATTTGCATGTCACAGACATGCAAATTATATTTCAGAAAGGTCGTGGAACATCATGTGTAGTATTTGTGTATTCTAACATGCATATTGGCGATATAAATAGAAACAGCAATGAGCATGCACCAACTGCCTGTTACAGTCGGGGTGTGCAGCACGCCACCATCAGAGAGGAGGCACAGCTCCTCCCTGCCTCTCCTTGGCCTTCTCCCATGTATTTGAACAGGTATTGCATAAATTCAGCATTTTTGATCATAATTTTTTTTAAATCATACTGAAGATAGATTAAAAAATTGACTAGTTAGTAGGCAAACTGATTTTATTTGATCAGTATTGGTATGTGACCACACGTCACTGCCGCAAATGGCCTCCGAGCCGCACTTTGGATACTCCTGAGATATAAGAACAGCATTGGAAATATTACTTAGCTTTCCTGCTGTGACTGGACATTTACTCTCAGGCAGAGGCCAGCTCATGTTGCCGTGGGACAGAGCACTAGATGTTTTTATTAGCGATCAGCTGGTTTGGCCTGGCTGGCTGACTTTGCTTGTATTCCTAAGAGAATGTAGATCCTCACTTTGACTGACATTTTCAAAAGGCCGGCAAACATTTTCAAAGTCAACATGGCATAAAACAGAGCACCTCTATTGTCCTCAGTTCAGCTTTCCTGTTATAGATGGAGTCTCGCACAGTTTCTCTCTCGCAGCCTGAAAGAACCACAGGCAGGTCTCAACATTTCATAGAACATACAGTAGCTTCCTTTCTGATAGCTTGTCGCATCTCACGTTTCATCTGGCTTGATTTTTAAACACTGCACTGATAGTATGAATCGCTAGCTTTGAGTGTTCTTCAAACAGTAACGGCGTCAAAGAGTGTTGTTGTCAGCACAACATGGAAGCCCTTTATGTATTGACCGTCTCATGACAGACAGAAGCTAAAAGTTCAAACACATAAAATGGGGAATTTTTTTACCCACTCTGCTAAAATATTGCTTTAGTTCATTGAGGTTTGCAGTGAATTAAGGTTTTGAGTGGCCCAACGCTACACCTTGTGTTTATTTTTTTCATTCTCAGCCGTTCTGTTGTAGATTCCTCTCTGTTATGAATCATTGTCAGCTGCACCATGGAGTTAAAGCTAAACTTTAACTGTCAAGCAAATGGCCTCGCCTTTGACCAAATAAAACAACGACTTTGGTATGCAGAGGACTTCCTGGTTGACTCAGTACTGATAAGTTGGACTGGTCCTGTAGCCCTAAAACATGGCCAAATCCACCGCCACGCTTCAGCACTGGTGCAGGGTTTTTTGCAGATGTCTGCTTTGACCAAATATCTCCCTTAACCAAAGGGCATCGTTTCAGAGTTCATGTGGCTTGTTCAGACAAAACTTTATAGATCATTGAATTTCTGGTTTTTGTACAATACAGAGGTCAGCAAATGACAATTACAAGAACTAACAGGACTGTCACAAAGGCCCAAAAGCTTTAAGAATTAAGGATATTCAGTCATATTTATATGTGGTTATTAATTATTTAGCTGTGTCGCACAGGGAATGTCAAACTGAATGTGTGTGTCTGTGTGTGTGTGTCTGTGTGTGTGTGTGTGTGTGTGTGGGGGGGGTTCACTACTACTTTTCTGGCAGCTATCTTGGTGCAGTGAGGATTATTTGCTGTAAACAGCAGTCCTGTTGTCCTCAGCATCTCTATGCTAAACTGTCCAAATTCAGCCTGCTTCCTGACTGATAGAACCTGACTAGTAATACTACTTCATTCATACTAGTCTAGTATGAATGAAATGGAGCAACTTTGCTGTAATGTACTCAGACTTCCTGTGACCTTGTTGTTTAAAAGTATCAGCCTGAATTAACGGCTCCTAAAATACTTGTCATTAACTTTTAGGATGTTCAAAAGAAAGCGCTAGGTTCATGAAGCAGTAGAATAACAATTTCGGCTAATTTTCCCCATATGTAATTTATGAAGAGCTGAAGTATCAACAATTCAGTTCAAAACATACAGCAAACATGCTGATGTTAGCCTAGACATTGTCATCAAAAATAAAATGAAACCCCCAAGCTCCGTTCTTCCTGATTGGGAGAAACAGCTCCTGTTCTCCTCTATGAAGTGGGCGGAGCTCAGCTTGGGTTGCTAGGTGAAGGTCAGTGCCGACCAATAGTGGCGTAATGATCAGGAAGGAGGTCTTTGAAACGGCTCATTTACCAGACATCAACAAAACATTCACTTATTGCCAAAAGACTGCTGGATGTATTTTTAGCACTTGGATTGTTTCTAGAAGCAGTAGAGACCCAAATGGAAGTAGAAAAACCAGTAAAAAGAACAATTTTTCCATACTAGATCCCCTTTAAATTTTTTTAATAGGTCTTAGGTTTCTTACGCACATATAACACTGCCACATCAATAAAATGCTCCCATAAGACTGAATTGTTCTTTATTAAATGTATTTACAGCTAAAAACACAGCCAGCCAATCAGCTTTCGTGTTACACAGAAAAAACACAACCTGCATGTGATCTTCATCATGAAGGGATGTTACCTTTTAGTGCTTATTGTGGTACCCTACAGTCTGGTTTTATGTCTCAAAAGGCACAACAGCACTAGCATATCTGCAGGTGACAATCAAGGTTATTTCATATTAAATTGCCGTTTCTCCTGAGGTGCATTGTTCTCTGCAGTTTGCCCAAATGTGCTTAAGGATGAGTCCGGTCTAATAAACTGAATGATCTATAATGGAATGAACAAAACTATAACTGAGTACTTGTAGAATCATATTTTTCTACATCATTGTGTAGCAGCTAGCACGTATCATACAGTACCACAAGACTACATTTCTAGGTCTGGGCTCAGGTGCTTACTGTTTAATTTCTGCTAATCTAATGTGACGGGATGTCAGGCTGCACAAACACAAGACCTCTGAGATCAGATTTCATGAAGTTTAACATCAGAAGAGGGTTGTATGTCATTGAGTTAAAGCCCTCTCCAGCCTAGCTTCTTGTTCTGCTTGTGCTGAGCAGCCTGACTGTTTTCCTCCATCTATCCTCTGCAGGCTCAGACAGTGCCGGTGACCATTTGAACCGCTCGGCTGGCCTCATGTCTCCCGGCGCTGAGCCTTGCGTCACTTTGTCTCTTTCTCCGGCGGTCAGCCCAGAGGAGTTTGAGCGCCTGTGGATGCAACGACATGCTTTACATTCAGGACAAGGTAATGAAAACAAAGCGTTACTGCGAGCAGCGTCTACACGATTACATTATTCAGGATAATTTGGGCCTTCTAGGGCAACCTTTAAAATAGGATGGGAAAAGTTTATCAGCACTGTTTATGAGTTAAAGTCTTTAGCTTCTCTATTAAAATACAGCAACATTTTCTACCGTTACCACTTTAACATTTATGTTGTTACAGTCGTGTTATTTTTCTGCAATACATCTGAATATTTTTTCAGCAGCTGACAGTTGTAGTTTCTCATGCATTGTTGTTTTTTTTTGGACATTCGTACAAATTGCACATTTTCTTCCATTATTCCGTAGATATACTGCTGTTCTTCCTCTTTTTTAACTGAATATGTCACTTTTACAAGATGCTGATGACTATTTGCATAGTTTTAGCTCCTCAGGGAGTGTCTGTCCGGTACCTTCAGGCATATTGCACAGTTTTTTTAAATCACTCTGTGAATCTCTTTTCTTTTTAACTTGAACATCTCATTATTATCTGAATATCCCGCATTATCTTTAATAACCGAACAGTATGTTTTTGCTTCTTATAAGTCTTTATGTTTTACAGCTTAACCTTAAATTTAGCTTTTTCATATTGTGTTTTTGCATTTGAGGTTTTTTTTGTTAGGAATGCTCATTCGATATTTATCCATGAGTATATATGTGTCTCTGTGTGATGTGTGCATTCAGTCCCAAATTTAATTTAATTATGGCTGCATAGCGACAATACAGATTATTGATTCTTCAAGAGAAGAGTTTTGGTTGGGCAAATAGGCTTTTAATATGTCTAGAACTTTATCAGAGCTGAAACAATGGACAATTTGGACTACAATCTTAAACTAATGATCTTTCAGTTCATAGTTAAATAGAACAGTCAAGGGCAACTCTAAACAAATAGGTTTTTAACCTTGATTTAAAGGAACTCAGGGTTTCAGCACTTTTATAGTCTTCTGGGAGTTTGTTCCAGATAAGTGGATCCTCATCCCGGCCGCTTCGCACTCGGCTGCGAACCGCTCTAGTGAGAGCTGTAGATCACGCCCTGATGAAGCTAATAGGACCACGTCATCCACTTATAGCAGAGACGCAACCTAAGGCCACCAAAACGGATCCCCTCAACACCTTGGCTGCGCCTAGAAATTCTGTCCATAAAATTTATGAACAGAATCGGTGACAAAGGGCAACCTTGGCGGAGTCCAACTCTCACCGGAAACAAGTCCGACTTACTGCCGGCAATGCGGACCAGACTCTGACACCGGTCGTACAGAGACCTGACAGCCCTTATTAAAGGGCCCGGTACTCCATACTCCCGGAGTACCCCCCACAGGATCCCTTGGGGGACACAGTTGAATACCTTCTCCAGATCCACAAAGCACATGTAGACTGGTTGGGCAAACTCCCATGCCCCCTCAAGAATCCTGCTGAGGGTGTAGAGATGATCCAGTGTTCCACGGCCAGGACGAAAACCACACTGCTCTTCCTGAATCCGAGATTTGACTATCCGACATGTAATATTGTATTATGCAAATTATTTTTCAGTTCATCAACTCTGGATTTTCCATTGCTATCTACGCTCATGGCATCATTTACAATGTCTTAGTGGCTGCAGCTCCCTGTTAGTCATATAACCTGCTCAGCGAACTGTGCTCCAGCAGCTGTCGGTGTGAGCTGTAAACAGTGCTCCTAAAACACTAGTCATTAACTTTTAGGATGTTCAAAAGAAAGCGCTAGGTTCATGAAGCAGTAGAGTAACAATTTCGGCTAATTTTCCCCATATGTAATTTATGAAGAGCTGAAGTATCAACGATTCAGTTCAAAACATAAAGCAAACATGCTGATGTTAGCCTAGACATGTCATCCCTGAATGGCTTAGCACCTAAATACATCACAGACTTGTTATCAGTGTATCAACCCTCCAGACCACTCAGGTCGTCTGGCTCCAACCTGCTCTACAGAACTAGAACCAGAACCAAACATAGAGAAGCAGCATTTAATTCCTATGCTCCACTGATCTGGAACAAACTTTCAGAAAACTGTAAAAGTGCGGAAAGCCTGATCTTTTAAATTGAGATTAAAAACACATTTGTTTAGGACTGCCTTCGACTGTTCTAGTTAAACTGTTTTACTGAAACATCATTAGTTCAACTTTGTAGTCCAAATGCTTTTATATTTGCTTATTGCCTTACCTGTGACCTTAGGTTTAGGGTTAGGTTCAGAGTGAGGGCATAGAAAGTAGTAGAAAACGAATGGAAGTCAATGGAAGGTCCACACAGTGATGTACATACCAACGTGCGCGTGTGTGTGTGTGTGTTTCTGTCTGTTGGGATATAGATCTTATATTTCATTCATAATGCTCTTAAAAAGCCACATTTTTCAATTTGAGTTGGTGACTCCTACAGAAACCCTGATGCTGATGGATGCCATTTAGCCTATTTCATGTTGTCAGACAAATTTTGTTTGACAACCTGTCAAGCATCATTAAACATGTGATGTTTTTCTTTGACAAACATCATAGGTGCTATGGGAAAATGGGTCCAGTAGGGGTAAATCATTATGGGACAAGATTATGGGAGTGCCACTGGCTGCAGGGTCTCATCTGCACGTCTCTCTGCATTGAGATGAATTTCAGTTCAATTCAATTCAATTTTATTTATATAGCGCCAATTCATGAAACATGTAATCTCAAGGCACTTTACAAAGTCAAATTCAATCATATTATACAGATTGGGTCAGATTATACAGATTGGTCAAAAATTTCCTATATAGGGGAACCAGTTGATTGCTTCAAAGTCCCGACAAGCAGCATTCACTCCTGGAGAAGCGTAGAGCTACAGGGAGAGTCGTCTGCATTGTCCATGGCTTTGCAGCAATCCCTCATACTGAGCAAGCATGAAGCGACAGTGGAAAGAAAAACCACCCATTAGCGGGAAGGAAAAACCTTCAGCAGAACCAGGCTCAGTATGAACGGTCATCTGCCTCGACCGACTGGGGGTTAGAGAAGACAGAGCAGAGACACAACAAGAGAGACAAAAAGCACAGAAGCACACATTGATCCAGTAATCTGTTCTATATTAGATGGTAATAGTCGGTGATCCGTCTTCCCTGGATGATGTCACAGCTAACAGAACGTCAGACCAGGTGTACCTGCTATGAAGAAAAAAGAGAGAGAGCAAAAAGTTAAAAGCTGAAATGACAACAGTCATTTCAATGCAATGCAATGCAAAACTGGAGAACAGTAGAACTCAGTAGAGTGAGAAAAATAGACACTGATGTCCTCCAGTAGCCTAAATTCAGTTCAGTCTGAGTTTTTTTCTCTCATAGTTCTGTTAAAGTTTTTTTTTTTCCTTTTTGAATTTCAGTTCAGTTTGTTCAGGTTTTCAGTTCATGTTGTCCATTGGAAAATCAATCCATGTGATCCAGGTTTAAACAACAGACATTGTCCTACCACAATGGAGCGGTGGTGGGTTTCTAGCAGATCGCCATCCAATGGACAAATAATCACAGCAGCAGATGATGGAGCAGTACTAAAAAAAACCCTGACTGATGAGTAGATGATTAGAAGGTATGATTAGAGAATGTTCACCAGGTTATGGGTTGTAATTGAGTTGCAAAAGGCTAAATGTGCAGTGGTTTAATATTCAGGCGGTTTGTTCAAAACAAACAATCAGACGCCACAGCGTGGAGCAGCGAGGAGCAGCGTGGAGCAGCGTGGGCTGTAGCAGCCATGGAGCAGGAAGAGGTGTCAAGGGGCTGCCATTTTCAAGGGACAGGGCCCGCCACAATAAGAGCGCAACAGGAAGTGTGGCTCTATATGTCGTCGGTTACATTTAGAGCACACATTAAACATCTGCAGAAGAAGCCGAAAGCTTTAATGGGCATTTACGACAGAAATAAATCAAGCTTGATCCCCAAAGTGAGGAAAAGACTCGTGGAGTCCACCTTCCTCCCGGTCCTAGACTATAGAGATATTCTGTATCTGAACACAGCCTTTTGAGTCCTCCACTACGCTTTATTTGTGTGTAGATGTTTTTATATGAAATGTTTCTCGTGCCTCTTGGCCAGGTCCCCCCTCGAAAAAGAGATTTTATCTCAAGGGACTTCCTGGTAAAATAAAGGTTAAATCAAAAAATAAATAAGAAAATTAGCTGACGCAACAACTAGATAGCGCTCCACAACACTGACTTCAATTTGATGAGAAACATATTTTTATATATATCGAGAGGTTTTTGGCAGAGATCTTGTCACACCACTGTTATGTAGCAGTTTAGAGATCAGCTCTTGAGCACCATGCTTTTTACTCTTACTTGATTACAATTTGTGGCTTTTCTGCTCAGATGACTTCTCTATGACCGTTTGTTTCGAGGCTTTTGTTAAGAGACTTTTCATTTTGTCATAACAGAGCCAGCTGATGAGGGTGACAACTGCCTGTGGACAGAAGAAACCATCAGGTGCACGGCCGTACCCCACTGCTCCCCACAGAATCTTCACGCCGCCATGCAGCTCGTCAACATCCAGACAATCGCCTTCTCGCCGTCACACTCCCTCCCATGGAAAGTCTTCCTTTACACGCATACCTTGCGAGCAGACACCTCTAGCAGCACACTGATACTGGGGGAGCTGCTGTACACTGGAGAGGCGCATCAAAAATGCTCAGCTGACAGAGAGGTGGAGGTAGAGGTAAAGGAACAAATGGAAGCAACGGCAGATGGAGAAAAGGAAATTAAAGTGACTCTGCTGCAGCAGCCGCGAGATGTTAGCACCCTGGGGGCGTTTCTGTCAGTCCTGACCACAGTAATTCACACGCTTTCCTCTGAGATGGCTTAGATTCTTTTAACCTAAACTATTTGACTTTTTGTCTCTTTGATTGTGATTAAACCCATGTTCTGAAGACAAATGTTATTCGGTGCCTTGGAAATAGATGCCTTGACTTTGACACAAGAACACGCAGCACAAAAGCTGTTCACTTATTAAAAACTAAATTAAAAATCAGCTGAGAATCATGAGTCTCCTGTGTTCGCTCTTTTGTTTTTTTCTTCAAAGCAGAATAAAGAAGCAAATCATTTAGTTCATGTCTGGCCTGATAGTGAGGGAACAACAAAGAAGAGTTTTCAGTTGTGGCTGGAATCTGGAGTCACAAATTGTAGCGCCGTTACTCGACAGACACTGACTGGGTGGTGTTGCGCTTTAAACAGTCTGTTGTTTTATGACAGAACCACAAACGGGCTTAAATCGGAAGCAACCGGACCTTCACTCGGTTTTTCTGAAAACGTTTCGACACCTTGTCATGGTTGAGTTTTGGTTTGGCTTCGTTTTTCTGTTATTTTCATTTTTTCATCTCATGTGGGTTTGGTTTGACTTTATTTATTGTTAGTTTTCATTGTCATCAGTTATTTTCTGTCATCTTCACTTCACCTCCTCAGCAGTCAGTCACACCTGATAACAATTTACCAGTTAATTAGCCAGACCCTTGTTCCACCTGTTAAGTGCTCTATTTAAACCTCCCTCTGCCTTCAGTTCAGCACTGGGCCGTCTTCTGTTATCCACCACTCCATGCTAGTCCTCGTTTTTGCCTTGGAAGATCTGTTTCTGTTTTCTCATTTAAGGTTAGTCCTGCCAGTCGCTTTGAAAGACTTTGTACCCTGCTGTTCCTGGAGAAGTTCTGCTCTGTGTCCTGGTGCCTCCAGAGAGCTCCAGCTGCTAACCTGACTAGCCGCTCTGAGGAAGTTCTGCTCTGTGCCCTGGTGTTGCTACGAGGCCTGCTAGCCAAGCAGCTCTTGCCTTCCTAGCCACCAGGCTTTATGGACTCTCACTCTGGGCCGTCAGCTCCTGCCATCACCAACATCCCTGACCTTCTGCAGCCCTGAACCTCTGGTCTTCATCATCCAGCACACTTCCTCTAAATAAACTCTTAAACTTTAGTCCTGTGTGCGCTTCCTGAGTTCTTCGGTAAACAAACCCTGACACACCTAACCAGGATCCTTTGTCAGTCCTGGTGGCTCCGTTATGACCACAGCAACATAAACAAACTGTTGTCTGCCAACGTGTTTATTTAGATTAGCCACCTTGTGTGGAATGATATTCTGCTGACACAATAACAGGGTTTGAGTCCAACTGATCTGAATGTTTGCTGAATAGCTTAAGCCGTCAATACTTTTAAATATAACAAACTTAATCCATTGATGCAATTACCCCCCAGAAATAATTGTTTAAAGGACACATTGCTGTGGAAGACACCTTTTTTGAGGACAGTCAAATGGCTGTTTTGAAATGAGGATGTCATTTATGAAGTGTAGAAAAGTCATCGGAACCAAACTGACCCAGTGTGAAAATATAGTCGTCCATTCTTGTTAAATCATGACTTGACTGTGATTAACTCTATTTGGGAAAGCTGACTGAAATTTCACTAGCCAAACACGAGTCGGATCACTAGCTCATTTGAAGGACAATGGGTGATGTTAGAACGGCACCAGCAAATCCATCTCTGAATGGCTTTGGAGTGTTCTTGTCAAAGTCTGAACACACTGTAGAGCCAACTGAAATGCTGTGTTATCACCTTAAACAGGCAGCTGGCCCACTCATAAACCAGAGTGTGCCAGAATTCCTGCAGCAACACAAAAGCCTCATTGCCAGATACCTGACACGCTTAGTGGCTGCTTCCAAAAAAAGTAAAAAACAAAGCAACTGGACTTGTTTTTCGTAGTTGACGTTTCGCTTCCTCTCCAGGAAGCTTTCTCAATTCAAAAAGTCTGGAGTAATGTGGAGTGCCAAGCTTTATACTCCTGCCCAACAAAGGCCTTGTAATGGCTTAGATAACATGCAAATTCAACAGAAACAGGTCCACCCCTTAGTAATGGGCAGTTGTTAAAGTCATTAAGCCATCAGACTCAACCGAAACTGGTCCACTCCTCTGTAACGAGGAGTCGTTAGGGTTGTTATTGGCCTGGCTTAAAGGAACGATGTTTTGATCACCCGAATGAGGGTGAGAATTGAGGTGATGATTGGCCGGAATTAATCCTATAGCTGTATTGTAAGTTTTTGAGAGTTGGAACCTAAGGCCCCCTCCTCTGTTTAAGGTTGGTTTTTCTCTCTTAACGTAGATGGCTTCCTTCACACCCCTTTCAAACCATCTGTCTTCTTTGTCCAAAATGTGAACATTTTGGTCCTCAAAAGAGTGTCCTTTGTCCTTAAGGTGTAGGTGGACAGCAGAGTCTTGTCCTGAAGAGGTAGCTCTCCTGTGTTGAGCCATGCGTCTGGAGAGGTTGTTTGGTTTCTCCAATGTAAAGATCAGAACATTCCTCACTGCACTGAACTGCATACACCACTCCGCTCATCTTAGGTTTGGGGGTTTTGTCCTTGGGATGCACCAGCCTCTGTCTGAGGGTCCTGTTTGGTTTGAAATGTACTGGGATTTTGTGTTTGAAGAAAATCCTCTTGAGTTTTTCAGAGACTCCAGCAACATATGGGATGACGATGTTTTTGCGTTATCTAAGCCATTACAAGGCCTTTGTTTGGCAGTAGTATAAAGCTTGTTACTCCACATTACTCCAGACTTTTTGAATTGAGAAAGCTTCCTGGAGAGGAAGCGGAACGTCTTCAACTACGAAAAACAAGTCCAGTTGCTTTGTTTTTCACTTTTTTTGGAATGACCATGACCTGGATGACTGAGAATCTTCACCAGGTTAGTGGCTGCTGTTGCTGTCATGTAGAGCGTCACCACAGTTCTTAGGTTAGGGGGGCAATTAATTCGTTTTTCACACCAAGGCTCAAAAATCATAATTTAAAATACAGTAGCTTTTTATTTAATCACCTTCAATTTGAACTGCTAATCTGGTTGCTGATCTGAAATACGTAGGTGGGACAAAGCAGAAACAGAACATCACTTTTAGGAGAGACATTTTCTCAAAACTGCATGTTGGTTTTAAAAAGCAAGATGTTTTTCTATGTTTTTTTATAGGCAGCTTCTGTTTCACACTACTTGACAATACAAGAGGAATGAAGGAGAACCCTGGGACTGATATAGAGCGTTAACTTGGTTAGATTTGTGGACAATAAACCAGCTAATGGCAAGGAAGGTGTTGCTTGCTGATGAGGCAGCAAAAATTAACAGACTTATCTGCCAAATCAGGCTGACGAGAAGGCAACTTTATCCATCTATAGTAATGTGACGCAGTGATGGTAAAACGATTGTGAGGTATGGTAGGGAATTTATCAAAGACCTTTCTCAGATTTACAGATTTTTATTCCTAAAAAATATCTCAGATATACAAAGAATTCAGTGTTAGAAAATTAGCTGCAAAATAATCCTAAAAAATAAACAAATATGTGTATTAATTTTATAAGTAGAAAAGGTGAAGAAATAGGAAGATTAAATACAGGTGAATAACTGGTGGATTCTGACAAGTTAATAAAAGGATCCATCAGGCACAGTTATAAAACAAGACATTATGCACACAACAGAAAAGATTTAGATTAGATAGATTAGATTAGATTCAACTTTTTTTTATTGCATCAACCATCACTTTTGATGCATGGGTCAGTCTGGTCCTCTAAATTCAAAATGCCTCTGCTGAGCATTTTAGTAAGCAACAGTAGATAGAGTTAGGAAGTTGGTTAAATTGTAATTTGTGATTTCTGGAGTTGATTGATAATGCTGTTACTAATTCCCTGCTAAAAGCGTACGGATTAAAGAAGCATGTAAAATTCTATTGGATGTTGTGGACATTTGATTTATTGAGTCAGAGTTTATTAAGTTCTTTAATGGGTGTAAAACAGACATTGTGTATGGTTCTAAAATTATTTAGGAGGTCTTTAAAGGTTACCTGTACCAAAAAGTAATAAACAACACCCTTGGGGACTTTTGAGTCACTAAAAACTAATCGATCCAAGAACAAGACTGTTGTGTAAAAGTACAGGGGTTGGACAAAAAAACTGAAACACCTGGTTTTAGACCACAATCATTTATTAGTATGGTGTAGGGCCTCCTTTTGCGGCCAGTACAGCGTCAATTGGTCTTGGGAATGACATATACAAGTCCTGCACAGTGGTCAGAAAATTCTAAGCCATTTTTCTTGCAGGATAGTGGCCAGGTCACGACGTGATGCTGGTGGAGGAAAATCTTTCCTGACTCGCTCCTCCAAAACACCCCAGAGTGGCTCAATAATATTTAGATCTGGTGACTGTGCAGGCCATGGGAGATGTTCAACTTCACTTTCATGTTCATCAAACCAATCTTTCACCAGTCTTGCTGTGTGTATTGGTGCATTGTCATCCTGATACACGGCACCTCTTTCAGGATACAATGTTTGAACCATTGGATGCACATGGTCCTCCAGAATGGTTCGGTAGTCCTTGGCAGTGACGCGCCCATCTAGCACAAGTATGGGGCCAAGGGAATGCCATGATATGGCAGCCCAAACCATCACTGATCCACCCCCATGCTTCACTCTGGGCATGCAACAGTCTGGGTGGTACGCTTTGGGGCTTCTCCACACCGTAATTCTCCCGGATGTGGGGAAAACAGTAAAGGTGGACTCAACAGAGAACAATACATGTTTCAAATTGTCCACAGCCCTAGATTTGCGCTCCTTGCACCATTGAAACCGACGTTTGGCATTGGCACGAGTGACCAAAGGTTTGGCTATAGCAGCCCGGCCGTGTATATTGACCCTGTTTCCACCAAAATGGACAGTTTTGGTGGAAACAGGAGAGTTGAGGTGCACATTTAATTCTGCCGTGATTTGGGGAGCCGTGGTTTTATGTTTTTTGGGTACAATTCGGGTTAGCACACGAACATCCCTTTCCGACAGCTTCCTCTTGCGTCCACAGTTAATCCTGTTGGATGTGGTTCGTCCTTCTTGGTGGTATGCTGACATTACCCTGGATACCGTGGCTCTTGATACATCACAAAGACTTGCTGTCTTGGTCACAGATGCGCCAGCAAGACGTGCACCAACAATTTGTCCTCTTTTGAACTCTGGTATGTCACCCATAATGTTGTGTGCATTGCAATATTTTGAGCAAAACTGTACTCTTACCCTGCTAATTGGACCTTCACACTCTGCTCTTATTGGTTCAATGTGCAATTAATGAAGATTGGCCACCAGGCTGGTCCAATTTAGCCATGAAACCTCCCACACTAAAATGAGAGGTGTTTCAGTTTCATTGTCCAACCCCTGTAGGAGCCTCCATTAACTAGGGCGGTGGTCAGGAAATAGGTGGCCTCAGGCTATTAGGTTGCCCAACTTGTCCACTGAAAATGGGTGGGCCCCTAGGAGAGAGGTGGTTAGTAGATCGGTCGTGTCCTACTTGCCTAGCTAAAAAGGTCTTACAGGAACTCTAAGCAGAGTAATATTCGTTAGATTCAGAGATCTTTAGAACCCTAGCTAGTCTGAGCTTTAGCCCAAAATAGAGAAGGAATGGAGGAGGGGGTATAGATCAGGTCCGACAACAACAAGGTTGTTAGGTTGGGCTTTCTTCTCGAGGTATGCATAAAACCTCAGATTTTACAAGTTAGGACTGAGACTTGCTTTCTTTTATTATTTTTGTATTTGTAAGCACATAGAAAATCTCCCCTTTTGAATTCAAAGTGGAATAGAGCATAAGCATGAGCTACTAGAAGTAATTATTTCTGCTGGTACATATCAATAAAACAAAAATATCACTGATCATTCATTTTAGTAATTCAGAGACTGGACATTTCTTCCAGTTAAACAGGACTGTTTCTTTCCATTGTCACCACATGCATGCTCAGTGTGACAGACTGCTACATATTGATGAGTAGGGGCAAATCTTGACCGTCGCCACTTGATCATCCAGCAGGAAGGATTGCTGTAAAATCAGTTACTTGATGCATTTGGTTAGGTTCCTTTGAATAAATCCTTTATTTTACCAGTAGACATAATAAACTGAACTTGGCTGCCTTTAAGACTAGGATTATTCCATGAAATTGAAACAATTAAATCTCAATCTGTCTACACTGGACTGAATTGACTAACTTCTATTCATTGCAAAAAATATTCGCTCACCTGCCTTGACTCGCAGATGAACTAAAGTGACCTCCCATTATTGTTCCATAGGGTTCAGTGCTACATTGGTTGAACCTTGTCCACAAGGACGAGTTTTTATACAAATTTTTGACCATTCTTTATGAGGTCAGACACTGATGTTGGACGAGACAGCCTGGCTCTTAGTCTCCGCTCCAATTCCTCCCAAAGGTGTTCTATCGGGTTGAGGTGCAGGCCAGTCAAGGTCTTCCTCGCCAAACTCTCTCCTCCATCTCTTCATGGACCTTGCTTTGTGCTCTGGTCTGCTAAATCATTCAGATTTCCTTTCACTGGACCTAAGGGGCCAAACCCAGCTCCTGAAAAACAACTTCACACCAGAACCTCCCCTTCCACCAAACATAGAGGGGGGGGGGGGTTTCTGGAGGGAGAAAGGGGGTAAATACATAAGAGAAGATATAATTTATTACCTCCTGTGCCAAATTTCACCCCAACTGGCACCACAAACGGAGGAGGCAGTGGACGTGGTTCATACACTGGGACGAAACACCATGGCAAATAATTGTGCAGTTCACGATGCCCACCCACCGAGACCAGATCTGGAGAGCACCAAACAAGCACAAGACGTGCAGGGATCTACAGGTGCAATTTGTAAAAGACATGAGGAAGGACAGACTTGCTTGTGATGCTCTATGGCCAATCATTGGCTCTTTCTGTTATTATAGCCAATATTTATGGTTACAATAATACCTGTGAAAGCAATATATTACTCGCTAAGTTATCAGAAGTCATTTTAGAGTTAAAAACATCTTACACCACTGAGTTTATAATAGCAGGAGGAGGTATACATTTTGTGTGTGATAAATTAAAAATAATGACTATCACTTTAATGCTTCAATTCAAGCTTTTTGTAACAATGTCAACTCTACTTATGTTTAGAGGAAATACAATAAGGATAAACAGATATTTTCATGGTTCAAACTCAATGGATGTGTAAAATCAAGAAAAGATTTTTGGCTGGTTAATAACAGTTTTTCTAACATTTTCTAACAATTAATTCAGCTCCTTTAACTGACCACACCCTTTTAAAACCAGACATTATATCACCAACCTCTCAAAAGAAATATACATTTTATTCATCACTGTTATAACATGAGAGGTTTTGCCAAACAGTGAGTGCAATGATAAAAAAAGAAATAGGACAATAATCTATTAGCTTCAACAAAGAAATCACACACGGCAATAACAAACAGATAAGGAATTGCTTTTGGAAATAAACATGTAATCTCACAAATACGTCAAATGAACAAAAGCAAAAACTTTCAGAACTACAACTTAAATTAGGTCATCTTTATCTAGCCCGAGCAAAAGGTGCATATATTAGATCAATAGTTGAATAGAAAGAAGAAGGTGAAAACAACTTCTACAAATTGGAAAAAAGAAGACAGGGGAAAAAAAGAAATTAGCTTATTGCTCATAACATGTTGTGTAACTGAAGTTCATATTCTGATATAAATGCAAAAGAAAGTTTTTCAGCAAATGAATGTGAGGTTTTCTTTAAACCAATCATGCAATACAACATACACTACCAGTGAAAGGTTTGTACTCACCTTTGTCATCCAATGGCTTTTCCTTATTTTTATGACTTTCTACAGTGCAGATACGTAGTGGAGAGATCAAGACTATGACTCAAAAGTATATAGAATTATGTATCAAACACAAAACTCTGAAATAACTCAAAACATCTTGTATTTTTTAGCTTTTCTAAATGAGGTTAGTCACCAGAAATGGTCTTCCAACTGTCTTGAAGGAGTTCCCAGAGGTAGTAATAAAAATAAAGACAAACCATTGAACGAGAAGGTGAGTCCAAACTTTTGACTGGTAGTGTACCTAAACTAAAACCAGAGTCTGTACAATCATGTGACTCTTATATTTAACTATATGAATTAGATAAGCTAATTACAACTAAACAAATCCCCAGGCTTGGACAGGCTTGCTTCAATTTTTTTTTTGGTGAAGATTTAAGATGACTCTTTGGAAGCAATTGATAATCTGTCAACTGTAACATATAATGGTGTTAGATATACCTCAAGCTATTTTAAATATTGGAAGAACTTTCTGTTTTATGATGGATGAGTTTGTTTTTTGTTTTACTTGATTTGTTCTATTTATTTGTGGAATGGACCTTTTTGTGTCCCAAAATAAATAAAGAAAAAAGCATAACCTTCCACCAACAATGAAGCAAGGGGTAATCATTCTTATTCCAAAACATGGAAAAGTCAAAAGACAACTAGATAACCTCAACCCTCTCCTAAATAATGATTATAAACTATTGGCCCACATCTATGCTTTGAGGCTAAAATCTACTCTTTCTGAAGTTGTGAGCCACCAGAATTGACAAAGACTCCTGGATAGGTCTTGAAACATTTTCAGAAAGTGCCGAACGAAAGTCAGGTTGCCTCCGATTTTAGCCTGTTCACTGTTGCGATGACCCGGATAACTGATAATTTGCACAGGCTTCTTTCCGAAGTTATAAGCATGACTCAGACTGGTTTTATGAGTAATAGGTCAATACAAGACAATATACACCTGATACTGGATATCCCTGATTATGATACATTTATTGAAGATCATGGCTTTACACTTTTTTAGACTTCTAAAAGGCGTCTAACATGATAGAGCAACCCTTCTTAACACAAGCACAAAGCCTTTTGGTTATGGGCCAAAATGCATTAACACAATACTAACTTTTTACAGTGATAGATCAAGAGTAGCGGCTTTACCCTCAGGCACCACAAGTCGCCCCACTAACTCTACCACTAGAGCAGGGGCCTGCAACCTTTACGGTCTAAAGAGCCATTTTGCCTACCGAATTAAACTCGTTCAGAGCCACAAATGTTGCCTGGCCTTTTGAAAAAAGACAAGTTATAATTTGTGATAAAGATCTATGGTAGGAAATATGTTGTCATCGTTAAAGAAACGCCCTTTAACGTCTATTTTGAGGTTTAATAAAAGAGGATGGACGGGATGTTGATATTTGTGGATAATTATGTAAAAAAAAAATCATAGTTTTCAACATAATGGAAATATATTGATCTAAAATTAAATATTAATGGCACTTTTAGCATCATTCTGTTGTGACAATTAAAAGCAATTAGTCCAAGAAAAAACTGCTAAAACCAGCATTTATTATCATTATTACATTTAAATACCATAATAAAAATATAATTTGTAGCCAAAGTTATTAAGAGACACTGTGGAAGGTCCAAAGAGGCACAGGTTGCAGACCCCTGCACTAGAGCAATCTTTTATAAAAGCTGTGAATCAATTTGGAATAACAAAAAGCATTATTTAACGAACGCTGTTTTTCTCCAAAAGTACAACCAAGGAGGTCTCAAAGCCACTGATTATGAATGTATGTATGGAACAATAAAAATGAAAACACCCTGAGTACATCTGGCAACCAAACCCAGCTATCTGCGTTGGCCCCTCCTGCGCCTCCTTGATTTAGCCACGCCCCCCGGAGCTGGAGCTGCGCAGTGGATTGGACAACATTTGGCCGTTACGACACACCTATCCGGCAGCCAGTCTCTGGTACCTGATGCTCGGCAGCCGAAACTTGAGCGCCGACAGCGACCAGAGAAGCAGAGTGTGCCAACTCTGTGTTTCCAAACTTCTCGGCGTCTCCGTGTCCACTTCCGGGGCTTAATTCGGGCTGTCTGTGCCTTAGAAATAGCCACCAGGAGAGGTGACGCCGTTAACTTTGACATTCAGACGCGGCGCGGGAGGCAAACTCACGGAAGGAGAGCGAAGGGAAGTTTCTCTCCTAACGGTAGGCTTTTACGCTCAATAAATGTCCTCTACCTGCGATTATATGTCGGGGAGTTTTATCTGACACGTTTAGGTTTTTTTCGAGCAGCTGTTGTAAAAGGAGCATTCCCCGCAGGGAAGGTGCGCATCACGCGTCCTGCTCCTCTATCTTATTCCTCTTATTGCTGCAAACACGCACCAAGATCAGATTTAGGGGAGCAGCTGAGGCCAAATATAGCCTCCGTCCATCCAGGGCCTCGGTTATATCCGGATTGAGCATGAAGCGCCCGGTCTGCTTGTTAGAAAGCTGAGCGTTTCCTGATGCGTGCGGCTGTCAGGGAAGTTCCTTAAAGCGATCCTCTGTCAGCGTCCTGCTCCTCAGCTTTTCCCTACTGTCTGTTTAACCTCGGGCCTGATCACGCAGACCGTGATCCTTCTGCCATTTGCTGTGTTATTCTTCTAAAATCTACACTACACTCATTTCCGGTGGTTTCTTTAGTTCCCTCCTGTTTGAAATGCTCATTTGGGTACAAAGGAGTCGAGATGCTTACCTGCGCTTTACCCACATGTGTACTGCTGGACTGGTATTTTTAACAAATCGATTGGCTAAGTTATAGCTGTAGTTGGAAATCCTGTTCAGAAACACTTTTTGTAGTCAATACATTATGGATTCAGATAAAGGGGTTAAAAAATAGATCTCTGTGGGAGCTGCAGGCCTGCAAAATCCCCGACCAATCACTGCCATTCGCACCAAATGCCAGTGATTGGTCAAAGAGTTTTTCATTCGGGTAGATCAAATCAGTTGCACATAATCAAGGATTCTTTTTAAAGGAGCTATAAGTAAGATATTTACTATAAAATCAACCTAAATCATGCTCATCTGTCACTTGGGGAGGAGGTAACATTCCCTATAAATAACCAGTCCTCTCCATTGAAAGTGTCTTAGTCACGTTTTTCTCCTTTCAAACCTAGAGGGATGCAGGGGTGGACTGGGACAAAAAATCGGCCCTGGCATTTTGGATTAGACTGGCCCACCACATTGTCATGGTTCCTAAACAGGCGCTTGGCCTCCCCTGGGATTGCGCAATCCCATGTTAACTGCGCTGGCTTCCATTCTGTGAATGCATCTTCCTGTCTCTAGATCATAAATTCAATTGTTCAAACAGTTATGAGCTGATTTTCCACAATTTAATATATTTGGATTACGAATTGTGTTTTGGTCTTCAAACTGTGTGCAGGTAACATGTTTTTGTGCTGCTGCGCAAACATAAAAGGCAAAGAGCTGGTTGTAGGTGAGGCCGGCAGTTTCTTGGCCTCTAGGCAGGGGGCGCTCAAGGAGCACCGCTCCTGATCCAAAACTGTAGAGTGACAGC
Source organism: Fundulus diaphanus (assembly GCA_037039145.1). NCBI lineage: Eukaryota > Metazoa > Chordata > Actinopteri > Cyprinodontiformes > Fundulidae > Fundulus > Fundulus diaphanus. The sequence goes on along the minus strand of CM073129.1, from coordinate 6,411,120 downwards.
AAGTTATGGATGTTTTATTAGCGAGTTTTGCTAAACAAGTAAAGCACTAAAAAGACTCTAAACATACAGCTGGAACAGGACTGATGAAGGAAGGCTTTCCTCCCTGGCAGTGAGCTCCACTGAGACTGAGAGAGTTTTAAAACTGAAGAAGATAAAGAGAACTTTTACTGGAAAATGAAGATATTTTTGTGCAGAAAGAGCTGTGCATGGACTTAATTTATAAGTAGAGGTAAGACAGCGATAATTATTCATGTTTTGTTTCTGTAATGAAATGTGCTTAATGTGGGTTATAGTTTTAAAATGTGTTACAAATGCAGAAATCCATCATAACTCATAAACTGTTACAGGCAAATGACAAATAATTATATTTATTTTTTCATCAAATAATCAATATTTTTCCATGTCTCTTGGTGAATTAATTTGGCTCAATCAGTCGCCTTCAGCACTTTGCAATGAGTCTATTCTGTAGAGTGTATATATTAATAAATCTGACTATGATGACGTCAGTCCCTCACCAGCTATGAACCCTACCGCACGTCACTGACTACAACCGTCCACCACCATATTTTTCATCAGCAACCGGAGCAGATGAAGGGCCTGCTGTTGGGAACATGTCAGTTTGACACATTTCGCAGCGTCCGTTTGAAGAACTCGGTTTCTTTTTTTCGTGCAGTTTCTCTGCGCCTCCCTTGCGTTTCTTATCCATTACTACTGTGAACACCGCTGCACAAAGTTCCACATGGAGCATGAAGGTGTTTTTCTACTTTATGATTGGCCTAGCCCTTTAGACTGTCAGGAATGATAACCAATGGGCTGCAGTAGTCTGTGGTAAGGGCCGGATGATCGGAACAGACGCTTGCGTTGCTGATTTTATTTTTCTTCATGCATTATGCAAATATAACGAGGCAGATATATAAAAAAATAAATTAATAATAATAATAATAATAATAATAATAATAATAATAATACATATTAATAATATACATGTCGGGTCTGCCGGCCCAAACAGCACGTCGGCCCACCGGGCAAATGCCCGGTACGCCCGATTACCAGTCCATGCCTGGAGGGATGGAACAACTTCAGTGGAGTGTGTATGAACACCTGATCGCCCCCACAAAGCCATTAATGGATAGCTTGAATCATTAAGATGTTTCAGATATATCATCAAATTTAGCTTTTTCTTTCAGCCAAGTGTTAAAGCGACGTGGGCCTAGCCTGGCCAGCCAGACTGACTTGCGTCGTATACACCTATCAGTCTGCTAAGGAGCTGGTAGAGCCCGATTTCAAAGGCGGGACTAAACCGGGTCGGCGTCAACAGGTTAGACCCAATCAGATAACTGTGGATGTGACGCAAAAAACTCCATACCCCTTCTGTAAATCATTCTTTAAAACTGCTTGTATGTAATCTTCAGCTGTTAGCATAATCATCAAAATGAGCAGAATTAAAATCGCTTTAAATATATGTGTGTAATAAATCCAGGTGAATGTGAATTTCACATTTCTGAGTTGCACTTACATATTATGCCTCCTCATAGCTCTAGCTGAACTTCTAGGTTTAGGTATTTTGACCTAAAGTAGCAGTAAAGTTGAGTTCTAGCAAGTCTGCAAAGGTTTATGGGGTCAGGTGAATCATGAATTGGTAAAACATTGTTTGGGTATAGGATCTGTGGGCCCGCTGTAAACCAGGAGGTGACTGTGTCCCTTTTCGATTAGTAGTTGAAAATGAATAAATGTGCATTATATATTGAAAAAGACAGGCAAACCATCAAATCCACGCAACAAAATCATGAAGATGCTGTTGCATCTTAGATCTACGTTGCTTATCAAATAGTAAAAAAACAAAAACAAAGATACAGGTGCACAATGTAGATTATCCGAATAGTGTTATTTCTAAGGTTACCACTTAGAGACTTTAACGTTGCTTTAATAGGTTTAGATAGGCTTCTGAACACAAAAGCCTGGAGTGACCAATAATCTGTCGAGAATTGATTTATGCCTCAACTCTCCAGAAGCATAAATGTAGACCAGGAACCTGCAGTCTGGCCTCGACACTCAACTCTTCCCTACGTGCTCTCAGCTCGTTAGAGCCTCAATCTGAACGTGTTCCTCTGAAAATGTCGTGTGAAGGCTTCAAATTGGTCCCATCTGATGAGTCCAGACTTGGGGAGGATTTATTTTCATTGAGTGACGACGTGGAGCGCATGCAGAACTTTGGCGCGTACAACACGGAGCCCCAGAGAAAGGCCCGCCACCGGTCAGACTACAGGCAGCACCAGATATGCACTAATTTCAGTCTGGCCTTTGACCTGCAGCGACGAGTGATCTGTGTCTGAGCCTGCTGAAATATGAATCATCTCTCAGCTGAATGATTTACTACCGCGCTGATTGAGGTGTGCCCCGACGCAAAGAATATCCTGTTACCCGTGTGCTTGGTTGTTTGGCAGGAAATGCGACGGCGGGCGAGAAAGAAGAATGTGGTTCTGGGTGTTCTGGTTCTCGTCACTGTCCTGTACTTCTTCTACCCTTACGAGTTCCTCCTCATGGTAAGGGCTCATGCCAAAGAGTAATTTGACAAGACGAAACCTGACTTACAGGAAATAACGGCTGGACTTTTGCGTTCGAGTCTCATCCTTTTTCTCCTTTCAGGGCTTGACGAGATCAGCCCAGTCGATTCCATACCAGTCGAGTCGGCATGCGGAGAGGCTGCTCAGTAAGGAATCCTGGGTGGAGCAGGGAGATTATCTGCCCCTGAATGTCACCTACCAGTTGCTGGCTGGAGCCCCATCTGATCAGCAGAGTGAGTTTTGTTGTGTTGCTGCAGATCTTACAAACGGAAGGAGCTGATACCAACGACACAACTCTGCTGAAAGATTCATTTTGTTTTCATTAGTGAGGAAAACAGGTTTCATCATTTTTATACAAATTCACAGATGTCAAATGGTTTGTTATTTTAATTTTTCCATATTTGCTTGAGTTACTGCTCCAACAGTGCGCTCCCATTGTTCCACTGTACCTGGAGCATTGAGCCAGTAAATTAAGCTTTTATTCTGTCTTACAAATTTCACGTTTCCTGTTAAGGCACATAGCCCTAATGTTTTCCTTCTCTTTCAGGATGAATATTAAAACATTAAAATCTACATTTCATGCAATAAAACAAAAGAAGTACCATGATTTAAAAAGAATAATGTTAAAGAATTTCTCTTTACCTAATAACATAGATGGATATTGATGTTTTGAGTTTAAAAAAATAAATTTTATTTTTAAGTTGAACAATACTTAAAACATTGCTTTATAAACAAAATGAACGTTGAATCTAGGATCCTTTGACTTTTATTTCATCCATGTATGAATTTGATTTTAGCCTTAAAGCATTTTACTGTGCTGTGAAAAAGAACTTGATTGAATATGTAAGGACAATTAAATGAGCAACAAATGACACAGAGGCAACCAAAGAATCAGGTGTTCTCTTCAGTTTACCCCACCACAAACAGTGCAACACCCTCCACAGAGCCTCACTGAAACCCTGATAGGACCTTTATCGTACAAAAAACGTCAGCATCCCTCACCGACCTCTTTATCTGTACCAGCACACTTAGTCAAAAACCTCTAAAGCAGATTACCATCTGCCTCTCTCCATCAACTAATGCCTCTAAAAACAATTCTTCATCAAAAATGCATGAAATAAAGCGACAATCAAATTGCGTCATCCTTTTTCTAAATTGAGGAAGATTCATTAGGAGGAGTTTATTAAAACCAAAAATCCTGAAAGTCTGCAGAATTTCTCTATTATTTTAGATGAACAGGGTTTAGCACTGCTGTTCAGAGGAAATCGTTTTCAAATAAGGAGCGACGTAACAGGCAGGACATGAGATCAGTTCTCATGACTTGGTTGCTTTTGCATTTCTCATTTGTCGTGTTTTTCATCTGTTCAGAGTGGAGCTGTCTCCCCGACTTTTGAAAGTGTGACTTGCCCCGATGTAAAGGCGTAACCCCGCCCACAGACACATTTTGGAAAATGCCACCAAAGTGGTCGGCTCCAAGAGTCACGGCTAAGTGTGGGGGTTTTAAGCGCGGCTCGTTGCTGCAGTGATCAGGATGAGGTTAAGTGACGTGTTGCAACATGGAGTGACGAAGGAGACATCTGGTGGTCTTGCCACGGATCTGTCTTTAGGTGGGGGATTTTTCACCCCTGAACACAGGGCTACGGTGACGAAAGAATCTGCCAATTAAACCAATTGGAAAATTCAACTGCAATAGCCACCCTAGTGCTACCCTAAGAGGGCAGGTATAAGACAGCTTTTTTTTTTTTTTTTAGACAAATCTTGCAGAAGTAAACAAGTTCAAATGAAAATGTAAAAATGTGTACAGTAGCACCCTTAGGCCCAGTTTATACAGTTTATCTGGGGTGAGTTCCACTTTACGAACTGGGAGAAACAACTGAAACAGAAAACTAAATAATGTTCAGACTACAGTGCAGATGAGATCCAAAAAGTATGAAAGTTTGTGCGTTGATCGGGTATTAAAGAAAACAAAGGCAGCTTAGAATTGGGTCAGAACCTTTCAGGAGGCAACAACAGGAAGTCCAGCTTCCCTCGGTTCAAACCAGGCTGTATACAAAATGCTCCATTTATACCTCCTAGCTCCTGTTCCTTGACCTTTCATGGGGTCAACAGTAAGAACTCTTTCATGGGGAGGAAAGGAGCTTCGGACTGCTGTGCCGATTTCCGACAGCCTTTAACTCTGGCTTTACGTGACGGAAACGCACATGGATGATTCTAGTCAAATCCGGGCCTACAGCCTTCCAAAAAAGACAAACTACAAAGTGTGCATTCTCTTCTCTCTGGACATTTTCATAAATTTCCATGAGGTGGGCTGTGATTATACATCTTGTTATGCAAAGCATTGTGGGATTCCTTATAGCGCCTTATCACTGGTGAGGGACATCGCGAGGTTGCTATGCTAGATGAGCTCTGGGGCTGTTAAGTCGGGACGTACCTACCACTGCTTCCGGGTCCAAGCCGGTTGAATCCGTCGTTTATTCAACATGCCGCTGTGCTCCGTGCTGTCTTGATAGGTCAGTGACAAAAAAGCAACTCCAACTGCCATTTTAGCCTTTCCCGTGCAATGAGATGGAGATGGCTGCAGTCGATAAGATCAAGTTATTCTCCAGGAAATTATTAAAAAGGTGCAGTTTTGCTGACTCGCCACATTAACTAACCTGTCGCATACGCTAACGACAGTACATACAACGTTAACGTGTGACATTGTAAAGTATAAATACAAGTTTGGGCCTTTAACTGTAAGCATAAACCACACCGTCATGTACAGCATATGTCGACCCGGAAGTTCACCGTGACGTCAGACTTAACAACCCCATGATGTGAAACATACAAGAATCCTTTTCCTACCTCCTTCCTTAATGTCTGCACTATTCAGACAGCACTTATGGCGACCGCTGACGCACTGCTGCTTTGGCTGAAGTGTCCTTGCCCATTAGACCCTTTCGGATGCGGCACCAGTCTGACTCTTCATCAAATGCATTTTCTCCATTCGTACTGACCTGCCTGCCTGGCAGGTCAGTTTCATTAACTCAAGCCTTTATTTCTGTTAATTAGGATTTTCTGATGAGAACAGATTTAAATTTAGAATATTACATCTGACCAGTTAAAAAAATCATTTTAATGCAGAAATGTGGGCTTAATGACATGTATATTTAATACCTGCTTAATAGTATGAAATCTAAAGATTTTAATTCCTGTCTCAACACATTTCAGAGTTCATAGCTGTGGGCCTGTCCTCAGTCAAACGGAAGAAGGGCAGCTACCTCATCCCCACGCTGCAGTCGCTCTTCTCTCAGTCTACTCCTGAAGAGCGGTCCTCCATGGTGGTGGTAGTGCTGATTGCAGACTTTGATTATAGCTGGATAAGCAACACCGTCAGGGAAATCAACTCCACATTTGACTCGGAGCTGCAAGGAGGCCAGCTTGTAGTCATCCATGTTGCCCAGGAGTGGTACCCTCCTCTCACAGGTGTAGCAGACGTCTTCTTACCTGGCCGGCTGCTACAGTTAGGCTCCCGTTGATGATATATTCATGCAGGTCTCTCTGCTTTTTCCCGAAGGTTTGAAGAGGAACTACAATGATGCTCCTGATCGGGTAACATTTCGCTCCAAGCAGAATGTGGATTACTCCTTCTTGATCCACTACAGTGCAGGTCTTGCCCAGTACTACCTCCAGCTGGAAGATGATGTCCTGTCTGCACAGAACTTTCTAACAACAATTAGGAAGCATGTTGAGGAGCAAAACACGAAAAAGGGCACCTGGGCAATGTTAGAATTTTCAGCCCTTGGTTACATTGGGAAACTCTACAAGACCTCTGACCTTCCGCTTTTGGCCCGCTTCCTTCTGCTGTTTTACCAGGAAATGCCTTGTGACTGGCTGATGACTCATTTTAGAGAGCTTATGACCCAAAGACAAGCCATCCTCTTTAAACCCTCACTCTTCCAACACGCTGGCACGTTTTCCTCTTTCCAGGGAACTTACAACAAGCTAAAGGACAAGGACTTTGAGGAGGGGGTCTACACCAATCCTTCAGCTGAAGTTTATTCAAACATTTCCACCTACCAGAAACACTTCCCCACACTGGCCTGGGATGCCGGGGAAGGGTTCTTCTGGGGACGTTCTCCAGAAAGTGGCGATCACTTGACAGTGGTGTTCCTGGAGCCTACTCTGGTGACGGGGATATTGGTAGAAACAGGATCTGGAGGAAAGGACCTTCTTGACTCTGGTCAGGTGGAATTGGGCCAGGGCGTACTCACTAAAGATAAAAAGAGCTGTAAAACATTCCAGTCACTGGGAGCTTTTATAAATGGAAAATTTGAGATGCAAGATGTAGACAAACTGCACAGCTCTGCTTCTTCATGTCTGAGGATATTGGTGACAGCTGCACAGAAAGACTGGGTGATCATCCGGAAAATAAGGATCACAACGAAGTAGAGCAGACATCAGATGTAGTGGTTCATTAATCTTCTAGCCTGACTAATGATTGGCTGAACTATCGACGCTTGTATCCAACTTGCAGCATTGGCAGTGGTGATGGAGGGGATGGGTTGTGTTGTTGAACTGTTTCTGTTTCAAAATCATGTAACTGCCTCAGCGAAGCTGCTTTCAATATAAAGAAAATCTTTGACCAAACCAAGTAAATCCCTTTGGTCTGTGTTTTAGAAGTGTGTATCTTCTCTTTTGCTGCTGTAAGAGGAACAATTTTCCTTTTTTTTTGCTGTAAACCTAAAGTCACTTGTGGTGTTCTTGTCCCCACGAGCTCCTTGCATCACATTTTCCAGAAGGAAACCTTTACTACCTCACAAATCTGAAGTTAAACTTTGGGTCATTTTCTATGACCAGATCTTGTAGACTAGGCCATATTTATGTAAAACCCTCAGATCTACTTTGAGTGCATTCAGATGCTTGTAATGTCAATCCCTCTGCCTGATTATGGAAGTAATGAACTCAGGTTGCTTTCTATTTTTATTTCTGTTTCATTTGAAAGTATATTTCTCATTAAATACATCTGTTTTAAAGGCTCATAGCTTTGTAGTTTATTATTTTAGTTTGTTTGAAGGCAGGCTGGACTGGAGAACTACTGAGAAAATTATAATACAAATACAGGAGGTAGAGCATCATGAGGTTTAATATCCCTCCTCTTAAAGGCAAATAACAAAATACTTCTAACTATTCCAGATAAGTGGAGCATAGGAACTAAATGCTGCTTCTCCGTGTTTGGTTCTGCAGAGTAGGCTAGAGTCATACGACCTTAGTGGTCTGGAGGGTTGATACGCTGATAACAAGTCTGTGATGTATTTAGGTGCTAAGCCATTCAGGGATTTATAGACTAATAGAAGTATTTTAAAGTCTATTCTCTGAGATACAGGGAGCCAGTGTAATGACTGGCGGTAATGACACCCGGTCACGCCGATCAGAGGTCACCAAAGTTGGTGTTGCTTCGGTGTGTGAGTTTGCTAAAACAATATCGGACTCTGTAATTTTCTCTGGTCCCCTGCCTGATCTGACCAGTGATGACAAGTTTAGCCGCATGTCATCATTCAACCGCTGGTTGTCTAGGTGGTGTCCAGAAAACGACGTGGGCTACATTGATAACTGGCAAACTTTCTGGGGAAAACCTGGTCTGATCAGGAGAGACGGCATTCATCCCACTTTGGATGGTGCAGCTCTTCTTTCTAGGAATCTAGCTGGATTTATTAGTTCTCCTAAATGCTGACAACCCAGGGTCCAGACCAGGAAGCAGAGCCGTAGTTTAACACACCTCTCTGCAGCTTCTGTACTGTTACCCACCCATTACCCTATTGAGACGGTGTCTTACCCACGGCCAAAACTTAACAGATCAAAAACTGATCTAAAGGGAACAAATCATAAAAATCTAATAAAAATCCATGCGGATCACTTTGAACCAAAAAATAAAAGAATTAAATGTGGTCTATTAAATATAAGGTCTCTCCCTCCAAAGACTTTGTTAGTTAATGAATTGATTTCTGATAATCAGATTGATTTGTTTTGTCTCACAGAAACCTGGCTACAAGAGGACTACGTTAGTATAAATGAGTCAACTCCCTCCAGTTATTCAAATTTCCACATTCCCAGATCTGTGGGAAGAGGAGGAGGAGTGGCAACCATCTTTCAGTCTGATTTATTAATTAGTCCCAGGCCAATTAATAATTACAGTTCTTTTGAACATTTAACCCTCAGTTTCCCTCATCCAAACTGCAAAGCAATAAAACCTCTTCTGTTTATTGTTTTGTATCGTCCACCAGGCCCTTACACTCAGTTTTTGGATCAACTGTCAGACTTCTTATCTGATTTGGTGTTAAATACTGACAAGGTTATTATAGTGGGTGATTTTAACATCCATGTTGACACTGAATGTGATAACCTTAGTGTAGCCTTTAAAACTATCCTAGATTCAATTGGTTTTGCTCAAAATGTGCATAAGCCAACGCACTCTCGGCTCCATACTTTGGACCTTGTGCTGACATATGGCATTGATTGTGAAGAACTAACAGTATTCTCTCACAACCCTGTCCTATCTGATCATTTTTTAATAACATTTGAGTTTAATCTAACGGAGTTCTCCACCCCCAAAAGAGGGTTCCATTATAGTAGATCTTTATCGGATAATGCTGTATCAAAACTTAAAGAGTCTGTCCCCCTCTTAATATCCTCAGTATTGCAGAAATGCCCTGTAGATGGCAGCAATGCTGTTTCTTCCCATTCACAAATAGATACATTTGCTAACAGTGTGACTTCCTCATTGCGTTCTGCATTAGATAATGTAGCTCCCTTGAAAAAGAAGGTGATAATTCACAGGAAGCTGGCTCCCTGGTTTAATTCAGAGCTGCGTTCCTTGAAGCACAATGTTAGGAAATTGGAGAGAAAATGGCGCTCTACACACCAAGAGGAATCCTACTTAATCTGGAGGGACAGTCTATTGTTGTATAACAAGACCCTTCGCAGAGTTAGAGCAGCATATTTTTCATCATTAATTGAAGAGAATAAAAATAATCCTAGATTTCTCTTTAGTACAGTTGCCAAACTTACTCAGAGCTGCAGCTCTGTTGATCCATCCATTCCCTTAGCTCTTAGTAGTAATGATTTTATGGGATTCTTCATAAATAAAATTGATGCCATTAAAAATAAAATAATTGGCATCCTCCCAAACATGATTACCTCATCCCCAGTAAGTAAGGCAGCATTGGAGGAATCTTTAGAACCTGCGCTGTGTCTGAACTGTTTAGAAGCAGTAGAGCTTTCTGAGCTATCTAAAATCTTAGCTTCATCTAAACCTTCTACCTGTATGTTAGACCCAATCCCAACTAAGTTGTTTAAGGAGGTATTCCCTTTGATCAGTGGTCCTAATTTAGACATGATTAATCTATCCTTAGTAAATGGATATGTACCACAGGTTTTTAAAGTAGCTGTTATTAAACCTTTACTTAAGAAACCTTCTCTTGATCAAGATGAGCTAGTAAACTACAGACCTATATCTAATCTTCTTTTATCTAAAATTCTTGAGAAAGTAGTTGCTAATCAACTTTGTGAACATTTACAAAGCAATGACCTACTTGAGGAGTTTCAGTCAGGCTTCAGAGCTCATCATAGCACTGAAACGGCTCTGGTGAAGGTCACTAATGATATTCTCATGGCCTCAGATAATGGACTTGTGTCTGTACTTGTCCTGTTAGATCTTAGTGCTGCATTTGATACAGTTGATCACAATATTCTCCTACAAAGATTTGAACATACTGTAGGGATTAAGGGGAAAGCATTAGGCTGGTTTAAATCTTATCTGTCGGACAGATTCCAGTTTGTTCATGTTAATAATAAATCTTCCTCAAACTCTAGGGTCACCTGTGGAGTACCACAGGGTTCAGTCCTTGGACCAATTCTCTTTACTATATATATGCTTCCGATCGGCAAAATTATCAGACAGCATGGGATTAATTTCCACTGTTATGCTGATGACACTCAGCTATATCTATCCATAAATCCTGATGAATCCAATCAATTACTTCGACTGCAGTCATGTCTTGATGACATCAAAAGCTGGATGACTTTAAATTTCCTGCATCTAAATTCTGACAAGACCGAAGTTGTAATCTTTGGGCCAGAGTCCTCAAAAAATAAACTTCTTAACCAATCACTTAATCTGGATGACATTAACTTGGCCTCTGGTAATAAAGTAAAAAACCTTGGTGTTATTTTTGACCAAGACATGTCATTTAAATCCCATATTAAACAGGTCTCCAGAGTTTCCTTTTTTCACCTCCGGAATATCGCTAAAATTAGAAACATTCTGTCCAGGAGTGATGCTGAAAAACTAGTCCATGCATTTGTTACTTCAAGGCTGGACTATTGTAATTCTTTACTATCAGGAAGTCCACAAAATGCAATTCAAAGTCTTCAGCTGATCCAAAATGCTGCAGCAAGAGTTCTGATGAAAATCAACAAGAGGGATCATATTTCTCCAATTTTAGCTTCCCTTCATCGGCTTCCTGTTAAATCAAGAATAGAATTTAAAATTCTTCTTCTAACGTATAAAGCCCTTAATAATCAAGCTCCATCATATATCAGAGCTCTGATTACCCCGTATGTTCCTAACAGAGCACTTCGCTCTCAGACTGCAGGTCTGCTGGTGGTTCCTAGAGTCTCTAAAAGTAGAATGAGAGGCAGATCCTTTAGCTATCAGGCTCCTCTCCTGTGGAACCAACTCCCAGTTTTGGTCCGTGAAGCAGACACCCTGTCTACTTTTAAGACTAATCTTAAAACCTTCCTTTTTGACAAAGCTTATAACTAGAGTGGCTCATGTTACTCTGAGCTACCTTTATAGTTTTGCTGCTATAGGCTTAGGCTACTGGAGGACATCAGGGCCTATTTTTCGCACTCTACTGATTTCTACTGTTCTCCAGTCTACTGTTCTCCAGTTTTGCATTGCATTACATTGAAATGACTGTTGTCATTTCAGCTTTTAACTTTTTGTTCTCTCTCTTTTTTCTTCGTAGTAGGTACACCTGGTCTGACGTTCTGTTGACTGTGAAATCATCCAGGGAGGACAGATCACCGACTATTACCATCTAATGTAGAACAGATTACTAGATCAATGTGTGCTTCTGTGCTTTTTTGTCTCTCTTGTTGTGTCTCTGCTCTGTCTTCTGTAACCCCAGTCGGTCGAGGCAGATGACCGTTCATACTGAGCCCGGTTCTGCCGGAGTTTTTTTTTTTCCCGTTAATGGGTGGTTTTTCTTCCCACTGTCGCTTCATGCTTGCTCAGTATGAGGGATTGCAGCAAAGCCATGTACAATGCAGACGACTCTCCCTGTGGCTCTACGGTTCCCCAGGAGTGAATGCTGCTTGTCGGGACTTTGATGCAATCAACTGGTTTCCTTATATAGGACATTTTGACCAATCTGTATAATCTGACCCAATCTGTATAATATGATTGAACTTGATTTTGTAAAGTGCCTTGAGATGACATGTTTCATGATTTGGCGCTATATAAATAAAATTGAAGTGAATTGAATTGACTTTAGAACTGGGGTGATGTGCTCTACTTTCTTAGTCTCAGTGAGGACGCGGGCAGCAGCGTTCTGGATCAGCTGCAGCTGTCTGATCCTCTTTTTAGGCAGACCTGTGAAAACACCATTGCAGTAATCAATTCGACTAAAAATAAACACATGGATTAGTTTTTCCAGATCCTTTTATAGGTTCAGGTCTGAGTCCATCATTTACACCCAGATTTTGAGCCTGATTGGAGGTTTCTAGCTGAAGCTGTGTGCTAACTTTTGATCTCTCCTCTATTGGTCCAAAGATTATTACTTCAGTTTTGTTTTTATTCAATTGAAGAAAATTTTGGCACATCCAGGCATTGATCTCTTCTAGGCATTTACTCAGTGCCTGAACTGGTTCATAGTCACCTGGTGACATGGTGATGTAGAGCTGTGTGTCGTCTGCATAGTTATGGTAGCTGATGTTGTTTTCTATGAGTTAGAGGGAGCATGTAGATATTGAATAGGAGGGGACCCAGGATGGACCCTTGGACCCTCCACATGTGATTTTGTCATCTCTGATGTAAAATTACCTACTAACACAAAAAAGTCTGTCCTTTAAGTAGGATTTAAACCAGTAGAGTGCTGTACCAGAAAGGCCGACCCAGTTTTCCAGGCGTTCTAACAGGATGGAATGATCGACAGTATCAAATGCTGCACTGAGGTCCAATAGTACCAGCACTGTAGTTAATTGTTGAAACACAGCTTTTTCAATAATACTGATAAAGGGGAAGTTTTAGATGGGCCTGTAGTTCTGCAAAAGTAATTTGCCTAAATTGTTCTTTTTCAACAATTGCTGTTTTTAGGGACTGGGGAAAACACCTGACAGAAGGGACTTGTTTATTATCTGAGTCAAATCAGACGCTATGACAGGCAAAACTTTCTTAAAGAACGCTCTGGGTAGAACATCAAGGCAGCAGGAGGAACTTAGCTGCTGAATGATCTGCTCTAAGCTTTTGTAGTTTATTTGGCTGAATTGGGACATTTTGTCAAGATAAGTTCTAGTTGGATACAGCTTTGGTTCTGAACTTGATATGGATGTACAGACTGATCCTCTAATCTTTTGGATTTTCTCAGTAAAGAAGTTAAAAAATTCATTGCAGGCCCTGGTAGAGTGGAGTTATTTGCCTTATTTGTCGACTGTGGCAAATAAGACACGAGCATTATTAATGTTTTTGATGATGATCTCAGAGAAGAAAGATTCCCTTGCATTTTTCAACTGTAAGTTATATCTGTAAAGTCTCTTATAGATGTCATGGTGAACCTGGAATCTAGTCTTTCTCCACCTGCGTTCAGGTTTTCGACGCTGCCTTTTTTCACTTCTAACTGCTGGAGCACTTCTCCAAGGAGATTTTTTCAATTCAATTCAATTTTAATCATATAGCGCCAATTCATGAAACATGTCATCTCAGGGCACTTTACAAAGTCAAATTCAATCATATTATACAGATTGGGTCAGATTATACAGATTGGTCAAAAATTTCCTATATAAGGAAACCAGTTGATTGCTTCAAAGTCCCGACAAGCAGCATTCACTCCTGGAGAAGCGTAGAGCCACAGGGAGAGTCATCTGCATTGTCCATGGGTTCGCAGCAATCCCTCATACTGAGCAAGCATGAAGCGACAGCAGAAAGAAAAACTCCCCATTAACGGGAAGGAAAAACCTCCGGCAGAACCGGGCTCAGTATGAACGGTCATCTGCCTCGACCGATTGGGGGTTAGAGAAGACAGAGCAGAGACACAACAAGAGAGACAAAAAAAAGCACAGAAGCACACATTGATCCAGTAATCTGTTCTACATTAGATGGTAATAGCAGGTGATCTGTCTTCCCTGGATGATGTCACAGCTAACAGAACGCCAGACCAGGTGTACCTACTATGAAGAAAAAAGAGAGAGAGAACAAAAAGTTAAAAGCTGAAATGACAACAATCATTTCAATGCAATGCAATGCAAAACTGGAGAACAGTAGAAATCAGTAGAGACTGAGTTCTACTTTCTTCGCAGAAACAACCTTCACTTTAATTGGAGCAATGCAGTCAATCTACGAGTTCATCTACTGAGATACAAAGGAAAGTGGAAGTAGAAGAGTAAGCTTGGTTAAAGATTTCAGTGGCATTCTTAAAGATGCGTTTTCTTATGTCTCTAAGGCTGAGACATTGGAAATAATGCTTTCAAAGATAAAGTGATCAGATAGTATTCTAAACTACAGCGATGATGCTGGCAGCATGTAGGTTAAGCAGCAGATTGCAGGGTAGCCTTTTTCAGGAGATAACACCTCAAACTGAAAAGTTCATAGTTGCTTGTGATATTTTTGCTCCTTTATCGAGAGCTGAAAGCCAAAAAAAGATTATTTGTGGTGCAATTAGCATTTTAAGGTCTAAGGGTTGGCATTATTGATTTTATACTTTTTAAATTCTTGGTTTCAAAATCAGGTAAAAAAGTATTTTGACAGCAGTTGAGAAAATTTTTACATTTTCTGTTTCATATCAAATCATTTAGACCATGTTATTAATTTTTGTCTTTATTATTTGTATAAATACCATGATACTATGAAATAATTTACCCAAGGCTTTCATGTCAAACCGACCCTTGTCTGTGTGGCACAAAGTTATAGCTGTTTACAAAAGTCTGATAGACTGCGATAGACTGGCGACCTGTCCAGGGTGTACGCCGCCTCTCACCCACTGACAGCAGGAGATAGGCACCAGCACCCCTCACAACCCCACAAGGGATAGGCGTGTTAGAAAATGGATGGATGGATAGCTGGATATGTAAATAGCTGATCGTTTTTTTGTCACTAGCTAACCCAAGTCAACAAAAGTTGTTGGAAAGCATGTTTTTGCGCTGATGTTGGTAAAAATATAGGACAAAAACTCAGTGAGAGTAAATCAGTCGCAGCAGTTAATCCTATAATCCCCGCTGTGTCCTGTGAACATTTACAAATCACGAGGTATAAAATAGCCTTTGCTGATCCAGCTGTTATTATTGTAGCTCTGCATTAACATAATTTCAACATGTTAATCCCTTTCCTTTCAGCAATTATTATACTGCTTGTCTCTTCAATATAAATTCATCATTCAAACCAAAAGCAAGGGTTCTGTACATTTCAGAACTGATTCATATGGAATCAGCTTCACGGTTCCTGCAATGTTAACAGTTTATAACGATAACCGGGTGGAGGATAACAGCAAACCTGGATTTTAGGTTTCACTGCTATTAATAATGACTATTATGTTAAACTGAATTTCAGATTTATGCAGCTGATTCATTACCTTGCCTAAGATTGCACAATTTTCTAGTGATCCCTATCTTGATACCCCCTTCACCAAATGTTTGTTTAAACTCAGAAAGAAAGAAACAATTCAAAATAATTATTAAGTAGTGGGAATTAAATGTATGTATGTATGTATGTATGTATGAATATGATTTTTGAAGTCGCATAGAAAAAATATTAAGAGAACGACAAAAAACAAAACCCCTAAAAACATTGCAAAAGAAATCCTGTGGGTTTTACAATTTTGCCTGTGAACAGCTCTGGGGATGGTGAGGCGGTGTCCCAGGGACCTGGCTGTACAGGAGAACGGGTACATCTAAAAAAAAAAAAAACCCTGAATATTCTGTAAAAGTGCAATATTTGTTGCCAATAATTTCAGAAAGTGAAACAGTTATTTAATTACACAGAGTAAAATATTTCAAGCTATTATTTCTCGTACTTTTGCTTATTGTGGCTTACAGGTAAAGAAAACCCATAAGTCAGTGTTTCAGAAAATTAGAATATCACAATAGACCAATCAAAAAGAATGTTTTAAGCACAAATGTCAGGCTTCTGAAAAGTCTGTCCATTTCTATGCTCTTGCTTTTCTATGCTTGGTTGGGCTCCTCTTGCATGAATCACTGCATCAATGCTCCGTGGCATAGAGGCCACCAGCCTGTGGTTCTGCCAGGTGTTCAGGAAGCCCAGGTTGCTTTGATAGCTGCCTTCAGGTCATCAGCCTTGTTGGGTCTGGTGTCTCTCATCTTCCTCTTGACAACAGCCCAGAGATTTTCTATGGGGTTCAGGTCAGGGGAGTTTGCTGGCCAATCAATTCAATTCAATTCAATTTTATTTATATAGCGCCAAATCATGAAACATGTCATCTCAAGGCACTTTACAAAATCAAGTTCAATCATATTATACAGATTGGGTCAGATTATACAGATTGGTCAAAATGTCCTATATAAGGAAACCAGTTGATTGCATCAAAGTCCCGACAAGCAGCATTCACTCCTGGGGAACCGTAGAGCCACAGGGAGAGTCGTCTGCATTGTACATGGCTTTGCTGCAATCCCTCATACTGAGCAAGCATGAAGCGACAGTGGGAAGAAAAACCACCCATTAACGGGAAAAAAAAAACCTCCGGCAGAACCGGGCTCAGTATGAACGGTCATCTGCCTCGACCGACTGGGGTTACAGAAGACAGAGCAGAGACACAACAAGAGAGACAAAAAAAGCACAGAAGCACACATTGATCTAGTAATCTGTTCTACATTAGATGGTAGTAACGGGTGAGCCGTCTTCTCTGGATGATGTCAAAGTTAACAGAACGCCAGACCAGGTATACCTACTATGAAGAAAAAGAGAGAGAGCAAAAAGTTAAAAGCTGAAATGACGACAGTCATTTCAATGTAATACAATGCAAAACTGGAGAACAGTAGAATGAAGAACAGTAGAAATCAGTAGAATGAGAACATTAGACCCTGATGTCCTCCAGCAGCCTAGGCCTATCACAGCACAACTATAGAGATAGCTCAGGGTAACATGAGCCACTCTAACTATAAGCTTTGTCAAAAAGGAAAGTTTTAAGATTAGTCTTAAAAATAGACAGGGTGTCTGCCTCATGGACCAAAACTGGGAGTTGGTTCCACAGGAGAGGAGCCTGATAGCTAAAGGATCTGCCTCCCATTCTACTTTTAGAGACTCTAGGAACACAAAATCAGAACAGGAACACCATGGTACCAGCTTTTGGTACCTTTGGCAGTGTGAGCAGGTACCAGGTCCTGCTGTAAAATAAAACCAGCATCTGCATAGAGCTGGTCTGCAGAGAGAAGCATGAAGTGCTCTAGAACGTCCTGCTAGACGGCTGCATTGACTGCGGACTTCAGAAAACCCAGTGGACCAGAACCAGCTGATGACACAGTTCCACCAAACCATCACTGGCTGTGGAAACTTCACTCTGGACTTCAAGCCTGAGCCAGGAGAAGGTTGAAGTGCCCTGGAAGATATTCTGCATGTTGCTGTACCAAAGAAAGCTCATACATTGGTTCTCAACAGCGATATGCCTGTTGCTAAGAAAACAAGATCCTGGTGACTCTCGTTGGCCCACATGTGTAAGCAAACTAGCAAAGTTCAGGACCCATGCTTTTTGTTTATTGCTGCGGAGTTGTAGTTAAAGATGGCATTATACAACTGCTTCAGCAAACTCGCAGTCATTTAAACCTAACTGAGCACACTAAGAGGATGATTTGTTTTTTTGTTTTCAGTGCATTTAACAGAATTCAGCCCGATTTATTATGTCAGAAGCTTAAAAAGACAAAGCTGGAGGCCTCAACAATCACCTGGATCAATGTCTGCTTGGCAAACAGACTGCAGTTTGAGACTGAAGGGCCGTGCGGTCAGGCGCACCACAGTGGACCGTACTCTAAGCTTTCCAGCACTACACCTCAGACTTTCAGCACAAGTCAGAGCCCTGTCATCTTTAGAAATACTCTGCACTTTTCAGGCGCATCACAGAAGGACAAGATGCTGAATAATGAGAGCAGGTGGACTGCTTCCTGGCTTATATATATATATATATATATATATATATATATATATATATATATATATATATATATATATATATATATATATATATATATATATTAGGGCTGGGCAAGTTAACGCGTTAATTTCGCGTTAATTCATTAGACTATTAACGGCTATTAATATATATATATATATATATATATATATATATATATATATATATATAAGAAATTACTATAACTTAACCAGTGAAAATCACACATTGCTTTTGAAACTTTTCAGCCTGCAACCGGCGTAACAATAGTGCAAGAGACTGGTGACCATAATTTTAGGAGAACCCTTCGGTATTAGTTTTACAAATCAGAAGTCTTTTTAGCACATCAGCATCAAGCTATTATTAGTATCAGGACTTTGAAACAATTGTGCAAATGATTGTGTGACTTTTTTCTTGTAATATGACTTTATTCTTGTGCTATTTTGACTTTGTTCTGGTAATATTTTGACTTTATTCGTCTAATATCACAACTTTATTTTTGCAATGTTTTTCATTCTTGTATAGCTAATATTAGGAAAAAGTAAATTATTGGCCACGGAGGAGTACATTGCCACAAAAGACTCTTAATTTTCAGATTGATTTCACATATTTGTGAGGGAGGACCGATGGTGGTGGTGAGGGGACGCAAGGCTGGTGTGGTGGTGTTTACGTTGGTCTCACGGTGTGACAGTGTCATATTTTCTAGCTGGTGGCCTGGTGCGTTGGGATGGTCTGGGACAGCTGTGGCGATTGAGCTGGACCATGGTGAGGGGGGGGGAGGTCACTTCATTGACCTCCCTGGTGCTGTCTGATAGGGTAGGATTGCAGGGTGCCCACATTTGGGATGCTTGGGAGCAGGGGACACTTTCTCCACGGTTCTGCAGTTAGGGTTTTGTAAGGCAGCCAGGTTGCAGGCTTGGCCTGTACCAGAGGATGTCGTGGAAGAGCTGGGTGGGGGTTCAATACCCTGTGTCTCACACGGTTCCTCTCTGGCCTGGGGGCTGCTGCACCTCTGCTTTGCAGCTGACCTGCTTCAATGTGAAGCATATACTCTGGCTGCTGGGTCCTCAAGGGGCCACGGATCCCTAATCCATGGGTGGTTAGTGCTGTGAGGCTACAGCCATCCTCACAATTTTAATTTCCTCACAGTTTCCCAATGCAGCACACGGACGCTCTTAAGGCAGAGGTTAAAAAATCTTTTGAGTCATTGTTGGCTAAGCAGGATGCTGTTAAGTCAACTATCTCTGAACATGGAGAACGCATCAGCAGTTTGGAGGTGTTTGCCTTGGAGGAAGATCTCTGTGCTAGCTTGCAGGAGGCTAATCTAGCAGTAAAGGCAGTTGGACTGAGAATATCTGCATCATCGGCTTGCCCGTAGATATCAAAGGCCCCCATCCCTCCATCTTTTTCTCCCAGTTGCTTGTTGAGGTGCTTGGCCAAAACTTCCTCTCTTCCCCCCCAGAACTGGATTGGGGCCATCGCTCTCTCAGTTCCAAGCCAGCTCCAGGCCCCGTTCTGTAATTTTACGGTTCCACCATTTTCAGATTAAAGGATCTGGTTATTCACAAAGCTCGTAAAACAGGAATATCATCCTACCAGGGACACGGGATCTGACTTTTTGAGGATTACAGCCCAGATGTGGCGAAGATGTTTGCTGCTTACCAGAGTTCCATGGCTGAACTTCATCAACAAGATGACTAGCCACCACTGCTTTATCTGGTCAGACAGTGGATAAAGACTGGACCCATCAAGCTCGTGTCTCACCAGCAGCAAGCTGCACCTTGTCAGATGGAAAGTAAAAGGTGCTAATCCCTCTGTCAAGCGAAATCACATTTTAAATCACCTGAGGTATTTGAACACTAGGATTGCTTTCTTACAGTAAACAAATGTAAGAATATCGGATCACCTTAAAGGTACATAGCCACGTTTTACGCTTATAAAAAAAGACCAAAAACCGTTTGAACATTGTAAAATAAGGTTATATACACCAAGCGTCCATCCTGATAGTGTTTTGATTAGTGCTGTCAGTTAAACGCGTTATTAACGGCGTTAACGTAAACCCATTTTAACGCCGACAATTTTTTTGTCGCTGTTAATCGCGCGGCAAAACACACACACCGTTCCCTAATGTTCCCCCCCCCCCCCCATGAAATAAAGACTGTTTATTTCATGCGACTTTGGGCTTCTTTTTTCTAAAAGCGCTTCTAAATTTCATGAGTCACGGGTTGCGGTTTTTTGGGCAGGTTTCTGAAAGTGAAATCACTTATTTGCGCTCTAAAATAAGTGACGAAATAGTGGTTATTATGAGACCTGCCTGCACTACATTTGAGTGTATCCAGCTGAAATATCCCTCCGCCATAGGAGCCGTCGGTAGTAAAGGCAGACAGAGCAACTCTGCTCGTATTTTCTGCAGTTTACGGTGCAATAACCGGTGATAACTGCTGAAAGTAGATTACATGGTGCAGATCACCATTTTAAGCAGAGATTGGTTCTGAAGATGAGTTTTTACACGTTGATAACAGAAACCCCAACCCATAAACCGTACTTTAATGCTTATTAATTTGTTGTCTCTGTATTTGACAAACCAAGGATGAATCACGTTGCCAAACGAAGTACCTGGAGTTACTAATCAGTTCCTAAACAGTTTCTTTCAAGGGTATTAAGCTCCTGGCCCAGTTGCAAGCAAAGTGTAAGACTGGAATGACCTGGAAATTTAAAACCTTTTTCCAGGCTTAAACTCTATGAATATGGATAGAAACAGCAAGCAAAAATATTCAAAGAAATTATTGTTGTTGGTGTGAAAGCTCAGAATTAGATGTGTGAGAGAGAGAGAGAGTGAAGAAATGAACAAAACTTATGACTTTATTGAAATGTACAATTTTTATTAATTTATATGTTTATGCATAATACCATGTCTATCTTTGTTTAAGAGGCAAAAATAATATATCGGCATGAAAACAGGTATTTATTTACACATTTGTTTACACACTGTGTAAACATCAGGGCGTCATGATTAGTCATTTAGCCATTATAGTCCAGAGTTTAACATTGGCACCAGGATGTTTTCATTCCAATTCTGAAAAGTGCTTGA
Source organism: Fundulus diaphanus (assembly GCA_037039145.1). Lineage (NCBI taxonomy): Eukaryota > Metazoa > Chordata > Actinopteri > Cyprinodontiformes > Fundulidae > Fundulus > Fundulus diaphanus. Next base: position 6,390,094 of record CM073129.1, on the reverse strand, counting down.
AAAATAACAAAATAAAAATATTTTTTGTACAAGCATGTATTTTATTAGTGTAATTTATTGCAAAATTGCATATTAAAATGCCCAAACAGGCTATTACACTTTGAGAAATAAAAGGATAAAATATGCAATTAATTTGCGCTTAATCTCGAGTTAACTATCGACATTATGCGATTAATCGCGATTAAAATTTTTAATCGTTTGACAGCCCAGCACCAGGTTTATATAAGCAGATATAAACAGCTGTGGCGCCATCTATCGGCAGTATCGCAGAAAAATCAGAAAGCCAGATGGCGACTAATAAATCACTATTAAATGTTGCCAAACAGAGCATGACCCCTTTGCAATCCATTGTGGTAAAGCGGCAGCTTGACGTGATCGAAGACCTGCCGTTATTAATTACCTAAACTGATCTACAGCAACTCTAAGAGCCTCATATCAGAACTTCAAGGAGAAAGAGAATTCCTGTTCATAAACGGAAACAGGAACACAGCATCAATATCTGCCACCTCTGAAAGGTCTCCTTCCTCCATCTCAAAAACATCGCCAAACTTCGTCCCTCCCTCTCCCAACCGAATGCTGAGAAGTTGATCCATGCTTTTATCTCCTCCAGGTAGGACTACTGCAATGCCCTCCTCGTCGGGATCACTGGCAGGAGCCTGCAAAAGCTCCACCATATCCAAAATTGCGCTTCCCGGCTCCTGACGAGGAGGCACAAATACAATCATATCACTCCGGTCCTGAAATCACTCCCACTGGCTGCCCATTCAACACAGAATCAATTACACAATCTGTCTCCTCACCCAGCAGTGCATACATGGTACTGCCCCTGCCTGCCTCAGTGATCTCCTTAACCCGCACACGGCCCCATGAAACCTCCGCTCCTCCACCTCTACCTACTGCCTGCACCAACCTAGGACTAAACTCTCCACTATGGGAGACAAGGATTTCCAGGCAGTCACCCCACATCTATTGAATGCCCTCCCAGAGACCCTGAGGGCCCCATAAACTGTGGAGATGTTCAAAAAGCACCTAAAGTCATTCCTATTTAAAACGGCCTTTTAATACTTATGATTTCAATTTTGCTTTTATGGTGTTTTATTGTGTTTTGGTTTTTATTATACTTTGGGAACTGTTTTTAACCCCCTGCTATTGTAGCACTTTGAGATTTTATTTGAGATGTAAAGTGCATTATAAATAAAATGTATTATTATTATTATTATTATCAAGGTAAGAACCAATCAATCAATCAATCGATCTACTTATAATGTTGTTTTGTACTTAAGACTGTAGAGGCTAAGACAAGTATTGCTATTACTATTATTACAATATAAATAAGGATGTTTACTCATGTCAATCAACTCTGCGGTCACATCTGAGCCTCGGCAGCTTTAACTTCCGCTTCAGTGAACACCAACAGTCATACTGTATTCCCGGTGCTATTCCAGTCTTTTCCCTCTTGGAATCTTTTTTTTTTTTTTACACTGGATCTTGAACCTTTCTTCATTGTTTCTATTACGTCACAGGGAGACACTAATAGCCGTTAGCCGCTTACCTGTTTATCCCCTGCTGCCCATGCGCAGTGTCGTACTTCCGTTGTTATTATAAATAAACATGAAGGGCTTTATTTACTAACTAACTAAAAAAACAAAACTGAAGAGCAACACATTAATGTTAAGGACCACTATGAACAGAGTGGATCAAACCGAAACATAATTTTATTATATTCAAATCATGAACCACGGCTGAAGGGTAAATAAAAAAGAAAAAAAAATAGAAAAAGGACACTTCAGCTTTCTGTATCCAGAAACGCTGTATCAGATCTGTAGATATACCGAGGCTTTCTCTCATTTCACCCTGAAAGCTGTTTCTGAAGTGTCCATCCATGATCCACCTCTTATGGTACAAGGCAGCGGCCTTCTGCCTTTCCCTGCTGCCGGTCTGTCTTTCTGTATAAAGGGGGGAGCTTCGCAGAGTTGCACCGCTAAAAGGTGCTCGAGCTCAGTCAAGCCGCACGCTCCATCCACTGACAGAGCAGCACACTGCCTGGTAGTGAGCACGCAATCAAAGCGATAAAAAAATAATGTCACTGCTAGGTGAACAATTAATCTGTTCACCTCGCTCTGATGCAAACGATCTAATATAAAGCTAATATCTAAATATAAAGCTTTAAATATCAACTACTTTGCTAGTTTCTTTCCAGAAAGGTTCTATCATCATAATAATAAAAAAAACACAGTGTTCAACAATTAGTACTTTGCTGTTCTTGAAAACCTCCTTCTGTTTTTATTATGGTGTAGTAATATTTAATGATCCAGCTGGCAGTCTCTGTGTGCCTGGAGGTTCATGTAACTGCTTCCTCTATTGCTCTGTGGTCTTCCTCTTCTGGTTTCAGGCCTGTTGAGGGTTTCATCCCCAGCAGTATGTGCCAAAGACTGATTCTCTTCGGTTGCACGCTTTGGCTTGACCTGCTGTGTAGTTTGAAGGGCTTGTTCAGCAGATGACCAAACCTCATGTCTCTGTGAGACGCGGCTCTCGCTCCCAGTAATGAGGCATTTCTGAGACTTTGGTCGGGCTTCAGGTCCTGTAGATGGGTCAGCAACATACTGATGCACATCCCCGCTGGTCTGAAAGAAAGTTCACTGTATGTTATTATAAAGCACAGTGAATTATGAAAGTTAAAGGAGCAATAAGTAATAATAACACCTAGTTGAATATCATGACAGCAATTCTAAAGTCAGAAAATTTCATTTACAGGAGTATTATTGACAAGCATGGTCTCTAAGTTTTACACAGTTCCACTGCAACTGATGATAGCTTATAAAATGAAGAGTAATTTTTGCAAACATATTGACTCTTATTTCTAAGCTTGGTGTGCTTGTATACTGTTGAAACCAGAAGTTTACATGCACCACATAAAAAGACATAAGCTTTGTTTCTCATTCTCAGACATGAAATCTGAATAACCCTTTCCTGTCTTTGGTCCGTTAGGATTACTAAAATTGTTTCTATTTGCTAAATGCCATAATAATGAGGGCAATCATTTTTAGATATTATTTTATTACTTTATTGATGCTCAGAAGTTTACATAGATTTTGGTACCCTTGCCTTTAAACTGTACGACTTGCTCATTTAGTAACTGAGCGAAGTTTAAAGGCTGCCTTCCTCTCACTCACCTTTTCATTACTGTCCATAAATTGTCAATAGTAATGAGATCAGGGCTTTGTGATGACCACTTAAACCATTGACTTTGTTATCCTTAAACCACTTTATAACCAGTTTGGCTGTATGCTTTGGGTAATTTTTCATTTGGAAGACTCATCTGCGCCCAAGCTTCAACTGTCTTGCTGATGTCTTGAGATGCTGCCAGTCTCTCCTGCAGCATAACAAGCCCACATCACGATGATGCCACCCCCGTATTTCATAGTTGGGATGGTGTTCTTGGACTTGAAAGCTTCCCCCTTCTTCCTCCAGGTGTAATGATGGTCATTATGGCCAAACAGTTCAATTTTAGTTCTGTCAGCCCAGAGGAGATGTCTCCAAAAATGTATTTCCTTGTCCCTGTGTGCATTTGAAAACTGTAATCTGGCTTTTATGTGTTTCTTTTGGAGTAATGGTTTCTTCCTGGCAGAGTAGTCTTTCAGACCATGTCGGTCCAGAACTCGTTTCACTGTGGATAATGACACACTATCACCAGCTTCAGCCAGCATCTTCAGAAAGTATTTTTTACTTTAGTTATTTGGTTGGTAAGCATGGATCAAAGCATGTTTATCTCTGGGTCACAAACGTATCTCCTTCCTTAGTGGTATGGACTGGAAAGCCCCATGGTGTTTATACTGGCGTATAATAGTTTGGACAGATGATTGTGGCATCTTCAGGCATTTATAATTTACAGGCATTTAATAACATCCAAGGTTGAACCAGACTTGTATGCAAGTATATGCAAGTCCACACTTCTCTTCCTGATATCTTGGCTGATTTCTTTTGACTTTCCTATTATGTTACAAAGAGACACAGTGTTCTAGGTGTGCCTTTAAAACATCCACAGGTTGTCTCAAATCAACTCAGATGTCATCAATAAATCTGACAGAAGCTTCCAAAGACATGACATCATCTGGGCGTTCCCAAATTATTTAAAGGCATAGTGATCTTTGTGTATGTAAACTTCTAAATATGCAGAAAGTAATAATTTATTCTCAGAAATAATCCTCTTGTTATTTTGGCGTTTAGCAAACAGAAATAATTTTGGTCATTCTAACAGACTCAGATTTTATGTCTGACTGTGAGGAAAAAAGCGTATGTGTCTTTTTATATAGTGTCAGGATTCTGTGTGCCGTGCTCTACTAACTCTCTTCCACAGGTGGCTGTTGTTGACAGGTGGGTGTGGCCCGCACCTGTGGCTCGTTGTGGCTGCTCTGGCTCGAGCTTAAAAGGAGTGTTCAGTCAGCTGAAGGACGCCAGAGTGTTAGACGGTTGTGGTACGCCTAGGCCACTGTCCTGTCGACAGTTCTTCGTCCCTGTGAGTTTGATGTTTCGAATTCCTAGTTTTAACTTTGTCTCCTGTCTCTCTCAGTTCGTCGTGCTCTGGATTACTCACCTGTCGTGTCTCCGTGCGCTGAAGACTGGTTCCTGAATCCCTGCTGCTCAGATTCTGCTCTGGCGTTCCCCTCAAGCCCCCTTGGTGGTACCAAGCCGGACAAGAGAGCCTCTTTCCTGGATTCATTCTGGTTCCTTCAGCTGCTCCTCGTGCCTGTCTCCGCTGTGGTGCTGCTCGGGCTCCCCGCCTATGTTCCATCCGCTAGCTCACCTGTCGCTCAGCCATCTCCTCCCATCGGAAAGCAGAAAGTCGCAGGATCCCCTCTTCCACTCACCCTCCCCGGATAGGTTATCCGTACGTAGTGGTAAGCGAAGCAGCATCAGCGCAGATTTCCCTAACTCAGCTAGTGTTAATCAGTTTCCTCTTTCTTCCCGCAGTGCTCCTAACTCTGACGTTCCGCACCTCGTCTGCAGCTCACGTAGTGAGCAATCAGATCCGTGTATAGCCTAAATAAACATCTTTAACTGCTTCTTGTTCTCCGACTGTGTCTGCATGTGGGCCAAACACCTTAAAACCATGACATATAGTTTATGTAAACTTCTGGTTTCAACTATATAAGTTCTATCTTGTCAAATCTAAGAAGTTTCATACGTTTTTCTTGCATTTACTCTCTGTGTTGAGACTACCAATTTAAAATAATCTGCTTAATGTTTCTTCTACAGAAGAGATAACATTGTAAATGTATGTTTTACAAGTCATTTAATGAAGTAACACCCTCAAAAACGTTTTACCATTTTGGATATCCAAATTGGAAAAAGCAAATTTAAAGACATTTAGGCTTACTTTTTTGGTCCCCCTATAAAAGCTGTTTTTCTTACATAATTGGAAATATTGATATTTGTTTATACATTGAAAATATGAAAGGAGTAAAGTAATAAATTATTACGGAAGAATAAAACATGATTAAAACACTGTAACTTGGCATTTTTAAGGCGATCTACCTGATTTCTTTGCCAGTTTTCACTTTCAAACGTCCCTTTGACAGTCAAAAAAATTTTCTGCATGACTCTGAGAACGGCTCCCGTTTGAGAAGAATAGATTTAGAATCCCAGCACTGTAGGACACGTCCTGTATTTGTGTCAGCTGTTGATTTCGTGCTCTATCCTGACATGATATGGACTTTTGAAAGAAAGACAAGCTAAACACATGTTGGGGTGTTGTCAGAGCATCTGACTTCAACAGGCATGTGCCACCTTTAGGACTTCCTGATAAGATTGTTTTGAGAAACAACATTGATCTTGATCAGTCTTGTCCATCCTGAAGGAAAATACTTTCTGTGTTTTGTATTCTGATGTGGGGGGGACTTCACCAAAACAACCTCCAATATTGCTAATAGCGGCATCAGCCCAAGCAAGGCCAACAAGTATGAAGACGTGCTGAAAGACAGACAGATCTGTGTCTAAGCCTTCATGAAATTATCTGCTGGACTCACTCAAAGGATGCTGTACCAATATAAATAATAATAATAATAATTGAACTTTATTGATCTCACAATGGAGAAATTCACTTCTGCATTTTAACCCATCCCCTTGGGGAGCAGTGGACTGCCACTGTGCGGCGCCTGGGGAGCAATCGGGGGTTAAGGGTCTTACTCAGGGACCCAGAGTGCAGGCTGTGGGGATCGAACCGGGTACTTGCAACCTTCTCAGAGCGCAAGCGCACTGCTCTAACCACTAGGAAACCACTCCCCTCACCACCATATCTCCCAGCACTGAGAGACGGTGGTGAGAGATTTACGTCTTCTGCTACACAGGAGTGACCGTTTAGATTACTAATCACAATGAACTTCAAAGACAATAATGGCACTTATCCATTGCCATTTTCACACCTGCATGACTCTACTTGCCCCTGCCTCGGCTCTTCTCTATTCTCCTCCTGCTGGTGAACGCCTCCTAGGGGTGGCTTCAGGCCCATCTCCAACCATCAGTGTTGGGCACTCTGCCACTCGTAAGCATAACTATGTGATATTAACACTTTAAAGAAATCTGCAAAAAACAGCTATTAATCAATTATTCTGAATGAAAACATAAAAAAATGAATGACATAATAATGTTGGTACTACTGTGTATGACAGAGGACTTGAATATTTTTTAAGTATAACATAATCCACTGGGATAAACATCTGGATCACACATCAGCCTGAACTAATAAAATAAGGCACAGCTTCTCGCTGCCTGCACAGCTATGGGGAGGATACATTGGATAGGCCATCCCCTTTCCTCCCCTGTAGACAATAAGGTGCTCACACAGGCGCCATTGCTATTCATTGAGTCTTGATGTTCTAATGCGGAATGAGCACTCATCTGTCAAAAAAAAAAAAAAATGGCCGTAGGACTCTTAATTCTTATCCAATTTTTTATAAAATATGTACGTATATGTACATTTTTTAACAAATTAAAGCTGAGAAAATTACAGATGCTATGATACATAAAAACGTGTACTCTCCCTAAACGGGCAACTATAACTGGGCAATTATAGTGTTGACAGGTAAACCTACTCTGCTATAAAGAACACCATGCTGTAAATTAATTTTTTAACAGCTCAAGCTGCATTATTATATCACAGTTTGTTGATTTCTGTTTTTGAAGCAGACATTTCTAAACTGACATAGGCTAATAAAAGAGGGTTTCAGGGCAGACTGGCCATTGGGGGCATAGGAATATTTCACGATGTGTCAGGCTGTCTCTCTCCTGATGACCTGGCCATCCAGTCCGTGCAGCTCAGTCGGGTCTGGTTGCCTTGCTGAAGTTCCCTGACCAAGGACAGACATTCCCTCGCCCCCAGGCTGTCACAGCAGTGCAGAGACACACAGAGAGACAGCTGAAGGGGAAAGGAGCAGAAGGACGATAAAAAATAAAAATAAAAAGCTCTGGTAAGCTGTAAATTGGTAATGGGGGAAGTAAGATAAACACTAGTGTTGTTTAGTGAAAACACTATAGCTATCTTAAAACACATTTGTTTAATGCTAAAATGTAAATGCTCCCAAACACGCTGGTCCTGAAGATGCACAACCTGGGATTATCTCCACCACTCTGCTCCTTAATTAATGATATCCTCACCAAGAATTTTGCGGGCGACACCACTGTGGTGGGTCTCAGATCCAACAATGATGAGACCCACTACAGAGATAAGGTCCATAATCTGACACTGTGGTGCTCCAGGAACAACCTCACTCTGAACAACAGCAAGACCAAGGAGGTCATAGGGGACTACAGGAGGTCCAGGAAGACTGAACACGCTCCTCTCTGAGGGAGGTGGTGGAGAGTGGGGACACCATAAAGTTCCTGGGCATTACCTCCTCTGACCTCATCCTGGACTGTGAACATCTCCCACATGGTAAAGAAGGCTCAACAACGGCTCGTCTTTCTCAGGAAACAGAAACGGACTGAAGTTTTCTAAGCTGTTAAAAAAACCTTTACAGAGCTACCATAGAAAACATTTTGTGTCCCAGTGTGGTATGGAAGCTGCACAGTGCAGGCGAGAAAGGATTTAGTACAGGTGGTGAGGACAGTGCAGAGGATTGTGGGATGCTGTCTACAGGACCTAGACACAGTCTATACTGCACAAGTCCAGAAAAGGGCCAATATAAATGCCGTCCGTTTCTATTTGAAAACCTCTAGTAGTGCCACAGATCCCACCCACCCAGGCAATGCACTTTGTTACGCTTCCATCAGGGAAACAATTCAGGAACAATAACTCAAAAACAGTTTCTTTTCAAAAATTGTGAGGGCCATCACCCCCTGCTGGATATCAACAAACCACCAGCCCAGTTCATAATCTGTTACATGTTACAAACACACTACTGGTTAGACAGCTTTCTATTTCACTTGACAGTATGCACGCTTAAGCCCTTCAGGGCTTATTGTTGGCCAGTGCAATCAACTGTTTGTAATAAAAAAAAGATTGAAAGATCATGTCTTGTAATGTCTGGCATGTTATGTGTAATTATGTGCATTCTGAGCCTGCCTCACCAAAAATGTCACTAAGGTAACACATAATGACAATAAAGCTTCTTAATTAATTAATTAATTGAACTTTATTGATCTCACAATGGAGAAATTCACTTCTGCATCTAAACCCATCCCCTTGGGGAGCAGTGGGCTGCCACTGTGTGGCGCCTGGGGAGCAATTGGGGGTTAAGGGTCTTGCTCAGGGACCCAGAATGGCAACTTGTGGGAGTTGAACTCAGAACCTCTGGGACCGAAGCTCTGTGCTCTAACCACTAGGCCACCACTCCCCTTCTTGATTCTTGTTAAAAATGTCTGGAAATTCAGATTCTGTGTATTCTCAATAAACTCTACTAATACATTGCTATAAATGAATATTGACATCCTTGTATTGAGTGTTCTTTGGTTAAACCCAGAGCTGGCGCTGCAGCTGCAAGCAGCAGTCTGCTGCAGGCTCTGGGTTTCCTGTCCTCCCACACACATGGTGCTTCAGGGCCGTGAACAAATTTTTGAACCAAACACTCTCTAGAGACAAAACGTAATAGCTTTCAGTGTGTGTAAAATGAGAGAAAGCCTTGCTAAATCTGCATATCTGATTTAGGTTATTAAATACAGTGTGACCATTGGTGTATAGAAAGCTGAAGTGTCCCTTTTCTTTTCTTTTCTTTTCTTCATGCAAGGTCCATGGTTTGTAAATCATAAAATTATATTTCAGTTTGACCCTCTCCGCTCTTGTTGTCCTTAACAATAATGTTGTTGCTCTTCAGTTTAACTTTTCCCTGAACTTTCTTGGAGAAAACCTTCTTGGTTCTCCAGCACTGAGATCTAACAGGACAAGTACAGACACAAGTCCATTATCTGAGGCCATGAGAATATCATTAGTGACCTTCACCAGAGCTGCTTCAGTGCTATGATGAGCTTTGAAGCCCGACCGGTCATTACTTTGTAAATGTTCACATACTTGATTAGAAACTATTTCCTCAAGAATTTTAGATTGGAAGAGAAGATTAGATATAGGTCTGTAATTTATTAAGTCATCTTGAGCAAGAGAAGGTTTCTTAAGTAAAGGTTTAATAACAGCTACTTTAAAAGCCTGTGGTACATACAGTCAACAAAACTTTGTATGAACACACAAAAAACATAAAAAAATCTAATCGAAATGTATGAAACTGGGCATTGTAAGACATAATACACACCAAAAAAAAAAGAAAAAAAAGAGAGCAGCAATGACCCAGGAGTACTTTCCATGTTAAAAGGTAAATAGTTAATGGCAGTAGCACCTCCTTTGGTGGTGGTATTTATTATTCTCTATCTCTTTTCTTCCAGTAAATGTATAGTGATGGTGATGATTAAAATGAACCACGTTGAGAACAGTGTGGTTTAGTTGTTACCATGACATATGATCAGGCCCAAGAAGTGAAAGTGCTGAAAACTCCTGTTGTGATTGCAGGATGTATTATTTTTCTCCTAAAGGAACTGTCAAAAGTCTCCACTAAGTGTAGAGACAAGTCTCAGGTCTCCACACTTAGTGGAGACCTGAGATGTCCCAGGAGAGGGAGCAGTCCAAACCCAACCTGACAAAAAGACAAGCAGAAAACCACATACACAGTCATATTTACACATTCCCACCCAAGTGCCCCCACATGCAACCACTCAAAAAAAAGGGGGATGCAGTACACACACTCGCACTCACATCCTATATTCCCAGGTCCAGGCAACTGCACCCCAGAGGGGTATCCAGCCCCCAGACCCGGGAGGTGAATCCCAACATCAAGACATCAAGAAACATTAAAACAATCAGCACCAAGCCATGCTTTGACCAAGGGTTATGAAATTTGGTAGACATTTGTAGTGTTTTAAGACCTACAAAAAAGTCGATTAGAGGCAATGTGAAAACATCACAGGAAGTTGGTCATTTTGGATTAAAGCTGCCATTTTAACACGTATCTACACAAATTCCTCCTACAGCTTTCCACACAAACTTCAATAAGGTCTCAGTAAAGGCTTGAGGTATTGGAGATCAAAAGTTATAAAAGGCTTTCTGCTGCATCAAAGCATGTAGGAGTGGCAAACCTTCAAAATCTGACTTCTTGGGGTAAAAGGTCAAATAACTTCCACACACAAGGTTGGGACTATGACAAACTTTAGTGATGATAGTGATGAGAATTTTGGATTTATCATAACTGTTACTTTGGTAACTTTACTTTTTGTTACTTTTTGTGACTTTGCTTTACATGAGAGTATGAAAATATGATGAAATGCTACATGCTGCTACAAATACTTGCACTATTTATGATGTCTTACACATAACCTTTCTGTACATATAAAATGTGTTTTTTTTGTTTCCTGCTACATTCCTGAAAAATGACAAATATGTATATCTATAATGTTTCTCTTTTGTCTTTTGTCTTTAGTTGGAGCCTTGCAACAAAAGATCACTCAAATGTACGTTGTGAATGTGCTGCTGAAAGTCTGTCTAAATGTAAATACTGTTACCGTCTGCAGTTTATTGATAATTTTCACACCTCTTTAAGGAAGTCTTGGAAAAGCATTTTTCAAACTGGGTATCTTTTCTAAGTGTTTTTAAGTGTTTAATGTGTTTTTCGGGCTTTGCATGTCACTACACATAAACTATTAACTAACTAGTTACAATCACGTAGAATAAAAAAACTAGAATAAAAAAAGACGAAAAACAAATTGGAGATACCTGTATCTTAGAGACTAAAACAAATAAATAACAAGGGGCCTTATTCGAATGAACCAGAAAATATTTTTTCTTTCTTATTTTAAGGATATAATAATAATCCACTGGGATAAAGAGCTTGATCACAGATCACCCTGAACTAATAAATAAGGCCCAGCTTCTCTCTGCCTGCACAGGTATGGGGAGTGGGACAAAAGAAAAGAGGGGAGACAAGGCTGTCTGATCTGCTCCAAAGTTTGCCTTTTGGAGTTAAAATGCAGGGCTTTATGATAAAGTTTTTGCCTCACCCATGGGGACAACGAGGATAAGGACTTTAAAGCACAAAACCCCAGACTTTTGACTGTAATAACATTCTTTTTATGGGAGCTGATCCGGTGCAGTGTTCTTTGGGTTAGATCCAGAGAGGAGCTGAGCTGCACATTGAAATCATTCAGTTGTAGTCTATATAAAGTGAAACAGCAATGCTTTTGTCTCAATTCCTCGATTAAAATTCCCTGACGTCCCCACTTTTTCCTCTCTTCTGAGGTGTGTCTGAGAGCAACTAGTTTTGGTGTGGTCTCTTTGAATTTAAAGGAGGCACAGGTTTGACAATGTCCTGGATAATGTCCTTGAATCTACACTGAATGGGCAAAAAAGATGCAGCGTTATTCTCCATTGAGGCAAAGAAGATCATTCTGATCGGATTAAGTCAGAACAGTACAAAGAACTGGTGCAGGATTGCAGGGATAAGGAATAGCAGACATGGTTGTACCCGGTGGAGATGTAGAGGATGTCCTGCTCAGTCAGCTTGAAAAGTGTTGACAGCAGTGGGGTTGACAGGAAGTGAGAGAAAGTGAGCAGGAAGAGAAAGACACCCAAACATGTACAGTATGTAATGTGGTGCCAGATTTTCACTGTAATAATGACTACCCTGTTAGATGTGAATCTGGTAGGGTACAAAAGGCTGTATCTGACAAAGTTTTCATACAGACAGGGGGTCCCGTCCAGACAAAGCGGCTGTGAAAGAATAACATTTGAAACCAGCTCTGAGAGTGGGAAAGTTTAAAGCCGCCCCCACAGCGTCATCATCCAGAAACCCCTATCCACATAACCAGCTACAAACTGCTCTGTGTGAGGGCGAGCCAATGTAGAAATCGCCACTCCCTTAACATGCATGCAGTAACACAAACAACAATGGTGGACTTTGGAGTTGCAGCTGTCCATTCAATTCACTGTGCATTTTACACATTTTGCTCCTCTGCTGCATTTGTGTGGACTGTCTTGTCATTGGTCCACACAAACGCTTCTTTTCTCTCTCCTGTGTTCATTGTTTTCACCCTACAGTACTCTTCATGCTTCTTTACTTCAGTGGCAGCGTTGCCCTGCCATTCACTGGTGTGGCAACACCTATTATGGCTCCTCAGAACTCCTCAGGCCTCTAGCCTTTTTTAGAGATGAAAACCTCCTCTTCGTCCTATTTTCCGTGGTTATTTGCAGTCGAGCTGGAGAGAGTTTGTTAGTCTGGGCCCTTCAGGATAGATTCAGGAACTGGGTTGATTGCTATGTTGCTTCTCGGGTGCCCCCATCAAAATCCGCAATACTTGCTGTGAGTTCAGAATTACTAGCAGCTAACACCCAACACTTCTCCTCTATTGTGTTTTTTCTCTAGAATTATACTTTAGCCTGTGATTCCAAAGAGTCAGTAGGAACTACTGGCCTACATAAATTGACTGTCACATATGCTTATGGATCCATGGACAATTCAATGATATGGGACTAGTTTATCAAGGGGGCTTATGCACAAAAGGTGAGAGATACTTTTATAAGAATCTTCCCTTTCAATGGACAATGCTATCACACTGACGCGTCAATTGAAACATGGCCTACAATCGTCCAAAGTCTTCAGTGGACCAGCTTGGACCTCATCAGGACAAGGATAGAGGACGTCAGGTTGCTACTTCTTAAAATATCCACATGAGCAGCGTGGCACAGACAACAATGCTTTCACTGTGGATCAACAAACCACCTGACGGATGCATGAGGCTGCCCTACAGCCGTGGTATGACTGGACATTTTCTAAGGTGTACCGCTCAGCTAAACAAGTAATGCCTGAAGACTGAGGTGGTTATGCTCATGGTGACTGCAAAAGAAGTTGATAATACTGATAGACTGCTTTGCACAGTGTTTTTTATTCAAACTGCTTATTCAAACTGCTTCAGGGGATGCTACTGACTGTGAACTAGTGGTTGATAGAGGATAATCAGTCCCTATCGAACTATAACTATACAACAGATAGTTTTCCTGAGAGTCCTCTCACTATGTAAAACAAATAATTTACTTAAAAGAAGACATCCCTTACTCCCTACTCGGACGTTTGAACGCTATGATTACCCTTGACACCAACACTAGTTCTGCTTTGGATGGGGATGAACATAAAAAAAGCCTTGAAATAGACAGTCACAATTCCTTCAATGCCCCACCCCCTGATTTTGACTATATTTCTTCTGCTGCACCTGTACTGCTTACAAAGACAGACTCTGCTTCCATTGGCTATGTTGCTGGGTTTGTGCGCAAAGTAAAAATAGGTGAAGATGTAGTGTCAGTACATCAAAAACTCAGACCAATTCCTTTTGCAGTACAAGCAGCATTGTGAGAGGAACTAAAGATGCTTTTGAAGGACAGCATTAAAATAAATGCAAAGATGCCTCTCCCTGGATGTGTCCTGTTGTGGTGACAACAAGAAAAGAGGGCTGACCTAGACTGCATGTTGATTTAAGAGAAACTAATAAAGCTATTGTTGCTGACAGCCCCCCACATGGACACACTTTTCAGTAAGATCAGGGGTTCTCCTTTGTTTTCCACCCTAGATCTGGCCTTTAGGTACCACCAACTTCCACTGCATGATGACAGTCATGACCTTAAAGCTTTTATCTCACTTAGAGGACTTTTCTGCTAATTTCCTGGCATTCCAAAAATGATGGTAACTTTGCTTGAAGGGCTACATGGTGTGCATAATCTTTGGACAACTTGATTCTTGCAGGATCTTCTCTACAGGAACATGATGGGCGCCTGCATGCTGTTTGCATGTTATGTTTTGCATGTCTGACACTCAACATGCAAAAATGTACATTCAGAAAGTCCAGCCTTAGACTTTGAAGGCCATGTGATCTCCAAGGATGGTATTCTTTCTGACAACTCACAGTGCAGTCATCCATGATGCCACACCACCGCATAATATTGAGTCTCTGCATTCCTTTTCGTTGTTTAATATCTTTAGTAAATTCCGTCCCAACTTTGCTAGTGGAACCAATGCAAGCTGTACAATGAGATGCTGCTGACTCAGGTTTTACATGGACTGAAGGGTCTGATCACAGCTTTAAGGACCTGAAACAAAACTTCTACTGAACAGTTTATCTTTGTGAACCCTCCGTCCCAACCATTGTCACTATGGTCAATCTACTGTCAGGTTTTGTGTGTTGGTTTGCAGACCAAGGTGTAGACAAGAGCTCGGGAGACTCATGTTGACGTGAATAGGATGATTTAATCAGAGTAATTAACAAAAAAAGTACAGGCAGGGCAGACGAAGACATGAACCAGAAAACATGGGGACCTTGACGGAGGACCTGACAACCAGTGAAGGGAGAAAGGTGGCTTTAAATGGAGGAGAAGAAGAAAGGAGAAATCAGGAGAGCAGGTGGAAGCAATAGGTGATAAGCTGAGGGAGGGAGTGCAGAGGCAAGGAGGGAACACAGGACTTATGAATACAAAAACCTCAAAGAATAAACACTCTTCTTAAGTGAACACGGATGACAGGAAATAAGGACCTAACAGAAACAGGAATAACCTAATTAAATACACAGCGAACAAGACACTAAGTGACAGGAAACAAAAGGAATGAACAGAATCTATAGACTTAATCAACAACACTAAAAGAGAATACTAGATGTTAGATCCCCAGGAAACTCAACTAATCCCAAATCAAACACCTGGGGATCGTGACATTTACAGTTTGGAGTGGGTGGTATCCTGACCAAAATGTATGCGGATAATACTGAACAACCTAAGAACTGGTCATCAGGCACTGACCAAGCTAGCTGCAACCAAAGGCCTTGGTCGTGCTGAAATGAAAGTTGGAAGTTGGTCTTGCAGATTTTCTTCCAGAGAGGAGAGTAGGTCCTCTGCTCACCAGTGGTTACTATTCACAGTGCAATGGAAAGATGGAATAGAGTATTTACACAGACTATCCTGACTGCAGAACACACCCAGAAGAACTGGAAAACTGCAGTGACTGGTTTCCTTCAAAATTACAGAGCAACAAACCTCAGCTGGAGTACTGCCATCAAACCTGCACAACAAGAGGATGAAAACAAAACTGAGCAGTTCCTCATTTCCTGAGAGATGCAAAACTGCTTTACGGTCCAGTAGACAGTGAACCAGAATCAGGAGAAGTCTAAACTTTACTGACAAGCCTTGTGGAGCAAAGAAACCGATTTTCAGACCTGCAGACTCATTGAGATTAAATAACCTGACTATGTTTACATAGGCTTATCACAGTTTACATCGCCATTGTCTGTTGAAAAGCAGTTTGAATTACTGAAGTACTTATGTACTCAGTAACAACAAGAGGTGGAACGCTGCCAGGCTGTCACGCTATTCGGCATGACTCAAAGCAACAAAGCTAGAAAAAAATGACTCTCAAAGAGAGAGTCGATGGGTTCTTCCTCCACCTGTGTGGTTAAAGGATTTTCAACCACATTAAAAAATAACAATAAATAAGTGATTGTGTCTTGAAAACTGATCCTGAACTTTGCAATGTGGCAATTTAGTTATAAAACAAATTCAAGTTTTACTGCTTAAATCCTATTTTTGTTTGGTATTTGCTTATGCTATGGGTGATTATGCTGAGGTGATGTTTATACAAAGGCTTTTAACTAAAGTTAATGTTCATAGATGTCTTTTAATGGATACATGTAGTTTTTCAATGAGGGGGGGAGGGGGTTCATTAGGTGGCATTTTAGGGTGAGCTCTGAGGAATGAGAGAAGATGTGGGGAACAATGCTCCCCGTGTTGCTGTACTTGAACTGAACAAGTTGTCATTAGAAGCTGATACAAGGATTCTTGACTAGTTGCTGGTTCCGCTTCTTGCCAACCTCAAAACATAACATAGGGGTAAGAAAAGAAATGAAGGTGACAAAGGTGGAAATCGAGGCAAGCTGCTCTCACGTGCTCACCAAACTGGGTGCCCCAGCTCTTACTTTTTGAATCTCACAAGCCTTACAAAACCATTCTAATGACACAAACTAGAAGTGCCCACCATTGGACATCAGACAGGGTTTTTATAAAAACAGCCTGAGGAAATACAGAGCAGGGTTTGGTCAGCTTAGAGCAATGATAGGGTTGGGCCTCTGCTGTGAGCCGTAAACTACAATTCAATATAATGCTAAAACCAGGATTTTACAATAGTTGCTACAGTAGAGTGAACTCATGTAACTATAAATAAAAACTAGTATAATAGGTTTTTTGTTAGTTTGTATAGTGGTCATAGCTATATTTAATTATATTCAATGTCTGTACACTTTAAGCAAAGTATACAATCAAACTGTGAGCCTTCTTTGTGGGTAAGAGAGACTAAAAAGTTTGGGAGCCGCTAATTTTCAACATTAATAGACATAATATATTTACCACAACAATGTCATTAACCATGATGTACACAGTGGACATTATGATCTATAGTGAGAGGGACCTGATGGAGAACAGCCTGGTTAGAAGAAGGTAGGTCAGTAGACGCAAGACAGAATTCATGTGTATGAGTATAAGAGAAAGAGGTGGAAAGCTGAAGCTACAAGTAGTCGAGGTACTAAAGGTTTACGTATGTGGGGTATGGCATAGTGAATATGTAGGACATAAGTGGTGGCAACCCAGGGTCCAGATCTGGAAGCAGAGTCATGCTTTAAAACAGCTCACTGCAGCTTCTGTACTGTTAGCCATCCATTAAGCCACAATCAAATACATTAAAACCCAACTTAAAAACAGCAGATCATGAAAATCTTATAAAATAAATCCTACTCCGACTAAACAGAAAAATAAAACCATTGAATGTGGTTTATTGAATATAAGATCTCTCTCCTCTCTCTCGGTTAGTTCATGAATGATAACCAGATTGATGTATTTTGTATCACAGAAACATGGCCGCAGCAAGAAGGTTATCTTAGCGTTGATAAGTCAACTAATGAAAATTATTTACATTTTCAAGGAGTAGTAACCATCTTTCAGTCAGATTTATTGATAATGCCTACAGTTCTTTTGAAAACTGTATCTAACCCTTAGTTTTTCTCATATAAAGTAGCAACACCATTTTTGTTGTCTTTGTCTTGTATCATCCACCAGGCCCTTACTCTCAATTTTCTGATCAGTTCTCACACTTTTAATCTGATTTAGTGTTAGATACCGATGAGGTCATTATAGGTGGGGGATTTTAACATTCATTTGGACACTGAATGAGGTAGCCATAAATGTAGCCTTTAATCATATCTTACATTCTGTTGTCTTTGCTCAAAATATACAGAACTACCTACACTTGTCTTCATTCTCTGGACCGTATGCTGACACTGTAACAATACTGCTGATAACAGTATTTTCTCATAATTCTCTCCTGTCTGACAGGTTTGTTTTCCAACCTTTGAGTTTATTCTGAGAGAATGTTTTATGCTTAAAAGTTGTTACAATTATGTAACAACTTTTAAAAATCTGCTCCATTTTTTATTCAATTTAACTGCTACCCTTTCGCCAACTGATGATCTCGTTCGTAGTGTTGCTTCCTCGTTGCGTGTCGGATTAGACAAAGAACCTTACTGCAGCTAACTGTGAGCACTTTATCTGTGCTCACATTCATCTCATAGATTTAAAAACTGGCTCAGAGCTGATCTGCTTAACTGTTTTTCTTTCCTAGATAAAGCTCCCAAAAGAGCCATTAACTTGTGTCTTTCCTTCAACACAGAAACTAATCCTGGATCAGTCCTTCTGTGTTTGTTCATTTTTGTGTGTGTGTGTGTGTGTGTGTGTGTGTGTGCTCCTTCTCAATGTCCCAGTTGGTTAAGGCGCATGACCGCTCACAGTTCTACTGGAGGTTTCTTCCTACATACATGCTCAGCATGAGGGCTTGCTGGAAAATCAACTTTTTTTCTTTTTTGAGGTTTTTCGCAGCTCTAGTGGCTCGCTTTTTAACACAGTAGGCTGACAGGAAGGGGATGGAAGAGGGGTAGAGACATGCGGCAAAGGACCGCGGGTCGGAGTTGAACCTGGGTCGACCGTGTCGAGGACAAAGGCCTCCGCACATGGGTCCCGCTACCCGCTGCGTCACCAGCGCGCCCGTTGCTGGAAGATCAACAACAAAATGCAAGCACCAGTCCCAACGTACTTGTTTAGGATGAGTGAATTCTGCAAGTCAGAGACTTGATACAAAGGGTCCATCCTGGGTCCCCTCCTATTTAATATCTACATGCTCCCTCTAGCTCAGATCATAAAAACAACAACATGAGTTACCATAACTACGCAGAAGACACACAGCTCTATATCACCATGTCACCAGGTGACTATGAACCACCTGGTGGTAAAAGTGTTATTGCAGCAACTTCAGGAAACCAAAAGAAAGTTGCTGAGAAGCTGAGGTCGGGCCGCTCCTTGTCTGACGCGTTCGTTGACAAAAAAGATGAATCCGCTGAGATCCAATAGTGCTGATGTGTAAACTTTATTGACAAAAATAAAATAAATGAATAACGTATCCAAAATTTCTTGACAAAGGTTAATCCCAGCGATCTGTATAGTGGTCAACAAAAAAATACAGCAGCCCGCTCACCCACTCTTACCGTGACACTCCAACAGGTGAGTAATATGCCCAATTAGCAATCTCCGCCTACATCCTGTTTTAGTTTAACCTGTTTTCACATGCCAGTTATTCAGTCAGTGCAGTTCCACCTCTAGCCACTTCCCTTCCCCTGATCAGCTCCACCTATTCTGGTAATTAGTTTCATTCTGTTCATCTGCTCACTCCCCTACTTATACCTGCCTCTGTCCCTTGCACTCTCCCAGATCATTGTGTTTTTTCCTGCCTGGGGTTAGTCAGATCCTGCCAGTTTTCTGTTTTTGCCTGTCTGCCTGTAACCCAACCTGATTCTGTCAGTTTTTGCCTGGATTATTTTACCTGTTCTGCTCTTTTTTTTATTAGACCAGTCTGACTCCTGACCAGTTTATTTTAGGTTGTTGGCTGTGGACTGTTAGAGTTTTTTGGACACTGCCTCCTTGCCTTTTGGCTTGGTGCCCTTTTTGGTTTTCTGCCTGTTTTTGCTCTGTTAATCACCTTTTTATTTCAACCTCTGCTTGTCTGGCTAAATTCTGGGTCCTCTGTTTCTGATTCATGACGCTTTGCATTGTCTCTGTAATGAAATGTGCTGTACAAATAAATTTGCCTTGCCTTACAATCTGCTGGGTTCCCTAACTTCTTAACCAATATGAATAATACACTGAATTTGACATTGTTTGAGAGCTAGACTAATCTTAAATTACGAATGTATGTAACTGAAATAGAATTGGTTTGTATGATTGGATAGAATTATATATTTTTTTTAAAGTGCCTTGATTGAGATGACATTTATTGTGAATTGCCGCTATTTGAATACATTGAATTGAATGTAGAGCTGACTGCCGGGGAGGAAGACCCCAAAGAATACTCATGGATGTTCTGAAGGAGGATGTGCAGAGGGCTGGTGTGACAGATGAGGATGTCATGGGGAGGGTTTGATGGATGCAGATCATGTGATCTTAAAAGGGAGCAGCTGGAAGCAGCTGACAACAACAGACTGAACAAACTGATCAGGAGGGCCGGTGATGTTGTGGGGGAGGAACTGGACACTCTGACAACCGTGGCAGAGAGGAGGATGCTGTCCAGGCTCCAGTCCATCTTAGTGATTCAGACCCCCCCCTCTGTAACTGACATTTATTCATTCTTTGCACGGTTCTTGCACAAGTCACTATCACTTTATTTGAATCTATAGTTATACATATGTGTATATATATTTTTTGACTTATATACGTATATATTTTGTGTGGAATGTTGTAAATATATATATATATATATATATATATATATATATATAAAAATAAATGTTTGTATTTCTGGAGCATGTAACAAAAGTAATTTCCCTCTGGGATTATTAAAGTATTTCTGATTCTGAAGAACAAAGTGAAGATATCGGAATATTAGTATAGACCTGACCTGCTTGCCAGCATCTATGCTTCTGTGGCTTCTTTGTGACACTGATTTGTCCTGCTGAGGTGGGGACAATCCCCACAACTGGAGTCTATCAAGACCGTTGACCGAACGGGCAGTTGTGTTGATGTGGTGAGCTGGGATACGAGCCGGTAAATCCCAAGTCCCTTTGAAGTCTGGCCAGGCGCTGCCTTTCTGCAAGCCACACAGAGACATGTAGAATAATTTGCAGAGAAGTGGCTTTAGATGAAAACAGAAGTAGTGTAGAGCGCCCACCTTCACCCCTGGGAGGAGATGTCCCCTGTTGTCTGCAAGAAAGGTTGTGTGACCTAAATGTGCTCTGGGTCGCTGCAAAAAAGAGAAAAAGAAAAAAGAAAATTGACATATCGTGCCAAAGAAGTAACAGAAAATACAATCTAAGCTTACCTCTTTAACGGGTTTAGTCTGACACCAGTTCTGCAGCCTCTGGGATTTGAAGGCGCTGTCATACTTTGATAAACAAAAACATAAAACAAAACTTTTATAATTCGGAAAAAAATATTATTTTTGCATTTTTTTACGAGACAGAAAGTGATATTACCTGGTTCGCTGAGAAACTGGAAGACATTGCTGCAGTTACTACCGCCCGACTCTGTTGTGTTGTTGCTTAGCAACTGTGTCAAATTGAATGCTGCTGGTGGAAAACTGAAACGGTGAAACTTATAATATCGTGCCAAGTTTTTAAATCTATTTAAGTAAATTTTTATTTCATGTGTGTCACCTAAATGTAATACAGCACAAATTTCAGTTTCCCCCCCCAAATGATTTATTTTTTAAATTATTTACACCGGAAGGTTACGTGTTTATCTTCCGGTGTCAGAGTGAAGTGTCGACTAGAGCGCCATACAACTGAGCTAGCAAAATAAAAAGACATGTTCGGCAGCATTTCCCCCCAAGTTTTCCCTTAAGAATTTGCTGTCGAAATTAAGACAGGGGTGTGGGTGAGTTCACGCAGAGGGGGAGCTGAAGCAGTCGTTGTATGCTTTAGGCTTCCAGACACGTTTCCCGTGGTTTTTTCCAGGTGTCATGGAGGGTCCGTGCCGTCGGTTGTCTGCCGCGCCGGAGGGAGAGCCCCGGCCGCCGGGCACGCGGGAGTCCGGTGGGGAGGCTGCGTCGGAGCCCACGCGAGACACGAGGACTCACTTCCGTGTGTGTCGCTTCATGATGGAGGCAGGTGCGAGTTGGGACAACCTTAGGCATGAAACATCTTTTTTGGAAATGTGTTTCTCGTGATTCCGTTTGAGATATTTGGTATTTTAGAATAACGCAGTTTACATTATACAGAGATCTGATCGAAGGTATTTATAGCTAATAAAAATGTGCAATAGCCCTTTATCCCACTGCCTAATGAAATGCAGTCTTAGCCTATATCTTAACACGTGATCACTTTAACAAGAATAACTAAGTACGAGTAGTGAAATGATATTATTTTAGACATTATGATGTTTTAAACACTTATTTTATATATTCAAAATACAATTTTAGTAAGAGTAATGCAACACCCAACAAAAAAAGCACTGAAATGAATGTGTTCTGACCAAAACAATGAGTTGTTTAGGTCTCACTCATGCCATGTTCCTCAATTCATTAATAGATGCTGGACTATTTCGTATTGGATGAAAAATCCAGGACCATGACACAGTTTATGAAATAGTTCGTAGAGCCTGAGCCATATGTAGCTGGAGAAATAAGTTAACCTGTAATAAGATGGGGATCCTTCCAAGTGTCTGCACGGCTTTTTGTTGCTCAGGAGTGAAGCTCGGGATGCGCTCGGTGCCCGTGGCCACAGCCTGTGTGTTGTACCACCGCTTCTTCCAGCGGGTCACATCGCGTGTTTATGAGCCCTACCTGGTGGCTATGAGCTGTTTGTACCTGGCTGGCAAGGTGGAGGAGCAGCACCTTCGGACCCGGGACATCATCAACGTGAGCCACAGGTAATGCACACGGTGACAAATAGATATTACACTGGCCGATTTAAATCTTACACCTGAGAAGACATGGAGTGAAGGCAATGTAAGTTACCATTTCTGCTCTTTTGTTTGGTAAAAAAAAACTTTCTCCTCTATATTAGGAAAACATGCAGCGTCAGTATTTTCTGTGTGTTGCAATGATGATACAAATTTTACAAACCACATTTACTCTGTTACAGTTATTCTGATCCCCCCCCCCCCCCCCCCCCCCCCATCAGGGTGTTACTCTGTAGTCTCTGAGAGCATTGTGCCGCATTATTTCTTCTGGAAGACGTCTGGGTTTGGTTTTTACCTTCTGAACAGTTCAGGACATTTAAACAGAAATAGTTAATGTATGATCCCGCCTCACCCTCTGCTTTCTTTCTTTAATGCTCGCAGTAAAAATTCTAATGAGTGATTGGACAAAAACAACAATAGAACATCCCTGCGTGTAGTGAGTAATTAAATGTCTGTAGGTGTTCACGGCAAACGCTGAAGGACCTGAGCTTCCTCAGGAAGTCCAGTCTGCCCTGTCCCTTCTGTAGACAGCTTCACAGTTGCATCTCTCCAGTCCAGTCTGTTGTCCAGGTGAACACTGAGGCATTCATAGAAAGTGACTTATCTAACAGTTAACGGGTTTAGTTGTTAAGTCAGGTACAGCAGGCCTTTTGCATAACATTGTTCAGGATGCTGGACTTTCTATTCTGTCCAGGAACAAATTGCTGGATATGTGACACAATGTTTAGACTTACTGTAAAAGAGGTTGAATGGTTAATTTAAATATTTAAAAACCTTTCCACTCTCTCGGTTCGTCCCCCCACAGGTACTTTAACAAAGGTAGTGCTCCTCTGGAATGTGATAAAGAGTTCTGGGACCTGAGGGACAGCGTGGTGCAGTGTGAGCTCCTCATCCTCCGACAGCTCAACTTCCACGTCTCCTTCGAGCATCCTCACAAGGTAGCCATGTGTCCCTGTCCTCCTCCTTCAGTGTTCAGCCTCCTTTTCTGTCTCTGTTACTGTCTACTGTTATTGATGTCCTACTCTTTCTGTTTATTATTAATGTGCTCTCTGGATTGACATTTTTTTATTTATTTTTGTTTTGTATTATGTAAAAGTGATGAATGTTCAAAGGGTGTAGCATCTGTCAATGTAAATGAAATTGACTGATCACTTATCACACATAAGCACATACAACAGAGCAAAGCGTTCAGGAACCACATCTTGCTTTCTCCTTTTGGGTTTAAAAATGTTAGAAATAATAACAGGTAAGTAGGACTTCGGTATTATCTCGTAGCTTTTAGGTCTTCAAATGCTGGCCTTTCAGGTAGACTGTGTCATAATGTTGCTGCTGATCCTGTAGCCGCATGGTTGAATAGAGACTGTTGAATAGAGTAAAACCTGATAGCGTGACAGTTGACAAACAGTGCCACCTTGTGGCTGGGGGTGCCACGTTCCTATATATGTAACAATTTTATACTTTATAAGGAAATAGAATAAAATAAAATAAACTTTATTGTCCCACAGTCGGGACATTCGGATGTGACTACAGCAAAAAACAAGTAAACAGAAGACACCAGACTTGCACACAAGATTAATTGATATGAATAAAGCTAAATTTAAAGTTAAGTTGTAAAGCAGAAGAGAAACCTTTATTAGAATGGGAAAAATAGTTGATTACAGAACGATGTAAAAAAAAAAAAACGCTCCCTGAGAAGCTAAAAAGTCTGGAAAGGGATAAGTTAAGAAATCCTTTATTGTCCCACAGTGGGGAAATTTGGGCGTTCCACACAGTTTACAGTAGTGAAAACCCAGCTAATCTAGTCTAATCTAGTCTAAAGTTTGTTCTAAGGCAGCAGAGGATGAGCTTTATCAGAAACGTCAAAATTAACAGTAACAAAATAAATACCAGAATAAATATTGCATAGTTATTGAGGTAGAAAAGATGAAATATTCAAGTAAACAATGGGAAAAAAGTCACAGCTGCCTATTTACAGAACAATTTGAGATAATATGCAATATGCATGATATTACAGCAGCATCTCAAAGTAGTTAAGGCGTATGCAAGTGTTCCTTAGCAACTATAAACAATTCATGATCAGGTCAGAACCCATGCAACCATTAGCATGTTGTAAACAGTTATTGAGTCTATTTTGAACAGCAGAGATGATAAAGTCTAACTGCAGCTCGGAGGAACGCCATAAATATGAGAGATGCTGTAATAATTCTTAATCAGATCAAGAACTCATGCAACCCATGCATGTTTGTAAACACTGAGTTGGTTGGGTTATCAAAATGATCAAATTTATTACCATATATTGGGCTGCTTGGAAAGGAAAGATTCAAGAAATGGAGATCACACTGAGTGTCATCCCTAAATTCTCTGTCTGCCTGCCTCCCTGCAGTATCTGCTCCACTACCTGCTGTCTGTGAAGGCACTCGTGAACCGACATGCCTGGTCTCGAACCCCTGTGGCTGAGACTTCCTGGGCATTGCTGAGAGACTGTTACCATGGAGACATGTGCATCCGCCACACACCACAACACATCGCCATAGCCGCGCTCTACCTGGCATTGAACAGCTACGGAGTGGAGCTGCCCGTTGGCGAGAAGGAGTGGTGGCAGGTGTGTTTTTCTGTTAACAAGGACAGCATGGGGCTTATATAACGGCAATGCTTTCTTTCATTGGACATTTTTTTTATTTCTGATATCTGATGCAGTAGAACTGTGATCCGCCGATGCAGATTATCAATAATTCCAGTTTCTCTTTGAGAGCTATAAAAACAGCGGAAAAACTTCCTCAGTAAAGTAAAGATTTTACATTCTTAACACTGAAATGCTTAGGTTACGGGCCAGAGTCTCTCTGCAAATAGAACTCAACTAAAATAATGAACATTTATTTCCTTTACTCCTTTTATAGGTTGTAGCTTACTAACTTATTTCCTTTTTTTTTACACTGATGAAAATATAGTTGCTCCACATTTAAATTAGATGTTTAAAAAAGAGCCAGTCACAACAAATAACTGTTATGTGCAACTATAGAGAGGTAAGGTTTCCCATCTGCTGTTATTTGTGAGATTGTTGAATCATTAGTATATTTATTGTAACAGGAGCCTTCTGTGATTGATCATTTATACATAACATTAGCCATCAGTGTTTTTTATGCTTATTTTGAAGTATCGCAGTAGAAAAGGTTAATGGAAACGGCAAAATTCAAAATAACTTTCATAATTTGGCAAAAAGGATTTTACGCTCACTTGTGATATTTGGATTTTGCGGTAGATGGAATCATGTTTGCTGAATAAGTTCTGACGTAGCTATATTTATCTCACATGACTGATCAGCTGTTTCTACTCGTGGCTTTTCCCAGATACTCCTGTAGCATGCATAGAAATGCATTTTTTTTAGATGTGTGGTTAATGTTAGTTGGCCATCTCTACTTCTTGTTTATTCCAGCCATCCATACTAAACAGGACCAGAGGCATCGTCACACTGTGTGCGAGACAGAGTGTGAGACAGATTTAGATTAATATTGCGAAACAGACAATGTGGTCCTAGAGTTGAGTCTTTAGCATTTTATGTTGATGATTACTGAAATTAATAACAGCAGTCTTTTAAGCCGGGCATACACTGTACGAGTTTTTGCCCTTTTCGGGCCGATTCTTCAGTCGTGCGAGAATTTTCTGGATTGGGCCGAGTTTCAGCTTGATCGTGCGTCCTGCGTCGTGTAGTATATGGAGGGTAACGAGGGGCGATTCGCCTCTCACGACCACCTCCCGATCAGGAATCAGTCGGATGAAAATCAAACATGTTTGAAGTTCAGTCAGCCCTCGTGAGCGATCGTGAGTGATCATGAGTGATGGTGAGTGATCGTGAGCGTGTCCTGCTGCTGAAGCGGAGTTACGACCTTCTACGAACCGATTTCCCCCGACCTCACGCACTGCGCACGCGCAAACAGTTAGATTCTTCTTCGTCTTCTCAAACGAAAACATAGGAGCGGAGAGAAGCATGGTGGCGGTACGTGTGACATGGAGTCAAACTACGGAGGAGCAACGTTCTAGTGAGCCTCATATTTAACAGTGAGCATCAACACTTCTGCCTTTTTCATCTTCTACTGTTGACATTTGGCTTCCGGGTAGACGAGTCCGAGTCTACCCGATAACGTGTAGCGCCATCTCTCTACGGGGCTGAGTCCGACGTGTGGTTTTTGAACATACAGTGTGAGCAGTCAGGTCGCATCAGAGCGTCGGGCCGCACAGTGTAAGAACAGATATCATGAGCAGTGAACTTTTAAACCCTGTGGTTTCGTCGTACAGTTTGAGCTGTATTTGAGTACCACGACTGAACATATCGTGCAGTGTATGCCCAGCATTAGTGTATTCCCTTTTGTAAACCTTTACCTAAACTCTGAGATTTCCAATAGATGGACAACATTTGGACTCCTTATAGCAACTTTGCAGGAATATGTTTACCTTCCAGAGATTTAAAAGCACCAACCCGTATGAACACCACACATGCCACCATAGAAAAGACAGCTTCCTTTCTAGTGATGCACCGATCCGATACTTGGATCGGATGTCGGCTCCGATAATGACTACCGTAATTAGTCATTATCGGATGAATGACGCCGATCCAGTCATTTCTTTCTTTTAAGTAATATCATGCACAGCAATACAGTTACAGCGATCAAGTCCCTTCAACTCTGTGTTTGCAACGGCGGTTCCATCGTCACGCCGAGCACACACAGCAGCCGGTGATGAGCAAACACAGAGAAACATGGAGCAAGTGCCGAACTGAGCCACGTCTGCTATTTGGAAACATCTCAAAATTCATACGCCAACAAGTCCCACTGCGTCATGCAATATCTGCCACGCATAAGTTGCGAGGGGTGGTTAATTCAACATCACAAACGTGGCAAGGTTTACGGTTTGTTAATTCAACAGTAGTATCGGATCGGTATCGGTTATCGGCCGATACACTCAGCTCGGATCGGGAAAGCTGGATCGGTGCATCTCTGTTCCTTTGTATAAGCTTGTGGCACCTTTTGCTCTTTCCCTGACTTTGTTCTTATAAACTTGGTTAGGTACTGTGTGATTACTGATGTAGAAAAAAGTTAGACGTTTTAGTCTCCAAAGAGCACAACATTTTCCAATTTAAGTCAATAGCTGATTTTTTTCGACGTATCTTTAAAAATAACCCTTACATGTTTGCCGTTATGCCATATAAAGTAAAAACTGTACATCTAAGTGTTGTCTGGGTCTAATTCCTGCAAATCAGACACTACAACCACCTTTCTGTCCCACACTCCCTCACATTTAGGCTGTACGCCCCGACAGCTGACTGTGAGTTTAAGTGTAAGTCAATGAAAGCAGTTGTTTAACGAGCTCATGAAGGCAGTAAATTTGAAACCATAACGGGTATTGAAATTTCAGTCGGCTGGGAAGCGTGTGGGCTGGAATCAGGCGACGCACCAGTCGATGTGTAAGCAGCGACAGCAGCCAAGATGTCAGATAGCTGGAAGCTGTTAAACAGTCGGAGCACAAATTAATTGAAGTGTAAGCTGATGTGTAGAGGCAGTTAAGCTGTCAGACAAAGACTGAAAGTGCTTTCAGAAGGCCGGCTGCTGGCCAACAACCACTGCTACTTGGAGCCAGGCTAAACATGTCAGCATCTACAGGTACATTAGAATATTGAGGTCCAGAAATTAGAATATCGGAGGAAAAGTTCCACATTTTTTATGAAATATTTTAAGCCTTCTTTTCTTGTGTAATTTTGATGAATGTAATTTACAGACAATGAAAACCAAAACTCTGTCTCCACACTGAGGGTAAATCACAAGAGGTCATTGCTGAAGAAGCTGCTTGGTCACAGAGTTCTGTATCCAATCATATTCATAGAAAGTTGAATGGAAGGAAAACGTTTTAATGGAAAACTGCAACTGCAGCGGTGAGAAGATTGTCCAACAAAGTCCATTCAAGAATTTTGGGGAGCGGACAGAGTCTGGAGTCTGTGCATTAAGAGCCACAGAGCAGTCCTACATGGGCTACAGATGTCACATTCCTCTTGTCAAGCCGCTCCTGGACCAGAGACCGGACTGTTGCTCAATGGTCCAAAGTCCTGCTTTCAGATGAAAGTAAATTCTGTATTTCTTTTGGAAATCAAGGTCCCAAAGTCTGGAGGAAAACTGCGTTGATGCAGTAATTCATGCTAAAGGAGCCCAGGCCAATTATTGAGCTCATAAAAATTAACAGACATTTCAAAAGCCTGACATTTCTGTTAGGAACATCCTTTTTATTCAATTCAATTCAATTTTATTTATATAGCGCCAATTCATAAAACATGTCATCTCAAGGCACTTTACAAAGTTAAATTCAATCAGATTATACAGATTAATCAAAAAATGTCTAAGGAAACCCAGCAGATTGCATCAAGTCTTAATCTTTCATGTCAATCTTTTTATCAAGCTTATGTACCATAATCTTCGAATTTTCTGAGAATGTAATGAATCTACACATCTGTCCAGTCAGCAGTCTTCTCCATGATTGTGTCGCCTACTGACCCAGAGTCAGAGACTGTTTAAAGGCTCAGGAAACCTTCACAAGTGCTTTGAGTTGATTAGCTGATCAGGGTGTGACACCATGAGTTTCCAATAATAAACTTTTTCACAGTATTCTAATTTTCTGAGACACTGAATTTTGGGTTTTCATTACCTGTAGCTATAATCAAGATTAAAAGAATCAAAGGCGTGGAATAGATCACTCTATGTAACAATTCTATTTAATATATGAATTCCACTATTTGAGGTGACTGACAAAAAAGGTTGCACTTTTATGCATTACGCACGTTTTTTTTAGATTTACCTGCATGTGTCATACAAGAGTGTATCAAAGAGAATGATGCTTAATACAAGTGCATCAAAAAAAATCTTACATCATTTTCCTTCCACTTTATGATTATGCACACTTGTGTTGGTATTTCGTTTAAAATCAATAAAATACGCAGAGGTTTGTGTCTAAAAAAAGTGGAAAAGCCCAAGAAGTCTGAATGTACCTATCCAGTTTAAACAGACTAATCCCTTAAACGTGTGCAATCATGAAACTGTTTCATTATTTACGGTACTGTCCTTTGTGGCTTTTTTCTTTTTTTGGGAAGTTCCTATAACTTTTAGGGAATGCTAAAAGCTGGAAAAAGCAAAGTGAGTTGAAGCATCTCTGATTGTAATAGTCCAGACTCATCATTTTGGGCTATAATAACGCACCCTAAAGCAATTAAAGGTGCGGGGTTCTATCCAACAATTCCTGAATCCTTACAATCACATTTCTAAAGTACGCAGAACAAAGATTTAGGTAAATAAATAATTGCTTGGATGCGGAAGTATCAATTTATTCTGTGCAACAGCTTAAAGAAAATGTTTGGTCCAAAGATGTTTCTGCTGTCATGCGGCCTGAGTGCCTGCAGTTTGGTTTTTAGTGCACTTCAGCTAGATTACATTACTGCTGCAGCTAGTCTTCAAAGGCACAGAAGGCTTATATAACTGTTAGGCGTCCATTTATTGTTGCTGGCAATTATAGTTTTGTCCTATTCACCCGATTTTCTAAATGAGATCTCCTTTGTCACAGATTTCATTTAGCAAGTCAGCCGATTCAAATTCAAATGAAGAAAAGTCTGTTTTTGTGCAGAGCTTCTGCTTCATCCCTCAAGGCCACTGAATCTGGGTCGTTTGAAATGGTGTGTGCACCTTTGATGTCCCCTGTTTATTGAGGCCAGGTGTGGAGCTGAAAGTCTGGGCTGTGTGTTTGTGCGTCTGTAGGTGCTGTGTGAGGACGTGACCAAAGCAGACATCAATGCTGTGATCTCAGATCTTCTCCGGCTGTATGACATGGAGGCCAAATGTATCTGAAGGAGACGGCGGCGACAGACAGGAGCTCCACATGAAAGTTCTGTTGGTGTCTGCGTGGCAAGAACATGAACATGGCCTGATCTGTGCTGCGGAGGGTTGGGGTTCAGGTGTGTTTGAACAATCTGTGCATCTGAGGCAGAAAGGACTTTGTTTTTGCCCCAGTTACCCTGTGGAGCTAAGAAAATCACACCTGCAGTACCCTTGACTGCCACCGAGGGGAGACATTTCTCCCGTTTGGTCCAGATCCGTCTCAACACCCCACATGTGACAGATTTTTACTTCAGCTACCACTGTGGGAATTTGAGAAGATCTACACCTCTGTGTGTAAATATTATCAATGCATTGGTTTGTAATAACGAAGAAGAAATAAAAATGTAGTAGAATTGTGATCTCAGGATGGTTGGTCTTATTAAGCTGCATTTGCTAATTTCTTTTCAACAAATACAAACCAAGACCATTTCCTATTCTAATAAGGCTGTTCACATGTGAGGTGGAAAAGGTGTTGCTGCTCAGCAATTCCACCTGTATAAAAAACGCAGGGCCTTGAAAAAGTATTCATACAACTTGAACTTTTTTTTTTTTTACAACCATAAACCTTATTGGATTAATTGGGATGTTATGTGGTACATATGTTTTGTAGTGCAGACAAAATGCTACACTTGTTAATTTGATTGTCTGGAACGTGTGGAATGCATTTGCATTCAGTGTGAGTCAATGTTAAGCTCATTCTTGTTTTGCTTCAACTACAGCCTCACATCTATGGGATACGCCTAGTCGCTTTACACATCTAGAAACTGACGTATTTGCCCATCCGTCTTTACGAAATAGCTAAGACTCAGTCAGATAGCATGGAGAGAGTCTGTGAACCCCAACTTTTTTATTATTGTCCCACAATGGGGAAATTTGAGTTTGACAGTGGCAACACTCAGACAGTTACACACAATTATAGCAATAAGAAAAATAGAGCAAACCGCTCTAATCTAAAGTTGGCTCTAAAGAAACACCAAGATTAGAAGATAGGGGTAAATACCAGAGTAAATATTGCACAAAGGAAAAAAACAATTTTTGAGAGTGGAAAAAAATCCAGCCTATTTACATAACACACAATAATAGAATATGCAATATTTACATAACGTATATGCATGGTAGTGCACCAACATTCCAGCTAAGGTGTGTGCAAGTTACCTTAGTATTTGGGAACAGTGTAAACAATTTAGGTCTAATGCGTTCAGACCAAACACTTTTTAAGTCAAAAACGCCTCAACTTGAATGCTTGTGCACATAAAAGTCAGACGAGCTGTCTGGAGCCTCAACGCTCTGACGGCGTGTCTGACTAAGCAGCTCCAGTTGGTAGGAGCTACTCTGTTGGACTCTTTGTAAAACTGAATGAAATTGAGGCTTTATGTACTGAATGAAGCAAGAGAACGTCGTCGTCAGACACCTCTGCGCCGTGTCTGAATTCACCAGATAATTCAGACTCGTTTTGAGTTTGGTGGGTTTCACCACCTATTGCAGGAGCTGCACTTAGACGAGGGTCGCTTTCAGTGCTATTTACGTCTCACCTGAGCCCAGTTTGACAACCTGCTGACCCCCATCGGTGCCCGCATCTCCTGCCAGGACAACTACAGGCGCCCTATTTCAGCTGAAGAGCATCAGTCCATCTGTCTCAGGTTAGTGGGCATCATTCAGGAAGCCTGATGTTAACGTTTATCAGTGATAAGAAGTAAAAATATATTTTCCTGTCGGAAAATCTGCCACTACGTCACATAGCGGGGTGCTTAATGTGTCAAGCCAAAAACGCAACACAAAACGCGTGGAAAGCTTCAACATGCGCCGGGTGACATCTCGAAGCCCCTTGGGGCCCGTCCACCTTAGACTTTGCACGTAAATCCGATGCCTTGACACTCAAAAAAGCATTTTTCTCTGAATGCAGCATTAGTACTCTGGGTCTGGACTGTGGACCGTTATAGCATGAAAATGTGTTCACAGTTCCATAACAGCTCTATATTTATGGTTATCATCCTGCTAGAAGGTTAGCCTTTGCTTTCTGACAGGTCTTCCTACTAGATTATCCGGTATTTAGTCTCGGCCATCTTCTTAGCAACGTTGGCCTGTCCCTTCTGTTCTACTGATACTTAACAGAGCTCTATGAGATATTAAAAATGTCCAGATGCTGTTTTTCTGACCTAACCCTGTTTTAAACTTCTCCAGACCAGACCAGCTAGGTTTAGACTGAGATACAATTACACACAGGTGGACTTTTCTGATCAATTGACTTCTGTAGGATTGACTAATCTTTTTCTGTCTTGGAACATTAATGTTGTCAGGAAGAGTTGAAGCTGAAATTTCAATAAAATCCCCCATTATGCCAAGAAAATGTGAGAACCAAAGAAGCATCTATCAACTGTTAAAAATAACTTCAACAGAGTGTTGACGTCATTCTGTCGGTGGAATGTTTGTTACGGGAAATTGTGAATCCACCGAGCCCTAACACACGAGACACCTGATGGTTAGGTCTGGTTGCCAGGAGAACGGTACTTATCTGAACGGTACCAAAAGGGGGGGGGGGGGCTGGGGTCAGGAGCTGGGCTTCGCCCTTTAAGTCCAGTGACGGGAAATCCTGAATGCTTCAGCAGACCAAGAGGTTTTAGACAACTCCATGCTGCCAACTTTGTGGGAACAGTTTGGAGACAGCCCCTCCCTCTTCCTACATGACTGAGGACCAGAGCATAAAGCAAGGTCCATGAAGAGATGGAGGAGAGATTTTGGCGTGGAAGACCTTGACTGGCCTGCACAGAGTCCTGACCTCAACCTGATAGAACACCTTTGGGAGAAATTGGAGCAGAGACTAAGAGCCAGGCTGTCTCGTCCAACATCAGTGTCTGACCTCATAAATGTACTTCTGGTAGAAGGTTGAAAAATTCCCAGAAGCAGTCCAGAACCTTGTGGACAGCCTTCCCTGAAGAATTGAAGCTGTTCTAGCTGCAGGGGTTCAACCAATGTAACATTGGATTAAGATTGGGAGGTCACTAAAGGTCATATGTGAGTCAAGGCAGGGGAGCAAATACTTTTGGCAAACTAGTGTATGTTCCTACTCTCATGCTTAGATGGCATCCTGTTTCCATCGCATGACAGTTTAGGTAGTCTTGAAGAGTCTAACAATAGTTTGTCAGATCACAATATGACAATTATGTTTCAGACTTAGTTTTCTGCCCCATTGTCAGAATGAAAAAAATCTAAAAAAGCCAATAAACATTTTTTGTTTTTGTGTATAAAAGATGGTTTTAGTTCAAGTTGTGTATTGTCCTTGCTGTATATTTATGCTGCTTTTTTTTTTTACTTAAACACCACACAGCCATTCATTTTCTGATAAATTTAGAACATATTCTTGGGAACTCTGGGATTTTGAAATGTAAACTTTAGAATAAAATAATAACCTGGCAGATGTTTCTGAATGAACAAGTAACCGGCTGGGAGCCCTGAAGAGCATTTCTGTGCACATGCTTTTGTTTTATTTGTAAGACTGTTTTAAATTTTTGGTCCAGCTCTGATTTCTTTTTATTCAGCTGTTTCTGTTTCTTGTAGCCAGTCTAAGTGGTTTATCAAGTATCAGTATATCAACAACTCTCCAAGCTTTCTGAAGGTCTTTAAATTGTTTTCTTTGAACTTTGGCTGTTTTCTTCCCACAAATTTACATCCATTAACTATTTTCAGAGGAAAGGTTTTTGTGTGTGTCTTTAAGCTCTGATCAATAAATCATTCAGGATTAAAATGGCTACTTGATTCCAAGGGTTACCCAGTGTTGTAACAATATATAGCCAACAACTTAACAAAGAACTAATGTTATACTGAATCATAGCGCCTTGGTTATCATCTGCCTGACACTGAGAGACAATTTGTCTTTTTATTGAATTAATAAAATACCCCAAACATAATCCAGCTTGCTCGGCAGAAAATAAGATTTTAGCTCCAACAAAGTAATTCAGTCGGCTCTAGACCAGGGGTCTACAACCTTTACCATGCAAAGAGCCCTTTTCTCACCTGTCCAGCTGACTAAAACTCGTTTATAACCACAAATATTAACTGACCTATTGGAAAAATTATTATTTTTTCTACAGTAGGAAATGTGTTGTCTTATCTAAAGAATTGCCATTTTATTTGCATTTTAGGTTTTAAGATAAAGAAAAAGAAAATGGATTAATTTGTCTATGGAATGTTATTTGTGAAGAATAATGTATAAATCTTTTTTAAAACTTAATGATAAGACACAGATCTGAAAAAATATTACTGCTACTTTTGGTGTCATTCTGTTGTGAAAATTCTGAAAATGATTCCATGACAAAACTGAATCTGCTAAAACCTGCATTAGCTATATCTATAGTTAAACACATTTGTTGGTATTTATCATTTTTAACCCCAGTTGTGGAAGGTCCAAAGAGTTTCTGGAGCCGCAGGTTGGAGACCGCTGCTAGATGATCAATTGAAGGCAGATGCATTCTTTCTTGATTCCTGTGCTCTTTCACTGGGTACTGTCCATTTGCTGAGCACATGCTTTGTTTCTGCTCTCATTTTATTTTTTAGGCCTCATGTTGCTTTTGTCCTCAACATGTAAAATTTCACCATTTTCTAAGCAGAGATGGCACAACATAAAAGGCCTTATCTGGCTGATAATTTGGTTCTTCCTAATTCCAACTGATTCCTACATACCAATATGGACATGTTCTGGAAAGAAGAAGACACTATTTACTGAAATGCTATTTCATTTCTATACTGTATGTTTTACAGATCTAAAATGTGCAGATGTTGAATAAAATGTGTAACCTTGTGTGAAGTCTTATTTCTTTAACCTTTTGCATTTTGCTATAAGTGCTGACTGAATGTCCTCCCAGCTCTGTGCCTGGTGTTGTGAACCTTAAGTCAACCAATGGACATGTCACAGGCCCTCACATTCACTGCAAAAACAACTAGAATAATACTGAAAGTCTGTATAATTAAACATACAGATGAAAGCAGATTTGCTCAATTCCAGAATGAGGTTTTTTCTTTTTTTTTTTTGAGAATTGCATTAAATTTCTTCACGTACAGTAGTTTGGACACTAAATAATCTTGGTGTGTGCTAGCACACTGGATGTTATCTCACTAAAAGCACACTAAGCCTTTGTTAGCCTTTGAATTAGTCAGTAGTCCTTCAGTTTGGGGAAACCCAGCAGGCTTTGCAACTTCATAGATGGAGGCACTTCTCAAAAACACTGCTTCCTTATGAAAAATCAACAAATAATCGTAGATATCAGGAACAGAACCTCCACAAGTCTGTTTCATCCTTAGGTACAACTCCCAGAAGTCTAATGGGCCCATGCTCGTCTGTTCAAACAATTACATTCAAAAACACAAGGGACTGTCGATCCGTCATGCCATTTAAGGAAGAAGATGGGTTCCAGAGATGAATGTGTTTTGGTGTGAAATTTACAATAACAATATATATCTGTGGAAAAGACAGAAAGGGTCAATAAAAAGTTCAACAGAGGAACAGTTTTCCTTCCTTTTGCAGTCTAGCCTATCATGTAGGTTAATATTACAGTCGTTACATCCTCCCAACCAATCACAAACGCAGACCAGGAACGCTGTCACCAAGCTCTGCCCCCTTCAAAGAGTTTAGAGAATATGTTCTTTTTTTTTCAATTTTAAAAAGTTGCAGTTTTGGTAAAAAAGTTGGCTGAGTTTGAATTTAGTGTTTGTGTGTTCTTTGTCTAAAAATAGGTAATTAAGGAATAGCATCAAACGGGCAGGGCTGCACTTAAATATTTTTTTAATAGTCGATATTGATCATTATGATTTCTATTTTATCAATATGCTTTTTCTCTCTATCGTCCAGCCTGAAAACACGCGCTATATAGACACATACTAGGAGGACGACGCCATCACTCCAGAAGCAACATAAGAGTTTGCAAATACTCTGCAAATATTTTGGAAACATGTCCTGGGCTCTGAAAATTACAGTGTTTGGCCATAAAGACTATTGTTACACTGGGGGAAAGAAAGAGAGAAGCTTTCAAGCCTCAAAGAAGCATCCCTGTGCTGAAGTACAGACGTGTTAACGTTGAGTTGTGGGGTGCTTTGCAACAGGAGTGACTGGTGCATTTCACAAAATAGACAGATAACAAGGAAAGAACAAGATGTGGAATTACTGAAGGGACATTTTAAGACATCAGCCAGGAAGTTAAAACATGGGCACAAATGGGTCTTCCTGTTAGAAAATGACTAATCCCAGCGCCAAATTAGTCACAGTCAATGTTGTGAAGAGAGTCACAAAGCATTGATCTCAGTCCTAGAAAATACATCATTTTCTAGGACTGAGGAAGGTTTGGTCAGCCTAACTCAAAAAGTTGAATCTGAGTTAATGCCAGTCATTGAGGAAAAAAATATATACGTGCTTTTATAGTGTGAATGTAAATATATATATATATATATATATATATATATATATATATATATATATATATATATATATATATATATATATATATATAGTATATTTCCCCTCTGATTTCAGGGAGTTGTTGGATAGCTGAAACAAAACCGTTTACGTCCTAGTCTTGACTTTTCGCTGCAGTGAGACAAAGATGAAATACATCAGTCCTCACTGTTTCTGAGCCATCAAAACTGGCCATCCTTTCAGTTTTTCTTGTAAGAAGCTGAGTCTGCCAAGTGTGAATACTCTTAAAGTCTGTTTTCGTTTCCTTCTCCTTATCACCAGAAGCTTCTAAGAGTTGATATTTTTAGCAGCCAAGTGTTGGGCTTCTTTTATGTGTGGATGCAGGTCTGTTGAGTTTCTGTTTAGTCCAAGATGAAGAAGTCAAAGTCACATGATCAGTAGTGACACATCTGAGTCTCCCTGCCTCGTCCTCCCCTCCTCCCCTCTCTCCTGCCTCTTCTCGGGACACGGAGCACTGCGTGCATTCCCTGCTCATCACATGTCGCACAATATTCGCCGTCCTGAAACACTTGCACCCTAGTCATCTGTCATTGCTCCAGTTTATTTTCCCCTACTGGGGAAAAAAATCTGGCTGGCTCTCACTTCATTTGCTCCAGTCCTCTCATGCTCTATTTTTTCCTCCTCTCTCCATCTCTTCATGTCACCCCGGTTTGACTGATACCTTCACTTCTTTCCACTCTCTTCTTTTTGTTATCTGCGCTTCTCCCTGTGTCATCCACATTTCTTTCCTCTCCCTTCCTTCTCCTACCTCCTCTCCCTGTCTCCCTAATGTTATATTAATAATGGAGAGGGCGCGTGTTCAGCTACACTCCATGAATTAACCATCAGATGGGAAGGAGTCAGAGGAGAAAGGAAGAGGAGACCAAACACGGATGGATGTAGAAGGAATGGAGGGAAGAGGAGAGAAGCTGAGCATTTCTTTGTATCACACTTTGGCACCTTTCACCCCGTTCGGATCGCCTCTCCTCTGCGTGCTTCTGATCTGCAAACACATCACTTCAGCCTTCACTCTGGGCTTGAGGGGAAGTCAGAAGGTCACACACACACACAACCAGCTGTGTGCACAGGCATGCACATGTGTGTTTGTATGGAAAGGACAGTTTGGGATGTTGATGTTACATCAGGCCCGCAGTCTGCCAGGAGACTACCCTTGGACTGATAAAAGCTCAGCAGCCTCCAGACTGATTTTAGACATCAGCCGAGCACTTGTGAACGCCTAATGCACGGACAATGGATTGAACGTGGATGCGTGTGGAAGGACTGAGGGGAGGGGCAGAAAGAGCAGCGGGCATGATTTATTATCTATGTAAACGGAGAAGACGAAGAGATGCAGGAGTCTTCAGGAAGAGCGAGTGATCAATGCCTCCATCAAAGCCCTGTGAAGCTCCAAGTGGTGTGAAGAAATAACTTTTATTTTTATCTTTATTCTTTGTGGATCAGGGAAAAAAAACATCTTTAGTAATATTTATTGCTTGTTTGTGAGACCCTCCCTCCATCACGCCACATTATTTTACCAACCCAATAATCTCTTTAGTTTCACTTCCTGATCATAACTGAGCAGCAAAACAATAAGCTAGATCATGGGTCAACTTAAAACAGGACAAAATCAGCCAAGTCAGATTAATTGTTTTATTGTACTTTTCCAAAAGTACAAGTGCTGCTCATATATTTACATTATCATGAAAAAGTTTATTTTCTTTCAGTAATTCCATTCAAAACGTGAAACTTGTACATTATATTCATTCATTACACACAGACAGATCTATTTCAAGTGTTTATTTCTTTTAATTTAGATGATTCTAAGAGACTTTTGACCAGGAGGTTCATCATCAACCCTGGTGGGATGGAGGATGTTCATCGACGGACTCTCCAGGAGTCCCTGGCTGAACAGAGCAGGCTCCTGGAATTCATGGTATGGAGTCAGTCCAAGGAAGTTAAAGAAAATGATGAGCACTGAACTTAGAAAGGTAGACTAGAAGAAACAGATTTTATTATTATTATTCAAACGCAGCTGCCTATCCACAGTCAGGACTCTTCCGGACAACAACAGACTGGCTCTTCTTTGACTATGCTCTCTCTCATGGGTAGAGTCTCAATATACAGACCAGGTTGATCAATATGATTTGCAGTTGCTGTGGCCCCTGGCATTAAGGAGTCTGTTGAGTGTGTCCCAATATTCAGCTCTTCATCAATAGAACAAATGATTTTTACAGACGTGGTTAATCCATCAGCTGGATCAACTGGATTAAATGAAATATGATAAAAGTCCAAATTGTCAAAAGCAGGATCCTCAATGTTTTATCTTCTCCTGTAATTTAAAACATGTATATAGACTCGGTGTTTGCTTTTTGTTATCAGGTTTTAGACAAAGGGAATGTAAATAGTGACCTTTTTTTGTAAAATGAGAAGATGATCAGAATTATTAACTCCCCACAAAACAAAACAGACTTTGCTCTGTTCACATTTAACAAAACCATCTGACTTAATAGTTCTGAACAATGTAATCCTTTTGCTAAAATGCAACATAAAGCCTACAAAGTATAAATAATAATGAATTTGATTTAAAGTAAACAGTTGTTTCTTACTACCTGGGCTTTTTTGAAACTATAAACCAGTTGTTTTTTGGCCTGTGAATGGCTCTTCTTTTTCTTTGGTTCATAGGAAATTCTGCCCAATAACCATTTAAGGTTATCTTATAGTTGCTGGTGAAGTTTCTCAGTCACCCAGTACATTGCGAAACTTCAGTTCTGAAGTCCAGTTATTTTATCATTATTTTATCCTTTTTTGGATTTATTTTATAGTTTAACCAAACATTTGCAACAAATGTTATTTCAGTTTTTCCCATTAAAACATACAAAATAGCATTCATAAGCCTTAATGTCTGGGGTTTGTTCTGCATCAGCAGATTGATGTACGCATTGAGCAAATATACAGGAAATTCTACTAAATACATTTGATGTTTCTAACTGTAGCTTCCCTGCAGATCATCCATTATTACCATATAACATAGAAAGTACTCCTGGATCAATGTGAGCTTCTGTGCTTTTTTGTGTCTCTGCTCTCTCTTCTCTAACCCCCAGTTGGTCGAGGCAGATGACCGTTCATACTGAGCCCGGTTCTGCTGGAGGTTTATGTCCCTGTTAAAGGGGAGTTTTCCTCTCCACTGTCGCTTCATGCTTGCTCAGTGTAAGGGATTGCTGCAAAGCCATCAACAATGCCGTCCCTGTGGCTCTACGCTTCTTCAGGAGGAGTGAATGCTTCTTGTCAAGACTTGATGCAATCTACTGGATTTCCTTAGATAGGAAACTTTTTGACCAATCTGTCTGATTTGATTGAATTTGACTTTGTAATGGGCCTTAGGATGACATGTGTTGTGAATTGCCGCTATATAAATAAAATTGAATTGAATTGAACCTTGCAAGTGGGAATGGTGGACAGAAGGATGGAAAGACAGAGGGACGAAAGCATGGACGGATGGATTGATTTGACTTACCATAAGAACAGGGGGACCATAGGAGAGTCTTGACTGCTGAGTTCAACTTGTTACTCTTCCATCAAAACGACCTGAAAATCGTTTCCAGGATGTGTTTTGTTTCTGAATGTACATGACTAAGGTGAAAATAGGGTGTTGTATATTTACAGTGTGTGCACATCTATTAGCCAGGTTCTGGTTCTGAACAACTACAGAGCTCTGAATCAATCAAAAAAAAAAATAATAATAATAATCACTCCCATCTGATCAGTCCAGAACACCTGGCTTCAGATATTTCTTCCTAAAAAGGAAAATAGGAACATGTTGCTTATAAATATGTATACATATGTATTCTTTGTTAAAAAAAAACAAGTTTTCCTCCCGTATCCCAGTTATGCACTTCTTTGTGTTGGTCTGTCACCCAATACCATCATTTTCAGTTAAGGTTGGGGCTTTAACTGTATAAAGGCCTTTATTTTAAAGTGGGATCATGAAATCCTGTTCTCTGTTGTAAAGCAGAAGTGGGACATTCTCACATCGAAGGAAAAAAGCAGGTGAGATGAACCCAGACAGCTGGGAGACAATCAGTAGACTCCACATGGTTCCTGGAACCTCTTAGTTGGACTGGTACCGTGCACTGATACAGAGTAAAGTATCGTTAATGCAGGCTCACAGAGAAACAACAAACTAATTCGGCTGTTAAAAGGATCTCTGGTGTAGTAGGATGAGCCATCAGCTGGATCTCCACCCTCAGCACTGCAGCTGTCTCTGGTCTGAGTTCAATACTGATGTAATTTAGGCTGCGGGGAGCATGAGAAACACCTCACCAAGACTGCCTCCTTCACTAACTCCGTTTCCTTTCCTGATCT
Source organism: Fundulus diaphanus (assembly GCA_037039145.1). Taxonomy (NCBI): domain Eukaryota; kingdom Metazoa; phylum Chordata; class Actinopteri; order Cyprinodontiformes; family Fundulidae; genus Fundulus; species Fundulus diaphanus. The sequence continues at coordinate 6,348,888 of CM073129.1, read as the reverse complement.
TTGCCTCTTTGTTTGCAGATTTCTCAATTTAAAACAAACAAGTTGCCCTCAGATGCAAGGAGGTGTTAGAGCACGCCTGTTGTTTAAGATTTATCTACTACGGTTCAAAGGTTTTGACTTTTTTTCAGCATTTGCCTGTGGGAGATGGAGGGGAAGAGTTAAAGATAAGAGCAGGGAGAGATAAAATCAGCAACGAAGCTTTTCATCAGGATGTGCGTGCATGTGTGTCAGCATCTGGACGGGCGGGCGAGTCTGCAGCCCATCTTCCTCTAGTGTAGAAGACATCTATTAATAAGTTTGTCTGATTTATCTATAAATACATTTCTCCTCCTTTGCCGCGCTCAGACTCACTATCTGAGTCGCTGTGACAGTCGGGGGGTAACTTGGAAGAGTGGAGAATGTTTGCGGGATAATTATGTAGGATGTTTTTTTATCTCTGTGGAGAGCCTGGTCCTCCAGGGGTTCACAGGGAAGGCTGGGAAATGCAGTCCATTTGCACCTTGCCTGGTTGAGCTGACTTCTCCAGCACCTCTTTGGCTCCACGCTGGTCTCATTGAGCATACAGAGGCCTCCATTGTTCTGCATGTCAGACAAAATGCTGCTGCTGTACCCAGAAAACTCTTCCCTGCAGTGCCCCAGCGAACCTTTCCCAGAACTAGAGAGCAAATGAACGCAGAATGCAAGTGGAGTCAATAACTGGAATTAAAAGAAATTTAAGACAAATATTTAACTACACCGTTATTGGAAAATTTGGGCATTTACAGACAAACTGTGAACTATTTGAAGCCATTTTAATTTACTCTGGAAAAATCTATATTTTTTAAATCAATATGCACACTGTTAGTCCTATTATTATAATAACTGACATTATTTCTATAAATGGACATTTAATGGGAGATATTCATTCTTTCTTGCAGTCAGGAATTTAAAAAGCACAATAAATAATAAAAACCATATTTGGAAACAATTCTAATTAACGCTTTAGCACTGTTGAATAAAACCAAAATATTATTTAAGCTTATAAGTAATGTCCCTTAATGCATTTTAAAAGTTGTGTTTGTTTTGAGACTTGTTTTTCCGTGTTAGTATTTTATCCATTTGTTAATTAATTTGCATGCGTCTTATTGCTAAAATAATAATAATAATCATTTGTTATTTTTAGCTTTTAGTCAGCAGTGGTTGTTCATGCAGGCAGTATGGCCTTGTGCCCAGGGCTGCACAGCCTGTGGGGGGGGGGGGGGGGGGGGGGGGGGGGAATGGGTCGTTCTGTGGGTAGTGAACAGGCTGACGATGGCGTACTTGCACGCTTAGTTAATGGGATGGGCAGCCCTGTGGTGTACATGGTGTGGGCTCAGTAAGAAAATGTTGATAAACTATTGCTGGCTAATGATGCTAAGGTTGGTGTCTGTTTTACATTTTATCACTTCAGCTCTAAATTGCGGGGCGGTTTTAGAGGATTTTTTTCCTCCATAGTTCTACTTTCATCCTTTCTATTAAAATTACATTCTTAGATGGACAGATTCTGTAGATTGACTAGGGGCAAGTCAATATATAATGTTTCCCTTTTATGAGAAGTTTGCACAGTTCAGTCATACAAAAGTTACTTACTGTAGCTATTGGTATAATAAGCTTTTTGTTGTGGAAAATGAGATGGTGTGTGTTCCTTTCAGTCTCTTTAAAAAGCCCTTAGGTCTAATCTAATGCAAACCTCAATGGGCTCAAGGAACGTACCCCAAAGAGAAAGCAGGTGTGTAATTACTTTTTACCATGACTGAACAGAACTTGTAGATGAGAAAGAAAGAAATATTTATTGGTCATTACAATGAAATTAGTCTATTTACCCCATCCCCTCAAGGACCAATCTGGGGCTAAGGGTCTGTGGACTGAGGAGGTGGCACTTTGGACTGGGTACTTCCAGCCTTCTTGCTACAGATATCTTTATCTTGTTTTTTGTGTATTTTGGACTAATAGTTCAACATCGCTGTGAGCAGGGTTCAAGCCTAAATGGGGAAACCCCATTGGATGTCAAGTCCAGTGCCCTAACCTCTCAGCCATCACAGCCCCTCATCCTGTTAATTCGTTTACACAAAAAACCGGACTGTAACGTCTTGAGCTACTGCCATCAGGTCCAGGACACCCCTGTATATTCCCAGTGGGTCTTTCCTGGTTAGATAATAAATTAATAAATAAAACAAAGAACAAATCATTTCCAATGCTTTCTTGGCAAAAGAAAACCTTTAGATTGTAGCAAGTGTAAATGCTTTCTTGGCAAAAGAAAACCTTTAGATTGTAGCAAGTGTAAAAAACACAACAAACTGTGCTGTGAAAATGTATTTGCCTTTTCCCTTTTTCTTCTCACTTGAATGTTTCTAGCCAAACTAAACATGACTAAACACACCAAAGAGGATTTTATTAATTTGTGAAAATACGATATCCAAAGCAACCTGGCCCCATGTAAAAATCCTTCCCCAGACCTAACAATTAGCTGTGCCAGCCCGGTGGTTGGCAGCAACGACTGCCATCAAATGTTTGTCAGAAGTGGAAGTGACCAGACGTGGAGCAGGCGTGATGTTTGGCCAGTAAGGACAAGGTGTGGTGAGATGTAAACCAGGGGATTAATGTTTACACAACTCAATATCTAATCATCAAAGTCTAAAACATAAACTGCAATTCAGGTTCAGTAAGAAAAAAGCAACACAGAACCACAGCGATCACAGGGCTGTTTACTGTGAGTTGAAGGTTGTGCTTACACAGGAGAGCAAAGGAGGACATGAAGGGTGAACATTCTAAGAAGAGGATCTCTTTCTACACAAAATAATGTTCTCTTTTATACCCAATAGTTGAGAGATGCTATTTAATTAAGGGTATTATAATTTTTTTGATGAGAACTGTGGCTAAAAGGCATTATTTATTATTAATAAAGCACTACCTCGTATTGATTACAAATCCATGAAATCTTCACCAATTCAAACCTAATTTGGGTTTTTGCCAAACATCATTTTTACATTTAGGCTTTTCTACAAAAACGTACTGTGCTGTCGTCATCACGCAGTTTATCTGAGGGGGGTGATTGAGAGCAGTCTTCAATCGCCCTCTCTCTTATGGCAGGCACTTGTATCATTTAGTTTACTAATTTGCCATTTGAAACTAAATTCCTGCTGAAAAAAAAAATTCCCCCAAAGTCGCAACAAATTATTAATTATCAAATTATTTCAGAATAGAAAAAGAACATAAAATGGCTAAATTGGATATAAAATAAATTGTAACATCCAGCAACTTAGTCCCCATGTAATGCTTTTACTCCCTTGTTGGGTGAGGACAAGGACTCACGTGTGACTGTTATGAAAAACTGTACCCAATAAAATGGCGGTGAGAGTATGGAGGGAATAAAACTTAACTCATTTTGTTGTGACTGAATGCAACATTGTACCGATTGATAATCCAAAACCTTCTGTCGTGCTCAATTTAAAACATTTTTCTTGACACTAAATCGTTTGACAAGTGAGTTCCTGAGAGATGGTCTGAACTTTGGCCCTAAAAGTCCATCAAGTCGTGGACAGAATTATTAAAATGGGACTTCATTTTCACTCTGAGATTGTAAAATAAACATATCAAAGTTTATGTTTATGTGTTGGTTTGGTTCTGGGAAGAATTGATTTAGCGATGTGGGTTCTTTCTGCATGGAGTTTGCCTGCTCTCCCAGAGCACAGGTGGGTACTCTCATTTCCTCCAAAAACATTTGGTTAAGTGGTCTCTCTAAAATTGCCCTGTAAGACATAAGTGTGTGCACGCATGGTTGTCCGTCTTGTATGTCTCTGTGTCCCTGTGATTGTCTGGCGACCTGTCCGGGGTGTACTTACCCAACCTCCACGATCCTGTAAAGATAAACGGGTATGGACAATGGATGGCCGGATGGATGGATGGTTTGACAGCCATGCCAGTTTATCACCAAATTGCTTGCCATACAGACGGATGCTGCGACCGATTCTACAGTGCGCGCGAGCTGTAGCAGCGGCTCCTCCTCCTCCTCCTCTTCCAAAAATGTCGCAGGAGCTTCTCCTCTCACCGCGGCGTTTCTTTTCGTTCCCTCTTTTCTTTTTCTCCCAGCTCCCCTAAAAAATCCGCCCAATTCGCTGCTGTCACTGACGGAAGCAGCAAGCTTCATCCGGACACACGGGCTGGCTCTCCCCCCTCCCCACAGCAGAGGTGTTTAAACCCTGAGCCCGGCGCATCCTCTCTCTCTCTCTTTCTCTCTCTCTCTCTCTCTCTCTCTCTCTCTCTCTCTCTCTCTCTCTCTCTCTCTCTCTCTCTCTCTCTCTCTCTCTCTCTCTCTCTCTCTCTCTCTCTCTCTCTGTCATTGTCGGCGTCTCTCTCCCTCTCTCTCTCTTGAAACCGCGCAGAACTCCGCCGACCGTCCACCAGGTGACTGACTGCGCGGAGCGGAATATTCATCAGCACCACCGCCGCCACCGTCGTCGTCTTTCATCCCTCCGCTCCTTTGGACTCCAGGGGACGGGAGCTGCCGCATCCCTGCATCCTCCTCCCCTCAGCCCGCACCCTCTCCCCCCTGCTGTATCCTCTCATCCGGTTCGGGACATTCTCCGCTTCACGCACACGCAGATTAGCGGGGATTCTGCTTCCCCGCCCGAACACTGATGCTGATGTCCTTGAGCTCGGCCTGCACGGTGAGTCGGTGCGTGCCTGCGTGCGTGACTGCTATTTACCCCGCGCGCCTTCTTTTAATGGAGGATGTGTCGCTGACTGATAGCATGCAGGGGGGCCGGGGAGGACTTGCAGAATGTGCTCGGCCTAAGGTTCTTACACGGGCCTTTCCCAGCTGCCCAAAGTGCCCCTACAGTAGCGCATGACATACCTCCCCTGCATGCAGGCAGCCTGATGACATTAGGAGCAAATGCGCGCGCGTGCGAGCGTGCTCGTGCGCATCCACCCCTTCCTGTGTCCTGCCGGAACGTTTTCGCCGAGGAGCACTCGCTGTTCTCTCCGTTCGCCTCCGTTGTTCGCGGCCATCAGATGCTTGGTTTGTCCTGGTCACGGTGTACCTGCGGCGATGAGCCGACGGACAGCTGAGCGGCGGGGGGTGGGGGGGGGGGGGGTGAGGGGGATTCGGTTCCATCCGCCGCCAGTGGGACCTAGACAAGTAGTCCGGCACAGGAGGGGAGAGTTTGGCAGGTGGAAGGCCGGTGGCCGGTAACCTTGCGGAGGGAGACGGGCTGGAAGCAAGCGGCGCTCCAAGCCGCTGCGCTCCCTCTGCTCCTTGTAGTTTAGTCTCTGGGCTTTCGCCCTGGTGCTGCTGAGGTTGAGCAGCGGAATGAAGACCGAGCACGTCTGAAGGTGACCAGCAAAGGTCGTTTTATGTGTGAAATACTCACCGGGCCATCACTGCACGGGAAACTGCTTTAGTTGTGGGTGTTGCTTCAGGTGGAGTTAAGGACACACATGGGATACTGAAGTCTGAGCTCAACTTCCTTCCTTCCTTCCTTCCTTCCTTCCTTCCTTCCTCCTTCCTTCTTCCTTCCTTCCTTCCTTCCTTCCTTCCTTCCTTTCCTTCCTTCCTTCTTCCTTCCTTCCTTCCTTCCTTCCTTCCTTCTTCCTTCTTCCTTCCTTCCTTCCTTCTTCCTTCCTTCCTTCCTTCCTTCCTTCAATGCTCTCCATGATAATGCAGATATCTGCCCTATTGGCAGCTCACCTTTAATGGCTCCAGCCACTGACTGCATTGCATTCTAAGTGTGCTTGTTCCCACTGGGCTCCACAGAAGTGTGCAACTGGCGCCGAGCCAGCGCCGGCAGGCGGCAGCCCACATTTGAAGGCCCTGCCAGAGGTGACCCTTCCATACTCTTTGCCAGAAGTCGGGGCTGCAGGTGAACAGCCGCACCACTGACCAGCCACAGTAGAAAGGCTGATGTGCTTGCTCACGAGGGGTGGAGGCGATCTAACCGGAAGGCAGCTGCGTGAGTAGAAGGAGGACGGGAACACACGGCTGCACGCAGACTTATTCAGTCACATGTGCTCCAATGTGGATCTGGCCTCGGCTCTGTTGCCTTATCTGGCACGCGCGGAGTCACCGAGTATTGCATGCCCCTCTGGCACTCTGCATTTCCCCTCCCGATTTGTGCCATTCACTACGTTCTTTCTGCAGAGAGAAAGAGAGAAACCTCCCAAGGGGAAAAAGGGTGGCCACTTTCTATTAAACGGGAAATAAAAATAAGCAAATTACTCGTCCCCCTTTAGGGGACAGTATGTGGACGAGCGGGGCCAGCTTTCAGGATAGATGGGCAGCCTACTGAGGAGGGTGCTGACCTTTTGTCTGACTTTTTTCATGTTAAAACACACTCCCAGCCAGGACGGCAGCCCCCCTCCCCTCTCCGCGTCGCAGCCTCAAAGTGCTGTTCTGTGTGACACATTTGTGTGTGTCATGACAGAGATCATATAACTGATGTCTCTGGGCGCGAGTGCTCATGCTTTTGTGCGTCTACGGCCCATTTGCTCCTGCATCCTTTGGATAAAGGTTCGCATATTGTGAGAGTTAGGGATGCAGAACTAATTAATAACTTCTTTTTTTTCTTCTTCTTCTTCTTCTTGCATTATGCATAACGCTGGCTCCCAGGCCAGCACACACGCTCATGTGTGCTACACACATCAACGCTTTGAGACAAACAACTGAGAGTCTTAGTTGCAGTAGTCGGGAGGATGAACGGAGGAGGTTTTTTTTTTTTTTTTCTTGCGTGAGCGTTATGATATCAGACAGAATCAGTGAGTAAGAGATCAGCCCGGGAAGAAAAAGTACAACTGACAGAGTAAATAAATGATTGCGGTAACAGGAAGCGTACACAAAGATGGAAGAACAAAATTAAGGCGTCAAAAAAGGGGGAAAGGGAGGAAAGGTGAACTGATAAGCAATGAAACAAGAAAAAAAAAACTAAATCCTTCTGGACATATAGATAAATAGGAGAAGGCAGGCAAAAAAAGATGGAGAGCAGGGGTGGGGTGGGGTGGGGGGGCTTCAAAGGAAGCTGGAGCTGGGTGACTCAGTCATAAACTAACACTCTCAGTCAGGATAGAAGCATGGCAGGGCAGGGAGGAGAAGGGAGGGAGAAGATGCAAGAGGCAGAGGAGCTCAGGGAGAGCTAAGAGTGGAGAGGAGGGAGAAGAAAAGGAATTAATGATGAGCTTCTGCTCCTTTCTTTCTTCTTTTTTTTTTTTACTGCTCAGCCTTATGTAAAACAGCCTGATCAGAATGTTTTGTCATGTGTTATGCTGAGAATATCTACAGCTGGCTGTAATAGCTCACATGGGATGAGGTGAAGCTTCATCTGGGCGGTTGAGGAAAGCGAGCTGAACCGGAGCGCTTTCAGTGTGGCGTTTGTTTGTTGAGGATGATCCCGGAGTAAGGATTAAACGGAAGTTTAGATTAGCAGGGGGAGAAAAAGGGGGTTTGCAGCAGGTGCAACAAGAGCAGCAGCCTCCCAGCTTCAGCTACTGCCAGAAATGCGCCAAGCAGAATTTATTTGGGTCGATTACAGATTTTCGTAAAACTTTGACCCCAGGTGATGGTCGACTTGGTTATAAAACGGTGATGGCTGCAGGTTAGTTGAACTGATGCCCTGTTAGATGTCTCACACACACCGTGCTGCACAAGCTCCTTTAGCGAACATGTTGCCACGGTGGATTGCAGAGAAATACATTGTTGGCTGGTTTTGCTAGCAGCAGTTAGCCTGGCCCCGACCACGTCAACTAGCAAATCCAGATGCTTTTCCAGTTTGGGACTGGGACAGGTATTGGTTAGATATGATGTCGGTCTCAAATACAAGTCTGAGACGTAAATTAAAGAAAGCATGAGTAGCACCAGCACTTGTTCCTGGTTTGCTGCCATCCACCACATCCGTCAGTTTGCTTGTGTTAACCTTCAAAATAATCAGTGTCAACTAATGTACCAGCAGTTCACCTTAAGGAACCACTGCCTTAGTGACCGTAAGTCTGAATGTTCCAAAAAGATGCCAGTATTTCCTAGTCCAGCAGGTTTCTTGACAGATGTTGGAATTCTAACAGGAGAAAACAGCATCTTTGCTGCTTCGTTGGGCCTTCCTGTTGTCTGCTGAAAGTCTCGCTGTCTCCCACCCCCTGAGTGAACCGTAGATGTCTCTCCGCATGTTTCAGAAAATTCATGTAAATAGCTTCCTGACTTCATTTAAAACACCGCAGCCCTCCTGAAAGTAGCTGACTTAGAGCCTTCCCATCCACTCATCAGTGTGACTTGGTCTCTGGACCTGACTACGACATGGTGTGTTCATTGTTTGAACGCTCCCACTGCCAGAATCAGGTCACCAGCTGATTTCCCGGCGCATCTGTAGTTTTTACAAGAACTCCTTAAGAATTCAGTTCAGATTTAACTCATGAAATGGCTGCAGTTTTAAAGTATAGCATTAGGCTAAGGAAACCAGAACAAACTGTTCTTTCTTTAAATAGCTACAAACAAAAGGGTAGGAAAACCAACTATTAACGTATCCTACAATCTAGTGTATCCTGATTATCTTTAAAAGCAATGATATGGTGTAAGGAAGCCATGATCAAATCCTGACTGTGATTTTATTGTAACAAAATCATGATATGATGCTTTTGCCAGATTGGCCCCGACTATACTACAACCCAGCTCTTAAATCACAACCAAAATGTGAAACTGGAGTCCTTTATAGAGGTACTCTCAACTCATAAGCAGAGGATGTGAAAGAAAATAAAGAAAGTGGATGAACTGGGAGACACGGCGACTGGAGGAAAAACCAAACTAGTCTGCTGGAATATCAGCTAAAGGTTTACACATCGTGTCTATTCAGCATTAAAAGGAACAGTTGTGGAGCCGAGTTCCAGTGTGGCTTAAAAAAGAAAAACATCTTTGTGATTAATTCTTTGGCAGCCAGAACTACATCTAGAAGAATGTGGTCATTACGGTTTGAATGTTTTTAAAGAAGCTACAAAAGCCGCGGAGCTGACTTCGACCTAAGCTGGTCGGGAGTTGTTGCACGCAGAGTTGTCAGCGGCCTCAGTTCTCTCCGAAAAGCTTCTCATTACTTTCCCAGCTTTTTGATTCCCTGATGCAGATACTATTTAAGGTCTCCCTAATTATTGTGAAAAAATTGCTACCCAATGAGCTGACGACTTTACATTTACTCCCTGTTTTAATGGGGCCAACAGCCTCGCTTTAAAAAGCCGAGACAACAGTGTCACTTGAGAGCATCATCAACCCTCCGCTGGACTGAATATTCACCTAAAACATAAAACACTGTATGCTGCTGCTTCTCCAAATGAACGGCTCCTTTGCATCCACTTATAATTTTATTAAGAAGATAGTGTTTCATTATTGTGTTTACGCCTCGTCACAGTGCCAAAAAAAAGAAGAAGAAAAAAATTAATAAATGCTGGTTTGAATATCACACGCAGTCATCTGTGTGAGGGTGCTTCAGGGCTTAGAGATGACTGGACCAGTTCGCTAATTTGTGTGTTTATTCAGATAAGGATGGGTGCTGTTAGGATTTTATCCTCACTTAAAAAAATGACTCTGCTACGCTGAGCGAGATCAATAAAACTCCACGTTAATGTTTCTGTGTCTGCTGTGCTCTCTTCCAGGTCCTGGTGGTGCAGCAGTAGCTACCTCTAAACTGGATCTGCTTCCTGTCTGTGATTTATCTGCCCTCTCTCTCTCCATCCGTCCATCGTCCCTTCATTCCCGTCTGCACGTCCGTCAGCATGTCTGTCCGCCTGTCCACGGACCAGCCGTGACCCTGGAGGGAGGGGGACAGAGACGAGGAAAGAGTGGAGTCACCGGGGAGACGAAGGAGAAGAAAGCTGGATTCATTCAGACGTCACGTCTCTGAAGTGCTCCTGCTCGCTGTCCTTCATCCTCCTCACCCTCCCCCCCACCTCCCTCTGTTATGGAGATTTAAAGGAGCAGTGGGAGGTTAGGTCAAGAGAGATAGGAGGAAAAAAAATACAACTAACACCCCTTCATTGCCCCTCACAAAGAATTAAACGAAGAGCGGAAGGTTAATTCAGTCACTCGGTTTAAATAAAAAATTCAAATTAAGAGCACATGAACAACCCCTCACCTGCCAAACGAATGAGGAGCTGAGCAGGCTACGGAGGGAAAGGACAAAAACACATCAAGGTTACCCGACTGACATGTCAACAACAGCAACTATGGGAGAAATGGCAAACAGTGCTGTGGAGTTCTATCCCAAAGGGACTAGAGGCAGGGGCGGAGGAGGAGGAAGGGCAGATGGCAGCCTCGCAGGGGGAGACTTTGGGGTCACGGTGAAGGAGCTGAGGGAGCTGATGGAGCTGCGAGGCGCTGACGCCCTACAGAAGATCCAGGAGAGCTATGGAGACACAGAGGGCCTCTGCCAGAGACTACAGTCCAGCACCTCTGATGGTGAGCATGTGGGGGGTTGAATGGGCTGAAATGTAACCTAGAGAATAATGCATGAAGAACCAGAAGGAGGAATTGTTAAGAGTGCAGACGGATGGGTTGATACACAGGTTTCCCACACAGCCTGGAAAAGTCCTTGAATTAAGCATTTTCCAGCACTAGATAAGTATGGAAGAAGAAAATAGAATATAAAATCTATTTTCATATTCAGACTGTCCTTCTAAATAGTAAACCCATCAATGCTTCTTTCATTCCTTTCTTATTTTATCCATCACTCCTTCCTTCTTACTTACGTCCTTTCCTTCTTTCATTCCTTCTTCTTCTGTACTCCCTTGTGCCTCCTTTCTTTCCTTTCTTCATTTCCTTCAGTCCTTTCTTCTTATCTGTCTTTGTTCTTTACTTCTTTATGTTGTTGTATCTTTCTTACCCCTTTTTCTTTTCTCTTTTCTCCTTCCTTATCTTTCTTCTTTTTTCTTCGTTGTTGTAGTTTCTCTTTGGCTTTGTGTTTAAACTTGACCTGTGTTTAACACAGCAGTAAATTCATAGCGGCCTTTTCCACCTCTACTTTGAAGATTGGTCATAGATGGACAGAATCCCTCTAATCTGAGGCTGGAAAAGTACAGAAATGACTTGTAAAATGGTTAGGAGCACTGCATTTACAAGTGTGTGAATGAATTATCTGGATGGACACTTTTGCGCTGAATGAAAGCGCAGATGGATGAGCTCAAATGATAGTACAACTGTCAGAGCTGCATCCAAGTTATCTGATCTCTGATATCAACATTTGGCTCATAAATGGCACAGACGGTGAACACGGGCTAAAAACACAGACTGGAAATGATCATTAATGTCATTTTAGGCCTGGGTTATTCCTGCACAAGCAAATTGAATTATCTTCGCTGCTTCCTACAGGATGAAAGCCCTGAGAACAAGCTGTAAAAACACGTTTTCCTTCGAGTGGGTAATCCTGGTTATAGAAGGCAGTTTTTGGGTGAACAGCACGGGCATGGGTGGATGGACTGATTGATGAGTGGATGACAGGATTATGGTGGATGAATGAAGGAAAAACTGAGAGAGAAAAATCAATGGGTAAATGAAGTAAAAGTGTGTTACTGTGGGATTAACTAGGAATCTCTGCCAGCTTGAAACTACAGAAGTGCTTCAGCACCATGGTGGTTTAGGGTCATGGTATTACCTTTGATCTACTCTAGTCAGTTAATGGTGTAATGGGAGTAAATGGTGGTTTAGTACCAGATTACTAACGAACCAGGTTCAGACTACACCAGTAGGTTATTGTCTAAACAACAAACAGAACTACGTCCTAGTTTTACCCAGATTGCCATATCCATCCCTGTCCCTTACTACAGTGCTTGGAAAAAGTATTCATAACTCCGTTTTCTGTGATTGATAGAAATAAAGTAGCACATGATTCTGAAGTGGAAGGGATATATACGTGATTGTAAACACCTTTTGTAAATAAAAATCTGAACGTTGTGTGACATGCAGTTGCATTCAACCCACTTTACGTTTATACTTCTCAATTAAAATAAAAGTGTTATTTTCCCTAAGAGGTCACCTAAGTATATATTAGAGTCCACCTGTGCGTGACTTAATCTCAGTATAAATGCAGTTGGTCTTTGAAGCCATCAGAGATTTGGTACAGAACGTTACAGAACACACTCCATGAAGGAACACAACCGAGAGGTCAGGAAGAAAGTTTGGGAGGGGTTTAAAGGAGGATTAGCTTATGAAACAATATCCAAAGCTTCAAACAACTCACACAGCTCTGTAGAGTGTAGCTGGAAAACCTTTCAAATAGGCCAGGATAAAGATGGCCTAAAATTAATATAATATATTATACTTTTGGATGTGTTGCAATGCAATATATATTGCGATTTTTTTAGACTCATTCTTTATCACTATAATACATTTTGTACTCTAATGCAGCTTAGGGCTGGATGATAATTCAATAACAATATTTATCGATAGATATGTGGTTCAATAGAAAAAAAGAGGGTACAAGGAAAGGTTCAATAGAAGAACAGTTTTCCTTCATTTTGCATTCTAGCCTATCATGTAGGTTAATACTACAGTCATTACATCCTTCCAACCAATCACAAACGCAGACCAGGAACGCTCCTTCACCAAGCTTCAAAGAGTTCAGAGAGCATGGGTTCTTTGGTTTTTAAACTCACAGTTTTGGTAAAAAGTTGGTCATTGGAATAAAGGGTTGAGGTGTTATTTACCTAAAAAATAGGTAATTAAGCAACATCATAAAATGGCCAGGGCTCCACACACTGTAGATATTTAGAATCTTTTGATAATTATCAATATTGATCAATATGATTTCTATTTTATCGATGTCGTCCAGCCCTATTGCAGTGGTAGACGATACGCCAAACTCTGCCCTTCCGTTTAGCCACACGACAAAAAAAATCCAACAGTAAAGACAATCTTTAACAACCTCAGTTCCAAAAAGCTGCATTTTTTTCTATGCATTTTGCAAAAAACAAAACTAGAAAACTGTGTACATATCTGCAGAAATAAGCCCGTGATCAGAGATCAATTTAAATCCCTTTGACAAATAATCAGACCACACAGATTCTAAAGTGTGAGAAGACCTTATATTTGCCTGCCAAACACACAGAAACACACTGAGAAAACTTGACACAGTGAAGTAGCCCACATATGAGCCAAGAACTAAAACATCAGAACAATGTTCATGAACTGGAGACTAAAAGAATATTGTTTCAAACACATGCCACATTTTGTTAAAGGAAACAGTCTTTGCAGGCAACTAGTTTAGCCTTAAAATAAATACAGCCCATCTGTGTCATGAAGGTTGGATTTAGTGTAGAACCCAAGTGCAGACGGGAATGTGGGAATTTAATGACATTAAAAGAAGCTGCAAGGAGCACTGGACAGCTGACACAATGACCAACAGTGAACTTAAATGCTGAGGGAAGAGTGGAGAATGACATTGGATTCAGGTGTGGTAATCAGGAGATATATGGAGCAGCTTAGGCAGAAGGTGAGCAGGGAGACTGAGGGAAGGAGACAAATTTACATAAATGGAGGTGAACTAAGACGCAAGGAAACACTTAAACAAAGAGAAGAGACAAATACTAACCAAAGGAATGAGCTGCAACACACAAGGAACAGAGCACAATAAAATAAGAAAGAAACTAAACCTAAAGGAAAGAATGAATAGGGCCTGACTTTAACCGGAAAACAAACAACAGTAAGACAAGACTTATTAGAACAGAATAAACAAAGAAATTATGAAATTGCAAACATAAAAGAAACAAAAAACACCTTAAAGCCCACGGAACATAACAATATGACTGGAATTACTTAAATGATTCAGTGTATATTTTGATGTGTTAACAGCTATTAACCCTGATACAAACAACAAAAAAAGGACAAACCAAAAAACCCCACTAAATTTTTACACCAGAGCAATATAGCACATAAATACACATTACATACAAAAAGTGTGTTTTCAAATATCAATTTGTATGTGTGCCAAGACTTCCACTGATTGTGCCTGTGATACTCTTACAGCACAACATCCAAGAAATATTGGCCATGAAGAGGACAATGTTTGATCATTTCAAGCACTTCAAAAGTCTGTATAGTTTCTGAGGTGGAACTTGGCACTCATTTGAATAACTTTGGCATCCTTCAAGTTTGGCATCCCATGAAAAGCTCACTTGAGATTTTAAATATCAGCCCAAATCTTGGTAGTTGAAGGAGCATCATGCAGGAGCATCTCAATTAATTGGAATGTCATTAAAAAAGTTAATTGATAAAATTTGTAAAAGAGCAATTAATGTATTATACATGCATTTGAATCATTTATTTCTTTTCATTTAGATGCTTTATGACATACAGTTGATGTAAACCCAAAAGAAAGTTTATAATAAACAATAATGCTTAATTTGGAAATGTTTCACTATGACTATGTAATGGCCAAAACAGGTATAGGAAATACTTGATGGTTTACAGAAAGGAGGGTAAGCCACAAAAGGTCAATGTGAAAACAAGAAAAGTGGGGGTTCTTCGTTTCTCATCAGGTCATCTTTTGTCTTTACTGTGAATGTTTAAGTATGGAAAGGCAAGTAGTAATTCTATTAGGTGTTGGTGGGAGGGTGTTTTTTGTTTTTGTTTGGTCTGTCACAGTCATTACACAGTTATGACACAGACATTCACTTTGTTCACAGCCTATACAAAATTAGAGTGAAAATCAGAATTCAACTGACCCACAGTTGAAGGCTGTTTATTAGGCCCTCTTGTTGCAGACCTTTTCCCCCCAACTGTCGAATTAAATGTGTAGAGATTTAGTGAGACCAGCTGTTTAAGGTGCTTTACGACTTGTATTGGCGCAGCCGCATTTCATTAAGCATCTACTAACATTAACATCATGGATTTAGTTGTAAAGCTAAACACTGAAACAGCTGTAAATCAATTGGACAGAAATGCTATGCACAGAGTGTAAAACTGCATTCAACTGATTGTTTGTTTTCAGTAATTGGATTTATGTTTAAACTTTTATTTTGTTAATATTTGAGCAAGTTTGGCTCTTACTACCTAGTACTGCTTTAGTTTTTTTGGCAGTCCCATTAATATAATCTTTCTATTTTCTCTATTTGACGGTTACAGTAAAAAAAAAAAAAATCATAAAAGTCCCACATTAATCAGTTTTTAATGCACCCATTCAGTAGATATGTAGGAATCTACATTCATGATGAAAAGAAAGAACACACTCAAGAGTTTTAATTTATACATAATCTGATCTCCGCTGGGTTCTAAAATGATTTGAATCCAATTAAATCTTGAAAACCTTTAGAAGCATTTTCTGTATGCCTTTATCAGTCACACAAAAATGTCGTCAAGGAGTTTTTGCCACTCTTCTAGACAAGGTTTTTTTTTTTAGGTCATTGAGGTTTTCTGACATTCTCTTCTGCACAGCTCTCTTAAAGTCCCAGTGCAACATTTCGATCAGTGCTCCTGTTAGCTGTAGATTAGCTGCTGTGTTTGTTGATGACCCAAATTTGTGCTTCAACTGTAGGAGAAGCAGCTTTAGATTTGACTCTAGAACTCCTGAAAAACAAGGCATGATCATTATACCTCCACCAGCACGCTTGACACTTGGCATGAGGTTTTTGTTCTGATATGCTGGGTTCAGTTCCCTCCAAAACCTTTTGCTGGGCGTTCAAAATCTCAACAGTTAGGCTTTAATGTACATAATATTTTTCAGGAAGATTCTTTTTAGAGAGAAGAGACTTCTACAAGACATCCAAGCAAGTTATTTTTGTTCAGTCTTTTTCTAACTGTCCTATGACAAACATTAACATTTAACATGCTAACTGAGGCCTGACATAAAGCTCTAAGGGTTTTTTTTTTCCTCTGGGCATAGCAATGCCTGGTTGGGAATTTGCTTGGATATCCAATATTAGCAGCTTTTTAAATTACTCTCCAGTTGTGAATAATCTTCCTCATTATAGAATGATGAATTTTGAATTGCTTAGAAATCACATTGTAGCCCTTCATGGATAAGTGGTCACCAACAATATCTTCTCTAAGGTAATTTCTGATGTCTGTCTGCTTTGTGTAATCACACACCTGTATGTTTCACACTAGTAAAGCTCCCAATCGTCTGTTTTTACAGAAGTGGTAGCACGTGCTAAGGATCAGCTACTTTTGTTGAATAAATAGTGTCAAAAGGGCTGCATGGTTCCACAGTTGTTAGCTTGTTGCCTTGTAGTAACAAGGTTCTGGGTTCAAATTCTGATTTGTGGCCTTGCTGTGTGGAGTTTGCAGGATCTCCCAGGCCGGTGTAGGTACCAGATCGGCTCGGGGGGCCTGCGCTTCCCGATGACGTCAATATATGGCAACTCCACTCAAACAAACTACATTACGCCCGCGGTCTCCATTTGTTACAAATCAATTTTATTTTTGTTAATTTACGGTTATTTTCCAGTAACTTAATCGAGGCATGAAAACTTTTAACATCATTTTGGAATGCTTCTGTGGCAGTCTGACAATTTAATCGGTAATTTTGCAGGATCAAAGTTACATCTTAAGAGAAATTTCCTTCCTCCAATTTAAAAAAAAAAATTGTGAAGGGAAACTAAGCCATAAACTCTTTTCATTTTTAATAAAAGTCTGCAGCCATTTATAATTTTATCACGGCATTCATCACTAAATAAATCAATAACATTTATTCCTCATTTTTCTACTGATATTACTATGTCGTTCTTTCTGATCACATGTTTTTATTATTCCACATGAAATTGTGACAATATTCTTCCAAAAATTGAGCCAACTGTCAAATATTTGTTGATTCTTTTGTAAAATGGCTTGAATATTTGTTCTGTCATCTTCAGTGTGGTCCTTGTTAATCATTATACCTAAATATTTTACCTAATTTTTATCAATTAAGGTGGGTTTATTATTTTGAACTGCTAAGATTTCCTATTTTTCTATGTTCATCTTTAAGCCTGAAGCTTTTGAGAAAAAAGAAACCGCTAAATTAACTAAATAAAATGAATTTGTTACAAATGTAGACCGCGGGCTCAATGTAGTTTGTTTGAGTGGCTTTGCCATAATGTGACGTCATTGGGAGGCGCAGGGACCATGGAGAATTTCTTCGTAAAATTGTCCGTTTACAAACCGCAATCCCGCTCTGGAATAAAACATACACCCCGCTATAATTACTTTAGTAAGTTTTCCAGACAAATCACAATGTTTTGCGTAATTGTGCAAATGTTAAACCAATCATGTATAGCGACGTCATCAGAATGCGCAGGACCCCAAGCCGATCTGACCACCCGAGCCGATCTGGTACCTACACCGGCACGGGTTCACTCAAGGTGTTCAGGCTTGCTCCTACAGTCTATGGATGTACATGGCCTCTCGCCCATTGACAAGTGTCCCTCTCACATAGGAATGAGTAACACATTATATAAAAGGAAAGAAACAAAATATTGCCAAGATCAACTCCAGTCTTTCTCCTGATAGGTAGTTCTGAAACGAAATTTCCCCCACGGGGGACAAATAAACCAATTCAATTCAACGCATTTAAGTGTTATTGTACACATGAGGTCAGATTTGAAAGGAATATATGAGTAAACATAATGCTTTATGGGCCTCAGCATTGGATCCAAACTATTTGGAAAGTCTTCTTAGCTCTTGGCAAAAAGATTATGGCTTTTTTTAGCTCAGGAAAAGTCTGTGTGGTACGATGATATGATGCTTGTAAGTCCAGTGGGAAAATGTCCTTGCTGCTACACATTCCACACCCAACTGTTATCAGGGTTATAACAAAGTGGAAGTGATTGGGAATAAACTTAGCTACAATGTGGTTTACCATGTAAAATCACAGAGATGGGTTCAGTGGATGCTGATGCAGCTGTTTAGAGGTCACCAATGTCTGCAGAATCAATGGCTACAGACTTCCAAACTTCATGTGGCCTTCAGGTTTGCTCAAGAACAGCACGTAGAGAGCTTCATTAGGTTTCCATTCCTGAGCAGCTTCATCTAGTCTTTCATCACTATGTCTTATGCAAAGTGTCGGATACAGTGGTGCAAGGCACGCTGCTGCTGGAATCTAGAGCAGTAGAGATGTGTTCTCTAGAACGATGAATCACTCTGTCTGACAATCCAATGACCAGGTCTGGGTTTGGGACTTGCCAGAACAGCATCACTTGGCTGACTGCATTTTGTCAACTTTAACGTTTGGTGCGGAGGGAATTCTAGTGTGGGGCTCTTTTTCAGGCGCAGGGCTTGGCTCCGTAGTTCGAGTGAAAGGAGCGCCTAATGTCTCAAAACCCCGATATTTTGCCCATTACCATAAAGACATGGTTGAGGAAGTTTTATGTGAAATAAATTGACTGGCCTGCAGATAATTTAGGCCTAAACTGATGGAACACCTTTAGATTAAATTAGAGAGGGCTCTGGGAGGCCTTCTCTTCTAAAATCCATGTCTGGCCTCACAAATACGCAGCTGGGAGAATGCTCACAAATTCCTATAAGCACAGTCCTAAACCTTCCCGTACAGCATAGAACTGCAATGGCTGGGCTGACGTCATATTAAACCCTATGGATTAAAAAAAGGACGTCACTCAAGTTCATATGCATGTGAGGGCAGTCGAGTGAATGCTTTTGGCAATGTAGTGCATCTTCATATCAGTACACCGATCAGAGCTTTATGGTGACCCGTCTGGGAGGTTGGGTATCAGTATCTGCTCCCTCTTCCTTTACAGTAAACACGCACATTGGTTCTAACAGGGGTGTGGTAACACCTACGCCCCCTACTTCAACTAGTTGTAACCTAGCAACACAACAGCGGCGACAAGTTGGCTCAGAAAGTCAGCAAGAGAAAGAAGGATAATGCAGAACTGTCAGATGGAGCGGAACGGAGATGGATGAATAAAAGAGGCTGAGCGGAGTGTGTGTTTGACTGTTAGCACCGTCTGTGAGGTCTGTGTCTGCCAGTGAACAAGGGAGGTGGAGGAAAAGTGCCAGGGGTTGCTGGTGTTGAGTTACAGAAAGTCTGTGTTGAGTGTTGCTAATTTGATACTGTGCGTTGGTCCGGAATCAGTGCAGCAGGTCCCAACAAACCCATCACAAACACACACAGACTCCCATGTCTGCAGAATCGCCCACAGAGCATAGTTTACCCACAAACACGCATAACCGCTGCTCTCAGATGGCTTCCTTTTAGCCCCAAATCAAAAACGACATTTTCAAACTTGAATCACATTAGTCAGAACTCAAAATGTCATTTTCGACTCGCGATCCGCTGCATCCTCTGCGTCTTTGACTCCAATAAACGCGATGACAGGGCTGGAGCAGGCAGATCAGATGGTGAAATATGGACAAACAGAAGAGGCGCACAGGGATACCTTGTAATGCATTTGGTCCTGAGCATCATCTGTAATGTGATACATAGAGTAGGATGGGGCTTAAACAAACAGAGTGAAATCACATTCCCTCCCTGACACATATGGATACGCCGCCACTGCAGTATGAGACATTATATCCACACCTAACAGCCAGAATGTAGGAGGGACAGCAATTTGGAAGAGGAGGTGAGAGACTGTATGTGTTTTAAAGAGGAGAAGCTAAGGGGTGAGGAGGGAGAGCTTGAACAGCTTGCCGCATTGTCAAGGACACATCAAGGAGATTGAGAGAGAGGGAAGAGGGCTATGGAAGAGGGATGAGAAGGAAGAGAGGAAGAGAAAGTGTGGAGGCTAATGAAAGGAGGATACAGCTCCCTACTATTACTCAGCATCAGGTCACCTGTTTTGTGCCGCTCCTGTCTTTGCCTCGGCCTGAACCCTGTTGAGTGTCAGAATTCCACACAACTCCTTTGCAACACAGGGAGCTACATATGAATCCCTGCAGCGAGCACGTTTATCCAGGATGCCAAGACAGCCACCCATACCAGCCAACCGCAGCTTACGAATGCCCGCCCCCCTCACTGCTGGTAGCCAATCAGAAAATAAAAATGAACAAAAAACTCTGCTCAAAACCAAACACACTGAAGCAATGACATCACCTGTTGCTGGGCAAAAAAACGGTTAGACACAGGAAGCCCTGGACCTAATAGCCCGGTCACCTTGGAAACTGCTGAGGCTGAAGCGGAGGGGAAGTTGAGGAGACTGCAAATTGAGGCAGACTTTGCAAAAACGTACATACTTTCAAAATATTTATCTAGATTAATGCATGAGGAAAATACAGAAAGAATCCTTGGTCTCTTTTGTTCTGGCCTTTGATATTATTAAAGGAATTCATCCATTTTCTAGACCCACTTAACTTTCTTTAGGGTTATAGAGGAGCTGCTGTATATCCTCTGGTCCATGACTGAGAGGGCGTGTGGGGTTCCTGGACAGGTCCCAGTCCATTACAGGGTCATCACATAGAAAAAAGAGTCAATGGAAATCCAAACCACTAAAGATAAGTTGAAAATAGGTTCTTGCAATATGAAAACCTTGAGTTAAAATTCCACTGTTTCACTGTATTTACACTCAAATGTATTCAGTGATCTAAGCTATGTTATTCAAAAGAGCAATGCAACAGTTAGTCTTTCTCCTTTTAAAACACCATAAAATACTGATTATAGTCAGGGTTCCTAAGCTCTCTGGAAAACTATGCAATTTTAGTAATTTCAAGGTCTGGGTGAGTTTGCAAACAATATAGAGTATAAAACCCTTTTCAATTTCAAGACTTTATTGCCTTTTCCATTGTATAAAAGTTTGCTCCATCCATCCATCCATCCATCCATCCATCCATCCATCCATCCATCCATCCATCCATCCAATTTTCCATTGATTAGTCATCCATCTGTTCTCCATCCCTCACTCCTCTGTCTAGTCTTAGCTAGCTGATTCTGACTGGCTCATTAACCGGGCTACCAGCTCATGTAAAACCTGCAGCTGTCCGCTTACCAAATGTGCAGCGTGTAAATTAGTAAATGTAGTTTGAAAATTCTTAATAAAAGTGATGGCTGGTGCTCCTTCCACACCAAGACAAATCTCTGCGGAGATCTGACTTTGTTCTTCTTTTATACCAGGAAGAAGTCTAGTAGTTGTGTTTCAGAAGCTCACTGGGCCAGGCTGCATTTTGCTTTGCTCCATACAGCAGGAGAAAATGCAGGTCACAGTGTCTCCCATCTCATGAAAGGTCTTTAAAGTTATGAATGGTTAGATGGAACCTCCACTTTTTTAAATTTTGGTCAATCTTGATGCTGGTAACTGGTCCCCACCTGATCTCTGTCAATGTTTGGGACATGTGTGGTCCTAAATAGTAAACCAACTATTTAGAAACAAACCGTTTCCCACACCTGATCCAGGTAGAAAAGGCTCTCACCCCATTGTCTTGATGCATCTCACTAATCCAGGTAAAAAAAAAATTAGTAGTTCCTCTGGATGTTTTTCTTTCTTAGCTGAAACGTTTCATCTCTTCTCCAAGAGAATTCTTCAGTCTGAGTTTCTGATTGACTCGGCCTTTTAAGCAGTACCTTTGCATAGTGGCTCAACGAGTTGATTGGGACAATCAAAACTTGTTCTCACATGCAAAGGAGGTCCACCAGGCTAGCAAGCAGTCATTAGTGCGCTGATGGCTGCCTGTTGTTCCCAGGGGGCTGAGCCATGACTCAGTAACTCTTCAGTCTGAAGAAGTCTCTTGGAGAAGAGACGAGACGTTTCAACAAAGAAAAATCCATCCAACGGACCTACTGAATTTTATTTGTTTTATTTTTTTGACTTTCACCTTGTTGTTGACTTCCTGTACTTTTTCCTACTGTCTCTCTGTGTCATGCAGATTAACTTCCAGCTGTTGCAGGGTTTTGTCATTTTCTGCTACACTTGCATGAAGTAAAAACTAATTTGGAATCGTTTAGGCAATCAGTATTTCATGAAATCTCACTGACGTTATACTGTTAACTATAACACACACAAGGGGACCCTGTTGTAAATGTTGTATGGGTTTTCACTCTTGTGTATTTTCTTTGTCTGACACATTCTTTTTTACCCTTTGATCCTTCAGGTCTCAGTGGCGACCCGGCAGACATAGAACGTCGATGTCAAACCTACGGCCAGAACTTCATTCCTCCGAAGAAGGCCAAGACGTTCCTTGAACTGGTGTGGGAGGCGCTACAGGATGTTACCCTCATCATCTTGGAGGCCGCTGCCATCATTTCACTCGGCCTCTCATTCTACCAGCCGCCTGGGAAGGAAAGCGAACGTGAGGACGGGGGCCGATGGGGGGAGTTGGGTGGTTTTTGGGGATGAGAGGGAGAGAGCGAGAGTGGGCGAATTACTAGGCGAGAAAATAAAGCCCCATTTATAGCTAATGTCTGTACATGAGGCAACAACCCACAACAACAAAGAACATCATTTCAACACAAATAGGCTTCTGATAGGCGTTTCACAGGACATAGTTAATCAGTATTGAATGGACCACAGGAGTCAGCTGGAGAGAGATTGCGAGCTGCCAGCAGCTGTGCAAAGTGGCAAAAAGATCTCTTTTGCTTCTATTTCTTCACAGTGGAATTTAAAGAGCCTCAATGTGGGACGCTTTGGTTGGTAGTTGTGTTTAATAAAATAAAAACAATCAATTTTGCTCACTATGCCTACTCATTAGATGAGTGATCTTGGGCTGGAGGGACTGAGCTAAAAGGTTACATTTACAGTGTGAATAACATGTTGAAATACAACATCCTCACCTTTATTAGATGAACTTCTTTGTTTTTGCAGAGCTACCCTTTTGACCCCGAGGAACTAAAATCTCTGTTACCTGCTTTACAGGTTTTCTTGTGGTAGTGAACATAAACTATGGGAAATGATATCAAAGGTATAGACTTAGACTTAGACTTTCTTTATTGTCATTTTGTATACACAGAGTGGATACAGAACGAAATTTCGCTTTCACACAGCTCAGAAAGATTGCAGTAACTCTACAGGATACCTTGCGGTGAATTACAGTACAGGATAAAGTGCAGTGATAAATCGCAGTCACTTACAGGATAAGTATAGAGGACGATTTTTCCCGAATGTAGGTACGAAGTTGAAATCCCTTTTTGAATAACTGCGCATGCGCTAGACCGTCTTTCCTGCTCGTCCGCTCCTCAGGGGGATCGCGTGAAAATATCTCACAAATACACCCTGGTCTTATTTCTTTCTTCTGAGGCCTTCCTCTTCTTCTCATAAACATGTAAGACAGTTTGCTTCGAGCGACTCTCAGCTATTTTCATCCGAACAAACACATGTTTTTTGTGTGCATGTGCAGCAAAAGGAATAGCAATTAACGAGCGTGCACAATGGTGTTAGGTGAGCATGTTGCAAATATTGCCATGTGGGACAACCAATAAATAAGACGATCCCCCTGGAATGCAAAGTCAAAAAAAGATCGTCCACTAGACTTTTAACATTTATACATCACTCTCATAACTTCTCAAAATTAATCCTAAACATAATAATTTTATCCTTTCCATTAAATGATCTCTATTACATACTAAAAGAATAATATTTTTCTACACTGATCAGGATTCAAATTTAAGTACAGTCTACTCAAAGATTAACAATTCAATTAAAATTGTGAAGACTGATAGGAGCAGCTCAACAATAAAATGAAGGATTGCATTTATTGTAAATCAAACAATAGTCATACTGACTAATTAAAATAATCAAAGTAAAACTATTAAACAAAACTACTGAACAAACAAATAGCACTGATCCTAATTCTGACCAAGGCCTTCCTGGTCTGGATGGTTAAACTCTGGGAATGGCTCAGTCAGTGGGCACTGATTAACCAATCAGACGAATATTTTCATCTGATTGGTTAATCAAAACACGTGAGGGTGATCAGATAAACGGCTAAGGATGGGTTTAGCTTACTTTCTATTTATCTGTAAATGTTTTTCCTTTGGGTTTCCGGTTCTTGATAACGTCAATCATCACAAGACTGGTGGCTTTACACTCATTAATTCTCCCGTAATGACAAGACTGTAATCGCTGCATTGGTTAAAAACAGCACTTATATTCAACGTCTGTCCCAGTCAGTATTGAAATAATGGTTGATTATGAATTCTTTCAAAACTTTCTGGATTTTTAAATTAAGAAAATAAAATCGTGCAGTTCAGTGAAAGGCTGTTCTTTTTAGTCCCTTCCTCTCTTTACATGCGCTGTCCTGGTATTTGGATAGCCGACCCAGCAAGGCAATATACTCCATGTGTTTGGAGACCCCGTGCTGCCAATGGATTGGATTAAAAATTGCTTTCTCTAAATCTGCAGCCCTCTGAGGCCTTTTAAAGTGACTTGCAGAAAAGGCAGTTAAAATGGATTAAATTTCACATCTGAGGAGAGTTGGCTTTGCTCCACTTTTTGGTAATCCTTTCCTTAGATTTTGATCTGAAGTCTCATAAGAAAACTATAAACCAATGAATTATACTAAACCAAGAAACAAGCCCTAGATGTGGAGTCACACATTCAAAAATAATGGCAACATAAATAACTTAATTCAGTCAATCCAACACATATGCTCCAGTTGGCAGCCCTGTCTCAATCCAGACAGGCAGTAAGATACATTTCTCAATTTACTGCTACTCCAGATTATAGCCAATGTTTCTCTTTGACTTTAGAACAACATCTATATACTGATCTTTTCTTTGTCACCTTACTGATAAAACATTTGTCTCAAATAAACCAAAACAGTAAATATCATAAAACAATGCTCAAGCGTTTGTCTTATGATGAGCTTTCTAGGTAACATTAACTGATTAAAATAATTGATTTTGTTTCTAAGATTTGTCTCATGGGGTAATGAGAAGAACAATGACATTACTAAGCAGAGACAAACGCCTAAAAAGAAAGAAAGAAAGGTTCCACTGTGGTGTCCTGGTGGAGGGGAAGTGGTCTGAGTGAACAGAGGAGTGAACAGAGGATGCAGATATGGGACAATGTGGTTCAGTCTGAAACCTCAGAGCGCGCACAAGCTAACAGCGCACATGCAAGCTGCCAGCGTTCTGCATGAGGCGTGTGGATTTAAATTGTCATGGTCAATTTGAACGTAGACTTAGACTTAGACATCTCTATTTGTCATTTTGTATGTACAGAGTGCATACAGAACAAAATTTCTTTGCATACAGCTTGTAAATTACAGTATAAATTGCATCAGTGATTAAAAAGTAAACAATTGAAATGTAAACTTTCAACTTCACAGCAATGGTTCTGAGAGTTGCTCTTGCAACATTAAACCGTGTTCTTTAGACAGTAAACGGCTTCTGGAAACTAAGAAGCCTTTAGATAAAACCTTAGCAAGTCCATGCACAAAGGTGTAGCCCATATATACTGTATATACTAATATACTCGACTCTAACTTTTGTGGGAAACTATTTTTGGTGAACGGATGTCCGTTCTTCCTTACTTCCACATAAGACCTTTAGTCTAAAACTACATGACATCAATCAGCACTAATAACAGAATGTGTCTGCATACCTAGACTGACATGCTGCCGTCAGATCCCGCCGAACAGGGAATTCAGATTCCAGCTTGTGGCCATGACACAAGAGTAGAGAGGAGCAGCACATTCGGAAAAAAAACTGAGATAGTCTCCCTCTTCTGACCTTCTCTAAGATGAATAATTATACAATTGTGTTGAACTTACATAAATGACTCTGCTGTGCTTGAAATACAATTATATCAGAGCAGAGCATAAATCATAAATCACTTATAGTGCGTTCCATTTGTCCTCTGCATTTGGACTTCTCAACCTCCAGGTCGGAAAATTGAACTGGAATGGCCACTCAAGTCGGTATTAAGAGTCGGAACGTCGGTGCAGCAGGATGGTACCCGACATCAGCATTCATGATGGCTGCTGCTCACAGCAACATTGAGTAAAAGCTCATACTTTGACTGTAGCAGCTCTCTATCATTTAGTCAGTCACATGGATGCTAGCGTTTAGTGTTTATCAGATGGGATGTTTCAGCTGTTTACCTACACAAAATACAGCCTAGAACAGAGTTATTGTCAGTTGTTGTCAACAGTGCAAGCTTCCATGTTTTTTTCCTACTGTCCGACAAGAGGGAAACTGGAACGCAAAAAGGCAGTTGATGTAATCAGCGACTCGTTAGTTCTGACCTCCGAGGCTAAAGGAATGTGTTGTTTTCAGGAACTATATGGACTATATGGGAAAATCTGTACAGTTAAGCCCAAAACTATTAGCACCCCTGGCAGAATGTTTTGTGTTTTTCATGTTTCTTCTGACCGGAAGTCATTTTAATGGTTTGGAGAATCCCGACATTAATCTGACCGCATCCTAGCATCTGTGGAGAGTTTTAAAGATTAGGGTGATGGCAATGAGAATGTCCTACCTTAGAGTTGGACCTCATAGCAAGAAATATATCAGATAAATCAGGTATGGACATGGAAAAAGATAGCCAACAATTATATATTATTATAGGAATTGGTGGATTACTGTAATGCCGATAAAGACTTTTCCATTATTTTGTGAGAATGGTGTAAATACATTTTTGACATGCCAGTTTTATGAAAACACAAATATTTTCTTTCTAAACTGTTACCTCTTGTACATTGTTATGTGTACTTCCTTATCAGAAAGAAACTTCTTGGCTGAATCAAAATGACTATAAGGGTTGTAAATAATTTTTGTCTTGCCACTAAATGAAAGCAGCTTTACTGGAAATGAAGCCATATTATCACACAGTGTGAGTGCACAGAGAATAGGAGAAAGCCATACAGATGTAAAGTGTTGATGGAGCATAATTTAAATACAATGAGTTTGCGCCAGATAGGCTAATTACCATGTGACATCATCTAACAACATTTATCAACATTTTCAAGATATTAGCTTGTAAGTGTAGCATATTTGATCAATACTCAATATAGAAGATGCATCACATATGCTGTGAGTCATGTTTGCGTCTGAGGCTGCCGATGCAAATGTTACTCTAGCTAGTAAAATAGTAAGGTTTGACTGAACATGTAAGCTAATATCGACATATCCTCTCTTCAGTGTGCGGGGAGGTGAATGTCGGAGCAGAGGATGAAGGGGAGGCTGACGCCGGCTGGATCGAAGGCGCCGCCATCTTGCTTTCTGTTGTGTGTGTCGTCCTGGTGACGGCGTTTAATGACTGGTCCAAAGAAAAACAGTTTCGGGGTCTGCAGAGTCGGATCGAGCAGGAGCAGAGGTTTGCGGTGGTCCGGAAAGGAAACGTCATCCAGATCCCTGTGGCTGACATGGTGGTGGGGGACATGGCTCAGGTCAAATACGGTAGGGAAACTGTCCCAGGCTGCCTCATCTTACACACGTTTATGTAACAGTTCCTTCAGACTGACAAGTTGTAAAGCAGAGAAATCTGGAAAGTAGAAGCCCAACTAGTAAGTTCGATTACAGCTTTTGTTCTTCCTGTCACTCAATGTTCCAACCTCACTCAAACTGAAAATAGCCAACTCTTCTTCTTCACTCAGTAACAGTGTCCATATCAAGAGTTTTGGTGTCGGCACAACCTGGTAAAGCTTTCTGATTGGACTTTTTGAAACTCAAAACTCCAGTCAGGGCCAATCAAGCTGCAAATCATTCCATTCTGATCACTAGCTGATTTCTTTGTATTCTGTTCATAACCTAGAATCCTTTGTTCATTAAACATATACTTTCCCCTCAGAATTATATAAATGTAGGTAATAAATATATTAAGAATATTCACTTTCAATCACCTATTTTTCTGGTGTTTGTAGATATTCAGGTTAGCCACACTTCTCTCCTACATGGTTTTACACTGATCATTTTTTTCCAATAAGGGACACAGTATTTATTTTGTTTACATCTAAATCTTGTTCTCTAAATACAAAAATGTCTCTAAATCTCATGTTAAAGCTTAGTTCTCGACCTCTATCGCTTTGTCAATCTTAATAGATTCTTTCTGTATGAATTATTCAGTCTATAAATGCACTGCTGATCTCTGTAGTATGTAATGGTATCCACTACCTGATATTGCAACAGGATATATTGAAGCAGTGGTGCATGCATGAAATCATTTGAACAAAAAGGACAAGTTTCCAAGGCTGAGCTGAATGTGATTTGGGCTTCAGGTGACCTGCTTCCCGCTGACGGTGTCCTGGTCCAAGGCAACGACTTGAAGATAGATGAGAGCTCCCTGACGGGAGAGTCTGACCACGTACGCAAATCTGTGGACAAGGACCCCATGCTGCTCTCAGGTTTGTTCTTACGTTCTAAACTCTAGCTCCCTTCTACTGGTTTGCCATTATAAATCAAGTCGGCTTGAATTTACACAGCCTAACTTTAAAATCGATCCTTTTTGGCGGGGTTTAAACAGCACAGTTGCAAATACACACTTAGATCATTACCTTAACTAACATTATATAGTCCACATTGTAGCAGCTCTGCCACTTTTTGATGTTCCAGTTAAATGGTAGCAATAAACTTTTCTTCCTCTGATTTTAAACATTAAGCATAATCTGACTGAGCTTGAACTATTTTGCAAAGAACAATGGATAAAAATTTCAGTCTCTAGATGTGCAAACCTAGTAGAGACATACCCTAAGACCTGCCGCTGTGATTACAAAAGGTAAGTTACACAAGGTGAAATCCATGGATTACAATGTATCACTTTCCTTCCACTTTACAATTATGCTCTACTTTGTGTTGGTCTGTTATATAAAATCCCAATAAAACACTCCGTAAATTGTAGTTTTCACATCACAACCAATTTAACAGTTGAAGCTGTATGGATACTTTTGCAAGCTACTGCAGGCTACGTAGTAAAAAGGTGTAAATTCAAGATGGCACCTTAATCACTGCAATTTGTCAATGAAAAACGTCCTAAATATCTCCTGTTTAAGAAAGTAAGCTAAGCTGAAATGTTTCTCTATGAAGGTACCCATGTGATGGAGGGCTCAGGCAGGATGCTAGTGACAGCTGTAGGTGTCAACTCCCAGACGGGCATCATCTTCACCCTGCTTGGTGCAGGAGACATGGAGGAGGAAGCAAAAGAAAAGAAAGGTAAGCTAACCTGCGGTGAGACACACAAGTTAAAGAAATATGTACTTGGTCTACAATCAGAAAATAAAAGCTTTTCTTCTGAAGATCCATTTCCACTTATTTGTAGTTTTGTCTGCTTGTATTAGTTCCTTTTGTATAAACTAGTTCCTGTGATGATTATTTAAACTGGTCCTAAATGAGTAAGTATGGATATGACACACTTACATAAGTGGATTAATGAAGCAGCTGAATCAGCCCACTCATGCCTAAAGGAGGAGTCCCTGTTAATACCTGAGCTTGATGATTCCTTACAGGACTTTAGTACAAGGACCCTAAAGTTGTTATCCAGACATGCATTTCTTTTCACTAACCTCAGCACAACAATGATAAATACAGAGCTGGGTAATGAAGTGGGAAGTTCCTCTGCAGGGTTTCACATGTTTATGAGGTTTTTGAAAAGTGCTGCTACACAGTAGATAGCTCTGAAAACTTACAAGAACTGTAATCTTCTGACCTATGATGCCCTCTTGGTCTTTCCCTGGGAAGATCGATTGTGTAAGTCTAAAACTTTAGCATGACTAAATAATACTTTAGAATTAAATAGCAAAATAAATAGGACGACTGGTGGGAGCCTGTTGTTTTATAGGTGTTTTATGTTTTATAGGTGACAAGCTATTCTTTTGTTTTATGGGTGACAAACTTAGATGAGTCTGGTCTGAATTTATAGAAAGTCTGGCTGGAAGATTTAGATACACAAGAAATGACCTTTAAAGGGGACATGTCATGGTTTTCAGCTGGAGATGGGCACCAGCACCCCTCGTGACCCCAACAGGGATAAGCGTGATGGAAAATGGATGGATGGATGTCATGCTTTTCAGTTCTTCCTTTTCACTTGTGGTTTATATAAAGTGGAACTGCAAAAGCCACTAGATGGGTCTGAAAACTCAGTAAATCTAGCGACAAAATTGCTGAGATGGCAACGTCCCTCTTGCGCTCTCTCTCTCCTTGGTCCTCGTCCTCTGAGCAAGGCCGCTGCGCTGTTGCAGGCGCTGTTGGCAGCAATGCAAGTACCGGTCCCATCCAAATGCAGTATAGTACCGTTTTAATTAATTCAATTCAATTCAATTTTATTTATATAGCGCCAAATCATGAAACATGTCATCTCAAGGCACTTTACAAAATCAAGTTCAATCATATTATACAGATTGGGTCAGATTATACAGATTGGTCAAAATGTCCTATATAAGGAAACCAGTTGATTGCATCAAAGTCTTGACAAGCAGCATTCACTCCTGGGGAACCGTAGAGCCACAGGGAGAGTCGTCTGCATTGTACATGGTTTTGCTGCAATCCCTCATACTGAGCAAGCATGAAGCGACAAAGTGACATTAGTGCCAAATTAGTACCAAATTAGTACCAGTATACTGAACAACCCTAGTAAGTTATCGTTTTGGCTGTTTTATACAGAATATGTCCAAGCCTATATTTTTCAGTTTCATATACACTGAATGCTAAGCTACCAGGCTAAAAGTTGTTGTCAGGTAACAAAACAGAAATGACACTTACCTGATCAGACACGTTGTTGGTTCTCTGATGAATGTGACCGTGTCTTTACAAGTAACTCCATGATTTCTCAATCTGCTGGGCCAAAGAGGTCTGCTATCAGATTCCAAGACACGGAGGGAAACTGTTTAACTTTGCAACAGTGCAGTGTTTCCAGAGGCCTTCAGGGGCGCTAAACCTGGAAGTTACAGATCTAGTGCCCCTAGTGGCTAAAAGGTTCACAGTACCATTTTAAATGCAAAGGGAGCACTTCAGGGGGACTAAAAAAGTGGACATTGCATGTAATGTCCCATTTAAAGGAGCCTCAATAGACTCCATTATTCAGTTTTTATGCTCTCATTCACCAGGCTACTTTGTTGAGTCTCATTGATTCATTAACGAGAGAACATGGGCTAACTTTCTTACCACAGAAGACATTACGCCTCTAAAAAAAGGCCTGTGCAGTTGCAGTGGCAGATGCTTTTTCTCCTCTTCCATGTGAGTGCACAACACTGGTGTCATTTCGACTTGTCGCCAGAGGGGGCACACTCTTGCAAAATCTCTGTGACTTGCGCTATGCTCCTCAAAAACCTTGCCACAATGACACAGCACTCAAATAGGAATAAAGGATGAAAAGGCGCACAACTGGTACAAAATTACCCACAAAATACATAATGACTATAAACAAATCCAAAAAGAGCTCCAACAGATACAAGCCCAGTGGTCTATGCCAACAAATTCCCTCTATATATGACATACAATTATCCAACGGACAACAAAGGCAAAGATACAAATGAATTATCAAAAAGAGCTTAAAATAGGCATATTCAAACTTAAAACAGCTAAAGGGAGACAAACAACAACGCTAAAAATAATGAACGTAGTGGAGATGAAGAAGGCCACAAAAGGAAGCCATGACAACATGTACTAACAGAAGATGCATTAAGCTGCAAATCAAATCACAAAATGTCCAAATAAGACATTATTTTTGAATGAACTACAAAGACAATAAATATGATAATTATCAAACAGAGAGTCTGGTGGAGCAATCCTGAGTGATGGAAGAGCCACCAAGAGAATTTACATGAATGCACAGGAATGATTGCATCAGTGCAGCACGGCATGGAGGTGACCAGCTTGTTGCTTTGCTGATGTGTGTTAAGGAGACCCATGTTGCTTTAATAGCAGCATTCATTTTTTATGCATTGGCTCTGGTGTCTCTTATCTTCCTCCTGGCAATTGCTGACAGATTATCTATGGGTTAGGTCTGGTCGGTTTGCTGCCGAATCAAGCATATGGTCAATAAAGCAGCTATTGGTACCTTGGGCAGTGTGGGCAGGTGCCATGTCCTACAGGAAAAGGAAATCAGCATCTCCATACAGCTTGTTAGTGGGAGAAGTATGCAGTGGTCTAAAATATGCTGTGTGGTGGGTCTTGAAAGTTTGATTCCAGTCATAATCCCTGCTTTGACATTCTCTTGAATGGGAATTTCTTAATAATACTCGAAGGGCTGTGGTTATTCATGTTGCTGCTGCACCTTTTCTATTCACTGGCGCCGGAATAGGGGGCCTGTCCCTGCCCTCCACTGTACGGCCCTGCCTGAGCCCTGATCTGGCCCCACCGGACATTCACGCAGCCCGGATCAGATTGCGCCGTGTGACGGATCTCTCTCTCTCTCCCCATCTTTTCTTCATATCGTGCTCCTGCTGTCTAGAGACACAAAAGATCGCAAACCAAATGTTTGCGTGTTTTGAAATCGGACAGCATCCACAAAAAAACCCAGCGCGATTTAATCACATGCGCATCGAGGTAAGAAGGGCATAATGTCACCCGTCCAGTTAACACGTGTGCCATGTTATGTTTAAACTACACATGCATTGTTATTCACAAAAACTGCAAATAGCTGCGCTCATTATTAGTCTGCCATTATCGTGCGCATCCCAAAGGCAGCTGCAATGTGGCACAGCACTACGCAGTGCGCACCGATGGCAGGACGCTGTGGAGAAAATGCTGGCAAATGAAAAGAATAGCAATGAGCTTCTCTGTTCGTGTAATCTCTTTAAAATAATAGAAGAAACATATAACCAAGCAAGGTTATAGTTTCATTTTCTGAACGCAATCTCATTCAGAAACGACCGCCACATAATCTCTCCAGAAACCCAGGATGCACAAAACCGTTTTAATGTATAACTTCTGCTATTTGACATTTTCTTTTATTAAAGACATTATTTGTTATCATAAAAATAAAAGAAAAACGGCTGTTTTGTGAACAGATGTTCAGCAAAAACTGCTCAACAATATTACAACAAAGCAGAAGAAAAACCTTTGATTTTATTCCTATTTTTCTGAGTTTAATAAGAAAATGTTACAGCTGACAAATTCGATTTATAAAGGCAATGAAAACACCCTGTTTGTCATTATTCCACCGGTTCGTGACGGTACCCATGTCCAACGCAACGGCCTCCGTCAGCTAAAAAGCTCCCTCTGGTCACCAACGTCCAAACAGCATCTTAATCAGCTCTTCACATCCTCAAACTCTGACAGGATAATAAGCTACTGCTTTGCCAGAGACGTAAAGGGGGAAGACTGAGGAGATTTGGACTTGGTAATAGTTCACAATTTCATAAGTCACTTCCCACATCAATTAATAGGCCACATACTTGCAAATGACATAAATGTTACGTTTGCACATGTATTTTCTCGCTGTGTTGCAAGGTTGCCAACGTTTCTGTTGTTTTAAGTGTGATCTGATATCACCGCATCTATGGGGTGATGTCAGAGACTAGGTGCTTGTTATCCGCCCGATGATTAAAAGGGAATCAGTTATTGAAATGAATAAATGCTTGTGTTCATTTCCTTGTTTTTTCCGTCAAAGTAAATTTTGTTGTTAACCACCTTACCTGGATTTGGGGCATCTGCAGGATTATATTCGGAGGCGGCGCACAAACCCTCACCGCACCTGACTTAAACCAACACTACTACTATGACATGATGTGCGTGGCGCACAAAAAGAGCAACATTGTATCACAAACCTGCAGGTCAGGTCCTCAACCACACAAGTATGCCACACGAGTGCGATGCGCATGGTGCACAGAAAACAGCGCATCGGTCCACACAATGGCCCAGTGCGCACGACGTGACGCACGCTCTCACAAACAAACATAGAGATATGTATATATAGCTTATTTCTAATAAAGTACAATAATAAAAGGAAGGAAAGTCCTAACCCTTCACACAATGGCTAACTCCTAACCTTGGTTCGTGTGTTCAAGTCTCCGTAATGCTGGTGAGGAGGAGGGCTGAGATTCCCAGGTTCTGTCGCTGTGTCTGTGACATCCAGGAGAGGAGGTGAAGTCACAACATTCGCTTTCTACTGTTTTTGGCAAGCATCTCAACCAGATTTAAATGCTTAAAAGTCTATTTTCTTATTTTTAATTAGCTTCCCTGCACAGTCGCAGTAAGCTCATGGAAAAAGCATTAGCCGGCAGATAAAGAAAAGCAAACTCACCAATTAAATTTTACTAAGGACTTATGTAGGTTTTGCCACAAAATACTATTTTTAATATTAGTTTCTTCACGGTTTTGGTCATAATAAAGGGAAAACATTCAATAAAAAGTAAAATAATTACGTTAAGACTTTTTTTAAAAATCAAAGCAAAGTCAGGTCGGCTTGGCTTGATCTGTGACAGCTGTACAGCTGCAGGCGCAACTGAATAATTTTCTCTACTCACCATCTCCCATGTTAGAAGACCAGGCAAGTTAGTTTCTGTACCGCAGCGCCAAACTGTGTCCTTGCACCAGTGTAGATTATTAACTTTTGTCGTGGTCGGTATTTATATATCAGTCGCTTTTATAAATGATCATCATCCTCAATAAATTACCTGGATAACAATGATAGATGACAGTGCATTTTCAGCACCACAGATGTTTGAACAGCAACGATGAGAGAGCGACACAGAGAGAAGTGATTTATTTCACTAATAACACACTTTACCACTGATAAACAGAGAAATACCTTTCCACTCATTTCTGTGGAAAAGGAGCATCTTCATATTCCTGAGCTCTGCAGTTTGTTACATAACCTCCATTTAAAAAAAGATTATTTATGTAAGTTACTTTTCGACTTCTTTTGATGATTAAAATACTGGGTGACAACAATGAACACGTACGGCTTTACAGTAAAGGTACCTACTAAAAGAGTGCAAGCTGATAAAACCGCCCCCCCCCCCCCACACACCTTAAAAATTAATCCGGTTAATGTACCTGGATGCATCGCTCTTTAAACACTTAGTTTCATCAGCAGCAACCTTTTGTGACTTACCCTAATAATGTGGCATAACTTCTATTATTGTTCTCATGTAATGTTGTATATATATATATATATATATATATATATATATATATATATATATATATATATATATATATACAACATTATACATATATATATATATATATATATATATTATACAACTATATATATGAGGTATATATATTTGGTATATATATTTTTTGGAAAAATGCTTGAAATATACCCCTTTGTGTTCAATAAATGAGGTTCACTTTACGAATGACAAACAACTATTCATTGATAGTCTGCTTTTTTTTTTTAGATCCGCTGTAGTACAGTCATAAAGTCACAGACAAGGTACAAACTATCTTAAAATTAGAGACAAAAATAATCACATGGCTTCAATTAGTTTAATCTTAGCAGAGGAGAGCTAATACGTTAAACCAACAAAATTTGATTTATAAGAAACAGAACAACCACAAATACATAAAAAACAAGAACGTCCTTATAGAAACAAATAACGTCCAATAAAAGAGATACTTTTACAACGTGATTTAAGATACCCACAGAGAAAATGTTAAGAATCATAAAAGAAAGAGTATCCAAAGAATAAAAAAGACTCAGTGAGCATTGAGCCAACATTTTTTTCAGTATGTCCTTGTCGCTGATGGTTCTGCCTCTGTGATGAAGGGAATAGGTTGTCACTTTAGTGCCCAGAAGCTTGTTGTTTTCATAACCCATCCACACATTGCACCATGTGTGCTGCTGCAGTTAGTCTGATTTCAGATTACAGCTCAGACAGGAAATACGCCTGCATAAACTGAGAGATAATTTAAGCCATGTCCTAACCAATTTTTTAGGTCTTTCTCACTAATCACGCCTCCTCACAGCCCCTTCCTCTCTTTTCTCTGCCTATTCACACCTCACACTTCATGTTTACCCTGTCATCCTGCCCTCTGTGCACTCCCTATTTCTCCTTCTCTTCCTTTAATTTGAGTGAAAGAGAGGCTGTAGATTCAATCAATTATTGAAAGAGCAAAAAGGGGTGGGGTTGACAAAGAGGAGATTGAGGGTAAAGCGTTGGTTGGTCAATGCACAATGCATTCGTCCATTCTCAAATCTGTTTTGAAAGTGCCCTGCGTTCAGCAACAGAGGCTGCGCGTACTTTTAGAAGCACTTAAAGTTAACATCATTAGCAGCTTCCACTGCAGCTTTGGCTTCTGCTCAGGAATGTTAGCGGGATCACTGGCATCTTCAAAAAGAAATCAAAATGCATCATCCTGAAGTAAGGAAGCAGTTTGGCTGATGAATGCTATTCTTTTGGAAATAATAGCTCTTTCCTCATTCTGTTCCCTAACATGTATCAGCAGTGCCTCTGTGAGCTGGATTGTTCAGGCTGTCATGTTTGGAGCTGATAAATTACTCATAAACCTCTACAAATACCATGACATGTTTGTTTTCTGTTTTACTTTTGTCATTGTTTCCTTCATTTTCATGTTGAGGGGATTTCATATTAAATTTTTCATTCTTTGCTGCAGTCACTTAAACAATACTCGGTTGTACTTATCGTCACACTCATTGCTTGAGTTTCTGTCCTTCCTTTTTCTCCTTTTTGGCAAATTTCCACCCAAAACCTTTCTTTCTAACAGACGACAGTACTCAGTTGCTCATCTCTGCAGATGCCACTAACAGCACAGTCACCAATGGTATGTGAGCATAAAGTTATCTGCCCTGTTCCTTTCCTCAGTCAGTGAATGGACCCCACAGTGTACTCTGTGCAGTGAAAGTGACAGTAACAAACGATGGCCATTTAGAAATGTCTCTCATTTTCCAGACCCACTGTAATAAGATGAGGGTACATTTTCTCTTCCCTTTAGTATTGTTGTTGTGTGCATTTTCTGATTCTGGAAGAATGTGACTGTCCCAAAATCAGAAATATGATCTGATTGAGTGTAAATTTGCTTCTGTTTAAGTCAGCTTTCCCATTCTTCTCAGGAAAACAAGCTGATGGAGCTGTGGAGAACAATCAGAATAAAGGTAAATGGTTTTATCCTTCAAGTATCCGACAAGAAAATTATTTAAAGCAACTGAAACAACCTTTTCATTGTAGGATAACTTCTCATCCTCTTTGACATCATATAATAAAGAATAACAAGTAAATCTGTCTTAGAATTATAAATACATGGGTGGAAAGGATTTTCCTAAATTTGGCAATATTGTGGTCATAGAAATGTTTTTTAAAAATTTTAAAGGATACATAAAACTCACCTTTTCATATCTATATAAGACATGCTTGTATTTATTAAAGTTTTTGGATTTTTAGGCTTCCTCGATTTATTATAGCATGGTATCATCAGCATAACAGTTAACTTTTTTAAACCAACATCATTTAATAAACTCTCACTCTAGTCCAGCTATCTGTGACACTAATGTTTAAATATCTCTGTTCATTGTATTTTCGATTAGAAAAAGTGAACACATACCTGTGAAAGTATTCACACTCCTTAATTTATGGCACATTTTGTAACATTACAACCCTGAACTTCAATGTATTTTATTTTGGATTTTATGTGATCGATAATTGTATAATCATGAAGCTTAAGAAAAAATATGCATCGTTTTCCAAATCTTTTACAAACTATATTCAAGAAATGTTTGAATATGCATTCAGACCCCTTTACTATCATGTACAGCAGTAAAATCCATGTCAGAAAAAAGTTTTTTTGTCAGATGAGGCCCAAATTAAACTATTTTCCCTACATGCAAAACACTATGCATAGAGGAAAGGCAATGCATGATCACACATGGTGATACATGGCAGTGGCAGCATTATGCTATGAGCATATTTTTTATTTAGCAGGAACAGTGAACCTTGCCAGAGTTGATGGATAAGTGGATGGATCTAAATATAGGACAATCCTGGTTGCTTTTATGTGCTGCCAGAGCTAGAATACAATAGTTCAGATCGAAGTCTTATCACTGTGTTAAAATCTTCAAGTCAAAGTTCCGATCTAAATCTGATCGATGATCTGCCGCACCACTTGAAAATTGTATATGCAATACCTATGAAACCATGTAACCTTTATCTTCCACTTAACAGGTATATACTATGTGGTGCTGGTCAATCATATAATATCTGAAAACACTAAACTGAAGTTTCTGACAAAATTTGAAAATGTCAGTGGTTGTGAAGACTTTGGCAATGTAGCCACGCTTTGGGTGTCTTTCAAGTACCCAACATTATACCTCAGATGTACATTCTATTGAGTGAGGTGTGTCCTGTTTATTTTTTGCTTTACAACAAACCAAATGGATTAAACAAACTCTCTTAACCATTTCAACATATTTCAACATATTGGCCTTACCTGTATACTTTCTGTCCCACTGTTGTTTGGTTGGGGTCTGAATGTCCCTCATTGGAGCTGAATGTGGATGCTGCATGCACCTACTTCATCTAAATGTGCTGGAGTAAAAGTTTATTCAGTGTTTTCTTTTGATGTCTGTTTTTAGCCAAGAAGCAGGATGGGGGTGTTGCTATGGAAATGCAACCCTTAAAGAGTGCAGAGGGGGGAGAAGTGGAGGACAGAGAGAAGAAGAAGACCAGTGTTCCAAAGAAAGAGAAGAGCGTGTTGCAGGGGAAACTCACCAAGCTGGCTGTTCAAATTGGCAAAGCAGGTGCACCAATCTGTCCTTAATCAATATTTTTATATCTATATGTGGCGTTGGGTGAAGCACTTGTTAGTTCAATTCAGGTTATTGATATAGTACCTATTCGTCACAAATGATATACGAAGGA
Organism: Fundulus diaphanus; assembly: GCA_037039145.1. Classification (NCBI taxonomy): domain Eukaryota; kingdom Metazoa; phylum Chordata; class Actinopteri; order Cyprinodontiformes; family Fundulidae; genus Fundulus; species Fundulus diaphanus. The sequence goes on along the minus strand of CM073129.1, from coordinate 6,310,295 downwards.
CCATCAGTTTATACAGAAATGCACCATCAGCTCAGTCCAGTTATAAACAAATTTAAATTCAATTACCGGTAGATACATTTCAATTTCATTCCAGTTGTAATATATTGCAGTCAAATTCATTTTATAATCCTGGCTGGTTAAAAATTATCCAACTTAGGAAACCCAGCTGATTGCATCACGTTGTTAACTTTGCAGCAATCCCTGTTATGGATAATCATAGCACAATACGACTAGCGTGACAGCAGAGCTTTACTTCATGCTGTCCAATTCTAAATACCTATGTTTATTTAAAATGTACTTACCAATGAACTGTTGACACTGCGGTACTCAGGAAGATTTATCATTAACATATTACCATAAGCATAATCAAATGTCTTTGTGCTCCCCTCTGCTGTGCTGTTCTGTAATCCTGAGCTAGTTATCAATAGAACTGATCCCTTAAAAGTTCTTACAGCATTGTTCGATAACAATCAGCTGCAATTAAATGTTCTCTCAGGGGATTAAGCAATTAATTTGGTCAGACTGGACAGTGTAACAAAGTTCTTTTAGCAGTTGACAACAGTCAGTGATCTTGGTTAAAGAATCAGGTAGAAATTCTCATGGGGTAATCCAGTTAATAGCTACTTAGATGAGTGAAAAAAGATAAGTACATTTTCATCATCTCAAAAGCAAAACCTAAACTTTCTAGCAGTTATAGTGAATGTTGTATGAAATGCTTTTACATTTTGTCACATTTGTTGTAGTCAGTATGTTATGTTATTACTATTTCTTACAATGTTACTACAATGTCTTCCCTAAATCAGGTATATGTAAAGAATTGCTAGAGTGAAGATAACATTCTTTTTTGCAAGGAAAATGAGAATATCTGTATGAAACAGATCCAAGTAGGCAAGAGACATACATAACATCATCAAGACTGGTCATAGCCCTACACTAAACAAACATGTTTCCTAATAGATATCGTACATCTCTATGTTTGCCACTTGTTTAATGAGATACCATTAAATGGGTTAAATAGTTTGCTTCATACTGCATGTGCGGGTGCTATATGGGAAACAGAACTCAGGGCTGTTCGCAGTCGGAAATCTGACATTAGGGTGGCCCTTGTTGCATTTCTGACTGAGAACTAGGAAATCCATGTTCAGATAAGACACTCAATTAAACACTACTGCCTTTAGCCCAAGCAGTTTGTTGTTTAGGACTTAATTTACAAGAGCATGTTAAGTCTGTGATTCATGCTGAAGAACAGAAAACCATTTTTTTTTTTAAAGTTGTGCTGTGAGTGAGTAAGCGTGATGGGCAATAATCGCATCATTCATTGTTAGTGGGAAAGAAATGTTGCAATCAAAACTATGATTTATATTGATGATAATAAAATAATGATGTTTGTAAACACAATGTTGATTTTCTTCCCAATGTTGATTCCTTAAGAAAATCAGTATATATGAATACATTTATAAATGTGACTGAATAAAATTATTGCGTGCTGCTTTGTACAATTGCACTACACCAATACTTCAGTACTGGGGGACTGAAGTACCCTATTTGACAATTGGTACTTTTCTATGTTGAATTAGTATTTGTGTTTGTGGTTCTATGCAGTGACAAATTTATTGCAAAAAACATTGTGACAAATTTTAAGATAAATTTTGTTGTTACATCAATAAATACCGAAGCTAAAAGGAATTGGCAACAAAGATAAAAATGGTCCCTGCAAAAGTGGTGAAGTTTAAAAGTAGCTAGTCTTGGGATAAAGTTTGAGGGGTGAAGATGATGAAGCTAACTCTTCTTTTATGCTCGTTCTTGTGTTGGTGCCATTCCTCCATAAATATTTTTCTCTGATTCTCTAATACTGTTGCACAATTATTAGTTTTTTTTAATTATTTTGCTCCAAATATGCTGCGAGTAAAATTTAGGGGCAGTGTTTTAAGACTGTTTCTGCTGGTGATGGCTTGTAGGAAAGGAAGGGAATCTTAACTCTGTAAGTTGTCCCCTGATTTGTGTGTCTCTATGGAACCCAAAATGCCAAAAATAAGATAAAAAGATACACAATTTTAAACATTTTGTTGGAGCGTGTGTAATGTAGAACAAGCCTATTATTTCATATGATTGAACTGCAGTAAACGGATTGCCTTTGATCAGTTACTGCTTTTAATTTCACTTCTTTTTCCCCCTGCAGGTTTGGTGATGTCAGCCATCACTGTCATCATTCTGGTGCTGTACTTTGTCATAAACACATTTGTCGTTAAAGGTGTGTGCGTATGAACCATTTTACCACAGCAATGCTGAAGTTGAACATCTTTTAAACCGTCTAACTTATTCAAAAACTGCGTTTGGCTAAAAATGTCTTGTGGTGTGTGTTACAGATCGTACATGGTACCCAGAATGCACTCCAATATACGTCCAGTATTTTGTCAAGTTTTTCATCATTGGAGTCACTGTGCTGGTGGTAGCTGTCCCAGAAGGCCTACCGCTTGCTGTCACTATTTCTCTGGCCTATTCTGTGAAGGTAGAACCAACAACCCCAGTTAAATGTTGTTACCCACGGCTTCAGTTTTACACCGAGTGCAAACACTCCCGGGATCAGTCAGTCTGAACTGATGTTCTGTTAGTGTTCCACTTAAAGAAATGCAGAGCTGGTTTCTTTGTCAGAACAAGTTTTAAAGCCTTCTCACTTCTTGGATGTTTTGTGAAACTGATGGTTCTCCACCACAATCTGACTACAATCTCTGTTATGTCCACAAACACTAAGGCAGAAAAGATTGTGTCAAATATTTGGGCAGGACTGTATGTTACAATTTAAAATCCACCACTTTTTATAATTAGTCCTTACAGCAGTCTGTTTATGTTGTAAATTTAAAAAAGTTACCCTCGTCTCCTTTGACTATTCCCTTTCATCTCCTTTTTCTGTCCAACACTGCGTCTATGACCTAATAAACTCTATCTATCATCATTTGCTGCCACCCCCTCATCCACCCGACTGTCCCTTGATATCTCATAACCAGAAAATGATGAAGGACAACAACCTTGTACGGCATCTGGATGCATGTGAGACCATGGGCAACGCCACGGCCATCTGCTCCGACAAGACCGGCACGCTCACCACCAACCGGATGACTGTCGTGCAGAGTTTCTTAGGTAAGAGAGAAACACCAGTTAAACATTTTTTTATTAATGTTCTTTTCACTCCTGCCATGGCTGAGGAACAAGATATAAAGGTGCAAATTTGAACCCCGTGATTGAAAACAGCCAGAAGAAGGAGCGGTCTGCCCCAGGCACCGGTGGCTGCTCAAGGGGATTGATGGAGCTTAAACTCAGCTGAGAAGCCCAAAGATTGCAGGCTAAATGTCTCTCTCTCTCTCTCTCTCTCTCTCTGTCTCTCTCTCTCTGTCTCTCTCTCTCTCTCTCGCTCTCTCTCTCTCGCTCTCCCTCTCTCTCTCTCTCTCTCTCTCTTTCAAACACACAGTTTCAAAGCAGATAGCAGAGAGGCGCTGCCTTATTTTATTATTAGATCTTTGATCCAGATATTTATCCCAGTGGATTACTCCTTAAAAATATCCAAGATAATCTTGCATAGGCTATACAGTTCTAGAAACATTATTTGTATTTCTTCTTTTATTTAAGTTTCATTTATTTTTATAATTTTTTTATTGTGTCCTGTCTGGCAGTGTAGCATTAAAGCTGTAGTTGGAAATCCCGTTCAGAAACACTTTTTGTTGCACTGGGTAAAATTGTCCTTCCATCCTGAAAGTAGTGAATACATTATATATTCAGAAAAAGAGGCTAAAAAGATCCTTCTCTGTGGGAGCTGCAGGCCTGTAAAAACTCTAACCAATCTTTGCCGTTCGGTTCAAAGGGCAGGGATATGTCAGAGTTTCGTTCCTGCTCTCGCCTATAGACATTATATACGAAACCCCCTCTGTCCCTCAAGTTCCAGGGGAATCACCTTATCCATTGGTTGTCCCACATGATTCCAACGCGCTCATGTAACGCCAGTGTCCGTGCTCTTTCCTTCTGAGTTTCCGCTGGCTGGCTGCACATGTATCCGGTTAGCTTAGCGGCTAGGTTAGCGGTTAGCTTACCTGTTTATTGCAGCTCCGCTGCTCTCACCGTAGACTTTGAACATGGCTGAGAGTCACAAGAAACAAACCGTGTTCATGTTTATGAGGAGAGGAACGCCTCAGTAGAAAGAAATAAGACCAGAGTGGATTTGGGAGATTTTTCACGCGACCCCCCTGAAGAGTGGAAGAGCAAGGTAAGACAGTCCTGTGCATGCACAGTTATTCAAAAAAGGACTTGGGGAAACTTCCGGAAAAATCGCCGACCCTAGCGAAAATGAGGAGGTTCCACCGTGTCTTTTGTTATCCTTAAACCACTTTATAACCAGTTTGGCTGTATGCTTCGGGTCATTTTCCATTTGGAAGACTCATCTGCGCCCAAGCTTCAACTGTCTTGCTGATGTCTTGAGATGCTGCGTCAGAATTTCCACATAATGTTCTTTGCTCATGATGCCATCTATTTAGTGATGTACACTAGAGACTGACACGGGAGTGGATTTTCACTCCTGTCCTGTCCCACTCCCACTGAAAACAATTGTGTCCCGTCCCAATCCCGGGCCAGAGTAGAAAAAAAAATCCTGTCCCGTCCCGCTCCTGGTAAAATTACTCCCACTCCCATCCCGCTCCCACTCAGAATGACTCCCGCTCCTGCCCCACTCCCATTCTTGTTGTCTTCATTAAGTTTTCTGGCAATACATTAAACCTGAATGTCTATGAAGGGTCAGTTAAGTTTCTGTTTTAGCTGTAGTAAAGGCCAGTTTAAGTAAAAGGAATAATAAATAAATAATAAAAGTAACAAACAAGGAAACAGACCATGCCTATCTTAGTTGAATAAACAAAATGTACAATGTTGCTTTTTACTAATTCATTAAGTAATTGTTTCACATGAACAATGAAGTTACTTTTATATTTCAAATTTCTGAAACTAAAGAATAATGCACCGAGAAAGAGATCTATACTCAGTTAAGAAAAAAGTGCATAAAGGCATTACTGTCACAATTTAGATAATGTACCAAAGTGGTTCAAAAACTCAGTTTAGTAAAAAAAAAAATTTTTTAAAAAGTTGAATATCATTCAAGCATATTAGTATTTTTCCATTTGCAATAAAATATCCACAAACTAATTAGGGTTTACTATCAGAACCAATACATTCATTGAACATTAAACACATTCTTAGAAAGATCTCTCAACTTTTATAAAAAGTTAAAAGGGAGATTATGTTAATTTTCGGGGATGATGCGGAGCTGGAGGCGGAGCTAACTGGACCCAGGAACAGCCGGTCCAGTCGTCTCCGTCTCATGTTTACCCGACCAGACATGGAAGTAGACGTGTTTTACTTTTGTTAAATAGTGAAACAGAAGTGTTAACACATTGTTCAGTTATTGGGTTAAAACAGAAAAAAAAACACAACTGTTCAGACAATACTAAATAAAATAATAAAGTAGTTTTAAGTTATTGGCCGTATTATTACACTGTTGCACATTGGGAAATTAGTCCAGGAAACACGTTTTACAAGCAGGTACTGAGTGTTAACACCGTGACATTCAACTCTCGTCAAGTTTGTTAATATTTGCAACTTTACAGTTGCGCTGTGAGTTTAATAAATAAGTCCTTACTTTTGACTTTGCGTTGCAGATCCAACTTTTCCAGGTTGAGTTTGCCACTAGCGGTTGATTTCCCCCCCTCCCATTCCATTCTGTTTTTTGAGCGCTGGCGGAAAAAATAAACCGGATGCACTGTTGGCTTCTGGGTCGTGTAGTTCTTTGACCTGCATTATAGTTTCGGTTTCTTGGAAAAAAACTACAAAATGGCGGCGGCGAACCTACATTTTTGATTTTCTATTTTATTTAATCTTTTGGCATCGATCCTAGTTAATTGTACCTGTTGTTGGTTTACTCCCGCTCCCGTCTGCTCCCGTTGATATTTAATCCTGTACCGTCCCAATCACGTGATATTTACTGATGTTGACTCCCATCCCGCGGGATTCCCGTGGGAATCACGTGACCAGCGGGATTCCCGAAAAAATGTCAGTCTCTAATGTACACCAGTCCCTCCTGCAGCAAAACAAGCCCACAGCATGATGATGCCACCCCCGTATTTCACAGTTGGGATGGTGTTCTTGGACTTGAAAGCTTCTCCCTTCTTCCTCCAGGTGTAATGATGGTCATTATGGCCAAACAGTTCAACTCAGATGTGGCCAATAAACCTGACAGAAGCTTCCAAAGACATGACATCATCTGGGCATCCGCAAATTGTTTAGAGGCATAGTGATCTTTGTGAAGTTAAACTTCTGAATATGAAGAAAGTAATAAATTATTCTCAGAAATAATCCTCTTGTTATTTTGGCGTTTAGCAAACAGAAATAATTTTGGTCATTCTAACAGACCTAAAATAGGAAAAGGTTACTCAGATTTTATGTCTGACAGTGAGGAAAAAAGTATGTGTCTTTTTATATAGTGTATGTAAACTTCTGGTTTCAACTGTAGCCTTAAAATAAGATATTGTACCAAAATGAGGAAATTTGGGCATGACAGTGGGAAAAACACAGTTACAAACTAGATCAGTAATGAAAAAACAAGCAAATCTAATCTAGTTCTGAAGGCACATTTAGTTCTAAAGCAACAGAGCTTATCAGGAAGGCAAAAATAGACGTAAAAAGTACAACCAGAGGATGTATTGCACAATTATTGATAATATAATATGGAAGATTCAGGTAAAAAAAAAAATATTCAAGCTATAAGTAATACTGGCCCCTCGTGGCTCAAATCGGTACGACAGCTTGCCAAACACAACAGTCTAATATTCCGTCGTTAAACGGTGCAAAACCCTTCTGAATTTTTACTTCTACAGGATAGATCCATTATGTTGTTCTGTACTATTTCTGGTCTGCTTCTCTTACTGGATTCCATGTTTGCCGACTGCAGCTCTTTTGCCAACATAAAATACCAAATGATGTGCTATGTGTTGTGAACCCTGGGAAACTGCTCAAGATTGGCTGAGAAACCAGGATGTAAACACGGGCTACACTCTGAACAGAAGTAGTTCTGGATCTTACCTCTAGCTCTGAAAGGAGAAAAACGTGACTAAGACATTGTTGATGGAGAGGACCGATTGTTTATAGGGAATGCTACTTCCATCTCAGGTGACAAATTACACAACAGTGTGAGTAAATATGCAATATGCATGACTGTTCAAGCAACACCCACAGTTACAAAAAATATGTGCCAATGGACATTTTGTCTCCCATCAAAAGGACTGTAACAGCATATTTTATTGCAGTACTTAAATGAAACACAAAACTAATGCCCTGTTGATCAACAACTTTCTACCACTTTATGATCTAAGCCTATGACATGTGACAAGGTTGGGGCATAGAGAGAAGATCAATCCTCCTTCCCCAAGATCTATAGATCATCCAGAGTTTTCTTATGCTCCCTTCTCTAGCTCAACACAGATTTTCTATAGGCTTTAGGTCTGGGCACGGAGATGGCCATGGACAAATGTTTCCGTCTGGGTAACCATATCTGGTTTGATTTATCCAAATATGCAAGGAAACTGTAACAATGACCTATTTGACACATTTTGGCAGTGGAGCTGTGGATTTTTACTTAAACATTAACATTAAAAAAACTTGTAAAGTCTGTCACTCTAATAAGTTTCCCATTGCCTTTGGAAAATACACAGGCCCACACCATCACAGAGCTGCTACCATACTTAACAGATCTGAGGAGCTTTTCTACGTATTCATCCTTTGTTTTTCACGTTTCACACCTGGAGTTTAAAGCTGTTTGTTGCCTAAAAACTATCTTCGTTAGATCTGTTTTTGTTTCCTGGGGTGAGCCAGAAAATGATTTTTCGTTTTTGCTTGATCTATTTAATGGTTGTCATGGAGACTTGACCCTAAGATGCCACTGTTTGTTTTGACATTTGGAGATTTTCTTACCTCCATTAATATCCTCCTGATTTTGTGTGGTAGCGAGATAAGCTTGGGTCATTGTCCAGCCTTATCTCTGTTCCAGTTGTTTTAAACATTTGAAGTATACTCCTACAGTATGGGCATGTTTTCTTTTAGCCGTTATCTGACCTATGAAGATCAACACTCATCTGCCTTTTAATGCTATGCTCTCTCTCTCTTACTTTGAAGAGTGGCTTGTGTATCGTAGTAGTAGGGGTGGCAACACCTCTGTTACCACTGATTATGTAAACAAGGATTTCTTAACATTGTTTTCCCCCTCTGAATAAGTGTTGAAAGGAAAGGTTGGATTTTCTACAGTTTTTTCCTGCATCTCTTTCTATTACCTGGGGTGCACAGTATGTGTCAGAAAATCAGAAACAGGTTTAATCTCCAAGTTGTTTCATAAAGCGAGGAATTAGACACCAGTTCCACTTTGCTCTCAATGAAGACATTTTAAGTACATTATACAAAAAAGGCCAATAGAACTATTTTACTTGTAAATATGAATATATACATTTTAACAAAAGAGGAAGACATGGTTGCATCAGCGCAAATGCGTAAAGTAGAAGAAGATTGGTCCATGCTGTTTCTTGCTATTAATGCCAAATTCTCATCCTGCCATCTAAATGTTGCAGCCTAAACGAGACTCATCAGACTACACAACGTTTTTCCAAACTGCTTTTGTTTAGCACAAAAATCTGTTGGTGTCAGAGGGGATGAAGACTGGAGTCTTCAAGTGTGAGAAGGCAACTGACCGGTCCCGACCTCAGTTGCGGTCGAACAGGAAATGTTTTGAGCCAAATCTGGACACAGGCGGGTGATATGAACTGATCACCGACTAAACTGCAAAGGCATGTTATGACAGCCAATGATAAATAGAGGCTGGGACATAGCAATGCCTGCATGTTAAACATGTGTAGTGTTTCCGCTGACAGGAGTGCCTGCTACCCGGTGTGCTCCTCTGCTGCTGTAGCCCCTCTGGTTCAAGGTTCAGTGTGTTGTGTTCAGAGGGTATTCTCCATACCTTGGTAGTAATGAGTGATTATCTGAGGCGATGTTGTGTTTTTATCATCATCGGTCGGGCCATTCTCTTCACACAACTGCTTGCAGGATAGTTTCTCTTTCTCTGACTATTCTCTCCAAACCTGTGAGATGGTTGTGTGTAAATGTCCCTCTGGAACAGCAGTTTTTTTTAAATAGTCAGACCACTTTGTCTGGCACCATGCTACATTCAAAGCCAGTTAAGTCCCATTATTTCTCCATTTTGATGCTTTTTTTGTTGACTGCAGATTGAGATGCCTAAATATATGGAGTTGCTGCTATGTCAATAGCTGATTTATTATTTGGACAATTAAACAGGTGTCCCTTATAAACTGACCGTTGAGTGTATATGTAGAGTTTATAGTACAAAGTGATGACGGTGTGAATATTTTTTCAGGTGATGTGCACCATCGTGTGGTCCCTGACCCTGGGCAGGTCAACGCTCGGACGCTGGATCTGTTAGTCAATGCCATCGCCATCAACAGCGCCTACACCTCCAAGATCTTAGTGAGTAACCCTCAGAAAAAAAACCACACCGTTTTCCAGGGAGTTAGTCTCTTAGTATAAGTAAAATTGAAACATATTTTTAAAACTGTATTAATAATCTTGGGAATAACACTTCTTTTAATCATTTGCTGCTTCACCGATCTTGTTTTTCCCTCTTGCATGTTTCTCTTCCTCTGTGATCCCAATTTGCATGAAACGTGCTTTTCAACAGCCCCCAGATGTGGAGGGGGGTCTAGCTAAGCAGGTGGGCAACAAAACAGAGTGTGGCCTGCTGGGATTTGTCTTAGACCTTCAGCGGGACTACGCCCCTGTAAGAGAGCAGGTCCCTGAGGAGAAACTGTACAAGGTAAAAAATCTGAAATTCTATATAGTTTTACAACGTTTGCGTTATGATAACAAAGGTGCAAGATACACAGTTAACTAACAAAGATAAATAATAGATAAGTTTTTCTTTTTTTTAATTCCATTCCTTTTATTTGTGTTTTTCCCCAATTTTCAGTTTCAGCTGACTTTCACATATTTTGATTTAGTATACATTGTGTTTTCCTTCTTTTCAACTTGTTCTGTTTCTTCAAACTTTAGACACTCTGCCGCTACTCTACCACGCGCCCTGTGGAAATACATACACCACATTTTTGACCAAAGGGACTGAAATGAAAATGCAAGATAAACTTTAAACAGTTTTTTCTCTTAAGTTTTTTTCCAAAGTCTCATTCTAGGATTTTTAAATCAGTTTGTATTATGGCTGCACGATATCAGGATTGCGATACTTTGCTGAATATTGCAATTGTGACATCGATTAACCCACATTACCAGGATCTTTTCCTTCACCACAACGCCCCCACCACTAGTTGGGAGCTTTAGCATCTCAGCCACCAAAAACATGCATCCAGTGTGGGCGTCACGGGCAGTGAAGCTCCATCCAACAGACCCGAATATACTGTTGGCATGACGAAGATCAACACATGGCACCTGAAATATATTACATCCAAATAGTCCTTTGCAGATATGACTGTATACACATGGATATTGACTTATGATGTGATGATTGCAATTGAATGTATTGCGCAGCTTTAGTTTGTGTGATTCTTTATCAAACGTCTCTTTCTTTATCTCAGGTGTACACATTCAACTCAGTGCGTAAATCTATGAGTACGGTGATCAAGCTGCCTGACGGTACCTTCCGCCTCTACAGCAAAGGAGCCTCAGAGATCCTGCTGAAGAAGTGAGTGGTTATTTTTATTACAGCTGTATTTAAAACTCACTTTCATTGATTTGCTTTTTTTTTTTTCAACCAACACAGCAAGGAGACAGTTCTGAAACTGCGCAGCACAACAGACGTTAGCGATAGATCTGAAAAATGTTCTGACTGTGGTTGGACAAACAACGTGTCATATGGTCATGGAGATTATTTAAAGTGCTGTAGTGGGAAGCGTGTGAAGGAGCTGCAGGCTGACACGAGACTCTGAATAAAAGAAGACTCAGATTGTGTTCAAACTTAGTGAAAAGTTTCCATATTGAGTATAAGATGATGTCCTTCATTTTCACCCTCAGGTGCTCCTACATCCTGGATGCCAACGGAGAGTCTCGCACCTTTCGCCCACGCGACAGAGATGAGATGGTCAAACAGGTTAGGCTGATTCATGGGAGCATATGTCATGAATCAAACAGCTATACATAAATAGTAATCTTTACTCTATATTCCAAGAAAGTAGTTGTAGAGATCTAGAAAACAATAAACAATAACTGCGAGAGCCAGGCTGATAAACCCTCCCTAAACTTTGATTGCAAACTGTTTAAGGCAGGCTTGCAGATCACATAAATAATTTAAATGAAATTTAAATTACTGGTATATTTTCGTCTAGATTTCACTTTTTTTATTACTTTTTTGTTAACTACAAAAAAACACATTGAGATTGTACAACAGTACGGCAATTCTAAAAAATATGACATTATACAAAATCAGGCCTTTTTCCGATCACATAAGTCAACCACTTTGACCAGTAATCCTCAAATATATCCATCTCCAACTTCAGTTTAAAGGTAATCCTTTCCATCTTGAAAATATTATGAATCTGATTTATCCACTCATTTAATGTAGGTGTTTTCAAACTCAACCATTTTCGAGTTATAGCCTTTTTAGCAGCCACTAATTCACTTTTCTTTTTAAATCAAGTCCCTAGAAAGGCCAACAGCCTTACATTCTTCGCTTGCACTTGGCAAGGTGGCAAATACAAATGTGGGAGCACATTTCATTATAGTTTGGTAATGAGGCATAATAACCTTACAACAAAGCCATAATAATCTGGCTAAGACCAACAACTCTATGAGGTTTGTCTATTAAAAAGATTTTGAGATTGTTAGACTTAAGTAGGGGAGGCCTACAGTGCTTGATTGTGGTTGTAATTTTTTGGTAATTTTGGTTGACCGGCCAATCTTCCAGGTTTTCACCATTTGTGGATAATATCTCTCACTATTGTTCCTTTTAGTCCAAAAGCCTTCAAAATCCCTTTCTAGTTTGATGTCAGTACCTTTGTTTCTCATCTGTGGTTGAATTCTGTAGATGTAAAACATGTGATTATTCACGTAATTCATAATTTGAAAACTGCTTTTTGCATTCACTCAAGTTATTTTGTCTTATATTGAAATTTGTTCGATGATCCAAAACATGAAAGTGTGACACAAAAGCAAAAATAGAAAAAATCTGTAAAGGGGCAAACATTTTACTGTAAAACACATGTGCATATTGCTTTTTTTCCAGTTTATGTGCTGCTTAGGTTCTGATGTTTGTCACCATTTAAACAAATTTCACCTCCTCTCTTGTGTAAATATTGTTTTATGAGGCAAACATCGTCCTTTTGGTCCCAAACTTTCACATTTTATGCTTCAAACATAAATAAGTAGGGTTTTTTTTCTATACCCAGACATTTAAAAGCTCAAAGACTCCTGAGGGAGTTTTTGCATCCTGAAAGTGTCATGATAACCTTACAGTTTTGTCACAAACATTTACTGTGCCATTAAGTTCTGCTAAGTGAGCAATCTTTTAAAGTGAATTTTGTGCACTCCTGACTCAAGCTGACTCAGTCTTTTACGTTAACACTTTAGGAATCCAAATTTGCACTATATTGCTGCATGAAATGTAAACAAATGTAAAGAAAAATCTGACATCAGCCCTTGCAGCCTTACATGTATTACAAAACTTGTGACAAATCAAAAGGCTTTGCTCAATCAGCTTTATTGCACTACAAACATTTTTGTGCATTTTACTGGAGTTTGCAGCCTAAGCATTGTGTAATGACTGACAGGCGGACAGATCTAAATTCGGCTCATGATGAACACAGCTTGTGCCGTGAGAAAAATAACTGCTCCTTCCACAACTTGATTCCAGCTCAGTAGTCTGGTTTGCGTTGTGGCAGCTTTATGTCACCTCCTTTTTGTGTCATACTGTGCCGTCTGCAGCAAGCTGGGGGTCTTTCCCTGCAGCTACGTCACATTGTATCCATCAAAAATACACCTCAAACCTCATTTCTGCTTTAGATAGATTGGAATTCAAATCATGTATGTAGTCAGGAGTTTGATGAGTTGAGATGATTGATGATTTTAATAATTGACTGCTAGGTCATTGAACCGATGGCTTGTGAGGGGTTGAGGACCATCTGCATTGCCTACCGTGATCTGCAACCAAGTCCTGAGCCAGAATGGGACAACGAGGCAGAAATAGTGACTGAGCTGACCTGCATCACTGTGGTTGGAATAGAGGACCCTGTACGACCTGAGGTATGTGGTTTTAAAGGCCCTTTGTAATTTTGCCGTCCATAAAATATGATTTACCATCTGTCTGAATTATGATTGACATTTTGTTTCTGCGTAAATAAATTCCTTTGACCTTTTCAAGGTGCCGGAAGCCATCCGGAAGTGTCAGCGTGCCGGCATCACAGTGCGCATGGTAACTGGTGACAACATTAACACAGCGAGGGCCATTGCTGCAAAGTGTGGCATCATACACCCTGGAGATGATTTCATCTGTTTGGACGGGAAAGAGTTTAATCGGCGAATCAGGAATGAGAAGGGCGAAGTAAGTTTGGGTCTTAACAAATTAGAATGGACATTTAAGTTCTAGCCCTGAGACATTTAGTTGAGTTTATTAAATACAAACATTTGAAACCATTCCTAGTTTCTATATTATTTCTTTTTTAAGATCAGTCATTTTCTTTCCAAATTAACTGTCCAAAACTCCTCTTTGGCTGTAGTAGATGATCAGCTGAGGGATGAAGCACCTCTTAGGTGCCATTTCAGCTCTTTGCTAGAGTTTTTTTTTCTGTTTCTTAAAGAAATTACATCTAGAGGGTGTTTAGCTTCTGATATATATATATATAGATTGTTAGTAGATCATTTTTACTTCTTAGGTCCATATGTGATGATGTTCAATGGCCAGAATGCTAAGCAGTGAAAAAGCAGCCCAAGAAAAATTTTAAAGCACTTCAAAAACTACAAAAGCTTAGAGGAAAATGTAAAGCGATTAAGCTCCTCCTCCTGCTGTCTCGATGTTCTACCCACAGCTTTCTTTAAGAAAGTTTTGCCTGTCATAATGTCTGATTTGACTCAACAAACACATCCCTTCTGTCAGGTGTTCCCCCCCCCCATTCCCTAAAAAGAGCAATTATCAAACTGTTGTTGAAAAAGGGCAATTTTAATAAATTTGTCAATTACCTCGGTACAGCATATAACACTGTTGATCACTCTATTCTATTAGAGTTCCTAGCATCCCACTTGAAGAACAATCTCAATTTGCATAACAAATTAAATCAGCGTGTTTATTTACGAGAGCATATAGATCCCTACTGAGACTTACAAAAGGCTGACATTACAGACAGGTTGGAGACTCAAAAACATAAAAGAGACCAGCATTCCTGGTGCCAGCTGAAGGTTTGGCTCTCCTAAGGTCTGAATAAGCCACAAACATTTCACAACACGTTGAAGAAAATACGTTCCTTTTAAACAGCTTCTGACGTCATCTGAAACAGCTCTAAAATTGCTAACTTAAAGTCTTCTGCTCTTAGTAACAAGATATACATGGAAGAGGGCTTTTTGGTCGTGACCTGCTATTCTTCTTATGTTAACAGAATGGGAAAAGATTCCGATGGCCATTCACCAGTCATGGTTGTTCAAGCTGAAAATTGTCTGATTGTGGTCACCAGCACGTGTTCTTAGTGTATAATGTTGCAGTTACCAACCAACCAACCAGTTACTTTGGCCAAACCGTATCTCATGTTATAAAGCTGACTGAGGGTGTTGGAGTCTCTATTTTGAAAAGTTTAAGAAAGAAGACAAAGAAAAGGCTTTTAGTCATTATAAGCAGTGATCACTATGTTCTAAATGTGTCAGAACATAGAAAACGTGAGATTTTCTGCCTGGTGGGATTCTGTGTTTGGTAGAGAGGGCTGAGAAAAGCCAATCAAGACCCAGGCAGAAGACCTAATGATTTAACTTTTATTATGAATGCCATAATTCATAATAAAAGTTATGGGGGGGGGGGGAATCCCATAAATGGAGAAAACTGGAACAGGAATTCAAAATATTACAGAACACGAAGCCAAGTAGAAGCATGTTTAGTTAAGAAGGATTAGAGATGACTTCAGGTTCAGCTCTTAATTTAAGGTATCAAAATGCTGGTTAACTTCAGCCACTGTAAATGGGATCACAGAGCAGCTGAAGAGCAGGTGTTTAAATAGGGAACAGCCCAGGTGAGAACAACCATCAACTAGCAGGGGAGGGAGAGAGTAGCAAACACATGGCAGGACTAAAATCATCACAATCTCCTCAACAAATGGAGACATTAGACCGTTGATAGACTGTTATATATTTCCTATGAATGCAAAATCCTTTTCATAAAGCTTTGTATTCATGATGCAAAGTTAGAGGAACAGTTCTGCATAAGGGATTTTCTTTCAAATGGCATAGTGTATAACTGCACTTAAATTTGACACTCCATTTTTTTTTACTGAAAAGATTTCTAAGGTTTTAATAAAAAAAAGAAAGACTGCATACTCTGAGAAACTGTAATGCAAAATGAGGGAAAATATTTGCAATATTCATCATAAGATTTCTATTTCAGCTTTGAGCTGAAGCGGCTGAATCCACTGTACTCAGTGTATGGAGTAAAAACAGGCAACATATATCCAGAATCCTTTCACCCATCCCCTACTTTAGCTTTAGAATTTGAATCTAGCAGAATTCGTAATGGGATGAATAGGTGATTAATGCTGGGCCTTTGCTTTTTCAAGGAGTGTGAATTTAAATGCACTCCCTAAAACGTAGGTGTAAATCATGGTCTCTGATTGAATGGAAGCACAGCGTCTCTCTGATCCTTGTTCCTCCATTGCTTCCTTTCCCAGAGCCCAGGATTAACAGTGATGTCTTGTAAAAGACTGAGTTGGTTCTCCTGTGTTAATCTTCATTGCATACACTTCTGTCTCGTTTACAGATTGAACAGGAGCGTATAGATAAAATTTGGCCAAAACTGCGCGTGCTGGCTCGATCTTCTCCCACGGACAAGCACACACTGGTTAAAGGTGAGGCTCGACGTTTGCTCACCAAAACACAAATTCATTTAGACATCACACAAACATTTTGAGCCTGTTTTACCCTCCTCCATGTGTGCAGGCATCATTGACAGCACTGTTCTGGAACAGAGGCAGGTTGTCGCGGTAACAGGAGACGGGACTAATGACGGACCAGCTTTGAAGAAGGCTGATGTGGGCTTTGCCATGGTAAGCTGATATATTATCATTTACCTTTAATTTTTATTTGATGTTAAAGGCCTACTATACTTACATTTATGTTAAGTTGGGCCAAAATTAATGTGAAATGGGCATCTTTTCAGGAAATGGCTAGTTGTCTTTGTGTTTGTGAGTAGAAACACC
Source organism: Fundulus diaphanus (assembly GCA_037039145.1). Taxonomy (NCBI): domain Eukaryota; kingdom Metazoa; phylum Chordata; class Actinopteri; order Cyprinodontiformes; family Fundulidae; genus Fundulus; species Fundulus diaphanus. The sequence continues at coordinate 6,293,811 of CM073129.1, read as the reverse complement.
ACAGCAGAATGATAGTAAGAACACTAAGCATAATTTTTTAGTTATTAATCTCAATTTATGTTGTTAGCAAATTATTTTATTTGTTTACAACAAAGTGAGGGAAGACAACAGTTCAGGTGTTTATAATTGTAAGTTTTGTATCTTTTTAATTTAGAATTGCGTACACAAACATAGGAATTATACAAACAAATGTTTATATGATCATTATACATCTAAAATCTACAGATGCACCAATCATAATTTTGTAGCTGCTTTACAATCTCCAGTTTTTGTAAAACTCTACCATACCATGTGGTATGGTAGAGTGCTGCACAACAGGTAAAACACAGGACGGCGGTAAAAACGACATCTGAATAAACAATAGAATCATTGTCAAACTCACGTTGTGTTTACAGCCCAAGAATAAAAGTGTGTTTTCAAGTTAGGTTTAAAAACACCAACTGAGAGAGCTCCTCTTATTTGCAGAGGTAGCTCGTTCTAGAGCTTCGGGGCCTCAACAGAACAAGCTCGATCACCTCTTGATTCCCCCTTTGATGTAGGAACCACCAGCAGCATCTGGTCAGCTGACTGGAGGGAAGATAGGGCGTAAGGGTGCAGCAGGTTGGACAAATATTCTGGTGCAAGGCCATCAAGAGACTTATAAAAGTCAAATTGATCCTAAAATAAATAGGCAGCCAGTGCAAAGAGGTTTGCGCCAGAGTGATGTAGCTCTTGTTTCTTTGTAACTGTTAAAGGTCCCACTGCCACATTTTGGACTAGTTGAAGGCATGACAAGGTGACTTGGCTATTTCCTGTTGGAATAATCCAACCAGGAGGTTATGAAAGCGTGGGTCACTGAAGAGAAAAGTATGCTTTTACTAAAGTATTAACATGGTTATCAACCATAAGGGCAACATCTATTTTAACACCTAAGTTGGTGACAACAGACCTCAAATGAGGAGTCACAGGAGAGAGATCAGCTAAGTGTAGAATATTTGGGACTAAAACATTGGTTTTATATTTATTAAAATTCAAAAAAATGAAGAGCCATCCATGATTTGATCTCACTAAGACGTCAATGACGGCTGAGGGAGCAACAGACTGCTTGAGGGGGAAATAGAATTGACAGTAATCAGCACATAAATGGAATTAAATCCCTTATTTCTGTGAAATTGTTCCCTGTGACAAAAGGTAGAGAGAAAAAGAAGTGGCTCAAGAAAGGAGCCTTGTGGCATCCCTCACAGCAGTTCAGCACAGGATGAGGTTGTGTTTTATTGATAAAAATTTTAGAGGAAGTGGGGATCAGCGGCCAGAATCGGATGGGAACAAAACAGGAGCAGTAATGCAAGTGCAGCTCTGTCTGTAGAGAGGATCTCGTTTGCTGAATCAGAGGCTCCTATCACAGAATCACTCGCTGGATCAACACCAGCAGTCTAGAATAGTACTGGAGCAGCTGTTTGGGACCTTCATATTTATGATGTAGCAAAATATGTAATAGGCTTTTCACATTTCATTAAAACATAGCTGAAAAACATCCATAACATTCTGTTCCATTTGTGAATCGCAGCTAATTTGCAGGTGAAGCTGTAAACTAGTGATTAACTTTATGAGAAAGACGTCTGCATTGGTTGAAGTGATCTTTCACTCATGTCACATCACTGTCAGCCATAAGAGAGTTCTGAAATAGCTTGTTTGTTGAATTTTGATAGACGATGCATTCAGTGATAGAAAGGGGTTAAGGATTTTTTCCCCATTACTGTTGTGTTGTTCTTTTTCTTTTTACACAAGATGGTCAAAAATACGTAGGGCCCTGACACTGCCAGTTCCTCAGTCCATGCTCTTACTCAAACCAATTGGCAGCGCTTAGAGGCAGAACAGCAGGATATGGAGACAGTCGCACTCCAAAGTAATTTGGATGCTTGAACGCTTGCATGAATCATGTCATGAGTAGTGTTCCTCTCCCTCTGTCTCAATCTCTGCCAGGGTATCGCGGGGACAGACGTGGCTAAAGAGGCGTCCGACATCATCTTGACTGATGACAACTTCAGCAGCATTGTCAAGGCAGTGATGTGGGGACGAAATGTCTACGATAGCATCTCCAAGTTCCTGCAGTTCCAGCTCACGGTCAATGTAGTGGCTGTCATCGTGGCCTTCACCGGGGCCTGCATCACTCAGGTGGACAGATTTCTAAATATTCATACATGCTGACACATTCCTACACATGCACACACACTCATACATTATACAGACACACAAATGTCACACCAGTAAACATCACTCACCTTATATCTACTAAGACAAAGCAAAGCATGAAATGCTTTTATTGCATTTTTAAAACTGCCTTATGTAAGCAAGTGATGTCCTGACACTTGCGGAGATTCACATGCATTGACATAGAGGGAATATCAAAGTGTTAAAGACATGCTTGTATATTATTTTTTGCTTAAACTGTGATTGAATGAGATTTAAATACATATTGTGTTGACAGACAGAGGACCCAAATGCAAAACTTGCTGGAGGTCAAGGAAGACTGCCTTTACTATGAATCAAAATGGCAGAGACTTATGACAGAACGCATAACGTGACAAGTAAAACCATAAAAGCATCAGTCAAAACACCTGAATATGCAACATAAGCAACATAACAGAGAGCAGCAGGGATGTCACGATACATCCAGCTAAAAAGAGGGTACAAAATGAGATTTTATCAATGTTGTTAGAGCAAACGTTTCACACATCACAAGCTATGTTTGAAAGAGTCTGTAATTGGTGTACAATCTTCCAGTTCCTGGTTTGTCTGCTCTGTCATTTTTAAGTTGAATGCCCAAAAAGATTGAAAATGCTTCTTCTTATATTTTCACAATTTGTTCAATGCTCACGATGTGTTCAGTCTTAAACTTCTCAGGAAGTGTTTTTGGCCACTATATACAACGACTAGTATATAATATACAGTATATACATATATATACTGTATTTATATATATAAATGAAGTGTGAGAATACTATGTTGCTTCTGCCTCTATATATTATCCATGTGCATCCTGAGCCGGTGTCTCTCAAAAAAAAAAATTCACCATAGTAACACGAGGCGACAATAAAGATTCTGGATTCTTATTTACGTAATAATACAATAACCCAAAACAATAACAAAATAATTCTGACTTCAGGACTGCCTTATTTCTCAATTACATAGATTTAACAATGTGTCAAAAACGTTCCTCGGCATAGGGTTAGGGTTAGGGTTAGCTGCTGCAGGGTTGTCTGCTGCAGATCCATGACGGTAATCTCCAGTTTCACCACATCCCAAATGTGCTCTGTTGAATTGAGATCGGGTGACTGTGGAGGCCTTTGGAGGACAGTGAACTTACAAAAGAAAAACAGTTTTGTGACATGGTGCATCATCCTGATTAAAGTAGCCAACAAAAGATGGATATAAAGGATGCACATGGTCGGTAATAATACTCGGGTAGGCTGTGGTGTTTAAATTGTGCTCGGTTGGTACTAAGGTCATGCGTGATACAAAGGGTGCCAAGAAAATGTCCCTCACACCATTACGCCACTGCATTATACATGTCAGGATATATCCATGTGTTCATGTTTTTGCCCCTACCATCTGAATGTTGCACCGGAAACTGAGACTCAACAGAGCAGTCCATGATTTTCCAATCTGTTACTGTCCAATTTTGGTGACTCTGTTGAACTGTGTGAACAGTTTCCTGTTGTTACCTGACAGGATCTTCTGTTTCTGTAATCCATCTGCCTCAAGGTTCAACGTGTCGTGCATTCAGAGCTGGTCCTCTGCGTACCTTGGTTGTAACGAGTGGTTATCTGAGCTGCTGTTGCCTTTCTATTATTTCAAACCACTCTGCCCACTCCCCTGAATTTCAAAAGGGTGTTTTGTTCATACAGCTGCTGCTCACTGGATATTTTCTCTGTAAAAACTTGGAATGGTCGCGTGTTAAAATCCCAGTAGATCAGCAGTTTCTGAAATACTCAGACCAGTTCATCTGGCACCAACAGATATGCAATATTCAAAGTCTTTTAAGTCCCCTTTCTCCCTCATACTGATGCTTGATCTGAACTTCAGTATGTCATCTTTACCACATCTAGATATCTAGGTGCAGTCAGTTGTTGTCATGTGAAAGACCCATTAGCTTTTTTGAGCACAAGCAAATGAAAATGTGTGCCTAATAATGTGGCCGGTTAATGTATGGCCATGCAGGATAAAGTGAACAAATCAAAACTCAACTTAACAAAGGTTAAAGCAAAACCAGTGTTCTGCATGAATTTCCATCCATCCATCCATCCATCCATCCATCCATCCATCCATCCATCCATCTATGTTTAACGCTAAAATGGCAGACTCTTCCAGAGGCAAATGTCCAGAGTACTCAATGCTTCTTTTTGCTACTAACAGTAAAAATACAGAACTTTACTATGACTTTGTGGCAGATATTTCAGCAGCAGGAAGCGAGAGTGCAATCTGCAAAAACTAAATGCTGTATCCCTGCACTCAGTGAAAAAGAAGTGACAGAGTTAAAGAAACGGACAGCCGCAGATCTTTGAGAACCATTTTCATTGCGGTATGATTTGTGACACAGTTCTCTCAATGAAAATGTCTCTGCAGGATTCTCCTCTGAAGGCAGTGCAGATGCTTTGGGTGAATTTGATCATGGACACATTTGCCTCCCTTGCTTTGGCCACCGAGCCCCCGACTGAAGCCCTGTTGCTACGAAAACCCTACGGTCGAAACAACCCGCTCATCTCTCTCACTATGATGAAGAATATCCTGGGCCACGGAGTATACCAGCTGGTCATCATCTTCACTCTGCTCTTCATAGGTACAGAAATACACACACTGTCTTTGTGAAGACATTTAACCAAATAATGCATCTTTAACTAGATTAATAATCCCATCTAACTATATCAACACCTAACAAATCTAAAGATACTTGCGGTTAATAGAAAGTTGTCCTGGAATAAGTGAATATGACAGCAAGTGGCCAAAGCGTTCATGCTTTCAAACAATTCCCCAGCTGCCTGAGTCTCACACTAAAGTTAGTCCACAAAAGGAAATGCTTACAAGTTCAAACATGGACATTGTTTGTGCAACTGAAAATGTCACTTTCCTTTGAATAAAAAAGCAACAGAAAATAATTCTGGCTTAGTGGAGACGCACACAAATACACAGTCAGCCTTAGCAGTTGTCTGACTCACCGGATGTCTGCTGTTGGTAATTGGCCTGCTCATACTTGTTTGAGAATGCTCAAACGAACAGCTACAGGCAACATGGCTGTTTTTATTATAGTTCTCTTCAAGTTAGCATAAAGGACTTTTTCTGTACATAGCACTTCAAGGGCAAGATAATGTTCAAGGACAACTAGAAAATCAGCAGAAATACAAAGTTATGTGCTTTATTAGTGCAGAAAACTGCAGAGAATCTACTCTTTGTTGGAGTACTCTTTGTAGGAGCCAGGATGTTCTCTGATCTTTTAAAGTGGCCTCCAAAAATAGTTGTCCGGGGTTTCTAAAGCCATCTTAGAATTAAGGTGCTTTTTAAAAACATTGTAACCCAGTTTGTCACCCTGACCACTGAACTAGGTTCAGGTGCTGTGTATCTAGCAGCCTGTTGCAAAAAACTCATTTCTTTCCTTCTCTTCTTTGTCTCTTCCATCTATATATCTGCTATAAATAAAATGGTTCCACAAACAAAGGTTAGTATTTTTTTTTGCACTACAAAGGTGAGCTGTTAGCTGAATACATTTCCCAGCATTGAGTGTAAAAATGTTTTTGCACCACATGATCAGTATCTGTAAACCATGTTTTTAAGAAACAGAAAAAAAATGGACACATGACTTGCATGATACAAGTTTGTGCAGTCGATCACCTATGTATGCCACGTTTTAGCTGTTATCTAAAATCTTATTTCTGTTAAACTATGTCTTTTTCAATATTTTTTTTTTCACAAATTCAGGTAAAGAAAAGGGAGCAAATTGTGTTTTTGTGACAGGCTGCTGGTAAAAAAGTGCTTAAAGATCCAATTTAAAACTGGTCATTTGCTTAGTTACCTATTGCGTATAGAGCGAAAACTGGTTCATTTGTTTAGTTTAGGACCGTTTTTTTGGGTTAAAGATTCACAGGTGATAGTTAAATGACTTAGCAAGCATTTAACTCCCATATCCAAAAAAGCATTTATCAGAAAATGGTTGCGCTTTGGACTGAAAAAGAAGGAAAAAGCAGCTAAAGTCCAGAGCTAAAAACCAAAGACCACTTCGAAAGATTAAAGAAATCTGACACCATGGAGTTCAAACAAGGGGTCGATCAAGGCTCTGGATCAGAAGTGTATAGCTACACAGCGCTCTAGAGATGGGCCTTACTATACTTAGCTTGCCAAGCTAAACTAGTGTTGAGACGCTAAACTGTTACACAGAACGCTAAACACATTTTCTAAAAAGTGCAGCAGAATGTCTTTCCTCTTATTACCTGTCTTTCATCTGCTGTTTACCCACCAGGCGAGCGCATGTTCAACATCGACAGTGGTCGCAATGCACCGCTCCACTCCCCTCCCTCTGAGCACTACACAATCATCTTCAACACCTTCGTCCTCATGCAGCTTTTCAACGAGATCAACGCTCGGAAGATCCATGGAGAGAGAAATGTCTTTGACGGCATCTTTGCCAATCCCATCTTCTGCTCCATTGTCTTGGGGACCTTCGCAGTGCAGGTCAGATTAACCCTTTCATGCACATTCAATGGTTAATAAATGTATTGTAATACTTTGTCCTTAGTAGTGTTTTGCTTTAATTTGAAATTCTATTTAATTTATTTTCTGTTTATTGTGAAGCACCATTCACAATAAATGTCATCTCAAGGCAAAAACTTAATTGAATCCAATCATACACGCAGGTTCCAACTCAAGTACGAATGTTCCAAATTGATCCTAATAATCAAACAATGCAATCAAGTTCAGTTTATTGTTGAAATTGGTCAAAAGATTTTCTTTTCTAAGGAAATCCAGCAGATTGCATGGAGTCACTGACTTGCTGCACTGACTCCTGCTGAATGAGCATGTAGCCACAGTGGACACTTGCAATGTCGCTTGTATGGTGTCATTGACTTTGCAGCAATCCCTCATACCAAGCATGCATGTAATGACAGTGGAAAGGAATTCCCTTTTAAAAGAAAGAAACCGCCAGCAGAACCAGAACCAGGTTCAGTGTGAACGGACCATCTGCCATGATCGACTGGGGGTTAGAGAAGACAGAGCAGAGACACTGAAAAGAATGCAGAAGCACTGATCTAGGAGTACTTTCTATGTTAAAAAAGTAAAATGTTAATGGCAGTTGTAACTTCTTTAGTGGCTTCAACTACGAGAGGAACAGCTAAGCAGAAAAACTCCAAGGCGGTTTTCAAGTCTATATGATGAAAAAGAGCACATACAGTTCATAATAGCAAAACCTCAGCCAATGTCTGCCGTGCTTTTTGGACTATAAATCACTCCGGAATATAAATCGCATCAGTCCACAACAGGCTGAATAACATGAAACATACTTGGGAGGTTGAATGGGGTAAATTAGCATAACAAGCCAGCAACTCCAACTAGCAAGTTACCGGCAGGGTTTTCACCACATTTCATCATAACGGGCCGTTACGCTGAAAGTTGTCAAAATTATGCTGAAATTAGACCGCGAACATAACGGTGCTATGTGCTAAGATAGCAGTATGACACAGATGTTTGAGAGCAACATAGAAAGGTCAGTAAAGCTCTTGAACGGGCATCAGCAAAGTTGTAAACTGCCTGGACCACTAAGCTAATGGTCGCTGATATTAGCTTCACAGACAGCACAATAACAGGGTTCTGTCATGATCTGGGCTCCCCTTTCGAACTGCACCACACAACGCTCCGCTGCGCGACTGATGCTGAAACAGCAAAACAACATACAAACATGTGTTCAGTCTTTGTTGTCTAAAAGTTGATGCTTCCATTATTTTTTAAGGAGTACAGGAACAGCAAGTTTTCACAAGCCTAGAGAGCCCTCTTGTGGCTATAGGTGGTAATGTTTACTCCTTGGTTCATGTTGGTCAGTATGAATTACCATTTTAAACCGTTACATACTCCACACCTCACTATACGTTGCAGGATCAGCCAAACTGTGAAAAAAGTGCAACTGATAGTCCAGAAAATACGGTATGTATAGGAGATAAACATTATCCTTGCCTGCAAGTTGAATTCTTGTGGTGTTATTTGTGCATTCACAAACAGGGGCGGAGCTAGAGCGGCCGGGGAGGGGGGTTGGGGGAATGGACCCCTTAAAATCTGATTGGCCACTCAAGGCGCCAACCTCTAAGAACTACGGGATGAAGAAGTGGAGACAGAAAGAATGGAGTCTAAAAGGAATATTGGGAACAGAGGGGAAAAGCACTAAATCGTGTCTAATAGTGTAGAATGTCACACGGAATAAGTATTGAACATGCTTGCTAAAATCAATGTAATACAGTAGCACCTCTAATGTTTGTGATCCGAATAAAAACAATGATTATGTTGTGTTTCTAGAATCAAGAGGTCAAAGATATGGTACATAGCGTTAAGGGCCTACTGTTTTGAGGTCACATGATGAGTTGAAAAAAATCTAGTAGTTTTGTAACCATTGATGTAATATGTGGGCTCACTGATTTATGATCCACGGGCTGACCAATCAGAACGTGAAGAGCTAGTTTTTGGCTGTGTACTTCCGCTGTGACTGAGTGACAGTCAACACGTTGGGAAAGAAATTTGAGAGAGGTGCTCATAAAAAAATAAAAACTTGTTAGGAGCTTCAAGAATTACTAGACACTACACCCAATTATTATGATTTCAAGGTAACTGAATTTCACACAAAACCAGGATTGTGTGCTATATTTATTGACTTCCAGCACCCTGTTTAGGTTTTTAAAATTTTTAGTTGTGCAATGATTTAAAAGGAATACGCATTTGTCTGTTCCCTTACCTAGAATATACTGCAAATCTTGTAAAAATGAACCAATTGATGTGGTAGTGGCACAGGGGTAGCACACAGCCCATGTACAGAGGCCTTAATCCCGACCCGGCTGACCCAGGTTTGTCTCCGGTCTGCGGTTCTTTCCCGCATATCTTCCCTTTCTCTCTCAGGCCCCTTTCCTGTCAGCCTCCTTTTGATAAAAGAACCACTAGTACCGTAAAAAATGGATCGGTGATATCTGGCATTCAGGCCATGTCACTGTAGCTGTGCTGTTTAAATGGTGTGTACGCATGTCTTTGCGCAGGCATGTATTCTTGTAAATAGATCTGAGGGTATGTGGAGAAAAAGCTTCTACTAAATAATTTTAATTATGACACTGATAATTTGCTGCCATCATTCCAGTTTGTGGTGCAGTAAATGGAAAAGGTTTTTATGGGAGGGCCTGCTAGACTCCTTAGCCTACCAGTAGGTTAATAAGTACATCTATCGACTTTATAACCTTAATTTATCACAAAAAGTTTTAAGAATAAGAATTTAAGAATAATATATATATATATATATATATATATATATATATATATATATATATATATATATATATATATATATATATATATATATATAATTGTAGTCAGTACACCTCCAAACTTCATCTGTGCAGTCAGATCATCAGGATTATGAGCCAGTTTTAGTTCTGCTCGGACATGTCGGGACGGCAGAGACCCGCTGACAGCCTGCAGTCTCACCGGGGAGACCAGCCCCGCTGCTGCTGCCTGTTGGCGGCCAGACCACCTGTGATCTCCCGCAGACTGGATCTGTTAGTCACAACTGAAAAGTCACTATAAAGCGTTTACTACGTTCATGTTGAATCTGCATATAACAGATATAAAATGTGACAATCTTTGCTGGATGTTTTCTGTGTTTTGTGTTAATTATAAACTGTATTGCCACAGTGTGCATGCGTGTGTGTGTGTGTGTGTGTGTGTGTGTGTGTGTGTGTGTGTGTGTGTGTGTGTGTGTGTGTGTGTGTGTGTGTGTGTGTGTGTGTGTGCATATGTGCGTGGAGCAGGCTCGCTTTCCATGGCAGGGAAAGAGGAGACCTTCTCTGCCCGTATAGCCTTTAACCCTAAAAATAATTTTGCTGTGATCAAAAGTCTGCAACACTGTATTTAAAAACTGTCCTGTCGTTCCAGCCATGGCTGAGGAAAAAGTATACTCATAAAGCTCTAAAGATCAGTCTCGTCTCCCCTCCACTTCTGTCCCACCCCCCACACCACTGCGGTCCCAGCGTTGCACGGGCAGAAAGAAGCTGTGCTTTATTTTTATTTATTTATACCAACAGGAGTAGAACAGAGTGGAGCCTGGTGGTGAGAAGTAGGGTTAGGGTTGTGTAAAAGGGGCTAAGGGGATGTAATGCCATCAGCTGCTCCTTGTCCTCCCGTTTCTCCGGAGTCCAGATGAGAGGCAGCATGAGAGTGACAGGTTATGTATACAACTTCCCTGCATTTGTCTGTTTGACTGCTGTCTTCTTGCTGCCATTCGCTGGACTGTGGGACACCAAAGTCTGGGGCTTTAAATCCTGGGCTGGAAAGGGGCTCTTGAAAACCTTGGTATTATCCTTGATTCTACCATCTAGTTGGAGAATCATTTTTAAGAATTAATCAGAAGCTGCTTTCTAAAGCTAAGGAACATTTACAAACTTTTAAAATCTAGTGTCAAAAGCTGAGTCAGAGATGATACTTATTTCATTGTGTCCTTATTATTTTAAAAGGCTTTTTATATGTTTGAAAAAGAAGACCGTGACCGTTTCCAGTTGGTACAAAACGCTGCAGCAGAACATCAAATGGACAGCACATTGCTTCTGTTTTAGCCTCTTTACACAAGACTTTGGCACAATTAGAAATCCCTTATAAAACCGTACCATCAAGCTGCAGCCTGCAGTATGTCTCTGACCTTTTAGAACTACATACAGCTTCAAAGGCTCCTAGTTCCACAGACAGATCTTCAGTCAAGGGGAGAGAAATCTTTTAGAGTGGTGGCCCCCAGGTTGTAGATTGGGTTGCCTCTATCTTTACACAGTCTTGGTTCTGTTTACGCTTTTAAGAAGCATTTGGAGAGTCATTGTTGATATCCTGGTTTAGCACTTTCACTAGTCCCTTTCAGATGATTCTTTCAGTCTATGATCTGCGAGTGTTGTTTATGCCTTGAGTTCAGCTGAAGGATGATCACAAGGCAACCATGGAGCTGACCCATAGTGGCCATTTAATGTAAGGGTAAGATGAGATCACAGTACAAGTGTGACCCAGAAAATGTAATCAATAAAGGGGATTAATCTTAGATGATTACTGTAGAATTATTACCTGATTTTAGTGATCAATCAATACTGTGAAGTTGATTTTATTGTTCAAATTGGTTCCAACGCTCTCTAAGAAAACCCAGCAGATTGAATTGAGTCCTTCCTACCTCCTTATCTTTCATTTTCTTTTCTTTCCTTGTGTCCTTTCTTTTTTTCCAATTCCCATTTCCCTTCCCTCTGTCTTTATTTTCTTCCATGTGTTACATAGTTGAAACCCAGCTTCTGTTATAAGTCTCTGCCATAAACTCAGTGTGATTGCTGTGTTTTAAAATGAATGCTAAGCACGCGAAGACCGGAAAATTGGTTTTGAAAAAGTACATCATTTTCACATGACAAATGGTTGTAACCCTGGTAGCAAAATTAAAATAGCAGTAAATAAATGAGAAAAACACATTTGTAACTTTGTATATTGTTTTTTACATTATTTTAACTGCACTTGGAATAATTGCTGCTTTTCTGTTCTAACTTATATAATTCATATTGTTTTGTGCATTTTTTTGCTATACATGTTTGTGTAATTACCATAAAACTGTGGTGTTCTTATTAAAGGTCGTCATATAGTGAAAATCTTCTACTAGACCATCCTTATTCACTATATGCTCACACATAGCTTTAACAATCTACCATATGTTCTAAGCAGGATTTTGACCTGAGACTGGCTGGAACAGAGAGAAATATTTAATCATAACACTGTTCCTCTCTTTAAAGTATTTCACACAGCTCAGAGAACAGCATTACATGGTCACACACTTGAACAATAAAGCCAGGGGCTTACAGGGATTAAAAAAACGAGGATGTATTTTCTGTTTTATAATCATTACAGTAATGACTCCAGCGTGCGGCCGTGCTGGATGTGCCGGTTTACCTCAGGTCATTGTGTTTACATGTGTGACAGTGATGACATTCTCCTTGCTTGTGTTTCTGCTGCAGATTGTGATCGTGCAGTGGGGAGGGAAGCCCTTCAGCTGTGCCCCTCTCAACATCGAGCAGTGGCTCTGGTGTCTATTTGTGGGAGTTGGAGAGCTTCTCTGGGGGCAGGTAAGAAGCTTTTCAGCCTGCCGTGTCGTACCACAGGCAGCAGCCTCGAGTTCTGTCAGATGAGACCAAGATAAATATTCGTAAAGCTTCTCTTCCATCAGAAACCTCCTAACTAAGCTTAAAATCTTCTTGCAAGGAGTCTTATGCCCCTTTTCAACATGCTCCATTTGGCCTGGCTCCACTCGGTTCCACCCACATTGTGAGCTTTCCGATCACAGTTTTTCTCCTGCTCGGTTGGCTTTTTTCTGCCCTCTTCAGCAGTTAGTACGGCCGGAGCTGAATAGGGCAGGAATGTGACTGCCGTTTACTGGTTGGCCGAGGAGAAACAAGGTTTTCTCTGAGAAAGTCCAGGGAAAAGTTAAACTGGAGAGCGATGACGTTAATATTAAGGATCGCCATGAACGGAGTGGGTCAAACTGAAACATTATTTTACTATTTACAAACCATAAACCACATCTGAAGGAAAGAAAAGAAAACAAAAAGGACATCTTCGCTTTCTTAGTTTTATTACAGGCACACTTTGTTTAATAGCCTAAATCAGATCCGCCAATTTACTAAGATTTCCCTCATTTTACACACTCTGAAAGCTCTTAAGTTTTGTCTCTAAAGAGTGTTTGATTCACAATGTTCACTGCAGGCTGTGAACATGCAGCCTATTGTGAATATTAACAAATCACTTAACACCCCCCACCCTGCTCTCCTATACACAAACAAGCATGGACTAACATTAAATATGTGAGATGAAAGCTAAATGTTAACTAGCATTAAAAAAAATCTGTACCACCAGCTCTGAAGAGAAAGGTTGTGGACTTTTGCACATTCTGAGCTACATAATGAATTAATATAAATGTACACTTTATTCCCACTGTTTACCATAGAAGGATGTCAGGTTCTTTTAAAGATTCAAGGCTGACCTTATTCACAAGGAGTCCAGGATCACTCACTTCCTCTGTAATTAAACTAAATCCTTCTTAGCAGTCAGCTGCTTCTTTCTGCATTCTGATGAAGCTCATTTAGATTTAGACCTCTGTGACTCTCATTCCCTGATGTGATTTGGAGCACCCTAGCCGCACACGTTAGAACAGGTGAAGTTACAGTGATGTAAATCCAAGAGTTTCAGCCACAAGTTCATCTAGTTCCAGGGTGCATGGAGAGGCCAAAAGATCTGGGGAGGAGAAGATTCCAACAACACTTGAAATCCTGAGGAAACCATTTATTATATATATTAGTTTCCTCAGTTTTAGCTTATCAATATTTTAAATGTTAGATTCTAAATCACTGCAGAAATAGATTTACATTCGTTGCATGGAACAACATATTCACTTAATATATGGCACGATCACAATTAATTATTAAGTCCATATCTAAAGCATAAATTATTCAAACTATATTTCTCAATTAGAAACAGTCTGTGTGCATGACAGAGAAACTCTGGCCTTCGGTTTGGAACAACCTGAGGTTTTAGGATTAACTCTGTGAAGATATTATTCTGGCTAGAACTAGAATACTGGAGATGACATTATGCGCATGACATGATGAGAAAAAAGAAAATAAATGTCACACCTTGATGGTTCAGTAATAACTGTGGACAATTTAAAAAGTAAAGAAAAATCCAGTCTGACCCAGCAGTCCAGTATTTCATGCTGAATACCTTCATGGTATTATGAAATTTTGGGACAGTCTTATAGATGCCAGCATTTCTTTAATAAGATCAGCTGAGAATATAATCGCGGCACAGTTTAACATGCAGAGTATTAGTAACTCATTGTCATTTGTTTGGGAGGTGAAGCCTTCTTTCCCTGATCAACTCCAAGCACTAAGAAGACAAGAATTAGTCACCCTCAGTCAGGATTACAGTCCAGAAGTAGAAATGCAGCACATCAGAGAGAGTTACAGAAGTAATGAACAAGGAGGATTACCTCTGTAAACCTGAATTAATTGCATAGATTTGATGTATTTATAAAACCCCTGAAAGTTAATGTTTTTATTTTTTAATGGTATACCTAGGTACATATAAGAATGTTGACATTTGTGCCACTGCCAATACATTTGACGGTTTATGTATTTAAATAAGGTATAATGACTTTTGTAGTTAGTGTGTAAAATTTGGAGATGTAAAGCACTTTAGTCAACGTCACTTACTTTCATAAATCTACCGGTAGTTGAATAGATAACATTTTGACTGTTTTCCTCTACATTGACATTTGGCCATTTTTCTTTACTGAAGCCCTAAACCACCTAGAAGTCCTCTGGCACTTTACCATTTAAAGGAGTACGATATTTACTAAAAGAAATCAACCTAAATCATTCTCATTTGTCACCTGGGAAGGATGTAACATTCTCTATAAACAATCGGTCCTCTCCATCAACAATGTCTTAGTCACGTTTTTCTCCTTTCAAACCTAGAGGTACGGTCCAGAATTACTTCGGTGCAGTGTGTAGCTGTTGTTTACTTCCTGGTTACTGAGCTAATCATTTGAGAGTTCCCAGAGTTCCCAAAACAGAGTGCAGCATTTGGTATTTTATCTTGGCAAAAGCCTGCAAACAATGAGGCCAGTAAGAGAAGCGGACCAGAAATAGAACAGAGTATATCATTATATACCTATCCTGTGTAAGCAAAAATTCAGAAGGGTTTCACAACAGCAACAGAACCGTTTAGAAATGGCAGGCTGTTGTTTGTGTTGTTCCGATTTGAACCACTAGGTGTCATTATTACTTGTTGTTCCTTTAAACCCATGTTATTCACAAACTGGCAGGGCCCTAATATGGCTGTATCTGAAATTGCCTGAATTTGCCTTGAGAATAACTAAACTGATTGTTGTAATACCAACAAATGTGGCTCCCAGGTGATTGCCACGGTGCCAACAGAGCGGCTGCCATGTCTGAAAGAGGCGGGACTTGGCCTGGAGCCTGGGGAGGAGGAAGGGGAGGAGCTGGCTGAGGATGAGGAGGAGATTGACTGCGCAGAGCGGGAGCTGCGTCGCGGACAGATTCTCTGGTTCAGAGGCCTCAACCGTATCCAGACTCAGGTACCATTTGACAGCACCTCCAGTTTAAACTGTAACCATTACTTTCTCACAGGAGCACATACGGACACAGACACATTTCAACCTGAACTTTCACTCGGTCATGACACATGTGCAGCTTGTTTGAGGTGAATTACAGAAAAATGTGGAACGTGCCAGAGCATTTTAGCGTGCCTAATGTTTGCACTACTTTTGTTAAGGTGCTTAATATATTAATGCAAATCATGCAGCAACATTGTTCATGAAATGTAGCACTACCCAGATAAACTGCCAGTGTCATGGTCTTCTCATGCTAACGGAACAGACTTTTGTAAAGAGAAAAAGAACTCCTTTGAATTATTGACCCGTTTTAACAATTTTAAGGTTTAAAAAAGTTTAAGGTCTTTATCTGATTTGTTCTTACTCTTCAAAAGTCAGGCTATATCATCCAGTCTCTGCTGTTCTTCTGACTTGTGCCAAACATAATGATTTATTTTCTCTCTGACACAGCTGACATTTCTGTTCTACCCTAATCCTCTCAAAATGGCTTTCTCTATCTTGGGATTGGTACCTTAGAAGCACATGGTCACCATGAGGGGGATAAATGGTGTGGTTTCTTATAACTATATGTGTGTGTGTGTGTGTGTGTGTGTGTGTACGTGCAGTATATGTGGAGGCTAATGCTTAGAATACAATTTGCTTGAGTTTTTTGTGACTATCTCAGTCTCATATTAAAATGAACATTTACCTGCATGGACATGAGCTCCTCTCAGAAGACCGGGCCAGACTCTCTGCTTAAGTGCCTGCCTCATAAATGGTCGGTTTTCAAAAAGTCAGAACACAAAAGTACACAAATAGACAGTTTTAAAGCACTGCTATGTTTTTGATATTTTCCGCTTAAGCAGTCAGATTTTCTTGTACTCTTTTAAAGTACTTTTAAAGGGGCCTAGTCACGTTACTCTGGTTGCATACAAAGGTTTTCCGATTAACTTATCACACCCTGTTGGCTAATTATATTTTATTTCTGTGCTTTATGCTTTGTTTTTGCTCTGTTTATTTGTAAATGAAGCGTTTTGGTGTATATTTACAATAACAAAAACACATGACCAGAAGTACGATATTGCACAAGTCACACAATGAGTAAACAAGAAGAAGCAATGGAACCCACAGAAATATATGTGACATTATAATGAATAAATACAATCATAAGTATATGTTCATTCTTACACGTCTGGTTTGTACATCTGGTTTGTACTGTGAATCAGTCAGTACAATTACACCTAGCACATGAATGAGGCATCTTCTCTGAATCGCTCCAATATGGTAGCGACATCGACTTTCAGTTTAGCGCCCAATGAGGCATTTACGTATGATGGAGCCAAGTAAACACTACCAGGACGCATGTTTGCCGTATATTGTTTTATTTGAAGATCAATATGTGTCTTTTGTGTTTTCTTTTTATGGTCAAAATACGTGACTAGACCCCTTTAATGGTTCTTTTGAAATTATGGGTTATCCCACTTCAACATTAAAGCCCAGTCATTCATAAACAGGATAAAATCTAGTAAGACCTGGCACAAGACCTGTCAGGATCATCCTTCAGTTGATGCTCTTCAGTACACCAGTTTTTCTGCTAACAGCTCTTTCGCGATCACCTTGGTGGAGCTAAAATCCTTTTTTCTGTCGGTCAAAATGTTATCTCTGGAATTTTTAAAAATAGATTTAACTACAGAAATTGAGATAACTTGTCTTTGCGACAGGCTGCTTAAATGGATTCTTTGCTAAGTTGCTCCAAACCTGTAAACGCATCAACTATTAGCCCTTGGAGTTTACGAGCCTCTTTTTTCTGAATGATCCATATGCCAAGGTTAGGTGACTTCACAAACAAAAGAAGTCCCATTTAAAAATGGTGAGGGACTGGACTGAAAACAAGTCACAAAATTACAAAGAAAAAAAACTTTCAAAAGCTTTCAGAAAGATTGGAGAACTATTGACCAAGACCACTTTCAAAGATTAGAAGAAAATGCAGCTGCTTGGCAGGAAAAGCAAAAGGTGATTCAAGACTTCTGGACAGTCGAGTGGTCTGCAATATTTCAGTGAATTTAGTGCAAAGGAAAAGGAAAGGGAAAAAAGCTTTTCTATAATTTCATCAGGGCCCCAGTAAACCTTTCAACGGGTCCCTAGCCACGAATACTCCCCAGGCCGGAGCCTCCTGCCCTCTCTGAGTGATGCTGCTGTTTTGTCTCTGTCCTGCAGATGGAGGTAGTGAGCACATTCAAGCGAAGCGGTTCGTTTCAGGGAGCAGTGAGACGGCGCTCCTCCGTGCTCAGTCAGCTCCACGACGTAAACACTATCTCTACCCCCTCTCACGTAGCTCTCTCCACCGCAACAGCCAATACCAGCCCAGCCCCTGGGAGTGAGTTCACCGAAAGCATGCACACACATCTCCCACACACACACTACACACACATACACGCACAAATGCGCGCACACACACACAAGAACACACACACACACTTGCAAACATTCATCCACGGACACATGTAAACACTGCTGCACGGCACGTGGACTGCGGTATTTTTACTCTCTATGGTTGTGTCCCCTCCGGCTCGCCCGCTGCTCGTGTGTGTGCAATGTCTCCTCTGTTTTTTGTTTTTTCCTTCTTATTCTCCTATTGGAACAGCACCCAGTCCTGACCGGCTGTGTGGTTCTGGTCTGATCTGGACTGGTCCAATCCCAATGGCGGTCTCAGGCCAGAGTCTGTTTTGTTGTTGAGTGTTGGTTCGTGCAGGAGGCGGCGGGCTGCTCTCTCTCTCTCTGTACGAGGTCTTCCGACACAACCGGTAATCTTGAAAGGCAGATTGGAACTGATAAAAAAAGAAGAGGATTTATTTGATGTCACTGATGTCCTAAAGTTCAGGGAGTGAACGGCAGCTCCTCCTGCACCACCTATTCTTATGTTTGCATATGAGGTCAAGCGTAGTTCTTTTGGTTTTCCCCTTAACATCTCTAACAAGTGATGCCATTTCTTTACTCAAAAAATAAGACAATATACTATTGCTGTAACAATCATGTGATGACATTTTTAATAATGGTACATTATATCTCACTGCCATTGAATTCATACTCATCACCTAATGGCTTCCATATGGCTTCTCTTAAACTGTAAACCTTCGAGTATAAAAGCCCATAACTCACTGCTGTTTCTAAGAGTAAACTTAAGGCGCACTTCTCTTCTCCTCTTTCACTCTTGCTTCTTTTCTCCTACCTCTGCTGCTCTATTATGTTTGGTGCTGCAATGTTGTCAACTGGTTAATCATGTAACAGTATTTGCAGCTCTGATGTCACAAGTTTGCCCCTTCCTCGGCGTCTCCAGAAAGACTTCTTTCTCTCTGTCCCAGCCTGTTTTTTTCACACTCGCTCTCTTTCTCACCATCACAGCTCTCTTTCCTCTTTATTCTTTATTTATGAAACAATACAGGTTCCCTGTGTACGGAAACACTCCTTGAAATGTCTTCTAATTGTTCATCATACGTAGAGCTGTTCTGTTGTAGAGCTATTTAGATTTTAATGGATCTAAATGCAGGCTCTTGTGTAGCGTACTAATAAGATTTATTTAGTTTTTTTTTCTTTTTTCATCCTTTTTTCCCCAATTTTTTGGATCTCACCTCATCCTTTTTGTCATCCTCCCATGTTCTTATTAAAATAGCTACCCCCTCCTCATTTTTCTCTTAATTTGTTTGAATGTCAGTTCTGCGTGCGTCTGTTTGAAAGCGTGCTAAGATGTATGTGCATCTGCAGACATATCGGCAAGCCGCAGTTTGACTTGTGTAGTTACGTTAGTGCTTGTATGCCTGTGAATAAATGTGTGCATGCATGTGTACTGTCTCTTCATTTGGTTGTCTTCATTTGCCTTCTCAGTTGCTTATCCTTACCTTCCTTGCTCTTCTCCGTCACATCCCCGCCTCATTCCACCCCACGCCGACCTTCTCCCCCCTTCCCTCCATCACCTGTAGTAGTAGAAATAGAAAGGCCAGGTCAATAGTTGTCATCCTGCACAGTCACTAGGACACACCTGGGCTTCATGTTTGGATTAAACATCCTTCACTTCACCTCTTAACAATATTATGTCATGCAAAAAATGTTCCTGTTCAGTTCTGCAAAAAGTGTGACACTTGAAAAAATACAATAAAAGCTGAAGTTGGGATGTTCAATCAGTCAAGTATGGAGTTTAGCTTCAGGTTCTGCCTCTGCCAGCTCATTGCTTGCTTTTTTAATTCTTTCACAGTAATTTAAAAGGCTTGCTACATTCAGGTCTGGACTATAACACGGTTTGCAGCCACCGTCCTGTGATTTAGATCCTAATTCAGACAAAGAAACAAGGAGGGAATGTGAAAGAGCAAGCACTAACTTTGTGTTTTATGTGACGCAGGTTTGGTTCTCTGAATCATGTTGCCAAGCAGCCTGTGGGCAAATAAAAAGCCCCATCATTCTTGTTGGTTTGAACTCTTAGAAGAGAAGGGTAGATGGAGACTTGTATTTGTATATCAGACTTGGTTATCTTTAAATGATACTTTCAGGAGAAACTGTGATAATCTTTTTAATATGAACAAATCCCTTTAAAGAGCAGAACAAAAAATGAATTCTTGCTGGTAAAAGGCAATGTGCTGTTTGTGCAACCCTGTTGTTTTATTCATTGGCAGTTGCTGGCCAGAAACTATTAACTGAATGTATAGTCTGCAGCCATGCCAGCAGCTCTGAGAGCTTTCTGATTTGGACTATGGCTCAAGTCAACATGCAAACATGCTTACAGCGCCTTGAGCCTTATGTTTAAAGCTAAAACTATTCATCGAGTGTTGCTTTGATTAACATTGGCAAAAGAGGTTCTGCTGAGACTCAGAAATAGCATTTTTGTATGAAAGTATTTGGTTCTACTTAAAAGGGTTTTCACCAGATTTTTGATCTTACAGTCATTAAAAATTCCAATTCAAATAACAATGCGCAAACTAACCACTTTATACAAGACACTCTTTCAACTGATTGCTAACACAAATAGCAAATCAGCATATCACATGACAGCAACTCCAGGCATTTAGGCACCTTCATGTGGTGGAGATGATTTGCTGTATTTCAAAGCGGGCACCAGAATGGGGGGAAAAAAGAAGTTCAATATAAGTGACTCTGAACTTGGTTGTTGGAACCAGACTGGCTTCTCTGAGTATCTCAGAAACTGGTGATCTACTGGTAGTAGAGAGCCAGAGTTTTGTGGAAGGTACTACTTTGTTGATGTCAAAGGTCAGAGGAGAATTAGCAGAATTCTGCATAACATTACAACTGATGCCCGGTTCACATGGTAAGGTTTGAAAGTTGTCGGCCAGTTTTCAAAACCTGAGAGACCCCACACATGACGATAGAAAAATCTTAGATAAACAGGTTTGCTCGTACAGTACGTGGTGTCCAGTCAAACTACAAGGCCAACACACCACACACAAACAGATTTCCCTCGGGACCATTCAGATGTCAAACAGGAAATCTCACAAAACCTCTTGAGATCAAACGTGAGTTCAGAGTAAATAAACATGGCCGACAAGGAAGAACAATGGCGATAGTTTGTGGACTGATTTAACAGAGCAAAAAATAATTACAAAAAGAAAAAACGGTTAAATGAGAGGAGACAGCTTGAACATGGACTCTACATTATAATATGAAAGTGAGTTGTGTTTTTTATCCCTCCGGGTTTCCCTCACCTTGCTTACTGATTGGCTACACGTCCTTACAACCAGACTAGATCACTCTTGAAATACCACACATGAAAGGAATATCTCCTAAGATTATCTTTAGAGCCATCCTAATAATCAGGGTGTCCTTAATATTGTCCAAAGAGGAAGATTAGGGCTAAAATCAGGCTAATTATCTTGCCATGTGAACCCGGCATAAGGAACACAGAATACAATCACTGAAAGCGAAACCTTAAAGTAGATGTGCTATAGCAGTAAAAACCCTACCAGGTGCCACTCCTGCCAGCTAAAAATAGGAAGACTGCAATTCAAACAGGCTCACTGTGTCTGGACAGTAACAACGTAGAAAGATGTTGTCGGGTGTCTACATTTCAGATGCTACGTCTAGATGGTTGGTCCAGAATTTGGCGCAGACATTCAGTGTACAGGCTGGTATTGGTGTTATGATGTGGGGATATTTTCTTGGGAATAAAGAGCAACCAGCAATCAAAGGGAGATTGACATTGGTCTTTAACACATCTGAATGTCACAGAAAAGTCAAGGAATTATTGAATAATTCTGCTACCTTTCAAGCACTGAAGTGGGACTCAACAATCACCTACAAGAAGATGATTGTTGGCCTACAAAGAACACAAAGTGATTGATCAAGTTTGCTAAAACAGATTATACCCTGGTGAGGCCACTGGATGGATTTGGTCTCGCATAGATACAAGGATGGAACAGTATACTGAGACCAGTCATCAGCACTGTGAACTTGATTATGTACAGCACGACTAAACCCCTTGCTGCTATTTTAGCCCAGCTGGTAGGTAGCACATACAGAACTCGACAGATGTTGTCTGCAAACTTTGGAACCAGAACCTGGTTCCAGAGGAGGTGTTGGAATGCATAGCTATACTGGACAAATCGTGTACATTGAGAGAGCCAGAAGCCTCCACACGTAATCCTACAGAAAACCCACGGACCAGTACCTACATTTTGAACCTCACTGCCCACTGGAACAGAAACATTCAGTCATCATAACTGTGCTATATCAGGTCAAACAGGTCCCCAAAGAATGTAAAAGAACAAGGAACACAAGAACATCAAGAAAGCACTTCCATCCTGTGGTTACCCAAACCGGGCTTATGTTTTGACGTTCAGGATTTCAAGAAAACACTTGATTTGGTCCAGTGAAATAGAAAAGAAGAGATGGAAGAAAATTTTCAATCCATTTGTGACTGGAGTATCAAAGAAACTAAAAGGGAGATTTTCATAACAGTCTAAGACATAGTCTGGTTCACTCCAAGGATAAAACACTTAAGCACAAGCACAAAAGTGTGGTTTCTGCACTGCAGCGCAGTGAAAATGTTTCTTTGCAGAAACCAAACAGTAGCTACACAAAAGGATGGGCCAACACATTAAAGCCAGCTCATTGGGTCAGAACTCAGCAGTTACACTTCAGGGACAAGGGACAGCTTTTTGAAGATGGCAATGTAGACAGTTTGGACCAGGGACACAGGTGGTTTGAGAGAGGAGTTAAGGAAGCCATCTACGCTGAACATAAAAAATAAACACTAAACAGAATAGGTGGCTCATGGTTTTTTTTTATTATTTAAGCCACTGCCTTTACTTATATTTGTTTAGTAGATCTGTACACAATGACAATACCACAGTGGGACCAGATGTACATCAAAACTTCACATCGAAATCAGAACATCTGTCTCTTCAATCAAATAAAACATTTCAAGTTGACCAGTGTTTGTTGGATGCTCAGCAGCCTCTGAGGACAGAACTTAAACATGTACAAAGCACAGCATATTAAATAAAGTCAAGACAGGAATAAAGCTTCAAAACTAAGATAATCCAGTTAAACACAAATGAAATACTTTGTTTAAAAGTAAATAAAACAGCAAACATAAGAAACTCATATTCAGTACTTTCAAAGGGAAACATAAAGTAAAGCTTTACAGTTCTGGTTATTCATTGTTGGGCCACTGAACATGGGAGGTTCTGGCTGACGTGGGTCCACAGCAGTAGACTTAAAAACCCAGCATGAACAGCAGAATCCTGGCAGAACTTCCTGTACAGAGAGCCAACCTCCAATCAGATGATGAAGATGATGTGTTTGAGCTGCTGGTTTCTATCGGAACCTTGACGTTGTTAGCTGCAGGTGCTGTCACCGTGGCAACGTTTGCAGTGGAAAGAGGAGGCAAGCTGGACAGGTTGAGCTCCAGCAGAGCAAAGAGAGTTCTGTTTGGTTCTGTTCCAGGACTTTGTCGTCTATCTCCTCGTGTGGCCGACGGTTCCTCTCCTGCTGTAACTTCCCCGGTCGGATGAGGGGATCAGAACCTGTTGGTTGGATTCTGTGCAACCCCTCTGCCAGCCTCACCGTGTTGATTCTGTCAACAATCACCACATTTCAGCAACCTGGAGCCCCTCCTTTGCCTGTTTGCTGAGTGTGGTTTTAAGGTGGAAGGTTCTGGAAATCCATTCATGAAGTTGTTCACTAGTAGCTCAGCACTGTCCTGGTACCCTGCTGCAGGGAAAATGTTTCATCTTACACATACAGTGCAGCAGTGTATAGCTCTTTAACTCGTCCGACGACCCCAAAGCACTATATTCACACACACACATTAACACCCGGACAGTGGTGAGCTATGTCAGTAGCCACAGCTGCCCTGGAGCAGACTGACAGAGGCGAGGCTGCCATACTTCGGCGCTACCGGGACCTATGACCACCACAACCAGGCAATTCAGGTGAAGTGTCTTGCCCAAGGACACAACGACTGAGATGGTCATTGTACCAGGGGAACAAACCAACTTCCAACTCCTGTGCCACTGTCGCCCACTGTCAACTTTAATGATGCTTAGAGTTACACTTCACTGTATAGATCCCTTTCAGATGACTCCATGAGGGAAATTGAATTTCCACCTGTTTTCCAAGCAGGTATAGAGATTTAATAAACATTAAACGATTAGCTAAATATAGGAAATAGAGATAAAATTAATAATATAAATAATAAGATTAATCCAGAAAAGCTATTAGTTATTGCTTTGACTAAAACCTAAAAATATGTTACGTCTAACCTTTGCTAAGAACTGAAAAAAATTTCTTATAAGTCAGACAAGTTTTCTTATAAGTCAAACAACTTTAAGAAACAAGACAAAACATCCTCTTGCGTTCTACCTAAGCATTTAGGATTATCATATCATGGATGTCTGAGAATCTACAGAGACCCTGTGAAGAGGGTTGTTCTGAGAGTGACCACTTAGGTCAATGGTATGCTGCACTCACTGAACAGAAAAAGATCCCACGTTTGGAGTTTCCAAACTTCCGGTCACCGTCAAGGCTGATCAAGCTGAAAATCATCTGCAAAACTTCAAAATGAACTTTTCTTGTTGTATTATTATTTTAAAGCCTTTAGGAATGGAGCATAGTAATAGCTGCATTATTACTGTTGGAATTTGTGTTGGTTGTTACTTCATACCACACTAAAAGTTAGTGATCCTCATTTTCTGATGACTAGGCTTTGATGCTTGGTAAATGTTTGATATTAGGCAGATTATGGCCCTTTATTTCAAGTTGCCCGTGGTTTCTTTTTGCAAGCAGGAACATAAAGACAACATATGGAGTGGGTAGGAGAGAGTGATTAAATTAAATTTTATTTACATAGTGCTAATTCATAACACGTTATCTCAAGGCAAGTTAAGTCAAATTCAATCAAATCATACAGATTGGTCAAAAAGTTTCCTATCTAAGGAAACCCAGCTGATTGCATCAAGTCTTGACAAACAGCATTCACTCCTCCTGAAAGAGCGTAGAGCCAAAGGGACAGTCGTCTGCATTGTTGATGGTTTTGCAGCAATCCCTCATACTGAGCATGCATGAAGTGACAGTGGAAAGGAAAACTCCCCTTTAACAGGGAGGAAAACCTCCAGCAGAACCAGTGTGAACAGTCATCTGCCTCGACCAACTGGGGGTTAGAGAAGACAGCAGAGACACAAAGGCACACATTGATCTGTCTCTTGCTGCAGCCTTTTGGATCAGCTGAAGGCTTCAAACTGCATTTAGTGGACCTCCTAATAGTAAAGAATTACAATAGTCCAGCCTTCAAGTAACAAATGCATGGACTAGTTTTTTAGCATCACACCTGGACAAAATATTTATAATTTTTGCAATATTCCGGAGGTGAAAAAATTAAACCCTGGAAGCTTTTTTAATATGGGATTTAAATGACATGTCCTGGTCAAAAATAACACCAAGATTTTTTACTTTATCACCAGAGGTCAGTTTAATGCCATCCAGATTAGATGATTGATTAAGAAGGTAACTTTTTAAGGACTCCGGGCCAAATATGACAACTTCTGTCTTGTCAGAATTTAAAAGCAGAAAATTTGAAGTCATCCAGGTTTTGATGTCATCCAGGTTTTGATGTCATCAAGACGTCTGTAGTCGAAGTAATTGATTGGATTCATCAGGATTTATGGATAAATATAGCTGAATGTCATCAGCATAACAGAGGAAATTAATCCCATGCTGTGATGCACTCTGCACTAATGTAACTTGTAATGGATAAATAGCAGACAAACCTTTATAGTTCAGGCTTTTGGGATAGTAAACATTAAATTGTTATCTTCAGCTCCTAAAAGGAACAAGCAGTCAAATATTCATTCTGCTTTGATTTTTCTTTGTGGGAGTCAAACCTGGAAGGATAACTAAAGGAGGCACTCAGCATTTCACATATGAATTTTTGTTAGCTGTTTAAAGCTAAGCCTTCAGAATTTTACCTTCTAAAACGTTTGTTAAATTTATAGAAAACCCTGAAAGAATTTGACAAGGCCCAATCTTGTTTGAAAACAATACAGCTCTGGTGTGGTTTTCTGTATATCCAGCACTGACACCATCACCTGTCACAAGTTATCTGATACAGAAATATCTTCCTGGATGTTGTCTTCTGTGGACTCTGCTGTATTTCTTTGTTTGTATCTTGATTTGTTAAAAACCTTCATACACAGTGAACTTAGTATGTCACATTTAAAAGGACCTCTTGACTGAATATCACTTAGCAAACATGTAGCTTTTTGCTAAACTAGAAGTGCCGTCCACTTGCTTGGAATTGACGAGGAACCACATACAGACAGACAATGTAATGACAAGGGAAAGTACATCGATAGACAGATGTGCAATAGAGAAAGGACGGGCATCAGCAAAATAACTGACATTATGTGCAGCAGGGGAAGTAATCAGCAGGACCAGGTGCAAAGCAGAGCAGAACCGTAATGAACAGCATTATAAATAAGCACCACGGAAAAAACAAGAACTGGAAAAGATTTCATTTATCTTGTATCATTTTTCATATATATTAAAATTAGTTAAGACAACATTCAAACCCTCAGCCTTGTGGCCTACATGGTTTCGTTGATATTAGTTGGTTGGGAGGCAAAATGCTAACTTTTAATGCAGGTACTGATAAAAGGTAGACTATTTATAGGTTCCCATCTACTTACATGTTGTTGTGATCCCTTTGGATCTTTAGAACTGATCTATAAATCCAGTCCCTTCATTTCCGACTGCAGTTTGCCTTTGACACGAAAGATGGTGAGGGAATAAGATGTTCAGATCAGATAAACTGAAGTCCATCTTTAGCAGGGAAGCATGAGGCGAATATGCAGGGAATCGTTCTTCTGTGGATAACAGCTCAGTCATTACCTCCTGAAACTGTGGGAAACTAGCACCATTAACCAGTCATCTACCTCAAAGCTTTTCCCTGTATTTGTGTTGCAGTTCTTGTTTTTCACACAGCAGTCTCTCATGTTGCAGAGCCTGTTTCCTCCTCGAACTTCAACCATCGTTGTTTCTCCATCATGCACTGCTGAAAGAGCCAACAGGGAGAGAGGGAGAGAAAAGGAGAAGTGTGAGAGAAATACATAACACAGCAGTCCTCTGGCCTTCAGACCTATCTGGTCACATTTTGGGCGTCATATACTCGAAAGTTTACTCTTTCCATAAAGACAAATTGAAAATAAGCGAACGTTGAAGAAGTGAGAAAGTAAAATCCTAAACCCTTATCAGTCTGCATGAGGTGTTTTTCTATCGTCCGAAAGGCTCTTTGGAAAAACAGATAAGCACTGAACCTACTGCTTGACCGTCTGTCTGTCTGTCTGTCGGTATCCATGAGCCAGAGTCATATATAGAGACTTCTTGCAGTATGACCAACTGCGGCACTGATCTCCATTTAGCTGTCTGACCATCCACCTCTCATAATCACAGTATGGATTCCTGTCAGTGTTGCAGTCAACATAAAGCTTCATCTATTTAGAGCACCTTTGGCCAAAGTGTCTCTATGTAGGGTTCTGCCTGCCTCTGCCTGTCTGTATATTTGCACTGAACTGTCTTTATTTCTTTTCAGCTCATGCTGCTTCTTTTCCTCTGTTTGGGTTTGAGGGATGGTTGCATGGACCAAACTGCCATGGCAAAGGAATGTGTTCCTGCACGCAGACACCATAAACTGCATAACCCACCTTAAAGTATACTCGTGGAACTCGTTCTGGACTGTGTGTGTGCGTGTGCGTGCGTGCGTGCGTGCGTGCGTGCGTGCGTGCGTGTGTGTTTGTGTGTGTGTGTGTGTGTGTGTGTCGTGACACAGCTCTGATTCAGCATGACCTGGCTGCCTCTATGTGACAGGGCTGACACCCAAGCTGCACTCTGGCCTTTGAACCTTCTTTCTCTAGTGATCTAACCAATCACACGCTCTTCTAACCTGCCGACTCTCCGTGATGTCACTCTTCTGTTTTGCAGTATATTTACATCTTTTACTATCCTGCAGCAACCTCATCATCGACATCATCATTTTAGTCACTCTGCTCTCCTCTGTTTCTCACTTCTTGCATGGCTGCAGAACATTTTACACATATGCATGTGTGTGTGCGTGCAAATTAAGATGCTGACTGCCTAACTGACTGACTCACTGTTTGGCTCGCGATGTGTTTTGCGTGTTTGAGCCAGCTTTTTTTACCAAACAGCCCAAATGACAGACAACTGTATGATGCATGCAGACATCAGCCACTGAGCTTTAAAATGTGGAGACCTCAGCTTCTGGTTTACTCACTACTGCAGCATGCTTCTTTCTGTGCTCTTGATGTGTGTGTAGTCACAGCTATAGGTTCCTGCCAGTTTTCTTTCTTCACTCTACATAAACTAACACACTGACCATCCTGCTTTTACTCCATTTGTGCCTAACAACCATCTCTTTGTGCATGCGTATGATGAAGTGATGTGACTGTATTACCACCCCAACACACACACTAACACACATTACCCATGCGTGTATGAAGCTTCTGCGTTCTTTGTGATAGTGGCAACTGAGTCATTCTGTTCTTTGGTGTCTGACTGATGTGTGAGAACTGACAAACGTATCATCACTCAACTAATTTTGAAACACCATTTATTTTCACTTTTTGGCACTTGTGAGACACGAGATCAGGTGGATGTTGTGTTGGCATTCAGGTGGTCAACATATCTCTCCTGTCAAGGTTACAGTTATTAGCATACTCATTTTGGGAAGTGTCCACCTGTAGAGTTAAACTTATTCATAACATGCAAAACAAAAGGAAGATGTTCTGTTTAAACATAATCATGATGATTTTCTACACAGTTATTCAAGTTATGTTGCCTTTATAAGGACACTTAAACCTCACATTGCAATTCAGGACACCAGATTTGCTTAGTTTCTGTGTGTTTCATAAATATTATTTCCAAATGATAAAACCATCTCCAAAAAAAACAAAAAACTAAATTCCAAAGCTCTTTGTTATCTATCTACATTTATATTATCTGGTTTCATGAAAAGTTGCCAACCTTGATTTGAAAAGGTTATTATTATCCAATTATCCTGCACATTTTATTTTATTAAAAGAGCGGGCTTCATCATAGAGGCTGAAATAGAGATTTTGTAAAGCCAAATTTAGGATCCAATATGGCTGCCTCCCATAGAAAACAGTAAAAGATGCAGGTGTACCCTGGTTATTAGACTGTTTGTATCTCATTAAACCGATGGCACACATTGTACAAGCTCTGTTTATCAACATGATCTTTTAGTGTTTAAGAAAATACATCAAGAGAAATAGGCAATCCGCTTTTATTTAGACCAATCGGCACCTGAATAACTATCAAATCTCATTGTTTTTACGTGTAGCAGGTAGCATTCATTCGCCTCACGTTGTGCCTTGATCCAACTGCCAACTTCAAAGACACGTTAAAGGCAGCATAGCCACTGGCATCCTGTATCTTTGACACATTAACATTAGAAATACATAAAAGGGCTTTAGTGAAACTTATCATAGTGTCATTGTCCTTCTAAAGGTCATATCCTATAACAGTTACGTGTTCTCAATACAGCTGCATTCTTTTGGCTGCAGCTAACAATGCACCAGCTAATGTTTGTTTGTAACAACGCCAGCTTCTTGGCCATCACACAGTCAAATCATAGTTAGTATTTTTGAGCCACGTGAAAAGGTTTGGATTTAAAACTTGCTGTCGTTATGTGAGCTTTCTAGTTTTAGATTGAAATGTTGCCAGATTCCAGTTTTGTCTCAGTTCATGAATTACATCTAACAAAGATGTTACTTTATGTAATTTACTTGATCAAATCCAAAAGATAATGTAGGGATCATAAAATTGTTCCAATACATCAAAACATATGGGCATAAACTTTATCTGATTTTATTTTATTTATTTCAGTGCATCAAAGAAACTATAATTTGTTGATGTTTATGGAGAGAAAGACAGAGGAATCTTTAGATTTGATTAAGCTGATTGAAACAT
The DNA here is from genome assembly GCA_037039145.1 of Fundulus diaphanus. Classification (NCBI taxonomy): domain Eukaryota; kingdom Metazoa; phylum Chordata; class Actinopteri; order Cyprinodontiformes; family Fundulidae; genus Fundulus; species Fundulus diaphanus. The sequence goes on along the minus strand of CM073129.1, from coordinate 6,263,912 downwards.
GAGATTTTTTTGTATTCTAACCTACAACCTTCTGACTGGTCAGAAATAATCACTTGCTGATTGGCTTGTCACCAAATCAAATTTTATTCATTGCACTGGTTGTTTGATATGCTACTCAAAGTTTTAAGATTTAACTGTGGATTTCACATGTTAGATGTTGAAAAACTACTTATATAAACCGAACAATAATAAAAGTTAACATACCTGTTTTTAACCAGTTAATTATTGTGGAGTGAGGTTCATTTATATAGGGATTGAGGATGACTAATTAAACTTTAATGCCGTTTTGGTGTGGCTGTTGATAAGTTTACTTCAAGAAATAGTTATTGCTAATGGTTATATAATATCCTGTATTTCTGTCAGGGCTAACTCCTGTCCATAAACCAAGTCACAGATAAATACGCCTGGGAAACAGTGTTTTAACTTCATTTTAATGCCAAATAAAGCTAAATATAATAGTATTTGCCATCTTAAGATGTCTACATTTTTGGGAACATTGAAATTACTTTGGCAACCATGCTACATGCATTCCTGACTATAAAAGCTTTAATGACATGGACTCACAAAAAAGGCAAATAAGTCCAATTCCTAAAAGATGTTCTATGTGTTTCGTAAATTCCCGTGAGGTTATTTGAAATCAGATTAAATAAATTGGAAAAATGTTCTGATCATTGCCTAACTGTATCCACCTGGTCCTGAGTGTCCATCTGTCAGTTTTTCACTTCCTGTCTTCTAGAGGATACAATTCGGTGTGTTTCTGGGTTTCCCTTGCCTCTCTCCTCCAGTTCCTCTATCTGACTTTGTCCTTTTTTTCTCTTGTGGTCTTTCCCTCATCTTTCTGTGCCTTGGCAGATGCGAGTGGTGAAAGCATTCCGTAGCTCGCTGTACGAGGGCCGGGAGAAGCCAGAATCCCGCAACTCCATCCACAACTTCATGGCCCACCCAGAGTTCCTCATCAACGACCTCATCCATAACATCCCACTGATCGACGACACCGACGTGGATGACGAATCAGAGCTCAGCAGATACCAGCACCTGCACCCAGCCCTCCGCAAGCCACCACCTCCTCCAGTCCAGCCCCCGCCCCGCGCCAGGCCAACCCGGCCCTATCGCCAGTACAGCCTTCCAGTGACCCCGTGCAACCGAAACAACAACAACAACAGCAGCAGCAGCAACAGCAGCAGCTCACCAGTCACCTACAGCAACAAAAACAGCACCAACAAAATTTCCCCTGACAACCAGAGCCTCCATCACAAACATCACCACAACCATCACGGCAGGCACAGGCCCGTGATACCTCCGGCCCCCCACCCAGCACATCTCTTCTGCGTGGAGACTTCCTTATAACTGGGTCTGGGAGAAAGGGAATCTTGAGGAAGAGGGGGAAGAGTTTAGCACGAGAGAGGGCTGAGAACACACAGTGACATTTTCATCCAGTCTCCCTCAAGACAAGCTGACAGAAAAGAGGGGTACGTGAGGGAGTGGATAACTGCTGGAGACTTCTGCTTGCTCCTCTCTGAGAACAACTTTTTCTCCCTTTTCCCTGCTCCAGCTCGCTCAGTTGATTTTCCACCTCCACTCCTCTCAACCCCACTAAGCCCCACCCAACCTTATCACAATCACTGCGTCATCCTCAACAAAGGTTCGGATGGGGAGGGAAGGTGGTTGGGTTGGGGGGGTGGATGGGGTTGGGACACCCAGAAAACCCATAAATGCTTCTACACAACTGGCCATGGGACTTCGGGGGCTGACTCACTTTGATTCTAACAGTGTTCATTCGTAGTGTCGTTGCCACCTACTTACCCGCCACCCCGCACCTCTCTGGCTACAGCCGCTCTAAGGCCACTGCTCTGCTTGCAATATATGTGATGCGCTCTGTTAAAGCTTTACCTAGACCTCAGTCACTTCCATCTCTGCTGCGTTTCTTTCGCCTCATGCTGGTGTTCATTCGTTTCCTTACTTTACAGATTTCATTCACCCTTCCGTTTCTCAGTCTGTGTGTGCGTGTACTGTCTTGTCTCTTCTAATGAAAAAAAAAACCTGACAAGAACAGAAATTGCAACGAAAAGCGCTATTTATTTAACTCTACTAGTAAACTGAATGGCTGCAGAAGTAAAAGGCGGGGGTATCACATGCAGCACGTGAACATTTCAATGGTTGGGAAGCAGGACAGGATTATCCCCACCAACGCTGAACTCTTCGTGCTCATCACCATTCCTTAAGTCCAGTAGCTGAACGCCACTCCAAGTCCACATGACCTGCTCTCCATCATGATCACAGTCTGTGGGATATATCTATGTATACATCCAGCTCATTAATCACATAGAATCTCCTCCTTCCATGATCTTCTCTCTTGGTGTTCCTCCTTTGATCACTTTATGTTCTCCCCCTTCTGCCATTTTTGTCGACGGTCATATGTGAGAGGACTTTTTTTCTTTTAGAAAAAAAGCTGATCGCTAGTGAAGCATTAACCCTTTAAGACGCCATTCAACATGCACGATGCACAGGCGATGTCCCTTTAAGACTCACTTGTACTTACTTCACTCCCTTGGCTCTGATGCGTTGTTGAATTTGATCTGTTGGATGTTTAACCCCGTTGTTTTCCACAGGAGGGAAGTTAAAGTGCTCCCTCAGCTACCGAGGCACATCAGGCCCTAATCCAAAGTCAGTGTCCAGTTTTATCTTAAGGCCCAAAGCTCGCTCAGTTCTATCAGGTACGACCATTGAGAGCTCATGTGTCACATTCTTCTGCAGTCCCTCATCTTCAAAATGTCACGTTCGTTACAGCATACTCATAAAACAAAAAACAAAACAAAAAAAGCTTTCCTGCCGAAAGTTGGACTAAAGGACTTGTGATGTAAACTGTAAATACTCACAAACACCAGGCACATAAAGAAAAACTATATAATTTTTCTTGACATTAATTTTCCTAGGCTTTCGGCTCAAAGATGGCACCATGAATGAAGCATGAATGATTGTTTATATGGGATTTAAATTCAAAGTAAAATGAACTACTCTGATGCGGATAATACTGTGTGGTTCATTAATAAAACGACGCTGAAATAAAAGCATCAAAAAATAGGTTACATTTAAAATATTTAAATGTAAAGCATCATTTTAAAAAGAAATGAAGCCGGTAGTAAAATAACTGCTTCTGCACACTCGCATCGCAGTCTTCTGAAAATAAAGACATTAGGGAGGGAACCAAGACACCCAGCACTCTGTTCAGTTTCATAACCCTCTATACTTTACTCTTTAACCGGATAAATTCCAAAGTGTTCCTAGATTTGCTTTGCTTTTCTTCATAAATAAACTGACCTCCCGCTCAATGCTCTTATCCAACTTTCTGCATTAAAGCAAATCTTTTCCCAAATACTCCTGCACAACTCTTTTCTGTTAACCCAGAGTCAAAGGACTCATCTGAACACCAAGCCAATCATCAGACAGACGCCTACGCAAGTACCGGTGCAGAGTATGTGGCACTGTCACCTGTTAACACCCCAACTACGCCTGCCGCACAGCATTCCATGCAAGATGTTGAGGTCCCCCCCCCCCACACACACACACACACACACACACACACACACACACACACAGAATCCTATATTGAACACGGTGTGGGTAAACAGCTTATTTCATGTTGCCTCGGAGCGGGACTTTGCTAAACAATGCAAACCCTCTAAGCATTCCATAACTTTCCTCCCTTCGCTTCCCGCTTCCAGTGACTCCCCTGAACTGATCCCTGCTCCAGTGCAAGGCAGACAATATGCAACAGACTGCCATGTCGCACACTCAGACACAGCCAGTCACACGTCTGTCCTGCCTGTTGTGTTTCAGGATGTTTGCAGCGCTCTCTGGGAACACCCTTACCTGTAAAGAACTCTTGTCTTCTTCAATGCTCATCTTCATCATCGTCACCTGACCCGTCGGAGCAGCGGGCGGTGACTCTGTATTGGTCCGTCTGTTTTGAAGCATGCATTTGGTATCATTATTGTCACTCTATGTGTTGGTAAATCATTTAGGCTACTGTCACTTCTGTGTGCTATTATCTCTCCACATCTGCTTTCTTCCTCTTTACCTCTCGCGCAGAAACACACACATAATTACATCCCTTTCAAGTTGAATCTGTTCCAGCACCTCTGAGCACAGCGATATCAGTGCTCTATAGGAAACGTGCGCGCACCGATTGATGGGGAGAATGTGCAGTGGTGTATATTTGACTGTGCAGCTCCAGGCCTGTCTGTCCGGCCATCGATCCACACGCCCATCCAGCCACGTTACGACCGGATGTTGGGAGACAGAGTCACAGAAGGCAAAACACAATGTGAAAAGGAATATATTTGATGAAATTATAAAGTGTACAACTGCACCACAACTGTACAGATCGCCCAAATGTGCACATGTGCATCTATGATTTACAGGTACTATGTTCCTGTTACACTTTTTTTATTTATCTTTCGTTTTTCTTTCTCTAATTCCTATTGCTTTTCGTAAAGAGAGGAACAACAACATGGAAGCGCTTGTATATTATTATTATTATTATGATTAATATTATTATTATTATTACTATTATTAATTTTTCTCCACCGGTGCTCCCACTGATGGAAAAAGACGGTTGCACATTCTCCTGAGCATATTCTGAGGGCTGTGTTTTCTGTCCGCTGAGCAGCCCTCTGAGGTGTGCAGAGGCACTGAGAAACTTCAAGTCTTTCAAGACCAGAGACACCAACTCTGTAAATAGAGAACCGGAGACAAACATGTACCTCATTATGACCTGAGGGATCTGACAAAATGGGGGACCCTGCAGAGGAAGAGGAGGCGTGGCGCAGAGCTAGAGTCTGCAGAAGTGCTCTGCGTCCGCGCATTGTTTAGGCTGCTCTCTTAGATCTGCCACCAGTGTTTACTGCCATGGTACGCGGGGTCAGAGTTAAGGTTTTACATTACTCATTATACATAACGCTGTAAATATTCTGTGTAGAACGGTCCCCCTTCTTGCACAACGCAGTGTTGTTCGGCAGACAGAAAATACAGCCTTAACTGTGCTGAAATGACATTTAAAAAGACCAAAAAAAGTAAAAAAACAAAAGCGAAACAAAAAAAAATCTAAAGACTATTGAATATATTAAAGAGTTACCTGCCTGTTATTTAAGCGAATAAATATCTATATATGAGAAAGAACACACCTGTATACTGTAGACTAAATCTGTATTGAAATCTAAGAGAATTTAATGGGAAATAAGTCCAACACCTTTTGTCTGTATGAAAGAAAAAAAATCCATCAAAGTATTCTACAATAATAACTTTGACAAACTCTGTTTGGTCTTGTGTTGTTTGTTCAGTCTCTTGTCTTGCCCCGGAAAGATACAGTGCTGTGAAAAAGAATTTGCTCACAGATTTCTTCAGTCTCAGCTTTATTGTCACACTTAAATGTTTCTTAGAATCAAATAAATGATAATACCTGAAGAAGATAACCTGTGTAAATACAAAAAGCCATTATAAAATTATGATATTTTATTTATATTAAGGGAAAATATATTGAAGATGATCTAGCCCAGAATGAAAAACAAACTGCCCCTCAGCCTAACAACAGCCTTTGCCAACCTTTGCAACAAAAACTCCAATCAAGAGTTTGTGATGACTGGCAGCGAGTCTTTCACCTGCTGTGGAAAATGTTAACCCTCGTATCTTCGCAGCATTGCTCCAATGCCATGTTTAAGGTCTGGACAAAGCATCTCGATCAGATTTAAGTCCTGACTTCTTCTAATCCATTCAGAGGTGACTGTGTTGTTTGTTTTTTACATCATTGAGCTGTTGTATAACCCAAGTGTGCTTAAGTTTAAAGTCACAAACTGACAAAATTTCTGGCAGAGCTGAATTTATAGTTCAATACATTATGTCAAGTTGTCCAGACCCCGGAGACCTCATGTTTGACTGTTGAAATTGTGTTCTTTGTGAATCCACAAGTTGTTGTTTTTTTTGTTTTGTTTTGTTTAATCCAGAATATAAACCTTAGCGATCAGCTGTGCTTTTGTGTTTGTCAGTGCACTTTTGGAGTAATTATGGTAGCCCCCCCACTCCTGGAAATTCCATTTTTCCTCCATTCATGATAGGGATACAAATAGGTTTGTAACCCTGTTCAGACTGATGGATCTCACGGTCTTTGTTTCTCATTTGTTCTTAAATTTCTTTAATGACATGTTTCTTTTTGAGATCTTTTAAGACACGTTCTCTTAATGTGATTTACGTCCAAGATGGGCAGTGGTTGGCAACCGCTGTACTTCCCGCTCTATACTTTGCATGTTTACTCTGCTGTCCGCCACCATTAGGCAGTCACCAGAGAGTAATGACTAAACATCAGGCAGTCCTCTCTACGCGTTTATTGTTCATTTTTCACTGACCTTAACTTTACTTAGATCTCTGTTGGCGACTAGCTTTGGCAAAGGGGAATGTGCGCTAACCTGGCAAACCAGATTGATAATGTGTAGCACTCTCCATTCTCCACATGATCTACTCAGGGAAAGGAGGGACTGAGCTGATTGGGCAAAGTGATACCTAGTGCGGCCTAGCAAAGGTTGGTTGTAGCCAATCACACCATGAGAAACCACAACAAGTAAAGCTAGTCAAGACACGCTTATTTGGATAGTTACAGTCGTGACAATCGTGAATTCTGACCAAACAGATGTGATAGCAGCAGCTTCATGTGCATCCTCCTGTCCATGTTTATTTTGCTTTGGCTGTGGGCTCGGCACCTCTTGCTTTCGTCACAGCTGGATGTCCTGCTTTAAAGCATAATAATAAAACAGAATTGGCCCAACCCATTTTGGTCTGGTCTCGAATGGTGAAGGAGGGACAAGAAGCATTGTCGTGTGTTTGTGAACGCACAAATACCGTGAGAACTCCGATAACTCTGCACACCTTTGCCCTGAAATCCTTGGCTAATGTCCGCCCCTTGGCTAGCAAAATGGATGAACTGCTACTTCTCGACTCTGAACTGCTACTTTTCGTTGGGGGGGGGGGTCCTCATAAATCAACCATAATCACAACTGTCTTGAGTGGGTTGAGCTCCAGGTGCCATTAGTGGACTAGATGATCTGCAACTTTGTATGCAGAGTCATCACTTGTCTTGATCTGACGAATGACAGCTGTATCATCTGCAGACTTGAGTTTTACAAATGGATCTGCTCAGATGCAGTCATTTGTGTACAGAGAGAGAACACATCCCTAGGGGTATTTGGTGCTGATGGTGCTTGTGTTAGGGAAGACCCACTCACTTTCTACAGGCTCTCTCTAATAAACACTTTACAGTTAGAGCACCCAGATCGATGCACCACATATTTGCACTAATCCAACCATGTATTTCTCTTTTGTAAACTTTGTATATACATAGTCACAAAAAACATTATTTCCCTTCTTGTATATTTATATGTAAAATGTTTTGAGCTGCCCTGCGATAGACTGGCTACCTGTCCAGGGTGTACCCCGCCTCTCGCCCATTGACAGCTGGAGATAGGCACCAGCACCCCTCGCGACCCCAATAAGGATAGACATGTTAGAAAATGGATGGATGGATGTTTTGATCCACAGCAAAGGAAGCAAAGTCAAATTCTTTGTTTGTGTGCATAAACTTGGTAAATAAAGCTGATGCTCCTTCTATAGACCAGTTAGTAATCTGGCCTGGGTCAAGATGTGAATCTTAACCAAAAATGTGGTTAATCATAGTTAATTAACTGTTTAACAAGGGATTAGTTATATTGTCAGATAGGGCCAGGTGGATATGGATAGCTTTTGTCCCACTTAAATGAAATCATCATTTGATCACTGCATTTTGTATTTACCCAGATTATCTTTGTCTGATATTAATGTGTTTGATGACTTTAAACATTCAAGTGTGATTGATCTATATCTGAAAATGTTGAAACCATAGAAACATTTTTATGTTGCATGTGATTCTTAAATTGAATTTTATTTTATCGGAGAGAGTTAAGGGAACATTTTTCCTGTGTGTTGTTAATCTGTTTTGCAGTCTCATTGAGCAACTCTTTGCCAAGTTTGGCAATGTAGATTTGTGCAAAAAATAAGTTTATTTAAACGACAGCGAAACTAGGGAGGTTGTCCTGTAACCGACCCACTTCGCCTGCTGTTGGTAGTCAGGTGGTGTCAATTGTATGGCAGCCTCGCTTCTTCCTCAGGGCACACAGTGAATGTGTGTGTGTATGTGTGTGTGAATGACTGAATTTAGTGTAAAGCGCTTTGGAGTCCACTGGACTTGATAAAGCATTATACAAGTGCAGGGTGTGTACCATTTAAACCTTATCCAGTGGCGACATCAGCTTGTCTGGGTTCTAAGGCATCTGGGATGGACTGTTACATAGTGAAGACATGGATATCCCAATGCCAGGCTCTGTGATGGAACAGAGATGCATCTGCACCCCTAGCATGGTTCACCTCCATCTCTGTGATACCTTTCATGTATTTTCCAAAATAAAATCTGAAAGGTGTTACATGCAGGTGTATCCAGCACCTTTTACTCTGATACTGTCACGTATCAGACAAAACGGAAAACCCGATATGCAGCCACACACGCTTTAAAAAGTTTATTAATCAAAAGAGAAACTGGTGCTTGCTGCAGGAGGTGATCGGCAAGATGGCAGGAAAAATACTCTGACACTGCCTGCTTGCTGAAGTCTGTCATATATATATGTAAATAAGCAAGGGAAGGAGCCGCCAAGGGAAGCTGCTCAAAGGTGCATCAGATAATCTTGACTGGAGAGGTGCAAGATGAATATGGCAGCAAGAAGACAGGCCAGAACATGATAAATACTCCTAAATAAAATCCAGTTGAACCACATGCTTTGAGAGGTTATCTAGGTAATGAACAGAGCAAAACTGGCATCATTTGTTTTTACAGGGTAACTAGGATCCACAGAGCTCAGAACAACATAACCTCAACGCTGAGTGCTCCGATTACCTCTCAGCTTTACAAATGTACAGATAAACATGTGACTTACGTAAGAAGCAGACAGCGTGAATCTGTGTCAGGCTGGTGAGATAAATTCTGAATGCAGTTCTGACTGCATTCAGGTGTCGTGCCAAAGTTATCCCCGACAGTATTTATATCCCCTGCGTCTGGAGCACAGGAAGAGAGGATCCAGTTGACTACGCTGCAATCAATCCATGCTGCAATGTAAATTAGTCTAACTAATGGAGCATTCATCGTTAGTTTTGTGGGTGGTGTTGATTCTCGCTTTATGTAGGCACAGTGTGCTGGACGGCTCAGGGTCGCTATGAATCTGGGGGGGAAACGTCCAGTCAGTTCGTTTGCTTTTTTTACTTGTGCAAAGATCAAAGGGAGTTAGTATTTGAAAGTTTACAGGTTTATCGAACCAACCTCCACCAAAATTTTCAAAGCCCAACAATACAAGCCGGGAAAAAACTGTCTCGGGACCTCGGCCCCTGATGTCAGCGCCTCTCCTTTTGATTCCTAAAACAGCATACTTGTTGCAATCTGTTGTAACACTTAACATCAGATTGACACATGTTGCCCCTGTTGACATGTGATACAACGGCTTGAAGTGGTGGGCACAGCTAACCAATAAGTTAGCTTCACTAACAAACAAAAATATTAGCTTCACTACCACTAAACCAATGGTGAAAAAGGAAATGAGAGAAAGCTAACGATAGCTGCTAACTGCTGTCAGTCATCTTCAGACAAAAGACTTTGCGCACACATATATAGCTGTTTTAGTTCAGGGGAAATGGCTTTTAAATTTTAACTTTTACACAGCATTGAGAAGAATATTATATCCCTCTGTGCCCAGGCAGCAGCACCTTAAAGAAAATGAGTGTGGGCTGGAACTAGTGTTGCCAGTTCTTGTGAGAGAAAAGCAACCAGCTTTATGAAAACAAACAAGCCCAGCCGGCAACCCACCACTGTAATACCTGACTCCATTGACTTGCTCTTAATGACATCAGCCAAGGCCGCATAGTCCGGGCAGTAGCTGCTGCTAGCCAATCTCAAGCACACTTCCAGGTGATCATGCTAGAGCGGTATTTGGACTTAATTATCTTCATGTGGGAAAAGGCTGATTGGCATAAATAGGTGGAACTAAATAATGCAGTCAGGGAGGTGGCACATTTCCTCATGTTGGGGTATTTTCCCTCTGTTAGTAAGTTCTAGAAATGTCCATGAGCCCTGGACCTCAGCTCAATGTCAGCTTGCAGAGTCAAAATGTCATTCTCAACACAGGACGAGTTCAGGTGAAACAGCGTTGTAAATCTTAATGCAAGGGAATCCACCTCTGCATCCTCCCGAAAAGGGATGCTCATGAAAGTAGCAACTGGCTCCAGTAAAGCAAAGTCTTGCAAGCATCTGTCAACCTCTGACAGACAGTTCTCAATCTGCTCTGTGTACCGTGCAGTCAAGTTGCTCGGGCGTCTTCTTGCATGTCCAGCTCTGATGCAACATTCTGAAAGTTTGCCAAATCACGGCGCTGCAACTTTGAGGACAGGTGTTGCATCTTTATTTTGAAAGCATTAACGAGCTTATCATATTGATCACAGTTTTGTCTTTTCCTTGCAGCTATACATTAAGTTTGTTCAGCATGTTGGTCCTTGTTTTAGCATCGAAAAGGAAACTGGTCAAGTCAATAGGAAGAAAGATGGACTTAAGTATAAGGCGGCCCTTGGAGAAAACCTGCTAGAGGCTGCAAAACATTTGAGACTGGGGTGGAGGTACATCATAACACGACCTTAATAAACAAGCAAGGGTTTAGATCTCAACCTGCAGCCGGAACCATTTGTTCTTTGCTTTTTCACTCATTTGCAATTTCAATATGAACAAATTGTCTGTATTGCAGCGCTACTTAGTGCAAACAGCCAGTGTGATTCTCAAGATATCAGGTGTTTAGGCATTGATATTTACATGTCAATATTTACATAAACTACTGGAAAGAGAAGCAGTGCAGTGGAGCTCCCAGTGAGCTGAGAGGTACATTTTCAGAGGTACAAAAACAATGTTGCACCTTCACCAAACTTATATGCAAGGCAGCTATATAGGATTTCTATCACTTGTAACTTTGAATTCTCTGACCTGTATGTTAAGTTTCCCAAATATTTTTCATAATTTCAACTTCTGCATAAAAATGGAATATGTAAATGAAAAGCATCCTCCAACCAATCAACCAAAAGAATGTTTTTGTCGTGGTTTTGTTTTTATAATATAACAAAAAGAAAAAGCCCTGGTATTATGTATATTTTTTTAACTCAGACAAGATAGTGATACTTGGAAAACTAGGTATTTACTGAAGAGTTGAATAACCACTTGTTTTGATCAAAGGGCATGTTTTAGATTGGCCCAGTTACAGGCTGATGGAGCTTGAGCCATTTTGCAAAGAGACAGAATTAGAATTAGACACGTTAGAGACAGACGTTTTTCCTTCTCTAATGTGAAAGCTGGTTGAGACTCCCCCCAAAACCCTTGCAGCCATCAATGAAAGGTGGTTCTATAAAGTATTATTTGTCAAATATGATGTCGAAGATAGGAAGAATTCCTGTTTGTTTGCAAAGTTTCTGATGTGTCACTTATCTGAATAATGTGTGATGAAGGCAGTGAGGCTTTCTGGAGATAAAACCTAAAAGGGTGAACAGTGTCAAAATAAGATGAGGTCATTCCATGTTTTCATGGAGAAATTAATAAAAATATTGAAATCCTCTAAATCCTCAGGATTAGAGAAATTTGGCGGCCTAAAATGAAGCCTGCATTGTTCACTATGTTCTGCTAATTCTTTTTTTTCTTCTTTTGCAGAAGGAAACCAGCCATATATATTAAAGAATCAGATGATTGAGAATATGAAATGATTTTCATGTATCTGTAATCATTTTGCATGTCTATAAACATTGAAAATGTCTGTAATGAGTTTTCTATTCTAATGCAGTGTGCTCTGCAGTAGGAACAAGTTGTAATATAAACATATGGCTCAAGGTTGGATGAGGGAGAGAACTCCGATGAAAGTATGGAACCTAACCAAAACAACACAATAAGAGATGTCAGGCACCAAAAGCATGCCTCAGAGTTTATGTCCAGAAGGAGCAAAGCAGTCAATCCTAAAGAAATGATCACCTCTGAGGTCAGGAAGGCCAAAAAAGGTAATGCCGTAAAATCTGATCAATCAGCAAACATTAAGCGGACAGCAGGATGGGCATTATGCTGAGCCCAGCTGCTGAAAAAGAGAATAAAAAGGGCAGTTTAAGAAAGATTGTGGTTGTTTCCTTGGGGCAGACGTCGAGTCACTGGAGCAGAAGAAGAAGGACACTCTGAGCCACTGAAGGATGGAGGATGTTGCCTTACAACAAGGATCAATCCGTTGGCCCTTTAAGAAAGCCGTGGTTCCAGATTGGGTCCCTCTCTTCAGCATCTTTGGAAAATGAACCTCAACAGCTTAAGATAGAGACCTGTAGTGTCCAGGTGTTGCCTCATGCTATCAGCAGCCATGCTGACCCTGGTCAGATGCAAAACTACTGAAAAGCCAGAAAGAAATAAAGAGGGAAAACGTCTGTAGCCTCCACCTTCAGAACCATTCCTGTAATGGGTTGCCCCTTTAGTTAATGTCATTAACACCAGAACGACACTGACTAAACCTCCTCTACAACTTACCTGAACAGATCACATCTTCATTTGTTAAACTGACTGGATGTTATATGCCGTTTATTATTTTTTTACTTTACTTTTTAATTTTTGAACAGTGCATTTCACTGTATATGTGATTCATCTGTATATCAATTCACTTCCTGAAATGAGTGACAGAAAATAGTGACGTTTTTCACAATATTAACATTTTTTTTTAGATCTGCCTGTATTGCAGCCCTTTTTCAATACTAATCTTTACCATGAAATGTAAACATAAGTTTTTAATACACTCCACCTGTAATTATTGACACAAAAAAATCTGTGGTGACCAGTAAGGTCTGTCACACCTCCCATCAATCCCTACCATCCCATACCTGGATGTCTGCTGGACTTTACTTACTAGACTGTCTGGTCCGGTGTAATTCTAAAACTGCAAGCCTGTACCTAAACCACTGCTCTCCAGAGGTCACATTTTACAGCATACGTACTAGCATCCTTTACCATGATGGACCAGAATAACAAATGTGAAAAAAGTCACAGAAAAGTGACCCACTTTCAAAAGTAATATACTGAAAAAGTTGGAACTGCAAAAACTTTATTCTTAATGTGAAGCAGCACGCCAGCACCTACTTAAGGCTTTTACTCACATGTAGGACAGTTGATTTCTTTTTCTTGGCTTAATTTTATATTACACTTGTTGGAGGAAATCTATAAACCTTAGGGGTTTAAATATGTCCCCCCAAAACACTTGAAATTACAAGGAATGTTTGGAGAGCTATTCTCTTCTTTTCCATCCAGAGAAGCAGAGGTGTAGCCATCCTGATCAGTCACTGTCCTGCTTACTGTGGGCCGTCCTGTCACAGATAAATATGGTCGGTATTTTCTAATAAAAGCTGCTCTGTAGGGACAAGAGATCTTGAAAATTAATATCTAGTTCCCTCCAGCCCCACATGTCAAACTTCATGACTAAAGCGTTTTTTGGGCTGGCAGAGATGAAAGCAGTGATTACAGGTGACTTTTAAAGCCACTTATTGACCAGGGACCCTTCCTAATACTACTAGACGTAGAATCTCTGCAGTGGGCAAAAAACTGTTCACGTTTTTTTTCTTTCTTTTTTTTTACTGTGCTGCCAGGAAAAATATATTGCTGTGAAGTATCAATGACAAGAACCCTCCAGTCAGGCCCTGGTCAGAAGTCATATTTGAGTTCCACTCTCCTTCCTTGCCAACAGTTGGTGGAACATTTCTATAACAATATCCAAAGTATCTTTTGCATAAACCTTTTTTTCAATCATTATTCCGGGACCCTCAAACTGTTATTTCTCTTGTCTTCCAATGCTGGCTCTGTGAACAACTCATGGTCTGCTTTTATTTCTTCGTTCTGTTCTCTTGTGTTGTTTTGTTTGTGTGGGTTTCATGTTTTGCTTAAACTGTTGCTGTTTTATGACTCAATAAATATGTCTTACTATTGCAGATGGTTCTTTGTTTTATTTTGATTTACAATGATTCTTGTTAAATGCAGAAAACTGGTATAGCTAATCTATGTAAATCCAAATTATAGGATGGATTTGGTTTGCCATCTTTTCAGCACTATAGCTGGGCTGCAAACGGTAGACTAGCTCTGGTTTATTGGCAGGAAGGGTGCAGAAGTACATGTCCCCTGGGTGGCCATAGAGAGTAGATGTGTTGGGAATAGCTCCACTCCTGCCTTTCTCTTTTCGTCTTCCAGTCCCAGCACTAAAGGTAATCATTTTAGTTTCAAACTGCATTCAAATATTTAAACCGATCAAAAAAGGCTGTGTATTGCCAAACTTTAGTCCACCCTCCAATATATTGTAACAATGCATTGCCTCCTCCATGTTTAAACCCCACTTTATAAGTCTGGAGACACGTATACCCAAAGACTTGTACATTGACAAGACTTTTTTCAATTAGAGAGTTTTATCTTCCCACAATGCATTTCTTTTGTCATTTAGTTAAGAAATGATGTCCATCCCTTCACAACGAGGGTGAAATTTACAAGCTCCTTTTGGGCTCTTCTGATTCAAAAGTTGTGAATGTTGTTTCAATGCACTTGAACTGTGGAGCTGTTTCTTTGAAGAATCCATGGGACAACGAGCTGGGTTTTTAAACTGGGGATGAAGCATGAGAGAAAGGTCTGGGTAGGATCCAGTCCAGAAATGCAAGACGTCAGCTGATTCGATTCTGACTGCTTCATAGATTTCTTTATTCCAAAAAGAAACTACACAAAAAGTTTCCTAGCATTTCTCCCATATGTGATTGCCATATAATTTGGGACTTATCCAACATAAATGGTTCTGAGAGCCCTCTACAAATGTTCTGGCAGGATGTTTTTAATTGTTTCTCTGCGATGTCCAACTGCATGTTGGAGCCAGACCCAGAAACAGCACCGTTTGGAGCACCTTCTTCCCTTCTACACCAGCTCCTCTGAGCAATTGGAGAGGTAATTCCTAAGCCTCACTGAAGTGACCATTGTATTGTACATGGAGAAGCAGACAGGTTAGAGGCTGAGCTTAACAGCGTTGTTGAATAGCAACCTTTTTTTGCATCACCTTTCAAAATATGAAGCCGTCTCAGATCAGCCATGACAGACTTAACATGCCACCCAAATTTCCCACTTGCTTTTTGCCAGTTTCATCCCCCTGCTTTCTAGACAGTGTCATTCTTAATTGATTTTTGCATTCTTGCCATTATGCTTTGTTGTCATGTCTGTTGTATGAAAAAACTTTATAAGCATATCCTTAACATGGCCCCTTCAGGTTATTGATATTCCACTGAAAATGAAAAAGTCTTGTTAAGGTCCATAATTCTCTCCCTGATATTTGGCCTGAAAGCAGTTTCCTTAACATGGATCCACAAATGAGGGTCTAGTTAATCCAAAGGTTGTAGATTAATCTTTAAGAAGTTTACCAAACCAACCCATTCTCTTCTGGGCTTTCCCACATTATTTATAAGTAGAGAAATCATTTTGGTAATTGTAACTTTCTTAACCTCAAATGGCAAGACACAATGGTTATTGGAATTTTTGTACAGTGAATTCACTCTTATGATTTCAATAGGTTTTCTATTTCAGACTTTTTTTCTAACTAATGTTCCTAAAAGCGACTGAAATGTAAAATAAAAGAATTTGGGTTATTGGACAAAAGCAAATGTTACCACACAAACCTTCCAGCAGTGACACGATTCCATGAAAAAGTAACTTTAGAGCTCGTAACGTAACTAAAGCTTTTTTTGGAAATATTTTCTGCATATTCAGCTGTAATAAAATATATTGCACTGTTTCTGAAGTGAGACCACTGAACTTCATTTAAATACCAAAGTGTCTGAACCTGTGCCAGCTCATTTTAGCTGTAAACACTATAAAGTAGATCAACTAATAATTATATGTTGCTCTCGCGTCAGCTTCAGTTCCTGTATGATTCAGAATGACTTTCTGAGCTCTGATGACAACAGCTTTGAAAAGTTAAAGAATACCTGCAGGACAACGAACCAGCTATGTAACATCTCCAACTTTATCGTTTCGGTCGAGGTGAATCAAAATTAAGCAGGGAAAAAGACCTTAAGTGTGTAGCAGAGAAAGGTTAGTTAAGTTGGACTTATTGCAGATTTCAGGGAGTATTAAACTGCCTCAGGGTTTGTTTTAAATATTCGCCCAACATGTAAAGGAAAGTTTTGTGAAAAACTGTAACTATGCAGACGTCTCATCTATCAAGCAAAGGTTGGAGCAAAATCTGACATAGCAAGGAAGGAGTTAGATTCACTTTATGCTTTTAAGAGCACGTCAGCCTTGGCCCTGGTTCTTTTAATTAAGCAAACTGCTATGTTCCATTTTACTTAAAGACAGCCTGTAACGCTGTGGTTTTATCACATCTGCTGCTGGTTCAGGAGGATGTTATTGATCCATCTGTTCTAAAAGCTTAAGAATGTAGCTAACTTCTCATTTCTTGAATTATTTCACTTCAATCAAAAGGCCTCTACACAGTCTGCAGATCATGGCTAGGAGTGTCCACTCAGGCTAGATCACGTGTCAAACTCAAGGCTCGTGGGCCGAATACGGCCCATCAAATCAATTTATCCTGCCCTCAAGAGCCAAGAAAAGGCATATCATGTCATAAAGTAGAGGCATAATGTATAAAGTGGCTGAAACTGTGCCTCCTCTGGTGAATGCTGATTTTTTTTACTGTGTAGTAACAGCATCCTGACACTTGATGTCAGTTTTCCACAACACATTGAAACAACCCAGAAATGTCCAAAAAGAGAAAGGTGATGCAGAATGATGGGTTTAAATGTAACTCAACCCAATATAAAAAAAAAATGTGCAGATAAATTGTATAAACTGGGCCTAATGGTGCTACTTTTATGTTACTGTGCATTTTTTAAACATTTTAATGTGAACTAGAATGAACTTATGAAATTAAGTGTTTTCTATACACTTGTGCAGCGGCCCTTTTAATGACTTCATGATGGCAAAGTTGCCCAATATTGAAATGAGTTTGACACCCCTGGACTAGATGGACCTTCTGCGTTGGCCTCCTTCTTACCAGCTGTTTTTCTTCTCCATCGTAGAGGTCCGAACACTCCTGAGGTGAGGTTTGAAATGCTTCAGAATATGGACAATAAGCCTCCTGAATTTAGCAGACACCACTGACAGTCAAACAGGTGGCATAACCCTGAAACACCAATTTATTAGTTCAGACATTGGAGTTCAGCTACATCTCAATGAGAAAAACTTCCCATAGCAGCAATCTGCACATTTTAGTATCGCATTGAAATGATTGTTGTCATTTCAGCTTTTAACTTTTTGCTCTCTCTTTTTTCTTCATAGTAGGTACACCTGGTCTAGCGTTGTTAGCTGTGACATCATCCAGGGAAGACAGATCACCTGCTATTACCATCTAATGTAGAACAGATTACTGGATCAATGTGTGCTTCTTGTCTGTCTTGTTGCGTCTCTGCTCTGTCTTCTGTAACCCCCAGTGGGTCGAGGCAGATGACCGTTCATACTGAGTCTGGTTCTGATGGATATTTTCCTTCCTGTTAATGGGGAGTTTTTCTTTCCACTGTCGCTTCATGCTTGCTCAGTATGAGGGATTGCTGCAAAGCCATGGACAATGCAGACGACTCTCCCTGTGGCTCTACGCTTCTCCAGGAGTGAATGCTGCTTGTCGGGACTTTGATGCAATCAACTGGTTCCCTTATATAGGAAATTTTTGACCAATCTTTATAATCTGACCCAATCTGTATGATTGAATTTGACTTTGTAAAATGCCTTGAGATGACACGTTTCATGAATTGGCACTATATAAATAAATAAAATTGAATTTTAGACAGGAAGACAGTGGTTGGAAGGAGGGAAAGAATCAATCTTTGTTCACAAGGAAAAACCTGGATGTATCCATGTATTCCATGCCACAATATACTAAACCCTCGCTTCAGAATTACCAAGATATGGCCTCAAGGAATTATGGGATGTCCCTTTGCTGTATGCTTGAGTAAAAAGTGACGTAGCATTCCTGTTCATTTTGACATTTTACTCCGTTGTAATCACGGGGCCAATGTACCATCCACCAACAGAAACTGTTTTCCCCTCTCATGTTTACTGGAGCGGTCTAACCAACCAGTCAGTTCTGCCAGCAGCCAAACCTGTTTAGGGTGAGGAGTGCTGAGTGGGATTTCATCACTATTGCAATGACAAGAATAATTAAACGAAGATGAAGGATTTTATGTAACTTAAACACTTGGTAAACATTTTCTTTACAAATAAGCCTGTAGTATATACTGCTTATAACTGGAATACTTGGGGCCCAGTACCGGGGCCATTGTCCTGGCTGTCCCTGATTACTAAATCCACACTTCTGGCAATCTTCATTATCTTGTTTTAAGATTTTGCTCGTACCGTGCGTAAAGACAGGACTTCAATGATCCAACAGGATAAAAACTTTTCCACATTGGGTTGCCACTTAGAGCCAAAAGAAGGTCAAGTGTGTTTTTTTTTTTTTTCCCCCTTTCAGTAATGTTGACTGGTCTGCCTTCATTAGTAAAAATGTAACATGATAAAGTTTCTGTTAATTGCATCTTTTCCTCTTGCAAGAACTCAGTGTGCCTGGAACATTAGTTTTCCAGGAAATGTTTGATCCAAATATTTGCTGAACTGAATAAAGACTCCGCAGTTGAATACAAGCTAAACTCCATCCAACCTTTAGGGATCCTCAGCAACTGAAATTACATAAATCTGCGTGCATCACAAATGTCTTTATCCCCTTGGTGACTCCTGTCCCATTGATTGGAGCAACACCTTAATGAGGAATATAAAGTGGCGCAGAACGTTTCGCTTTGATAGCGCCCCTCTGAAAGGCCTTAACCAGATGGTATCTAACAGAAATCTAACACTCCAGTCCTCAAGGTCCCAAAAATGGTTGCTACCTGCTCAACAGTCTAGCTCAGCTAATGGCCAAATTATTTGATTTAGATGTGTGCAGACATCTAAATGTTTTACTACAATTGTACAAAACACGTAAGGGCGAGGAGGAAAACAGGATTTATACGGTTTATTTCAAGCTGCTGCACCACCGACTGCAGTCAGTGTGATCCTCATTTACTGGATTAGAACATTCAGCACCAGCGTCCCCCAGGGGTGGGTTCCCCCCACCGCTCATCTCTCTGTAGACAAATGACGCCACCTGTCTGTGAAACTCCTGAACTCTGCGGACACCATGGTCTGCTCCAGGATGGTGATGAGGCTGGTCCACTGGTGCGATCACAACCACCTGGAGTTTAACCTGCTCAAGACAGCGGGAGGATGGTGGACTTCTGGAGAACACCACCCACACTGACTCCCCTCCCCCAACAACCGTATTTATGCTGTGAATCACTTCTGGTTCCTCAGACTGGAACCACCCTTTCCCAGGACTGGAGTAGGACCTCCCACAGACACCGTCTGCACTTCCTGCAGCAACTCCAGCTGAACCTTCTGGTCTTCTACACTGCCATCGTTTAGTCTGTCCTGTTTTGTGAATGAGCCAAACCCCACAACCATGGACAGAACAGGTCCGAACTAATGAATAATTAGGTCTGCAGAGGCAAGAGCTCAGCTCCGTCTGACTTTTACAGGTCTAGTGTCAGAAAAGGGTAGCTGACATCTCTGCAGACCCCAGTTTTACCCTAATGTCAACACTACAGAACCGTCTCTTCCCCTGGGCTGTCTCTCTCTGATGAACATAATAAACACCTTCCAGTCTGAGTCAAGTAGTCATTTTGGCAAACAAAACTGATTTGCACTGCCACAAGCTTCCTTTTTTATATTACTAACAGAACATGTATATACTGCTGCTCATTTATTTATACCTAATCACTGCATGTTGTGAACATAACTGAAGTCAAAATCCATGAACACGCACATAATCATGGGCAAATGAAGTTGATTCAAACTTTAAACTAAGCCCTCTTATAAGTGGTTTTCCCACCAAACCAGTTTTGGTACCTGTGCTGCTACTAGCGCTTGCATGACACCAGTTACGTGACAATTGTGACAAGCTCCAAGTTTCATTTGATTTATCGGCCAAACCAAAGCCAGCGCCAAAAATAGCTAAAAACAGAGCTTTACGCTGAAGAGGTGCCTCAGCCAGGAAACGATGCCACGTCTCGCTGCTGTTAACTTTGATATCAACATCAGTTAAACGGTTCACTGAATGTTCTCAGAGGTGCGCTCAACATGCTCTGCTGAATCCATGAACCCCGCTTCTGACTCGCTTCTTAAACGTTCCTCAGGTAAGCTTAACGTTTTCTGCCGTAAATGCCGTTTGACTGCTTTTAGCTGAGTTCCTCCATCTGATCTCAGATCAGCAGCCTACGACTGAAATGTTGAAATGAAATTTGCTGTTTGAAACTTAATAAATTAGGTCTTGACAGACTTTGAAAAATTCATACTAAACTGGTTAAATGAGATTTCTGTTTAATGACTGAATCACGCACTTCGCTGTGAATGCTGCTGGATCAGATCTCATTCCATCTAAGCCCAACAGGACGCAATAAACTCAAGAGCAACAGTTGAAGGGGTAACTGATGGTGGCAGGAATAGATTTTGATGATTTTCTGGCCCCTCCCCATAAAATAAAATGAATCCAAACGCTAAATGAGCTGAAATAGGTGATTAATGGAGTTAATGTTTCCTGGTCTGTGCCTTACAATCCCGTCTAATGAGGACTTTGTCATCTGTTCTGACAACCTTTACCAGACTTGACCCAATGTTCTGGAAAAGTTTAGACCTTTATCGGCAGAGCTTGCTGTTTAGAGAGAGAAAAAAGATGCATTAATATCAACAGCACACAACAGGACTCAGCAGATATTTGGTATTTCACATACAGAGAACATGATTTATTTGTCCAACATTTCTCAGAGCATTTTCTTCCAAAGAAAATATATTCAGAATTAAACATTTACATTTTCTTAAATGTGATAGAAACTTAACTGTTAATGAGTTGTTGTTTTTTAATGTACACTTCAATACACAAGTATTTACAGTATTGCTCCGAGTGCTGAAGGAGCTGTGCTGATACGATGGACAGCTACAGATGTTGCAGAATGTGGGGAAAGTTTGTATTACATATACCATTCGTTACCGATACTACCTTTAAAAAAATACCAGGCCACGTTGCAGCTGCGTGTCCAGCTTCGTCACCTCCCATCGGCAGAACTTTAGCATAAAGAAAAAAGGTGGCGCTAAATAAATGGAATCTTCGGTACAGAGGTGCTGGTTCACAAAGAGATTTCGTTCTAATAACAGATTTTGGTAGAAGAATTTAGAGATTTTCTTTTATCCTTTTAGGATCAATAATTTTACAATTTCATAGATTTAAGATCACTCTTTGTGGACCTTCACCATTACTTTAATACAAGCACCAACAAAAAAAAAAAAAAAAACTAACTTAACAATCATCAAGTCATTTTTTTATGACAAAACAAAAACAAAAAAGTGAGCCAAGGGCTCAAGATCCATTAATTGGGAACGTGTAGTATGTAAAAGTACTAATGTTGCTGCTGGGTGCTGAAGCCTGTGAAAAGGTTTTTTTTATCTATTCCTTACCATGGCGCCAAGCAGGAAAAGGTGTTCAGAAAGCCACTCATCCCCCACGGCGGAGCAACCATTACCTAGAAGAAACTGTCAACAAGGTTTAGCAGTAACGTGTTTTCATCCCATCATCAAACAAACATCACATCATGCACAGTCTGCAGCTCTGAGGCAGTTCTAAGCAATTCAGGCTTCCTCCATCCCCTTAACGTTTAGTACAGTCACAATATCAGAAAACAGAAGTACTTGACCCTACATTTTGAGCGACGTGCTCGCGCTCTCTGCACACTTTGTGCAGAACTCCACTGAGACGTGGTTCTTGTCTACATGCAGGCACACGCCACCAGACGTCTCCTTCTCCTCCACTTTCATCCGCTTCCTGGGCAACGCATAGTCATGGTCGTTAGAGTGAGGCCCCTGGAAAAGCGAGGAAGATAATTTCATCCCATTCACACCGCTCAGCCTGGACAAGAGCTGGCCTAACATGCTCTCATTGGCCAGCACAGCCCTCAGGTACCTGGTTTCATCCTCCAATTCTTCAACTCGCTTAGTCAACTGACAATTCTCTTGTTTGAGCAAGGTGTTCTCCGACGACAGGATGCCAACCTGTTTCTCCAGGCTGCTGACGTACTCTTTCTTTTTGAGGCGATTCATTCTGGCCGCGATGGCATTTTTGTTGACGACGTGGTTGGACTGATTCTGTCGGTTTTTCAGCCTTGAGCCAGACGACGTCCTCTCTGGAGATGAGCAGGAAGAAACGTCAAACCCAGAGTTTTGGGTCTGGACATCATACGCTTCCAGATCGGCGAGATCAACCCCAAACAGCGGCGAGGAAACATCTTTTTCTAGAGTCCATCTTAGATCTTCAAACAGGTCATCTAGCTCAATTCCTGCAGGATCCGTGTCATCGGGAAGAACCACTTCAGACGGGCTGGGGAGGTCTCGCACACTTTCCTCCACATTCACCTCCTCAACCTCTACTGACGGCATCTCCGTGGCACGGCTTCTTCTCCTTGTGATCATTGTGTCGTGACAACTAGATCGCCAAGACTTTGAACGGAGGGGATCTTGCGAATCCACACCTATGGAAATATAAAATTGGACGGTTAAATCCTGCAAAGACCTTTCAGCTTAAGTAGTTATGAATGAGAGACAATTTTCAATCAGTAAGTTACATGATGATACACTATCAATAGAAAAATTTACTGGAAAACTCTTTTCTGTATCAAAAAAAAAGATGTTCTCCATGTTAGTGAAATTTATTTTTAAAAATCCCCTGAATCAAATATTATTTTGGATAAACCCGTTTATGTTTCACTACCCTTCCTTTAAAAAAAGGGAAAGACGCATAGAGAATAAATCTAGCTTGGAATTTCCGACGCTAGATGTAGCCTGAACGCCTCCCAGCCTGCGCGATAACATGGTCACGTGATGCAGGTGACGCGCTTCCTCTAAACGTTTTACCAACGCTGCGGCTAACTGTTAGCTTCCCATTATATAAGTAGTCAACTTACTTTAAAAACTGTGAATTAAAGATGGCTTTGTAAAAAAAACTGAATATCAACATATAATACATATATTTAGTATCAACTTTGTGGTCGGTTTGGGCCTTTTTAGCTAAAGAGGCCTAACTAGCTTCACCGCGCTTCCGTTAGCACCGAGCTGGTTAGAGAACACAGGCGTTGTAACATTAGCTCGGTTATACTGGCCACTATACGGGCCGAACAGCGACAGGTTACCGGTAGCCAGATTGTGATGCAAATTAATGTCAGTAATTAACAACTACATCCTTTCTGCGTCGGCCTGAGTCAGCCTTTGTGTTTAGCCCCCGCCTGCCAGCACATGAGCTGCAGCACAAAGGACTTATGACGCACTATATTCTTTACTAAGATACTTACCGTCCTGATTCAAGCACACACAAAAATCTCAACAAAAGTCAAGTAGGGAAACTGTGTCGGCAGCCGAAAGCGTGTTGTATTATTTTTCCAAACCGAGCATAGCTACGACTAACGCAAGGCGGGTGTTTTTGGTCGCCGAACAGCGCAACTTCGTTCTTCTTCTTCGTGTGCTGTGGGGTTTTATGGAAGTTTGCGTCCAATGTGTCACATTACCGCCATCTCCTGGGTTAGATGTTTAGTACATGCCCATTATAGGCCTCTCAAGACCAATATTCTTCAAAAACTATATTTAATTGAAATTTTATATAATTAATTCGGTTGCCCAGTACTCCACAATTTTCTTATCTGCTCTTTCATATTCCTACACGTTGAGGAATTGAGACATTGTTACTATGGTGTTGTTGTTTTCTCTTTCTTTTGCACATAACCTTAAGTGAGTGAAAATATTTTATATTGCGCCAATTTACAACACGTCATCTTAAGGCACTTTACAAAGTCAAATTCAATCAAATCATGCAGACAGATTGGCCAAAAAGTTTCTCATTTAACCCGCAGATTGCGTCGAGACAATATTCTGATGATTTTTAAACACCTAATCAGGCATATGAATCACTGTAGATGATTATTTTTCTGAACTTACTTCCTCTGACCATTCTGAAGCCAGTAATATTGCACACAGTTCTGCTCATAAATACTCAGATGAGTCTTTTTTGCAAACCTAATGTAAAATCATAGAGCTACAACTGCTTCACTACTAGCTTCTGCATTTGGGTCATTTGAAACATGTACAAAAGATTGCAAATAATCACGGTATTTATTTTTGATATGATTGTAAAGATCTTGGCGAATGTCAGTTGTTTTTTTCCTTTTTTTTAGAACCTGATAAAAACATATCTACAGTTATGGATTCAACAATCCTGGTCTTACAGGCCACAACACTGCTGGAATAAAACTCACCATGTAACTTTAAATCTCGAGTCCTGTCACCAATCCACCCAAAACTATTTGTAGATTCTTTACCACCAACACCGTTCACATCTTGACTAGAAAGTTCTTATTATGCCCTTTGAGATTAATCCAAGAATGCATTAATAAATTGATTTTTTTTTATTGTCAGTTCCACAAAGGCAGCTCTCCTGATTCAGCCTGTGAAGCACAAATGAGACTTGTTTTAACTGCTCCCAAGTAATCTCCTAAAGCCCATGTTTGGACCACATCCAGGTTTGCTAACTGGGATTTTGCATCTGAACCATATGCTTTCATAATTTAGTCCTGACTGAATTAATAACATATGATTTGTTGAAGGGACTGGGCATTTGCCCCCCGTTCCATTCCTGTTAAACACCCTTTTCTCCATAGTGGTTCCTGTGTCTTGAAATATATTTAAAAAAGGAACACTTTCAAACCTCTCCAAAAAAAATTCTATACAAAGTTCACTTCCCCCCCCCTCCCATGCATTCATGAGTGAAAAACGTTTTCTCAGCTGAAACTCTAACCCCCAGTTTGCATTCCAAATTTGTCCATAAACTTGATTCTGTTCTTCCGTGTTTGGCTTTAGTTTGTTCATTTTCTAATGGTGCATAAGCAGGCTTCAGTTGGCTAAATGCACTCGGTGTGTCAGAAATAAGTAATCTCACTGTTCTTTTTCTTTCTTCAACCTTTTCTTAGTCATGTATAGATTCCTTCCTTTCTATCCACTATTAGTCCAAATGTATTGTCATTTGCTTTTGAACATGAATATCTCCCATGGTTCCTGTCGCTTCCTTTAAATACAACTTAAATACAATACTTTTTTTTTTACTCATTTTCAGATTCAAATCTACAAAAGCTTCCTTTGCTGCACATTTTGTACATTATCCTGAAAACAGAGTGAGTTATTGCTGATACAGTGTAATGAGTCTAAGTTCATACAGCCTGCTGAACACCTGCTGCTCCGTTTAATATGAATAATCTAAAGCCCTCCCATTCCAACTTCCTCTGGTCAGTTTAGTCAGAATGGCTATTATTTCGCCTCTAAAACTGCTAAATTAAGTGCCACTTTTTCATTCATACTATTTAAATGGGGAATAACAAAGGATTTACCCACAGCATAATCTAATACTTTGAGGCACCTGGAAAGATGCTGTGTTGTGAATGCTTCTTTTCTGTAAATTCCTCCAGCCCCATCCCTTTTACCAGTAAGTGAGTCGGTCCAGGGTTCTATGGTGGAACAGCTACAGTGGGACTGCTGATGCCGTCACTTCTTCCAATCTCTGTTGACTTATTCTGAATCGTCCAACCAAAACAAGCTTCTTTTGCTTTTCTTGACATAACTAAAGATCAGTATTTGCTCGGTGGTTTCCTCTGTCCTTTGAGATGTGCTCAGAGTTAATGCTACGTGTCATAACCTGAGTTTTACTGGCTGGTCACTCGTCTCAACCTGAATTGCAGGAACAGGAGTTGTTTTCATGGCTTGACGGCAGTCTTAAAGCTCGATACTGAATTGTGTCTAATTTCCTGAGTTGTGTCTTGGACACTGACCCATGATTATCTCATAAACTGATCTGATTAGCAAGGCAGTCATCTGCACCACATTCTCCATCCCTCAAGCATCTTAATATATTCAACATCCTGTTGTGTTATGCCTTTTATCAAACCAGATCCCTAACTATTTAAAACAAGTTTTAAACATGTTGGAAAATACGTTCATTTTTTTTTCTGTGCGATGACAATAACTTCTGTTTTGGAGGACCAGACTCAGAATTCAAACGTTCTGCAACACTTCTTACAGTTTTGCTACAATTCACTCTTTAACTCCTCCCCTCTTCCACCATCATCTCTGACTAATGAGACACTCAGATTTGATTAAATTACCAAAAACCTCATTAATCATGACGCTGGACTAAATGCAGGAGCTTAATCCTCTTCCTGTTTTAAAACTAATACTTCTTTGAGTTAAGAAGTTTCTTATCCAAATGTAAATTTTTTTTGTTTAATATCCATCCCTTTTGTGTTAATAAACCTTTTTCCATAACATCTCACATGCTTTTCCTTCTTTCTGCTCCTGGTCTTTGGATTAAATTCAGCAGTCTGTGTCCTGCTGCCACATTCAGAGGTTTGTCTACCAACCAGGCAGCAGTACGCTGTTCTTTTCCTTTAATGGGTGTTCAGCTCACACACATTCATTCTGACAGTTTCTGTAGAAAAAAAGCCAACATTTATTCCAGTGTACAAAAAAAAGATTAACAACACCAAATCAATTGTTTTTAACTAAAACTTCTTCCTGTGACAGGACTGAATACAAAAACCAACTAAAGTCACTGAACGCCCCATGGCAGCATCAGCAGGGAGGAATTAAGGAACATGTTGACCTTGGGCACGCAGTGGGCCTTTTCTTTGAACACTGAAGGCATTTAGAGGACTCAGAGGAGCGCTACGTCAGCTCCTTTCTGTTTAACAAGACATGTTTGGCAGCATGGTGGTTTTCACTGGTCGATGCAGGATTTAGTACTAGCTGTAGCTTTTATACCATCAACAGGTTATTTGTGGAACTGTCAGAGTTGGAGGCTTTTTAATGTGAATAACATAATTCCAGCTTTTTGACAGTGAAGACGGGATGTTACTGAAGGACTTCTGATTGGCATGTCAGCAAACAGATGGCGCATCAACAGCTGGACTGGGTTCCTCAGATCCAGTCCCAACAAGTGGACTGCTGCCTGCAGCCACCAGGCGATGACTGGTCCAGGGAGACAAATGGCGGCCCTTAGATCCTGCATACGGAGGCAGCATCTGTGGCTCCCCAGCGCAACTCAAAACAGCTTGAGTCCAGATTTCAGTCTGGTGAAATCGCTTTGGCCCCACAGGAGACCTTCTGCGGTTCTAGCGGGCCCGGAGACCCCCGCGGCGCTCTGTCTCCTGCCGCCCTCCAGCTCCACCGGCTCCTCGGAGACCGTCATCGTCGAGTACGTCTCCGCCATGAGGCACGACGGATCGTCTGACTGTCCGGGAACCTTTCCCAGGGGATAGTTCTTCCACGGGACCTTATCGGGGCACACCTGCCACGGAGATCCTCTGAGCACCTTGGCCTTTTCCGCCAGAACATCCGCCCATCTGAGGTCAGCGGACGCCTCGGCCCTCTCGGCGCTGCGCCTCTGCTGGCTGCGCTGCAGGCTCTCCACGGTGTACACGGGCTGATGTTTCTGCTCCTCGGACGGGCTGAGCTGCGGGCCGGAGCTCTGCGTGTAGATGGAGCAGAGCCGCAGCAGCTTCTGCTGGGTCTCCTGGGGCAGCGGAGGCTCCATGTCCTCCAGGACCAACCGCAGCAGGTGAGGCGTGTAGACGCAGGGGGCGTCCAGACACGCCGACAGCAGCTGCCGCCAGCGCAGCTGGATGCGGTTAACGAAGATGCGGTCCCTGACGCGGGCCTTCTTCTGCGTCTTGCTCTCGAAGCGGAACTCGTGCCGGTTGCTGTTGCAGAGGACGGCCTCCGAGGCCCAGGCGGAGATGTAGAAGGACCTGCGCTCCCTCTGGCCGCTGGCCGCCAGCTTCAGCTCCGCCAGCAGCTTCCCCAGAAACAGGTGGATGAAGGAGGGCGAGTTGAGCGCCTTCAGCAGGGGCAGCCAGAACCGCAGGAAGACCGGGGGGACTCTGGGTCCAGAGGAGCCGCAGTCCTCGGACGGGCCACAGCCCAGCGTTTCCAGCTGCTCAGCGGTCGGAACCAGGAACCCGTCCTCCAGCAGCACATCCACCAGCAGATCAGCGGAGTCCAACGAGAACTGCTTGATCTCCCCCAGTAACCAGCTCATGTCGGCAAAGGGAGACAGCCACTTGTCTTCTTGGGACCCGTCCAGACTCTGGTACCGCTCCTTTTCGTAGGAGACCAGGAAGTCCCGGGCGGCCTTGTAGGCTTCCATCTCCCTCTGCCGCTCCATCAGCTCACTCTCCTGCTGTTTCACGTCAGCGTCGTCATCCTCTCCGTCCGACTGTGACTCCCAGTCCTCATCAGCACCCCCTCCCAGCTGCCTGGACCAGTACTCCTGCTGCAGCCACTCCAGAACCACCTTGCATCCCTTCCGACACCACCTGAGGGTGGGCAGCTTCCTGTGAGTGAAGTCGTGCCTCAGGTCCACCACCCACTCCGGGATGTTCAGCTTGCCGGCCAGCCGCCTCAGGGGCCGGGCTCTCCTCCCCTGCTGCTTCTCGGTGATCAAATTCACGAAGCGGACCAGGGCCGCCCCATAAAGCAGGACCAGGTCGTCCCCGCTCAGCTGGCCGGACCGGTCCAGCACCTGGCACCGCACCAGTTCGGCCGTGCAGTCCACGGCCACGGGCGTGCTGTGCGCGTACCTGCCCCTCCAGGCGGAGACCCGCTGCAGAGCGAACCTCTGCAGGGCGGCGTCCTGAGAGTAGAGATGGTCTAGGACCTGGTCCCACTCCGCCTTGTTGAGCCAGGCCACCACATGGCGCCTTTTCTCCGAGCTGCTTCTCTTCATCCCGGCGGTCGGCGGTTCTGCAGAACTTCACTCCACACCGACACCTCTGGCGCCCAGACACAAAGCAGAGCGGACACCCTCACGTTACTGCGCTGTCCGCAGCTGGAAACGTTACGGTTCGATTCTTTGTGCCTCCGACGTCTTTTATTCCGGAAATGACGTATCCGGGCCATTTTCTTTGGGTTTGTCACTTTCCATCGGGCCTGCGTTACTGCCGCTTAGTGGCCGGGGGGAGAACAGCAGTCAGCATGCAGATCATCGTCTGCAGCAAATGTTGCAATGAGTTAAAAACTTAATGTACACGAAAAGAGCTGGACATAGAGCTATGTAGTGCTCTATGTTTAACATTATAGACATGTAGTGCTCTATTTGTTACATTATTCTTTAAATTATTTTTTTTGTTGAATATCTTTCATATCTTTACTTTTTCTAAATATTTTTTTGCTGAATATATTTCATATTTACCTATCTATTACGAGCTTACAATAAGGTTATTATCACTAATAAATAGTTTAGAGATGTGTTATTAATTAATCTGTAAACACTTTAGAGATCATTCTTTAGCTATCAGGCTCCTCTCCTGTGGAGCCAACTCCCAGTTTTGGTCCGTGAAGCAGACACCCTGTCTACATTTAAGACTAGGCTTAAAACTTTCCTTTTTGACAAAGCTTATAGTCAGAGTGGCTTAACTTCCCCTGAGCTACCTCTATAGTATATGCTACTATAGGCTTAGGCTACTGGAGGACATCAAGATCTATTTTTCTCACTCTGCTGAGTTCTCCTACTGTTCCCCAATTATGTAGAGTTTGCTGTTATTTAAAACATTTAACTTCTTTTTGTTCTCTCTTTATGTTTTCTCTTAATAGTACACATGGCCTGGCGTTCTGTTAACGGTGGCACCATCCAAGGGGGGGGGCAGATCATCTGTCATTCAGGATTCCTGGATCAATGTGTGCGTCTGTGCTTTTTGTGTCTCTGCTCTGTCCTTCTCTATTCCCCAGTTGGCCGAGGCAGATGACCGTTCACACGAAGCGAGTATGGCTTTGCTGCAAAGCCATCGATAATGCAGACGACTGTCCCTGTGGCTCTACGCTGTTTCATGAGGAGTGAATGCTGCTTGTCAAGACTTGTTTTCTTAGATAGGAACCTTTTGACCAATCTGTCTGTATGAGTCAATTGAATTTGACTTTGTAAATTACCTTGACATGACGTGTTCTGAATTGGTGCTATATAAATAAAATTTAATTTAATTCATAAGGGGTTTTTATGCAATAATTAGGGGCAAGCAAAAGACAAAAGAACAAGCTTCTTCCCAGATAGTGAGCCTGATCTGCTCAACTATATATTTCCTCTGGGACTGCTTATATTAAACATTGCAGACTAAGTTACTACATCGTTTGCACAAACTGGTCAGTTTTTCATTTTTTTATTAAACCTTTATTTAACCAGACAAGAACAAGTTGAGATCAAGACCTCTTTTGTAAGGGTGACCTGGGCAAGAAAGGCAGCAGTGCACACAAAACAAACAGACAAAAACAAACATTATAAACATAAAATGTAAATCTTTTGAAATTTTTAAAATGCAGGTGTTATAATTACAGTGTTTGCCTTTAACAAGATGTAGAGAATATGGAGTTGCCTTCTGTTCAAATGACAATTTGGTTAAAAGATGAAAAGGGAAAAAGCTTCCTTCCACATAAATATGTCCAGATGCGGTTGGAGCTTGTGCTAACCAAGCCTGACCGTCAGTCTTTGTTTAGGCTACATTTGGACCTGCAAACTGAATAGTTAAAATTTGGGCACCATTTCTGGACTAAACAAGAATGAGGACTAGTCAACCCAAATATGCCACAGAACAGAGCAGTAAGATATTGGGTGTATTACCTTTTTTTCCAAAATGTTATTATTGTAGAATAATTATTTTCCTAAAATCTTATGTTGGTATGTATTATAGAAGGTAGCCATCTTTTTATTTTTTATCTTTTGCTTTCTAGTCCAGTGTAAATTGGCTTTGGATGGTGGGCATTATAAGCTTATTGCTTCTGCCAAATACAGCCTTTTTCAGACTGTTTTAATTTATGTTACATGGACATATACTGTCAGTTATTATATACTTGTGTGTCTGAAATAAATACCTATCACATAAAAAAAAAACAAAAAAAAAAACAGCCAAACACTAACCCAGGAACTGACAACTGTGCCGTTTTCCAGTTGATCAGATTAGAGCCGCTCAAAAATCTCCGTGTTGCTGCTAAACATTTTGGTCTGACTATGAGACTGTCCTGTTTAGATTTATTCCAAGAAAGGAGCAAACTGGCATTTCTGGTTGGCTAGATGTGAATGAAAAGCAATTTAGAAATATTTTCTGTTTTACACGAACAGGCCTCAACGAGAACTACAGCTGTGGGGGTTCAGAATGGATGACTGTATGGTTGCGTGGTCCAAACAATCATAGGGGTTCAGTCAGTCAATCACATCTCGTTGCTGGGGGAAGGATGACCGCTGTTTTATGAAAGTCTAATCCGAATTTCAGTCTACAAAGACTCGTTAGGAATTTCCAAGCCACTTTCAGACTACAGTGATACACTACGTCTGTG
The DNA here is from genome assembly GCA_037039145.1 of Fundulus diaphanus. Classification (NCBI taxonomy): domain Eukaryota; kingdom Metazoa; phylum Chordata; class Actinopteri; order Cyprinodontiformes; family Fundulidae; genus Fundulus; species Fundulus diaphanus. The sequence continues at coordinate 6,232,234 of CM073129.1, read as the reverse complement.
CTGTGAGCGCTGTAACCAAATCAATCCCCTTGATTGTGCACAATCATGGCTGTTGTGCTGATTATTCAGATTCTGAAAGAACAGAAACATTTAAACAAAGAGCAGAAAAAATAACTTAACTTTGAATATATAATAACTGAAGGATCTCACAAATGATATATGGTCACACACTGTCCCAGACTCCAGTCCAGTGGGTGAAGGCAATGCATCATCATGCTGCTGGACAGCTGCAAGAAAAAGAGACGCCAGGGGGCGCTAAATCCCTCGGTGGTTTGTGACACAGAAAAAGAAGAAGTAGAAGACACTTCGCTGCCGAAATGGCGGGTGGTTTGACGGAAAATCGGGTTGCTCACCGTGTTTATGATTCTCTGCAGGTAAATGAAGTTAATTTGAGATGATCCTTGGTTGTTCCTGTTCACTTTTTAAACGAGCTCACTCGCTGCACAGCGCAATAGAGGAGATGTGTTTGGTCAGGGCGGAGACTGAGAAGAGAAGCCAGTCGCTGTGAAAGGTGGCGACAGTGGTTATAAACTAACAGGCTGGAAGTTCATGGAGCTGAAAAGAGGGAAAACATCAGCAGCTGGGTTATGCGTAAAGACGCAGCGTTGGACCTCTGTGTGATTCAAATGAGGGGAAAATGTCGGACCTCAGGGAGGCTTGATGAAACAGCCTCATTCACCAATCAGGTTATAGACCTGACATTGAGAAACAAACCCGTAGATTAATGATAGTCGGGGGTGTTTGCATTGACTTGGTGTGAATCTGATCATTCAGATTGTGCCTTTTATAATCAACTACAATATTTTCTTGTTAAAGTCAGGAAAAAAGATTGTGTTGCATTGTTGAGCTGTTTTTGAAGAACTTCTGCTTGCAAAACAACCAGATTTCCCCCTTTTTAAAAACTAATAATATTCTCAACTCAGCATTATTTATACAATCTAAAAACTAGTAATTCAAAACAGAACAAAAATTTAAAGCCAGCAAAATGTAAAATAAAATGCATATCCAAAAAAACAAACAATGAAAATGTCAAAAGCTAACATCTAAAACTATGTTTTAAAAGAACATTACCCAGAAAATGAAATGGCCTGCCTGATATGTAAAGCTACTTAAATCCAGCATTTGTGCAACAACAGAGAAAGTGCGGTTACCTCTTTGCACTCTGTTTTTCAGATGACTAATAAAAACTGATCTGCCAGCCTGAGCAAGCGAGAGGGAGTGTGCACATGAACCAGGTCTGACAGATCCTGGAAAGCAAGGCCATGAAAACATTTAAAAACAAATAACATTATTTTAAAATCAATCAAGGTGAACTAGTAGCCAATGAATTGCTGCTAAAACTGGAGAAATGTGCTCTCATTTTCTGGTAGCAGTTAAAAGAAGAGGAGCAGCATTTTAGACCAGCTGCGGTCAAGCCACAAGAGTTTTGTTAAGCCCAGAGTAAAGTGGAGTGCAGGAATCTAAGTTGTAATTAAAGCATAAATTAAAATCTTTAGTCAGCTGTCTCAGTTTGAAAAAGATGGATTTAACCACAGATTGTAACTGTGCGTCAAAATTAAGATTACCATATTCTCCAGTATTACACTCAGGTGCTGAGGTTACAGACATCAATGTGGCCAAACAACATAAACTTTTGAGAAGTTTATTTTCAGAGCAACTATTTTGCTTTTTAGTATCATAAAAGTCTGACTGTCTTCTGCCTAAAAGAGAAGGCTAAACACTGGTTTCTCATAACTGACTCCTGAGGGATGAGGTAAAGAGAGAAGAGCAAGAGGCCTTGAGGCACTCTGCATGAGTGGAACTCTTTAATAAAATAATAATAAAGCAGTATTCCATTCTTAAAGGAAGGAGAGTAATAATACCGGCAAGAACTTAAAACTACTTTCACTCCTGGTCTTAACTTTATTCAGTGATTATTTGTACATTTGGGGTCTGTTTCATTTGATCCATTCTATCGAGAAACAAAATATATTTTACAAGGATAAAGCAGACAGCTGGAATGGACTCAGGAAGGTGGAGTTCTGGTGGCAGCAGACAAAATTTCTAGAGATGAGTGACAGAACAAATTGTATGTTCGTCAGAAATCTGGAAAAGAGCCGTTTACTTGTTGAGAAGGTCCAACATTGAGCGTAAATGTGGTGAATGGAGTGATTCTCCTTATATTAGGCGGTCTCGGTATGTTGAAAGAATAATGAGAGAACAGTTTTGTGTAACTTTCTGTTTTAACCCACTAACCAAACAAAGTGTCGGCACTTCTCTTTCATATTTTAAAGGAACTATAAGTAATAATGACACATAGAGGTTAAAATTGGATCATCACATACACAATGCCTTTCACGGAGACCCGCCATTTACCCAATGGTCCTGTGGCTGTAAAACTCCACTGAATTTTTACTTAAACAGGACATATATATGATGTTGTATTCTGCTCTTTTTCTGGTCTGCTTCTCTTACTGGCCTCCATGTTAGCAGGCTGCTGCTCTTGCTGAAATAAAATACCAATTGCTGTGCTCTGTTTGGAGAACCCTGAGAACTCTCATATGATTGGCTCAGGAATCAGGAAGTAAACACCGGCTACACTCTGAACCGAAGTAGTTCTTCTGCACCGTACCTCTAGGTTTGAAAGGAGAAAAACGTGACTAAGACATTGTTGATGGAGAGGACCGATTGTTTATAGGAATGTTACTTCCATCCCAGGTGACAAAGGAGCATGATTTAGGTTGATTTTACAGTAAACATCTTACTTATCGCTCCTTTAACAAAAATAAAACATCCCTACTTCCATGTCTAGTTGGTCAAAACATGAGTTGAGTGAAATTTTAGTGAGAGTTGAATGCGCTCCTCCTGCGTTGATCCCAATGCAGGAGGTAAAAATTCCAAATTCCAAGCCGAGCTACTACCCCTCTCTTAACTTTGCACAAAAGTTGAGAGGTTTTAATCGCTCCCTTCAGATGTGACATTTAGCTGACACCTTCTTCAGAGCATAAAAGGAGCTCATTTTGAAACATTTTTGTCTTTGAGGCTCTGTCCTGTCCCTTGGTGCAAGATCTGTACCTGCAGGAAGACGAGAGCATGCTGGAGCTGCTGTGCCGCCCCTCGGTGCTCCGCACCGACATCCTGGCGTGGATCTGCTGCAGGTACATGCGCCCCACCCCTCAATGAGTCAAAGGAGAAAATTATTAGCAATGAGAAATCTATAGTAATGCATTAGCCTCATCATGGAGTGTTGCTTTTCAGAATCAACCCAAAATTTGGAACATCTAAAGGAATGCCAGAGGAATCCAAAGATCCCGACGGTTTAGAGAAAAGTAAGCCTGTCCTTCAGATCACAATCTCTCCACTGGAAACATTCTTCATCCTTGGGACTAACGGAAGCACTTTTATTGCTGCTGGTTTTTGTGCAAGCAGAAATGGCTGTGATTGGCCAGGAGCTGATGCTGTGCAAGGCGGACGACCTGGATCTAATCAAGGTGAGGCGTTTAGTGGAGTTCAACATGTTCTGAGGTTACTTTTACAAATGCTGCCGTGTGCCATGTTCAAGGCTGCCTTTCTTCCAGGGTAAAGCCAGTCCTCAGCGACAGCTTCAGTTCCTGGAGCAACTTTTTTCCTTTGTTCCCGGTTTTAAGACGTCTGCTGGTAACAGCACCGATGTAGAGGGGCTTCTAAGTCAGATTTTTGCTGCGGAGAACACGCCTCACCTCAGACAAATGCTCCAGCCAGGGCTGGACCCCTGGCCGCCACACATTGAGTAAGTTTGCTATCTAGATCAGCTGTTGCAGGTCTTATGTTAAAGGTGCAGCTTTAGCAGCCTTAGAACAGATTAAATCAGCTGTTGGTACCATCCCAGTTAATGGATACAAGCGCTGTGCGACATGAACACCCCATTGCCACTGCTTTGAAGATGGCAGGGAACATCCAGGTGATGTTCATCAAATTCATTGACCGAATTAGGATTTATCATCTGCCAGTTTGGCCATCTGGACAAAGGCATCAGCGATGACCTCAGAGAACCAGCTCAACAGTCTGGAAAAGCTTTCAAGGTCATTCTCAAACGTTCTGGACTAAAGAAACTAGAGATGTCTGGCCATCATTGCTTTTTACACATCCCTTCTGCAGTCTGGCTCAGTTTCTTGGTGTGGTTCTGTAATTGTTGTAGTTCCTCCGTGGTCTGATTTTTATCTGTGATCTGATTAGAAAACAGAAACAAATGAACTGTTTTATGTCCAGATCTAGAAGCTACATCATCCTGGTTGGTGCAGCAAGCTATTTGTGCAGCTACTGAAAGGCAATCCCATTAGTTTGGGGTCCAGTCATAGATAAATGGTGCAGCACATGCCCTGTTTATGTCTGTATGTTAAGCCAGACCAGGACCAGAGCAATCATGAACAGATTCCATGTCAGAAAACTAAACCCTTTAATCTGTATCTGTGAGAGCAGCTGGTTTTTCCTCCTCTCTCACCCTGACTACTGATCTGTCAGAGCTTTGCATGAAGGCCAGGAGTCTGCTCATAAGCCAGGAGAAGAACTTCCAGATGTCTCTGACCTTCTGCAGTCCAGGCAGACAGAACTGGAACAGCTGCAGTCCAAGGTAAGCCGTGCCTGCAGGCTTTCTCTGGTTAGAGGTTTCATTTGAGAAAGAACAACGTGCTGATATGATGATGACGACACAAAATTAGCATAAATAGGCTAACATGTCAATTAGAGGGAGAGTTGTGCAATGATAGGTAAATAGTTGGTAGTTGGTTGCATCCTGATTTCTTTGAGGCTTTCTTTATGTTGGTGAAAGACTGCAGAAAACAGCTTCATTGTTGAGCACCTGTCCACCTTAAATTTCAAATCAAATCTGCTCCGTAGCTCCTTTAGGAACTTTGGGTCATAAATTCTGAATTCCTTTTTCACAAATCATGTGATGCATTCACGCGCAACTGCAATTTCTCAGCTTGGAGCTGCTCGGCCCAACCAGGATGACATTCTCCTTTGCAGAGAGTAAAGTCCCAGCGTTGCTTTAAATAAACTGTCTAGCATTTCAAAACCAGAGCATGAGCACCGAGCTCAAGCATCTGTGTGAACCGCTCTGCGTTCTCACCGCGCCCTGTTCTCCCATTCTCCATCTGTCGTTCTCAGTGCGACTTCCTGGACAGCGACGAGCAGAATGGGGGCGCCTTCTCACCGAGCTCGCTGCGGTTAGCAGCAGGCGACCTCCAGCAGCAGATGATGACCTTCAGTCATCTCTATGAGACGGACCTGAGGCTCTACTGCAGCAGAGACCCGCCCAGCTTCAGCACAGACGCGGCCGTCTTCCAGAGGGTACACCAGAAGCTGCTGGCCTGCAACACGGTATTCATATAGCGCAGAGTAGAGCCATCGGCACAAGAGGTGTCAGCCCAAACCCAGCCTAAAACCTGTGTGTGTGCTACGGTCCAGGAGCTGGAAATGCAGAGGGAAATCACCGAGGCCTCTGGGTCTGTGAGCGAGGACGTGAAACGTCTACAAACACAGCCTCGCTACTGGAGCAGAGGGGAGAAGCACACGCTAAGTAGGTCGCCATGCAGAGCCATGAGTGCTCAAACTGGACCAATGAGGCGGGTTCATCTAAAGTCCATAGCATAACCTGTAGTTCACTGCTGCTTGTTTAACATTCACCCTTGTCTTTCTTTACTCTGTTCCCAGCGGATCAACTGGAGGAAATCAGCCAGAGACTTGGGAGCATCGTCTCACAGCTTGACACCTGACTGCCTGACTGGTCATCAGTTCCAAGATGAAGCTGGCTGCTGAATAATGCTGCAGGTTCTGGAAACCCTGATCAATAGTAGCCGCTTACTCTTCTAACATAAGACAGTGCTGGTGCAGATTTCTAAAGTTAGACATCATAATGCTACAAAGCATAAATGATACTGTGTGTCAGCTCAGCTTCTAGGTCTCACAGCTTTACAAACACCCTGAGCCACCCATAAGTCTTATATGCTCCCTCTAGGAAGGCCAAACGCTCCTGCAACCCTATAATGACAATTTCATTTATTTTAAAAACTGTAATCCAAATGTTCTAGTTGAAAAGTTGGCAGAATTTCACACTGAAGACGTCCTCCTCCAGCTGCTCTCTGCCACGTTTTCAGCTGATACCTCTCTAGGAGTCAGGTTGTCGCTGACAAGGATAAGTGTTTAGCATTTTATCTGGAGATGAAGACAGGTGGGGGGGGAAATCCTTACTGCACCAATTTAATTTAGCTTCTGCATAAAGTTGGCAGATATTGAGCTTTCTAGTTAATTTTAGGGGCTTGACGGTACACGATTGTTACATAAATTGTTTTCTAGAATAAAACGCTCCTCTGAAGAACATCAGGCTCTGTAGTAACCTGTTAATAGGAACGACCTAAAGGATTGTTGGCAACCTATAAATGTATGTTATAGATTACAATATTTAAAATAAACTTCTCACGTTTGAGCTGGAGTCCCAGCAGGTTTGTTTTTACCAGATCTGTCCACTTTGAATATTTGCTGTTGACAGAACCCTTTATTACAGCTACACCAGAGAAAGGCTTAGAGCAGGGGTGTCAAACTCATTTTGGTTGAGGGGCCGCATACAGCTTAATCTGATCTCAAGAGGGCCACACGAGTAAACTCATTGCAAGATTAAATAGAACTAATAAAAGTGGACTTGTTGTTGATTTTTATATTAAATTAATTTCACTTTTACACAATATATTATGAATAAGCTCAGCGTTTTTAAGAAAAGTATGTGCAATTTCAACAATACTTTTACTCAGTTAAACATTTACTTAAGTGCATTATGCATAAGAACTGATCACAGTGATTGTACAATGTTGAAAAACATTTATTCACATTTTTTGGAACTTAAAAACACTGTCCTGCATGACAAAATACATCAAACAGATAAAAATTAAGAAATGATTTAAAATCAATTTTCCACATCTGGAGCTCAGTGCTACCATCTGCTGATTAAAACACAGCGCCCCTCGTGGACAATATAGGAACTGCAGATTTTCAATTAAACGAAGTACATGTTTTTTTTCAATAATTGTTTTATCATTCTCTTCCTTTTATCTCCTCTTTCACTTTTTCTTTTTTTCTTCCTTTCATCTACTTTCCCATTGTAGTGTCCATATCATTTGAGCTATTCCCCGCATGAATCATAATAAAACTATTCACATTCATAAATCAAGCGGAGCACTATGGCAAAAGCAGTACTGCTCCACTTGTGAAAGTCAAATCTGATGAGCTCTTTTTGGCATTGAGACAACAATTCTTATTGCCACATTGCCAGACAGGACACTGGGGAAAAAAAATTATGTTTGACACCCCTGGCTTAGAGGCTGAGCAGAAGGCTCATTCCATGTGAAGGTAAATCTAACTGCTGCACGTCCCCCAGCTTTAATGAACACAACACAGTGCGAAGCTTTCTGTTTATTCCGCTTTTTGAAGTTGAACAGAACAGAATTACAGCTCTTTGGTGTCAGAAGAGTCTCCTGGAGAGCAGCAGTCCTTTGTGTCCTAGAGGCAGGCCCTCGTCTCCGCTCAGAAGCCTCTGGCGGCCAGCCAGTCCTTCAGCTCCTGCTCAAAGTGGCCCTTCACCTTCACAGTCATCGTCACCTCGTTGACCTGCGTGGGCAGCTCCTTCCCCGTCACGCGCCTCAGGTGCTCCCTCACGTCCTTCTCCAGGGCCCAGATGTCCCCCTCCACCTTCCGCACCAGCGTCGTCTTGCGGTTACCGTGGCTCAGGTCGCTGTAAACGGGGATGTTGTGCATGCGGGAGCGGCGGATCATGTAGGGCAGGGCCGGCGGCGTCTCCGCCGGGGGGATCCAGCCCGACGGCGCGGCTCCGACGTGTTTGGGTGGGTCGGGTACTCGTGAAGGCGGTATGAGCCGTTCCACGAACTTGTAGTCCTCCGTGGACTCTATTACGTCCGCCCGTTTCTCTCGCGGAGCAGCGGTGGATGCTAACCTGAGGCCGGCGGTGACAGCGGCGGTCGGAGTCCGGCTGAGGAGATGTGGAGCTCCCCTCAGGCGCACCAGGCTCCGAAGGCTGAAGGAGACCGACATCTTGGGCACCCTGGCAGTAACAGGCGGAAGAAGGCTGTGTTTGTTGGCTGTTGGGAGCCAACTAACAGGTTCACTACCGCCACCTACCGGACTGGAGTGCTTTAAATGGCCAAAAGACTTCTTCTTCTTCTGGTGTTTTATGGCGGTTGGCAACAAACTTTTAGCAGCATTACCGCAACTTACTGGTATGGAGTGTGGTTCTTGATTATCTATCTATCTATCTATCTATCTATCTATCTATCTATCTATCTATCTATCTATCTATCTATCTATCTATCTATCTATCTATCTATCTATCTATCTATCTATCTATCTATCTTAGTATTCTACTCATTTATAAAATTCACACCTTCTATAATCAAATTCTATGAAATAATTTAGTTTTCTTTAAATATTGGATAACTATTTGTATATGTTTACTCCCCAAATGCTTCCTCAAAATATCTAATAAATTAACCTTTTCCTTAATACATTTAAACTCTTTCCTCATATATCTTCTCTCTCTTTCATATTGATTGCATTCTAATATAACATGTTCTATTGTTTCATACTTTCCACAATAATCACATTTGCCTGTATTATGCTTTTGAATTTTAAAAAGTGTATAATTAAGTCCTGTATGCCCAAATCTTAACCTTGTTATCACCCTCTCTTCTTTTCTATTTCGTCTTGCATTTCTTCCTTCTCTTACTGTCTTCTGAAGTTTATAAAACCATCTTCCTGTTTTTTCTTCATCCCACCTTTTTTGCCATTTTTCCATCAGTTTTTCTTTAATAATACTCTTCCCCTCAGACTTACTTGTTTTAACTGTAAAATTAATAGGATGTTGAATCGCCCTTTTTGCCATTTTATCTGCCCTCTCGTTTCCTTCTACCCCAATATGTGCTGGAACCCACACAAATATAAATATTAAACCCATATTTTGTATTCTGAATAATGTATGAAATATTTCTAATAAAATGTCCATCCTTGGCCAAAAGACTCCGCATCCTTGTCCCCTTTATCACAAATTGTCTGACATGTAGCGATGTTCTTGTTGTTTTACCAGTAAAGATCCCTTTTCTACATTGAGGTTTGAGCATTGTCATCACTTTGATGGAGGATTACTTAACATGAGAGCTTGGAAGAGTCTTTTAAAATCTAATAACATATATGCCTAGTTGAAGATTTAGAGCGAGATTAACAAATTTCACACTCTCAAAAAAGTGATTACTTCTAAATATTCTCTGCTTCTACGATTTAAGGCCTCCAGCACAAATATCCTCTGTTTCTGTTTCAATATTATGGCTTCTACTCAAACTAACCGATTGTGGGAAACCCTGGCCCTCTCAGCTCAGTTCTCTCCTCTTGGAAAGTGAGACCACTACATTCTCTTTAAACAGGTACATAAAAAAAGGAATATGGTGAAAATGTAAAAAATATTTATCACTCATATCAGAAAGTGAATCAAATCAATTCATTACACCTAGAGTGAAATTTTGCATAATGATGGTGAGATAAAGCACTTAAGCTTTCTGGTTTTTTTTGTGTGTCAAAAATGATCTATGGCACACAAGTTATCAAGAACAAAGCAAGGAGGATGGAAAGAGAAAAAAAGGAAACATAACTACAATTTGAGTAGGCCTATACACATAATACCAGGGGTTTTAAATTGTTCTAACTCACAAAATTAAAGTATAATTTTTAAGAAGATGACACATTTTCAAGGCTTGTCTTGCTGTCCATTACTGGGGGGAAAAGCTTTATATATAATAACTGGGTGACATTTAGATTTATGGATATAGAATTCGGACAGTATAAGTAGCAGGTTAATAACATGAAATTGAGAGCTGAGTTTACCATCAAATTCTGTAACCAAGACATTCTCCCCATATAAGGAAATATTAGGATAAACACAATCAGAAACAAAACCTGAACATTTGCTCCAAGGAGGTTTTGTAAACAAGGAACACTGGAACTAATGAACTATTGTTTTCTAATTGGCTTTGCAAAACGCGCTGTTTACATCAATGCCACCATTAAGTCTCTGAGGGTAGTAGTTAGTTGGATAGAACTTCCTCTACTTTGTTGGTGAAAAAAGAGTTTTTCCCACAAACCTGGACCAGCTGAACTGGCTTGAAGAAACATGTTCTGAATTGAGTGGGTCTTCCTTTGAGAGGTTAATAGAAAACAGGTCTTTCTGGGATGTATTTTCTCAAAGAAGAATTTTATAGAAGTGTAAAAATTTATTATCAACAGATGCCCTTCTCCATTAAGTTGTCGTCATACTGTGAAGATGCTATTGAACCAATTCTAGAAATAAAAAGTATTTGTTTTCATAGAGAATATAGCTGTTTTACCACATGTTTTATGGTAAAACAGATAATAAAACATGTATCTGGGCTAAAGGTATGTTCATAAATTAAGGACCAAGCCAGTAGCATCTGTTAATGACAAAATGTCATTTTTAGGGGAACTTTGCAGCATGATATTTGTCCCCCATTGGGATCTGATGTGTTTTCAAAGTGTTCCTTTATTTTCTGTAAGAAGTGCATAAAGCTTCTCCCTCAGACTTAGAGTTAGAACAATTCCCATTCCCTCATCCTCCAGTCCACGGTGCAGCATTGATGATAGGGCAAGGACTTTGAAACCCAACACTCTCTTTCCCTCTGCTCTGACAACTCAATTGAAGCATAATTAAATGGGGACTACTTTTCTCATCATGCAATAATGTCATACTCAAGTCAAGTCAAGTTGATTTGTATAGCACAATTCAGCAGCAAGGCAGTTCAAAGTGCTTTACACCATGAAAACATAGAAACATCAGAAACACATTGTAACAGTCACTGGTTGTGAGACCAGTAGCATCTGATGAGAGAGGGCTGTCAGCATGTAGGCGTGCCAAAACTGTCCCTGAGGTCACAAACACGTACATCCACCTCTTGAATTAGTTTCAGTGCAGTGCAGCCCAGCCCATTCACTCCTGCGCCTCTGGAGCAAATGCCTTTCTTATAAAATTAGCCAGCAAAACTTGATTGATGTCTGTTGCAGTGCAGCAGCAACTGGAACTTTACATTACAATGAAATAAAGGAACTGACACTTGCAACGGCACTGCTCTTGATATAGCCCCCTATCAGAAAGCACTGTCTTTACCAAGAGCCTTTTTGACGAGTAAACTTAAAGTATGCAGCGCACCATTAAACAAAGCTCCCCGGCACAAGCACCCATTATTGCTGCACCATCAGTCACAAGCCAAGTTACTTTGCTGACTGTTACTTGTGCTACGTTTTCAGCGGTATGTGCGTCCTAATGCAGCACCCCTAAAACAATGCAAAGAAGTGACTGCACTCACAGCTAGATACACACCACTGTTGATAGAGGTCCACATATCTGATGTCAAACTAACTGTGGATGCCTTGGCCACAAGGGCTTTTTTTCTGGATCTTTATATCTTTGCTCCACTATAGCTTTTAAAGCCGATATGAAACAAAAGAGGACTCCTGCAGAAATGGAGAATGATACTTCAAGTTCTCAGATCCACACCTGGCTTGTGGGGAGAACATATTGCAGGTCTATGGAGATACAGGTGGGGTTGAAAAGCAGGGCACAAGTATTAGTGTAGGCCATTTCACCAAGAAGACAATTCAAAGTACTTCACATGATAAAAACCAAGAAAAGAAGTCACAGAGCACAGTGCAGTGGCCTAATAGTGGAAAGCAAAGCTTGGACCACAGACTGAAACTGGTCTTGTTTCAGTTACAGTTCTTTGTATTCACACTCTTGGCATTTTTCATGTTTTGTTGCCTCCTGAACTGGAATAATTATTTATTATTTCAGAGTTCAGACCATTTCAGTTGCAGAATATGCCCATAGCTTTAATATTACATTTGTCAGGGTGCGGTTCTACCTACCGCACCCTGGGCCTTTCCAGCACATTCCTTCTGCCGCCCAGCTCTGTCTCCACTCCACTAATCATCTGCACCTGTTCAGCCACTAATCATCCTGGACTGTTTCCACCTGCAAGCCTCACTACTTAAACCCTCCTCAGTCAGCTCTTCTCTGCAGGTCCTTCTTCAATCATCTGATGCCTGTCAGTCAGAGATTCTCCCACATCTGGTTGCCTGAGCTTTCTGCGCCCGTCTGGTCCTCCAAGGGTTCTCCCTGCTGTGCTGCCAAGTTCTCCTGCTACTCCAGTGCTCTGAAGTAACCTCTCAGCTGCACTCCTGGTCCTACTGCAGCCCTTGCGTTCAAGGAACTCTCTCTGTCGCCCTGCTGGATTTACTGCAGCCACCGCGTTCCACGAACACTCACTTCCTCTGAAGGCTTCCTGTCTCTGCAGCACAGCACCCACAGCACTCAAGCATCCTCTGGTCCTCCAGCTCCCTCTAGTCTTCCAACTCCAATTCAATTCAATTTTATTTATATAGCGCCAATTCATGAAACATGTCATCTCAAGGCACTTTACAAAGTTAAATTCAATCATATTATACAGATTGGATCAGATTATACAGATTGGTCAAAAATGTTCCTATATAAGCAAACCAGTTGATTGCATCAAAGTCCCGACTAGCAGCATTCACTCCTGCGTAGAGCCACAGGGAGAGTCGTCTGCATCGCTCCAGCGTTTCCTCATTCATCTTCTCCACCCTGGTATACAGGATTGTCTCAGAAAATTAGAATATTGTGATAAAGTTCTTTATTTTCTGTAATGCAATTAAAAAACATGAAATGTCATACATTCTGGATTCATTACAAATCAACTGAAATATCGCAAGCCTTTTATTGTTTTAATATCGCTGATTATGGCGTACAGCTGAAGAAAACTCAAAAATCCTATCTCAAAATATTAGAATATTTCCTCAGACCAAGTAAAAAAAAAATTATAACAGCAAAACAAAATCAAACATTTGAAAATGTCCATTAATGCACTCAGTACTTGGTTGGGAATCCTTTTGCACAGATTACTGCATCAATGCGGCGTGGCATGGAGGCAATCAGCCTGTGGCATTGCTCAGGTGTTATGGATGCCCAGGATGCTTCAATAGCGGCCTTTAGCTCATTTGCATTGTTGGGTCTGGTGTCTTTCAGCTTGTTCTTCACAATACCCCACAAATTCTCGATGGGGTTCAGGTCAGGGGAATTGGCAGGCCAATCAAGGACAGTAATGCCATGGTCAGTACACCAGTTACTGGTGGTTTTGGCACTGTGGGCAGGTGCCAGATCTTGGTTGTGCAGCGTTTCCTGCCACATTTCCCCCTTCCAACACACTTTTTGTGAATGTGCTTTGAAACTGCACTCTATGAACAGCCTGCTCTTTGAGAAATTTCTTTTTGTGTCTTACCCTCCTGATGGAGGGTGTCAATGATGGTCTTCTGGACAGCAGTCAGATCAGCAGTCTTCCCCATACTTGTCATTTAGTTTACTGAACCAAGCTAAGTGTTTTTCAAGGCTCAGGAAACCCTTGCAGGTGTTTCAAGTTAATTAGACGATTCAAGTGATTAGTTGAATAGCCTACTAGTATACTTTCTCATGATATTCTAAGTTTCTGAGACAGTCCTGTAGACTCTGGTTCACCTCCCTCCACAACCCATCCTTCCTTCAATAAACTCTCTTAAACCCAGCTCCGTGTGTGTTCAGGTTCATCAGGACAAATCCTGACATTTTATTCAAAAGTACCGTTCAGAACACTCAAAGACACTATAAAAAGCAAGCAGCATTATAAAAATAAAACGAGATTATAAACAACAAACTTTGAAATTAGATTTTTTTTATTGTGAAGCCAAAAAACAAAGAAGGGAAAATAACAAAAATTCAACTCACAACCTCCTCTAAAGTCAGTAGTTTGTAGGTCCATCTTTTGAGATGATCACAACTTCAGGTGGCTTTGGGTCAGCTTCTATGAACTCACCACATCTTCAAGTCTAACCAAACATTCTCAGCTGGATTGAGGTTTGGACTTTGTCTAGGCCATTCCAATGCATTCATGTGTTTCGACTTTGTTTCTGACATTGTGTTTTTATCTTTTTTGTACGGTGACCTTGAGTGTCCAGAAAGGCGCCTTTTAAATAAAATGTATTATTAAATGTTTCCCCTTATACCCCTCCATTGTTGGTTTAGCAGCATGCTTTGACATGCCACTAGAGAAAGGGGGGACATGACCCGCCCAGATTTATAGTGACCCTGATCCGTCCCCCCCATAGGCCCCAAACAACGAGAATTAAAATCGAATGAAAAGTCAGAATTGGTTGCTGTATCTGTGTCTATGCCAGTCAGAATGGGTGATTTCAATTCCTCAAAGAAAGAAACAAAACACAATCAAACCCAATTGCATAATCCACACCACTATGATATACAAATATTTCTGGCGTGAATAACTTTTATTTATTTATTTTTAATTGCCAGCAAACAGTAGCATGTTTAACCATCTGGCAGTGGACCCACCTGCGCGCTGTCCTTCATCCAGATTTGGTATCACCATGTCCGCTTTCTACCAAGCCTTGGTGCTTTCACTGTTTGCTGTACTTTTGACATAGTCATCGGGGAGAGTGGTTGTACTGAAAAACATTATTATTATGGACGGGACAAGGGTCTCTGGTGTTGAGCAGGAGACACTGTGAATAAGTTATGTTAACCCTGATTTGGTGGTGCATGAAGAATTCCTAGGGTTGTGTGAAGCAACTTCTACAACAGGTGAAAACCTTGCTAGGATCATTCTGGGCGTTCATTTGACGCTGAATTTGCCAATATCAGGGTGTGAACGTGTGCATGAATGGGTGAATGACTGACTGTAGTATAAAGCGCTTTGGTATCATCAGACTTGAGAAAGTGCTATACAAGTAAAAACCTTTAAATATGGGGCCTCAGAGGTCAGGTATATGATGGAGCTTCTAATATGGCTGGAAAGTACTGAAGCTGTTATTCAGCGAGCACAAACACTAGCACCAAATATGCACTGTGGAGCACACTGTGTCAGTTTAGTTACACAAAAAGGTTGCTCAGGCTCGTGTGTGCGAACTGTACTTCAGTGGATACATGACCCTGGTACATTTTTGGGGCAGTCTTGCAAGGTGAAAGACACGTTTAAGGCCATTGAAGAGGACTTTTCCCAAAAAACAGGTGTTCTAGTGTCTCGGGGTCTGAAAGACAAACTGAACAATCTCCACCATATTTTTCTTTGTTTATTTGGTGCAGGATGATGGCCATAAAAATCCACCAGTTTTCACAGGGTCTTCATTCAGGTGAAGTGGACCTCTGGAGCTTACGGCCTCTGTGTCAGCAGATGAGCCGCTACTACAAGGAAAATGTTTATTCTTAAAGGCTTCTTCACCAACTATGAGTTGGATTTTTGCTTGTGACTGAAACCAAGCAGTGTTGGACTCCAGCTGTTTTATCGAACCTTTGTGAATATTTTTGAAATGATCTTTTTATTGAAAAAAGGCTCTAAAACCAACACAATTATCAATTTAAGTGATATTCTGTAGTCCTTCTCCATTTCAGTCTTTTCTTTTGAGAACATAGAGCACAAAGCAAAAACCTAAACATGATGGAAAAGTCACAAAAAATAGAAAGACAAAAAAGACAAAGAGAAAACCTATAACTGAACCAAAGCACCTACATTATCTGTTATTCAATCATGTTAGTGGGGAAACTGAATAATTTTTTTCTTCATAAACAGAAGCATTTTTTAATCAATATCATACAAAGTTATCTTGAGTGGGACATATATATGTGATCCATCCATCCATTTTCTAACACGTCTATCCCTTGTGGGGTCGCAAGGGGTGCTGGTGCCTATCTCCAGCTGTCAGTGGGCGAGAGGCGGGGTACACCCTGGACAGGTCGACAGTCTATCGCAGGACAATACAGAGACAAACAGGACAATCAGCCATTCACACCTAAGGAGAATTTAGAGAGGCCAATTAACCTAACAGTCAGGTTTTTTGGACTGTGGGAGGAAGCACCCGGAGGGAACCCACGAATGCACAGGGAGAACATGCAAACTCCAGGACATTCTTGCTGCATGGCAACAGTGCTACCCACTGCTCCACTGTGCAGCCACCATATGTGATCCATTTATCTATTCTATTAAATTTGTCTTTTTGAACTCATAAAGAGTATGTCAGTTGCTTGTTTTGAGCTCTGGCACCTGACCCAAATATAGATTTAGCAAGTTGCCTGTTATTTCAGTATTCCATTTAATACCTCATTAATACCAACCCAATGATTGTTTAAATTGGGGGATTCCCAGAAAATATGGTAATGATTCACTTTTGTCGAACAACACTGTCTGCAATCCTATATTTACGTTGGCAAGGAGTCTTAAAATATCTAATGATATTTTTCCAACAGTGTTCCAAAGAATTGGTGGAAGAACACTGTTAGTTACATATGCTCTCCCAGTCACTTCCCGATATGACTATTTCCACCTTGCGCTCCCCTCTTTCCTTTATGCAAAGGGTATATTGTGCATCAAGCCATGAGAAAAAATCAGACTAAATTATAAACAACATGAAACGTGACACTTTTACAGGCCCCAGGGGACTGCCTGTCACAGTAGGGGGTGCCAGCACCGCAACAAAGCTAAGCTGCCTTTCTCACCATCTACCTCTTTGCCTGTGAGCCCCCGTGATGAGTGGTTTGCACCGGGCAGATGAGCCATGGGCCCGATTTCAACCAGGCGAATATGAAAACTGTTCTCCCTCACTTCTACCAACACGTGGATTTTGCTACTCGGGGAGAGAACACTATAGACTTTGCTTACACAAATATTAAAGGCGCATTCAAGGCAGCCCCCCGCCCCCACCTCGGCTCTTCAGACCACCTTTCCGTGATGCTAATCCCAGCATACAGGCCCCTGCTGATCAGAGCTAAACCTACAGTGAGGCAGGTGAGGGTGTGGACTGAGGGAGCAATGGAGGCGCTCCAGGACTGTTTTGAATGCTCTGACTGGGACATGTTCAAAGCTGCAGCCACTTATGAGAACAAGATCAACATTGATGAGTATGCCATGACTGTGTCAGCCTACATCAACAAATGCATTGAGCACGTCAGCACCACCAAGACCATCATCACCCGAGCCAACCAACGACCCTGGATTACTGTGGAGGTCCGTCAAGCGCTAAAAGCACGGAACTCAGCCTTCAAGTCTGGTGACAAGGAGGCACTGAGGACAGCGAGAGCCAACTTGAACCGTGCCATCAGGTTAGCAAAGCGGAACCGCACTAAGAAAATCCAGGAGCTTTTCCATGACGCCAGCAACACCAGGAGCATGTGGAAAGGCATACGGGCGATCACTGAATACAACACGCCCTCCCCCCCGGTGGGTGAAGTTGATGCTGACTTCCTCAATGGACTAAATAACTTCTTTGAGAGGTTTGAGGCACTGAACAGCACTCCAGCAGTGAAGGCTGTTCCCCATCAGGATGAGGAGGTGCTCTGCCTCGACACCGCCGACGTGTGGAAGACTCTGAGGAGAGTCAATCCGCGGAAGGCCCCAGGTCCTGACAACATACCTGGGCGGGTCCTCAAGGAGTGTGCAGGTCAGCTGGCTGGTGTTCTCACAGACATTTTTAACACCTCGCTGGATCAAGCCACAGTGCCAGCATGCTTCAAGTCTGCCTACATCATCCCGGTGCCGAAGAAACCTCAAGTCACGTGCTACAATGACTACCGGCCTGTTGCACTGACTCCTATCATGATGAAGTGCTTTGAAAGGCTGGTGAAACAACACATCGTCTCCAGTCTCCCCCCAACATTCGACCCGTTCCAGTTTGCCTACCGACGGAACCGCTCCACTGAGGACGCCATCTCCTCCGTTCTTCACCTGAGCCTGGCACACCTGGAGGAGAAGAACACGCACGTGCGAATGCTATTCCTGGACTTCAGTTCAGCATTTAACACCATCATCCCACAGCATCTGGTGGAAAAACTGGAACATCTGGGCTTCAGCACACCCCTTCGCAACTGGCTGCTAGACTTCCTCACCAACAGATCTCAGTCGGTCCGGGTCGGACAGAACACCTCTGATGTCATCACCCTCAGCACGGGCTCCCCTCAGGGCTGCGTCCTGAGCCCCTTGCTGTTCACCCTGATGACACACGACTGCGTCCCCAGGTTCACCACCAATCACATCGTGAAGTTTGCAGACGACACAACGGTGGTGGGCCTGATCAGAGACGACAACGATCAGGACTAAAGAGAGGAGGTTGAGCAGCTGGTGGGCTGGTGCAGAGACAACAGCCTGATCCTGAACGTGGAGATTACGAAGGAGATCATCGTCGACTTCCGGAAGAACCGGCCGCATCACGCTCCACTGCTCATCAACAGCTCAGCTGTGGAGGTGGTCAGCAGCACCAAGTTCCTGGGGGTGCACATCATGGACAACCTCACCTGGTCTGTGAACACCCCGTCACTGGTGAAGAGGGCACAGAAGCGCTTGTACTTCCTGCGGAGAATGAGGAGAGCCCACCTGCCCCCGCCCATCCTCAAGACTTTCTACAGAAGCACCATAGAGAGCATTCTGACCAGCTGTCTCTCTGTGTGGTGTGGAGGCTGCAGTGCTTCCGACTGGAAGAACGTGAGGAGAGGGGTGAGGACAGCAGAAGGGATCATGGGGGCTCCTCTTCCCGACATAAAAGACATTTCATCTCACCGCTTCGTGTCCCGAGCCCGTAACATCATCAGGGACCCCTCACACCCCCACCATGGACTGTTCTCCCTGCTGCCTTCTGGGAAGAGGTTCCGCAGCATCCGCTGCAGGTCCACCAGGTTCTGCAAAAGCTTTTTCCCTGTCGCCATCAGACTGTTGAACTGCTGAACTATAAACTATAAACTCTGCACAATCAATTCTGCACATACAAATGGTTTTATAAATACTCACCTGTACACTGTGATTTTCTCCTGCATTGTTTACATTTAAATTGTTTACTTTTTAAATCACTGCTGCACCTTATACTGTAATTCAATTTACTGCAATTTACAAGCTGTATGCAACGAAATTTCGTTCTGTACGCACTCTGTGCATACAAAATGACAAATAAAGTTGTCTAAGTCTAAGTCTAATCGTTATGACGTCGTATTGGCCCTGACTCCCTTGTAAAGAGATTCAGAGCCTCTGTGTGATTATTCTCTTGTAAAAGTTAAATGGGGAAAAAAAACATGTCTACTTTTCACATCATTTTACCAAAAAGTCTCTCTCTGATAAAAGGAAAATAGTTCTGATGTTGATGAACAAGTGAAACAAAACAGAGACTCACACCTATCATAGACTGAAAAATCCTGAAACATCACTTTCCCTTTCCACGGTAAAGTGGGAGGTTTCAGGAACTATTGGGCCTGCAAAAGGAATTCACCTTCAGCTTTTGATGTCTCTTTATTGAGAAAGACTGAATGAACCGAGTGTGCCAACCAAGAAAAGAAGTGCTGTTTCCCTACACCTTAAACACCTGTGACCTTACTTCGCCTATTGTGCCAAATGATCCAGCGTTGACTGGGTTAAGGGTGAAAACACAAAGGTGACTTCGGAAACGAAAAGATGATGGGAGGAGCACATAAATGTTGCTGAAACGAGAAAAGCCACCAGACTTGTTGGTTTTCATCTACACCCTCAGGTCTCTGACAATCAGAAAGCAGAACTTTTCTGCAGACAACAAGATGAATGGAGAGGAACTGGCTCTAAATAAAATGGGGGACATAGAGGTAATTAAGCTTTTCAATCACAATCTACCCTACCTTACTATATAATCAAAGATAATTATAACTTTTAAAAGATGTTTATTGCCTTGTGCTAAAGTCAAAGCAATAAGGAGACTGTTCACGGAAAACTCAGATGGATATTCAAATAAACAATATTTATGGCAGTCTGTTTACTGAGTAATTTTGGTTTTTAATGTAACAAAGACCAAATCAATCCAACAAGGGACACACAATCAGAAAGCCTTGAAAGCTGCAGTTGTTTAAACTGTTTTTATGTGGATTTGTAGTTTAGAATGGATCAGATTATTTCCTTTAACAAAAAGGAACAGATCACCTTTTTCTCCAAGAAAGGGGGTTGGTATATAGGGAACGTTTGACCTATGTTATGATTCTTAAATATGCCTTTTCAGCAGCAATTCCAATATCCATTGCTCCACATAGTTTCCAAATGATCAGAAAATGTTTTTAAATTGACCCTAACTCTTTGTTGTTGTTCTTTTTAATAACAGTAGTGCTACTGATATGTAAATCTAATTTATCATATATTATTTGTAAATAGTAATATTGGAAGGAAATCTATTACTTGTTGCACATTATTAAGACATTTCTTCGTGTAACCGGTAGCAGATACCCCAGTCCCTTTACAGGAATAACAACATGTCTGTTTAAAGTGGTGTTATGCATCAAATTTGTCAGCATTGTTTTAATGTGAATGAAGGCTTTGTTACCCAGTGGGACGTTTCATCCACCTGTGTGACATGACCTAAAAAGGCCTTTCCCCTGTTGTCTTGTTTTTTTAAACTGTAAGTTCCATCAGAGGGAGATGAAGCATTTAGACAGGTTAAAGGCATTTAGAAACATGGAAAGTTGTGGTTATTTTAATCTGTACGTTTGATTCGGTTCCTAGCTAGTCATAGCATGTAAATCACGGTATGTTTTACTCAGATCAGTATGGGAAGCAAATGAAAATGGTGTGTCTCACAGCACAGGCATGTTCCAGCTCATGAAACATGCCTGGTTTAAATGTAGACAGGGAATCCAGCACTTGTTGTGTCTTGTTTTTTCTTTCTCTATCTTGAGTGAGTCATCACCTGCCACAGCGCCACTCCTACATTTCTTCTTGCTGCAACACCCAAATAGGCAGAAGAATAGCAAATAAGAAGCTGTTTGAAAAAATCCATAGTGACAGAAAATACATCAGCAAATGTCATTGTGCCACCAGTAATAGGACATTTTGGTGAGAGTGAATATTTTCTTTACTTTCCAGGTTCAGGTTGATAAAAAACATCGCTTGGACATGAATCACTATGCTACTAAGAAAAGTGCTGCACAGAGTATGCTGGATGTTGCTTTGTTGATGGCCAACTCATCCCAGCTAAAGACCATCCTGTATGTGGGGCCAGGGTACCGGTTCTACATCCCTCTCATTGTTCTGCTGGGTCTGTCCATCACGCTGCAGGTCGTAGTGGGACTGCTGCTCGTCTTTCTGGGCAAGTGACACAGATGTTTTCTTTTCCTTTCTCACCACCATCACTGCTCTTTGAACAGTAATTTAGTTGTGTCAAAGTACATTTCTGATGAAGAAAGTAGTAGAAAGTGCGAATCATACAGAAAAGTAAATAAAAATCAGACATCAAAACTTAAAATCTAGCCTTGTCTGCCTAACGGAGACTTAACTGGCACACAAAACACAGAAGAACTGGTCCATGAGAACTAAAGGGGCCTAGTCATGCATTTTGACCATAAAAAGAAAAGGCAAAAAACATATATGAATCTTAAAATAAAACAATATACGGCAGGTGTTCATCCCAATAATGTTTACTTAGTCCTTTCCAAGCCTGAAGAGAACTTTGCACTGGGCGCGATCAGCAGACTCACACATTTTGTGCAATCTGCCAGCAGTACCGCAGAGATATCAGAAAGCAAGATGGCGGCAATTGGTGCAGCTATTGTAAGAGCCATTTGACTGTCCTCTGATGGCTCGCAGTGAGGTGACAGCTCCGCCTGCATCTCTGTTCAGAATCAGAATCAGAATCAGAAATACTTTAATAATCCCAGAGGGAAATTACTGTTTCAGTACAACCGCCATCACATACATCACAAACATTTAAGGGGGAAACGATTTACTGAGGCCATGCTTCCAAGGACACCGCCTTACACGGTGCCCACAGGGCGCTGCCATTGACTCTGTGGAAAGATAGGGGCCACAATAGGAAGGAGGAGGGAAAAACACATATTTCACACTTTATCCTAATACAGGATACCGTTTGAGATATCAGAAACCTCTGGCACGAGAAGCACAAATATGACAAGACACAAATAAGCAGAGGGTAAACATTGGAGACTAGTCGCGTGTAAGTTCATATGTTGTTGTGAGCATCAGTTATGTGTGTCTGTTTGTGTGAAAATGTTTATATTTCCATGAACACTCTCCAGAGGCCATTGTCCTTGATGTTATCAACCGGCCAACAGTTCAGAAAGCATCCGCAGATGTCAGCGGGGAAGGAGGGAGCGGGGGAAGAGTTCTGAGCTCTCTCCGCCATAACATCCAGGGAGTGATTTTGGTAGGGGAGGCATAATCCAAATACTTTATTTGTTATGAGGACTGCACTGACTTTCCCGTCAGCTTTAAGTCTTTGCTGGCTCCAAATGGCGAATCCAATATTCCAAATTAGTTGGGTTTTTCCGCGTTTCACTTCCAGATTTTATCCCATCTCCCCTTGAGTTCAACCACCGAAGCCAGTCTGCGTTCCAGCACATCCAGCTTTTCGGCTCTGCTCCTCCACATCCGGGTCTGTTCGTTCACCGCCTTAGTGAGCGCGTCATATGCAGCCGGTAGACTGATCAAGGCCAAATGGCTACCGACATCCACTGTATTTGCTGACACATCAAAAATCCACCAAATCCAATAAGTAGAAATCCAAGTATCATGAATCCAAACATGTATACGTCTCCACGTCCAGGACTGACAAAGTCTCTCACTGCCTGCTACTCCAGTTGAGTATTGATTCTGCCAGTCACCCCACCTGCATCCTCTGGCCTCCAGCTCATTACTGTATGCTTGCCTCCCTCCATCATGCACTATTTGTTATTGCAATGTGCTGTGTCTGGCTGATATCAGGTTCTCCAGCTTTATTCATAACATCTATGGGAAGAAATAAAGAATGGGCCTAGTAACAGCAGCAATAGCTTCTTCAAAGCTTTTGTCCAGGAGAAGGATGGAGTCAAACACTGAAAGGAAGGGCAAATCATACCAGTGATACTGCTGATAATGCATAAATTGGAGAGTAGTAGGAGAATGTAGCAGTGGGAGGAAAAGTGCTCTTTATGTCCTCCACTAGCCTGAGTCTAAAGCAGCATACATAACTAAACAGATAGCTCTGGATAACCTAAGTTTTAACAAAGAGGAAAGTTTTAAGCTTAGTCTTAAAAGCAAACAGGGTATCCGCCTCACGGACTAAAACTGGGAGTTGGTTCCACATGAGAGGAGCCTGTATAAAGATGTCTTCCATTTTACGTTTTGTATTTTATTTATTTTTTGGGTGGCACTTGTGGCCTTCATTTGACAGCCCACTGACAGGAAACAGGGTTGAGACAGAGGGATGACATGCAGGAAAGGTCCTCAGAACCCAGGGTGGCCACACTGAGAACCGAGGCCTCTGTACATGGGTTGTGTGCAGTACCCCTACCCCGCCACTGCACCCCCATTTTATTTTTAACACAAGGAACCACCAGTGAACCTGTAGTCCTAAAGAAAAGTGCTCTGATGGAAACATGTGTACAATTCAGATTCTAAAATCAGATTGAACTTGCGGAAAGCGGAATTTTAAACTATATTCTGGATGTAATAGAGTCAATGAAAAGAAGCTAAAATTGGAGAAATGTCTCCCCTTTTAATTCTCATCAGAACTCCCAGCTGAAGACTTTTAACAAAATATTTTAGACTTCCTGATAATAAAGAATTGCAATAGGCCACCCTTGAAGTAACAATTGCAGGTTTTCTGCATCTCTGTGGGAAAGGATATTTCTAATTCTGGCAATATTGTGAAGGTGAAAGAACGACGTCCCAGAAATCCATTTCATATGAGATTTAAAGGACATATACTCAAAGATGCCACTAGGGTTCTTAACATTGTTACTCAGATATACAGAATATACAGACCCATTCAATAAACTAAAATGTTATCTTATAATGTTAAAGTACATTTATTTCAGTAACTATTCACAGAGTGAAACAAAATATATAGATTAATTACACATTACTTATAGCTAATGGACCAGTAAATAAACTAATACCAAAATATGCTTAATGAAAAGTAGGTTTTATATCAGTTATTTTCAAAAGTTACTTTTAGTCTGTCAAACTGGGCAGAGAGCATTAGAGCCAGCTTTAAAAAAAATTAAATGGTGCCACCATATTCATTTATAGTCCTTAAACCCTTCCAACAAGCCATAGTTGTTCAGTGTTTTTCTAATCCTTTTTTCATTAACTTTACATTTAACATGATAATTTGGGCTCATATATTATGAGATTGGGTTCCCTGTAATTTTTCAGAAACTAAAAGATTTCCACTTTTCATTGTCTTCCTCACAGCAGATGATGAAGTATGGGTTAGAAGTGATTTTTCTCTTGGTATGCGTGAAAATAAACCTGTATAATCCAGAACAAACTGCAAACTAACAAAACTCACTTAATCAACTGCATTTGTTCAGCAGCAGCTAGAATCCCCAATTCTAGCTGCATAGAGGAGGGGAATTTTTAACAAACCACTTTTTACCATAGTAAAGTAAAATAGAAAAGGAGCTTTTACTCATAGGACATTTCATTGTCCTAACCTAGAAGGTTACTATTTAAATTCAACTATCCATCCATCCATCCATTATCTAACACGCTTATCCCTATTGGTGTAGCGAGGGGTGCTGGTGCCTATCTCCAGCTGTCAGTGCACGCAAGGCGGGGTACACCCTGGACAGGTCACCAGTCCATCACAGTATTTAAATTCAACTAATTAAATAAAACACTGAAAATGGATTCCAAAATCGAGTTGAGTACATTAAAGAGCGCTTTAAATCAAGATAATGTTTCAGCTTGATTTAATTACATTTTCTGCCTTTGTGGCTTATGTTCTGTTCTCTGAACTTTGGGGCCAGAGTTGTACCACTCACTGCCATCAGGGGGCAATAGAGACACATCTTGCACTTTCCACAGTCTTTACAGACAAAACAACTATTCTTCATCCTTTGGTTTTGATTTAAGATTTCAGACCCAAGATAAATCTTAATATCACATCTGTGTAATTTTGATATCATGTATCTGTCGTGAAATGTCTCAGATTTACTGCCAGAGGCCTTAGGTTTTGCATCTCCTCTGCACTTCCCTATAGATTTCTGACGTTCCTGTTTGTTTGATTTTTGCTGTAATTTGTGCCAGCAGCGAAGTATGACCTGAATGACACGCGGAAACATGCCAAGCTGGAAAGGATGAACAATGCAGCCACTGTGTTTGTCTTCTTCACGGTTCTCATCAACATCTTCATCACGGCGCTGGGGTTTCAGAGCCACACTGTTGGGTAAGCCCCAGCAGCACACACACCTACAATAACAGACTTATGATGCTTGGTTCAAACAAATATTACTCTGTCTTTACAGTGCAGAGCCTGGTTTACCCATACTACGAAACCTGTCTCCTCTGCCTGTTGACCTGAACAAGACTGGTGCGCTTTAACACAGCACAGGCTTTGTACATTGCTATTTAAAAGTTCTTATTTTAAACACAAATTCATGCTGTATATAGTCTTATTTTGGTTATACCAATATTTCTGAATGTTAATTAAAATTTATTTCTTGTTCTTATGTTTTATTGTCAATTCATTGCACGTTTTATTATAAGGTACAAATATTCTTCAGTCAGTCTGTTGCACAAAAAAAAAGAAAAAATAATTATGTCTCATCATCAGAAGAAGGGGCTTATTCAGGTGAAAAACAGCGCTATACTGGAAAAACACTGTGTTAAAAAAAGAACAAACCAAGCAAAAAAATACCAAAACAACAATTTCACTGAATTCTAGCCAGTTTATTTTTTTAACATAAATTCACAACAAATATATCAACACAAGCCTAAAAGGTCCAATTCATATGAAAAATGTATAATCAAATCCTGTCACTCACACAGATTCAATTATTTATTAAAGTATATCCTATTTCTAATCCTGGTCACTCATTTTCAGTTAATAATCCTAATTTGAAACAGTGATCTAAGGAAACCCAGCTGATTACAAAGAATCAATCCCTCATGCTGGAGCATAAGACAAGAGGGGAAAGGAATGGCTCCCTTTTAACAGGAAGCAGAACCAGGATCTGTAGGAGCAGCCGTCCACAGTGGCTTAATCAGGGTTTGGGGGACAGAGCACGACACAAAAACACAGAAGCAGTGGACTTGTTATGGGAAATAAAACTTAGTATACAGACTTAATGACAGCTTATTTGTCTCTGTATTGAAACAGAATCAGGGCATCATAAAGGAACTTGGTTAGACTTTGCCTTATCAAGCCCAATTATTGGTTCCCAATGTTTCTGTTTCAGTCCTGGACAAAATCCAAGCAGCCAATCACCATTTAAAGCATTCTGATTCACATGTTTCCATCAAGTACTCTTCCCTGGATTCTAGTCTTCATACCCTTTATATTCAGTTTATGTAGAACTGGATAAGGCTTTCTAATAAAAATGTTGCATCATTTATATACAGAATAATATAAAATAGCAAAGCATTTCACATCCCAGCGGAAAGGGTGTAGTAGCAGCCAGCTGCAGTCAGCAGCAGCACCGCTGGGATCAGCATCCACGCTTTTCCTTCTGATCGCCATCTGCTTGGCCTCGTGGTTTCCTCTGCGTGGTAACTGGTCCTTCTTCGCCTCACTGTCACAGGAGCACTAAGGATCAGGAGGGAAAATTTAACGTAGGAAACAGACTTTTTTTTGCCTTAAACATGCTGGTATGAAAAAGCCGCCCTCACAGATGAACTTGGTCCAGTTGGTTGTCTTCATACAGCTCAGTGCTGCCTTCTTGGTCGGTGCTGGAGAAAGGGACCCTGTAAAAAACAACAACACATAATCATCCACCTAGAAACACATTTTTATCAATAAAATAATAAGGTAAGCTTGCAATTATGTTGACATCACCATAGCATCACACAAAGTTATAATACTTGTCAGCTGCATCTTGGTCCTGATCCTGGTTCTGATCCTGCTTCTGGTCCTTATCCTGGTCCTGGCTCTGATTCTGGTCCTGGTTCTGGTTCTGATCCTGGTCCTGGACCTTTAGAATTGTCCCAGAAGTGCTGCCACTGGACAATAAAAAATAAAACGTCTTAATTTTTCATAAACTGAAAGAAGCTCTGCAGCCTTGTGTTTTTACACAGTTTATTTAGCCCTGATCTCAATTGCATAAAAAACATAAACATAATATGGGCAGAGCAGAAGTGTGTCAGAAGGCCAGTCTACAAACTTGACCCACTTTTACCTGTTCTGTCAGCAGGAATGGGCCAAAATTCCAGCAAACTGTTTTGAGAAGGTTCTGGAGGGAACCCAAAAATGGTTGTCCCAACTCCAAGTCATACAGTTCCAAAGGCAATTCTACCAAATACTAAGAAATATGTATGCAAAGTTCTGCAGTTAAAAATGAATATATTTTTAACTTTCTCTCATTGTTATAGTGGGCTGCACAGTGGTGTGGTTGGTAGTTAGAAGGTCCTGAGTTTGAACCCCGGGTCTGGGGTCTGTCTGCATGGAGTTTGCATGTTCTCCCTGTGGATGTGTGGGTTCTCTCCAGGTACTCCGGCTTCCTCCCACAGTCCAGAAACATGACTGGTAGGTTAACTAGTTACTCTAAATTGTCCTTAAGTGGTTGGTTGTCCTGTGCGTCTCTGTGTTGTCCTGCTGGAGATCGCCATTAGCAACCCTCCACGGATGAGCAGGTATTGAAAATGGATGGATTATAATGTTTAGCAAACTAGTAATCGTGACATCAAACATTTTTTATATAGTATTTCGATTGGCCTGTCATATTCATGTTCTGTGTGATGATAAGTTACTTTTACTTTTCCACTTCTCTGTTTTTCATCGAGCAGTCATTCCCAACATGTTGGCAGTTTAAAAAGCAACAATCACTGTCCAACTAGTCTGGGTCCAGTTCTGCCTTTTTGGTTGATCCGGGAGGAAATAAAATCTACAGGACGTCTACACTGCATTATAAATTCTTGTGGTTCTCAGACATTTTTATAAAAAACGACAACATGCTTTGCATTCAAATCAAAGCAGCACACATACGGACCATTTTTTAAACACTTCCAGGCCTTTCAGAATGTAAAAACAGGCTGACCTCAGGCTAAAACATGTAACACAGCTGCAGATTATTTTGACATAAACAATATATTGTCTTGCTTTAATGCATCATTTCTTAGGTCATACTCTGTGAGAAACTGAAAATGAATTCTGCATCCATTAATTCTGGCACTGATAAATGACATTTCCCCCAAAATGGTTATTTAATAAGCGGAAATTGCCCTCTGTCCTTTTCCTGTGATGCTCGCCAATGTTATGTATAGTGAGGGTGTACTGGGATGGATTCAGAGTTCAACTATGTCAGCATTTGACGTCCCTTTTAGTGGCCCCGTCCCAATAGTTATTTCATGTTTAAGGGTCTGCTAACTACCAGGGGAGGACGTTTCAATGTCCTCTAAACATTTTGTGATTGTGAGGTAACAAATCTTCATTCAAATGCAAGGTGGATGTGCAATGTCAGTCATCCTCAACTGCTACCCTCTCCCCTCTGCTCCTGCTCCTCTCAGAGGTTTTGAGCCAGAGGGCTACAACGGCTCCGGAGCTACAAGTGGCACTTTGAACCTGTCAAAATGGCTACTACTATCCATTCATCTGTTTTCCAACATGCTTCTCCCTATTGGGGTCGTGAGGGGTGCTGGTGCCTATCTCTAGCTGTCAATGGGTGAGAGGCGGGGTACACCCTGGACAGGTCACCAGTCTGTCGCATTGGCTACTACTAACTGGCTAAAAATGAAATAAACAGACCAAAGGTATAAATACAGATTTTATAACAAAATGTTTTGTTTCATGTAATAATTCCATTAAATTTCCACAACAGAATAACGTTAAAGTAATAGGTTTTCAAAATCTGTTGTAACTAGAAGATCTAAATTTATTTCCTAATATTGCAGACTGCTGCCTGACTTCTTGACTTGAAAAGGAGACTGTTAGCTGCTATAAGGACTTTCTCCTCTTTAAGTCTCTCACAGAGTGTTGTTGGTCAGTGCAATCAACTGATTTGAGAGATAAAGAGAAAGTTTAGTAAGATTATGTCTTATGTGGTGAGAATTTCATTGAGCAAACATGCCAGCAGGTGGCGGTAATGGAAGATATTCTCAGAACTGGTTATGTTTCTGTAAAACTCCCCTATAGATAACAGAGATCCAATTTAAAACATTGCTCACGTGTGTGTTTGTGTTCTGTGTTGAACTCCTGGTGACAGTTAAATCTAAAAATGTGTCATTTTATATCTGAATAAAAGCAATGTGGTGTTTGGGCTCAATGGCGCAAAATAAATAAAAATAAAACAAATTAGGATTTATGATGAATATTCTATGAAGGAAATCCGTTCATTAAATCAAGCCCAGATGATCCTTGTTTTGGGGCATTTGCTACTTTTTAAGAGTTTTCTTTGTTGTCACCGGAGGACAGCCACATAGATCCAAACAGCAAAAAAACAAGGTTATCTTTGTGAAAACTGTACTGACGAATTTGTTGAGGTCTTCCTTTTCATCTGTCAAAACAAAAAGAGATTTTTTTTTAGATTACATGTGGTTTTCAAGAGTAGACAGTCTTGGCACAATTACAAAGATGAAAGCTGACAAACAAGACTTACCGGATGGCGGTGTATGATGTATGTGATTTCCTCCTCTGCAAAAATGCACCAAACAACCATTTACACCTCAGAAACATAAACCTTGTCTAATTTACTTTGTCATGATGAAATACAATAATAATTGGTACAGTGACCTTAGAGCTTAACCAGAGAATGATGTTATCGAGCCCATCAGAGCAATATTACATTTGTAGAGAGGAGAGGTGGAAAAAAACATTGCTACCTCATCAAAGTGGCTACTTGTTTCTATGCTTTCTTTTTTATTGCCAGTGTGTTTCTATTTTTTACCTTTATGGTGCAATACAAAAAGTAGCACAGTACAGTTTAAAATAGGATAAAGCGATCTGATCTTTTATCTTTGTCATCTGTGCACGGTTTAATTGAAACTATTTATGAAGTTTCGGATCAGCTGGACCAGATGAACCTTTTCTTACTTGGAAGTGAGCTTTCCTTGTAGTAAACCCTCAGAGAAATGTGAGCTATGCAAAGATTGCTTTTGGTTTGTTTATCAGCAGATTTGCATAAAGATTAAAATGTATTTCCTGAGAGACTGAGATCAGATGGAGCGCCACAACAACTAAAGAAAGCTAATCAAAGATCCCGTGGTGCTACCTGTCCATGACATGGGAGTTCTATTGGGTTTAGTTTGGCTGTTTCAAATCCAATCTGATTGAATGATGATAGGAAAGTCTAAACAATGTTTATGTCTAGAAACCCATCCATCTGTTTTACCAGTCGTGTGGAAATCACAATATACAGCTTCCACAAGCAGTCAACTCTGAGTTCATTTTTACTTTGACTTTTTCTTCTCTCGCAAACAGGGGATAGAGTGAACTGACGTGGGTTTAGTTTTACCACGGAGTGCCAAAAACACATCAAATTGACATTTAAACGAAAATCCAAACAAATCAAACATCAACTTCACGTTTTCCACGGATCAACAATCAGCCGATTGAAACGCCGCTACCTTCTTCTCTGTAGAAGGTCCGGTCATTGGCCATGGCCTCTTGGAGCTTCCTCTCGTACACGTTGCGAGTGGACGCTGGGGTCAAACAACAAGTCAGAATGTTACAAAGTATGCAATTCACGTCAAAACGTCTGGCAACCAATAATTTAGTTATGATAATAACAATAACAACCTGCCACTTCTACCCAATAAAAATGCAAAAATGTCAATAATGTCAGAACATTTTTGTTAATAGTCCTGTTATGTTAGAAAACATTCTTTCCAGTGGGTGATCCAACAAAACAATGCACCTCACATTAATTCAGGCCATGCTCCAGCATACACTGCCTGATTATTTTACAAGGCTAAACAAACACTATTTTAAATACAGCGTTTGTAAAACAGGTAAAACTGCATTGTACAAATCCTTGATGAAAGAATGGGATGACTTTTGATTAGCAAACACAAACGCTGCAAAAAAAATGTAATATCAAGACCGCTGTCCTTTTTATGTAAAATCATCGCCTGCAGTTTTTACATCTCTGAAAAATATAATTTAATGCAATGTAAATAAATATCCAGGTCACAATGTAATGATTGAACATTATTGGAAAAATTGGTAATAATTATTGGCAGAAAATCTTTATGATATTGTTTTTAAGATATTGTGGGCCAAAATGACTTTGTTATTAGCAGGTATTACATTATCTGCCATCTCTAGACCTTCTCGAGATCTTTTTTAAAGTTTTCCTTTGGACTCTGGCTGCTTTCTCACCCATTGTCTACCCATTTTTCCATCATTTTCACAGCATTTTTAAAAAAAATTTCTTTAAGCTTTTTGACCCTGATCTGTAAACTATTAACTTAGCAAAAAGCTTTTAAATTGAAGGGCTGAATCAGCGTTGAGTCCACACATACCAGATAATTTAGCAGAGACCCAATCTGGATTACATTTTTAGACTCTGTGTTTTCAGCAGTTTATGATGTGCTCACATTTTGTCAGTTGAATCTATGAAAATTCCAAGAAATAACACAGTTTCCCAAATACTTTTATTCGACATACACCACTGCACATCAGGACCAGACAAGCTGGACGTTCAGCCAGCCGCTCAAATCATTCTGTTGCTGCAAAAAACTCCCATATATGTGCAGACTGTCTTATAGCTGTTTTATTTTAAAATATGAAAAATGACATGCTGGTACCAGAATCCGTCTCTTTCTAAGTTTGATTATCGTTTGTGCCTAA
The DNA here is from genome assembly GCA_037039145.1 of Fundulus diaphanus. NCBI lineage: Eukaryota > Metazoa > Chordata > Actinopteri > Cyprinodontiformes > Fundulidae > Fundulus > Fundulus diaphanus. The sequence continues at coordinate 6,200,377 of CM073129.1, read as the reverse complement.
AGGTCAGTGTTAAGAAAAAAGGTATAAAATAAATAAAGAAATAGATAATCCCCTCTGAATATGGTTATTACATTTAGGAACTAGAATTGAAAACGAGAACAAAAAAGTGGAAAGTTACCACCTGAAGAAAAACTCTTGACATTTGAAAGACTTATTCATAGCCTGGAGATGTATTACTCCAAAGCAGTTTGGACCACACAGTTCATCTCAGTAATACCTACCCAGTATGGGTCCATGCTTGATGCCGTAGTATGTCAGTAGTCTTCTGAACTCTGCATTACTTTTCTCCCTCAGAGACATCCTGAAGAGGCTGGAGATAGGAGCAGGTAAAGTCCACAGCAGACTATAAACTGACAGGAAAGCAGACTTTAAGTAAATCCAGCTGGAAATGTATTAATATAAGACTATAAAGATATATTCCAGTAACTCACACTCAGCCTGACCTCACTGCCTTCCGTTGAACTTACAGGGGTTGTATATTTAGACAAGAAAACAAAGAGCTGAAGGAACTTACTCACCTGTGTGGCAGTCAGCAGCCGGGTGTTGTAGAACAGGTCGAGAATTACAACGAGTGCTACAGGAAAATTAACTGGGCGTTGTTGTCTTTAGGCCTGGCAGCATCCCAACATAACGTGACCATTTCAATTTTCACCGGGGATTACATGGGCCGCTCTCTGTAACGTCCTCGATAATTCAATTCAGTTGAATCTATCGATATCTGGGGGATTCAGACATTAAAAGGTGTGCAGTATTATCAATGATATCAATACAAAAATGCCTATATTCCTATATTCCAGAAATATAGACGGTTCCTGACATTTTAAAAGAATTGTTTTTAAAAAGAACAGTGAAGCCTATAAACCTGGGACAAACAGAACCTATGTTGTGCAGGGTTTTCGGCCTATTCTGAAATATTGAAAATATTGGCTGGAATAAAGCACTGGAGCACCGTCTCGGGGCCTCTTGGTGCACAGAGCACAGAATGGCAGGTGATGCTGGGTATCTGGGCTTACTGAATCTAGGCATTGGCATTTGGGAGGTAGGATAATCACTTCACTGGCGATGAATTATTAAAAAGTCACAACAGCTGAGACATTTGGAGCAGGGATTTGAACCAGCATTTTACAGGGCAAACCCCTAGCTCCTGTGTCACTGTCACCACTCTCATCTGGAAGCCAGGACACAGGAAAACAGTTTTCTGAATGCCACTGCATGAAACGTCAAACCAGGGCAGCTAGAACAGGATGATGCCATTGTGTCCTTGCAGCCCTGGGAGAAAGACTAAATGTGTCTGTTCTTGGTGAACCTTTAATAAAAAGAATATTAACTTCATCCCCTGAACACAGAAAGAAACACCCGGGTCAAAATTAATTAGACCACATCCTAAAGGTGCCATCAAGTCATTGTATTGCAAGACAGAAGCGAGTCTCAAGTCTTTTGACCAAAGTCTCGAGTTAAGTCGAAGTCCTAAACTTTTAATTTTGAGCCTTCAAAAAGTAATTTGACCAAAAATGTAAACTAATCGGAGTAATGATCTAATGATTTAAATGGTGTTTTTTGTTTGCCAGAACAACCAACAAGAGGAAGTATATTTCAAAACCGTCTGAAAATTAGTCCTGATCTTGCTTTTTACTGTAAAGGTTCCCAGAAACCAAAATATCTGTCGTAACTTTTGAAAATTGTGTGCAAACTGATTCATAATAAAAATACATACAAAATAAAAAAGATATACCTATGGCAACCAACTGCAACGAAACAGCTTTTAAAATATTGTATCAGTAAAATCCCATTTTTAATATAACTCAAATTCTTCATTCCACTGTATAACAATGGATTTTGATTTATTGAGACAGGGTTAAAGTCCTGGATGCTCTCCATGCACACGCTGGAAGCTGTGATGTTCCAGGCCCCATGATTAGATCCGCAAGCACGGAAAAACATAGTTCTTGAGCAAACATTAGGTCTTTTGGCTTTTATTCATTATTCTTTGTGTACTGTCTGTACGTGCTGCTAAATTATATTTGCATGGTTTATTTTCTCCCACCATTCCTACTGTGTTATTGTCTGGAGTCAAACCAGCCAGTGAGTTTAAGAGCCTGTGATCAATTAACGTTTTTAATCAAAAACCAATGAAGTGGCATCATTGTAAGTCTTCAAAAGTTAAGCTTCAATAGTTTTATACATTTGTCTTTTCAACATGTTAATAAGCTTGTCCCAAAGGTGATTAGTCAAAGGAATCAGAGCTACAGTGCTCAGCAAGAGTCATAACAGGAAGAGCTGGAAACAGAGAGAAAGAGGCTAAATATCCTTTGGACAATCGTGTTTCTCATTTAAAGAACCCCAAATTTGTAATAGTTCATCAGCAACAATCCAACAACTGACTAGCCTCAGAGCTTTTACATCTCATGTGAAAAAATAACTCAAACAGACACACACATGTGAACAGTGACACTCGTACAGCGTACACTACTCAGCATCTTTTATGCATTATTTATTTGTTTTAAATACGTTTTTTTGTGGACTAGTGACCTGTCCAGGGTGGACAGGTCACTCTCGCCCAATGACCCAATGACCGCTGCAGATAGGCACCAGCTGCCCCAACCCTGCACGGATCAACAGATATAGAAAGTGGATGGATGGATTTTACATGGTAACTTGTATCCCGTAGAATCTGCAACAAAACCAACATAAAACAAGTTGTGTTTAAGCTTTATTTAACCAGGCGAGATATTGAGAACTAGTTCTCATTTATGCCGCCAACCTGAGCAAGAGGCTGTATGTGTTATCAAGTCATTCATGGCATAGTTTAATTTTAAATGTTTTAAAATCTGATTCCAATTTGCATCAACTCATCTTTGACTCATTTTGGTCATATTATTATCCAGTCACATTTCGGAAAACCCTTGGTTATTCTGTCTACTTTTTGTAAAGTTGGGGAACTGTTTTTGTCTATCTTCAATTGTTCAGACACAACCCAAACAGGTGTGTGTGTGTGTGTGAGAGAGAGAGAGAGAGAGAGAGAGAGAATTCAATTTACTCACGAACCACTAATGCTTGTACAGTCATGTTGTGAAAATAAAAGCAGCTTCTGCTTTCAATTTGTCGATGGCTTCCAGAGAAGTTTGGCACAAACACAACACGAAACCAGAGAAGCCAAAGCTGACAATCAAGACTCCCGAGACTGCAGTAACCGTCATTTCCTTCTTTGTGCAAGAAATTACACTCCTGTCCAAAAACACCTGAAGTTAATCTTTGTGATCAATTGCTAAATTTTATCAGGATTTATTTTTATTGAAAGTGTTTTGAGAGAAAAAGAAAGGAAGGAACATACGGGGTAATAAGAGCTCTGATATATGATGGAGCTTGATTATTAAGGGCTTTATACGTTAGAAGAATTTTAAATTCTATTCTTGATTTAACAGGAAGCCAATGAAGGGAAGCTAAAATTGGAGAAATATGATCCCGCTTGTTGATTTTCATCAGAACTCTTGCTGCAGCATTTTGGATCAGCTGAAGACTTTGAACTGCATTTTGTGGACTTCCTGATAGTAAGGAATTACAATAGTCCAGCCTTGAAGGAACAAATGCATGGACTAGTTTTTCAACATCACCCCTGGACAGAATGTTTCTCATTTTGGCGATATTCCGGAGGTGAAAAAAGGAAAATCTGGAAACCTGTTTAATATGGGATTTAAATTACACATCTTGGTAAAAAATAACACCAAGATTTTTTACTTTATTACCAGAGGCCAAGTTAATGCCATCCAGATTAAGTGATTGATTAAGAACTTTATTTTTTGAGGACTCTGGTCCAAAGATTACAACTTCTGTCTTGTCGGAATTTAAATGCAGAAAATTTAAAGTCATCCAGCTTTTGATGTCATCAAGACATGACTGCAGTCGAAGTAACTGATTGGATTCATCAGGATTTATGGATAAATATAGCTGAGTGTCATCAGCATAACAGTGGAAATTAATCCCATGCTGTCTGATAATTTTGCCAATCAGAAGCATATATATAGTAAAGAGAATTGGTCCAAGGACTGAACCCTGTGGTACTCCACAAGTGACCCTAGAGTTTGAAGAAGATTTATTATTAACATGAACAAATTGGAATCTGTCCGACAGATAAGATTTAAACCAGCCTAATGCTTTCCCCTTAATCCCTACAGTATGCTCAAGTCTTTGTAGGAGAATATTGTGATCAACTGTATTAAATGCAGCACTGAGATCTAGCAGGACAAGTATAGACACAAGTCCATTATCTGAGGCCATGAGAATATCATTAGTGACCTTCACCAGAGCTGTTTCAGTGCTGTGATGAGCTCTGAAGCCTGACTGAAACTCCTCAAGTAGGTCATTACTTTGTAAATGTTCACATAGTTGATTAGCAACTACTTTCTCGAGAATTTTAGATAAGAAAAGATTAGATATAAGTCTGTAATTTACTAACTCATCTTGATCAAGAGAAGGTTTCTTAAGTAAAGGTTTAATAACAGCTACTTTAAAAGCCTGTGGTCCATATCCATTTACTAAGGATAGATTAATCATGTCCAAAATAGTGCCACTGATCAATGGGAATACCTCCTTAAACAACTTGGTTGGGATTGGGTCTAACATACAGGTAGAAGGTTTAGATGAAGCTAAAATTTTAGATAACTCAGAAATCTCTACTGCTTCTAAAAAGTTCAAATACTGTGTAGGTTTTAAAGATTCCTCCAACGCTGCCTCTGAGGACGAGGTAATCGTGTTTGGGAGGATGCCAATTATTTTATTTTTAATGGCATCAATTTTATTTATGAAGAATCCCATAAAATCCTTACTGCTAAGAGCTAAGGGAATGGATGGATCAACAGAGCTGTGGCTCTGGGTAAGTTTATCAACCGTACTGAAGAGAAATCTAGGATTATTTTTATTCTCCTCAATTAATGATGAAAAATATGCTGCTCTAACTCTGCGAAGGCTCTTTTTATACAACAATAGACTGTCCCTCCAGATTAGGTAGGATTCCTCTTGGTGTGTAGAGCGCCATTTTCTCTCCAACTTCCTAACATTGTGCTTCAAGGAAAGCAGCTCTGAATTAACCAGGGAGCCAGCTTCCTGTGAATTATCACCTTCTTTTTCAAGGGAGCTACATTGTCTAATGCAGAACGCAACGAGGAAGTCACACTGTTAGCAAATGTATCTATTTGTGAATGGGAAGAAACAGCATTGCTGCCATCTACAGGGCATTTCTGCAATACTGAGGATATTAAAAGGGGGACAGACTCTAAGTTTTGATACAGCATTATCCGATAAAGATCTACTATAATGGAACGCTCTTTTGGAGGTGGAGAACTCAGTTAGATTAAACTCAAAAGTTATTAAAAATGATCAGATAGGAATAGAATTGAAGATTTCCATTTACTCCTATTTTAATTAAAGCTATTGTAAGAATATTACACTTTTAACAGACTGCTTTAAACACAGTCTAGTAAAGATTTTTCCCCACCCCCGAGTTTTATTGTAATTGGCAGACTGTGCTTTTGAGAATGAGGACACTTCATATCGCTACATCTTCTCCTTCCTGTAATTTCCCATGTGAATGTGCTGGACTGACTCAGGCCAAAAAATATTTAAATGTTCTCGAACAGCGGTGTTAAAAATATGAGTCGGTGAAGGATACAGACTAAACAGGACTCCTGGCCGAAAATATTTGGACCCTTTTGTACTTACATAAAGGCATGTTATTTATGCAGAGCTTTAAACATCATCGTACATGCCTGACTTCTCTCTCTCCAGCAGCTCCCCTTGTTGCCACATAAGAGTTAGCAGCAGATTTAAGAGTAAAAAAAAGAATGCAAATGAAACAAAATCTGTTCGACTGAGAAAAATACTTTATTGTGTATCAAAATACTGTCTTACAATCACTTTAAAAGCCATTTTATATTGGACAAATTTCAAAATTTGTTTGCTGAAATACAGATAAGGCACAGAGCAAGAATTGTGGTGTAATGGAGAGTGAGTTGCAAAACACGGGAAAAGAAAAAAGGCCATCGTGCATTAATGACTTAACGAACTGCAGCATCGTCTTTTACTTTAAACTCTTTCAACGCAAGTTCCCTTTTTTAACCTGTTAATTAATCACTCAACAGCGGCCCAAATTCCCACCGCATCACAGGCTGATGGTCATTTTCCTTCTTTAAACAGAGCTTCAGAAAGAGTTTTACAATCTAAGAAGGACATGCAGAGCATACGCTGGTGTCAAATGTAGCCACACAAAAACGTCTTCCAGCAGCAGTGTTTGGAGAAAGCTAAATACAGGTTTTCCCTCGGTTTGCACACCCCTTGATTTGTAACGATTTCCTGACTGGTTAAAGAACAGCAGTGGGTAGAACTGGATCACACTAGCAGCAGATTAAAGATGATCATAACAAAAGCTGAAAGAGGGTGACCTTTTACTGGGAAACTCCGACACATGTAACAAACAAGCTGAGTTTTGTACAGACACAGGTCAGAGCATGTCAAGGCAAGGACAAAAACAATCCAAAAATGACAAAGGGTCACTTATGAAGCCTTGTCCTGTGATTGCTCATCTAGAAGCTCCAAAATCCATTATTTATCATATGCAAGAACTCCTCCAGTGTAAACAGTAACCTTACATCTAAAGCTGGGAGCCAAAACCTATTACTACCATATTCTGACATTCTGCACCAATTTAATGTCAACTCATGGCTGAAAGTGTTAAATATTCTAAGGCACAACTGGCTGGTAGTTTACAGTAATTAAAGGGGGAAGCTTTCTCCCCATTTCGGATTGATTCACTGCATTGTTCTTTAGACTGGATTACAGTGAAGGATAACAACCAATTTGGCTCACATGAGTTAAATAGTTACCACACAGGGAATCTTAATTTGAAACAATGGAAAGATGTTGGAACTGTAAACAACCACCAGCTGCATTGGACCGACAGTGATGGAATCTCCTGGCCGCTGCTGCGGTCTTTAGACAGTCAGGTGGTAGGGGCTGCCAGGGATGTGCTCGTCGCCCCACTTCACCACCAGGATGTACTCTCCCTTCTCCTTCAGCTGGTAGCTGACATTGTACACGCGGTTGCCCACATGCTTTACCAGGATCTCCTCGCAGGGGACCTTTGGACCATCCACACCCACCAAGAGCATGTTACGACCTGCGGGACGACAAGACATCAAAGAGCATGAAGTATTTTAGCCTGGATCTCCATTGTTTCATCTGGGATGCCTGTAGGGTTTTTTATTTGTATAAATAAGAAAAAAAGATGCATCTGCTGATGCATCGTTACCACATATTTCAGGGCCTTCAACACAATGCCCAACAGGAGAAATGAAGGCAAGAATGGAGGGAATGTTTCTGTGCGTTTTAGTCCGGTTAAAAGCTTTGCTGCAGCCTTGCCAAGCTTGATGAAGAAAATAAGATGAGCTCTGACCTCTTAAGAGGGTTATTCATGCTATGATGTCTAAGAGACATGGTGTTGAAGAGAATTCCAGGTTTTGTCCAGTATGTATGGTTGAGTGTTTTCTGATGAGGTGGTGATGCCTACCAAGGTAATAGACTGACCAACAGGGAAGGGGAAATAAAAGGGTCCAATGACTGATCCCTGAGGTACACAGCACAGCTAAGCTACTGAGGAGCTCAGGGAAAAGGATAATAAATTCAGGGCAGGTTTTCACCCAGGTCCTGTTGTGAAGCAAATATACTTTGACATCTCTACATTTTGCATTGAGCAGCAGGTTGTAAGTTACTTACTAATTTACTAACAACCTTGCATGTAGGTCATAATGAAAAGGGGGGAAAGGATTCAGAGATTCAACGATCTGTTTTCTGACAATAGTTGTTCTGACTTAACTGTATATTGCGCCTGAAAGATTCAGTCTAAACACAGACTCATTTTAAAACCCTGGTTAGCATTCATCAGCTGGCTGACTCAAATGAAACCCACAAGCAGTTACCCTGTAAACCTCGAACAGCCCCATCTTATAAAACAGCGGTTTGTTTTTAAAGGTTTTCACACTCTGTATGAACTGTTGACATAAAACTTTTAATGCTAATATGTAACCTATATAAGAAACAAAATAAGCTTTGGCAATATCAATGTCACAACATAAATGAAAAACTGGTGTTACCACATGAATGGAGCCAACATAAAAGGTTCAAAGACAAACCTGCTTTGCTGCAGTCCACACAGAAGTTGTTCTTCTGGCCAACAAAGGCTTTGGTCAGACCCGGGCCTTTAGCCGTCACCTTGCTGGCATCTGAATGAGCGGGAGCAGCCTGCTGAGAGCTGCTGATGGCACGGGTCACGGGATCAACCATGACAGAGGAGGTCTCATGCATGCTGTGGCTTGCCACAAGCTTGGAACCTGGAAAACACAGTGCAAGTTAGGCGTGGATGAATTTCACTGAACTTCAAATCCAAAGCAAAGACCTTGATCACCTGTAATCTTTGCTTTGAAGGGGCTTCCAACGATGTGGTAAGGGCCGCCGTATTTGATGGAGATGAGATAGTTTCCAGGGGCCATTGGGGTGTAGGTCACTCTGTAACCCTCTGGACACTCAACACAATCCATTTTCACCTTGGAGGGCCCGTCAATGGTCACGGCTAAAGCCCCGGGGCCTGCAGTGCTCGTGTTTACCACAAATTCACATGCAGTTCCTGCAAGCAGGCAGGACAACAATCAGGAGAACCGTGGAGACGATGAACAGGGCAAGAGTACATGAGGTGTAGTGTTTGTACCCTTTGTTTCTTTTAAAGTTTTTTGCAATATCTACCTGAACTTCTACCCCCACAGAGCTCAGTGCCTCTGTACACATGTCCTTGCTTTCTGATGGGTTAGTTTTTGCATAAAATCAATTGCATGTCCATCAAAATAGTGTTCATAGTCTTTAGCTCTGAAAAATTAAGCCAGTGCAGGCATGCCGTGAATTGGATATGTTAAAAGAGTCCAGCACAGCACATGTAAGAAATGCAAAACAAATGATAAATGGTGATTTGTACTGCACTCCCCAGGAAAGATGGAGGGGGAAAAATCTGGAGTTTGCAACATTTGGGAGGTCCTGAGCTCGAATCACTCAGCTGCACATGCAGCTGTTTCAGCTGCAAATAGTAAAAACGTCTAAAAATGGTTTATTATCATCTCTACACTGGTCACAGGAAATTATTAGCACAGTGAAATAGCTTTAAATTTGCAACACTTACTGCAGAGGTTTGCAATAATGCTTCCTTCTGGGTAAGAAGTCTAATGTTCACACTGATCGTGTTCTGTAAGAGCCGTTCTGTTTAGTTTCTCAACTACAAACTTGGACATTTCGGCCTAAATTAATAATTGAAGTAACCCTTTGTTAAATTCAAAACTGTAGCAGTCCATGTCCCGTTGCTACATTTTTATAATGACTAGAGATAGGGCTGTTGAATAAGTTAGAATTTATTGAGATGCTACTGGTTAAAGTTTGAGAATCACTGTTTTAGAACATAGAAATGGCCAAGATTCTGGAAACATGTTTCCACACTTATTCTAACCCGGATAAAAACCAATAACACACTCTGGAAAAATGCTGTAGATTGTGGAGGTGGCGGTGCGCTACCTGTGCTGCCTCCCTCCAGTCCTGGCCCGTAGGCGGACACCATCCCTGGGTCGCCAGCCTGGCCCGTCTCTCCGACGCGGATTTTAAATGGACTTCCTGGAATGTGACTTCCATTAAACTTGACATCGATCAGATAGAGACCGTTCTCTCTGGGGATGAACCGGACAGCGTATTTATCTAGACAAGAGATAACCGGGTTAAGCCACACGGAGCTTCCTACGGGTTTCCGTCCACTCTGGGGGTTTCTCCTGGGTTACCTTGGTCAATCTCAGTGACGCAGCACTCCTCCAGCGCTCCTGATGGACTGTGGACCTTGGCATCGATCACACCTTTGGCACCATTGAGGCTGACGGCAAACGATGCCGGTTGGTTTACCTTCAGACCTGACTCCTGCTCGACAACAAATACACTCCAACACTGAGTCACAAGCTAACATTGTGAAGATTACACTACACTTCTGAACCTGCAGGCTGAGCAAAGTCTCCTAGTTACATGCAACGGCAGATTGTCTTACCTGGAGGTCGCTAAAAAGGCTAAAGAGGAGGGCTGTGCAGCGAATGGGCAGAAAGTATGTTTTGGTTTAAAAAGTGGAACAAAACAGTGACAATTAAGAGTATATGTGTCTGAATGGACTAGATCTGAGTCATCTTTAGTGGTGTAAGGAGTGAGCGTGAGCAAAAGAAAATTCATAGAAACATGAGTGTGTGTGTGTGTGTGTGTATGTAAATGGGAAAAACAGCCGATTTGCAGCCTCTTTAACCCTTTAGCGCCCTGTCACACCTTCAGAGTGGGAAGGCTGTTGGGAGCCTTTAGAATGAGGCACGAGAAACACACACAGTCCGGGTTTCCCAGAAGCCACTGCACTGCCCCACCATGCAGCAGCAGCAGCTGATCGCACAGCTTCACCCGTCAGGTCAATTCTAATCCTACAGCATCTCCACACCATCGCACCCAGCGTTGACAGTAGCTCTCCCTTCACATTCTGCTTCATCGGCTGACATTTTTTTAACCGGGCTGTTCAAACCCCAAAACTATACTGCTAAACTTTCCTCATCTTCCTAAGCTGGATACCTCAGGATAAAAGGAAATGGAAGTATAGGCTGCTGCTGCTGCATTGCGGGCAGTGCACCGTGGCCTGGCGTGCACGCACATGGATGTGTGTGTGTCTCAGAGCCTCACCTGAAGACTGGCAACAGTGAGGCGGCGCGCGTCGTCTGATGGAGAGGCCACGGGAACGATGAAGGGGCTGTCAGGGATGTGCTCGTCATTGAAACGGACCGACACCTCGTAGTCGCCTAGAGGACAGGATGGGCAGAGTCACTGACGCCGATGCAAAGCTCACCAGTGAAGAGCATGCTATGTCATGCAGGCAAATAAAGATACTTTGAAAAAGGCATAAATCACATCATAAATTATACAGGAAACGGGTGCAGTGCTGCTGTCTCACACACACACCAATTATAACAAGAAAGAAGTATTTAACAATCAAATAACAATAAATCTAAGCTTTTTCCTCTCAGATACTGTGTTGGACATAGCAGCTCCTTATTTTTTAACAAATCTTGTAGAAAACATGGCATATCTGGTGATAATGCATCATGTAAAAAACAGCATCCAGTGTTTTGAAGGAGATCTGCTGATTTTAGCCGACTTTATTAGTATCGACATCCGTCAAACAGCCTGGAGAGTTACAGCACAAGCTGATCAGCAGAGATACACGGCCAGACTTTAAGCTGCTTTTCCAGCAAGTCTACTTTTTCCCCCTGGAAACATTTTTATTGTGAAGATAGTTTCATTTTTCCGTTTAATATTTTCAGAAAATGTTTATATAAATGTTTGTATATTTCGTAAAGAGAAATTAGAATCTGATTAAATTGATTTTCAACAGGTCTGAACTTTAAAAAAAAAAATGCTCCACAAAGTCTCTGATTGGTGCATCTCGGTGTAGAACATCTGTGCACTAAATATAAATGAAAAGGACTTGAATGTGTATGCTCCGTGTTGACGTTTCCTCTCACCAGGCTCCTGCACAATGTAGGATACGCCACTGGAACCGTCCTTGCGGTCCTCGAAGGTGATCTCGGCCTTGCTTGGCCCCTCCACCGCGATGCTGAGACCTCCAGCTCCGGCCTCTCTCGTCCAGATGCTGAACTCAGCTATGAGCAGCACAGAGGAGTCAGCGTCGCCATCAGAAGTAACATCCTGCCTGCACACACGCACCGATCACACCAACCTGGTACTCCGGCCTCTGCTCTCTCCAAGCCCGGCCCCCCAGCACGGACCTTGTGAGCCCCCCCCTCGCCCAGGGGCCCAACGGTGAACTGAAACGGGCTGCCGGGCACGTGCACGCCGTTGTATTTGACACATACTGTGTGCACTCCGGTCTCAGTGGGGACGAAGCGAATGCAGTAGGTGTTGTTCTCTCCCTCCATGATCTCCGCTTTGTGAACCTGGCCTGATGGGCTGGTCACCTGGGCCGTCATGTCTGCGATGCTGATCTCTGAAGGCGCGGGCGCACAAAGCAGGAGGGGCGGGTCACGTTTACAATAAAGCACGAGGAGTTTTGGTTTTATTCTTTCCAACTTCCCGTTTTGCTCACCTGGAATCTTGAGGCTGAGGTCACACTGGCTGCCGACGTTGGCGACAGAAGCTGCCCTCTTCTTCCTGGTGATGCTCTCCTTCATCCTGCCCTCCCCAGTCACCTTGACTGTGAACGCACTCCCTGCAGGCACAACTCTTCCGTTTAGTAAGCTAGAAGCCGCTCATATCCAACCTTCTACCCTCCCCAAACAGTTTCGTGGTGAGCACCTGGCACATGCTGGTCAGCAAATTTGATGTTGATGATGTAATTTCCTGGTTCGGTGGGGCAGTAGGTGACCTTGCAGGTGCCGTCTTCTTGATCCTCGGTGTTGATATCCACTTTGCTGGGTCCCTCAATGGACAGGCTCAGGCCTCCATATCCTGGGCAACAGTAAGAAAAGAACTTAAGTGTCCAACGTCATTTTTCAGAAGAACTCATTCAGTAAGGCTTTCCTTCAACAATTACCCGCATCACGAGTGTCGATGATGAACTCGGCAGGCTCGAAGGTCCTCGCTTCACTCAGGCCCTGCCCACTCACACGCACGCGGCTGGCATCGCCAATCTCCGACTGGCTGATCATCACAGAGATGGGGCTGCTTGCAATATGGCGGCCGTTCTTCTTGATGTTCACGAGGTGCTCGCCAATTTCTTTAGGCACAAATGAGATGCCTGTGGTGGACAGAAGCGTACACAAAAGTGGGGAAAAGTTAGTGCTCCAATCGCGCTGATCCAAGGGCTTTACCTGCGGTCGAATCGGCTGAACACTCACCAACATGGCCGTTGCGCAGGATCTTCAGCAGGCAGGGCTCCTCACGGCCTGAGGGGGTGGTGAGGGAGGCGGTCAGCTGGCTGAGGTCCAGCTCTCCGATATCCAGAGGGATATCAGCAGCTGAACCCACCTTCAGGTGAGACATCCTCATGGAGTCATCCCCTGGGGACGGCAGTGACAGGCAGGTTAGAATGGCCTCAACTTTACACGTTTGGAGGTCCACTAGTGCCCCAGTGAAATAAAACTATAAATTCTAAAGTTATTACTCTAATGAGTCAATAGTAAACAGAAATTTAAATCCATGTCATTTTTGCATATTTTCTTTTCCTTACCCAAAAAATAATAACTTTCTCTGATTATATCCTGCTGCCTCGCATCGTGGCTTTATTTGATCTTAGCACGACGTCATCAAAGTCAGTGGGTGGGACTAACCGACTCTAGTTAGGATAACTGGTCTAAAGTGGACCTACAGGGCAGGATGACCAATCAGATGACATTTAACGAGCCACAGTAACAGCTCAAATTATTTCATGATGTAAATAAACCATGAAATAATTTATCACACCATGAAATAATTACCATTTTGACACATATTTAGCTATACCTTTCCCAATACTTTTCAAAATTGTATATATTTTCAATAAACTATATACAGGACTGTCTCAGAAAATTAGAATATCGTGAAAAAGTATACTAGTAGGCTATTCAACTAATCACTTGAATCGTCTAATTAACTCGAAACACCTGCAAGGGTTTCCTGAGCCTTGAAAAACACTCAGCTTGCTTCAGTAAACTAAATCACAAGTATGGGGAAGACTGCTGATCTGACTGCTGTCCAGAAGACCATCATTGACACCCTCCATCAGGAGGGTAAGACACAAAAAGAAATTTCTCAAAGAGCAGGCTGTTCACAGAGTGCAGTTTCAAAGCACATTCACAAAAAGTGTGTTGGAAGAGGGAAATGTGGCAGGAAACGCTGCACAACCAAGATCTGGCACCTGCCCACAGTGCCAAAACCACCAGTAACTGGTGTACTGACCATGGCATTACTGTCCTTGATTGGCCTGCCAATTCCCCTGACCTGGACCCCATCGAGAATTTGTGGGGTATTGTGAAGAAGAAGCTGAAAGACACCAGACCCAACAATGCAAATGAGCTAAAGGCCGCTATTGAAGCATCCTGGGCATCCATAACACCTCAGCAATGCCACAGGCTGATTGCCTCCATGCCACGCCGCATTGATGCAGTAATCTGTGCAAAAGGATTCCCAACCAAGTACTGAGTGCATTAATGGACATTTTCAAATGTTTGATTTTGTTTTGCTGTTATAATTTTTTTTGACTTTTCTTCAGCTGTACGCCATAATCAGCGATATTAAAACAATAAAAGGCTTGCGATATTTCAGTTGATTTGTAATGAATCCAGAATGTATGACATTTCATGTTTTTTAATTGCATTACAGAAAATAAAGAACTTTATCACAATATTCTAATTTTCTGAGACAGTCCTGTAGACTTCTTGAAAAAAATTAATTAATTGAATCATTCCCCCATTATATTTAAAATTTGGCAAACAGCTAATAATATCAGGGTCTTAATTTCAGTTCTTGTTGTCAGGCCCTTGGATAATTTCTTTTCAGTCTAGCACCTGGCCAATTTCATGGTTTCATCGTCTGTACAGCCATTTAACTCTGCCCTGAAATTAGAATTATGAAAAAAATAACTTTAATAAAACACAGTAAATCACTTTTTGTGTTTATAAATAAGTCAGTTTCGTGTCTTTAAAATTCTTAAAAGAAATGGCCATGTAGAAGGATGAGGGTTAGGACAAAAGACTAAACGCCAATTTCACTGAGTAATGCTCTGGCCAGAGACGACAAAACTCCAGGGAGTCGGCAGTGGCCGTCTGATCTTGGAACGCTAGACAGGACAGGCTGGTTATCTTGCCTGCCATAGTTAACCTGCTGCCCCCAGCTGGTTAGACATGAAAAAACAAAAATGACACCAACTGCCTGCACGTGTTACATGGGTCCAAAACGTAGCCTTACCAGTGATTTTGGCAGTGAAAGGACTTCCTGGGATGTGCTTGTCATTGTATTTGACCAGAATGCTGTAGTCTCCTGGCAGGACAGGCAGGTAGGACACTGTGCAGGTCCCGTCCTGGTTGTCCACACAGCTGATGTCTGCTTTGGATGGACCCTCAATGGCCAGAGAAAGACCGCCTGCTTTGAGACAGCAATAAACAGAGTTGTCATTTTGTTTCTGGAAAATGCAGCTCTCACTCCATTCTCATGCTTCTTTAGGTTTTTTTAAGTTATATTCCCTTAAAACACATCAGAATCCTAATCTGGTTTATTAGGCAAGTTTATCCTTGCAGCAAGGACTTTAGTTCCACATGCTCTCTGCGTGCAGACAGTTACATATGCATATCTAAACTTTAGAGACACAAAAAAAAGCATGTACATGTATGGAAGAAATAAGAAGCTGCTCCTTGCATCAGTGCAGCTTAAATTTACACCCCGACTTGTATGTGAATAGAGAGGTTGATATTTCTGCGTACCTTCTCCAGCATCTTTAGTGTCAACAGTGAAGACAGCAGGCTTGTTAACGGTTCCATGGATAAGACCCGGGCCATAGGCACTGGCATTCCCACTGTTCATGTAGTCCACAAAGAACTGTAGGGGGCTTCCTGTAGGTGGAGAACAGAGAAATTATAGAGTAAGCAGTCATTTACGCAGGTATAACGTACTGCAGGGGCCGCAGATATGTCAAGACTCTGATGTACCAGGAATGTGGATGCCGTCGTATTTAATATCCATCTCATGCAGACCGGCCTCTGTGGGGGCGTACTTTACAGTTACGGTGCCGTCCTTGTTGTCGGTGATGTCTGGCTTGGCCACCTTGCCTGACGGCATGCGGACCTCGCCTTTAAAGAACAAAAAATAAAAAAAATAAACAGGGTGACGTGTTGTAACTGCTCCTTAAGAAATCATAAGCAATGGCGGGGTTTCAACTTCATCATTACCCGTTATCTCTCCCTTCTGAATGGTGAATGGGATGACCAGGTCAAAGGGTCTAAGTCCTGCCACGTCCAAGCCATTCATCCCAACTGGTCTGTCTGTTGCCTGGGAGACAGAACAGAAAAAAAATGAAGATGGAGGTTTTGGTGTGCTCCCAGCCACGGCACGTTACACACCATCAGCACAAGGCAAGACAGCAGAGGTAAAGCTTTGCAACACCAACACAGGATGAGACAACATGGAATGAAATGATGATGAGGATGACGGTCAAGAGGATGCCACCCAGACAAACTGCGAGAACGAAGACGGTGGGTCAGAGACCAGATGAGTGAAACATCGCTTTGGTTTCTCAAGCGATTTGCACATGAAGCAGTAAACAACAGAGCTGCACAATTATTCAGCAAGAAGCATATTTTGTCTATACTATGGAAATCTGTTCCACAATGGGGATTTGATATTGTAAAGCTCGTGTGCACTGTTCATGTGTTGGAGGACTTCGGCTTTTCGCATGAAGGAATTGAAACGATAGAAAAAGGCTTCTGCAGCAATGAGACACCTGCAAAGTGAGACGGAAGACACGGATGGAGCCTGATGAAATGAAGCAACGTGGGATGACAGCAATGATATGGAAACATGGTAACTGGGTCAAAAAGAGCCAAAAAGACCCAAGGCTGAACACAAATGGAGGAAAAGACCAATGAGAGAGCTTGATGTTTGTTAGGTACCCAGGGCTGTTGAGCGTAGTATTGGGGCATTTGTCTCTGCTGCATGATCTGGTCTGATGGTCCTTCCAGAGCCTGGGAGGGTTGGAGGTGGTGGAGGGTAGGGGTGGTGGTGTTGGGGATCGAGATGAAGGATTGAAGAAGGGTGAAACAGTTATAATGAGGGAACACTCAGACAACTGTCAGAAGAATCTTTAAATCTTGACTTTGTTAGAAAAGACAGGAGGGTCATTGTTTGGTGCTGCTGAAGAACCTACGGTACTAATACTTATGGGAAAATCTGTGCAAATCTATTTGGGAGAAATTTAATTAGATCAAAAGCTAAAGCGCTCTCAAGCCAGTTTACTTTTCTGCTTTCTCAACAATTGTCTCTTTAAAGGTTTAAAATGTGTAAAATCCTTCTGTTTAGTTCTGGTTCCTTTCTATTGTTCCATCTGTTGACTCACCGTGACTTGGAACGGACTGTTGGGAATGTGCTCCCCTCCGAAACGGACGCATATTACATACTCTCCAGGCTGGGGCGCAGTGTAGAAGATGTCAAACGTGCCGTCCTCGTTTTCAACCACGTCCACGTCGAGCTCCGCCCCTTCGGGCGTGCGCACGCTGCACGTCACCTTGCCTTTCCCAGCAGCCTTGGCATCAACTGTAATGACTGTCTGTTCACCGATCTGAATAGTTGGACCAACACCGGCGCCTTGGGAAAGCAAAACACACATAATGCAGTTTGTCATTACAGTTCAACTTACAGAAAAGTATGAAGGACTGAACACGCCAAAAATCAAAATCAAGCTATTTTTTTGTACTTAAAATGGATTTGATTTATGAAAGTCTGTTAGCGCATCAAATAAAAAAAAGGTTAAAGTTAGTTTATCGTCATGTTTGCATTTTCCCCCCTCTTTATCTCTCTAAACCCATTTCTGATTTCACATTTTGTAGTGATGAGATAATGTGCTTCATTATCACTCTTTTTAGGAATGTTCCTTAACAATTTTCCTAAGCATACTTGGTTCCATTGCCATACAGTTTACAAATGTAGAAGGTCGTTTTTAAGAATGTGTAACAGGATCTCACCTATTGACTGATTATCACTAACGAGATCTTGGGGGGGTGGGGGGGGGGGTTGGAAGGCTGCGTGAACCACAAAGTAATATTTTGATGATAATTATGGAATGCAAGGAGCTACTTTCAATAAATTGTGACCATTTATGTTCTCTGTTCACCAATAAATATGCATTGAATTCAGCAGATTTAAAAAAAAAAAAAAAGAACAGAGCTACGTTAAAAACCTAAATTAGTATATTTAATATTCTTAGATGTCAACAGCTAGCTAAAGACAACCCAGTTCTGTCATAGTTGTAAAAATTAAACAAATATGCTTGGACAAATAAATAGTGGGAAAAAAGGTAATCAGTGAAATACATTACATAAATATACGATATTTAAAAGAATACATAGGAAAGCAATGGGTGAATACATTATGTAATACATCCCCAAACATTATATTAATATACTCAACACATTTTTTAAATTTGTATTTTTGGCAGGTTCAGTCCTCCATACAGCTTCCCAAATTTGCCTTTAAAATCACGTTGCATGCACATTCCACAACCATGAGACCAGGTTAAAGTTGGATCAGATCTAGTCATGTTATTACAATCTCATGTAACTTGCAACCAACTAGTCAACTGTTATTAAAAAGTTTCAATTTAATCTATAACTATAACCAGATTAGACAAAGAGCCATTCCACCATGCCATCCTACTGACGCTGTTAGTCCTTTAGTCTGTCCAACAAAAACATTAGAGTCAACAGGTGTTACGAAAGAGAAAAAGGAGTTGAAAGAAGGAGAAGAAAAAAAAAACAGAGCACAGGATGGGATATTCTGTTAGATTCTGGTACCACTAATTCTCCATGCCAAGAGGGAAGAAAAAAAAACAGAGCAGTTCTCCTGTTACGAATCTTTCAGATGGCTTACCTAAACCGTGACCGCCGATTGAGACTGATAAAAGGAACGGTGAGAAGCAGGGGAGCAAGAAAAAAAAAAAGGTGACAAAAAAAAAAAAAAAGACAGTCAGATAGGGATGTGGGGGTGCTGGGTGGCATTAACTGTGCTCCAGACAGTTGGCTGAAGAAGGGTGGTGGTGGAGGGGATGGTGGAGTGCATGTGTGTGTTTGGGAGGGGTGGGGTGTAACTGAGGAGCACAGTGTAAGGAACATACCAATGCACAGAAAAATAAGTCCTGATCAGCAAATAAAAACTGACGAACACATTGAAAAGGAGAGCTCAGTGCAATGCAGCTGAAGAAAACCGAGGAGATCCCGCCAACACAAGCACATCAAGACATGTTCACTAATCAGTCAACAGATGAACAGCCAATCCAAACACTCCACCAAACGGGGACCACTGGGCAGCCCAGGCTGTCACATTATCAGACTTAGGAATATTTGAGGCACAGTCATGATTTGGTTGACCGATTTAACACGTTTTATAAAACCTATCCAAAATCCCTGATTTGCTGGTGTCTTATGGATGTGCATGTTTTCTTTACATGGCAGGATCTTCTGTCACCTTATAAAGGCTTTATGCCAGATCCACTATTTTTCAAAATCAAGTTTATAAAAACAGGATTTAAAAAGTCCAAAAAGACCTTTTCAGTTAATAAAAAACATCAATGTTAAGACTTTAAAATCTTTAAGGGTTTCTAGTTTCTGCTTGGAAACTCTGAAATGGATGTGTGGAGATTTTTATCTGACTTCAAAAAAGGTCTTGCCAAGTCGAGTAAAATCTGTAAATGTGTAATATATATATGAAACAATTTGATAATTTGACCTTCAGTATATAGAAAGTAAAAAAAAGGCAAAAGAACAACTTTGACTCTGGTTTCAGAAAACCCAAATGTGTCTGAAGGCCCGAGCATAAGAAGCGAGCTGTCCAACCTGTGACGGTGCACTTGCTGGCATCTCCGGTGGGCAGAGCTCTGATCCGGTACGGTGAATAAGGAATCTCATCCCCTCCGTATTTGATCAGGATGGTGTATCTGCCCGTCATGTCCGGCACATACGACACCAGGTAGGTGCCATCGTGGTTGTCACGGATGTTCGCCTTTTTAGGCTTCCCCTCTGGGTCCTGCAGAAAAAGGAGGAGGACTTTTCAAACTTTCAAAAATGTTACCAAATGATCGCTTTTCATGGTTTTTGTCTGGCTTTATAAAAAGAGATGCACCAAAGATCAGCTCATGACAACAATCCCTCAGTTTCTAAAATTGACTGACTGCTGGGAAACTAGAGACAGATCAGATTTCCCCCCAATCAGCGAAGCCAAGTGTATAAAGGTTGCTCTAACCACAGCTCTTCAGTGTGGAAGTTGTTACCAAGGGAAGAAGACTCCAAGTTAACCTGATTTTCTGATCACGGCAAAAGATGCCAAAGCCAGTTTGAAATGCAAATGGGGTGACACTGACTGAGCTTCAAATGCTAGTTATTAATAACCACTCATGACAGGTAGGTGATGACAAGTGGTCATTTTGAGCTGAACAATATGGAGAAAGATATAAGCACAATAGTATATTGAACAGTTTCGATAATCACAATATGATTTCATACAAAAAGTCTAGTTTGTAAGGCAATGTTGATTTCAATATAAACTAAATAAAATAATTAGATTTAGTGCTCTGATTGTCATTAACTAAACACTGAATACCCTTAAGAATTGTAGGACTTCATGGATTTATGACACTTTCTCAACTACCCTATACTGATGCACAAATCCCATTTGCAATACTGTTTAAAAGTGTACATGTGTTGGGGAACAACCAGAAAATACTGCAAATTATGTTCACATTACAGTTTGCATTCTCTTCAACATCTTGTAAATAAAGGGTAAACAATGGAGACTCCGGGTCCTGCCTGTTGGGCCACAAGAATCGTCCATCTTATTGAATTTTGACTATCACTGTTGACAGTTTCTGTTTCTTGTTTAATCATTAAATTTATTTTAATGCACAGGATTCATTTTTAAGTGCTGCTCAGTACAGTTCTTAAAAGAGAAATGAACTCCTCAAAAATCAGTATCGGCAGGTCGGAGCTACATAAAAACCAGAGATCAGGTGCACTGCTAGTGAATAATGTGAGCACTCACAGTGATCTGCACTGCCAGCAGTCCCTCGCCTGCATCTTTGGCATCGATGGTGAACTCTACGGGCAGGGACGCAGGCACACCCGTGGTGTTGAGGCCGGGCCCACTGGCACGCACCTTGCTGGCATCGTGGGTAGGCAGGACCTTCACCTTGTAGGGGCTGATGGAAGCAGACAGGATGCACAGTTTGAACAGAAACGCAGCATTGCAGCTGAATAACAATCCTTCAGCAGGGAAAGTGGAGACATTTTGAGAAAGATTTTTCAAAGGCATAATTCCAAGATGCACAGCAGCACTATTTATTATTTTGTATGATAAATTAGATACCATTTAAAAACATACTCTTCCAAAGATGGAACGGACACATGGAAAAGTATGTTCAAAAAGTATGCAGACAAAAAAATAAAATAATGTTTACAAAAAAAATAATTCCTTGTATGATCTATGTTATCCTGTTGGGAAAAGGTGGTCAAAATTGATCATGAGAACACATGGAACTGCTAAAACAAGCTGTTTTTCTTCATCACCTCTACATTTGAAAACATTATGTGTCGTTTTTGGTTAAAGTTGTTAAGACCTGCAGAGGAAGGTCTGACGAGCCATGCCTGGCCCCAGAACCACAGGTTACAGACACTTTAACCTGACAGCCCTGGTAGAGACAAACCAATTAACCAAGAAGCCTATGGTAACCATGGTGAATCTGTAGTGGTCCACAGCTCAGGTGGAAGAATCCGTTGAGCATGTGTTGGTCTCTCAGAAAAATCCCAGATGAAATACACTGAAGTAACGTGAAACTGTAGAAAAGTCTAAGGGATATATCTATACCTTCGGAAGGTACGGCAGCATTACATGACATCTGTTTCAAGACTAAGGTTTAATTGATTCAAGTTTACAATAATTTTCAAATAATGTCATTTCTATATGCAGTAAATGACAACAGAACTCTACAGTATAGTTGGTGTGAGTTTGTCAGGCCTATTTACCTGCGTGGGATCTCCTCATCTGCATACAAGACATTAATAGAATAGGGTCCTTCTCTGGTGGGAACGTAGTTGACAGTGTGAGTCTGGTCACCGTTATCCACCACCTCAACAGGCTCCACAACACCTGCATGCACAAAGAACCAAGTTTTTACATTGCAAAATGTAACAATGGTGAGTCCTCCAAGACCAAAAATACACATCACCTTTGGGTCCTTGCACGCGGACTTGCAGAGGCGCCACCCCAGCTTTGGAGGCATCCACTGTGAATGCCTGAGGGATGTTGGCTCTGACGCTGTTGCCCAGACCAGGACCCTGACACTTCACCTTGGTGCTGTCCACGGTGTCACTGACCGGCACGGAGAACGGGCTTCCTGCTCAGA
The DNA here is from genome assembly GCA_037039145.1 of Fundulus diaphanus. Classification (NCBI taxonomy): domain Eukaryota; kingdom Metazoa; phylum Chordata; class Actinopteri; order Cyprinodontiformes; family Fundulidae; genus Fundulus; species Fundulus diaphanus. The sequence goes on along the minus strand of CM073129.1, from coordinate 6,178,188 downwards.
CAGAATGCAAGAAAGGTTGAAACTTTTGTAATATAGCAAACGATAGTAAATGCATAACAAAGTCTTTTTTTTTTGTGCTTTTCATTCTCATCATACCTACATAAACAATCCCAAGATGATGAAAAGTAAAAATCCACCAGAAAGCACTTTATTTATTGCATTCATACAAGTCACCTTTGATTGGCTGCCCTCCATAGGTGACGTTGAGGTTGTACGTGCCAGGCTCGTAAGGAATGTACTCCACGCTGCAGCTGCCATCCTTATTATCCAGGCAGGACATTTTGGCCTCTGATGGACCTTCCATCGCCAGACCAAGGCCACCAGTTCCAGCTCCTCTGCACAGGGAGGACGACATTAGAAAAAAACAACAAGCAGGACACCCTTTAGTGGGCGGTCCGGTTTCCACTCTTCAGAGCTGCCTACCGGGTTTCCACCATGAACTTGTTTGGCTTGTTGGTGATGCCACTTTTCAGTCCAGGACCATGCACACGAACACGAGCTGGATCGCAGCCTTCAGTGACAGCGACGCGGAACGGGCTTTTGGGCACCTGAGAGCCGTCGTAGCACACCTCCACACTGTGAGGGCCTGAAGCGCACACAGTTATAACCCTAAGCACACAGTAGACGCGCTCGTGCTGTTCACACCTGAACGCTCAAACTCACCCTCCTCATAGGGCGTGTACTCCACGGTATACGTTCCGTCTCCGAGGTCTGTGATCAGGGCGTCTGTGCGGCTGCCAGACGGGTTGCTGATCAGGGTTTTGATGTGGTCGCCTCCGGTCTGCGTGAGAGCCCGAGCATCCACCGTGAAGTCCGTCGTCGCCTCACAGAAAACTCCTTAAAAAGAAAAAGAGTGCCACGTGCTGTCAAGGCGTGTGCAGATGTGGGTCATTTAAAGTACGACTGATTCAGATCAGCAGGATTATAAGGTTTACTGTTTTCATCCTGACATCAACAGACTTCCCTAAAGATGCAGGAGAAATGATCGGGTTAACCCAGCTGAACGGTTTTCAGCTCGATTGGCCCCAACTGTTAACCGGCCAAACGAACAGAAGTCCAAACATTTTTCGATCAGTAAACTAAAGGCCAACAACTAAGCCTGACACCACCTTCAGATATGAAGTAGACTCCCTTTGTCGTTTTCTGTGTCACTGAGCTCTTCTAAGAAGCTGTTTAAAAAGGAAAAGGTATATCCACAACATGTTTACGGCACAGTGAGCTTCCAACAGAGGGAGGGAGAAACGCATATTACTGAACATATCAAAGCAAAGTTCCTCCGTTTCATCCCTCAGGGATTTAAACCTCCATCTGTCATCTGCCCATGCATATCCAGCCATCACCACGTTACCTTTGCCTTCCACTCCTGGTCCAAACACATGCACTCCACTGGCATCGACCGCCGGTTCCACGTTAAGCCGGGCAGGGAAGTTTGGCACATCCTGGCCCCCGTAGCGTATGGTGAGTGTGTAGGAGCCAGGGTAGAGAGGGATGTAGGTGATGGTGTAGGTGCCGTCTCCGTTATCCTGGATGTGAACCTCTGCCTCAGTGCCGCTGTCTGAGATGATCTCAATGGTGAGCTCAGCTGGACCGGCGTTGGTGCAGTCCACCACAAACTCCCCAGTCTCTCCAACCTTGGCACGCTCCAAGCCGGGGCCAGAGCAGCGCACCTGAAGAGGGGGAGAGGAGCCTGGGTTAAGTGACCGATGCCTTAAAGGAACCATGGGGGTCCAAAAGGGAGCTGTTGACTGGCGCCAACCTTGGATGGGTCTGCAGAAGGATAAGCTGTGGGCGTGTAGGGGGATCCAGGGATCGGCACCCCATCGTAGGTCAGTTCCACCTGATACGGCCCTGCCTCACGGGGGATGAACTTCACCTGACTGGTCTCTGGGCTCAGCCCTGGCTCAACCTGGAACAAAATTCTTTTTTTTTTTACTTGTATTTTACTTTCGTCTTTCAGAGATCTGGCACTGAGGCATTTAGAGCTGCGTCTGGAATCAAAGGTGTTTAGCAAGTTAAGCTGACCTTGCAAGTCACAGGTTTTCCTGAAGGTCCAGTAACCTTGGCAGCAACTTTGCCCTGACCACCGGCCCCCTTCGACTTGACAGTCACTTCCTGGTCCTTGCCAACTGTCATCTCTACAGTGACACAAAAAGCATTGGTGATTCAGTAAAAAAAAAAAAAAAAAAAAGGGGCTAATAAAACGCTGAAGGGGGTGTATGTTGAAAAAGTAACATCCACAGAAAAAACGGTAGCAGGCAACTTGCTTCTGAAAGTCCAACAATGAAGCCAGAAATATTCAGAGCAAATAAAATTAATGCATGATCTAAAAATGCCACCAGATCTCAGGGCTGGATTATGGAACACAAACATGAGACAGAATGAGGGGTCCAGGCAGCTGTGTACATACTGTCTCCTAGTCCGGTCACGTTGACCTTGCTCAGGTCCAGTGTAGGAACTGCAGAAACGTTGAAGGGGCTCTTGGGAATCTGATCTCCACCGTAAGTCACAGCAACTCCCAGAGGACCCTGACGGAGAGCGGAGAGCAAAGAAGCAACTTTACTTTACCCTGAAAATGCAGCCACAGCCAGCTGAAGCAAGCTTGCAGACTTCCATCTGTGCAGCAGTTGCAGCATTTGGGGTTGAAAAACTACAGCTAGGGTTTGCTGTGTGTGAAAATCAAAAAGACAAGAAAGCTGCCACTGTCTCACCTGCATCACAGGTGTATATTTGACAGTGTGCGTGTTGTCGTGGTTGTTTATGATTTCAAAGTCCTTAACAGCCTCTCCTTTGGTCGGTCCGCTGAAGCTGCAGTCCAGGCTGGCCTTTCCAGCTCCTTTGGTGTTCACGGTGAAGTGGGTAGGCTTGTTCAATTCAACTCCTGAAGGAAAGAAAGAACAGATAGTTTTATCGATCCCTTGAGGATCTGGGCAGATTAATCTGAATGTATGTGGGCTGGTTCTGATAAACAGCCATATCCATTATAAATGATCATTAATGCTATGTTTTATTTTAAAAAAGGAATTTAATTGCCACGTTTGTAAATGGATCAACAATGCTACCAACTGCACCACTGTGATTAATAATAAGGGCAAAAAAGGTACACAAAATAAAAACCCGACGGCAGCATCTTTTTTCTCATGCGTGTGAAATACTATATATAGAAGGATGTACACTTAAAAACATGGATGATGAACAAAAACATGAATCTAATTGGGCTGATAAATGGTCCATGTTTTGTACAGTGGTCATACCACTGCGACTGAGTCCTGGTCCCTCAGCCTTGACTTTGCTGGCATCGTGAGAAGGATCCACCTTTACTCTAAAGGGTGTCGTTGGAATCTCCTAAACAGGTAACAGAGGAATTATAGTCCAGATAGAGCGCCCTTTTTATCCCCACTCATTGTGCATGATTTAAACTCACATGCTCAGCAAACAGCACCATGATGGTGTAGCTGCCTGCTCCAGGAGGAGTGTATTTAACAGTGAACGTGTCGTTGTCATTCCTGATGATGTCAAAGTCTATATCGGCCTCCGCGGGTCCCACCACGCCAGGAGCACACTTTATTCCTATGCTGATGTCACCTGAGGGCAAAACAACATTAAGCACACTTTAAAAATCACACAGGCCAGGTCTTTTAATTTGTCGCACACTCTTAATTCAGATCAGAGGCCGACTCATCACCTGATCACAAAAACTGACCAATCCCACAGCGATTACTTTGTACTGTGAACAGAGAGCTTGCAGGGGACTCTTCCTAATAGACTGCATGGGCTGATACAGAAGAATCCTTTTTGTGAGAGGTTCATAAGATGCTGCCACCATGTATTATATGCCACCATGTATGCTGGTGGTTTGGAAAAGGAATCTGAGGTGGGTCTAAACATGATGAAAATGAAGAGGGTTTTGTGGAACATCAAGTCTACTCCTCCCATTGATGTATGCATCCTGCTTTTAACTTGCTCCTGTTCTAAATAATGTGTTATACTGGCACCAGAGTGGCAGCACTCTTGCCTTGGAGCCAGAGCTTCCTGGGTATAAAGCCCTCCCTGGGCTCTCTGCATGTTCTCCCCGTCAATGAGCAAGTTCTCTCCAGGTACTCAGACTTCCTTCCACAGTTAAAAGACCCCACTGTTGGGTTAATTCCTCTAAATTGTCCTTAGGTATGCATGCGTGCATCCATCCATCCCAGTTTGCCCTGTTTGTGTCCATGTTGTCCTGGGTGAACTGTTGACCTTTCCTCTCTAATAACTCCCCGGTAGGGAATGGGCACCAACACCTCGCAACACTATATGGATAATCTTCCTCATTCAATGTCCCAAATGAAAATGGTTGGCAACAGGTCCTCCAGAAAATAATGTACAACAGTAAGAGAATCAACTCACATCCGACATCTTTGACAATATCCCTAACATTAAAACTCTCCAAAAATAAAATCACAAGAAAAGAATGAGATCACATTAGATTATTTCAACAAGCTATTTTATGGGAAACAAAGGATTTCTTTTCCATCCTGACCCATGTGCCTCTGTATCTACGGCCTCGGAGAAGCAGTTGGCCTCGTGATGAAGAGGCCGGTTTGGGTCTCCAACAAAGACTCTGGGTTTTGCACCTCCTGCTGCTTATGTACAGCAGACAGGACATTCTCCCCATGTAACTTGTAGAATGCATAACTGTGGAATCTCCAAACTGGCTGATGATGGAAAATGTTAAAACAAATTCAATAAAAGTTTTACAAATTAAAAAAGCCATGGTTTTCCAATCCATATAAAAAAGAAACATCCTAAGAAAATACAAGGCAAGGTACTTCTTAAGGATTGCATCCACACTAGTATAACATTTAATCTTTACATCCATAACTGTTCCAACATATTTATCTTTTTTCCACATCCTCAAGGTTTGTACTGATAATTTCCTTAAATAAAATGACCATGTCCTTTGCTGTTGTGATGAAGCCCACTGGTACTTGAACCCTCCACCACAGGCCCATGCTTGTCCTCGTGACCAGTCAGCAGACCAACAACCGCATCCTCTGTAGGTTTGAGATGGTGCCTGTTTTCATGGCAACTCCTACAGTTATTAGTGTAGGATGCCCAGAAGACGAGATGAGTTCTGGGGCTCTCTAGATGTTTCACCAAGAGGAGTAAGGTTCTGAAGACCTCCACTTTTCCAGGTCTATAGGCATCTGCACTGGTCTAAGCAAACCGGCATCTGATTTATATCATCAACTTCAGCCAGCTTTTCAAAGGTCTTCATTAGCAGTGAAGTTAAGGCTACTGATCTGGGGTCATGTGACTGTCTGACAGACCATCTGGCCAAAGGAGAACTGACGGACTCTTTCCACAGCATAGACAACGAATGGTAAGGTAGTCCATGCTCTGCGGTGTGATGGCCCAGGGGATATCATTTAATGCTCCATGGGTTCCCTCAGGTGTTACAGTGTTAAACGCTGTAGGAAAGCATCGCAGGAGTTTTTTTTCTTATGGCATCAGTCTTCCAAATCCATTAAAACGTAAGGCTGAGGCACAGTAGGAGAGACAGCCAATTAATTTCTTCCAATTGGTCTTAACTTCATTAAGGTGGTTCTGTTGGACTGTTTAGAATATCACATCAGAATTAATATCCTGGTAACAGGACCGACTTCAAATGGTGTTTTTCTAGTAATACAGCCAACTTGGGGTTAAGTACCATACCACAGGGGTACATAAAAATGTGACAGAGGGAAGCTGGAATTGAACCCACAACCATCTGTTTAAAAGCATGAGTTGTAGTGGCGGCAAACTATATGCTCTGTTTTAGGAATCGTTACCTTCACCAGCCTCTGCGCAGTCAACAGTGAAGTATGTCGGTTCAAAGGCCTTGAGGCCGGTCTTTGTTACGCCAGGCCCAGAGACCTTCACTTTGTTGGGGTGGCAGCCAGCTCCGATATTCATCTGTGGTGAACGACACAAACACACAAGCTTAGGACACGTCAGTGACGCAAAAACAAAGCCCTACTAAAACCCAGACATGTGTATTTACTCACCCTGAATGGACTCTCAGGGATGTTGACTCCTCCCCAGGACACCATGACTGTGTGCTTCACGGGTTTCCGTGGGGTATAAGTACAGGTGTATGTCCCGTTGCCGTTGTCTTTAACCTGGACATCCACAGGGTTGCCCTCTCCATCCTATGCAGAAACCAACAGGTCTCAAGTGTTTGTGTAAAATATACATTTTAGGACATGATGCTGCAGCTAAGTTATTGTCAGGGTTTGAGTAAACAAGCGCAACGCTGAATCTGGTGGAAAAGGCGTCACAAGAAGTTTATTTCTTATCGTAGAATAATTTACAGGAGGACACATGTAAAAGACGAAGCGCACAGATATAGAGCCCAAATAGAGAAATCTTTGCAGTTCGCATTTCGAGCAACTATGAGAAAAGAAAATACCTGAGCAACAATCTTCAGAGGAGCCTTTCCTCCTTGTTTGGCGTCAACCGTGAACTCTGTGGGCTTTCCAACCATCAACCCGCTGGTCTGAAGGCCAGGACCATACGCCTTAACCTGCAGCAGACAACCATCGAGGATGAGCACGCCCAGGGAAGCAGATCTGTTTTCTAACCCATGTCCTGGGTGTGGCCTTACTTTGTCAGGGTAGAAGTCCTTCCCTGGTGGGTTGACGATCTCAGCCATGAAGGGCGAATGCTGGATGTCCTCGTTGTTGCACAGCACGTGGACGGCATACTCACCGGACTCGGTGGGCAAGTAGCGCACGTCACATGACCCATCACCCTTGTCGTCGCATTCGATCTTGGCCTGAGACGGACCTTCCACAGAGAAGCCTGGGCAAGCAGAGCACAGCTCTCTTAGAGGCGCGTTGTAGGCAGAGGGAAGGCAAGGCTGACTTTAGCGGCTCCTTCACCTCCACCATACTCACCCAGTGTACCAACGTCTCCAACAGCCTCCACCACAAAGTCGGCGTATTTGCCAACAACGCCTCCCTCCAGCCCGGGGCCCCAGGCCCTCACCTTCTGCTGGCCGGCCTCAGAACCAACCTTAACCTCAATGGGACTAAATACAAGAAGTGGGGATCAATCATTGTGAAACTCAACTAGCAGCGTTATCAAAGTGTCTCAGGGTGCTCACCTGCGGGGAATCGGCTGTCCTCCCCAGGTGATGGTGATGGTGTACGTTCCAGGAGTGGTAGGGTAGTACTCAAATCCGTACACACCGTCTCCGAGGTCCTTCCTTTTACATGGCTCCTCTATTCCCTCTGTAAGTGCAGGACTGGGCTTAGGACAGGTTTCCTCACACAATATTACAGATGGCTTATTTATTTAAGAGGATTTATAGCCAGAGGATGGTAGACACTACAAACCTAAACCCCTTCAGTGAAATGTTGGCTCAGCTCAAGCCCCCCAATGTCCCTTAAGTTCATGATAACAGAACCCAAAGGGAAATTAGAAAATGTCTGCCTGGAGTGCTCAGCTTTGTGGAAGAAAATGTTTATTTTAAATGAGTTTAAGCTAAAGCGAGCTGTGCGGACGCTCTGTCCAGACACTAAGTTCCTTTGGCTTAATGCATTTAGTGCATAGATACTAGTAAATATTTGGGTGGCTGCAAGTGGACAGCAGAGCTAAAGGATTAACAGAAAAGCTCTAGGATTGCACTGTGCAATGAATAAAGAAGTAAATACAACAAAACAAAGCATTCTTGTAAGGGTCAATCAGTCAACCAGATTTTTTTTTTTGCAACAAATCCATTCTATTAATGCAACTACATCTTTGCTTATGTATTCATTTAATTTTCTTTGCCAATTTGCACACAAAAATAAAGGAATAATCCTAATCCTCTAAAGTACGATTCATAATAGAGAGCAGACAACCGTTACCGGCATTGCGCATTTAGTCATATGCTGAGTTCAACCGAGATGTTGTGCAGCTCTCTGGTAAACACAATCCACTTTGTGTTGCCGCAGCCTCACAGCCAGGATGTTTTATGAGGAGTTTCTTCCCCACAGCTACAAACAGTGGTGTTGGTGAACTGCAGATTCTAAATGGCCCTCTCTTTTGTCAGTCCCGTGACGGTGGAGTGCAGCCTGGAGCGGCTGGTTAAATGGTAAGATCCTGTCTGCTACAGCTTAGGTCTTGCTGAATTAAGACAGGATTAAATGGAAACAAATGGCCAGAAGGATTTTGTATTTAATTTGGAAAACACATCAGGAACCTATTAAGATCAAATGGTATCATCTTCAGTGTGTTTTATTAGGCTGTTTTTTCATTTGGATACAACAATAACATATGAGACGCATTCAAAATCAATCAGTTGGATGAAACGGGCATTATATTAAGATCCTTCACACATGCTTTCAGATGATGAAAATCTTTGATTAGACTTAGGCTCCAGTTATTAGAAGAGCCATTACAGGTTGCTGACCAGGACATTTCTTCAAAACTAGAACCGATGCTAGTGAAACCGAGCCAACGCCCAGTGCTGAAGTGAAAGTCTTTGTGTTTAAAAATGGACTTGCAGGCTTTGCTTGAAGTTATAGATGGATAATGAACACTGGTGTGTGAACTTACTGGGGCCCTTGATGGTGACTTTAAGCTCTCCGGTGCCCGCTCCTTTAGTGTAAACCTTAAAGTCTGCGGTCTCCTTCACCCTCAGGCCCTTAGGCTGCAGGCCGCGACCCTTCGCTTTGCAGAGGCTGGGGTTGCATGCTGTGAACACGCAGGACAGAGTTAGAGGGAAGCAGCCCAAGACACAGCTCAGAGCTCTTCGAATTCAACTTTAGCACCAAAAGAAATGTCTCCTGTGAGAGGCGAAAGTAAAATGAGGTGCAGGAGGAATGACGTGCGAGTGAAATGTTCATGTGACGGGTACAGCCTTCACAGTAAAGGGTTTCGGGAAAACTCCCCCACCCCCCCCCCACCCCCCCCATTTCCCCCTCCCCTTCCACTAATCTCCCTGTGCCTCACATGCATCTTATCCCACAGAGAGTTTACTGCTGACACAGTGAAGGAAGTGAGCAAGTTCTTTCAAATAGTAAGTGGCGTATCCCTCTTATCTCTTAATTAAAGAAGGAGCCTCAGTCAGAGCTGACTGGCCAACAGGAAGCAGCCAAGAACGGAAAAAACAAAATAAAAAAAGATATTTTACAGCAAGGAAACCAAAAAGATGACATGATACCAGAACAGTCAACATTTTTACTTAATCTCAAACATTACTTCAGCGAAAATGTCATCAAGAACAAATTTAAGTAATCTGGGCGTCTTTCATGATTAAATACTAAACTAAAGTTTTGGCTGGAAGGCAGGTCTTATAACTTCGTATGATAAATGAGCTACAGAAGGTTAAAGGTGCACTCAGAAGGATCATGAGAAACTCCTTCAATCATCACAAAGCTAAAGATCTTAAATACTTTAAAAAAACATTTTGAATTAAAAAAAATTTTGTTCTACGGAAACAAACTAAAACTAAAATGATTTCCCAAAGCTTTGCTAGGAGTAAGCTACACTCTTGGCTACAAGGCCGTCAAAGTAAAACCTACACCTCATTGAAATGATTCAATAATTCTAATTAAAATTATTTAAATATATATATATCGTTAGTTTCAGTTTTTATGAACTTGTACGAACAAATATGATCCTGCTTATCCCAAATATTGATAAACATGATGCATTTGTTGATTATGGACATTTGAAATTTGGTGAACTAAATTGAAATTGAAGAGGTGGGGAAGAAAAGGAGAAAATTAATTTCCTTTAAAATGTTGCTGATCCTAATAAGGAAACATTGCTCGGGATGTTTGGTTGATTTTCAGTTTACGGTGGGAGCCCTAAACTGGGAAAATGAGTCATAAACAAGGCATTCCCAAAATTAAGAAAGAATTTCCAGGGCACGATAACTCAGTCAGAAATGCTCAGTACATGATGACAAGGCACAAGCACTCGCGCATACAGTCTCTCTGACACACAGCGGGTACCCAAGAGAGATGCCAGGAAACAGGAAATGACAGCAGAACGAAGAGGCCGTTCTCAGGAGGGGACAGATGCCAGTGGGCCTCTATCAGAGAGAAGACGAGGAAGAGAAGCCAACAGAAGGTGCCACATCCAGCACAGCAGGAGGAGGAGACAGAACATCATTAGAAACAAGCTTGGAAAAAAAAAAAAAAAGAAGTCATCTTGGAGGTTCACAGGGAAAACTATTAGAATAACACCTAGTGACATCCTAACAGGAGTCTCCCTCACCTTCTCCCACACTGACTGTGAAGGGACTCTTGCTGATCTGACCACCAGCGAAGGTGATATAGATGGTGTGCTGGCCCTCCTGAGTGGGCTTGTAGGTGCAGCGGTAGCTGCTGTTGCCCTTGTCCTCGATGGTGCAGGGCACAGTGTTCTTCTTTCCTGCCGGATCCATGATCTCAACCTCAACTTCTCCAATGCCAGCACCTTTAAGGAGGAAGAGCCAATCGAAGATCGATATCTGCCTTGCTTTGTTTATTTAAACGTCTCTATGGCAAACAGGCTCCCTTCTCTGAACACTACCTGCTGTGTAGACGTCAAAGTAGGTAGCCTTGTTGGCAATGTTGCCTGCAGGCTCCAGGCCGGGGCCCTGGGCTGTGGCCTTGCTGGAGTCTCCCTGAGCCATGCCAACGTCCACCTCGAAGGGACTCTTGGAAATATGCTGACCAGCAAAGAAAACCGTCACCTGGAAAACAAAGGAGGGTAAAAACATTGCCCGTTTGCCATTCTTGTGTTTTCCTCCTTATTTATTCTAGTGTTTTTCTAAAATACTATGCCAAAATATCCCATGTTTTCAGCTCTTTAGGGATCAGCTCGTTCAAATCCTTCTTTTCCATCCAACCGTTATGTTTGGTATTTTTAAACAGAATTAACCAGAGAAATGGCACCAGATCTGTGTCTGATAGGCTACAAAGAGCCTAAGGATTAAATTTAAAATTGAGTAACTGATTTATTATTTTAGTGTACACAAGTCTTTTAATGTGAGAATGTTTATTTTCCCCTCCGAGGTAGGAACCGAACCAAATAAATGAAACAAAATAACCGACCCATGTAATGTGCCCCTTTCTCTAGGCTTTTTATGGTAAATAGAGATTTCTTGTCTTCTTTGAGGTCTGAACTGCCGACGTTTTCCTGAGGTCATAACGTGAAAATAAAACATATGCAGCAGCATCTTGATATGATAACAGTACGTTTTGCATGGAACAGAAAATTAAGCAATTACAAGATTATCCCCGTTCATGAATACAGCCCATCTCCCCAACATACATCAAAAAATACCCTTCCAAAGAACATACCGTTGGTTGAGGTGTTTTACACAGAAAACTGTGGAAATTCTTAGTTTTAATGCATCCAATGATTTTGGGATGTTTCAGTGTATAACCTAAGACATAAGACCGGATCAAGGGCAAATTGGTCGGCTTCTAATGATGCCTGATCGGAGCATGTCCAGATCACAGTTATAATTGGTGACGGTAACTTTATCATTAGAAATTACTTTGGGATTTTTTTACGCCAGACATTCTGCATAGTACCCACCAACTCCATGGTCCCACCCATAGAATACAAAAGAGTAAATCTGTCAAAACCACTTTTAGTTTGTGTCGTTTTAGAGCCGCTTCTGTTTGCCCTTCTAATTTACACCCAAGCCTGCCCCTTTTTCTGTCTTCATCAGATAAAAAGAGGACAGTATGCCCCCAAATTACTGTATTACATTTGCAAAAGACATGCGCATGTTCTGTTTACCTTGTGCATGCCCGTCACTTTGGGCACGTAGACAACAGAGTAGGTGCGGTTCTTGTCGTTGTTCGCGGTCACTTTGGCCTGGAGGGAAATTGGACAAACATTTACAAACACCTCCATCTTTAAAAGGGTTCATTTTAAACATGTCACATTCCTATTAACTGACCAACCTCCTCTCTGTGTCCTGCAGGATCCTCGACAAAAACCAACACCTCTCCCATCCCTGCACTGATGGTCTCAACAGTAAACAAAGCCTTCTTCATCACAACATTTCCCACTGGCTCGATCCCTGCAGAGACAACACACATGTTGACACCAAGCAGACGCGAGTACGGCAAAATTCTGATCAGATTCAATGTGAAGACTGGCCGACTATAACCTCAGACTATCAGCCCTCCACCACCAAGCTTCAGATTTGCAAAAATCTGTTGCTGTACGCAAAGATATCTAGTTTAGTCTCGTCTGTCCAAAGGACATTGTCCCTCAAGTAATGTGGTTAATTCAGATACAAGCTTTGTACAGCCACTTCGGTCTTTTTAGAGGAGACGCAGCTTTCTTCTCTCAAGCCCGTCAAAAGAACCAAACTTGGTCAGGCAGTTTTCGAATTGTCCTGTCATGCATTTAACATTTATCATGCTAACAGAGACATGAAGAGCCAGAGATGGAGCTCTTGGGTTTTTGTAGTCTCTGAGGATTGCACGGCCTGATCTTGGGGTGAATTTGCTGGGATTTGAAGTCCTGGAAGATTGGAACCAATCTGAACACATTTGCAATTTCTGAATAATCTTTCTTTTTGCAGCATGATGGACCTGAAATTGTTCGGGAAACGCCCTACAATTCCCTCTTGACCTTATGCACAACAAAGACCTGCACGCAACAAAGCAACAAACGGGGTTAAAAGTGCTGGCCAGCTGATGAGTTAAACACACATTTTGCCTGACTACTAGTTTCCTTTAAACAGGTAAGAGTGAAGTTAGTTTTTCCTCACACCGCTTCTGGATTGAAGTTGCATTTTTGTCAACTCAACAACGGTGCGCAGTAATCAGTTTTGTTGTTTTTCCTCAGCTTATGCCCTAATTAAGTGCCGCTTTCCTCATTTCCTGAAAGTTAGATGGATGTAAAGTTTACCACATCTACAGCAGTTGGCTCCAAACAGTGAATTACTGTAACAGACAGCCCTGTGTGTACCTGGGCCGTAGGCGCGGGCTTTCTTGGGGTTGAGTTTGGGTCGGAGAGGAGCCCCAGGCTTCAGTTTTGCCTTAGGGAACTGGGATAGGTAGGTCATGACTGAATGTTCGTCCACATTGGGGTCCACAATCTCTTCAGGGGTTATCACCTAGAAAAGAGACAAAAGGAACACATACTTTATATTTCAGGCCTTAGATGTTTGTTTGCCTTTACCAAAGCAAGGGCACGCCACATGTGCCACCAGCAGCAGTTGTTGATTAGTTGCCATGGAAGCCATTACAAACAGAAAAGTGAATCAGGTTGTGATTTAGTGACAAAAGCCACGTGCCAGACCTCAAGCTCAGCTCAGAAAGTACCTGATCCTGAATCGCGTGCAAACCTGCAGCAGTTACTCATACAGACTCTCGCTGTCTGGTTATGCAACCCACAGAGATGGCAAGGGGAAGAGATGAAGCCCGCTTCTTAGCAGAAACAAAGATGAAGGCGGAAACAGCGGTGACCACAGAGCCAACTGTCAGCACGCTATGCTCTGCCAGCCGTGCCAACACTGCTCCCTTAGGCCAACACCAGAAAAAAGCCAAGAAATCACTCTTCAAATGCTGAATCCCACCAAAGAAAAATAGCTGTTGGGGTCAAGAGATCCCTACGACGTACCAGGCACCAATGTCTTACGCTGGTGTTTAGCTATTTTAATAATGGAATCATGTTGAATGTTGAGGCCAAAAAAATTCCTAAAGATGATTTAGCAACTACACGTTAGCATCCTACGTCGATTACAATACCCACAAGTACTGGGATTTAGAAAGATTTTGCACCTCCATTTCCAGTCACATGATTAATCAATCAGGATTAATTTCAGCAAAAGGCCAACGCATGGCTAATTCTGTTCAAAACCTCTCTGCACTTTTCTAAGTTCAGTAAAAACGGTCAGCATCTAAAGGTGGTCCAGCATCACCCTGACCCACACCTTTACCACTACATACCAAACCATAACCATAACCTAAAGCTAACAGACACCTTAGTGCCAACCCTAACCCCCAGAAAAAAAAAATTCCTCACTTTTCACTCATTAAAGTCCTAACTTTGGTGGAAAAATATGAAAAACATGTTCTCACCAAGCAGCAAGTACAAGTATACACCCACACACCTTCAATGGCAGTCCCCCAAATAGAAAAAGACATTCTGTCTTCCTTACAGAATAATTTGGTGACTTTGCATGCAGCTGTAATGTCTGATCTGTCCCCTGACGTTTCCTACCTGCGGGATGCCCAGCCAGTCATCAGCTTGCTGCATGGCCTCACGGGCGTTGTCCACTGGTTTAGTCTGATCCCACTGGTCCCAGTCAGGGCACAGACCTGCAGGAGAGACAAAGAGCTCAACCAGGACCCACACAGCAAACAACTTTAGCGCAGTTCTTTGCAACATTTCATTCTTTTTCTCTGATTAATAGAGCAGAAAACCCATCCAGGGCACTTTTAAAGTGATCGACGGCGTTTGTCTGTGGCACGAAGTCCGCAGCCTTGATGACATTTAGATGAGAAAAGTGTTTATAAAAATCTTTTTACAAAGTTAAACTGCAGGCATATCTTGTGTAGGGTTGTGTAGAGTATCTGTCGCTCCTGTCCGAGTTGAACTTTAAACCATCCAGATAACTAAGTTTCACCTGGAAACAAACTCATCAACTGGACTTATTTATACTTATTTCAGTAGCTTTAATTACTTAAGGCTTTTGTTGATCATCTTTTTTAAAAAGAAATCTGGACTCCCCTCTTTAGTCGAAGTCTGATATGATCCACAGGAACGTTAAAAATGCTGATAATATGATAAGAAGCCTGCCTATGTCGTCCCTACATGTCCCCTTCCTCTACAGTAGCATGACCTTGAAGCGAAGCATCGGATGAATGCCGCCCACCCACCCCCACACTGAAAGCCACCCCAATCCCATATCTAAAACACATGCCCTGAAACAACCAGGACATGTCGGCACACCACTTTAATAAAAGAAAACATCGTCTCACCTGGAGCACAGCTGTCCACCAGGGCTCCCAGGGCCCGGCCAGTCTGCCAGTCCCTGTGGAAGTTGGTGACGGGAAGCTCTGGGAGTTTGTTCTGGATCCATCCCAGCAGCCTCTGCTTGGGAGTCTTCTGCTTGCCATCGTCGCCCTCTTCGTCTTCATCCCACATCGGCATGGAGATGGAGTAGTGCAGGATCAGGGTCCAGATCAGACCCAGAATCAGCTTCAGGTTCCCATCCACAATGGCTTTGGAGTCTAGGGGGCAACAGAGGAGTGTGTAAAGGCAAACAGTTTAAAGTATGAAACATAAAAAAGGGGTCAGAAAAACGTGAAACCCAAAGCAACCCAGTTAAAGGGGTGTTCAGGTAAAAACAGCCATAAAGTAAACAAAGTTGTGTAATCAGATTTCTCTCCCTGCTCCCAGCTAATGTACAGCAACATTTTTAGGGCGTAGCCAGATGCATATCAACAATTCAGCCACCATGATTGGCTCTAGAAGGAAGATAGGGAAGTAAACATTTCCAGTGCCTTTTTTTTTTTTTTTTTTTTTTTACAGATTCTAATCTGATCATATCAGAGGAAAAAATAACAGAAGAAAGGTTTAAACTGCCCTAGTCTGAATGCTTATTTAAAGTAAATATAACAAACGTTGTTCACTGAACCCTGGTTACCAGCAGCATTGTATACCAAAACCAACAGAACCATGTTTTAACTGAGCCGGTGCTTCATCTTTTACAGACAAATTTAGCTGGAATCATCTGTCAGCTTGTTATGCCAGTGCTAGTCTAATAGGAGCTGGAAAACAACAGGTCTAAAATTATAAGACAATATATCATTATTTAAGCTTCCATATGAATATATTCTTCTCTTCCCAGGGTTCAGCTCTTGGGTCATAACTAGCCTGTTTTTAAAAAAATGAACAGAAATCTTTTGAGTTTAGTTTTTTTCAAAAGGATTCAGGTTTCCATCTGGTAAAACAGAAACAACCATGTTCCCGGTTCACCATAGGGCTGGTGTCAAATAAGCAACTTCCTTTTAATGACAACTTATAAACAAACCCGCATCTGCATATTATATTTTACTTTTTATGATATGGTTAACATATCTTATTTCTTATGGTAGATTAATAAAGCCTTAAAGTACTAAAAGGATGCATTTTGTGCCTTGGAGATTCAGTTACAGACCGTTACAAATAAATGCAACTCAAATCTGGATGAGAAAAATCTGTCGAACAGTTCAGTCATACAGACAGATTCATATTCAATTATATACACTCATAACGTGATCAATTTCAGCTCCTAATGCCAACTGGTAAAAGATTATCGAGGGAATTCGACTGAATGCAACGAGTCGTTGACTTTGCTGCAATCCTTCATCCTGAGTAGGCATGGCAAGAAGATCGAAAACAACAACTTTGGCTCAGATCTAATCTGTGCATCCTGACGGCAAAACAGGGGAAATGGAAAGCTGAGCCTGTTGGGGAGTTTCACAGAACTCCATTATTTCAGTATAGACCTAAACTCTTTCCGGCCACGGACATCGACACCACCATGATGCAACGGCACATGCAGCCCAACTTGTGGTTATTGTATTTGAGAGGTTCAAGCTTGAGTGGGGAAACCTCAAACAGCAGAAAGTGATGTGGCTTGAAGCTAGTCTGGGCACGACTTGCCCCCCACCTCCTTCTCACAGAGATGACTGCAGAGCTCCAGCCTGAAGGGTGGAGCAACACGTCAGCATGTCCTCACATTGATTAGTACATTTTCTGGGAGGGAGAAAACAGGGCTAGTTAGAGTTTTGCAAGGATGCAAAGCATTGTGCTGATTGTACAGACAGAGTGTAAACGCTTAGCCTCTGTGTAGAGGGAATTTTAACAGTCCACTGAACCCAGATTCCAATACTGAGGTTACAGCCTGGTACGCTTTTTGTAACATTACTAACAACGACTCTGCTTTAAAGGGTTGTTTCACGAGAGGAGTGGGTCTGGAGCTACTGTGGGGAATATTACAGCCGGCCTGTTTGGCCCGGCGCCACAGCCAGAGTTAGAGAACAGGGTCGGACTGGATTCAGAACTGAAAGACCAGATGACAGCGGTGAGATCTGATGCGTCGTGGCCAGTCAGGACAACTCTTATAATAAAAAAAAGGCACAGATCTAGTATATTAATTATCCTAGCTATTTGTCCCGTTTGACTGGGACACGTCCCTGATGGCTGAACATGTCAACTTGTTTTCTGGTGCGCTGAAGCCGGACATTTCAGAGGCTCCCAGTGGAAAAATAAACCCTGCACGAGGTCAGACCCAATGATGCTTAGATGACCAGTCGTCATGAGAACACGAGGAACTCCGTGGCCCAGTGGGTACAAATGGAGAACTCGGTCTACTCGGGAACAGAACAAAGAAATGGAAGAGATGAGAAAATGGAGATGATAAACGAGAGAAAGAAAGGTGGCCTAAGGACAGAGATAAAATTACGAGTTACACATCATCTTTTGGACCGATGGGCGGGTTCGAGCTAGGTGTGCCTCACAGGTCGATGCTTGCAGGAGGAATGCAGAGCAGCTACAGCAAGGGTGCGTTATACTGCTGCTGTCAGCCACACTAACTCAAACTGAACCAAAACGTTACCACAACCAGAAGTCAGACTACACGCTGTTATTTTTGGGTTGAACATTTAGTTAATCACACAATGGTGATAAAGCCCTGTTCAGGGTTTTTCTGAATTCCTGTTAAAGGCTTTTCCGTCCAACCAGCTTCTCTGTGTCAGAAGTGTTGTTAGGAGGACACACATCCGCTAACACTTGCTGATAACGCAATTACGTTTGCATATTCTCCTGAAAAACCACTAAACATGCAAAGAATCTGGCAGTATTCCCAGCAGACCACAAGCCTACTGGAGCCCATATACGGACAAAGACTGCCTCAGATCCCCCCTCTGCTGACTCACAACTCTCCCCCCAATCCCCTTTTTATGCATCTGATCTTCCGCCTGTCCCCAAAATTCCCATGACTCATCCTTTAGGCCCGTTTTTGCTGCTGAAAGAACCTCCCACCAACAAATCCATGACATGCCAGCGACATCGTTGCAGTCCCTGACCCACATCATGTCTTTATCCAGGCCTCTCGGCAGGGGAGAGGGTAGAGCAGCAAGCATAGGGGGGCAACAGCAAGACTGCACAGCATAAAGGAGACACAGGCACTCCTGGAGGAGCTTCATACTGAGATATTATTGCAGAATGAATAAGAAATAAGGGGAAATTGTCCTAGAGACTGGACCTTCTCCCTCCATGGTGTCCTACTTGTTCATAAAGCATATAATAAATTAAGGTATAGTTACAAGGTTACACAATCCTGCAGGAGTTGGCACTTTGCAACAATGAGATAAGCGGGCTAATTCTGTCTCCGGAGCCTAATGTGTGCAGACCGAATCTGCAAAAAAAAAAAACATTTAACGAGCACTAGTTGGGGTTTTGTGCTGATGTGCCGCCTAACCACTACATTTCCTCTTGCTATGAGAAGGCATTTAGTCATTTTAAAAAATGACAATATGTACTTCACTTGAATGTTTCGCATGCCATCACCCTCCCAAAAGTCAGGTTATGGACTCAGAAATCAGCATGCCGAGGTCATCCTCCATAGCTTGCCATGCAGGTCATGTGTCTGGATCCACTGAGCAGATGAGAAGCCACTATGAGCTCACCGGCCAGGATTAGACAAGACCTCATACCTCTAAACATAATTCTACAGGGGATCCAAGGCCAAGTCTGATGCCAAAGTCCCCTACAAGAAAATTATAGAATACTTCCTCTGGGTTGAGGATATCTTTCCAGGTAATTTAATTAAGTTCAGTTATATATAATCAGTTCACAACACACGTCAGCTCAAGGCACTTTACAAAGTCAATTCTATCAAATCGTGCAGACATGCACCGATCCATTTTTTTCCAATCCAATACGATAGCGATACCTTGGCTGAGTGCATCGGTGTCGATAGTACCGATCCAATACTACTATTAAATGAACCATATACCTTGCCATGTGAGTGAATGCATCAGGCTTGACATAAACATTGTTTAAAAAAAAAAAAAAAGGGGTCTGTGCATTCTTTAGCATGGTAGCCTGGCTATTCCAGGTGCAAACTTAAGTTTGTGGTGTTGAATTTACTTTATCACCACCCCTTGCATCTTATATTGCATGTTGCAGTCGGACTTGTTGGCGTATCAAGTTTGATATTTGCTACAAGTCTGCTATTTGGAAACATTTCAGACTTATAATTGTATTGCTGTGTATGATACTAATAAAAAAATAAATGACTGGATCAGAATGCTGGTGTAATTCATCTGATATCCGATCCAGCCAATTAGTCAATTATCGGAGCCGATATCCGATCCGTGTATCGGATCGATGTATCTCTATTCAAAGGTTTTCTATCTAGGGAAATCCAGTAGACTGCATAGAGTCATTGACTTTGAATCTGGGGGCTTAAGTAGAAATTAAAGTCGAGGACCTCAAGTATTTTGATGCTTTGCTCAGGACAGATGGTAGGACTGAGAAAGATCTGTAGAAGGATCGTGGCTTCATCTCCACCAATGTGTGTACTGCTGTGGTCTCCTGTGGTGAAGACGGATCAGAGCTCTGGATTTACTGGTCCATCTACGTTCCAACCTACTATGGTAATAAGATATGGATCATACACAAAAGACCAATATCTCAGATACAAGAGGCTGAAATGAGTTCCATTAGTAGGACTGTGTCTTCAAAATAGTGTAGGGTGTTCAGCCCTCTGAGGGGACAAAATGACAGAACTGCTCTGATCTGAAAGTTAAATGAGGTGGTTTGGACAAAGTGGTTCACATTAGAATGCCTTCAGGACTCCACTCTGGAGGTACTGTATTCTCAGCAAGTCTGACTGGAAGGAGACAGCGGGCTGAGCCAGAACTCGCTCGTTACCGGCAGGGAGATAAATTGAAGACTATACAGGGACGGGATCCCAATGATTCCCAGCACAGGAAACCTTGGTGTTGGCAGCTGGAGTCAGGATAACCTGCTGCAGACACACAGGCCACACATACAGCTTTATCTAGTTATCCTCCTGTTCTGTAGTGAGTTGAAAATGTTTTACCTTGCAAAGATCAAACAAAAACTGGACATGAAACAGATCGAGGCATTATTGGAAGGATGGCTTGTTTATCATGAGAACAGCTCCTCTAAGTTTAACGCCATGTTTGAAACTGGAAGACGGTAGACTGGTTGCTTCTAGTGATGGGGTCAAACTTTCTGTCAAGCAGAGAAATTTAAGCATCTCTGTGTTTACAATGATGCCAGGATGAACAGGAAGACTGGGGCCTCATCCCCATTAAAGCTCCGTTGCTGTGGACTGCCATGGGGAAGAAAGAGCAGATCTAAAAACAAAGCCTCCGGTTGTCTGTCCACGTTACAAAACCCTCTTCTGGGGATGAGACACTGATCGAAACCAACAGGAAAAGATCCTGGATGCAGGCAGCTGAAATAAGCAGGGTTCAGTCAAAGTTTAAACTGGGACTGCACTCAGCCTTATAGGGGCCATACATCCCTTGGAATCCTTCAGGTTCCCCAGAATGAGCTGGAGGGACGTGTGGATTCCCTCCTGGAGCCTTTCCCCACACGCCCTGATGTTGGATAAGCTGCTGGGTGGATAGATGGACGGATTAACCGTTTCTGTGCAAGTTTCAGGACTACATCCAACCTTCTTAAGTCTCGTCCCGCCCTCACCACTTTTTAGTGTAAACCAATTCATATAATGACCTGGCACTGAGTGATTAAGACATTTAGCAACGACTAAGGCTTGAAATCATTTGATATTGTCTGAGAAACGCTAAATGCGCAGGAGAGCATGCATATCCTCAGTGCATTTGGACAAAAAAAAAAAAAAACTTCAGGAATGTCTTGCATTCCACTCTGACCTCATACACGGACATCAAGATGGACTGTACTAAATTAGCCCCAATAGTGTGCGACGTAACAGATCAAAATGAACTACAGTGATCGGTTGTTTCCTCAGACCACCAAAATCTGAAATGTTCTCTCCTCCTTCCCTCCCTCCTTTAAGTTATATGAAATAAGCCACAGTGAAGCTACTACACTGCTTACTTCCTGTTCTTCCTTTCTGTTCCTCCCATATGTCCCTCCTTTTCTTCCTCACTTGATTTTCTTTACTCCCTCTGCTTGGGGAAAAAAAAAAGTTCCCCCTGGTTTTTTTGCCTTAAAAGGGCAAAAGCAAACTGGATCTTGGCAGACCTCCCATTCCTTAGGCTCTGGTTTCAGACTGGGAGGGAGGAGGAAGGGAAGGACAGGGAGGAGGGAAAGGGAGTCAGAGGGGTGGAGGGCCTGAGGAAAGACAAAAAGGGAAGTGCTGGTGCATAGGACAGTTTTAAACCCAGCCTGGCAATATAACCAACTGAAAATGGTATATGTCCATCTGAGTACAGAGGGTATGAAACTCAGCTTTGGAAAGCATCGGAAAAGGGAAGGAAAACAGGAGGAGATGAAGAGGAGGGGAGGAAGCAGGCAAAATGATTAATGAGGTTTAATACATAGCATGCAGCTCTCAACTGTTTGCTTCCTGAAAACATCTGAGAACCATCTTCAAGCCTGACCACAGAGTCTGAGTTCCCAGTAACATAGTTCTCAGCCTGGAAAAAAAAATAAACGAATAAATAAAAAATAAAAAATACTCAGGTCTGGAAAAGCTGCTCTCCTTGAAAGCAAAACCTTGTAACATAGTCACAGTCAGCACTGTACAGACAAACATGAAACGGCATCCACAGCTTTCTAAAACCTTTCCACATAATTCCATTCAGTCACTGCCGTTTCTGTGGAGTTCACCTTAAAAGATGCTAACGTTCTCTAATGTCTCCTGGTTCGGTCTGAACATCAGGCCCTGGGCCTTCTGCAGCTTTCCAACTATGATGCAACAATAGCTGAACACCACTGTCCTCTATGAGAATGCAGACAGAGCTAATCTACTAGACCAGTCCTCTTCATTCTGCTGTGTGCAGAAAGGAACTCATGCTTATGATAATGAGCCTACAAGAAGTGATGCATTTTGACCCAACTGACTTAATACATTCTTCTGCTTATCTTTTTATGAAGGTAATGAAGATATATTTCTAATAATCTCCAGGAGTATCATGATGATGAAAAAAATGACAGGTATCTGTGCTTGGGTCTTGGGTTCATACATAGTTACATATTTTTATATTTTAGTATGTATTTTATAAAGTTTATATTTTTATGCTATTGGCATGTGGGACCTTGTTTGTCACATAATATTAGCCAATAATGTCATTATCATTTTATCAGGAGGTTTGTCCCTTTTAGACAAACCTCCATTATTAAAAATTGCATTTGAATTTTAGAGATGCCTTAGAAATTGGCCAACTACTTGGATCAGACAGACCATTCAGTGTTGACCCTGTTACTGACTGAAGATTCAAAGCTGGTTATTTTCAGTATTATTGAAGTAAAAACACTGAAGAAGCACAGAGATGTAAAAAGGTATTTTAAAAAAGAAACTATTTTCTTTAGCATGTCTGTGGTTCATTTAGACTGGAGGAGAACGAGAGAGTGCCAGATTCTCAGCAGATAAAAGGAAGGTTGAAAAGAGACTAAAATCTTTATTAAAAACAAGCCATTGTGGTGAAAATTAAACTGGTTCATGCCTTCCCATCAGGGAGTGAGACATGAAAGGAAAGCTGCAGCGTTCTGAAGAAGTTCGAGGTAACTAAGGGATGATTGGGGGACACAGACAGAGATGCAAACGTTGATTCTGGAACCAATAACAGGATCCACAGCCTTCTCTAGGTCACATCTTTATGCAGATCCTTTTAAAAAAAAAAACGTTATTTTGAGTGCTGGTTATTTATATAAAAAATATGCATTAGATCCCAAGATACCTACGACTACAATACATACCTATACAGGAACCTAGCTAGCTACCGAAAACAAAATCTCCATCTCAACAACAGGGCCTTGCTGAAAAAGTAACCTCTGGCTGTTGCCTTCTGGTTTTGCACTGAAGCAGTTGTAGTTTCTTGATGACATTACGACCTTACCAAACTACTTATGCTGAATTAAACAACAGTTTCAAAATATATTGCAGGCATAGAGAGCCTAAAAGCATGGCGCTAAAGTAACTTAAACCGATGTCCATGGTTTTCTTTACCCATCTCTGCTTTTGTGTTAATATTTGCATGAAAACCCATTTTAACCTGAAATGATCACAGATCATTCGATTCTAATTGCATTTTTTTGCCATTCATTTTATTAATCTCATCCTTTTATCAGTAATATGGAATATTACTTCATACTGAATTATGAAGAAATCTGGTTCCAGGAGGAGATGACTGCTTGTTGCCTCATAGCCATGTGTCCTAACCTGCACATCGCTCCTTGGAAGCAAAGACCGGAGAGCCGCCAGGAACAAAGTTGCCCCATCACTCTGTTTTCTACATGTGCAGCATTCATGGAAATGTTTACTGGCTGCCCTCCTGACGTTTCCACGATCCAGACAGGTGAGTACAGGTCGAGAAGTGTTCCCGAAGGGCTTGAAAATCAGGACTCTGCTGTTGATGCAAAGGCAATGCTGATAAGAATGGGAGCTTCACATAAACAGCTCTTTGTTTAATTAGGAAAAATCCTACGCTACCGAACAGCTCAGGGCTTTCCAGGCCCTTTTCAGGATGAGTTGAAGAGAAATCAGCCGAGTCCTGGGCAGCAGGAAAAGAAGCGGCCTCCAAACATGCGTGCAAAATCAACATCCTCGCACGGTTGGAGAGTCAAGGTGCTGATAAATGCAGTGAGCAAACACCTAGTGATCACAAGCACTTCATGCCTTGAGTTGATGTCACTCCACTACCTGCAAAGTGACAGCCTTTACACTCTGAACCTGCACAACTAAACAAACGCATGCGACTTTTCTCCCAGGTCTATCATGGCTTTAAAAACTGTAGAGCGGTAGATAGTCCGTTGGTATGAAACCTTTGTTGCATTGATCCATGGGATGCAATCCAAGGATACTGGCAACAGGAAAAGCTTCTATTGAGGCTTATCCAGTCCAACCTATGGAAAAATCCATCTTGGAAACAGTGAATATCTAAATTTATATTAATATTAATAATAAATAATAATAATTGACTTTTATTGATCTCACAATGGAGAAATTCACTTCTGCATCTTAACCCATCCCCTTGGGGAGCAGTGGGCTGCCACTGTGGGGCGCCTGGGGAGCAATCGGGGGTTAAGGGTCTTGCTCAGGGACCCAGAGTGCAGGCTGTGGGGATCAAACCGGGTACTTGCAACCTTCTCAGAGTGCAAGCGCACAGCTCTGACCACTGGGCCACCACTCCCCTAATATTAATATTGCCAGTGATCCTTACACATACAGACCAACACTGGTGCAGCGCTGCAGTGGCTTATGTTTATTGTAATCAGTAGGTTAACACAATTAACCACTTTTAGAACCATTAGTGGAAATCCTACACCATGCTTGAGCATGTCAACTGTGGTGCAACATCAACAGTCATCTTGTTTTTAAACCCACAGGGTAGAGTACTGTGGAGCTGAAGGCAGCAGAGGACAGAGTGAGCGTTTTCATCAAGTCAGGTGTAAGAAAAGTTAAAGACCTATGGTGTGTTAGAAACAGTTTAAACTGATTATAAAGATGGTTTGGTGCCAAGGTTTAGATCTTCTGTGGGGGGAAATGTATGATATTGAAAACTATGAAGGACAAGTTTCACTTAATTTTTTTTCCTGAGCCTGAAGTAAAGCTGCTGGGTCAGATTTCTGGCGTTAAAGCGGGTTATTCTGACTTTTTATACCAATCTCATTTCTCTCACTGGTCTCGCAGTGATTATTGGTTTCTTTAGATTTATGACTTTCTTCTCAGTTAAAAATTCAGACTTCACCAAATGCAATGCTGAATGCTTCACAGCCTTCCAGCCAGTGGACATCACTTGGTTAAAAAACCTACTGGAGGGGACAGCAACGTGTTGCAGCTGTGCCTGGAACATGTTAAATTAGAGAGCCGCTTTATTTCAGGATTCTGATTAGTTCGCAGCTCAAGATCAGCCACAGCTTTACAGAAGGATGACTGGTTCTGTCAAGCACCTGGAGCTGCTTCTCTCATGCTCTCTGGGTGGAGCAGATTACTGGTCGCTCTTGAGTAACCCTTGATAACAGTGATCAGCTAGGCAGTAATGCGTATCCATTGAAGGCCGTTTTTAACCTCGGTTCAACTGTGAGACAAAAAACGAGAAGTGAACAGGTGTGGACATCCAAGGTGCAGTGACACGGGCAACATTTGGGGAGGAAACTTGTAGAGATGGAAAGAAAACCGATTGCTAAAGAGAATCCAAGAGGTTTACAACAAAGCAACAGACAGCACACATGTTGCTGAGCACTGATGGCAGTTTGGCAATTTGTGGTGAGCGTTGCTGCCTGGGTGGGGCCCGTTTCTCCGCTACGAAAGGAGGAAGTAAAAGAATAGAGCGGACTGCCCTCATCTTCCGATTAAGTGAGTCAAAGAAGACAGCTGGACATGAGGGTGAGTCAGCAGGGGAACAGACGGTGCTGGGGGGGAGGATCACAGCACGGAGCCTGGTACAGCACCATTTCATCAAACACTCAAACCCAAGATACCAACTAACGCATGCGCAGATAAAGTACAACCCTGGCTGGACCACATTACCAACCTCACACCACAGACTGAGCGAGCCCCACAGCGGCTCCTCCTGGTCAGACTTACAGGCCCCAGCAATGCCATCCCTTCACCTGCTGACTGCAGGAGGAGGCTGGAGCGTGTGTGGAGATGCCACACTGAGCCAGACATTCCCTGAGGATGACAGGGACTCAGTCACGCCTGATTCACACCGACCTCCTCCTTCCCCCGTCTGCAGGTCGGCTCTCTTTGCTCCGGGTGTTGCCCCACACGCAGGAATCGCACTGTTCGTTTGCGCAGCCACAGCACTAGTTAAAGGGCCAACTCGTTACAAGCCCTTTCAGGGAGCTCCAACGCTGCGCTGCCAAGGAGAGATGTGGCACATTTGCTGAATCAGTGCAAGAAAACCTTTAAAAGCCTGAACACAATTAAACTCGCAGGCACAGCCACAGCAGACTGAGACGGGGCAAGCGGCTGCATGTTGGCAAAGCTCACTAAATCAAGTTTAATGTCATAAACGCTGAGAGGAGCCGTTTGTGTCGCTGTGGAGAGACCCAACCTACAGCAAGACACAAGTACAGACAATGGCCCTGTGTTTTATCTCTCTCTGAGAGGAGGATCCCTTTTTCTTTCCCACTAGGCCTGAGTCCCATGCAGGCTGCACAGCTGACCCAATCCAGCTCAGCTCGGCTCGGCTCGGCTCAGGCAGCTGGAGAACAGAACAAGTCAGGGCCCCACTCTGCGCACTCAGAGAGAACCCCTCCTCCCCAAACAGCCTGGAATCTGAAGTAAAACTAAAGCCCTGGACACTGAAGGAGACCTGCTCTGACTGCCGCTGGATGTTTAAACTTTAAAGATTTCACAGGAGAGAATGTGTTGCAGTCGTTTAGGAGACAAAGTTGTTGTTTTTTTGTAACTTTCTAATGCGCTGCATCCTACAGGCAGCCAGAACTCCATTCAGCTGGTCAGCCATGCTCACACCCACCTATGGATACCAGCTTGATGTTCTCCTTGTCCAGGAACTCCAGCGCCACCGACACGTTCTCCAGCTGCATCTGGCGGAAGGTGGGCCTCTGGTTGTACTTTCGGAACATTTTCTTCTGGGACAGGACCTCCAGGAGTCCGATGAGCCGCAGCCCGTCGCTCAGGTCCGTCTGCAGGTTGCCGATCCGCTTGTTGACGCACTTCAGGTGCTCGTTACACCAGCGGGTGAACGTGTTCTGCTGGATCTTCTTCCATGGCGCATCCTCGGCCAGGTCCTTCTCCGTGGCGGGCATTTCTGCGTCCTTGTCCGAGGAGAGAGCGTTGGGAGCGGGCGCGGCGCTCTGGTGGAGGCGGGGGTGGGAGCCGCTCATTTTTATGCTCTCCGCTGCGCCTTGGTTCGCTGGCTTGGTCTGGGTGGAGTCTGCTCGGCTGCTCCCTCTTTCTCACTTTCGCTGCTGTACTTGGTGGCCCGATCTGTTTGAGAGGAAAGAAGCAAAAAGAAAGAAATCTGCATTATAGGCTGACTTATAGCATGAAGATAGAAGGTTTTCAGAGGCGGATGAATGAAAAGGGGAGTGATTTGGAGGAGTCTGTTATGACTCAGGTAGCACTATAAGCTCACTGGTTAGCTCCCTTCTATGGTCACATGTTTCATTGTAAAATAAGCTGCACAAAGCACAAGAAAAATTGATCAAATCTAAATCCTCAGAATGCCAAAGGGAAAAACTGCAGAGCTATCTGAAACGCGGCTTGGGTTTGGATAAAAACAACGGAGGAGAAATGTCCACTTCTGAAAGAAGTAAGAGCAGCGATGACAGTAGGAATGACTTCACAGTTCAGAGAGAACAGACAATGTAGCTTCATCTTTTTATAAAACAGCAACAATAATTTGTCAGAGCATGACATCCTGGTCTTCACATGATCACCTGCTCAACCTACAGGAGGAAATTACCACTTAAAGGGCACCTATTATGCTTCCTTTTAAACATTTAGGATAGTTCTATTGGCTACACAAAACATGCTCATTACATTGTTTGCACAAAAATCATTCTCGGATAATGAGATGTCACCTCCCCAGTTTCACCTATTTGGAGCTCCTTTCAGAATGAGCTGTTTTAGGGCTCTGTCACTTTAAGGGAAATAAGCTGTAGCTGGCCACGCTTCCCAACTCAATGCACAGCAGCAAATATGCAACAGTTTCTGAATGATAAGTTTCTAAAAGGACACTGGGCTATCAGTAGCCTATTGTTAGCGTTAGCTTGTGCTAAATGAATCATGTTGATGCTGGACTGTCGTTGTACAGCGCATACAGCGGGAAAACCAGCTGCTGACGAGGGCAGAGTTCTGCTTCAGTAGCTAGCTGACGAGTTGGGTTGGCTTGATGAGGGGCAGTGCCCGCTGATTGTGAAATAATTATTGGGAGTTTTTTTTCCAGACACCAACAAAACATTTGCCTATTGGCAAATACAAAAACGTCTGGATGTTTGTTTGTTTGTTCGAGAATTGGTCAACTAGCATTTTCTCAGTGGTTTTAAACTTATGGAAAATGCCTGGACAATTATGAATTCAATCATACGTTTATCTTTGTTCCATAGAAGTGGAGTTAATATATAATATATTAATAACATAATCTTTATTGTCATTGCAATATACATTCCAATGAAATTTGTTCTGCATTTAACCCATCCCCTTGGGGAACAGTGGGCTGCCACTGTGCAGCACCTGGGGAGCAATGTGGGGTTAAGGGTCTTGCTCAGGGAGCCAGAGTAGCAATCTGTGGGAGCTGAACCCAGAACCTCCAGGACACAAGCTCAATGCTCACCACTGCCCTTTGTTGTCTTTCTTTCAAATATAAAAATGTAGCTATGGTTATATTATCCCCCAGTGAATAGCGTTATAATCCCTCCTGTTTTAATCCAGATTTGCTCTGTGAGACACTGTTTCCTTGTCAGAATGCTGGTCCTAAATTTGGTAACACCTCACATGAAGTATCAGCGATCATAGGAACATGTTGGCTAGGATGAATCATTATAGTTGGGGAATGTTCTGTGTTGAAGGAAGAGTAACATTTTTCTACAGCTTTAACTAGTTTTGCAACGATGCTAATACTTATGTCAAGGTTGCTAGGAAGCTGAGCCTTTTAAACCTGAGTCAGTCATGGCCAATGAGCTGCACACCGTAGCTCTAGCTCTCAGGGAAACAGTTTACCGCCTTGTTAGAATAGATTTAGTTTTTCAGTAACGTTTATGACTTAATCATAAACCAATTCTTGGTTTCATGTTTCCTTGAAACATGGCAAACAAACTAGATGCCTTCAGGGAAGGAACAGTGAGGAGCCTTGTTAGCCATGATTGAACTGGCAACAGAGACCCAGCAGAGGCATCTGCTGTGACAGAAGAGACACTCTTCATCCGTAAAACTAATTTTTCCTGCTCACTAATAACTACGGCTGGGAAACGATATCCTTAATAATCCTTATGCATAATTTACAGCCATTGACCTGTTAGTTTGATCATAAGCAATCATGCAGGAAATGCACTTACCTACAGACAGAGTCAAGCCCCACATCCCAGAAGGATTACTTCAGTTTGGATGTAATTTGGTCCATGTGCTGACCCCCCATAAAGCATTTAGATTATTTGCCTTACAACTTCCTGGCTTGTTAGTGTCATTGGAAAGAATGAAGGAAGGCCAGCAGCAGACACAGAGCATGCCTCTTTTTGTACTGTTCCCCAGTTCGTGGAGTGCTCTGATTACCCACTGTGGTCTGACACATGTTTAAGTACCCTCAGATACCCCTTGGTTAACCCTAACCCCTAATACCAGGCTAGATGACTACCTATCCTGTGTCTGGACTGTCAGCTGATTTGACAACAGCCTGTGCTGCATTGCTCTTCCAATGGCACCACTCCTGACCTCTAAATATCAGTTCCTTGCAAATCAAATGCATCACACACCTACCCCTGGCCTGCATGTTCCTCAGATTATGTTCAAATCAGAACATTCCATTTGACTGCTAAAGCGTGTTTATGAGGGCGTCTAGTCCTACTTTGAGGGAACAAATAGTGAGCTAAATGCCAACTCTGATATGTAATGTCAGCGATCTGTCAGAGAAAATGGTTTAAAAACAGCTAGAATAAGCCTTCTGTGATAAAACTATTGATTTCTAGTTGGTGGTACTCTTTAGATAACCGTTTAGCTGTACGAAATGTAGAACACTTGCATCTTTAATGCAAATTAGTTAGAGAACAGATGAGGAAACCTGAGCGATAAAGCAGAGACACTTTATAAACAAATACTTATTCAGATCTTGTGTTTTGAATCTGAAAACGTACAGGGAAGGGAAACTTTTAAAATCATCTAATTAAATCAGAAAAAGGGGATGGCTGAAATTGACTTTCTCTAAACAGTTTTTTAGCTCTTTCAGTAAAGCTGAAAAGTGGATAAACGATTAATTTACTTTTTAAAGAAAACCTTGTAAGAAGCTATTGATGTGTTGAAAAGGCAGAATATGTTTTTGGATTCACCCCTGTTTATCTGGAAGCTCCATTCAGATCGCACCTTTATTGCCTTACTGGGACTGCAGGAAAAAGCTGATAAAACTGGAATACTGCAGCAGAAACACCACAAACAGGCCTTTACTCATGGTCCCAGTGAGGATATGAGTTCATAGGAGCTTGTGGGTCCCAGGCATAATAAATAACAGATACCCACAGGCAGTGAGCATCTGGGACTTTTGCTGAACACAGGCCAAATGTTAACTATAAAATGAATGCATGTTCTTAAAGAGGTTGCAATGCAGATCGGCCCGTTGCTCAAAGTCTAGACGCCTGTTTCCTCTCATGGGTGACCTAACTCCACAGTAAATTATGAGATTAATGATGTCATGAGGATAATTGAAGCTGTTAGCTTTTAGCACAGCTCAAAGCTTATTTTATTAGCTCATTTTCTGTCTATTTTTGTTTGCGATTAGTTATTTTAACAATTCTCTTTTTATGTGATGCTTCTAGCTCTGTTGCCTTGCAGCAAGAAGGTCCAGGGTTTGCATTCTTGGTCTTGGACACAGCGTGACATTTTCAAGTTGAAATCTTTATATTTGAACTATCCATCCATTATACTTGCTGGGGTCGCGAGGGGTGCTGTTGCCTATCTCCTATATTTGAACTAGAGCTGTACAATTTCATTTGCATTCGTCATCTCATTGTTAGGGTGTGCAATAGTGCAATCACAAAGAATGCTTGGATGCTACATTTAGTAGGTTATTGTATTTCAAACAGGATGCACTCACGCTCTGCATATTGATTGTGTAATTAGTTGTTTGGATGGAAATGCTGAAGTGTAACAGTAAAGAAAGCAAGAGTGAGACAAATTTGGGTTAATCATAACTGATATTTTCATCCCAATTTTTAGCAACAGTTTTTAGTTACATGTTTTCCTGATATTGCCCAGTGCTAAATGTATTTTACAGCAACACCATACTTTTAGGGATTTTCATCAAATGGATGCACCGCATCTTCCTGATGTTAGGTGGGCTTCCTTATGAGACCCTGTTAAAGGATCCATTTAAAACCAAACCAGGATATTTTCTGGACCCTAAAAGTGAAGGTACTTAAACCTAACATCCTCAAAAATGGTGAATGAATGTGATGCACAGTAAAAACTACAAGGAAGAGTTAAAATTTCAACTAACTAAAGAGATAAATGGTCACAAAAGTGGTGGGGCATTTCAACTACTGTGTTGATATAGATGTTTGCGCTCCTCCAAGTAGGAAATGTCCCATTGATTTCATGTCCATGTTATTAAAACATCCATATCCAAAATATCCAAATAAAACACATAGATAATGGATGAACTGGAATTCTTTTACAATCATTCTGCTGTAGAAGTTGTCATGTTTTGGCAGAAATTCACTTGACACCAACTGCTTTGACCCACTTTCATTTTTCTACTTTATATACACAAAACTCACCTCTAAGTATTACAAAATAAGCTTTCAGAGAAAATGTATTTGATACTGAATTTATTTGTCGAAGGAGGGGCCCCTGCTGCAGGCACCCATTCAGTCTGATGATCCTCCACCTTATCATGAGTCTGGGTGGAGCTTTCCAACAATTGTTGCCACAGTAAAGGGATGGATTGGGTTGAGCTAATAACAAGTCCAAAATCCAGCAGTAAAGATTAACTAGTGATCTTAGAATATTTTAACATCATAACAGCATTTTAACTACCTTAAGATATTTTCCTTTTTATTAACTGTGGTGGAAGGAGAAATGTGACCACAGCGATTTTTGACTAAATAAGGAGCTCTGTGCCAGGAGCCACAGTGTGGCCTGGAGCCATGAAAAATGTTTAGTCCGTATGTGTGTGTGTGTTTGCTTGGTGAAGGAGAATCTAAGGAATGCTCCTCAACCCCATAACAACCCTGGAGCCCACAGCCCAAATAACACCCCAATAAAAGAGTCCTGTTATTGTAACACACAGTGTGGCACCAGCATACTTCTACACTCACTGCTCCATTTACAACAATAGAACAATGGCATTAGCCCCTTTCAGTAGTTCAGCTCTGCTCCCTGTTGGTGTGTAATTTGCTCCACTGCACAATTTCCATCACAAATCACCTTGTCCAAACAATGCACAGGCTTTATTAAAATGCTCAGTTTATGACGGCCGAGCAACAGGCAAGGCAAATTAAACTTCGCTGAATAGGGAAAGATAAATTGCGGCATTAGTTAAAAATGTTCTGACTTTTTGGATAGGTTATGCTTTTTACTCTTGTTGAGCAAACTGGATTCATAGTAAGTGAGAGCTGAGGAAACTGGTTCTATTGTCACAGAGGAATCTGGAGAATAAACAGGAGAAAGCACTGGGCGGAGTAAAGAGCTTCTGACCAAAGGCCAGTCTGACTCCATCTAGCGGTGAAACAGGCGCATTTTCACCCTACTAACCACTAACCTGTGGAGCTCGGCGAAACTACATCATTCTGACAAGAGTCAGGTTGACTTACTAAAGCCATATTTAACAAATTAAAGTATGGCTCAGGTTCGTTTTTCAGATCAAAAGTAACTTTTGTAAATCCCAAACTTTAAGCAGGCATTAATCATATTATTCACTAAGCCCAAATTTCTGTATTAATTTTTTTTTTAATCGGTCTGATGTAACATTCTAATCCTAAATGTAATGTTTTAATTAGATGTAAGCGGAAAATTATCATGACTTTCAGAAATAAATCCTTTGAAACATCAGTCTATATGTAATTAGTTTGTGTAATGTGTTTTGCTCTGGGAATTGAGCGACTGAAAAACTTTGCAATAATAATCTTATTTATTGAACATGACTGCCCATGCCAAATGCAGAACCTGTCTTTCAGTTTTTAGACTAATACCTATTAACTCATAAAGCTGAAAATCTTGTTTAATTACGTAGCCAGGGTGGGCCAGAGGTTTGCAGCTGCTCAGGGTCCCAGGTGAAGGAGAGGACCGGAAATTTAAAAATGCACCAGAATTACACAACCTTCACAGTTTCCAAGTAATTTGAAATCATTTGTGCTGCTTGAGCCTGAGCTGCAAAAACATGCTATTCACATGTTATCTGGTTGTGGACAGATCAGCGAGCAACAAAACATCAAGGTTGACCCCTGCTGTAGAACATGGCATTAACAAGAACCGAGCATGGATAATACAAACAGGTCAGTGGTGCTGTGATAAACACAAGCTTGGGCTAAATCCATTCATAGAATTAGATGTGAACATCCCTCATAAATAAGGAGTAACATTTATCCTAAAGTCAGTATTTTTGCTTTTTGTTTATACAGCTCCCAAAATATAGTTCTAATGAGATTAGAAACAAAATAAAATGTAAATTAATCTTAGTAAAGTACAGTTAACATTACAGAGAAGCTGCAAGAGAACCCTTTACCTAAGTGTGAGTGAGGTTACACTGTGTACATTCCTTCTATCATAGTAAAGCCTTAAAGTTAAACTCTACGTATTTTGGAATTGATCTTTAAATTTATCTGTGCATCTGGGGTCTAAGGTGTGCTAAAAGTCTGAACTATTCCCTTGTTGTACTGTAACACATAAAACATAACATAGAGTATAACATCGAAAACAAAGGGAATTGGATAAAAGATGGCTAAAATCTGAAAGTCAATAAGAAGGGGATTCTAGTTGCCCTTTAAATACTTCCTGTTCTCTTTGGTGCTCAAATGATCGAGCTACAAACTCCCAGACTTTAAATAAATTACTAGAAGAAGTAAAACTGAAGTATGTAACCCATGATGTCTCTGGACATAACATCAGGGGTTAACGTTCATTACCACGCTTAAACATTATCTGTTGGCACGGGCCCCGTATAAGGGGGAAATGTTTGGTTCATTTCAAGGGCCCCTTACTGACAGGGGGCCCAAAAAAAGAAAATGTATCTGAACCATTGGGAGGATTTTGATTTTTTTCTCATGAGGCCCAAGATTCTTGCTGGCGCCTCTGTATGTTGGTTAAGTCCATAAATAAAGTAAAACCTTCAGCTACCCCTACTGGAGGGTTTGAGAACACTTTCCCAAAAGCTTTCTCAGAAAGGAAGCAAGATGTCCAGCAGTCACTTTAAACATGAGCAAAACATGAGCAGAAAGGATACCTTCCCCACAATGTTAGACCCTCAAGACAAAATAAGTTAAGGCAAGCAGGAAAGTTCTTAAAGGGAGAGAAAACAATACATGGCCTGTTTCAGTAACCAAAAACATTTTGAACTAATCAACAATTGAGATAGGAAATTGAGAAGATGTAGCTAGAGTTTAGCTAACTAACTGGGCTGAATGCTGCATAGTATTTCACACGTGTTCCTTCCATATTATGGTGTTTATAAGTGTTATTTCCTTGATCAACACAATTACAAGACATGATTTGGTGTGCACATTTAAGGGTGCAAATACAGATAAGAAAGTTGAATATGATGTGAGATAACATGTTACTCGTCGCCAGATATTGTAATGTTTGTAATATAAAAATTTCCAAACTAGCTGAGTGGGTTCATTCGTCCTCAAAGCAAAGATCTGCAATGCCAACGTCTTAACATCAGCAACAGCAAACCCCAGCCTTTCAGTCGCAACCTGAACGCTGCAGAAGTTTGATCAGGAAGTTAGGCACCGCATGCGACAACACCGTCAACCACATGACACACAGTGGTCTGGAGACATCGAGTCAGATACACGGATTACAGCTAAGAGATGGTTTTCCCCTGTACTTTCTGCAGACTTGGTGGGGGTGGCATCTACTGGCTGCCAGACATGGGCATGTCAAATAAGGACACGTTTCATCTGTTTACATCTCACGTGTCCTGTGCCAGCAACCTCTTCCTTTATCTTTGTGGCTGATTTAATTTCTGTTTTCATGATGTGCGTGTGTGGTTTTTTTTTTCAAAGCAGCAAGATGAAATTGATCATTTGAATTTGTCTTAGATTTAAACACAGTTGTACGAAGCCATTGAAACAGCTTGATAGAATATTAGCTTTCTTTCTTTCTGCCATTTAAAACATCAAGAAAAACTTTGGGCGTTCTTTACTTGACGATACTCAACAAACATAAACCTGGAATCCTAGTCGATTGCAATCTGACAGGGTGCCTGGTTAGGTTTGGCCCTGTCATGATGGGCCTACAACAGACTATAGATAATCATGTCTCAGATGCAACCATTGCAACTGAGACATGAGACTAATGAGGTACTTTCTTTAAGTCCAGTTCTGCAGTATGAGAGACTAACTCTAAAACAGCTTCCCTGGTTGCAGTGATGACCATTTGTTTAATGTCACTATATAAATATATTATAAAAAAACATAGATACAACATCTTACTAACATGGATTGACACATCTTTCCTGTTATATTCTCCAGACATTAGTTTATAACCTCCAATTTATAATATTTAAGGTCCAGCGCTTTACAAAACGTTGAACAATTTACTGTTGAAATATACTATTTAAAATAGTCCTGTTGAAGCAAATAAGCTAAATGTTCAAATAGGCTCTGACTGGACATTTGTTATGTTCGCTTTTCCCTTTAAACATTTTAAGCAGGGGATGCCGCGGGTGCATAGGGGAGCCGTTGGTAGCACCGTTGCCTTGCAGCATGAAGGTCCTGCGTTCAAACACCTGCTTTGACCTGGGGTCTTTCCGCATGGGGTCTTTGCATGTTCTCCCTCTGCATCTTTGGGTTCTGACCCACAGTCTAAAAACATGACTGTCAGGTTAATTGGTCTCTGAATCGACCTTAGGTGTGTGTGTGTTTTTTTGGGTCCATGCCCTGTGATTGACTGGTGACCTGCCCAGATAGATCATAACCACCCCCACCCCCCTGGACTATGCATGTATAAGTCGGTATAAATGGTGGCTGGTGACATTGTGCCCACCCCCTTCTTTCTAACACATGCAACATCACGCTGCAAGGTCCATCTTGGTTGTGGATGGACGCTTCTTGGCATGGATGGCATAGCCTGGTCCTCTGTTGTTCCTGTGTCGACGGACACCAGGCCATCCCCACACTTCCACGTCCTGTCGTTGTTCAGAGGGGACTGAAAGTGTGTCCTTGGTTGTCTAGTGCCCTCCCTCCTTTGGTCCTTCTTAGTTTTGGTTTGTGGTTGTTTGTGATCCACTGACCTAGTACCTCTGTGTTTGGTGCATGCTTACATGGGGTGCAAACTGAGCACAGATAAAAGAAATGCAAAATGTGTGGAAAAAAGCAAAACCAAACAAAGCCAAATCATTACTCATAAAAAAATAAATGAACAAATTTTGTGACTACTCCATCTGGTGTTTTAGCATTGTGACAGTGTTAAAACATGATTAATCAGAGCCCAATTTGTCAATTATTGTGTTTTCTTTAGATTTTGAGCTTGAGTTGGTTGCATATTAAGGAGCTAAATGGCGTTTTTGTCAGCTGTGTTTTAACAGAAACACATAGAAAACATACAGGAGACGGACCATTGAGGACTAACACTAAGTCCTCTCGAAATTTGCATCCAACACATCAGGGGTAACACATTTACAGTGCCTGGTAATAGTATCCCCCTTTAAACTTTCTTACATTTTGTCACATGCAAACCACAAAAGTCAACGTATTTCAGAAACCCGCCATTTGAGAAATGGAAAGTATATGGCACAGTTGGAAACCTTGCAAAACCTGGCTGTCCGACAGTAAATTGACACAATACTGGGGGAGCAGCTATCTATCAAAGAAGCCATGTAGAGGCCCACTCTAGAGGAGCGGCAGTCATCCACAGCTCAGGTGGGAGCGTCTGTTGACAGAAAAACTATTGGTTGTGCACCTCACAAATGTGGCCTTTATGAAAGAAGGGCATGTTTGGTAGAATTGTACACCATCCATCCATCCATCCATCCATTCACCCATCGTCTTGTCCTTGAAGGGTCATGGGAGGCGACTGGTGTCTATCTCCAGCAAGAGGCAGGGTATCCATCCATCCCATATTATTCCTGTTCAATTATTCTTTTAACTCTAAAGGTCAATGGGTTTGATTCCAGGGCCAACGCAGGGGCACACAGGATAGAACGAATAACTATGCACAAACACACACACATTTATGCCTAGAGACACATTTTCTTTAGTATGGCCAAATCACCTAACATGCATGTTTAGTTGTTTGTTTTGTTTTTCTGGGTGGAAGCTGGAGTAACTAATCTAACACATGCTGTGGGAGAAGATGCACACAGAAATCCCAGGGTCTTGATTTGTACCGAGGACCTGAAGGATGTGATACAACAGTGCTCAACAAGGCACAGAATGTAACTTAAAAAGTGTAAATGAACACTGCCTTAATGTGACTTGAGCTGTGAACAGACACTGGTCTGAATTAATAGATTAAGAAGACACAGGTTCCTTGACATTATATGACACACATTAGCACAAAAAACTCTAAAATCCATAGGCTGCATTTAATCAAGGATATTTTTAGGCTTGGACTGTTGATTAGACGAAATCACACTGAATGTGTAATTGATAA
The DNA here is from genome assembly GCA_037039145.1 of Fundulus diaphanus. Taxonomy (NCBI): domain Eukaryota; kingdom Metazoa; phylum Chordata; class Actinopteri; order Cyprinodontiformes; family Fundulidae; genus Fundulus; species Fundulus diaphanus. The sequence goes on along the minus strand of CM073129.1, from coordinate 6,140,558 downwards.
GAAAGGTCCTTTTCTAACTGAAAATATTAATTGCCTTGTAACTCCAATTTATTAACTATAAAATGCACCAAATAAAAAAAGAATACATAAGGACATCCTGCTATCGAAGCAGAGAGCTTTTTACTGGTCAGACGGATTCACCGTTTCTCATTTTCCAGAACATGCACCAGGTGGCCCTCCTGCTCCTAGTGTAGGGCCCGCTCACAGCGGCTGAGGGCGCAAATGGCCACTACCTCGAACTTCTCCTTAAAAAACCAGGCAGTCAGGGTGATTCCTTATTTGGTGTGGAGCCCCTAATTCAACCATCGGGACACTCCTGAGCCTAGCAGCTCGTGGAAGTGCCCGTCAACCCCTTCAAACACCACCATACATGGATCAATCTGGTAAGCTGGTGATGGGACCAGCGTCCCTGCACGTCACACAGACCCGACCTGACCCCGGCTGCTGCCCAGCAGATGGCATCAGCAGAACCTCGGGCACCAAGCTCCAGGCGCAGCAACACGCACACGCAGCCGCTCGGTCCGAGGTGTCCCTCTTTAACAGCATCACGCACACATCTCCCTGGAAGAGTCCGGAGTAGCTGATCCGAGCAGGCAGAAAGCACACTCACCTGTAGACCCTTCACCTGTGTGAGTGTGTGTGTGCTGATCAGCGTGGCTCTGTGGTCCGCTCAGGCAGGGCGCTGCAGTCTCTCTGCTCTCAGAGGGGGGTGTAGGTATGTGTGGGGGTCCGGACCGCCTCCCCACGCGCTGTCCCGATTGGGGAAATGGTTTGAACTGGTGGCGTAACGGAAAAGAAAGAGATAGTCCGACCGCTCTTTTGCTCTTTTCTACCTCCTCTCTCTCTCTCTCTCTCTCTCTCTCTCTCTCTCTCTCTCTCTCTCTCTCTCTCTCTCTCTCTCTCTCTCTCTCTGGTCTCCACCGTGAGAGCCTTAATTGGTAAACGGGTGAAAGATCAGAGGAGGAGGGGGTGTTACGCCCCCCCCCCCCCCGCTCTCTCTCTCTAACTCTCTAACTCTGCCTTTTCTCGCTTTAACTCTTTTTTTTTACAAGGTGATGTAATGACCGCGCCTCCGGGATTGTAGAGGTATGATGTCATCTTCGTTTTACCCCAGGGGGGTGTGTATGAACAGATCTCTGCGCGGCCCCAGTCTCTTTGCTGTCATGGCTTACAGTTCGGCCAGGAAGCGGAGAGCTACACTCCTCTGTCAGACTTTGCTGTGACTCAACATGGTCTTGAGTTCAGGCTGCTCTCCTGCTGCGCGTTGGATCAGGCAACAAGAATGTTCGGCGTCTGAGTGAGATGCCCTTCTTTTACAGCTGATCCATCTGCAGGGGGGATGCAGAACTGGGGAGGCGACTGGGAGAACAGGGCTAGAGAGAGAGAGAGAGAGAGAGAGAGAGAGAGAGAGAGAGAGAGAGAGAGAGAGAGAGAGAGAGAGAGAGAGAGAGAGAGAGAGAGAGAGAGAGAGAGAGAGAGAGAGAGAGAGAGAGAGAGAGAGAGAGAGAGATGCCAGGCAGAGAAAACAGCAGGAAGCTGTTCAAATTGTCTTCATAAACTGACCTGCTGACCGTAATCTCAACACAAGACACCAGAACTGTAACTTTTTTGTCACCATGTTTTCCAGAGCATCTTTATTTTCTCTCCTGCAGCAGGATAGTAATAGGTGAAATACAAAGTATTCAATTAAATTCAATTTTATTTATATAGCGCCAACTCATGAAACATGTCATCTTAAGGCACTTTCCAAAGTCAAATTCAGTCAGATTATACAGATTGGTCAAAAAGTTTCCTATCTAAGGAAACCCAATAGATTGCATCAAGTCTTGACAAGCAGCATTCATTCCTCCTGGAGAAGCGTAGAGCCACAGGGAGATTCGTCTGCATTGTCCATGGCTTTGCAGCAATCCCTCATACTGAGCAAGCATGAAGCGACAGTGGAAATAAAAACTTCCCATTAACGGGAAGGAAAAACCTCCAGCAGAACCAGGCTCAGTGTGAACGGTCATCTGCCTCGACCGACTGGGGGTTAGAGAAGACAGAGCAGAGACACAAGAGAGACAAAAAAGCACAGAAGCACACATTGATCCAGTAATCTGTTCTACATTAGATGGTAATAGCAGGTGATCTGTCTTCCCTGGGTGATGTCACAGCTAACAGAACACCAGACCAGGTGTACCTACTATGAAGGAAAAAAATTACACAGAACAAAAAGTTAAAAGTTAAAATGACAACAAACAATGCAAATTGGAGAGCAGTAGGAGTACTTAGCAGAGTGAGGAAAAATAGACCCTCATGTCCTCCTTTAGCCTAAGCCTATAGCAGCATAACTATAGAGATAGCTCAGGGTAACATAACTATAAGCTTTGTCAAAAAGGAAAGTTTTAAGCCTATTCTTAAAAGTAGACAGGGTGTCTGCCTCACAGACCATACCGGTCACACATACTGATGTCAAGCCTTTATTAATCTTAGTATTGATGATTATGATTTATTTGCTTACAGCTAATAAAAGAACAACATTTAACATTAAAATACATCAAACCAATAAAAAATACATTTTATTACAGAAAGGTGTGATTTGTTAAAAGTATGTTTCATGCCTACTTAAAGGTTGTTATTGTCAAAAGGTACTTTTACTCTGACAAACGGGCCGCACAGGAACCCGTGTTATGACTGTAGAATAGATATAGCCTTTATTGTCGCTGAGTGGTGGAAATTCATGTCAATTATATCCAGTGCCTTGCATTGTTAACCCTGGGAACTTCTTCATTCTATCACTTTATAATCACAAACGTTCATGTATTATCTGTGGATTCCTTGAGGCTCGTCTCCCACTGCCACTCTGGTCATTGAAACGTCACACCAGGTTTGAGTGAGACTGCCTGTTACTACCTCGCTAGCTGTGTTTGTTTCTTGTTAAGCTGAACTAGACTAGTCTCATGCCAAGGTAATGATCTCAACAAGAACATTAAGAATTATTACAAACTGCATCCCATAATGACCATATTCTTGGATAAGGACTTGAACTCTTTTATGTTTGGCCATCGCTTTACTTCCATTCTCCTCACCTCTTGTTTCAGTCTCTTCTCATCGTCTACGATCAGCGACCTGTGTGTTCACTGTGCTGAAACATTTTAGGCTTGGCTTTTTTTTAAAAATTGGTTTTGTGAAATTATTCAATGGAAATTCATAAGCGTTTTACCCTGCTATTTTGTTAAAATAATTAGTTAATAGCTCGAGGATACAGTGAACCCTAAAACCTTAAGTAAAAGTATTCAGGATGTTCAATGCAGTCTTTTTTTTACTGAAACCATAATTTTCTTTTTCGACTTATAAGACGCATTGACAGGGTTTGGTAATTATGGCTAATGTCAAGCCTATTGTGATTAACACACAAATATAAACAGGAGGACTGTTGGACATGGCAGTGGTAGCTTATTGCTGAAATACAAGGATGTAGAACTTAATCCCTCTGCTCAGTAGTAAGGAAACATGGGAACTTTTTAAAAAGTCATAACCTTTATAACTAAAACATCCCTTTGAATAGGGAAATTAGAATGCTGGAAAAACACAACAGAATGAACTGTAAAAGAAATTTGAGAAAAAGGAAACACTTGGGCTTTGTTCTGCAGAGGTAACAGATTTACAGCTCAATCCACCACTTGAACAGAGGTAACAGATTTACAGCAATCCACCACTTGAACCTCCACCTCTTTGCACCTGCAGACTGTAATACACCTTTATTATGTGGCATTAGCTCTGACTATAAGTACAGTAAACCACTGCATGGCTCTGAAGTCAGATAACGGATTAATCACATTTACTCAGGCAAGAGTTGACTTTGATGTCGGCCACAAGCAGAGTCATCCGCTCTTAGGACGTTCAGACACACATGCTGGTCTCAGCCCCGCTTGTATGTTTGGTGTGTCCCGTGGAAAATGCGTTATCTCTGGATGGACATCACTGTGTGTGTGTGTGTGTGTGTGTGTGTGTGTGTGTGTGTGTGTGTGTGTGTGTGTGTGTGTGTGTGTGTGTGTGTGTGTGAGAATGGAAAATGAAGGTCTGTCTTTTCTCCTCTGTATTTCCACACTATGCAGACTGAGAGGTTATAGAGCTAAATGCTATGTGGTCAGCCTGCCTGGAGATCAAATTATTGTTGTACTCACATGCCTGCCATCTGTGAAGGTATATTGTGTACGAGTGTCTAAGGCTGTCAGGCACCTATTGTCTAACACAGAATCATAGCTGAAGGCAGAGAACATTAACTAAACAAGAAACAGTGACGGGACTTCACCTTGTGCAGTGGGATTTTTCATAAACTGATATGACATCAGGTTCTGTGCTTGTTCCTTTGCCATTTTTCTGAAGTCTAGATTTCCTTCTATAGTCCACTTGCAGACTATTTTATGTATAATGGAAAAGCTGATTTCCAATTCTTTGGAGAGCTAATGTCTCAGGCTCTAAGAGAGCAAACCTCCTACCAAGTGCTGCAGTTCTAAGAATGTTCTCATGATGTGACTCCCCCGTCTTTAATTTAAACCACTTTACTTTTTCAGTAAACATGAGCTTGTCCTAAATTTCATTCATTTACTTATTTAAAAAAATAATATCCTTTTGCTGAAATATGTTAGAAAAACACACAGGGTGTATTAGGGTGTCTTAATCTTTTCACAATTGAAAATGTATGCCACTCAGATTTTTATTTGTCAAAAATGTTTACAATTTCCCTCTGCTTCACAATTATGTTTTATTTTGTGTTAGTTTATTATAAAAATCTCAGCAGAAGGCATTGAAGCTGGTGGCTGGGATGTGACAAAATGTGGAAAAAGTTCAAGGATTATTGATTAAAACCCTGTTTGTTGACAAGGCCCTTGTTTTGTACTCTGTGATTCATAACTTCCTGATCATATTTATACATTTACCTGAGCAGTTATTGAAGAAATATAGTGCGTCTAGAAGTGAAAATATGTCCATTACAAAATATATTCATTACATTATAATCTAAAATACTGCTGTTCAAGCCTATTTCAGGGAGCTTCTGTCAGTAGTTTAGTTTAACAGCTCAGCGGTAAGACCCGAGGAGGAGGACTCTGCGTTTACACCAATAACAACTGGTGTAAAAATGCTAGATTAGTTACAAATTTTTGCTCTCCGGACATCGAGCTGATGACTATTAGCTGCAGACCCTTTTACTTACCAAGAGAGTTTACTGTTGTTTACATCACAGCGGTTTACGTGCCTCCCAGCGCAAACACAAAAGAGGCCACGATTGTTCTCTATCGGACTATCCCTGAGCTGCAATCTGCACATACAGAGGGGGTTTTCATCATTGCTGGGGATTTTAACCAGGCAAATATGAAAACTGTTCTCCCTCATTTCTACCAACACGTGGATTTTGAAACTCGGGGAGAGAACACTCTAGACTTGGTTTACACAAATATTAAAGGCGCATTCAAGGCAGCCCCCCGCCCCCACCTCGGCTCTTCAGATCACCTTTCTGTGATGCTATTCCCAGCATACAGGCCCCTGCTGATCAGAGCTAAACCTACAGTGAGGCAGGTGAGGGTGTGGACTGAGGGAGCAATGGAGGCGCTCCGGGACTGTTTTGAGTGCTCTGACCAGAACATGTTCAAAGCTGCAGCAACTTATGAGGACAAGATCAACATTGATGAGTACGCCATGACTGTGTCAGCCTACATCAACAAATGCATTGAGGATGTTAGCACCACCAAGACCATCATTACCCGAGCCAACCAACGACCCTGGATTACTGTGGAGGTCCGTCAAGCGCTAAAAGCACGGAACTCAGCCTTCAAGTCTGGTGACAAGGAGGCACTGAGGACAGCGAGAGCCAACTTGAACCGTGCCATCAGGCTAGCAAAGCGAAAACACAGTCAAAAAATCCAGGAGCTTTTCCATGATGCAAGCAACACCAGGAGCATGTGGAGAGGCATACGGGCGATCACCGAATACAACACGCCCTCCCCCCCGGTGGGTGAAGTTGATGCTGATTTCCTCAATGGACTAAATAACTTCTTTGGGAGGTTTGAGGCACTGAACAGCACTCCAGCAGTGAAGGCTGTTCCCCATCAGGATGAGGAGGTGCTCTGCTTTGACACCGCTGACGTGTGGAAGACTCTGAGGAGAGTCAACCCGCGGAAGGCCCCAGGTCCCGACAACATACCTGGGCGGGTGCTCAAGGACTGTGCAGGTCAGCTGGCTGGTGTTCTCACAGACATTTTTAACACCTCGCTGGACCAAGCCACAATGCCAGCATGCTTTAAGTCGGCCTCCATCATTCCGGTGCCAAAGAAACCTCAAGTCACCTGTTTCAATGACTACCGGCCTGTTGCACTGACTCCCATCATGATGAAGTGCTTTGAAAGGCTGGTGAAACAACACATCGTCTCCAGTCTCCCCCCAACACTCGACCCGTTCCAGTTTGCCTACCGACGGAACCGCTCCACTGAGGATGCCGTCTCCTCTGCTCTTCACCTGAGCCTGGCACACCTGGAGGAGAAGAACACGCACGTGCGGATGCTGTTCCTGGACTTCAGTTCAGCGTTCAACACCATCATCCCACAGCACCTGGTAGGAAAACTGGAACATCTGGGCTTCAGCACATCTCTTCGCAACTGGCTGCTGGACTTCCTCACCAACAGACCTCAGTCAGTCCGGGTCGGACAGAACACCTCTGATATAATCACCCTCAGCACGGGCTCCCCTCAGGGCTGCGTCCTGAACCCCCTGCTGTTCACCCTGATGACTCAAGACTGCGTCCCCAGGTTCACCACCAATCACATCGTGAAGTTTTCAGATGACACAACGGTGGTGGGCCTGATCAGAGACGCCAACGATCAGGACTACAGAGAGGAGGTGGAGCAGCTGGTGGGCTGGTGCAGAGACAACAGCCTGGTCCTGAACGTGGAGAAGACGAAGGAGATCATCGTAGACTTCAGGAAGAACCGGCCTGGCCACGCTCCACTGCTCATCAACAGCTCAGCTGTGGAGGTGGTCAGCAACACCAAGTTCCTGGGGGTGCACATCACGGACAACCTCACCTGGTCTGTGAACACCACGTCACTGGTGAATAGGGCACAGAAACGACTGTACTTCCTGCGGAGGATGAGGAGAGCCCACTTGCCCCCGCCCATCCTCACGACCTTCTACAGAAGCACCAAAGAGAGCATTCTGACCAGCTGTCTCTCTGTGTGGTGTGGACACTGCAATGCCTCCGACTGGAAGAACGTGAGGAGAGTGGTGAGGACAGCAGAAGGGATCATCGGGGCTCCTCTTCCCTCCATCAAGGACATCTCATCTCAGCGCTGTGTGTCCCGAGCCCCTAACATCATCAGGGATCCCTCACACCCCCACCATGGACTGTTCTCCCTGCTGCCCTCTGGGAAGAGGTTCCGCAGCATCCGCTGCAGGTCCACCAGGTTCTGCAAAAGCTTTTTCCCTGTTGCCTGTTGAACTGCTGAAGCCAAAAAATGGACTCTGTACCACATTCTTATACTTGTACATTTGCACATTTGCACATTTACACATTTGCACATATGCCATCAGACTGTTGAACAGCCACAAAATGGACTCTGTACAACATTCGTATATTTGCACATTCCATCATTGCATCCTTATCTAGCACTACAAATGCTGCCGAACTCTCAGTTACCACTGTCATTTTCTCCTGCACTGTTTACATTGTTTACATTTCAATTGTTTACTAGGAAATCACTGCTGCACTGTAATTCACTGCTATTTACTGTAACTTTTCAAGCTGTATGCGAAATGAAATTTCGTTCTGTACGCACTCTGTGCATACAAAATGACAAATAAAGTTGTCTAAGTCTATGTCTAAGTCTAGTTGGAGGTTTTCCAATTCAAACAAACCTTTAATTGTCCTAACCTTTTGGCGTCATATTTTGGTGCCAAACCTCCCTCTAGTGTTTGCATATTTTAAACAAGCGCTGACTTTAGGACTCATTTGACCAGAGAAGTGGGGAGTGAGGACTGATGAACATGGGGACATTTTATTTTCCAGCATCCAGTGCTGTCTGTCTCCTCACACTCCTTCTCTGGCCATATTAAGAAAGTCACTCAGGCCGAAGCAGAGCAGGGCTGACACATGGAGATTTAGGAAAGCTTGGACCTCTTCCCAGATCTTCAGTTCCTGTTGGATAATGACAACATGAGGCTTACGTATATTCATGTAATCTGCTCATCTTTGCAACTGAGTTACAATACGACAGCCATTTTGTTAGTTTTTATGCTAAAAGTTTGTCTAAAAAGGATCTGGGTGCAGCATCATCACATCTTTAAAAGGAGACCTGGCAGAACCGAATGACTGGGAACAGGAATCCTTTACTCCCTACTGGACAGAAATGTACACACACTCTCACGTGCACCACCCACACACACACACCCACACACACACACACACACACACACACACACACACACACACCCACACACACACACACACACACACACACACACACACACACACACACACACACACACACGTATCCTTGTTTAAAATACAAAGTGGGGACCGTGTCTTGACTTCCATTCATTTTCAAGCCTTTCTATGGCCTGATCCTCAGCCCAGAAAAAGTGAGGGCCAAAAAAAGTCCTTACTTTACACCAATGTCCTCACTTTACTAGTAAAATGAGTAAAAAAATTCTTACTCAGCTGCAGGTACAAGAACACACACACAGTACAATCATGCAAGCAACTCCTTTATCATCGATGAGACTGAACCCCCTTATGAAGTTTTGTTCATATTCCGCCTTATAAACCTTCCTAGGATGGGGACATTTAAAAACCTGGAAACACACACACACACACACACACACACACACACATTAAACGCTCTCACGCCCTTCTCCATCTCTAAACACAGCCTTTTAAGGTAAGCTCTCCCTTCCTCTGCCCTGCTGGCTTCTCTTTCTCTGCCTCCTCTCTCCAGCATTGTTTCTCTTTTTCAGACTGCCCTGCCCCCCCCCCCCCCCCCCACCACCACCACCACCACCAAACCTTTGCTAACACCCCCCAACATCCATACCCTGCTTAGTTTTTCAGTTTGTCCGACTGGGAATGTTGCTGAATTCCCTTGTGACCGGAGTTCCTCTCTTAGATTTTCCTTTCCTCTCGTCTAAACAGAGTTGATTTTTGCAAGAAATTATGACCAGGCCAAACAAAGCGAAAGAGGAAAGGAGCAAACAAATAGAGGCTTGCACCATTCCGAGCGAGCTGGACCCTGGTAGGGTGCAGAAAGGGCTTTAATCTCTATGATCACATCTGATGGAACCATTCTAGCAAATCGTAAAGAGGCGTAAGAAGCTGTGTTTGGTCAACTGTGTTTCTGTGCAGAGATGGCCTCAGATAGTCTTGTCCATATAAGGAGGGAGGAATTTGTTGCTTTGACTTACTGATCTTCCTCTCACCCTCCCTTCCTCACACTATCTGCCCTCTTTTTTTTTCCTGCGCTAAATATTTTGGATGTTTCATGTTGATGTCATGTGTATACACAAAAGCTAGTTTTTGTGCGGATCCACATGTCAGTGGGGTCACACTCCCGGAAACTCTGTTACAGTCACCGCAAGGTCAGGCGGAGTTGTGTTTTGGGACCCGATCCAAATCCAGTGTTGGCTCGCTGCCTTGTCAGTGTTCAGTTGACTGTTTAATACTGCTGTTACTCACCCGGCTGACTTTGTGTTAATCAGGGCAATGCGTCAATGCTGAAGAAAAAGTCGGCACACAAACAGCTCCGAACATACTCACCTGTGTGCAGCCTTTCCTCTCGCTGTTCAGGCTTGTCTCGTGAACAAACGACGACAGCCGTCCTCTTGACTCCGTCTTGACTGGATTCAGCGAAAACAGATGTTTCAAGAAACAAATAATGACGTCAGCCAAGATGCGCTACTGCTGAAAGTATTTGAAAATCATGCATTCCTCGTCTGTGTGCGGAGGTGTTTGAAATCTGAAACTATTCTAAGTTTTTGAGGACAAAGCCTGGGAGAAAGCAGGGTGTTAGAGATGTTTACTGAGTCTCAAGATCCTGTACATGCCACAAACCGCTTGTTTCTTACCCCCCATCTGCTTTTAATCCCATTTTTATATAAAATGCTATGTGTGGCTTTTAAAAATTGAGATATCCATTGTTGTATATGGGACCCAATTTAGTAAAAACACTGAATATAACAATAACTAAAGCTCCATTCTGGTCATAGTTCTGTGATAAAACTGAAATTCCCTCTGCAGACCACCCCGCCATTCACATCAACAGAGTTGATCCCCCAGGATCACAGGTGCTGTGTTCCTTTGCAGAATAAAAATGTGTGTAGCCTAAAACTCTGTAGCATTTACATGAGTAGCAACCATTGTGGAGGATTTCCTCTGTAAAGCCACCCTCTGTGTTGCAATCCAAATGAGTTCATTTTATGAGCTAGTTATTGTTGTTTCATCCTCAGATTAGCTGCGCAAGGTCCTGCTAAATAATTTGTTTCTCTGATTTTGGTCTGTTTCCACCCAACGACTGTGCTGCTGCTGGAAACCTTTGCTTTGTACATTATCACTATTTCACACCTGTGCATAACCGGCCCTGTTATGCATGTCAGGATGTGCACAGATAATATATACAGGCAGAGATAGATAGATATTTGATGGATATCCCCTCTCTTGTTATGCATAGGTCTGAATCCCCTCAGCCAAATATTTATTTGGCTATGGATACTGACTCAGAAATGAGGCCACTATCAGCCACCTCCTGTACATGGATGACATAAAGCTGCACGCCAAGAGTGAGCAAGACAATGACTTGTTGATCCACATCAACATGATCTACAGCAGGGGTGTCAAACTCACTTCTATATTAGGCCACTTTGGCATCATGAAGTCATTAAAAGGGCCGGTTGCACGTGTATAGATGATACTTTTGATTTAATTTTATTTCAGTTCACATAGAAGAATAAAAAAATGCACAGTAACAAAAGTAGCACCATTAGGCCCAGTTTATACAGTTTATCTGCAAAAAAAAAGTTGATATCGAGGTGAGATACACATTAAACTCTCATTCTGCATCACTTTCTCTTTTTGGACATTTCTGGGTTGTTTTAATGTGTTGTGGGAAAACTGACATTTAGTGGCAGGTTGCAGATACTACCCAGTTAAAAAAAAAACAAAAAAAAAACAAAAACATTCGCTACAGGAGGCACAATTTTAGCCACTTTTAAAGGATATATGCCTCTACCTTATGATATGCCTTTTTTTGGCTGTTGAGGGCCAGATAAATTGCATTGACGGGCCGTATTCGGCCCGCGGGCCTTGAGTTTTACACATGTGAGCAACAGCAAGGACATCGGCGTGTCATTCAGGCTGGAGAAATGTGGCTGGATGGTGACAAAGGAAGGTAATCCACACAGAGGGGGTTGCACTCCCAGAGTAAGCACCATAGTAGATGTTGAAGAGAGCTATAAGTATCTTGGAATTCAACAAGCAAATGGCAACCATGAGGCCACAAGGAAAGCAGCAACAGCCAAATACCTGCAATGAGTAAGGCAAGTTCTGAGAAGTCAGTTCAATGGCAAGAACAAGGTCTGGGCAATTAACAGCTATGCCTTGCTGTAATCAGATAAGCTGCTGGGGTAATAAGTTGGCCAAAGGAGGAAATCCAGATGTTAAGACACGAAAGCTACTCATCATGCATGATGGATTCCACCCCAAATCCAGTATCCACAGAAGGCTACCCACTAATCGCAAAGAAGGACGCAGAGGCCTAAGTGAGCTTCAGAGCTACCATTGAAGATGAAACATCCAAGCTCCAAGATCACATTTGGAAAACTGCCTCAAATGATGAAGCGCTCAATGAATGTCTCAGACAATGGAAGTTGGAAGAGAAGAAACTGAAGGAACTATTATGGGAGGAAACCCCTGCATGGGATGTACCACCAACAGATAGCTGAAGTGGCTGATATGACCCAATCCTACCAATGGCTGAAGGGCAGCACTGAAGCACTGATCATGGCAGCACAGGAGCAGGCCTTGAGCACCAGAGCAATAGAGGCCCAGATCTACCATACCTGGCAAGATCCCGGGTGCAGGCTATGCAAAGAGGCCCCAGGAACCATCCAGCATCTCACAGGAGGGTGTAAGATAGCAGGAAAGGAATACATGGAACGCTATAACCAAGTGGCTGGCATAGTGTACAGAAATATTTGTTCAGAATACCAACTGGGGACCCCCAGGTCAAAATGGGAGTCACCTCCCATGACAGAGCTAAGATCCTGTGGGACTTCCAGATACAAACAGACAATGGTAATGGCCAACCAACCAGACATTGTGATTTTCAAAGGAAGAGTCCAGCTGGCAGAGCACATTACCAAGGATGAGATGAAATCAGATGTGATGGGATGAGAATAGACATACTGGCAGTGAGTGGCTGACTGAGGCAGGTATAGGTAGGCAGGTGAGCAGAGTTGACAGTAATTAGTGGAGTAACAGAGGGAGCCGATCTAGAGCAGAGTGCTGGCAGGAGGTGATTGGAAGATGGCTTAGAGGTGAAGGCTGATTGAGAAAAGTCAAGAAAAGGTCTAAAGCAAAACAAACAAAAACGTAGATCATGACACAGGCCTGGAAAGCCACCCACCCTGCTCAGGAGTATAAGGGGTGGGTGAGAGAGCAGTTATATATGTATGTTGTGTATATATATATATATATATATATATATATATATATATATATATATATATATATATATATATATATATATATGCAGTAAATTTTGTGCAATTACACAGAACTGTGCAATCAGACATTCTTGAGAAATTAGAGCGTGCAAAAAGGCATTGACAGTAGTATGATTGTAACATAGAACAGGCCACAATCTTTTCAGCAAAGGCCGATAACCCTCCCAGATGTTGGGAAGAAGCTTCTTTTGAGTCAGTTAGTTTGTGATTCAATGTTCCTGAATCGTCTACGTGATGGGAGTGGGTCAAACAGTGCATTGTCTGGGTGGGTGGGATCAGTGTCAACACGTCTGTCCCTTTTCTGGACTCGTGCAGCATAGACCATTTTAGATGGTATCCCACAATACCCTGCACTGTCCTCACCACTTGTGGTAAGTCCTTTCTTTCCTGCACTGTGCAGCTCCTTACCACACTGTTATGCTGACACATAAAACACTTTCTATGGTAGCTCTGTAAAAGTTTTTTAACAGCTTAGTGGAAAGTCCAGTCCGTATCAGTTTCCTGAGGAAGACGAGCCATTGTTGAGCCTTCTTTACCAGGTGGGAGATGTTCACAGTCCAGGACAGGTCAGAGGAGGTAATGCCCAGGAACTTTATGCTGTCCACACACCCCACCACCTCCGCCTGTATGCAGAGAGCAGTGTGTCCAATCTTCATGGACTTCCTGTAGTCCACTAACCTCCCCAGCAAGTTCTGGGTTTGCCCCAGGGTTCCTTCTTAGTTGACTTGTTCAAAGTTTTAAACCCATTTAGGTTATTCTTTGACAAAGTTTCCCAAACCAGATCCTTGGACCCCACTACTCTGCATACTTTAGATGTGTTCGCTGCTTTAACTAGCTGGTAGAAACTGTTTGGTGATGTAAGACTGCTCCAAGGACCAAGATTTTCTGTGTTGTAAACCTTGCCTCCGAGATATGCACACTGCGTTTTACAATACTCAGTTTGTTTTTTTGTTGGATTTGTAGATACTAACTTCATCCATGGTCTCCATACTTGATGTTTTATGCCCCACAGTGGGATCCTGACCCCATCTTGATGAAACTCTGAAGTAGTATAACAGCTTCCACATATTTGGGGAGAGCCTCCACTGTTTTCTTGGGAATTCCAAAATGGCTTTCTTGTTTTGTCTGTATAACGATGTCTTTCTTCAAGCAACTCATTCCATAAAGCCCATCTTCAAGTAGTCCTTATTCTCGAACCAGTGCTTTAGAGCTTTGAAGTATTCTCAAGGTTATGTTTTCGTAATTTTGTTACTCCTTTGATTAACACTCTTATTGCATGCTCTGAGCTTTGGTAGTCTGCACCTTATTATTAATCTAACCCTGAACTATTTGCAAACTGTTTTGGCGTATCTTCATTCAATCAAGTTCTGCCCTTTCCGTATGCTGCATTTTCTTTACATAGAGTACCTTTTTCACTCTGTTCAAGTTTCAAGTTTGAAACTCAACAAGATTTACTCACTTTTGTTCTCTGTAACGATACTGGCTCATATTATTCACCTTGGTCTGGGTGCCTTCTAGGGCTGCAACAACCTGCTCATTAACAGGGGTTGGACAATAGCATGTGTCTGACTGACTTACTGAGATTGCAGCTTACAGATATGCAGCTGGGGTTACTGTCTGTGTAAGATGTGGCCATGATGGGTTCTGACGTCAACATTGCTGGGAAACCTCCCGCATGCTGAGTTGGAACATTCTCCAGATCTTCTAGCAGAGTAGTAACTCTCAGATTCCACACATTTAGTCTTTATATAACTTCCAAAAGTTATTGGTAGCGCTGCTTCCTATTTAGGGCCTCATATTACAAATTACAAATATCTTTTGCATTCCTATAAATGCAAAATATGTTTTTCTTTTAAATTTAATGTGACCATTTTGGTGTGTTTAGTAAAAACCTGTAAAATACATTCCTAAAATGAATTGATTTTATAATGGCAGGTTTTGATATGCGCACATATATTCACAGTCATCCCCATATGGGTTTTAAGCCAGGCTGATCTTGGGTGAACTGCATGACATCATATGATCTCATTACTAAAGCATTTGAGTCTGACACACAGACCTGCAGAGACAAGACGAGCAGAGATAGAGGCGTAGCGAACAGTGCAATTATGGGATTTAATACATATCAGAAAACCCTGTAACAGGGTGAAAGGAAACACATAAAATGCAATGGTTTCCAGATTATTAAATAAACAAGTTTTGAATTTTTAAATGAACCGATTTCTTTAATCTTTTTATTGTTATTTTTATGATATTTATTTCCTAGTTGACCACATGTGCAATTCAAATATAGGAATGGCTAAAGAGCACATTCAAACACAGCAGATGTGATAACCTTCTAAAGCAACCTTAGGCTCCAAAGTTTACCTGGAAATATTGCTAAATTTGCAAGAAAAACAAGGGCACTCCTTTCACATTGACTCTGCCTGTTCACGAGCTGTTTTTTCCCTTCAGATGTAGCTGATATGTGAGGTCGATGCATTGAAGGAGCGAGCAGGAATGTCAACAGAACAAAAGGATAAATGATAAGAAGGATGGCAAGAAGGGATGAGTCAGATTCTGCTGTTTTGTTTGTCTTGAGCTCAATCTCTATGGCAACACATTGATTTCACTTCCCAGACAGCAGTTTGGACACAGAAGGCCTAAGTCAGCAAATCCAGTCCTGATATTACACAATCTGACAAAGCTCCTAAAGGGAGAGCTGTGTGCCATCCTGCATCTTCTAGGAAATGTGTTCTTAGTTGGATATCATCCACCACTCTCTTCTTTATGTGACTTCAAATTAAATCACAACCATTTTTCTGTTTCTCTTGGAATCCCTACTATGACTTCCTTTCCTGTCCCAGAAACCATGACAGCCAAATATGTCTTCCAAAAACTGCTGCTCAGGCCTCTTAATTATTTTAACGACACACAGCGACACATTTAGTGTTTTACTGTTCAAAAACACCACATCGAATAGTCAACTTAACCTTTATATATATTTAAAACCTAACCTTCTAATTTGGCAACACACAGTAAAAAATACTTTGATTAAAATTAATAAAATATCGTTACCGTGGTACATTATCGTGGAGGCCTTGCAGTCTAGAGAAAGAGAGATTTTGAGTCTGCTGCAAAGACTGTACATGCTCTGTGGGGAAGGAGAGACCTTGTCAGTAACTCAGTAGAAATGGCATGAATGAAGTCCTGGGAACGTCTGATCAACATCTAAAAAGATTTTATGCACACTGTGCTGTTCTTGTTTCAGTTTGCGACTTTTTTTCAGTGAGTTCTGATGGGTATACAGAAGACCAACGGTTGACTCCAAAAATGGTTCTGGGGTCTTTCTTCTCAATTTTCTAAAATGACTTTGAGTCCTTCTTTAGGCTATAGTTTAGATGTCTTGTGAAAGAGAAAGGCACTCTTTGATGTATATGAAAATGTAAGCTGTGGCCCTTTAAAGTTATTTTACCCCTTGACCCTTTTCACATTTTTTGACATGACAACCATAAACTTTTTGTGATAAACCAACAGATAGCATTTTTCAGATAGGTCAAAGACGCTGTGTCTTAGCCTGGTGTGCCCAGAGCACCTTCTTCCACATGCTTGCTGTGCCTCCTACATGGATTGTGGCTAACTTTAAACAGGACTTCTCATGGCTTCACTTCAACCGTGGCATTCTTGGAGACTGCACCAGTTTACCAGTACTCCTTTAAATATATTGTCTCAACCTGAGCCATGGAGCCCTGTAGCTCCTCCAGAGTTACCATGGGTCTCTCTGCTGGTCCTCTTTCTGATGTTACCCCTACATGTCTGCCTGTTTAAATGGATGGCTGTATCGTGGTAGGATTGCAGTTGTGCCATATTACTTTGCATTTTAAGAGCACATGTAACAGAGCACCGGGAAATGTTCAGAACTTGGGATAATGTATGATAACCTAACCCTGCTTTAAACGTCCTAATAACTTTTTCTCTGGCCAACCTGCTGAGTTCTTTGGTCTTCGTGATGCTGTTTGTTATCTAATGTTCTTAATAGAACCTCTTAATAGAACCTCCACAGATCAGCTGGATTTATCACATGATCCAATTATACAAACTGTGATTAAATAATACTATTTACTAACTTAGTGACTGCTATAGGCATATGAGTGCACAGGACTTTATTTAGGGATATCAGAGTAAAATCAGCTGAATACAACACAAACCAGACTTTTATATTTTCTGTTTGCGAAAAACGTGACATGATGCTATTGTTGCCGTTTTCCTTCCACTTCAGTTTGGACTCTGCTTGTCTTACACGTTTTCAATAAAACAAACGAAAGTCTATGGTTGTAATTTGACAAAACATAAAGATGTTCCAATGCGCTGTATTTACCAGATATATGACTGCTACACCAGCACTTCTCTGTATAATTTTTCTCATTCTGTTGGAACTGCAGCTTCCTTGTTTGCAAGTAAACCGGACAGAAACGTTGCACATGCTAAGGCCAAAAAACTGCCTTCCAGAACAGGTTTATCAGCAATGCTTCTCCTCTGCTGCTGGAAGAAATGGAGTTGGAGTCAGTCTTGTGGGACACAAAGCTACTGTTGGCCCTCCCAGGTACGGTTCAAGGCGCTTCCCGGTAACCCTCTACCCCGCAGGCCGTAGACCTTCTCAGTCTGCCTACTCTCTGTACCAGCCACCAGCCTGGCTCTGAGGACGCCGGCTTCAACATCCCACCTTGATGCCGGAACCTGTGTTTGGCATCACATCTCCAGGGCCAAAACCCGCTCCAGAGCCCAGCTTTCTCCTCAGCTCTCCTGTTCCCAGGCCTGGCCAGCTTCACCAGCTGCATCTTCTCCTGCCATATCTTCAGCATCTCCTCCTGCTCCTCCAGATTGGGGTTCCCACACCGGCAGCATTCATTGGTTTCTGGGCCCCAGCTCTGCTCTGCTGGGCTTCTCCGCCATTGCCAGCCTCTGCCTTTGCGGATCCTTTAGGGTGTTGATTTTCGTTTCTTAGTTGTTCATAATTGTTTGAAAGGTCTTGGTGTATTCAGTTCATTTCTCTGTGTTCATCATTGTTATTAGGGTCTTTCCTTAGAAGTTCTTTCTTGTGTGTTAAGTTTCTTAGTTTTTTCTTGTTTACTGTTCTCTGTGTATTTTAGTTTTTTCCTCTTGGGTCAGAATTAGTCTTCTTTCCTCTTGGTTTGTAGTCTCCTCTGTGTCTAGTTCAGCTCCCTCTCTGCTGATTATTCACCTATCTTGCATTACTCTTCCTATGAAGTAAGAGAGGGTCATTTAGGGGCTAGTTTGTACTGAGATGGAAGCAAAAACTGAACATATTAGCCATTTTATTAAATATATTCTAGTAACAACAAAGTTGTGGTACATTTAACATGTGGTGTTGTGTGAACATCTCATGGCCATTTAACATAGAACAATAAACCTTAAAGGGAACTCATTTAAGCAATATTTATGGCAACTATTTACAGCAATTTAATCAGGATTTCTGCTGATTTGAAAATTAAAAACTGCCAACCACTTATATTTTGTATTATTCCCAACCTACATTTCCATTTCATTAACCATTCATCCATTTTCCAACACGCTTCTCCCTATTGGGGTTGCGAGGGGTGCTGGTGCCTATCTCCAGCTGTCAATGGGCGAGAGGCGGGGTACACCCTGGACAGGTCACCAGTCATTTCATTAACCTTTAACTCCAAAATGTGTATAAAACTTCCAGATTTCTCGTTTCGAATTTCTTTTCCTTCCTTCCTGATTCCTTCAGTTCCAGTATTTACTAAGCTAACTACAACCAGGTCATCCTGGGCCTGGTAGAGATGTGCTGTACAGTATGGTAACTAAGGAAGCTGCTCTGTTTGGAGGAGACTATGACTACAACGTAAACAGAGACTGAACCTGACTCAGAGCCATGCTGAGATCACTTTTCCTTGTTTTTCTGCAGTCAGACCTACTGCTTTTTTAACCTCCCACAGTTTCCTTTAAAATATAAATAAGATAGACTGACTATTTCATATTTGCTTTTCTGCCTACTGATATAAGTGGGCAGTACACATAGAGCACTTCATCTTCTTTAAAATCTGAGAATTTCCTGAGGGGAGAATTTCCTGCAGCTACTCGAATGATTTGAAGCTGATCGTGGCTTCTCTTTTGGACAGCAGCCTCTAACATACACCTCCCTGATGTACTTCCGTTCTGTCAGAACTTCACAGGGTGTTAACTAACACACCCTACTGAGTCCTAAAACAGGCCGGAGACAGACGGATGATGTGTAACCATATTGGAGCCTTATTATTACTAAAGATGTAGAAAAATACATTCAGTGGAACGGTCCCATTGTTGGGATCTGCCTCGCTTTTTGGGGAAGGAAAACAAGAGGCAGTTATATAAATATTCAAGGTTGGTATGAAGCTATGAAATTGAGCCAGTTGTGGTTAGGGTTAGCAGAAGCCTTCAGGAAGTGAGCACAAGCCAGCGCAGCAGCAGATCATGGCTGTGGTAGTGTTAGGGTGTGGCACAATGAGCCACTTAATGCTTATCTTGTATTTCTGTTTTTAGCTTAGTGAGCCACGTGAATGGTCATTGTTTTGCGAACAGAATCCTGATATTGTTGCTTGTTGCTCTGACCCCCATGTTTACAACTCCTGTCTGTAACTGCAGTCACCAAAACAACCCGTTTCTAATCTCTGAGTCATGAAATGGTCAATTTAGCATGAAAGATCCAGGGAAACTGGATTCTTAGTGGTTTATAAAAAATCCTGTTAGAGTCCATTTTACAGCTCATACTACATCCTAATTCACTCTGAATTATCACATCTGGGGTTCTTGGAACTAAAACTGATGAAAAATGATGGAAGGACTTTGCAAATTGTAACAAAATCTCATTTTAAAACATGGTTCACCTTCTAAAAACTATTGCCAGTTATGAACACACAATATTTCTGGGACACTTTGAAGACATTTTGGTGTGGATCTTTTTTTAACACCTAAATCACTAGTAGCCCAGTTGGATATTTACCATTCCAACAGGAAACACCTGAGTTGTTCCTGGTAAACTGATTTATACTTATTCTGGAGATGCTGCAGTAAAAGTGCAGTAAAAATGATTTATTCACAGCCCAACATCACCGTCAGAATACTCCTTGAGGCCTATCTGTTAATTCAAGGCTTTATGCAAATGATGAGATAAGGTATTTAAAACTAGGGAGGGTGTAGTCTGTGCTTTAATCTGAGGAGTTCAAGTGTCTTGTTCCATAGTCATGATACAATGGAGAAGGAGATGGATAGACAGATTGGGGCCTTGTTGTGGTCCAGAAAGAGATGAGACTGAAAGCAAAGTTCTCAACCAGTCATTTGATCCTCACCTATGTTCATGAGATATGGATCACAGTCAACAGAAGGAGATTGTGTTTACAAACAGCAGAAATATAGATACTGCAGGGAGCTCCTTCATCTGGGGCTCAGAGAGCCTCCGGCCTCTGCAGGCAAACAAGTCTGCTGGTGAGGTTTGGACAAGTTTTCTGGGCTTGTCCTACTGGGAAGTAGGGACTGTATCTATATCTATATCTATGTATGTATGTATGTATGTATGTATGTATGTATGTATCTATCTATCTATCTATCTATCTATCTATCTCTATATATATAAATATATATATATATGTGTATGTATATGTGTGTGTGTGTGTGTGTGTGTGTGTGTGTGTGTGTGTGTGTGTGTGTGTGTGTGTGTGTGTGTGTGTGTGTGTGTGTGTGTGTGTGTGTGTGTGTGTGTGTGTGTGTGTGTGTGTGAGCTCAAAAGAGTGTCACTGACGGACGTGGTAACCCTACGGCTCAGACATTCAGAAGTGATGGACTGATAGGTGGGTGTATGTATATGGAGGGATGGATGGATTCACAATGTGTTACATGAAGAAAACTTGGTTTTCTATCAGACCAGAAGTACATTTCTCAACAACACGTCACATTAGTTAGACAATAAGATTAAACATTAGGCTTTGATGCCTGTGTGAACTCCAGACCTACAGGAGGACTTAGGCTTTTTTATTTATTTATTTTTTTGTCAAACCTTCTAGTAAAACAGAAAGTTTCTCCCACACTGATGGACATTTTAGGTAACCTCCCTCAGTGCCAACAATCTGTATCTAAATGGAAGTAATGACCCTGCTTTTAAGCCCTGTGTCAAAAACTAGGGCTCTATTTCTCTTCCACTTAGTGTTTTGGTATGACTGTGAGTGTGTCTCTGTCATCGGTCACCAGAAAGCGGCGAATATCCTCTGACCATTTTTGGTCTTTGTTCTGTTCCATCGTGTCACCGTCACTGCTGGCCTTCAGAGCCCTGAGATGGGAAAAGTCTTGTGGAAATCAGTCAAAACAGCAGGACAGAGAAGATAGGGAGCTGACAGCTGACTTTCACATGAGGCTGCGCAGGAATCCCAGCCAAAGTTCAAACAGCTTTCCTTTGAATCTTTCACAGGTCGCCCTGGCCTGCGTGACCCTGCACTTATCAAACAAAAGGCATAAAATGACCCTGAAAATGAGGCTTGGCTGGATCGTTGTGCTGGTCCCTTGGGAGTAATAAATATTATTGGATGGAAGACTGATGATAGGGACGTTTTCAGAATAAGCTGCAAATAATTCCTCACATTTCTAAAACATTTGCTTTTCATTTACTGAACTTAGGGTGCGAGCTCATTGCTCCCTTTTAAAAATGACTGAAGCAGCAGCCAGTGGCAGAGGCTTTTATATTCTAGGCAATTCTGCCCCCTACTGGTAACAATTCAAAACGCATTTTAGCCCACACTGTGTGCTGTGCATTTGATGATGCGGTTAACTGTCTGACAATGTGACAATTCATTCAAGAGGAAAGCTCAGATGTTCAAGCAGTGCTATAAGCATGACCTGAAGGTTTTAACTGAGCCCAAAATGCTCAATATCAAGGTTTTTCTTATACAATTCAATTTATTTTAGTTAATTTATATAGCAACAATTCACAAAAAAAATAATCTTAATGTGCTTTACAAGACACACAGAGTCAGTCTATATTCAGACAAACTTTGAGGGAATCCCTGGAATTTAATACGCTTGTGATGACAGGGGAAGGACAAACTCTGTATCAACCAAAAAAAAAAAAACAATTAGTGAACCAGGGTCAGTGTGAACAGCCACTTGTCTTGGGAGACCAGGATTTTTAGAGAACAGAGACGACGCACAAAACACAGAGGCACTGGAATACTTTCTACACGTGTTAAATTGGAAGTGAACCTCATCTCTCTACCACGTGTACAAACAGCATCTCCTCACACATGCATCCGTACCCCCGGGTTGTAAGTGCAATATATGAGATGAGGATCCACGCATCCATTGTTCAATTCTTGCATTTAAAACTGATGTCTTCGCCACATTTATTTATTAGTCATGCGCGGTTTCCTGTTTTCCCCTCATTTGTTACTGTTTCTAACTTTATCTACAGTTCACTTTCCCACTTACAGCTTGTTCATAACTGTCCGTAGCTCATAGATGCAGGCTCTTTAAACAGCTTTATTCTTTTTCTTATTTCATTGTTGTTTAATCTATGACTTATTTTTACTTTGTTATAATTTTGTCTTTGTCCATTCTATTTCTCGGTGGGGGAATCAACACAATCTATATAGCTGACAACAGTGTACAATAATAAATAGGCTTCTTATCTGATAAAGAGCTATTAGCAGCAGTAGATCTTTTAGTGGCATCGTCTGGGAGAGAACACAGCTAAACAGATTACTTCTGAGCCAGAAGTAAAAGCTATAGGAACATAACAGACTGCATGAAGTTAGAAGCAGTGGTGGATCTTCGATGGCTTTGTCCAGGAGTTTGTCCACAGTCATGGTTTGCAGGGTCCTGGATCCCCCCCTGACTCATGCTTGGGTGACCAGGCCTGGTGGGGTTGCCAGTCAGTCGCCCCTAGTTTCTCGGACGCCTCTGTTCCATGGAGGGGGAGTGGCGGTGGTCTTCTGCACCCATTCCTGTGAAATCTACACCACATATTTTGCAAGTTCATACAAACATACTCTCACGCCCTGTAGTCTCCATTAGGATCAACGGTTTTGTTTCATGTTCTTGCTGCTGGTGATGTTGCTGTCTGTTAGCTTTGTCACTGACTGTGCAGGTGTTCGCTGTTCTCTTTCCACAGTTTCCCCATGGTAGCCGACGGCCGTAGGAGGATTTTTCTTTCTTTTGTAGCAGCTCGTTGTTTACTTTTATCATTGTTGTCGATATGTTCTCTTTGTGTCTTTGTCTCTTTCTATTACCATGTCCTTGTTATTCCTCTTCCCCTTTTCCTCTGTCATGTTTGGCATCAGTTTGTACCTAAGACTTTAACAGCAATGAAAGAAATTGTCAAGGGTTGGGTATCAATGGAGGACTCATAGATATAAAGCCTCCCTTGGTAAAGCAAATGTGTTTGGCATAACTACAGCAGTCAGAGTCCCATTCTGCTTTCCATGATGCTGAACACGGTGAGGGGAAAAAAACACAGTCATGATAACACTCGGCTCTAGGAATTAATTTAGTTAGATTTGCAGAACTAGCTTGATCGATTCTATTCAAAAATCTATGCTGCCTGGTCTCTAATAACATCAACCCCATGTTTATGCTGCTTTTTCATGACTTCCGAGGCTATGGATGCTGAATACTTTTCCTGCTGTGGCATGTCAAATTCTGTCTTTGTAATGCACACACTGAATTAGTCTCATAGTCTCTTATTATTATTATTATTATTATTATTATTATTATTATTATTATTATTATTATTACAAATTGTTTGGCCATTTTTTTCCTTTTCCTAACGCAACACGCCAAATTGAAGTGACGATAGAGGGCGCGCTTTAGAAGCGCGCTGGAATCTCAAAGGGGAAAAACTACATTTCCCAGCAGTCTATTTAATTCATGTAAATGTACAGTTTTTACTCAACAGTTTATATTACTCTGTTTACATGAAATTACTTTATACAATATATCTACACCAAAATATACACATCAAGATAAAAAAATTATTTTGTTGACATTAATAATATTTAACCTCCCTCCTCCGGACCTCCGTTGTCATGACGCGGCGGAAGCAGGATCTCCTTCCTTTCCTCCATTAGGTGAGTACGTGGTGGCAGCGCCTTTTCTCGCTCCGCTCGTCAAAGGAACATATTTAATGTTATATTTCTCTTCAAAGTGGTTGAGGTCTAACTGAAACCGTTCTTTCTTGTGTGTTACACCCCAGGCTGTAACCATGGGCCGCCGACCTGCTCGCTGGTAAGCCCTCTGTGCTTCTTCTCTGCCGCCAGGGCGAGTTCAGGGTCTGAAAATGGCAGCCGCCGTGAGGCTGCTCCATGTGCGCGGAGCCGGGCCCCGGCAGACCTCGCTGCTACCGCGGCGACAAGACGTCGACCTTCTGCTGAAAACCTGTTGGGATGGTTGACATTGGTCTCAATCACGACCGTGCTCACATTCACATTAATCAGCAATGGCGCTGGCTCGAGCTAAGGCTAAGGCTAGCCGACACAATGCTAGCGCTAACACTCTGTTAGCATGCAGCCGATTAGTGATGATGGAGTTGTTTATTCGGGTCAGAAGTTTTCATTCAGCTAACGCAACTTTAGCTGTATAAGATTTTAGAAAACTAAGTTTCGTTGGCTGATGTTTCCGTATTAAAAGTGATAACGTGTCAGATCAAACTAGTAAATGCTGCGTTTAAATGTACGGATCGGTGGTTCTGGTGTTCCGGCTCCTTTAGGCCAGCATTTCGTGGCACCACTGTTCTCTGCCAGCCCTACATGCGAACCAATGGTTTGCTGGAGATTGATTTAATCAAAATGCAGGTATTAAAAACTGCCTGTTAATTGAAGTACACGTGGATTCCTGCCGGCGTTGTCCTCTTACTGCGGGGTTTTAGCTGCACCAAGCAGGAATATGTTTTAACTGGTTCTGTGGGCTTTGTTAGAGTAAAGACTGACAAAGATTGTCACTGAAACATGTTTTCTCTCTTCCAGCTACCGCTACTGCAAGAACAAGCCTTACCCCAAGTCTCGCTTCTGCAGGGGTGTTCCTGGTGAGAGCTGATAAACATGTCACTTTTATCCTCAAAATACTCCAGGATGTGCTGATGGTGCGTTCCTTTTGCCTCGGAGGTCGGAACTAACGAGTTGCAGATTATGTCATATTACGTTTTTGCGTTCCAGCTTTCCTCTTGTTGGACAGCAGGAAAAAACATGGACGCTTGCGCTGTAGTTAAAACTAACTAGGCGGTATTTTGTGTAGGTAAACAGCTGAAACATCCCGTCTGATAAACACTGTATGCTAGCATCCATGTGACTGACTAAATGATAGAGAGTTGCTACAAACAGTCAAAAGTATGAGCTTTTACTCAATGTTGCTGTGAGTAGCAGCCATCATGAATGCTGATGTCGGGTACCATCCTGCTGCACCGACTTCCCAGCTCGTAATACTAACTTCAGGAGCCATTCGGTTAAAATATTCCGACTACCGAGGACTGATGGAACGCACCATTTATGACGGCTGCTCCACCGCGTTGGTTTCATCTGAGAAGTGTTCCTCCAGCCCTGCCTTCATCTGCAGTCCTCATCGTCTTCTTTACCTGTTAGACTAAACCTTTGGTTTGCCTTTAAAAGGGTTGCCGGGTCCAAACTTTGTCACCCTGTTGATGCGTTTAGTGCCCAGCTGATGCGGCACCACTAGAAACATTCACTAGGGAAACTGATGCTCGTTTCTGGCAAAAAAAAAAACGCAGCTTTTCGTAAAATGCAAAGAGAGTAGTTTCCATTTAATGAAGGAAAAGTTAGATTTTTAGAATAAGGCCAAGATTAGAGCTACCCAACCAGTGATTCGGCTGCAGGGAGTAAACGGCGAGCATCTCCTCAGTGTGTAACAGAGCATAAATGTAGAAATGATTTTAAAGGATCGTCGTTCCACCTTCCATAGGGTGCAGATGTGTCGTGCTAACGGCAGATGTGAGGCTGGCTTTCTCAGATGAACTGCTGGTAAATCTGGTCTAAAACGGGCTTCTGCCTGCAGAGAACCCAGTGAATAGCACCACGGAGGTTAACAGCATCTGCTGGTGCTGCTGCAGCTTATTAAGCCGACCAGTTCTGCTGCAGTGTGGTTCTGGTGTGCAAAGGCTGCAGACATTGACTCTTTGGTTGTGTAAGTCCTCAGCTGGGTGGTGCTGAGTGCTGTAAGGGACCACTGAGACACTTCTAGGTTCTGTGGGTTAAATCCAGCTGTTTCCAGAGATCTTGTCTTTAAATTATTTTCTTCCTCCTCTCTGCAGATCCCAAGATCAGGATCTTTGACCTGGGCAGGAAGAAGGCCAAGGTAGATGAGTTCCCTCTGTGCGCCCACATGGTCTCTGATGAGTACGAGCAGCTGTCCTCTGAAGGTTAGAAGTCACTAAATGTGCTGCAGTACTGAATAAAACGTGATTACATGATTTCATCTGAACAGATCCTCGTATCTGAACCGAGTCTGCTTCGTTTAGAGCAGCGGCTTCTTGTGTTCCAGCGTACCTGCTGGTTCCCTCTCTGTTGATGGCTTTGGACATGCTCTTCCAAGCTAAACATCTGGAGCATGCTCAGTGGGGGGCTGGTGCGTTCAAAAACTGAAAGCGGGGTCTGGTGGGGTTGAAACTGCTGCTCAGTAAGATTCGGGAAGCCTGTCGGGTCCGTAAAGGTCCATCTATACATCCCGCTCACAAGAACAGAATTGACTACTCTGAGAAAAGGGTTTGAACATGTTGAGGAAGTGAAGCACTTTCCTTTTTCCACCTCTAAGGGTTTAAATTTTTAGAGGTGCAATAGTGCAGAAAGATTCAGTCAAGGTCTGAGAACTGAAACGGTCCGACCTGTTTGTTTCCAGCCATCTAGACGCTGACAAAGCTGGCTTTTAACTCCAGACTTGTCATAGGGGACGTCCTGAGCTTCACTTTACAAGTGTTTGCGGTGGAATTCCCAGCAACCTGATTTTGGGTCAGAGTTTTGTTCTGCTGGAGGTGGCTGTGAATCCAGTGGAGGAAAACTGTCAGGTTCTGATGTTGCAGGGTATGAGCCACCACAGGCTGCTGATGTAGTTCATCCCCTCCTCCTGTCTAACAAGTTAAGCGCTGGTTGTAGGCAGTGTTGTGGCGTAAACGTTCCAGTGGAATATACCTGAGGTGGAAGTCCCATCACACAGCTGTCATCCCGTCTGGGTGAACGTTCCAGAAAGCCTCGTCACGGAGCCCCGGCTCCTCTAACGCTCTACTCTCCCCTCTCTAGCCCTGGAGGCGGCTCGTATCTGTGCTAACAAGTACATGGTGAAGACCTGCGGTAAAGATGGCTTCCACATCCGCATGCGTCTGCATCCCTTCCACGTCATCCGCATCAACAAGATGTTGTCCTGCGCTGGAGCTGATAGGTGATTGGATGAAACAGGCTTGATTAAAGCTGGATTAGCTCTGCCTTCTGCCCAGTGAGTCTTTAGAAATGCTATGTTTTAGTTTCCCCTCATTCTATTGGTTTGTCGTTCTCAGGCTCCAGACTGGAATGCGTGGTGCTTTTGGTAAACCCCAGGGTACCGTGGCCCGTGTGCACATCGGTCAGGTGATCATGTCTGTGCGCACCAAGGCTCAGAACAAGGAGCATGTGGTGGAGGCTCTGCGCAGAGCCAAGTTCAAGTTCCCTGGACGCCAAAAGGTAAACCTAAAAGAGCCACCAGGGCTACTTTCTCCTGCACTGCAGCTTATTAAGCCGACCAGTTCTTCTGCAGTGTGGTTCTGGTGTGCAAAGGCTGCAGACATTGACTCTTTGGTTGTGTATGTCCTCAGCTGGGTGGTGCTGAGTGCTGTAAGGGACCACTGAGACACTTGTTTTGCTGCTGACGCCTGCTGAGAACCTGTAGTAACACGCCGTCTCTCTGATCCGCAGATCCACATTTCCAAGAAGTACGGCTTCACAAAGTTCAACGCCTGTGACTTTGACGACATGATGGCCGAGAAGCGTCTGATCCCCGATGGCTGTGGGGTGAAGTACATCCCCAGCAGAGGCCCCCTGTCCCGCTGGAAGGCCCTGCATGCCGTTTAAGCATTCTGCACACTTTCTGGGAGCAGGCAACCATTAAATGAGTTTGACTACAAAAACATTTTGGTTCATTTTTGTCCCGATGCATCCATCCAGTCTAAGACACCGAGCAAGTGAGAGCGGAGCCAGACTGACAGATCTTGTGACCTGGTGTAACTGATGACTATACATGAACTCATCAAAACTAGGCTGAGGATTAAAATCACACAGAATATTTTCAAAAAATTACTAAACGAAGCAGCAATTAGGCTCTGGGTTTCAGGTCGGAACAGAAACAAAGGTTAACAGAAAATCCAGGCCTTCATGCTGCTGTGCAGATCCACCAGATGAAGATCCAATGTACAAAAAAAAATTCATTTGTCAAATGGTGTATTAGAGCTTACTCTGAATGTCCTTTTGAAGTTGTGGAGTTCAATTTCTCCTCTTAATTTGTGTTTTTTCAGGTCAAAATACTAAATTTTTTTGTTGAAGATGCCATTTATATAGGGAACGGATGGCACCCTGTGTCATTTTGTGATAGAAAAAAGGGTGAAACATGCCTCATGCAACAAAAGTAAAAAGAACCTGTTTTTTTTTTTTTTTTTTTTTCAGCCTTTTTCTTGGTGGCTGTTATAAACAGACACATTATTTAACAGTGGCCTTTAAAAAAGAGGAAAAAGTGGCTTTTAAAATATAGTATAATTAAAGGCTACCATTTTGTAGAATATTTTTTCCCGACGACTCTGGAGGGCCTGCAGAGACCCTCGGCTAAGGTGGGAGAATCTGGTAAATGTGGCCTTTAAGCTTCGTTTGATGTCTGCCACAATCCAACGTGGTAAAAGGTTCTGATCACATGAAACCAAAACAGAACATCGTGTCCCAAATACAAAGTTCTGTGTGGGCCAGAAAAAGCCCTGCACAGCTCTTTGAACACAATCCCTACAGTGGCACGAGGGGTCATGCTGCCACATTTCCTCAGCAGGGGCAGAGAAGATGGATGGAAGTCAGGACCGTCCTGAAGAAAACTTGTTTGCTTGCAGAGCTACAACACAGTGACTGAGGGCTGAGTTCAGATACATCAGAGCCTTAAGAACCATATGTGTTCAATGTGCAATTAAAACTCAATCTGAAAAAGAGAAATTTGAAACAAATAAAAATTTGAAAATAGTAAACTTGTTAATTTTTTTGTTGAAAAACTTTTTGATTAAGACGTTTTTCATTTTTTTTTTACATTACGTTTACAAAATGTGTGTTTTTTTTTGCTTGCAACAATATTGGAACAAAATTCGCTCCATAAATCCAAACCTAAAACCAAAGCGCAGGAAGCCTTGTCCTATTTTATCAGGATGAGGGCAGTAAGTTAGACATCCAGCGATCTTTCTTTGACGGCTCAGAGCACTCAGCTGCTGAATCTCTGGCCCGTGTTTCAGTCCCACCCACAGGAAAGGAAGCAGCTCGCCCAGGGTTGGGTTTCAGCAGAGAGCAGCACACTCTCACTCTGCGAGAACGGCTACCACTGGTAAGTTCTGCCGCTTTGCTTTGAATACATGTTATTCTTCTTGTGTAACCAGATCCCCGAATCTCTGTGAGAAGGTTCCTTACAGGAACTGGGACAGAGGAGAAGAGAGGAGGACACATTCTGTTGCTTATGTTGATTTTACGTTTCCCACAAAGGTCACAAGTCATACGATCTACATTTTGTCTTGTTCTGTGACAAGACCTTCAGGAGGGCTGTGCCACTCCTTTTAGTTCCCAGAAACAATGTCCTTATGACAGGGACAGCTTTGCAGGAGAGAGCACACACACCCACACCAAACTGCACAGTTAGTTAGAACTACACATTGTGTTGGAAAACACGTATAACTGTCTAAACCAAGCCGTTCAACTTCCCCATTGTTCTAGTTAAAAGCTTTGGGTTTTACTTTCTGGAGTCCTGAGAGGTTTTCCCCAGCGGAACAGCAACAGGAACTACCATTACAGGACTAACTGTGGTTGGGAGCGCTGTACCGCTGGCATCTTGCTGAACTTTCTGCTTCTACCCACTTCAATGTAATGTTAAGATTTTATGTGATGGACTGCAAAAAGGGAACTAAAAGTAAGTCAAATGCTGTTGAAATGAGCAGGTGAATCAGATTATCTGCCAATCGAATGAGTATTTTGCCCCCAAAAATAGGATAATTAGATATACTGCGCCTGAAATAAGACGATGGAGATGAGTTTTTCCCATTTTAAGTGCAAAAATCTTATTCCACTGGCAGATCATTTAAACTTGCCTGCTCTAATCAAGGACAAATACACTCATTTCAAGAACATTTGACTTACTTTTAGTTCCCTTTTTGCAGGGCTCAAAGCGGTGGACGGCTACACAGTGAAAGGAAAGAGATTCATGTTTCTCACCTTTTAAAAAAAAGAAAATCTGAATGGAATGCAGTGCGTTTGTATTCAGCCCCTTTTACTCTGATGGCGCTGAATACAATTCAAACCAACTAGTTGGAAAATCTAAAGTCCTGTACAGCAGTTGATCGTTTGCTAGAGAACATAAATGACCAAACGGCACCACGAAGACAAAGGAACCCAGGTCAGGCTGAAGGATCAGGCAGGGTCAGGTCATGAAACACTTTCCCAAGCTTCGATCATCTCAGTGGTTGCTCTGACCAGCATCTGAAAAGGGAAAGAGAATGAGATGGTGACAAGCCGAGGAGAATAACACTTTGGATTGAGAGGATTTATGCGAGATCGAAAGATGGGAGTTTAGGAGCAACTTTAGTTGAACGGAATGTGCAGTCTCTGTTTGTGATGAAGTCTTGCAACATGTTGGAACGACACGTTGCTAATGTTTTCTCAGTCTTTTGCTCCCAGCCCAGGCTAT
Organism: Fundulus diaphanus; assembly: GCA_037039145.1. NCBI lineage: Eukaryota > Metazoa > Chordata > Actinopteri > Cyprinodontiformes > Fundulidae > Fundulus > Fundulus diaphanus. The sequence continues at coordinate 6,109,877 of CM073129.1, read as the reverse complement.
AGTCTGTAGGTATCCCCACAATCACTGAGAGTGTTTCTCTCATTCTAAACAGGCAGTAAAGACCGCCAAGACTCAGTTCATGTCAGATCATGTGTCCTCACACTGCAACCAGCCTCAGGTTCTTTTTAATGTTTTTAATTGTTTAGTTAATCGGTTTAAAATGTTGGTCTCCTGTCCACAGAAAGCACATGCAATGATTTTGGCACTTTTTATTGACAAAGTTTTAGCCATCAGGTCTGGTGTCCTATAGTCTTCTCCCCTTGATCTTAGTTTTCCTCCTCTGTCCTCAGCTTTTCTGGGGCCGTTTGAGCCAGTTTAAAAAATGCTTTTGACACTGTTGGGCTGATTATCTAGCTGTTTATTAATATTTCACTCGCTACAGGCTGTATCCCAACATCCTTGAAAATGAGCTGTAGTTCACTCTTTAATAAAAAAACAGACAACCTGGACCCAACTGTTCTGGCTAATTATAGGCCCATCTATAAGCTTCCTTTTCTTTCAAAAGTCTTAGAGAAAGGGGTTTCCTTGCAGTTGCAGGCCCACCTTGATCTTAATGAAATTTCTCAAAAGTTTCTATCTGGTTTTAAGTCACTACATAGTACTGAGCCAGCCCTCTTAAGAGTTTTTAATAATTTTCTTTTAACTTTGGATTCTGGCTGCCCTGCTGCTCTTTGGACCTGTCAGCAGCTTTTGACACGGTTGATCATGACATCCTCCTTGCTGGGCTAGAACCATGTGTTGGGATCAAGGTTCTGATCTTCAGCGGTTTAAGTCATATCTTTCTGAAGGACTTTTTATGTGAACATGAATCCCTTCAGCTCAGAAATAGCCCCTCTGAGCCCCAAGGCTCCATTCTGGATCCAGCTTTGTTTACGTCATATACGTTGCTCGTGGGATTGTTTTTCTTAAAGTATAAGCTTTCGTTCCATTGTTTGATTACCTTTAGATTTGTCTACCCTTAAAAGCAGGGGAAGACTCATTTAAGCTTTTATTGCACTGCTTTGAAGACGTGAAGCAGAGATCGTCCTCTTTAGGAACTCTGTAACACACAGAGCTCTTGGCTCCCTAAAACCTTGGTGTTTATCTTGATGGTTCCCTGAAACAGTGGAGGCAGGTGAGTGCAGTGGTCCAATCGAGCTTTCTCCATCTCACACAGCTTGCTAAGGTAAAGCCATGCCTTCCAGCTGATGTTTGAGTGTGTCATTCACTTGTTTGACACCTGAAGCCTGGCGTACTGCAACTCCCTGGACTTTGGCATGGACCAGTCCTCTATCCACCGTCTCTAGTTAGATTAAAGAGCTGCAGCCCGCTTGCTGGCTGGTACAAAACGAAATGAGCACATTACCCCGGTGCTGGCCTCCCTTCACTGGCCTCCTGTCTGTTGCTGGGTCCAATATAAAATTTTACTCTTGGTTTTTAAATGTCTACATGGTCACGTCCCCACCTACTTATCCCAGCTGCTCTTTACTCCTGCTCTGAAAAGAACCATGAGGTCTACGGTGCAATTTATGCATCTAATCCCAGGTCCAAGTTTATTTCTGGTGGTGACAGAGTCTTTGCTGTGGCGGGTCCTAGACTCTGGAATAGCCTGCCTCTTAACATGAAATTACTCTTTAAGACTAATCTTTTTCAATATGGCTTTTTGTACAAGATGACCCAAGTGTTTTGGTTGTTAAATTTTTTGTCTTATTGTATTTTTTACTTTGTGCAGCTAGAGCTGTTGGAAATGTGCTACATAAATAAACTTGACCTAGACCTATAGTCAAAAGAATGGCTCAGCATGTTCTATATTATATAACTATTAAATGACCTAAAATCTTTCACTACATATGTATGAGACTGTCACTACAAAGCAAAAAGGTAAGTAAATGTTGGGTGCATTGTCCTTGATTTGAGCAGACAAATAAGATGATCTGCCAATGGAATGAGTATTTTGGCCCCTAAAATAAGAATTATATATATTGTGATTCAAATAAGATGATGGAGATGAGATGTTCCTATTTCCTAATGATGGTTTGCCAAACTCTCAACAAGATTATACTCTTTTGACAAAAAGTGTGACCAGGAGATGAAACCCAAAATAGTTCTTTAACAAAACGGGAAGCTCTAATAGGACTGCTGAGTCACACAGAAAACTTGAAGTTACTAAATAATTGCAATCTTTAACCACAGTTAATATCTAAACTTTTGACTGAAAACTGCACCAGCAGAGCTGCAAGGACACAAGCTTTCTGACAGAACTAAATGACCAAAAAGGATCATAGTGGTGCTGTAAGAGCTGGGTAAAAGCTTTTTCTTTGTGACTTCCTACAGGTCCCATAGGGTTAGGGTTAGGAATCATCCACAGTAACTCAGAGCGACTCTTCTTCCTGGTCTTCCATACTGTTCTTCCTGTTAAATCAACACCAAACAACCATGCTGATATCCTGATGAAACATCAGTGTGCTGTACACAGGTGTTGTGAGTTTGTATCCCCAGTAGGGGGCGCATGTTAAAACCCATATCCATCTACTGTCTACAGCTGCTTACCCATGCAGGGTCTGTAGGTGGGATGGGGAGGGGGTTGGTGCGTATCTCCAGTGGTAGTTAGTAAACCCTGAACACACAGGAAGCAAAGGCACAAACACCCAAGGCCAATTTAGAGAGACCAATGAACCCAACAGCCAGGACTGTAGACTGTGGGAGGAACCCGGCGTACCCAGAGGGAACCCACACATGCACACTCTGCATGCTCCATGCAGGACACGCCCACTGCCAGATATAAGAAAGGACTTTCATGTGAGGACATGTATGAACGGTTTTACAGCAGCTGAACAACTGAACGGCTCTCTCCCGCTGGATGGCTTTCTAAAATAAGCTGATCTTTAAAGCGTGATTATAGTTTCTTTCCTCTTTTTGTATAAACCCTGAAAGTAAAAATATTATGTGTCAATGCATTCTTTTCTACGTGCTTGTATGATGCATGTATGTTTAAACCAAAGAAGCTAATTACCAACTGTGTCTCCAGCCGTAAACCATGATGTCCACGTCCCTCCTCCTGCTGTCCTTCCTCCTGGGTGTGACTGCTGCTCAAGGAGCTTCAGGCTTCAGAATCTGTGCCTTCAACCTCCACCATTATGGGGCTTCCAAGGCCAGTAAGAATGATGTCATGATAACTCTGGCCAGGGTAAGGACTTCATCCTGCTCTTTTCATATTTTACCTGAGGTTTACACATTAAAAGGGACATTTTCATGGTTTAATGGCGCACAAGTATCTATGTACTGTTACTCAAACCTAGAGCTTAAAAATAAATATAATAGTGGTCCCGACATGCAGAAAAGGTCCTCTTCAATGTGATTTTCACACATTTTCTCTGGCAGGAACATGATTGTCTAGGTTTGGTAAAGTTCTACGAGGTCTAAAGTTTGGTTTTAAACATTTATTTTTTGTGAAAATGTACTGTAACATTTGGGCATCCAGACAAGTATGAAATCATCATTTTAAAATGTTTGATGACCAATTGTCTGCATCAGGCTTAGGAAAAGTTGGTAGAAAACTTCCCAACATGCAGAATCCTGACATCTAATGGCCATAATCAGTTGACATTTACACAGCGGGTAAATTTGTAGGTTTATTTATATCACATCTCACAGGCCGAAACCACAAAATGATATAAGCATAGAAGAAAAGATAAAAGCAGGTCACATGGAACATAAAGCAGCACAAATCAAGTTAAAAGCATCATACAGAGATTCTGAATCAGCATCTCCAGACATCAGTTCTCAATGTAACACTGACACTTAGCATCCGCCCAAGTACGTTAAAAAGTGGGATCAGGACAGCAAAGTCAACTTTTGTTGTCAAGCATGGATTTCAATCCTGTAGAAAATTTGTGGGCAAGGGTGAAAAGATGTGAGATTGCTTCTGGAAAACCCGTGTCTGGAGAGGAAAAGGTGAACCGCAGGAGTTCTTTGTGCTGACAATATGAAGCATCCTGATACAATGAAGCAGCAGGGTTAGGACCCCCATAATGAAGACCTCTACTCTAAGGGATTTCTCTCCTCTGAACTCAAAATTTGTTCATGGAAGCATTAGCAGCCTTTGACTGGAGCATCTCAGGCTGCGAGAAGAGCTGGAGGGCCCTAGAAGGTCAGCGACAGGGCATGCTTGACCACTCAGGGCTCTAAAAGGAAAGACTAACATTTTCAATCAATCATTCAGCTTTATTTCTAAAGAACATTTTAAAGACCACATGGGTGACCAAAGTGTTGTACATTGAAACAAGAAAAGGTTAAAAACATAAAAAAAAACATACACACACATCAAAATCTAAAACCCAGGTTCACAGCAAGAGTATTTTGAAATTCAATTAAATTTTATTTATATAGTGCCAATTCATGATACATGTCATCTCAAGGCACTTCCCAAAGTCAAATTCAATTAGATTATACAGATTGGTCAGAAAGTTTCCCATCTAAGGAAAGCCAGCAGGTTGCATCAAGTCTTGACAAGCAGCATTGACTCCTCCTCAAAGAGCGTAGAGCCACAGTGGACAGTCGTCTGCATTGTCCCTGGCTTTGCAGCAATCCCTCATACATGACAAGATCAGTGTATTAAAAGCCAGGAAATAAAAGTGCGTTTTCAAAAGAGATTTAAAAACTGAAAAAGAGGAGGCCTGCCTGATTCTCAGTGGTAAGTTATTCCATAACTTAGGAGCAGCAACAGCAAATGCTCTGTCACCTCTGAGCTTCAGCCTAGTTTTAGGAACCGTCAGCAGCAGCTGATCAGCTGATCTACGTGTTCAAACATTTAAAAAGAAATAAAAGCTTAAAATTAATTCTGTAGCACACAGGGAACCAGTGAAGGGACGCTAGGGTGGGAGTAATATGCTTGCGCCTACGGGTCTGAGTTAACAAACGAGCATCAGAGTTCTGCACAAGCTGCAGACGGGCAAGAGAGGCCTGGCTAATGGCTATATAGCATTACAGTAGCCAAGACAAACCGTGACAAAAGCATGGACTAGTTTCTCCTAGTCAGGTCTTGCTAAGATTGATTTAACCTTTGCTATTTGACGAAGTTGATAAAAACCTTTGTGAACAACACTGCTGATCTGTTTCTCATATTTAAAATCAGTCAAACTTTACCCCCAGATTGTTGACGCAGTCCCTGAGATAAAATGACAGTGAGCCTGAGGAGGGACAGCATAACTTCTGTCTTGTTCTCATTTAAACTAAGGAAGTTCAGAGAAAGCCATGCTTTAATGTTCTCAAGGCAGTGTGTGAGTTGCTGGACAGTGTTGTTTTGTGCCAAGGGGACAAAATGAGTGAGTCAAATGAGTTTTAAAACACAAAGCGGCCCTGCTGACCCCCGTCGTTCCGTTCTGTTTCAGATCATTAGTCGCTGTGATGTGTGTCTGCTTCAGGAGGTCAGAGACAGTAAAGGGACAGCTCTACCAAAACTGCTTGAAACAATTAGAAGGTAAGGCATCGATTAATTTCAAGCTGCTAAACACATTTCACCTGAGATATTACACTGAATGCATTTCCTCAGGACTTTAGCTATGCTTCAGGAACCAGTGGGACATTATGTGTTACACCTCCAAGTGAAAAGTGCATCAGAATTCAGACAGAACGTGCAGTTTATGTCCCAAACAGAGTTGGTTGTGCTCCGTACGGTTTTACAGCGTTGCATAACCATCTAACCTAGAACAGATGAGTACAATTCTGGTTTTGTCGCTCGCTTTTTGTGTTCGTCTCTGTCAAAGATTAGTTTTAGGGAGTTTGGGAAGAATGTTGCTGGTTGCACTTTAAAGTGAAATGACTGGTTGCCACTACATCCAAAAGACAAGTTATGTTACCGCTTCCAAGAGCAGCATTTGACCCTAAGGACTCTTCTTACCCTCCACTGTAACCCTGACTGGGCAGCTTCATTCAGAAGGAAGCGAGGAGACAGCGGACAGTTCAGAATGAAGCATCAAATTAAAGAAAACAGATGTCTTATCTCATTGTTCTGAGGTATTTACATTTTATGGCACATGTAAATGCTGCTCCAAGTTCTTCAGTGACTTTTAACGTCTGTGTTTTTACATGCGGGATTCCATTATGACGATAAAATCAAGACGGCCTGTTGCCAGAGAACTCAGCAGGAAGGCAGATGTGAACTGACTGCTGATTTAGAGAAAAAAACAGTTATATACAGTATGTTATCTTTAGTTAGCATCGAAGGGAACAGCCTAAAACGTTCCTATTAAATGAGAAAAAAACAAAAGTTTTATTTCTTTATATGGAGACAAAAACTAAGCAGCACATCTAACATTAGCTTCAAACAGTGAAATTTCAGTATTTTTCAGTTTCTGTAAGAGGAAATCAGCTCAGTTGTTCAGTGGGTCAGAGTAACCACCGAAGCATTCATTGGTAGTGATATGGAGCAGATTTCTGGTCCATTACCTCTACCTTTGTGTGTCTGAAGGTTTCCTCTGCACTGCAGCAGCTGCTGTGTGTATAGTGTTCATCTTGCAGACTTTGATTATAAAAATCATGTGGGTTATTTGTACCTTCCTCTGAGTTACAAGTGGTTTTAATTCAGTTTTAGTTTTATTGCTAACACTGATAGTAGTTGGATCCATTATCTTTCTCTGTTGGTTATTCAGGTATGACAAGCAGAACCAGTATGAAGCTGTGGCCAGTGAGAGGCTGGGCAGGACAGAGTCATACCAGGAGCAGTATGTGTTCATCTACAGGTAGGCTGTGCCACGTGAAGCCCCAAAGTGTTAAAAGGTGCCACAAACAGAATAATTCTTCCTGTCTTTATCTGAACACACGCAGAAGCAACACTGTGAAGGTTATTGATCAGTTTCAGTACCCAGATAATCTTCCGGGAGATGAAGATGCTTTCTCCAGAGAACCTTTTGTCGTTCGCTTTTCAGCCCCAAGAACATGTAAGTTTTTTTTTTAGATATTTATTACGCCAATAAAAAAGATGATTAAACCTTTCATGTGTGCCTTTCCCCCCGCATCCTTCCTTATTTCATCTCCTGCCTACGTCTCCAGCTATAAAGGATTTTGTCCTCATCCCTCAACACACCACTCCAACCAACACCACTAAAGAGCTGGACGCTCTGTACGATGTTCTGCAACAAGTAAGAAAGATGTGGAAAAATGAGGTAAGTGCTAATCTTGCTCATTGCTGGAGAACATTTTTTTTTTAAATTGCTGTAACTGATGAACTGTGCGTAATAAGCAATGTTGCTGGATGTGTGAGCAGAACGTGATGCTCCTCGGGGACTTCAATGCAGACTGCGGTTACCTCGCCAAGAAGAACAGGAAGCATGTGCGGCTGATCACAGACAGCAGCCTCCATTGGCTCATACCAGAAAACACGGACACCACCGTTAAGCTGACCACATCCTGCTCCTACGACAGGTGAGCTGCTACCTATGACAGACACCCAACTATAGTTAAATGAATGAAGTCTCGAAATGAAAGGCTTGGTTGGACACGTGGCTGAAGGAGTAAAGGTCTTTCACTACTTTGTCTTTCTATGAAGCCCCTTCTAGATACATATCCTTTTACTGTGACACAAAAGCAATGGTTCTCAAATGCTTTCTGTTCCTCCATCCTTTTGAAGAAGGAAAGATTTTATATAATATTAACAACAATACAAATGGCTTTGCAGTCAAAACAAAGGATGAAACAAAATGTCCACTGTCTGCAGACACCGCACGTTCTCTCTTTGGAAAGATAGCACATTATTTTTAGATAGTTATGAACCTCATGGGAAAAATAATATCAAGCTATTGATCTTGAAGACAAACCTTAGTACCATATTTTTTTTTTTTTTTTATTAATAGTATTCATTTTACTACTGGCTGCAGGTACAGACCAACCAGCAGGGGATGCTGTTGTCACATTTAGAATGACTTAGATGGCCTGTATTTTCTGGGCCAAAGAAAGGCAAAGCTGTTCCTGCGCTTTAATGGGTGGACATGCTGACACTTTTGACTGAGATCAGTCTGTCTTTAGCAGCAGGGTAAACGTTTCAGATCCCGCAACTTTTATCTGTTCACACAATAAAAGAAATGGTTTGCTTTTAGGTCAGAAAAAGCAAAACATTTCTAAAGACCATAAGCAAAAAATAATCCACTTTATTGGTTAGCAAAAATAAAATTCACTTTACAGCAAAACTACAACAGTATAATGCATACATGGCTGTAACTCTTCTGTCCATTTTCGATTTTTCCAACAGGATTGTTGTGCACGGAGAAAGATTTTATCAAGCAGTTGTTCCTTCCTCAGCCCAACCATTTAACTTCCAACAGGAGTACAGACTAACAGAAGAACAGGTGACTTATCTGTGTATTTATATAAAAATATCATCCTGGCATCACATCCACAAACAGCAACACCATTAACAAATCAGATGATGTGTCTAGATTATGCAAAGATTGCATAAATAATGTTTTTAGCAGCTGACATGCACTGCAGTTTTCCTTTATATCAGTAAAATGATCACAGGATGTTTTCCACTCAAAATCTGTGTTCGTCTGTCCAGGATTCATCTGCAGAGCTGATAGTTTTCATTTTCAATTTGAGTCAGTGCTCAGGTTCTGATTCTACACGGAAAAGCAACAAAAAGAAAATAATCTATCACAAATGACAAAAATGTGAATGTGTGATCTGTTTCTTCTTTTTTTATTCAGGCACTGGATGTGAGCGACCATTACCCGGTGGAGGTCCTGCTGGAGGTCATCAGTTCCAGAGCCTTCAATGGAGTCATTTCCTTAACGAGTTCCTTCGCTGTGTTCCAGTGTTTCAGCTGTATAATCTACCACGTGTTATTATAGTAACTGAACAATGAATACATACAGTGAAATATTTCATACCTCAGAATGAATGTCAGGAAAGCCAACAGATGTTAAGCTCCTGTAAATAATCATGTAAATGATTTTAGTTTTTTTTTTATAAAGCTATTTTATCAAATATGTTACAAATCTAAAGTGAATCATGTAAATACTTGTTTCAGCATTTCAAAGCAAGTTTGAACACATTAAACTTGAGCTAAGCTTCAATCCTACGACTTTGCTGTGTTTGTTAGTAGTTCAAGAAAATGGAATAATGCTATAAAAAGAAGGCTCTTTAACTCTTGTTTATTGGCGACGTATACTCCACTGTTGTTTTGAAGTACTTCCATTTTTTCTTTTTTAGCACCTTTATCCTTTTTAGACATGAACAGAGCCCTACATGCAGGTTGGTATCTCCAGCTTTGACTGGCCGGGAGGCGGGGTCCACCCTGGACGGGTCAGAAGTCCATAGAATTATAATCACATCGTCTATGTGAATACTGTCTAAAGATTGACATCCTTCACCGTGTAACAGCTAAGACTGCTTGAGACGCACAGTATCTGTCAGACTTGGACATGATGATTCTTCACCCCTCTGTAGCAGCACAGACAGATCTGAGAATCACAAAATCCAAGTGATGCCTAGAAAGGCGATCCCGCACCACTAAGTTACAGTGACTGAACTCCTGTGTTGAAGAAAAAGCATAAATGTCACAGCATAGAACCACGCTCACAGACATATTCAGTCTTGTCTAAGCTGCAAGAGTTCCTGCAGGATTCAGTCAATAGTTCTGAAATGCAAAACATACATGAAGAAGAATAAATGCTATTAATGAAGATTCTTGTTTATGTGAAACAAGAAATTAAGCAGATGGTTGTTTTTCTGTGCAAACAAACAATTTAATGTCCTAGCTTCCCCAGTGTAGATGACAAAACCGATTTCTTTGGCTACAAGGTCTGGAAAGACATCCTGAACTACGACGGCAGCTGGAATCCACAGCTGCCAATGATCATGGAGCTTGCTGGTGGACATCCCTAGCAGACAAGTTTGCCTGTCTCAAGAACATTGCGTAAGCCTTATTGACGGTGTTTGTCTGTGCAGGCTAGTCAAGGTCATCCATCTCTTCATGGACCACGTCCATCAGATTGCCAGGAGAAGAAACATGGGTCATCCATCCACAGAACCCGCCTCCACTGTTCTAGAGTTCGTTGCCGGTGCTCTGCATTGCATTGGTGATGTATTGCTTGGATGCAGCTGCTAAAGAATCTGTGCAGTGACTGTGTCACCTTAAATTACCTTTAATTGTTTAATAAAAGGTGTGGTGGATAGGCGTAGTTTTGATCACATCACTCAGTTTGTTTGACTGTCACCAATAAAAGGTATTATGCACTTTAGACTCTTAGCTAAATCAAAAGCCATAATAGCCCTTACTGCAGCATCTTACCTATGACTCCTTCATTGCATGGTACCAGCACCCCCTCCAAACAGGTGCTGGCAGTCTGGGACATACCATTCTCTTTTCAACAGATACATGTTGAAAGCACCGCGATGACAGCCCATTATATTAAGGCATTACTGACACCTGATAGTTAAACAAAAGCCATCAGTTCTGTAGAGTGAGCAATCATGAGGCAGCCTATTAGAAATTGTACATTCAAGCTGCTGTTCATGCTTTCGGCCAGCAGGTGCCACTAGAGGTCCGTGTTTAAAATTTCGAGTAGTGAAGATACGAAGACGGTTCCAGTACAACAGAAAAAAAGGTTCGTTTGGCCATCGCTGTGCAAATAAAAATAAATCACCACACCCTACAATATGATTCATGGGCTGAATAACGCTTCTGAAGACGGGGGCGCGGTTTGTTTTTATTTATTTTATTCAGCAATTAACATTGACATGAAAAAGACTCTCAAAATAGCAGTGGATTTATGTTAAGACGGTTATTAAATCAAACATAGAAAAAGCCATAGAAATATAAACAACAAAGAAAGGTGAACAAGAATAGCAGAAGTTAGGAGAAGTCAAAACTCAATTTTTTTGTCTGTCTGTGTATTTTTTTTTTTTTTTTAAGAGATGAAAAAAGGTTTTAAAGTCCAGGGGCGCCGTTTTGTTATGCCAAGAGCAGGAATCACACGTTTCCGTCTCTAGCAGAGCTGCTTCCGTTTCCTGCGGAGCTGCTTCCGTTTCCTGCGGAGCTCCGCAGTCGGATTTCTCTCCTTGGAGAAGAGGGACAGGCAGGGAAGAAACTCCAAGCTAACTGGACCTGGGCTGAGCCTGCGCTGCTGTACCGCCGGCGGCTTTAATTCAGCAACAGACGACACGTTCAGAATCCCGACCTGACGCGGGTCACACCGCAGGAGGCCGCTTACCAAAGGCGTTGGTGGCCGGCAGCGCAGTGACGACTTTATCCCCTAGCACAGGTAGCCCAGACGGTCACACGCTAACCTTGGCGGCCCGTTTGCCTGATGAAGGTTTCCGCCCCAAACGAACCCAGGATGCAAGGGGATTGTTGGTGAGCGAAGGACCGCGATCCGAGGTAAGTCGCACCTCCAGCTGTTGTCACCTTTCTAGCGTTTAGCGCAGAAGCCGCTGACGCGGATCTGTCTTGTCGCGGCAGAAAGGCTCTGTAGTTCCGGGAGGGATGTAGCCAGTGCGAGGGGGCAGGTGTGAAGGACCGGGGGGAAGCTAACCTGAAATGACCCCTGTGCTATAGGCGGCCCTTTGCTCCCATAACCAGCTTCCGCTGAGGATGTCTGAAACCACATCTGGCAGGAAGAAGCTGCGAAGATTGGCCTTTAAGTCCTGGAATGAGGAGCAGTAAGCTTTACGATCAGGCGTTTAGCTTCAACTCCTTCTAAAGAGCATTCGTGTAGAGCAATAACGCCTCTTAAAAACTGCTTATTAGATTTCTAGTTCAAGGAAAGAATTGCTATTTCATTTCTAATGTTAGGTTTCAAAGAAACTAAAAAGTGAGAGAAGCGTTTATGGAAATGCGACGGAAAGGGCAGATAAGGATGTAGTTTGCATCTACCTGCAGGTAACTTCTGCAGCACTAACGGCGCCTTGCTGTTAGAGGAGTCCGGTCTGCAGGGGAACGTAGATGTGCAGCTGGGAACTTCTCCCTCACTAGCTGTGAAAGGCCTTCTGGTGGAGAGGGAACCGCAGTCCACATGTCTCACTTTACCACCTTTCTGACTTCTGCAGCATCTGTCCTGGTTTACAGTAGATTCCTTTTCTTTGTTGAACTCTTCTGTCCTCATTTCCCATATTTCAGAAGACCCAGAGCGCTGCTAAAAGGCCGTTCTGAGTGGACTTTTCAGATGTTTCTGGCTGAAGGCTTGAGAGCTCCAGCGTGTAACTGACAGAGATGTTGGCTGTTTCTTTCTCCTGTACCGTCAGCAACGTATTTAAAGAGGAAATCTCCAGGAGCACAAACGTTTCGATTGAATTATATTGCAAGTAATTTATTTATGCGCTGAGAGGTTGCACTAATCCACACTAAGCACTTGTGTAGGGCCGTAAGCCTGCAGACGGAGGCCTGGCTGTGTCAGCATCCGGATCAATAGCACCTCTAGTAACTGAGGCAGGGAGCTGCGTCAGACTGGCCTGGCAGCGCATCCTGCAACTCTGTTCCAAAACATCTGGCCGTGGGAGTCTACGAATCAGTGAACGTCTTAGTTTGTAGTAAAGCACATAATGGGGTGACGTCTCACATGCTGCATCAGAATAAGGAGTGTTTTATGTTTTCAGTGGCTTGATGACTTTGTAGGCTCATACGTGTGACGGGCTGACCTCTGTTCTGATCTCCGCGCAGTGCCATGTCTGTATCTGTTTCAAGACCCAGCCCTTTGCCGTTTCAATGCAAGAAGAAGAAGAGAGCAATGGCTGAAATCAACGTGTCGCCGCTGAAGCATTTTGTGACCGCAAAGAAGAAGATCAATGGCATATTTGAACAACTTGGGACCTACATCAAGGAGAGCGCGGCCTTTCTCGAAGGTATGTTTCCTCTGCGTCCCTGGAGGGGAGGTTCAAAGGGTGTTTAGCATTTGGGTTTCTGTCTACCGTCGCTCCTCCATAACGGCAGAGTTTTAGCGTACACAACAAAGGCCCGTTCACACCTGCCACTAACATGATTCTCTAGAGGTTTGATTGGGCCCAGAGAGCCTAAAGACATGGACGCCACTCTTGGCAGCCTGAAGACAGTCCATCCTGGCACGCATTGTAGAACCGACCTTCAGGTTACCGGGTAGGAAAAACCCTCTGGGAATGGCCAACGCCCAAACTAGCTCTACTGTCTAGAACGGTCGTATCACTAAGCTGAGAACATCTGATGGAGCCCACAGTGGTCTCCATGTTACAGTTACTCCTAAATCGCTAAAGGTTTTCCTTTAACTACAGGACGCCCAGTCACTAAACGAGGAAAGTGGTGCAAGTGACTCATCAGCTGTTTTACTGCAGCACTGCTTTATGAGGTATGAGTCTCCACGGCGATACGCTGAGGTAGATCCTCCGTCATCCCACACATGACAATCCTAAGAGCTTTTAAGGAGAAGACAAGAGGACCTCTCTTGTTTCTTGAAGATGTATCTATGAGGCATCTATAATTTTTACGGCGGGGTTCCCAAACGTTTCAGCCTGCGACCCCAAAAATCACAGCGGCAGATACTGCTGACCCCCTTTGGAAGGGGGGTTCTTTTTTTTTCTAAGAAAAAAGTGCAGGAAATACTAAACCTTTTTAGCACATCAGCATCACATCATCTTGTGACCCCCCCCCCCCCCCCCCCCAAGAGGTGTCTCACGACCCCATTTTGGGAACCCCTGCCCTAGGAGACGCAGGGACGTGTTTTTATTTTGCGTTGCCTTGCAAAAGATTTGCAAATGCACCTGGTCTGTACAGTCACAGTGATAACAAATGGCAATTTAAAGTCGCAAATACGTTTAAGGAGCCTCAGTGAAAACGTGTTTATATGTTCTTAACTCTTTGGTGCAAAAAAAACTGATTGAAAATCACGTTTGTTTGTGTAAGGTTGAGATGGGACTGCGCATGAAAACGGCTTCACTAGCCAGACTACCAACACAAAAAAAGACACAATCAAAACGGTCAGATGACTTTATTACCCTGTGACAGTAACTCAGAAATAGTCCAAATAGTTTGAATGTATTTTGTCTTTCTTTACTTCTTATGGAAAGGTTGTGTTTGTCTTAGAAGGGATGGAGAGAGATGGATGGAGACATAAGTTTGTGGTGGATTTGTATCCTAAAGAAATGATATAAAACTTCCGATTTCTCACTAACTAGATATGACCATATATGGGCAAACCTTATCAAAACCTTATGTTGTAGCAGAAAGACTTTCAGTATTCAATATGCCCCATGAACCATCTACTAGGTTATTGTGAGGCAACGCAAAATAACAAAACATTGCCCATGTCCCCTTGGGGCTTCCGTATGTTCTGAACATGGCTGTAAATAAAGAGGCTTAGAAGTAGCAGTCAGGACAGCCGCAGTAATACTGAGCTCTCACTGGGACACATGCGTCAGAGGCCCTGCTCTCTGCTCAGTGTTTGTGTCATTGCTCCTCGGGGAGCCAAAGCTGTCCTTAAGGATGCCATTTGCTTTGCTTTCAGCTGCATGTCCCGGGGTTTGCTGCTGAAGCGGCTGGGCGGACGTCAGGTCTGCAGAGCTAGGAAGATGAAACCTGAGGCCTCCTCTGTTTGCTGTTGCTTTTACATGTTGGACATAGATTCCTTTCATTCCTCCTGCAAACCACCTGAGAGAGAAGCCATTTTGGTCTCCAAACAAGTGTCCCTTGTCCTTGGGATGTAAATGATGCGCCGCATCTTGACCCAACGGGTTTGCTCTTCTGTGTTGGGTCATCCATATGTGTAGCTGCTGTTTATGACCCGTATCTTCCACATATCGATGGTGTTCCCTCAGTTCACCGCTCCGCTTTCCGCTTCCTTCCTGTAGAGGTTGGCCCCAATGGATGAAACTGGGGATCCGTGGCACATCCGTCTGTGAAGCATCCAGCACGGGTAGTTGCATTAAAAGGGATGTGACTTCAAACCACACACGTGTTTCACCTGGAAGCAGTTTCACCCCTACCTCCCTGTTAAATGCTGCGGGGTCACCTGCTAACGGCGCTAAAAGGGTAGCCAGATGTGTAGAAATGGTGTAGGCAATGCTGCTGCTGCTGGGTCTCAGTGCTGCTGCCTCGTGTATCTTTGGAAGACGATGCATGCCTGTAGCGGCCTCGGGGTTCAGCTTGAAAGCACACCAAACATAATGCCTTTTGCTGTGATTCTTTCACGGATGAAACCGGAGCTGATTACAGACCATCTGAGAAACTAACCGCTGTATCCCTCACCATTTAGATACGTACAAAAATGA
Organism: Fundulus diaphanus; assembly: GCA_037039145.1. Lineage (NCBI taxonomy): Eukaryota > Metazoa > Chordata > Actinopteri > Cyprinodontiformes > Fundulidae > Fundulus > Fundulus diaphanus. The sequence continues at coordinate 6,094,670 of CM073129.1, read as the reverse complement.
GCAGCTGGACCCAGTGGCCACCGAGGAGCAGGTCCAGGAAGTCTGCGGCTACCTCTCCAAGGTGGCAGGAATAGGAGAGGTGCTTGCACGGAGGCACATGAAGGTGGTTTTCTTTGGAAGGTGAGGAAATATTCGCTGCTGCTGAACTGAACACTCTGGTAGCTGTGTGTTGATCTTCAGACTGAATTTTATGATCAAGCTGAATTGTTTTCTTCCTTCCTGACAAGTATTCAAACTCAGTCCAAGCATAAATGTTGCATTTCAAAGGTTGTGGACCAGACTGTGTGAAACAGTCATTTACACGCTCAGTACAACGAAGTCATACTAAGAGCGGCACGTAAAACTACAGTCAGGACGAAGGTGCACCTTCTTCTTTCAGTTCAATACATAACTGTCCATGATGAGGAGGATCTGACCCATCCCTGGTTCTACCCGTTTTAAAACACCCACGTTAAAATGTTACTAGAACACAACAGACTCCACACTGGCGTTTATCATGCAAAGGAGCCAAGATGGAGAAGCCATGAATGAAAAAGGCTAAAAAGCAGCCTGATGCTGCTAGTTAAAGCTCTTGATTGATTAGCATCACCGTGGCTTTTCTATGAAGACCTTCAGCTGTCTGCCAGGTGGGAGAACACAGGAGAGTGTGTTTTTTTACTTTTTAAAGAGCAGTTGTTCTTATGTGGACTAAAGGTGGTACTTATTTAATGCAATCTAAAACGGACAACAGCTTGAGATTGACCAGCACCACAGGAGCTCCACAGGGGACTCCGCTCTCACCCTCCCAGTACACCCCAGACGTTCAGTACAAGTCAGAATCCTCTCTGCTGCAGAAATACTCTGAGGACTTTGCAGCTGTCAGGTTTAGTTGACATGGACAAGAGCCTGAGCACAGACTGCATCAACGACTGCTTTGGGGCATGGCGCTGCAATAATCATCTGGTCTCGGTTGTTTTCACGAGAGTAGACGTGACCGGTGTTCACGTGAGGGTGGAGGATCTTGAATTCCTCATGTTTACTTTGACCAATGACTGGACTTCAGATAAAACCCTAATGCTGTCTGAAAAGGGGCAGACTATTAACTGAGGAAGTATAGGCCCTTCAGTGTTTGCAGGTAAATGCTGCAAATCAAAGAAGGCTCAACAAGCTGATAAGACGTGTGTCTCTGTTCAGGGGACTCCTCTGGAGCCGCTGGAGATGGTTGTGTAAAGAAGGATTCTTTATTAAAAGGAAAAAGATGACGGAAACCTCTGAGCATGCTTAAAAGGACAGTTACTCAACAGCAGGGCATCTTCAGCCAAAGGCTTCCTCAGATGCGCTGCTACACAGACCGCCACTGGAGATCCTTCCTGTCACAGCTGGAAGCATCTGAAGAAATTAGAACAGCAGTTTCCATCTTGATGAGGATTATTGGCCTGAATAAAACAAACATCCAGTGAAATGTAATTCGGTAGATCATGACTAAAACATGTCTCTGGGTTTGGGCACAATAAGTAAATAAGACTAGAGCGGCTCCAAACTGAACACATTTGGTTTTAATGTGCAGATATTTCCCGCAGAAGCTTCACTGCTCTTCTCCACCTTCCTAAAACCAGCTTCTTCTGTTCTAAGAGGGCGGGCTACCTTAAGCAAAAACACAGCAGCTTTATTTCTACTTTTCGTTTTCAATTCAATTTTATTTATATAGCGCCAATTCATCAAACATGTCATCTCAAGGCACTTTACAAAGTCAAATTCAGTCAGATTATACAGATTGGTCAAAATGTTCCTATATAAGGGAACCTAGTTGATTGCATTAAAGTCCCGACAAGCAAGTTTCATTTCTTATTTTCTTACAAAGCTGTGGATTGCCTCAGAATGTGTGTGTAGGTGTCTCATGTGATCGCAGGTTAACTTGGCTTCATGTGGCAGTGACAGGTTTGTTCTTTCACAGAACCAGCAATGGGAAGAGTTCTGTGATCAATGCCATGCTGTGCGATAAAGTCCTGCCGTCCGGGATCGGACACACAACCAACTGTTTCCTAAGGGTGGAGGGCACCGACGGCGGCGAAGGCTTCCTCCTCACCGAAGGCTCTGAGGATAGGAAAAGTATAACGGTCAGTGGACCCACTGCCTGTCTCAGATGGTCCGTTTGTGGTGGGATGTTTTTTTTTTTTCTTTTGGTAAAGACTGACCTGTGATGTCTCTGATTAGACAGTGAACCAGCTGGCCCATGCGCTACACCAGGATGTGGACCTGGATGCTGGCAGCCTAGTCTGCGTCATGTGGCCTAAAGCCAAGTGTGCTCTGCTGAGAGATGATTTGGTGCTTTTGGACAGGTCAGATGCACGCTGCCTAGCTTTAGCTTTGACTGGACCGTTAATAATCAGTATACAAGACAAATGTACTTCTGGTGACCTTTAATGCTTTGCCTCTCTGCAGCCCAGGCATTGATGTCACCACTGAACTGGACAGCTGGATTGACAAGTTCTGTCTCGATGCAGACGTGTTTGTTCTGGTAGCGAACTCTGAGTCCACGCTCATGCAAACGGTGAGACACAAACGCTTCGCGCTTCTTCAACAACTGAATCAAGTACTGAATGAGGTGAAGCTGACCTATATCCACATGTTAACTGTCTGCAGGAGAAGTCCTTCTTCCATAAAGTCAATGAGCGTCTCTCCAGCCCTAATATCTTCATCCTCAACAACCGCTGGGATGCGTCCGCCTCAGAACCCGAATATATGGAGGAGGTGAGTCAGCTTTGTGTTGATTAAAAACACGTCCAGTTAAACAGTGATGGCAATACAAAGGCTGTTTTCCTTTGTTTCTGTGTCCAACTGACAGTCTAAAAATAATCCCTGAGTTTCAAAGACTTTCATTAATGAATTCATGAAAATAATAATAAAAAAGAAACTTTTTATTGTGTGTGCCATACTACTTGTTGGTTCAACACTAACTGATGGGAGCCTGTGCCGGGTCTTATTAGTAAAAATGAAACCCCTATGTGAGAATATTAACTATGAGTCTCTGTGGTTAAGGGATCTCCTTGTGTCCAGAAAAGTTTGCTATTTCCCCTCATTAAAAGAAAACTGTAGCATAAATGGTTAAGGAAAGTTTTTGTGAGTATATTTGTGAGGGAATAAATCTCAAAGGCGCTTGGAAAAATATTGTGAACAAATTCACATCTGTCATAAAAAATGCGAGGAGAAGTTGGCGACAAAAAAACAAAATGAAAATAAGAATTATGGTTAAAATAGAAATATCAATCTATGCCTGATTTATTGATCAATTATTAAATACGTTGACTTTTTAAATTTTTTTGCATTTAATGGTACATTAGATAATTTGTGAAACTTCATCAGGTGAGTAATTCATCCATCCAGCTATTTATTTATTCTTAATTGCGGCAGCATTATTCCTCTATTAGTATTGGGCTCTAAAGGGATCAACTTCAACCTGAACTCACACCTTAAGGGAGTAATGGATCACTGCATTTACTAGATTCGTCACCTGAAAGGGAAGAACCCAATAAAGAGGTGAGGGAAACATTCTGGATGGAAACCAGCCCATTGCCAGCCAAGTAGCAGCCTTTTTTCAATTATTAGCAAATCTTGGGTGAAAAAAAACAGGTAATGATTGGGGGGGAAAAAAACAACTATTTTCACTGGAGTAATGCAGCCCACCATAGCTGCATTTAAACGGGATCGTTGCATCATGTCTGGTTATTTAAAACAGTTTTACCCCCAGAGAGGTAAACCACTCCGGTGGTGGTAAAGCGGAGGTCAGACCGGTCCAGCTTCACTGTTTTTTCTTTCATTTTAAAGAAATGTATCATTTTTATACAAATTTTGCACACAACTTGAAAAGTAGCAAAACTGGGAAATGAATGAAAACACACATGCTGGGATTGTTTAATGCCCGTACAGCACCAGGGCGGCTGTGTTGGGTGGTAATGCTTATCAGAGAGGGAGCGCCATGCAGGTTGGCTCTGCCTGCTGCTCACCTCACAGGTCAAGAAAGTACATTTTTAGAATGGAAACATGACAAGAGTCAAATTCTTGTTAACAAGGCTGTTTACCTCAAGTTGCCTGCTGAGTACTTTTATTCTGTCAGAAACATCAACACAGCAGATACAACAAAGATGCACCTTCCTTTGAATCGTTCACAGTTGGAGCCTCAGATATCTGCTTCACATGTCCAGTGTCACAGTTTAAAGCCCATTAAAGTGGCCTAGAGGCTCCCTGCCTGTGGGAAAAACTGTGTTGGTGGTACAGATGGACCCGTTTGAGGCCCCGGGTCAGTTAAGAATAGGGCTGGACGATAATTCAATATCAATATATATTGATCCATAGATGTATATTGATGATAAAAAAGGTCAAAAGCTACATAGAACAGTTTTCCTTCCTTCTGCATTCTAGCCTATCATGTAGGTTAATACTACAGTCATTACATCCTCCCAACAAATCACAAACGCAGATCCAGGAACCAAGCTCCGCCCCTTCAAAGAGTTCACAGAGCACACAATCTCTTTTCTTTTTTAAAAACTTGCAGTTTTGGTAAAAAGTTGGCTGAATAAAGGGTTGAGTGTAAATTCAGTGTTTGTGTGTTCTGTATCTAAAAATAGGTCGCTAAGCAACAGCATAAAATGGCCAGGGCTGCATTTAAAATATATTTTTTTAATTTGTTAATAATTATAAATATCGATCAATATGATTTCTATTTTATCGATACGCTTTTTTTCTATATCAGCCCTAGTTAAGAACCTTTGTCTGCTATCTGCACTGTTAACCACAACTCATGTTCATCCTGATCCAGGTTCGCAGGCAGCATATGGACCGCTGTACCAATTTTCTTGTGGATGAGTTGGGTGTAGTGGACAGAGCCCAGGCCAGCGACCGGATCTTCTTCGTGTCTGCCAAAGAAGTTCTTCAGGCTCGTGTGCAGAAGGCCCAAGGAATGCCTGAGTCAGGTTAGACTCGCACTCGGCCTGGTTTTTAACCAGCTTCTGCTAAAGATGAAGGTCGCTGGGTCCAAAAGAAATCTGAATGAACCAGAAAGAAATGAGACCTTTCAGATCGACCCGTGTTCCTCTCGATCAACCGACACACGGGACTTTAAAGTTGAGCCACTAATATTCCTGTGAAACTCACTGTGAACTGTGAGGGGTAATACAAAAGTCTGCTGCAAGTCTGAAGGCGCGATAAGACACGATGAGAAGAAAGCCCTACTATCCGTCTGATCTTAGAAATGCATTGATCCGTAGAATCCGACGCAGACAACATATCGAGAATGGAGCTTAACAAGTTCTCCTGTATTTAAAGCCTTGAATAGATTTGGACCGCTATGTGAGGACTACGACTAAGAGCTCAGGCAGGTACAAAGGAAATCCCTCATTCATATCTTCCACATGTTGCTCAGGGGAACGCTCCTCGCTGGAAGCCACACCTTGATTCCACGTCCCACACAGCTGGGTGATCTGAAAGGACAGCTCTTGGCTAATCAACCTAAATAACCTGAAGGTCATTTAATAATCTGTAAAGTGGGCTACAGAAAACCCTGGAACCCATGCTGGTTAAGGTGGCATGGTGTGGCGGTGGTTTGGTCTGTTGCCTTTTAACTGAACTGATCTGAGTGAGTGAGGATGTGGGCGTGGTTGTTTGTCCCGTGTGTCGCTGTACTGCCTTTTGACGGACAGGCGAGCTGTCCAGGGTGTCCACCACCTTCATTCCAACCCTTCAGAGCGCGTCACAGCACAGACAACAACATGCATGCCTTTTTACACAAGCAGTGGCTGGTGTAGCGATGTGACACTGATCCTACAGCGCTGCTCTCCGTCCACATCTGGAAGCTTTTTTCATAACCTTCAAGCCTTCAAGCCCCAAAAGCCGGTTCATTACGGCTGTCCCAAGATCAGGGAGGGCTGTAAAAATAACTCTCCACTTCAGCAGATTCTGAATCTTTTGATGAGTCGCAACTCCAGAAAGGTCGAGGTATTTCATTTTGGATCTAAATCAACATTTACTTGTTGCGTTTTAGCACATATTCGCCTTTACCTGTGTGTCATTAATGAAAATGTGTTAATGTGATGTTGTAGAAACCCGTGAAGACGGTGTTGTTCTTGTGGTTTTTCCAGGTGGCGCTCTTGCAGAGGGATTTCAGGCCAGAATGTTTGAGTTCCAAAACTTTGAGAGGCGATTTGAAGTAAGTTCCTTTAATGTGGAGCATCATGAAGCATTGTCACCTGTGCCAGGCTTTAGCTAGGCTCTGCTGATCTCACACACACACACACACACACACACACACACACACACACACACACACACACACACACACACACACCCTAATGTTGGTGTACAGAGCGGCTGGTTGCAGGTTTGGTTTTGAAGAAGACATATTTAATGGTTGATGGCAGAATGTCCCAAAAATCTCATGTTTTCTGAAAGGTTTCCTATTTGATTTACAGAGACAAAGGATAGCTTCGTCTTTTCCTTTCAGTGAATGAACTTTTTGACAAATAAACTAAAAGAAAGATGCTTATAATAAAGCCCTACCATTATGAATCGATATCTCATCTTTTGAATTAGTTTGATATAAAGAACAGTGGCCTGTAAAAATTGTATTTGGTGCTGTACTTCTGGATAAATGAAACACATTAGTCTCCAAAGCTTTAACCCCCCCCCCCCCCCCACCCGCACCACAACAACCTACACCCTGCAGAAAAGAGGAGGAGATTAAAGAATAAATTCAACGCAACATAGAGAGGAGAATTCAATACATAACATTTAATGATACCATTCTCTTGTCTTGAAGCTTAGGAACGTTCTCTATTTGTTTTTCTGTCCGTATTTGTGTTCATTTTAACTTTACATACCTTTTCCTCAGCAACCTTGACTGTCGAAGCTTAATATCTAGAAATTTCTGCAGCCCTGATTCACAGCTTGGCGTCTGTCTTTGCATCTCTTTATTCAGCTTCTCTAGTTGATCTGGAAACACGGCGAACAAAGGAATGATCCTTTCCTGTTAGAAATTGAAAAAAACTAATTTTCATTTCAAATTCATGTATGGCTTTTACTAGCTGCTGTTTTTATGTTTCATAAAGAAAATGTGTTCTTTAATTGCTTCAGGACTATAACCGCATTTAGACAATAATGCTGATATTTGCCTTGGTGTCTGGACATCTTGACCAACGTCTTGACTTCCCTGTGTTTAGGAGTGCATCTCTCAGTCTGCGGTGAAGACCAAGTTCGAGCAGCACACCGTAAGAGCGAAGCAGATCTCTGAAGCTCTGCGGCGCATCATGGACCTGGTACACATCGCTGCCCAGGAGCAGAGGTGAGCGTGCTACTTCCTGTAGAGAATAACCGTGTGCGCTGTCACAGCAGCGGTGGGGTTGCTGTGTATCCCTGACAAACTGAAATTGTTCTGATGTGTTATAAAGTCAATGAAATTAGTTTGTGCCAGAGTGCTTTCCAGAAATATTCTTTACTTTTGAGCTGTTTAACATCTGGCAGTATTAAAATATATTCCAACCACAAACTGCAGCCAGGCTTACTCTGAATTACAAGAATATAATACAAAAATTAATTGTAAAAAAAAAAGGGGGGGGGGAAGCAATGCTTTTTCAAAATGTACTTTTTTATTGACATTTTCTTACAATATTGTCACGTATTTTAAATACACTAAACACCACACCGACCACTCATGTATAATCCTACACACATCCGTACATTATGTAACAGAAAGCCAACTAAAGGGAGACCAAACACAATTATATTGGTGAAGTCTGATAGTCCATAAGCCACCTTCTCGTAAGATGCCAATTTACCCTGCGTTGATAACCACTCCTCATCAGGAGGAGGGCGCTTTTGCTGCCAGTGTCTCAGTAAAATCCGTTTGGCTGTGGTGACGGCCTAAATAATCAATCTCTGTTCATGGGAGGAAATGTGAGAGTCCGGATTCCTGTGGTGAGCAGAGTACAGACAATTTGGGTGAAATATGAAATCTATCCAAGATACTAAAGCTAATCTCAGAAATGTTCTTTCACCAGTGCTAAGGTGCTGGGCAGCTCCATAAAATATGTAGAATTTAGGCACCCTGCTTCTACAGGGCTAACCTCAGGGCAACTAAGAGGGTTACCCAGCCATTTAAATAAAGAACTTCACAATTGGACCGACCAACGGAATTGGTTATGTGGTAGATCCGATCAATCCGATCAAAGCTAAAAAAACATCTTGGTGTTACAATCAAATAAATTAAATATAATAAATATACCAGCTTTACATCACTGTGCCCAGTCAGCATTTCCCTCCAATAAAAATGTTCTTATTCCACAAAGGTGCCAAATGTGATTTAATAAAGTCCCAAATAGTGTTATCCCGTCGTGAGAGACCCTTTGACATCTGTCTTTCACAGAAGACTCGAGCTCTCTGGGTGAACTCCACATTATTATTTTGAACATGTCCCTTTAAATGAATGATTCAGTTAAAAACACGGCGTTAATGTCATGACTAGTCTGTTGATTTTCTATCACTCTACTACTTCTGCTAGTGCAATATTTGAAAATATAGTTTCTACTGAAAACGGGGATTCATCTTATTGGTAACGTAGGAGCTCTATTATTCTGAGGATACATAGAGGGAGGTTCTGCAGTGCAGCATAAAGGCTAATCTTTTTTTATGACTTTTTCACAGAGCTGAAAAAAAACCACCCTGCCTCTATACACACGCACATCCATATAGTAATATTCACTCTCAAATTGCTTTCTGCAGTCTAATGAGTTATTTATCTGTGCCTGTTTGCCTAGACTCTACTGTGTAAACACAAAAGAGGATCGTCAGCAGCGGTTGGAGTTTATAGAGCAACAGCTGGACCTGCTAACCATGGACTGCAAGGCCAAGATCAAAAAGATTACAGAGGAGGTGGAGCGGCAGGTGAGATCCCCATGACATCATGACGTAGAACATCATCACAGACTCAACCTAAAGCGCTTTGTGTGTTCTCACATAGTTCACTAAATTCACAGTAGATTTAGTAGTAAGTGTGCTTCGTTTTTATGCTGTCCATTTAATCTATGAAACTGTGTGACAGAATATAATCTGACAGAACAGCGTGACAGTTGAAAATCCGATACACGAGCAACACGTGTGCACCAAGCGAATCTCATTGAGGCACTACTTCCTGTAATTAGTTGTCTCCTACAAAATAAAAGCAAACTTTACAGCGTACCTCCTTGCTACAGTTTATTTTGTCAGCTCCATTTTTTTTTCTTGAGGGCCGCTTCAGCCGGCACCCCGTGTCATTGGCTCCATATTTCTATGTGCTAGTCACGTAATTAGAATATCATGAAAAGCGTTGTTTTTCTTCCAGTAACTCCATAGAAAAAGTGAAACTTGTATATTATATTCATCCATTACACACAGACTGATATATTTCAAGTGTTTATTTCTTTTAATTTTGATGATTATAACTGACAACTAATGAAAACCCCACATTCAGTATCCCAGAAAATGAGACTATTGTGAAAAGGTCCAATATTGAAGACACCTGGTGTCACACTCTATTCAGCCAATTAACTCAAAACATTGCAAAGGCCTTTAAATGGTCTCTCAGTCTAGTTCTGTAGGCTACTGTGAACAGGCTGGTCAGGGTTTCCCCCACTGTATTAGAAGACGGGCGGGCCGCCTGCTTTACTTCTCGTGCTTACACTAGAATTTCTTCTTATTTGGGCAACTTCAGAGTTAGATAAGATAAGAATTCCTTTATTGTCCCGCAGTGGGGCAATTGGGTGTGACAGTGGCATACATACAGACAGTTACACACAATTATTAGCAATAAAAAAGAAGAAAACAGAACAAATGATTCTAATCTAAAATTAGCACTAAAGAAACACAGATTAGAAGATATAAAGAAAAGACCTGCGTAAATAAATATTGCACTGTGGAAAAATATTTTTTAACAGTGGAAAAGACTCCTACCTTTTTACAAAACACACAATAATACAATATGGAATGTGCATAATAGTGCAGCAGCATCCCGAAGTAGCTAAGGCGTGTGCAAGTTGCCTTAGCATCTGGGGACAGTGTAAACGGTTAATGATTGGAACAGAACCCGTGCAACCATTATCATAATGTAAACAATTACTGAGTCTGTTGTGAGCAGCAGAGATTATAAAGTCTAACAGCAACTGGGAGAATCGATCCGTGGAAGCGCTCCTTAGAGCATCTGGGATGCAGCAGTCTGTCACTGAAAGAGCTCTCCAGCTCTGCAACAGCTCCATTCATGGGGTGGGAGACATTGTCCATCATCGATGTGATTTTTCTTACAATCCTTCTGTCTCCCACCACCTACATTGGGTCCAGGGAGCATCCCAGGACAGAACCGGCCCTCCTAATGAGTTTATCCAGCCGCTTTCTCTTAGCTACAGATAAGCTGCTGCTCCAACAGACCATAGAAGATGGCTCATGCCACCACAGAGTCAAAGAAGGTCTTCAGGAGCGCCCCCTGCAGTCTAAAAGACCTCAGCCTCCTCAGGAGGTGGAGTCTGCTCTGTCCTTTCCTATGAAGAGCATCAGTGTTATGACTCCAGTCAAGTCTATGGTTCAGGTGAACACCCAGGTACTTAAGAGTCCACTATCTCTTAGCATCCAGGCATCAGGTTGTCTCTGCAATGATGTAGACGACTGACCCATGACATTAACATTTCCTACTTACTGTGCTGTGCTTCGTGCTCTTGTCCAGGTAACTAACACTATGGCAGAGGAGATCAGGAAGCTTCATGTGCTAGTGGACGACTTCCACATGGACTTCCACCCGTCACCAGTGGTCCTTAAGGTCTACAAAAATGTGAGTTTGCCCTGGTTCAAACAAAAATGAAGAAATGGCTGATTTCCTTATTGTCATTCAAATGTAATGCAACAAAAAATAGAAAACAAACCTTTCCTGTTTTGGTCTGTGCTCAACAGCCCACCTCGTGGTGAAATTCCACTTATTGCTCCTTTAAATTAAATTTAGGAAGGCAGAAAATGTGCAATTATTGAATGTTTCAATATATTTACTTTATCTGTCCATAAAGCATTCAGGTTTTATTTTTACCCCTTACTGCCTGAAGGAATTAACAATATTGGATCAAATAAGCATTTTTTCCCTGTCGGATTCTAAATTAATAAATTAGGAACAGATTGTTTTAATTTGGCACACCACAGGATCAGCTGTGATGCCCTTGAGCCTGACATATCACGGTCTGTCAGTGAGGAAACTGGAGATCGAACCAGCAAAGCTGTTTGCCACACTTTGGAACTGGAACCAAAAAGGATGTCCTCCAGGGGGTTGGTCCACTCACACCTTCTAGACATAAGCTGTGCACCCTTTAAAGTCTTCAGCAGCTTTGGTTACCCCTGATCTAGAGAGCTGACGCTCAGCTCTGCCCTGACTTGGTCTGCTGTGATTCAAGGAAGCTGCTGTAGGGGAAGGGCTGCTTTGATTCTGAGGAAGGTGTGTTGAGAGAGAGAGAACTGTGAAGAGGGCGAGGCTGTGTTGGGCTTGTTCCACCGGTTGAAGGTCATAGTCAGTTTACCGTCTCCACATGCTGGTCTGTGTGCTGTGGCCTGTGATAGTTTTCACCCCTATACCTCATCTTGTTTTCCTTCAGGTGGTGCTCCACCTTCCCCTGTGGTTGTCCCTTGCCTCCCTGAAGCAACATTTGACTTCTTGCTTTGTTGATTTCGTCTCCACCTTGTCTGTGCTCCTGAAGGCCATCTTTTTCCCGTTGAGGACAGCTTTGCCATCTTGATTTCAAAGAGCCATGTCCTTCAAGTCCTCACCTTGTGGGTTCAGCACTAAATCCCAGGTTTCAGAACAGCAGCCTCTTTCCCTAAATGTTTCCATCATAAACATGCAAAGCTGAGCCAGTTCTGAGCTGCCTCTGGTCACTATTTAAATGTGTGGAGAAAGCGATGTGTCTCCTGTACCAGTCTGTTATATCATACATCAATACTACATCACTTCTTCCACCTGCGAAGCTGTTTTGCCCCCTTGCAAAAGGAATTGATGTGGAGCTGTGACTATCTGGCTTGGAGATCCAGGAGCATATCAGAGGCAGGCGGTCAGATGTATTTTTGTTCCTGGTGTGGAAAGTTGACAAGCTTGCAAAATTTAGGCCAAGCCCAGAGTGAACATGATTGTAGCCACCAGAAACGGTGACGGCCTCAGTTCTCTGGAATCCCTCTGTGACTGGGCCTTCTCACAGGCGGTGGCGTCAATGGCTCTCAAAGGGACGGAAATCACATCACTGAACCACCCTTAGGAGACCATATGGCCTTAGCCTACAGATGACAACACAAGCCCAATTTCAGAGGCACACCAGGGCTAAACCAAAGCTTGTTGAAACATGAATCCCCACCTGTTGGCGAAGGAACAGCAGCTTCCTTAACTTTAGAAGAGGGGAGAGAAAATCTTTATGTGCTACCCTCTTTTTTTCCCCTGCAATTGACAAATACATGAAGTTAAGTAGTATTAGTCATTTTAAAATAGTAGATAGTACACATAATTGCTCAGTTTTAGTCCCACCCTTCTTGTCTGATTTGGTTCAGTCCAGCTCCCCACGTGGAAACGAACCTCCCTTCATCTCAACAGTAGGTGTTAGAACAGTGCTGCCGCTCTCTCCTCGCTGTAAAACAGGCCAAACACAGCAGGAAACGTTGCTCTCCACTGAATTCCACTAGCTCTGTATCTCCCACTCAGCCCTCCTGGAAGGTGAGGGCATACTCCAGGCTTTGCTGATGCCATCATAGCCAGTATGTCCTTTTTGAAAGAATACAATTTATCATCATCATTTCACACAATGAAAAGCAGTTGAGCAGCTCTTGTTTGGCCAACAATACAATAACAACAAAGGTATCACTTAGTATATTGTTTGTTCCATAGGATAAAGAGGATAAAATGAACTACTCTGTACTGTAGAGATACTTGAATGGATGCCTTTTCTTTCTGTTGAAATGGTAAACACCGTGATGGTTTTATTGTTTTAGGAGCTCCATCGTTACATAGAGGAGGGTCTGGGTAAGACCATGTCTGAAAGGTGCTCCAGTTCCATCACCTGTGCCCTGCAGGCCACACAAACGGATATGATAGGTAAAACATCTGGCAACTACCTACTAATGTGTCCTGGTATCCTGGCTGTTGTTTCTGCTCAGACTCGTGTTTGCTTTGTGCCACTTACATATAGCTGCAGGCTACATTGTTAGATCAGTGATATGTATGGTTAGTCCACCAACATGACTTTAGAGCTGGAGAGATTTGATATGCTTTTAGTTCAATAAATCAATTTTCATATGTGGAAGTATTTACTGATATAACCAGAATTATTCACACCCCTGGTAGTTGAAGTAATCTTTTAATTTGAAGATGCTTCTCCTGACTGGAAGCAATACCAACGTTTGGAGTCCTGACCCAATCTGAGATTTGTGGGGGTAGCTAAAGATTAGGGTGATGACGAGGAGGCCTTAAAACAAGCTGGAACTCACCGCCAAGATAAATATAATACAATAAAAACAATGTTTTCAACATTGATACTTCTTTAGTAAAGTTTATCTTTTGAGAGATTTCTGTCTCATCACGTCTTAAAAGCATCTTGTTAGATAAAATAATTTTAAATCTAAATTTGCCAGGGATATGAATAATTTTGGGCTCAACTGTCTACTTTTCCATTTTATATGCCTGAAATTATGCATCTATTTGTCCAGTAAAAGTAAACTCATCTATCTATGCAAATATAGACAGACAAGAGCTCTTCTGGTTAAGGGAGTGCTGTCGTGTTGTAACATTTTGTGATTTCTGAACTTCTAATCTCTTGGAATATAATTTCTGAGTATGTGAGGGTGTTGTAGCTCACCCTTGTAGTGTCTGAACAGACTTCAAGCTACCTCTCACCCATATCTGACCTCCCTCTGCCTCTGTCCATCCCTCCCTGATAAAACGTTGCTGATCAAAGCGCTTTTTTATCATTCATCGCCTTTATCAGCATTGCTTTAGTTTAATGCCTGTCAGATTCTCCAACTACGCTTCCACTCTTCTGCTCCTCCACCTATAATCCACCACAAACAGGGGAGGGTCCTCTCTGTCTGCACCAGTCTTTCACTCACATGAGTAAACCCACCACCTTACAGCTAGCTGAGGCTGCTATCCCAACAGATGATGGCAGAGGAGATCACACTCCACCACAGACTTCCAGGAGAGCTGCAGCATCTCGCTGCACACCATGGAGGACCTAAGCTTCATCCTCACAAGCCCCTTCTGGTTGAAGGCTTTGCTTTTGTATCTCTAGTCCAGTCTGTTGTCCAGATGAACACCAACAAATTTATACTCCTCCACCACCTCCACGTCTTCTCCCATGATGGAAATATTGTTTGATCTTTTGCTTTTTCTCCTGAAATCTTCAAACATCTTCTTTGTTTCACTCCCCTTCAAGAGAAGATGATTGTTTCCACACCATGCCACAAAGTGATCCCCCATCTCTTTGTACTGTAGCTTCTTGTCCATCTGATACAACCCCTGACTGCAGATAGCAGGACTCAATCTTGGGCTGGAAGTCTGAGGTGTACTGAGTGACTCCAAATAACTCCAAATCTCTCTTCTCCTGTTCAGTATTTAATTAAAGCCCTTCTCATATTCCTTCTGATTGTGGCACCTCATCGTGTCCTTTTTAACTATCTAAATCATCAGCCAGTCACTTCATTCTGGATAAGCTCTATTTTGTAAAGTTCTTTCCCTTCTGTTTTTCAAATTGTATGTCTCCTTCCATAGACAAATGGTCAAACATGTTTCAAAAACCTAAACCATCCATCTGTGAACAGAACTTTCTTATTAAAGCCTGTTGTCCTTAATTGTCGCCTCATTACTAGCATCATTCATGTTTCACTTAAAACTGGAACTTTTTCTTTAGTTTTCCAAACTGCCACAGTTTCCACACAGTTCTTAAAAACCTTGGTGCAGACCCCAATAACTTTAACCTCTGTTGAACATCAAACCTTCCCTTCATTTTAAAAATGCTTTCCATGACTTTGCTGGTGTCCCCCAAGGCTCAGTGTTGGTGCTCCTTCTGTTAATCATCTACATGCTTCCTCTCAGCCACATATTCTGGCCATGTAAAAATAACATTATTTTTACTTTTTGGCAAATAATGCTTAGCTCTGCTTCCTTCCCTTTCTGACTGTTTAATGGAGGTTAAATCATGGTTCTCCTTTCTCAAACTAAACAGCAGCAAAACTGAAGTCCTTTTTGGTATAGTCTCCACCCTAACCAGATCCCACGATTTCTCTACTTGCATTGTAACTAATTCATCTTTCCCTCCCCTCAAATGATGACCCTGTGTGTCAGCTTTGACAGTACTATGTCATTGCAATCTCACATCTACGACATCATCAGGTCTGTACTAATCTTCCCAACATCAGTCCATACCTTGTGGTCCTCGTCCATGGTCTTTTCACTTCAGAACTCTGCTTCTTACTTTGAAAGGTCTCTATAACCTGGCCCACCTGTCTCAGGTCGCTACCCCCTTCCCCTCTCAGGTCTTTGTCCACCGCTCACCTCGTTGTGACTCCTGTTCATCTTGCCACCATGGAAAATAGAGCTTTTAGTCACTCTTCTCGTCAGCTTCAACCTGACCTCAAATATATTGACATCATCTTCGTCTAAGCTCATCTGTTTAAGTAGGCTTCCTGCCTGTAACAGTGATCCTAGTTGTCATTGGTTGTTTTATGCTTACTTTTCCATTGTTACCGTATTTTTCGGACTATAAGTCGCTCCGGAAAATAAGTCGCATCAGTCATAAAATGCTTTATAAAGTGGAAAAAAGCATATATAAGTCGCACCGGAGAAAACGCATTTATTCAGAAGTTTATTTCACATAATCCAAGACTGAAAACTGAAATTTAATCTGGTAAGCAAACCTATTCAATTACACAGCTCCATCCACAATTGACTGAATAACCACCCAGACAAGACCTGTGAGCTAGCGCTAGCTGTTATTAGCTTCACCGACAGCCCTTCGAGCTGCACCACCCAACGCTCTGCTGCACTAATCCATACTGAAACAGCGAAACAACATACAAACATGTGTTCAGTCTTTGTCTATAATTTAATGTTTCAATTCATTTATAAGTGGTACAGGAGCAGCATATAGTTTTCACAAGCCTAGAGCGCCCTCTTGCAGCTTTAGACGGTAATGTTTACCATTTGGTTCATGTTGGTCAAATTAATGAAAAAAAAAAGTGCATCTTATAGTCCGTAAAATATGGGTATCTCATGGATTGTTTTGCTGCAAATGTAAGGTGACTTCAACAATTTTTTTTATTATTATGATTATAGAGGGCCTGAAGCCTCTGCTGCCAAACTCTGTTAGAGAGCAGGTCGACAAGATTGTTCCTCGCCAGTTCTTCAGCCTCACATATGACCTGGCCTGTGACAAGCTCTGTAGTGACTTTCAAGAGGACATCAGCTTCCACTTTTCCCTTGGATGGACTATGCTTGTCAACCGCTTCCTTGGGCCCAAGAACACACGACGGGCCCTCATGGGCTACAACGACCAGGTAAAATTCTGTGGAATTTGGCTTTTTGTCCCACTGTGCAATATATCATCTGAATTTCTATATTCTTTTGCTTAAACTAGGACCCTGTCATATAGGTGTGAACGATATAGGCCCACAACTCTACCCCTCTGGTGCATAGCGGTCACTACAGTGGACAGCTGTTTAGAAGTCGTTGTTTCCTACATGCAGTGGTTTCTATGGTGGTATTGCATATCAGTCCTTAGAATGCCCTCAACTGCTCCCCTCCACTGAGGTTAATTCAGTGGCAAGTTGTTGTAACTACAAGTTAATGTCATCAGAGTCCAAGATGGCCATAGTGCTCCGCTTTATTTATGAATGTGAATAGTTTTATTATGATTCATGCGGGAAATATCTCAAATGATATGGACACTACAATGGGAAAGTAGGAGAGGAAAGGAAGAACAAGAAGAAAAAAAACAAAAGGTGAAAGAGGAGATAAAAGGAAGAGAATGATAAAACAATTATTGAAAAAGAACATGTGTACTCCCTTTAATTGAAAATCCGCAGTTCCTATATTGTCCACGAGGGGCGCTGTGCTTTAATTAGCAGATTAAGCTTCAGGTGTGGAAAAATTTAAATCATTTCTTAATTTTTATCTGTTTGATGTATTTTGTCATGCAGGACAGTGTTTTTAAGTTCCAAAAAATGTGAATAAATGTTTTTCAACATTGTACGATCACTGTGATCAGTTCTTATGCATAATGCACTTAAGTAAAAGTATTGTTGAAATTGCGCATACTGTTCTTATAAACGCTGAGGTTATTCATAATATATCGTGTAAAAGTGAAATTAATTTAATATAAAAATCAACAACAAGTCTGCATTTATTAGTTCTATTTAATCTTGCAATGAGTTTACTCGTGTGGCCCTCTTGAGATCAGATTAAGCTGAATGCGGCCCCTCAACCAAAATGAGTTTGACACCCCTGGTCTAGCTGTTGCATTTCAGTAAACCTGGTTGAGAATGTGTATACCAGACAAAAATGACTTGAAAGCAGGATTAATGATCAGGCCCCGCATTCACAAAGATTCTGAGAGTCCTCTCAGAGAGCTCCTATCTTTGCCTAAAAATTCCTACCTAGGAGTTTTAGCTCAAGATTGATTTAGATATTTATCGGTATTATTGCTAAAAAAGGACGTGTCTTATCCATTAATTATGTAGCCAAAAATGCAGATCTCTGCGATTTGGAAATTGTGTTGTTGTTTTTTAAATTGCAATTATATTGCAAATGCGATTGATTGTCCGGCCCTAGTTCTAACCTCTGTCTAACCTCTGGAATATTACTTTACTTTTTAGGTGAATAATTTGCTGTAGTTGACATGTTTTGCTTACATTAAGAAACTACAGGTCCTGCTACTTGGACTCACCTGATTTAAAAAGAAAACAAACAGCCAAACACCATCCCCATATTGCATTAAACCGGGCTCTGGGCTTTTTTCCTTTTTTGCTGGCAGGTTCCTCGGCCCATGGCCTTAACACCAGTCAGCACCAGCATGCCTCCATTTCCACAAAGCTCTATGACTCAGGAAGAGCTGATGGTCACCATGGTGACGGGTCTTGCATCCCTTACGTCGCGCACATCCATGGGTGTCCTTGTGGTTGGTGGCGTGGTGAGTCTGAACACACATTATACTATAGATGAGAAGTTGAATGTCAGTTTGACTTTTAGAAGTTTTCCAAATTTTTATAATCTAAAACAAATCTATGATTACATGCTCTCTCTCTAGTTAATTTCCTAAAATATTATATTTATATATTTATTTATTTTAATTAATTTTTTATGTCCACCAAAAGTGTTGTAGGGCTAAACGTTGTTTCCCAAATTGACTTGTTCCCATCCTCCACTGTAGATGGTATTTTCAGCTTTGCCACACAAGTGTTGCTTTTTAATCCAAGTAGTGGTAGTGACAGTGGCTCACTGCAATTATGTGTCTAGACAAGGGGAGGATGACTTGCTGAAGTTGAAACTGATCACCAGAACAGTGATTTCAGTGATTTGGAATACGGTCTGGCTGTTGATGCCTGACAGGCTGGCTTTTAAATGGTCAGCGAGACTGAATTTTAGTTTTCTGATGTAAAAAAAAAAAGAGAATCATATACAATTAGTATATGAATTCACTAACATATCACATCAGTATGTTTAGTATAGCACAAGATAGATGAATGTCTCTAAAGCCCAGCAGTGGTTCAAAACGGTAACAAACTGGTTCAAAATAAGAACCGGTTTTGTCCTGCAGTTTTTATGTTCAGACTAAAGTTTTTTTTCTCTCCAGTCGGATGCAGAGAAAACACAAATTTCATAAAAGTTCGAAAGATATGCAGTTGCAGATATGCAGATATACGATTACTTAGTTTAACTACATCCTGGCCTAATGACTCGTGTAGCTTTTGCTCTTAGCCAACAAACGGGCCGAGGCTGGAAGCTTGACTAAGTTAATTGAAGCAGTAATATTGTTCTCAATCATCTTCAGTTTGTTCAGATGTCAAAGCTAGTGGATCACCTGAAGCTTTGTAAATGTGTGCAGATTTGGAAGGCAGTGGGATGGCGCCTGATTGCGTTATCACTGGGTCTCTATGGGCTTCTCTACGTCTATGAGCGGCTCACGTGGACCACCAAAGCCAAAGAGAGAGCCTTCAAGCGGCAGTTTGTGGAGTACGCCTGTGAGAAGCTGCAGCTAATAGTCAGCTACACTGGATCCAACTGCAGCCACCAGGTCCAGCAGTGAGTTTCAGCAGTAAACATTGGTCAGAAATATCCACTTCCTAGCCACAGCGGTCCTACTTAAACATCTGTCCACATGTTTTTGCTCCTGTTGACAGAGAGTTGAGCAGTGTGTTTGCACAGCTGTGCCAGCAGGTGGACGTCACCCGTCAGAACCTTGAGGATGAGGTCAATGAAATGAACAGGAAGATCGAGCTCTTGGACATTCTGCAGGGCAAGGCTAAACTGCTGCGGTAAGATCTGCAGCACCGTCGCTGCACCACCTCCCAACATGCAACGCAGTCGTTTCAAACTAGAACTGGGACGGTATGTGTGTTGGACTCCCAGTGCTAAGCTACGCCATTCTGACGTGAAAGGAAAATACGCAGTAATTCACAGCCTCCAACAGAACGTCTTTAGAAGGGGTATTAGCTGACTTTAAGAGTTGCAAAGGATCTACAGTAGCAGAAATGATGCTGTCGGAGGAAATGTTTAGCAAAGTTTGCACACTTTTTCATGTTTGTGAAAACCAAAACCAGCTTTGAAAACTGCACTTTAGTATTTACTTAGTAATCCGTCAGACGGTGACTGTGATGCATCAGTGTGGATCTGAAATCAGTGTTTTTGCTCGTTAGGAACAAGGCGGGCTGGTTGGACAGCGAACTCAACATGTTCACCCAGCAGTACCTCCAGCAGAGCAAGTGACCCAGCTGGAGCTTCTAGGGACACATGCGACGTGGCTAATTTGGGATTTAATCGCAACGTTCGGCTCTGAAGAGGAGGCTAACTCAAGTTAACAGCTCTGTAGTATTTGTAATGTGTTTGTGTGGAGATGAAGTGTGTAGGATGCATGTCATGCGACCCCGGTTTGAGCGATAGAAGTAAATCTTCCTCTCTGGTGATCTCTGTATGTGCATTCTGTCCAGGTTCAGTCCATCTAAGGAATTTCACTGTTTTGTTTGTAGACGGAGTCGTGTGTTGTAGGAAAACATGATGCATAATTTATTCCTGGCTACTCACTGTTAGCATTTTGTCATGTTCTCAACCAATAGGTGAATGGCTGGGATGCACATCTGCTTTGCTCTTATTTCAACTCAAACCAGATTATCTGATTCAACCACACATGTTTCAACTAGAGCTACACAATATATATCGCCAATATATCATGGTTGCATTATCCGTGTGTGTGATATTCATATGAATAGGACTGTTTAGGTTGTTGGCTAATGTGTTCCAAGTGTTATGAACTCACATTGTACATGCTAATATTTAGCCAGCCGGTCCCACGGCAGCAGATGTTCACACTGGACACGTGATATTTTCCAGAACGCTGAAACTCAGAGAGGGAGAGAGACGGGAAAGAAAAATAGTGACGTTGCAACGGATATCCTAGTTGCAATATTTATCAATATTATTGCCATGACGATCTTTTCTAATATCGTGCAGCTCTAGTTTCAAAGCACTTTACAAATCTGATTTATGTTCAGAGGAATGCGTTCAACCCCATCAAATCATACATCAGTCACATCAGTTCCAATATGATCCTAAGTATAAAACAATGCAGTGAAGTTAATTTATTTAAATTGCTAAAAAAGTTGTTGCTTTTTATCTAAGGAAACCTGTGATGCATGTACAGTAAATTAACTCAATTATGCCAAATTCAAATCTGTATCTTAATTTATTGCTGACCAACAAACTGGTTTGAGATGTATGTTTGTTTTTTGTTGTGGGATTTTCTTGTATAAATGTAAAATCCTTTATTTTGTCACTGTTTTCCCCTTTTCAGCAAATGGAAGAAAGGCAATATTTCCGTCATGGTGATCATACTGTTCTTGTGCTGACACATAATTATTTCTCTTGCTCATTATTCTTGCACTTAGGCTAACTTAAATGATTAATTTTGGCTAATGGACTTAAAAAAGGAGACATTTTGCCTGGTTTCATGATAGTGACAGAAGTGGATGAAAACGCCTGGTTTCAGCCGTACATCCAACACTGGGTTCTACGGTCCGTCGTGGCAGATCTATTAACCTTTCCATTGGCACATCTGCGCTTCTTGTGGGGATGAGGTCATACGGTGGTGTCCTCTGCATACATCTGACGACATGAGCTGGACAAACTGCAGGAAAATCATTTGCCTACAAACCAAAAAAGCAAGGAGCCAGTGATGTGCACCATCATGTCACTGCTCCAGCTGAAAAAAAAAAGAATTTAGCATTAAGAACCAGACTAAGCAGATTGGATGGCTGGTACCAAAGTCTTTCTTTATATTTGGGAAGATGGGTCCTATAACACTAATTTTAGCCCCTTTCAGATTATCTATTCGTTCCAGGATTTGCATGTGTTCCTTACGCCTTCTAGTCTACTAGACTTCCCTGCCACAGCATGGGGAGTTGATATTGAACCACTGATACGACACCACCTTCACTTTGGGAGGTAACAAACCCGTAAACACAATGAACCATGGGGTGATGTAGAGAAATGAACCACGCAGCAGAGGTCCAGACACAGCAGAGTCAGCGCCGGTGTCCGTCTGATCTGAGAAATGCATTGGTGAGAGAACGCCTTAAGGATGGTGTGCTTGTATTTAAAGGACTTTTCGTGTATTTGGACAGGATATGTGGACTTGTAGAGAGTTCCAGGGTTCCCTGGCAGAGCACACACGTCTTCACCTTACTGCTCATTAGAACGCAGTCATGATTATGTGGAAGGTGGGCTGCTGCTGCTGCTGCATGGCACAGGCTGAGCCAAGTGTGTGTGGAGCGATGCTGTGTGGAGTTCAAAATGACTTGTGAATCATCTGTAAAGAGTTTTTCTTGTAATATCAAAAGAAACGTTTTTAAAATCTTACTGAAAGGACAAACATGACATGATGGGGGGGTTGCAGTTGCTGGTTTTTATTGGAGAACTAGGATCTGAAAGGAGCTACGGTACTTGATGTTTTACTTTGATTTATGTGGTGGAGTTTAACTCAAAAGGCCTGGTGTGCAACAAAAAGTATTATTTCTTCAGAAACCCATGTTTCCAAAACTTCATACTGCTGGTAGAAGACTGCTGAATCAAGCATTTTATTGAAAGCGTCTGTTCAGTTTAGTTGAGATACTGCACACCACAACCTGGCCAACTATAAGATGTCTGCCCACCCACCAATCAGCGGTGCGCTCCGATCAGCATGTGGCGCTCACAGAGCGGGCTGTGGGGCACCGTCTCACCAGAGCTGCTAAATGGAGTTATAAAATAACTTGGTTTATTATTATTTACTGCGCAGCATAGATTTGGTGTACGTGTTGAATCCAGATGCCGTGGCGACTGCGCCGGCGCGTGTTTTAGAGGGAACACTGGTGCTGCTGTGTCTCCATCCAGCAGTTAAATCTTTCCGTCCCGCTAAAACATGAAGACAGTCAAGACGTTTATTGAGGGGAGCTGCAGGGGCCGCAGCTGATCCTAAAACACTGACCCTTTTTAACTTTAAATCCTTTAATTTAAACAGTTTTTCTTTGTGCTGCACAATGGAAGGCTGGAGACGGCCCTAGCAACGGTTGCTACGCTGATGGCATTCCTTGGAGGAACTTCTGATCACATAACCATCCTTTGATGCTTATGACATCACAGCAGCTCCTCTGATGCTTATGACATCACAGCAGCTTCTCTGCCTTAGTAGACCCTGTAACGCAGATTTTCTTTCCTTCTGATACTTTCCTAGTGAGAGACAGACGTGTTTCGGTGAGAGAAAACCAGTTAGCGATAGTTTGCAATCGATAGAAAATTCAAGAGTTTGCTTTAAGAACCAGCGCAAACAGAGAAGCCATGAACGCCTCCACCAGTTCAAGGGCTCGAAGAGTCCCAGTTATTACTGGGAATATGATCACACCACCGATCCAAGATTTCTTTTTGTCCATCTCCTTGGAGCAGAGCATGGATTTGACCTCAGGAAAACCTGATAGTGACACCAAGTCCAAAGTAAAGAAGCTGCTGCTGAAGCTAGAGGAGAAATGTACCACCTTCGTTCTGCACAACATCTACGAAGGACGCCTCAGACCTTTGGACGTGGAAACCGTTGTGGGCGACTCAGTGCTAAGATCATTTGCAGACCTCCTTTGGATTGATGGAACGACTCCCCCCAAGAACTTTGACAAGTTTAACAAGTCATTTGTTGAACATGTCAAAGGAAAAGTGAGATCTTCCCTCTGCTGCATGAATGATCCAGCAGCTTCCTTCGTCCTGCAAATCTCTGAGAATGACACGGTGGATTCAATGGTTCCACTTGCAGTGAGATTGATAAAGGAGCTGTTAGAAATGAAGAATACAAAACGTCAGCAGAGGCTGCTGCGAAAAGCTGCAAAAGGCCAGCAAAATGCCCTCAAGGAGCAGCAGACAGGAGAGCTTCAGGACATTGATTCCCAGACTGGGGAGAAAGACATCCGCAATCCACAGAAGAAAAAGCGGCCTCAGAGCTCTAGGAAGTCCTGCCGTAGGTACCGCCATGGACGGTACGAGGTGCTACCGGTCATCCCAGAGGAACCAGAACTCGAAGAGGCAGCAGCAGAGATGAATGAGGAAAAGGGGTCAGAGTTAAATATGGTGGATGAATTTATCTCTGAGGAGCTTTCAAAGATGAACGAGGAAAAGGAGTCAGAGTTAAACATGGTGGATGAATTAATCTCTGAGGAGCTTTCAAAGAGGAAGGAGGAAAAGGAGTCAGAGTTAAAGATGGTGGACAGATGCATCTCTGAGGAACTTTCAGAGATTAACAAGGAAAAGGAGTTGAAGATGGTGAACAGATGCCTCTCTGAATATGGAGGCTTGAAGGATAGAGCTGCTACAGCAAAGCAGCATAACAGACAAATTGGTTTCAGGGTCCAAACGATCCGCCAAAAATACAGTAGGCGACGATACAACAGAGTTGTACCAGAGGAGTTACTGGCCGTTAAAGAGGAATCCAGACAGCAGGAGACGGATGTTACAGAGGTTCAAAAATCTGTGTCTATGGGACAGATTTATCAAGTAATGAGTAGAAAGCAAAGTGAAGCACCAGAACCTACCACACAGGTTGTTGAGCCGCTGCCCATGGGTTTAGGCTCAGAGAAGGAGGAGCAGAAGTCATTCATCAGCCTGCTGGTTAATGCACTGATTATACAGGCTGTTACTAAATCAAAGATGAGGTGCAAATACACAAAGTTTCAAGAAATCACCAAGAGGCTGTCTGAGAAACTCTGTGCTGAGGTGGAGGGAAAAGATTTTAAGAAGATCCAAAGTAGCCTGAATAAGCTCAGTGCTGACATCTTGAGAGCCTCCTGTAAAAAGACTGGCTGCTCACATACAAACCTTCTTTTAATACTGGGCCAAAAGGACTCAAATGTAGAGGAGGCTGTACTTGCTGTTTGCAAAGAGAAAATCCTTCGCAAACCCATCCTGAAAAGGTTCTTCTCCTCTGTCGGCAAAGCCCTCTGCAAGCCCTTTAAAAAGGTCTGAGGGCCACCTGCAGGGATTGAGTTAAAACACTACACAGCAAATTTGGAAGTGTTAATTCAACTCCTAGGGAGTTGAATTAACACTTCCAAAGTGTCTATACAGGTAAAAGCCAGTAAATTAGAATATTTTAAAAAACTTGATTTATTTCAGTAATTGCATTCAAAAGGTGTAACTTGTACATTATATTTATTCATTGCACACAGACTGATGCATTCAAATGTTTATTTCATTTAATTGTGATGATTTGAAGTGGCAACAAATGAAAATCCAAAATTCCGTGTCACAAAATTAGAATATTGTGTAAGGGTTAAATTTTGAAGACACCTGGTGCCACAAACTAATCAGCTGATTAACTCAAAACACCTGCAAAGGGCTTTAAATGGTCTCTCAGTCCAGTTCTGAAGCCTACACAAACATGGGGAAGACTTCAGATTTGACAGCTGTCCAAAAGGCGACCATCGACACATTGCACAAGGAGGGAAAGACACAAAAGGTTATTGCTGAAGAGGCTGGCTGTTCTCAGAGCTCTGTGTCCAAACACATTAATAGAGAGGCAAAGGGAAGGAAAAACTGTGGTCAGAAAAAGTGTACAAGCGATAGGGATCACCGCGCCCTAGTCAAGATTGTGAAAAAAACCCCATTCAAAAATGTGGGGGAGATTCACAAGGAGTGGACAGCTGCTGGAGTCAGTGCTTCAAGATCCACCACCAAGAGACGCTTGAAAGACATGGGTTTCAACTGCCGCATACCTCGTGTCAAGCCACTGTTGACCAAGAAACAGCGCGAAAAGCGTCTCACCTGGGCTAAGGAAAAAAAGAGCTGGACTGCTGCTGAGTGGTCCAAAGTCATATTTTCTGACAAAAGCAAATTTTGCATTTCCTTTGGAAATCGAGGTCCCAGAGTCTGGAGGAAGACAGGAGAGGCACAGGATCCATGTTGCCTGAAGTCTAGTGTAAAGTTTCCACCATCAGTGATGGTTTGGGGTGCCATGTCATCTGCTGGTGTCGGTCCACTCTGTTTCCTGAGATCCAGGGTCAACGCAGCCGTCTACCAGCAAGTTTTAGAGCACTTCATGCTTCCTGCTGCTGACCTGCTCTATGGAGATGGAGATTTCAGGTTCCAACAGGACTTGGCGCCTGCACACAGCGCAAAATCTACCCGTGCCTGGTTTACGGACCATGGTATTTCTGTTCTAAATTGGCCAGCCAACTCCCCTGACCTTAGCCCCATAGAAAATCTGTGGGGTATTGTGAAAAGGAAGATGCAGAATGCCAGACCCAACAACGCAGAAGAGTTGAAGGCCACTATCAGAGCAACCTGGGCTCTCATAACACCTGAGCAGTGCCAGAAACTCATCGACTCCATGCCACGCCGCATTAATGCAGTAATTGAGGCAAAAGGAGCTCCAACCAAGTATTGAGTATTGTACATGCTCATATTTTTCATTTTCATACATTTCAGTTGGCCAACATTTCTAAAAAATCCCTTTTTTGTATTAGCCTTAAGTAATATTCTAATTTTGTGACACACGGAATTTTGGATTTTCATTTGTTGCCACTTCAAATCATCAAAATTAAATGAAATAAACATTTGAATGCATCAGTCTGTGTGCAATGAATAAATATAATGTACAAGTTACACCTTTTGAATGCAATTACTGAAATAAATCAAGTTTTTCAAAATATTCTAATTTACTGGCTTTTACCTGTATTGGTCCACTCTAGATTGAGTTAAATTAACACCTTTGAAAGTGTTGAACAGTTAACACTGTAATGGAGTTAAAACAACACTCTTAATAGTTGATATTTAACACACATCAGTGTTGAATTTACTAATGTTGTGTTGATTTAACACTAAATAAGGTTCAAAATATATTAACTCAATGGAAAGTGTTAAACATAACCCAACATAGAAATCAGATTTTTTTTTTAAATACGACTGGTAGTCAATCCCCAAATTTATATGCCAATTGAATTTACAAACAAAACCACACAAGTTGCAGTTTGAATGCACTTGTATTTCAGACAAGCATACCACATAAAACAGCACTGGATTTGCTACAATAAATGTCACACAATATGACAATGTGGCACAATGTATGTTTTTTCTCACATCTCGTTAGAAAACTGCTTGTCATAGGGTCTGTAATAAACCAAGTCCTTAACTGGAAAAACAGAAAATGAATCTGCTCTCTCGTTGATACAGTATGCGTTGAAATGATCATCAAAAAAAAGAGTGTCCACTCTGCATGTCAAAATGAAAGCTTTCTCATCATGTACAATGATGTTGGTGACCTTTCTGAAAATAGGAATTTCTGTTTTTGTTCCAGTACAAACAAACATACCAATCTGATATTCAGTTCCATATATCTTCACCCAATTAGTAGTTGACACTTCAGAGTATGTGCTTACATTAAAAGCAGAACTTAAAACCTCTCCCCCATCAAAGCTGTTAACTATTTCTTTCTTCACTGGACCAAACTCAAATCTTTGAAAATCAAAATTCTCCCAGTGGTAAGCAAGCTGTCTCTGGTGTTGCTTAACCAATGATTTTGTGATATTTTTGAAAATTTTCACTGATCTTTTAAAAAAAATTATGTTTTGCCTCAAATCTCATGCACCATACATGAAGGAGTGGACCTATTTTTCTAATACAACGTGGATAATGTAGCATAAAATGATGCTTTGGAATCAGTCTTTTCTGTGAAAACAAAGATCTAAATAAGCTTGTGGTGGTCCTTAATCAAGTGCTTCAAATGGTAAGTCATTCCATTAGTTACAATGGGTGAAAACACTATATTTACAATCTGAATCAAAAGGAGCAGCAGATTCCAATAACAGTTGTTTCTTTCCAATACATCACCAAAAATAAAAGGAGTGTTTCTCACAAGACACCAAGACTGGATTGCATTTAGTCCAAGATCCTTGCTAGCTGCATCCATTTACAACCCACTTGGCCTATTTTTTCTCTCAATATAACCGTAGTTGAAACTTTGAATCCTCTGTGACAATGTTTCCAAAGAAAGATACTTCTGGTTGACAAGGTACTCAAAGACAAGTTTGAGTTCGTACTGTACAACACCTTCAAGTAAATCATGCATTATGTCCACTGCGTAGTTGTCAGAGGTGTGGAAAAAATGCAATGTATTGAGTAAGCATCTTTTTGACACCAAATGTTGAAACCAACATCGGATTTTCCAGTAGAGCTGCACAATTTTCTGCATGGATTTCTTTTGTACGAAAAATCATACCAGGGTCATCTTCAGAAAACACAGACTGAGACTCATCTCTGCTTGTTAAACAAAATCTACAGAAATATGTAGCATTGAAGGATTCAACAAAACCGAACAGTCCATGTAAACCTAGGTTGTCACCTGTTACTTGTACAACAGAACCAAGCAATGGTGAGTCTGCAAAAGGAACCTCAATGCCTTGAGTTTCAAGAATAATGAGGTCATCAACAAGAGGCTTTAGAATGGCATCAAATCCACAGGTCTTCAGATCTTGTGAGTGAAAAAGAACCACAACATGTATATTCATCAACACAGAATTATATTTTGGGGGAAGGTTTCTCAAAATAAAGTAAATACAACCAAGTTTGTGAATCCCTTTTTTTGAACCTAAGGGGTTTGCTGTCTCAAACTCATCAAAATAGAGTTGAACTTGCAGAGCATGTTTTTTTTCTGGGAAAACAAAATGTTACTTTTGTAGTATGAACCATCACATATGTCTTTATAAATGCCTTCTTCTTGAAGATTGGCTTTCAAAAAACTTTCACAAAATTCAGCATTCTTAAACATAGACTTAAGAGTTCCTAGTATGGGCGTGTAAACAAATGTATCTGTCACAGGGACCTGACTGTACAGTCCTGGGGTCCGTTCTTCGTACGTCGCTAACTCAGTTAGCTGGATTTGACTGTTGACGATTTGGCATGATCTTGGATCGTTTGGTTCTTCGAAACTCTTCTTGGACTTGCTGCCATAGCAACATGTGCGCCAGCTTAAGCCTGCTCGCGAGCAGGCTTATTTCATGTAAACAGGATTAGATCACAGCTTTATAAATGGAGGAGATAGGGATATCCAGCCAGTGCACTTGGACCACCTAGTGGCAGAGGACGGACCAGAATTGTGGAACACCAGTTTTAATGTTTAATAAAAGACGAAACAAATAATGCTTAGTTCCTGTCGTTTTATTTTAAAAAAAAATTATAAAGACAAGCCAGCAAGTAATCTTTTGCCTGCAATAAGAGATAGTTATGTACAGTCAGCAATACTACTGTGAAATGGTGTATTAGAACTTACTCTGAAGGTCCTTTTGAAGCAACTCGATCTCTAGTGCAATTTTTCAAGTTGTGGAGTTCAATTTCTCCTCTTAATTTGTGTTTTTTCAGGTCAAAATACTAAATTTTTTGTTGAAGATGCCGTTTATATAGGGAACGGATGGCACCCTGTGCCATTTTGTGAAAGAAAAAGAAAGGGTGAAACATGCCTCATGCAACATAATTAAAAAGAACCTTTTTTTTTTCAGCCTTTTTCTTGGTGGCTGTTATAAACAGACAAACACATCATTTAACAGTGGCTTTTAAAAAGAGGAAAAAGTGTCTTTTTAAAATATAGTATAATAATTAAAGGCTACCATTTTGTAGAATATTTTTTCCCCATGTTCTAGTGGGTACCATGGAGGCTCTGACATAAAATAACAAAGTAAATATGAAATTATTAAAATGCAAAAATACATACTGTAGAAAATGATAGAAACATCTACCATGGACAGTATTTATGCATGTAATTTGTCTGCTGCTTTTTGCCACCCCTCCTGGCTTTAGCAGACTTTGAGGTGTTACCTGTCGTTTTAATTAATGACTCAAATTCGGCATAACCTTCCATTAAAAGCTCTTGTTCTGCTTGGGAGAAAAACTGTGGGCGTTCTTTGGCCATGCTGAACAGCCAATAGCAGCGTTGCTGATCATTGTTTCTAGTATCGATACATTTCCCCTTTTAAACAAACGCATGAACGCGCAGTTGTCTCAGATAACTCAATCCAGCCATACTAATCCTAAACAACAGGTGTGTTCGAAGAACCCAATTAGCCGGATCATGATTAGCCGGATGAAATCATCTTGGATGTGTAATTTGATCTTGGATGCTTTAAGCAACGTACGAAGAACGGACCCCTGTTGTTTGATCTCTGCGAACATCAAACCGTACCCCAAGAACATACTCGACAGGTTCAACAATTTCCCATTTTTCCTCAAAGAACTTCTGTCGTTTGACTCTAGTGTTCAAGGTTGAAAAGGGATTTTTTAGTTGATCCAAACATGTTTCCAGTTTCTTTTCCAAGTCTGTGCATTGAATTTCTGAAGTACAACCAAGAACTGCCTCTCTTACTTCCCTATGAATGTCATTAACAAGTTCCTCCATGGACCCCACCATCGCTTGGACTGTGCTCTCTGCAACACCAGATGCTTGCAATTGTGCAACAACAGAGGCACACATGTTTAATGTATGATTACTGTCAGCAGTGGGCTGAGTAGTTACTGGAGGGTCTATACTGACTGCGTGAGAAGTTGAGGGCTCAGCAACATCATTCTGAGTGTCCACATTGTCAGAAATATTAGTTAAAGCATCATCTCTATGGAAATGAACAAGATGCTTTTTAAAACCTGTATAAGTGCAAAACGATAAACAACATCCCGACTGTCCACATTTTAAACGTAAAGTCTTTCCGGGGTATAGACAATGGTGGACTCTTAAATGCTGACAAAGCAATGCAGAACTTTTGTGGTGTGTGTTGCAGATAACAAAGAAACATGTTTGCATCCAAAGATATTTATCACCTCAAGCGTCGTGCAAAAATCTGGCTCTTAGCTCCCTGACTCTGGGACTTTCCTTGGCACTTCCCACATCAATGTTGAAAACTGTGGTTTGGATGAACGTATAGTACAGAGGTCACGGATTAGCGGACCAGGGTCCGGATCCGGACCCACCTGCTGGTTAATCCGGACCCAACCTGATTTAAAACATTTATATATTACTGCATGTTGTCCGACGGCTGTGTCTAACTCAGGGGTTAAAGTTCTTCGTCGCTGCGACGGATTTCCGTCATTTGGAAATTGAGCGCAAAAAGTCCCGTCTGGACTTTTTATTCAAGGTTTTAAACTGAAGCTGCTCTCAACCAATTAAACCTGGCAGAGCCGGGACATTAGCCAATCAGAAAGAGAGTAGGGCGGGTCTTTGCAAAGCGGACATTGCCAGTCTGAGGTTTATCTGTGTTCATCATTTTAACTTTTGGGAGAGCATTTTAAACTGGCTACAGATGGCATGAATGAAAGTAGTGGTGGTCAAAGGTTTTCTTTGGATTTATGCAAACCAGCAGGTCATACAGTTCAGTAGATAGAACAGCTGACAACAACTTCCCTCGGTAAGCGTGTCAATCTGCTCCTGCATGAATTATTTCCACCTGTGGCCATGTCGTCTGTCAGCGTTTATTCCCTCGCTGATAAACGTGGCGACCAACCAGGCATCTCCTCGTGATTCGCTATTATGTTTTATTTAAAACACAAAGAAGAGTAACACGCTAGCTCAGGCTAATTTAGCATGACCCTTGAAGAAGAAAAGTCGGCATTTGGCTGAGTTTGATGGGGAAAAAGTAAAAAAAAAAAACCTGCACTGTTCTGAAGCAAAGAAGGCAGAGCTGCATCGGCTGTCGGTATGCAGCAGTGATCACCTGATGAGCAGCTGCGCTCCAGGACACTAAATAAAATGACAAGGATTTTGATGCTTACAGATTGTTAAGAAAACTACATCAAAAAGATAAAATAAATAAACTGCAGCTACAACATGGACTGGAGAACGGGTTCTAGCTGGGTGAGGCCAGAGAAAGGCGATTCTCAGAGAGTTTTTTATGAAGTTAAAGTGGAGCGCGGACACAGGGTTCATCCTGGACAGGTCTCCAGTCACTGGGCTAAAATATAACCATTTTATTAAACTTCAAAAAAGTTAAATCATGCCTTTTTATAAACTGTAATGATTAATTGGTGGACAATAACGGGCAAAGCAGAGACTGATTACTGTCGTGCAATCTGTGTCAAATTAAAATGTATTATGTCATCATAGTGTTGGTGATGTGTCCTGCATTTCCAAGGCTGTGTTTGGCCTTGTATGATCATAAAATTGGTTTATATTGAAGGTGACAGGGAGCACCTTGATATGTGTTTTATGGCTCATTAAGCCATAAAAAAGAAATTAAAAAAGTTCAGGTGTTTTATAAAAGATGTGAAAGTCAAGAAATTGTCTATATACCAAACTGTGAAAGATTGTGGTTCTCTATTTCAAAAAGCACTTTGGATTTTAAAATAGAAAAACATTCTATTTTTATGTTATTTTTTTGTGGATGCATAAACATTTTATTTCAGTGTTAAATACTGTTTGAAGTAACGGATTGTAATTACAAATGTGTCCGGACCTTTACTGGTTGTTGATGTTCTTTATTCGGACCCCGCTGATTTTTAATTAGTGACCCCTGTGGTAGAGGGACTGAGCTGCAGAGTTGCGCTGAACAGTTTTTATTCTCCAGGCTAAGTAGCCAGATCCACTCTGTTGGTCATAGAAGTGTTCCTATCAAAGTAAAAATATTAAATTGTTAAGTTAATTCATAACATATTACCAATGCATAAATTAACATACAAGTGTTTCATGTAAAAACTTATAACTTACTCATATATCCATTGTCTGAGTATGGATCTCTGAGGCTGGGAAATAGAGAGATAATGCCTAAAGCATATGTTGTTCGCACAGAGACTGGTGGGATTGTTCTGAAAGATAAACATTACATCACTTTAACAAATCTATCAAGAGTTTAAAGTAGACAAATTACATCTGTAATTTGCTTCAGTGAGTTTTAAACTTTTGATATTTCCATCATAGGACCTATTAAAGGGGAAGTCCGGTCAACAAGGAAAAATCAGGGTATCATTGAAACTGCTTTGGTGATATGCAATGTCTTCAAATGAATATGCTCTTTTAAAACATTTCAAAGTATAAAGTCTTACCCATGAATTTCAACCATATTGGCCACAAGAAGGTTTACCAATCGTCTTCTTGTGCTATCCGTCAATATCCGTCAAAGATCTTAGTTTATCATATTCATCCAAAATAACCTGTCCACCTGGTTTAGCCTGGAGAACATCTCTCACCATCTACAATATTTAGCATCACATCAGAGATGCATCAATCTTCATCATCCAATTCAACAAACAACCCACAGTTTAACTGCACCATATTGTTATATCCATTGTTACATAAGCTGCACACCTGTTTAGCTGCTTCCCACTCAGCATGGGTTCTCGTCCCCCCATTTGTGTGAACAATCACTGTTGCATCAGATGAATCAGAGGATGCTAGCAAGGAGTCTACAGAAACTGACTCCAATGAAGTAGATGATAGATCAGGTTCAAGCACAACTGGAAACAGTTGAAAAGATATACACAATGGGAAAAAATTAGTTCTGAATACTTATTTATGATTTACTCCATCCCCAACAAGGCTGAGCCTCACCTGTTGACTTCTCAGTTGTCACAATAACAGTAAGGTTCCCTGCTTGCAAAAGATCCTCAAACACATCTGCATCAACTTCTGTCCCCAGGGCTCTCAACTCTCACGCATTGACCGTGTGACACATGCATTTCACTAACTTCACACGCTCACACGCAACACATGGCATTTCACACGCAAACATGGCATCTCTCACGCATAAAAATCACAAAGCCCATCTGGGCTGCGGACGACAAAACTCCGCCTTCTGCTGAGCTGTTTTGCTTCTTTCACAACTTGTGGCCATCAGTAATTCCTGCTGCAGTTCGTGTTAACAGAGCGATCAGAGTTATGAATAATTTTAGTCTTAACGGTGAAAGTAAGCCGGTAAGGTCCTGTACCACGTGCGCAGGAGGGGAGAGGAGGGGGTGGAGTTGCTGCATGGCTGCACGCAGGATCATAAAACAGTTCTGCTATCCAGATGCAGTTTAAAACGCCACTTAGTCTGTTTATAAGTTTCGTTTTTGTTAATTCTGCATTTTTTAATTACATGCACCGTATTTCTGTGCCTCAGCGCTTGCTC
Source organism: Fundulus diaphanus (assembly GCA_037039145.1). Taxonomy (NCBI): domain Eukaryota; kingdom Metazoa; phylum Chordata; class Actinopteri; order Cyprinodontiformes; family Fundulidae; genus Fundulus; species Fundulus diaphanus. The sequence goes on along the minus strand of CM073129.1, from coordinate 6,060,800 downwards.
CTCTCCCCCCTCCTTTCCCTCGGAGCAGGTGCTTTAATCACCGTTCACCATTCAAAACGTGAATCACTACGTTTAATGTCCTCACATCGGTAGCAACGTGTGCCAGTTAAAGTCAATAGGAGTGTTAGTGTTGCATGCTCTTTTGTTTTTAACAACATAGAATCAGTGGCGCTTCGGTGGGCTGCTGTCTCACGCTTTAATTCAGGTGCGCACTTTTAAGGGTCATTTTTAAAAAACTTGTAACAGGGGCTTCATCTCAGATCTGTCAGTACCCCCGTTCCCTTTATAGAAGCCCTTTACAGTAATTAGTTATGCATTTTCCCCACATTTTATCCCTCACACGCAGCGCACCAACGGGGGTAAAATCTGCTAACCTCACCGCCCAGAGCGCACTGACGAGAGCAATAGAGATTTGTCTGGTCAGCGCGACAACTGACTGAGAAACCTGTCGCTCTGAAAGGTGATGAGAATGTTATAAACTGTAACAGTCTTGAAAGTGCATTGAGCTGAAAAGAGGGAGACATCAGCAGCAGGATCGTGCGTGAAGACGCAGTGGGAACCTCTGTGTGCTTCAGTGTTGCTGCTGAGGGGAAAATGTTGACCATAAAGGCTTGATGAAACGCAGCCTGATCCACCAATCTGGTTATAGATCTACAATGATAAACAAACCCATAGATGAATGTGTAACAGTGTAATAATTCGGTCAATAACTTAAAACTTAAAACTGCACCCATGTCGCTTCCGCCCTCGAAGGGCCCTGCACCGACGTCGACTCTGCCTTCGAAGGGCCCTGCATCGACGTCAACTCCGCCCTCGAAGGGCCCTGCATCGACGTCGACTCCGCCCTCGAAGGGCCCTGCATCGACGTCAACTCCGCCCTCGAAGGGCCCTATATCGACGTCGACTCCTGGACAACCTGACACGTCGGGGCCGTTCTCTAGGACGACCCCCGGACATCCCCAGGGACTATGCTTCGCCCTGTGTGGGTTGTTTTTGTTTGGATCTTTTATTTGTCTCCGACCCTCCGTCCTGTACCTCCCTCCACCCGCTGGGTTATTTTTTGTTTCTGATTTATTTATTTTTTTTCTTTTGGGCGTCTGGAATCCGCCCTTGAGGGAGGGGCTCTGTCATGATTTGGGTTTTTGTTATGGTTTATGTTGGTCTTTTTAATTAGTTCACTCTCCTGTCTTAGTATTAGCTCTGGTTTTTATTATTTGCTAATGTTCTGTTTGGTCTTTATGTTGATTTTGGTTCTGAATTAGTCTAGTTTAATTTCTGTTTTGGTTTAGTAATTCTCTTCATGTAATCAATTCTGTCTTAGGTTTAGGTTCTGTATTAGTTTTGGTTAATGGAATAGTTTGAGTTTTAATGTGGTTTGATTTTGTACTTTGTTTTATATTATCAGTTTCTTCTGGCCTGCTCTGATCAGTTCTGTCACCAGCCTTTATTCAGTTCACCTGCCAGCACTCTTTTGTCCTTCTGTCACTCCCCTTCACCAGTCACCATCCAATTGGCTTCAGTTTACTTCCAGCCATTTTGTCCCCCCTGATCAGCTCCACCCATTCTGGTAATTAGTTTCACTCTGTTCACCTGCTCACTCCCCTACTTATATCTGCCTCTGTCTCCTGCACTCTGCCAGATCATTGTCTAACTGTCTTTTGGTGAGTCTAGTCCAGCATTCCCTGTTCTGTTTGCTTGCCTGTTGACCTGACCCAATTTGCGTTTTTGACCTCTGTGCCAGCCTGAGCCTGATCCTGATCCTGTTGTCCTTGCCTGTTTTTTCCTGCCCACCTGTGTACCGACTTGGAACTGTTATTTGACCACCGAGCCTGCATATTCCCTGACTGAATGTTTTGAGCTTTATTAAAGCCTTTTTGTTTGCACTTTTCGTGTCTGGCTGAATACTGGGTCCATCCGTCTCTGGTTCGTGACAGAGATGGGTCCACTTGGACACCCTCATCTGAGAAGTTTTAATCAGTAAAACAAAGCGGTTATCCCTTGAAGAACTTAGATCAGGAAAAGAAGGCTGGGGTGAAGTTGAAGATTTAACAAGAGGTACTTATGGTGGGGACAGACCTGGGACTGTTGATGGTGATGACAGGTCCAAATATTTGGATGGCAGTGATGAAGATGGAATGACCGGGAGTCTAGAAGGTAACGAAGATGGCAGAGTTAGGAGTGTGGAAGGCAATGACCATGACTGAGCCAGGAGTATGTATAGATGGCAAAGAAGATGATGATGATGACCGAGTGACAGGTTCAAATACCTAAAATATTTATTAAAGAACACAAGGGAAGAAAGACAACAGACATTAGATCTTTTTAAACACCAGATATATGCTTAGTTACATACCTCCTACCGTTCTGAAACACACCTGCTGTTTCCTTGTGTTTATTAAGATATTGGGAAGTCCCTAGTTACAATAAATCAAATGTTACTCTAAGGGAGTTTGGGAGACAAACAGCAATGTGACCTTTGAGATAATACAAAGCAGTTTCCCACAGTTCAGTTTTGCGTATGCAGACCAGATGGCTGAGTGCACAGTCTCAAACATGACTTACAAAACACTTATCATTATCACAACATGTTTTTCTACTTTCTGCAGGCCTTCTGTACACATAAGACAGAGACAATCAATATACATATACAGTAAAATAAAATGGTAACCACTGGTGTATATGTTCCAGTAAATATATGATAAAAACACTAAACACAAACACAGTAATACATGAGTGAGAGAGAGAGAAGTCACCTGAAAAACACTTTAATATCTAAATAAACTCAAACCTTTTTAATAGTATTGAGTAAATATGTGATGAATGCAATGAACCTGGTAAACAAAATAAAACATGTAGATAATAAAAATAATTCTAACACCGAGCCATGAAGGTAGATGGTGAAGATGAAGATCATGACTGAGCCAGGAGTGCTGATTGTGACTAGATTCTTGGGCTCTGAGGCGACAATGAACGGACTCTGGAGCACTGAGGAGTGGAGTCTGGGTGACGATGAGGTGACACTATCAAGCGGCACGAAGAGGGGTCTTAGGCTCTCATGAAGTAGATCAATGGGCTCTGATAAAAAGCAAAGAGCTTGGCAGGACATGGATGGCTCTTCTGATATGGACGGTTGGAAAGGAAAGTTCCAGACCATTTGATCCTCCTGAACATGTGTGATTGTTTTGTGGTGTCAACGGTGTTTGTGGCGCGAGGATGAAGCAGCGGCAGGCGTCAACTGGACCCCTGAAAGCAGAGACATCAGACAGACCCTAGGAAGCACTGGACAGATTCTTGGCAGCAGGAAGGAAAGATATCCATTCACCCAGACAACTCAAAATGAATAGCCACATCTAATCTCAAATGGTGAACTGGGGCCTTTGGGGAGCTGCTCGTCAATATCCATACTGATGTTGGACTTCTTGAAGCTTCTGTCTGCTTGATCCAAGTTCTGACTTGATTCTTGTGTCATGTTGAGTGGAGGAAAAGCTGGAGAAAAAAAAGAAAAAAGAAAAGAAAAAGGAAAAGAAAAATATAAAAAAGAAAAGAAGAAGAGCAGAAAGAAGAAAAAAGGAAACAAAAGCAAAAAAAAAAAAAAAAGATACTGTGCATTTTATTTAGACTAGAATAGAGCTAGAAGACGGCAGCCGGTTCCAGTTGCTCAATTACTTTAAATTTGATGTATTATTTTGAGAATTTTCTTTCTTGAAACATCAATTTTGTTTGTGCATTATATTTATTACTATTATACTACATTTATTATACTACATGTAATAAATGTAGTATTTTTGTAGCTTTGGAGGCGAGGGTGTCAGAACTGGAGACCCGGCTCCGTGCTGTTGAAAAACCAGCTGATAGCCGCTCCTTTGCTAGCGCGGAGCTACAAACAGTAACTTCACGTAGCGAACCAACAACCGCACTCGAACAACCGGTTAAGCAGGCCGGCTGGTTGACGGTTCGTAGTAAGCACAGCTCTAGATTTCAGCCCCCAGATCACCACCAACCCGTCTGCATTTCTAACAAATTTTCCCCTCTGAGCGACAGTCTCGCCGAGGAGCCGACCTTAATTATTGGCGGCTCCATAATAAGAAACGTGGCACTAAAGAAACCAGGGACCATAGTCAAATGCCTGCCAGGGGCCAGAACGGGCGACATAGAATCCTACCTAAAACTGCTGGCTAAGGATAAGCGTAAATACCGCAAAATTGTTATTCACGCTGGCGGTAATGACACCCGGTCACGCCGATCAGAGGTCACCAAAGTTGGTGTTGCTTCGGTGTGTAAGTTTGCTAAAACAATATCGGACTCTGTAATTTTCTCTGGTCCCCTGCCTGATCTGACCAGTGATGACATATTTAGCCGCATGTCATCATTCAACCGCTGGTTGTCTAGATGGTGTCCAGAGAACGACGTGGGCTACATTGATAACTTTCTGGGGAAAACCTGATCTGATCCGGAGAGACGGTATTCATCCCACTTTGGATGGTGCAGCTTTTCTTTCTAGGAATCTGGCCGGATTTATTAGTTTATTTATTAGGGAACAAATCATAAAAATCTAATAAAATCCATACGGATCACTTTGAACCAAAAAATAAAAGAATTAAATGTGGTCTATTAAATATAAGGTCTCTCCCTCCAAAGACTTTGTTAGTTAATGAATTGATTTCTGATAATCAGATTGATTTATTTTGTCTCACAGAAACCTGGCTACAAGAGGAATACGTTAGTATAAATGAGTCAACTCCATCCAGTTATTCAAATTTCCACATTCCCAGATCTGTGGGAAGAGGAGGAGAGTGGCAACCATCTTTCAATCTGATTTATTAATTAGTCCCAGGCCAATTAATAATTACAGTTCTTTTGAACATTTAATCCTCAGTTTCCCTCATCCAAACTGCAAAGCAATAAAACCTCTTCTGTTTGTTGTTTTGTATCGTCCACCAGGCCTTTACACTCAGTTTTTGGATCAGTTGTCAGACTTCTTATCTGATTTGGTGTTAAATACTGATAAGGTTATTATAGTGGGTGATTTTAACATCCATGTTGACACTGAATGTGATAACCTTACTGTAGCCTTTAAAACTATCCTAGATTCAATTGGTTTTGCTCAAAATGTGCATAAGCCAACGCACTCTCGGCTCCATACTTTGGACCTTGTGCTAACATATGGCATTGATTGTGAAGAATTAACAGTATTCTCTCACAACCCTGTCCTATCTGATCATTTTTTAATAACATTTGAGTTTAATCTAACTGAGTTCTCCACCCCCAAAAGAGGGTTCCATTATAGTAGATCTTTATCGGATAATGCTGTATCAAAACTTAAAGAGTCTGTCCCCCTTTTAATATCCTCAGTATTGCAGAAATGCCCTGTAGATGGCAGCAATGCTGTTTCTTCCCATTCACAAATCGATACCTTTGCTAACAGTGTGACTTCCTCATTGCGTTCTGCATTAGACAATGTAGCTCCCTTGAAAAAGAAGGTGATAATTCACAGGAAGCTGGCTCCCTGGTTTAATTCAGAGCTGCGTTCCTTGAAGCACAATGTTAGGAAATTGGAGAGAAAATGGCGCTCTACACGTCTATTGTTGTATAACAAGACCCTTTGCAGAGTTAGAGCAGCATATTTTTCATCATTAATTGAGGAGAATAAAAATAATCCTAGATTTCTCTTCAGTACGGTTGCTAAACTTACTCAGAGCCACAGCTCTGTTGATCCATCCATTCCCTTAGCTCTTAGCAGTAATGATTTTATGGGATTCTTCATAAATAAAATTGATGCCATTAAAAATAAAATAATTGGCATCCTCCCAAACATGATTACCTCATCCCCAGTAAGTGAGGCAGCGTTGGAGGAATCCTTAGAACCTGCACAGTGTTTGAACTGTTTAGAAGCAGTAGAGCTTTCTGAGCTATCTAAAATCTTAGCTTCATCTAAACCTTCTACCTGTATGTTAGACCCAATCCCAACCAAGTTGTTTAAGGAGGTATTCCCTTTGATCAGTGGTCCTATTTTAGACATGATTAATCTATCCTTAGTAAATGGATATGTACCACAGGCTTTTAAAGTAGCTGTTATTAAACCTTTACTTAAGAAACCTTCTCTTGATCAAGATGAGCTAGTAAACTACAGACCTATATCTAATCTTCTTTTCTTATCTAAAATTATTAAATAGTTGCTAATCAACTTTGTGAACATTTACAAAGCAATGACCTACTTGAGGAGTTTCAGTCAGGCTTCAGAGCTCGCACTGAAACGGCTCTGGTTAAGGTCACTAATGATATTCTCATGGCCTCAGATAATGGACTTGTGTCTGTACTTGTCCTGTTAGATCTCAGTGCTCATTTGATACAGTTGATCACAATATTCTCCTACAAAGACTTGAACATACTGTAGGGATTAAGGGGAAAGCATTAGGCTGGTTTAAATCTTATCTGTCAGACAGATTCCAGTTTGTTCATGTTAATAATAAATCTTCCTCAAACTCTAGGGTCACTTGTGGAGTACCACAGGGTTCAGTCCCTGGATCAATTCTCTTTACTATATATATGCTTCCGATCGGCAAAATTATCAGACAGCATGGGATTAATTTCCACTGTTATGCTGATGACACTCAGCTATATTTATCCATAAATCCTGATGAATCCAATCAATTACTTCGACTGCAGTCATGTCTTGATGACATCAAAAGCTGGATGACTTTAAATTTCCTGCATCTAAATTCTGACAAGAATGAAGTTGTAATCTTTGGGCCAGAGTCCTCAAAAAATAAACGTCTTAATCAATCACTTAATCTGGATGGCATTAACTTGGCCTCTGGTAGTAAAGTAAAAAATCTTGGTGTTATTTTAGACCAAGACATGTCATTTAAATCCCATATTAAACAGGTTTCCAGAGTTTCCTTTTTTCACCTCCAGAATATCGCCAAAATTAGAAACATTTTGTTCAGGAGTGATGCTGAAAAACTAGTCCATGCATTTGTTACTTCCAGGCTGGACTATTGTAATTCTTTACTATCAGGAAGTCCACAAAATGCAGTTCAAAGCCTTCAGCTGATCCAAAATGCTGCAGCAGAGTTCTGATGAAAATCAACAAGAGGGATCATATTTCTCCAATTTTAGCTTCCCTTCATTGGCTTCCTGTTAAATCAAGAATAGAATTTAAAATTCTTCTTCTAACGTATAAAGCCCTTAATAATCAAGCTCCATCATATATCAGAGCTCTGATTACCTCGTATGTTCCTAACAGAGCACTTCGCTCTCAGACTGCAGGTCTGCTGGTGGTTCCTAGAGTCTCTAAAAGTAGAATGGGAGGCAGATCCTTTAGCTATCAGGCTCCTCTCCTGTGGAACCAACTCCCAGTTTTGGTACGTGAAGCAGACACCCTGTCTACTTTTAAGACTAATCTTAAAACTTTCCTTTTTGACAAAGCTTATAGTTAGAGTGGCTCATGTTACTCTGAGCTACCTTTATAGTTTTACTGCTATAGGCTTAGGCTACTGGAGGACATCAGGATCAAATTTTCTCACTCTATAGAGTTCTACTGTTCTTCAATTATGCATTACGTGTTGTCATTTCTGCTTTAACTTTCTGTTCTCTCTCTTTTATCTTCATAGTAGGTACACCTGGTCTGGCGTTCTGTTAAATGTGACATCATCCAGTGAAGACGGCTCACCCGCTATTACCATCTAATGTAGAACAGATTACTAGATCAATGTGTGCTTCTGTGCTTTTTGTCTCTCTTGTTGTGTCTCTGCTCTGTCTTCTGTAACCCCCAGTCGGTCGAGGCAGATGACCGTTCATACTGAGCCTGGTTCTGCCGGAGGTTTTCCTTCCCGTTAATGGGGAGTTTTTCTTCCCACTGTCGCTTCATGCTTGCTCAGTATGAGGGATTGCAGCAAAGCCATGGACAATGCAGACGACTCTCCCTGTAGCTCTACGCTTCTCCAGGAGTGAATGCTGCTTGTCGGGACTTTGATGCAATCAACTGGTTTCCTTATATAGGAACATTTTTGACCAATCTGTATAATCTGACCCAATCTGTATAATATGATTGAACCTAACTTTGTAAAGTGCCTTGAGATGACATGTTTCATGAATTGGCGCTATATAAATAAACTTGAATTGAATTGAATTATTTTTGTTTTATATCTTTTTTTGCTTTTGTCCATTTACATCCTGCAACCATCGCAACTCTTTACAAGCAGAAGCAGCTAATAGACATTTCATAGGCTCATATAATTCTCTGTGTTCACAAAAGAGTTGGATGTTGTAGCTGCTGCACTGGAGTAAAGTAAGGAAGTTCAAACCATCTCCATCTCTGCCTCAAACCTTACGAGCAGACAGATCTATAGAGGAGCAGAAAGGCCACAGTAGGTGGGTTAGCAGGCCTTGTGAACAACAGATGATGGGATCAAGGACACGATATCTCTGCTGCGCGGATATTAAACAGTTAATATTATTTGAAGTTGTTCTATGAACAAAACACCCTGAGTATAAAGCCCTCATTTAGAAGCTGACTGTGATCAAGAGAACTGAGGAGATGGTCACAGGAGGCTGGAGAAGACCTGCAGGGTTGTTTTGAGGTAACAGACTGGGATGTACTGTGGCAGCCACATGGAGGAGACATGTCATGACTGAGTGTAGGACCATATATATATATATATATATATATATATATATATATATATATATATATATATATATACAACAGTGAGACTTCCCCAATGAAAAAGATGGGCCATCAACAAGAGAAGAGCCTTCAGAGAGGGAGCTGAATTATTGAGGAGTAGAGAAGCAACATAGTCAAGAGACAGCAAGAAGCTGAGCACTAACTCCAACTAAACAATGGAAGATGTTTTGATGTGCTCTGGTTCATCCAATACTTTGGAACAGGCTCGGTGCTGATCTACTTAGTGGCGATTCTCTCTAGTTTTCTTCAACACAAAGTGCTCCTGGATCAGTGTGTGTGCTCGGTCTTCTAAAAACCCCTGTTGGTCGTGGTCGATGGCCGTTCACATTGAACCAGGGTCTGGTTCTGCTGGAGGTTTCTATTTAGAGTTTCTTTCCACTATCACCACATGCATGTTCAGTATAAGGGATCACTATGATTCGATTGAATTGCCTTTGTCATTGTAAAGTGGCTTGAGACACGTCTTGTGAATCAGCGCTATATAAATAAACAATTTTGCCTCACTTTGGTCCCTCATAACAGAGTTGCTGATTGGACGAGTCCATATGGAAGCAAGAATAGGTCAGTTTCTCTGTAACCTGAGAGCCAGACACCAGACCAGAACCTTTCATGTACCACTTCAATTTATAACCGGCTGCAAGTTACAAAGTGCAGATGATCTGCTGAGCCTGTTTATCTTTTAGCAATTTCTACTCTGCCCTTTCAGCTCAGACTGACACAGTAGGCCTACTTGTGCTGTGAGGAGATGCTAACCTCGCTCTGAAGGTCATCCATATTCGGACTTTAGCGATACACCAATCTTTATTGTTTATTTTGAAATATCCCTTCTGGATCAAATGCTGTCTACATGTAAAATTGACCCTCATGATTAAAGTAGCTACTGTGAGCAAGAGGAGATAGAAGGCACACAAAAACATCTTCTCAAATGTATTATGAAAGACGGCTCAGGTAAAACCCCAAAAGGAAAACATTATCTATCAAACACAGTTGTAATGATCATGAATTATTTGTAAGATTTTACAGGAACATTTATCCTCCCCACACACACACTACCCCTCTTCATTTGGAATTACAGTTAGCTAAATAGGAATGATGTAATTGAGGTGTACGTAGTGCATTCGGTCCAGATTTGGACATATGGGTTCAGTAACACACACGTCCAAAATTGGACACACATAAGACAATGTTTGCTTTTTTTAGATCAATGATTTTATACTTTTTTTTATCAATTCCAATTCCATTCAACGTATCATACTGAACTCATTGTCTTGGTTTTCATTGTGTGTGTTGGTCCACTGGGTTTTCTGAAGTCCAGACAATGCAGCCATCTAGCAGGAAATTCTAGAGCACTTCCTGCTTCTCTCTGTCGACAAGCTGGATGGAGATGCTGATTTTATTTCCAAGCAGGACTTGGTACCTGCCCCCACTGCCAAAGATACCGAAGGCTGCTTCAGTGACCATGGTCTTCCTGACCAGAACCCCACAGGGAATCTATGGAGTGGAAGCTGAGACACCAGACCCAACAATGGAGATGAGCTGAAGAACAAATGAAATCCTGATGGCAATTGTTCACTGCTGCGATCCAATCCATGGTTGTGTGATTTGTCTGTCTGTCCAGTGTGTCCACCCTGAGTCAGCCCATAGCAAACTGCTTTCATTAGTTAGGCATCTCTGGATACAGCTCACACCATCCTCACAGATTTCTAGAAAATCTAGATTCTAGAAATCTGAGAAATATCTAGATGCTCACCACCCATCTAACTGGGATCTCCAGCACTGGACGATCTTCTTGGTACTCACTGGGTCTCCAGCATATTTAATCGTCTTGGCACTTAAGTCGAAGAAGTTGTCTTTGACTCTTCTAATTCCTTGTGCCTGCTCCTTTGAATTGAGACCCTGGCACACCAACATCCTGCACGACCAATAAAGTCCTTAAGAATATTTAGTCAAACTTACAAATTTGTTTTCTTACATTGCACATCTGAGATGACTAGGAAGAAGCTTAAGATTGGGTTATACATGTTTTTGTTGTAAACGTCTTTGAGACTGCTGCTTTTTATTTTTCTATTTTTTAGGTCTACTCATTTTCTCAGAATATTATTTCAGATTTTTATTTTGTCCAGTATGACGTAAAGAGTGAGCTATTATTAGTACAGTGGCTTAATGATTTTAGCACAGGCCCCCATAACTAAAATTCAGCTGTGTATCTAGTCCTGATTTGGCAATACTGATCTGGCCCATTTTACAAGCTCAGCTTGATATTTTTACTGATGTGGGATATTGAAACAATTCTGGCTGTTTTAACTGTTCAGAAATCTTTGACTATAAAGATATGGCAGGTGTGTGTTGTGATCTAAATGATCCTCTACTCCAAGCCCCTTCCACTGGTTCATGAAATAAAGGGACAGATTAATGTTGCTGCCAGTTTTGTATCCATTATTATTCATTTATGATTTAATTTAAATTCCCCATCCTGTTTGATATAATTGTGACCCACAGAAGGGTCACAAACAAGGATGGAGCTGCCCAACGGAACCAAGGACAGAAACTTAGTATTTAAACCCTTATCACACTTTGAGCTTACAAGAAAAACATTTTCCCAACACTAATATGTATATTTACAGAAGACATATTTTACACTAAGATAATGATTATCCTGTTATCACTAGAAAATCACTGGGTCCCTTAATTGCGAAACAATGAATCACTTAGTGTGAAAACTGTTAGTCTTCTGTTAAGATGAACTCGTAGAGCCAGTTATTTCTAAATTGAAAATGTGATAAAGTGTTGATACCGTTCATGATGTGGAGCATCTTGCTGGACAAAGTATCCCAGAGACAAATAAGAAATGTCATTATTTGAATTTGTAAAGTGCCTTGAGATGACATGTTGTGAATTGGTGCTACATAAATAAAATAGAATTGTTTGGAGGGTAAAAAAAAATCTGTAAATTGGACTGGTAGTGGACTAGCATGCCTTCCTCTTGCGTTCCATGTAATCATACATTAATAAGCTTGTCGGCAGCAATACGTGCTTCAGTGTTTTAATAGTTGTCCATTTAACCTCTAATAACCTCCTACTGGAACTGGCTTCACTCCAGACCTCGTTTTAGTGAATAACAGGACAGACAATGTAAATCTAATCTTTTATTTCAGATCATTTAATCTTAAGACAATGATGGATAAGTCATTGTTTCACTGTATTCTAGACTATTAAATGTTAACTTGAATAGCTGAAGCAGAACATATGCCAAGAACTTTGAGTCCAGATGTTCTCAGTTGTCCAGAAAGCAGACGTTTGAATAATTAATCAATGATGTTCAAACGTTCTGTCCTGCTGTGTCTCGTTCTACATTGTTGAAAACAGAAGCATCTTCTCTAGGAGACCAAATTCCTTATTTGTTTGGGTTTTTAGGAGTCAGGAACATATAGAATTTATAAGTACATTACAATTCTGACCTTTTTTTTAATTATTCATCAATTAAAAAGTAAAAAAAAAAAAAAAAAAAACAACCTTAAACTCAGAAGCTGAGGTCAATTGATATTTATGACAGGCTCACATAATGCGTTTCGAATAATTCCTGACATGATCTCAGTTCATACAAGCCCAGTGAGGGCCTAATCTCCCCCAAACTAAAGGCTAGACACACTGCAGAAAACAGAGTACAGCTACATCTCTAAAGATTAGAATTCTGTAAATAAAAAGTTGCATTTTTTTCAGTCATTTCAGAAATGGGGATTTTTATTATAGCTTCAGACCACAGACTGGAATATTTCAAGACTTTGTTGTAATCTTGATGATTATGGCTTACAGACAATAAACCCCCCTTATTCATCATCTCGGATTACACTATAGTAAATACATTAACTACTGGAAACCCGAGAAGACACCAGCACCAACAAGGCAGATAACCTGATGGCTGCCATCAAACCAAGCCGGCTTTCCTGAACAGCTCAGCAGAACCACAGGCTGATCTCCATGCCACGCCACACCGATGCAGTGATTCGTGCTAAAGGAGCCCCGACGGACCGAGTGCTTTTTAGAAGCCCAATCATTATGTTTTCAAATATGAATTTGAATTGATCTTATGTAATATTCTAATTTTCTGAGACACTGAATTTAGGGTTTTCATTATCTGTAAGCCAGAATCATCAAAAAGACAAGAAACAAACAGGGCCTTGGAATATTTCACACTGTGTGTAATTAATCTATGTAACATTTTAGTTTCACTTTCTGAAACGAGGGACAACAAATATTGACATTTTTCACAATATTCAGATTTTTTGAGACGTAGCAGTAAATGCAGAGTTAACGTACGAGCAATAGATACACCATATGCAAATGGATTTCTCTAAAACAAAACAAAAACACTACAGAACTACAAATTAGGTTCGATGTGACAAAAATAAAACTTTGCTCAAGATATTTTGCTGCAGTTTGCTGAGACAGTCTCTGCTGCTTGAGGTAGTAGGTTAAGTGAAATTAAAAAGCTGGTAAGAATCTGGCCAGTTGAGCCGAGTGATGTACCCGCCTCCCACTGTGTGGACAGCGTAACATTACTAAGTACCAGGTAAAAGTTCGGATACACCCCCATAGCTTATGGAAAGCTGTCAATGCAGGTTTCTGCCCGTGACGCCGATGAGGAAAAGCGGCAGAAGGAACAGCGGATGACGACGAGGAAGAGCAAAGATCCCTGGCATAAATTGGACTGCAAACTGAAAGAAATGCTCACTGGATCCGGCTCCTTCTCTAGGGAAACTGAAAAAGGCCTGAGGATGTGAAGACGGGATGAGAGAAAGTTAGGAATGTGCAGTTAAAGGAGAGGTCTACTGAAAGCTATTTAGACGTCTTCTTTTGTTCCCTCGCTGTTCCCCATCTGCAACACCTCCATCCCGTGGAGGATTAAAATACTGAAAATGTTCTTCAGGAGGTGTGAGCCAACTTTTAACAAGCACTCTACTCAGACTTCCATCGCTCATGATAGCATTGTACACCAAAACGTGACATGGTAGAGGTAGACCATTTACATCAGTCTCACAGACTTCCATACATGTACACACATATGTACACACGTATATACATAGTCACAGTATTTGCTAACGTATGGTTTAACAAATTAGAACAGAAAGGGAAACCTGCTCTGGTTCCTACTAGCTCCTAAATATTCTTAAAAACAGCCCACCACAGATGGACTTTACTAAACACAAATCCAGAAGCAGTGAGTAATGAAGTCCTTCCTTTCTGCGTCCATGGGGGTTAAGAAGCGCCGAGGTGCTGCAGACTAGGCGGCTTCCTCCACCAGATCGTCGGCAGCATGAGCGTTTCCAGAAAGGCAGCGTTCGGTTGTTTGCTGGTACGGAGCATCCAAGTGAAGGAAGGACCTCAGAAGCGGCTGTTGCTGCCCAGCAGTCTGGGATGGGTTAAAACACCATTTCCAAAAAACTTCAAGTCCAGTTTAAATCAAAAGGGTTCACCGTTCCACCTCAGACCCGACTGAGCATATCTGGCATGTCAAATGTACTAGTCACGGCAGTATAACGGACCAAACGCAGAACCAGTATGCTTGTGTGGAGAAAGCATCTTTCTAAAAGAACATGGCTGCGTGGGTTGGGTATGAGTCGAGAATGAGCAAACTACAAACCCACAGGAGCAACGGGAGAAAGGTAGAAATGTTTGGCCACGGTGCCATGTTGGGGGCAAACCAGACCCAGATCTTCAGACAGGCCGGGCCCAGCACGGACAGCGGGGATTTGGGCCGGTGCTGCAGACGGAGAACCCAAATGCCTTGCAGCCCTCCGTGAAGCGAGTATTCTTGAATCCAATTCGAGGCACCCGTGTTCCAGCTGAAGCCTGGCCCAAAACGGCTCTCACACCACCACATGCTTCTGCATTTGGTTTGGTTTCTGATAAATGAAGATATGCTGGAACATTTTAGGAGCCATCAGCCGAGCTCCAATCACGTCAAAGTCAACAGACCCATTTTTGTCGTAAAGACCTGACTTTTAATCTAGTGATAAGTCAGATCACATAGAGGCAACTAGCAAGTAAAAAGGAACAATTACACCTACGTGTTTATTAGAACTAGTGTAAGTGCTTGAATCTAGCCTGAACTAGACACCAACAACAGTAGCAGGGGAAGATCCTTCAGCAACACATGGAAACGTGTTACCATGCTAATGGAGTCTCTTAAAACAACAACTCCAGGACAGGAACACCAGGGAGAACAGTCTGCCTCCCCTTCAACACATCTATTCAACATCACCTCAATGTCCCCCCAAAGCTGAATGGATCTACTGAGCCGTCCCCTCGGCTGTGCGCTCCGTTCCAGGGAGCGGGCCGATCTGGGCTAAGCTCCTTCTGCCTATATAGCCAAACGGCTGGTCAACATGCAACACCGCACCATAAAAAAGGAGGAAGCATCTCAAAGTGCCGCGAGAAGCTGTCTTTAAATTACACTTCAGCGCCAACTTAAAGCCACGCGTTTAAGGCAGGTCAGTGGTTTCTAGGACAAAATAGAACGATCAAGAGGAAGCCCTTCGACGCCCCGTTCTCCGTCACACCACGCTGGAGGAGAGGTGGACGATGGCACCTTCAGGAGATACGAGACAGGTCGTTAAATGCCAGGCACATACGGTTCAGACATCTTTTCTATTTCCTCCTTTAAAAAGTTTTCTCCCTCCACATTTTCAGTCAAACCATTGCGAATGACTGACTTTGGTAGATCCGACACGCCGTCTACACGGGTTCTTCAACTTTAGACACCTGCTTTTACAAGTACTGATCCCACTCACTGCTCTTCTAACCTTGACCATCATTCTAGCAGAAAACGTCCTGCTTGCAGACCCAAGGGATTCTGTCCGCCTAGAACTGAGCGTATTTCAGGAACAATGCATTTCCAAGTGTTTTTCGTTAAGGCAAAGGGGGCAACAACCTCACGAGTTTCTGTCAATACTTTAGTTAAGAAGGCACCGATGATCCGAAAAATGAGTCTAAAACAATCTGTGAAACCCTCTTTTGTGACAAGCATTTCCACAGGGGGCATTTTGTCTGAATATTCTGCGCTGTAAGCACAGGCAGACATTTTCACCGACAGCAGCTTTTCTCCTTGTATAATTTGGCATTACATCACCAATAAAAGTTAAGTGCAAAAAACTCTACTTAAAATGAAAAAGGAGTTTTGTTGTGTAGCCATGATGCATTTGAAGAAGAATGTGTCCAAGTTGTCTTCGGCCATGTTAACAAAAATAAAGGTTGTGTGCACATTTAAAGGCTTTTTTTTTTTAAGTGCAGTCAAGCTCTCCAGTTAATTACCGCCTGCACATGCAAACACCCTCCGGTAGACGAGTAACGCCCGCTTTGAATTCCAGTTATGTTCACAGCTTTAGATCCAGGTCAATCGTTTGTTCTGTCATTTGGGGTTTTTATGCATCGATCACATCTTATCTGGACTGCTGAAACGCTGCGAGGCCACGCACCCCCTCGCTTTCTGTACCCACCTCATCCCGTTCAGGGTCATAAGGGGGCCAGGGCCTATTCCAGTCAATGGGAAGAGGTGGGTCTTCCTGTCAGACCACAAACACTTATAAATGTTGAAAGAAACAAAAAACATATCAGTAGAAAAAGTGACCCTTTTAGGAGATATGTGCATTGAAACGGTTGCAATGCTTTCCGAGAGGGAAGGGTTTGAAGAGCTGAGATGTAAGTGCGGCAAACTCTTCGGACTGGTGGGAGTTCCTAAAACATTCAAACCATTTCAGTTATGAGGTAATACTAATGAGGTGACATGTTGCTTAGATGCTTGTTTTCAAATAATATACTATTCTTCTCATTATGTACAACAAGTGCTTATGATGCCAATACTTGAGGAGCAGAGGTGTTTACTGCTGAAAAGCCTGGTAATAGTGAGGTAGGGAGCTGGAATTGCTTACAGCAGGACTATACGACTGAGGTAGCTGGCCGTGGTTAAAAACTCCTGAGCCCTGTGGTGCGTGAGTCTGGGGGGGCTGGAAGAAAGGGAACGGCCCTGGAGCCTGGGAGGAGAGCCCCGATGAAGACGACGGAGAAGACGTGGGGGAGGGGGCAGGTGGATAACTCATCACTAGCCCCATGTGAGGGTTGTAAGGCGGTAGGCTGAAAGGCAAGAAGCTGAGCAACGACCCGAGGTCCATGTTAGTGTTGCACGGCAACTCGTTTGAAGAGACAGCAGGGCTCCTGGGCAGCGGATGGGTTTCACCGCTAACATCCACCCCGTCGCCCATAGCCTCCTTCTGGGGGGAGGCGGAGACGGAGGAATTCATTGCAGTTAGTTGAGATGAGGGGATGTTCGGAAAGTCCAGCAGGAAACCTTCCATGTCAGAGCGAGGATATGAGGTAGAGCCGTACTGGTACTGCGACACGTTGCCGTAGGGCTGCTGCTGGGCTGCTGCTGGAGGCTGAAGGCCGTGGCGGTGCGGGTGGGAAGAATGCGTGGTCAGCGGATGACCCACACCAACGCTCGAGGACCCCTGCACGAGGCCGTGGGGAGGCCCCATCGCAGGGATCAGATTTGGCAAGGAGTAGGAAGTGCTCATCTCCCTGGCAAAGACCTCGGTGGGATCCTTGGAGACAGAACCCACTCCAGACGGCTCGGGGCCGGGCTCTTCCTTGACCGGCCTGGTCGTGGCCTGAGCGCCTACATGAGTGCTGGGAGTAGACGGTGGCATCAAACCAGACTCCTGCGCGTGGCTCTTCTTCAGGTGGCGGGTCAGGTGGTCTCTGCGGCCAAATCGCTGTGCGCAGCACGGGCAGAGGAAGTCCCGGCGTCCTGTATGCACCACGGCGTGGCGGCGCACATCCTTACGGGTGTAGAAGCGCCGGTCGCATCGCTCACACGAGTACTTCCTCTCTCTCGTCGGCACAGTCGCGCTGCCCTCTGCTGAGAGAGGCCTGTCGCTATGCTCACCCAGGCTCTCCAACATGGTCGGAGACTCCTTCATGCAGTGCTGGCCTGCTACGGTGCTGTGGGAGGCCACCAGGTGGCGTCTGTAGCCCAACTGAGTGTTGTACTGTTTTCCACAATCCTGGCATTGGAAGAGCTGCCTGCTGGCGGGGAGGTTCTCATAAAGCTGCCCTTTCAGGTGATCCTGGTGGAACATGGTCTAGTGACGTGGAAACTGGTGGCTCTGCAGCTGCACAGGGACGCTGGCCGAGAGCCTGAGCAGAGCTGGACAAGAGTCATGAGGAGGAAAGACCATTAGTCTCCTGTGCTGTGGTTGTTCTCCTAGCTCCAGAATCCTCTGAAGTTGGCTGTTCTGCAGGAACACCAGAGGATCTGATGACGGTTTGTGGGGAAAGCCTTTGTCCAGAGCATGAATTTTGCTACAAAAGCTGCCATAGCAACCCCAGAAGGGCTGCAGTGATGAGAAGTTTCAGGAGGAGGCTTGGTTTAGGCGTTTAGAGAAGAGCTCTTGTCTGGACCTCCACTTTACTTTAGGACTGAGAAGATCCAAACACACACAGTGCCAGCCGCCGGGTCACCAGGACAGTCCATCATCCTTACAAACCTGAAAAACAAGAACACAAAAAGGGTGTCATTACATGTGCAAACGATACCTTGTGCCCAACGTCACATGGTGCAAGACAAGATAAAGGCAAAACAAACGAGCTTAACCAAAGAAGCAGATATGATCTTCGTTTAGAAACTCCAGAATCAGTTTCTAAATGAATCAGCAGAGGGAAATGAGCATCACATTGCATTTCTGGTTTTAAAATGGAAACGCTGAAGCTGATGACGGGGTAGAGATGTGCAAGGATATAACCAGTACCTGCATGTCTGACTGACCCAGATCATGGATTTAGCCGTCCAAAGGCTCAACCGTCCCCAAAGGGACATGGAAACAGAGTTCTGGAAAGTTCTGGATTACCAACCATTTAAAAAGGCCTCACTCAGCAGCAACGGTCAGCATAAAACTAAATTCCACCCACTTTTTCTTCCAGCTCATTTTAATTGGATCCTTTCAAATGTCTCTTCAAACACTTCTTTTGTCTGGAGTTTTTTAGGCGTGAGTCCTGGAAGCAGGACTAGTCTAGTAAAGGTCTAGACCAGGGGTCTGCAACCCTGACAACCCACAGAGCCGTTTTTACCGTCGGTCAAGCCAAATAATACCCATTACTACTGTCTCTTCGAAAGAAGCACCACTTATTTCTATTATAGGCTTTAAAATTAAGAAAAACAATATCAAAAACAACTCGGCTGCATTTTGTTCTATGGGATGTCGATATTTGTGAGAACGACACAAATAAAGTTTTACTGGTACTTTTACTGTCATTCTGTTGTGGAACTACAAGCAATTATTCCATGAAGAAACTGAAGAAGGGATAAAACTGGCATCTGTTGTTATATCTATATTTTTAAACAGCCAGAAACTCCCCATACATGTCAGAGGCCGTGGCAATAAAGACCTAAAACACATTTTTAAATGTGTCCACAGCGCCCTCCAATCTGCAGCCACTAGGACCGGTTTCATCTAGAACTCTGAGAATTGGTTCACCTATCAGAATAATGATGGCGGCGTGACGTTTGACCTCAGAAATATTCTGTACCCACTGAGAAAAGGACAGAACGGGTGAAAAGACTCGGAAACATGAGGACTGACACAGTGAATCGAAATAATTAAACAGAATTATATTTTTCAGCAGACCTGAACTGATTTAAACTCAAACAGAGGCTTTAGAAATGTATTCAATGGGATTTATTTCCGTAAAATCAAAAGAACTAAAATATGCTGCTTTATTCATTTGTTGGATTTCTTTGCACAACTTCTCTTTGTGACTTAAAATACTGTTAAAAACAGTATAAAAATTAAATAACTTTAAACAGTGTATAATTGCACAACAATACTTTACAACCCTTACTTTAAAAAAGTAAAGGTTGCTGGACTAATTACCTGTATTTTTAACAAACTAATCATACTTGTGTGCTTCATTATTTTGAAGAAATAAGGAAAGAAATAGCAACAGAACATAGTTCAGTGTTCTGTTAGGAACATACGGGGAAATCAGAGCTCTGATATATGATGGAGCTTGATTATTAAGGGCTTTATACGTGAGAAGGAGAATTTTAATTTCTATTCTGGATAGAAATGTTATAGGAGAAATGTGACTTCTCTTTTTAGCTTTCATCAGAACTCTTGCTGCCTCATCTTGGATCAGCTGGAGGCTTTGAACTGCATTTTGTGGACTTCCTGGTAGTAAAGAATTAAAATAGTCCAGCCTTGAAGTAACAAATGCATGGACTAGTTTAGATGGCTCCATTGGGTACGAAGCAACCAATCTACAAACGGGTGACAGGGTAAAAATAAAACCAATACAAATGTATGCAAGATTTAGGGTATATGTAACAATATGGTTTTCAACAGTATAGTTCATGATCATCTACAATTATCTCACCCAGAGTCTACTTCACCACTAAACTATGCAGCAGCAGCAAAAAGACCTGCAGAAGACATACTGGTAGTTAAAGAGAAAAGTTCTGGTTTCCTGTAGAGAAACCAGGTTCCAACTAAAGGCTTGAGCGGAAATAATCTGGCCCGATATTTACAGAAGCACCATAAGATATATGCTAAAAATAACAGTTTGAAGAGCCTCCCATCTTCAGCCACAAAACAAAACCCAGTACAAAGCTCAATAAACATGATCTTCAGTAGAAAACAGTAACAGAAACTTGATTTCGATGCTAAGAAAAAAATATATATTTTCAATTTCCCATACCATTTTGGCAATTCTATGCAGGATTGAAATGGAAAGAATAAAAAATAAAAACGGCACAAAATAAGTATCACTAGAAGGTTGCTCTTAAGTGATTTCAAAATGTTTTGATAAATATGTTGGGGCGTGGTCCGATGGTGCAGGGGTAGTGAGCACGACCCATGTACGGAGACCTTAGCCCTCAACGCGGCTGACCCGGGTTCGATGCTGGCCTCAGGCTCTTTGCCGCATGTCTTCCCCCCTCTCTCAAAGCCTCTTTGCTGTCAGACGACTTTGAAAAGAGATGAGCCACTAGCAGCACAAAAAAGAATTGGAAATAGAGTAAAAAAAACATATTACGGTCAATTAAATTATAAAACGTGGTAAATACAGTATATTGGATATTTTTAACAGTCATAAAATTAGGTCAAATTTGCTAAATTGCTAATTTATTTTAATTAAGTGATACATTTTAAGATTATTAGTTTATTTATTGGGCTATTTGCATATTTCCACTTTCATATTTAATTCTGTCAGTGTTGGTCCTCCATACTTTCAGCCATCCTTTAGAAAAATTGTGTAGATGCCACTTCCCTGTTTGGTAAAACAACAGAGCAGATAACACTAATAGTATATATATATATATATATATATATATATATATATATATATATATATATATATATACACACACACACCTTTAATATTATTTTATTCTGTCAATTAGCTGATAATACAAATACATTTTACTACTGAGGGACAACTACCAAAAAACAAAAATGGATCTAGCGCCTACCAAATATATATATTTTACAGTGAAACTAAGCATCTGGTTCTTCAGCAGCAGCACCTGTACAATTTCTGTTTTCTGCTCATTTTGCATAATATTTTCTTTAGTTACTACCGTAACCACAGCAGCAGGTTGATTGTTACGGGTTCCTCCTTTTTTCTAACCTGACAACAGCCAGCTGTATGTCGCTCCGCCTAGCTCCACTCACATACATCTGGGACACCGCCGATAGAGAATGATTTCTCCAACCAATTTTATGGTCTGGCCAATCAGGACGCAGGGCTGGAGTTTCATATATGTGACGTAGTGGAGACGCGACCATGACATGAGACTGTTTTGATAGCAATGGCGGCTCGTCGAGGAAGCAAGCGTTAGCATTGATGCTGCTATTTCTACCGTGTTGTCCAATCTACCTAATATTGTTTCATTAAAAGAACATCAGAGAACGCCTCTGAAGGCTTTTGTTGGTGGAAACGATGTTTTCGCCCTTCTTCCGACCGGATTTGGCAAGTTTTGTTTTCCGGGGCCAGCGGACGCGCAGACGCGGACGCGCCCCGGAGCGGTTAGCGGTTAGCGCTAACCATGTTAGGAGGCCTTTAGTCCTCAACGCGGTCGGCCCGGAATCGACTCCGACCCGCGGCGCTTTGCCGCCTGTCTTCCCCCCTCTTCCTGTCAGCTCACTGTCAATAAAACGCGTGCCACTAGAGCCGCAAACACATTATTATTTTTTTTTTTTTTTTTCCTGCGTCGCTATCATTAGCGTCACGGGTTAGCTTCGGTGTGAGTGGTTGAAATAGCACGTCAATAAAGATGACAGACAAGTGGCTTATCCAATCATATGCAAGAATTTTTGATAAGGCCCAGCCTTCTGTAAATGCAATTTCTATGGCGGAGTCCCAGATGTATGTGAGTGGAGCTAGGCGGAGCGACATACAGCTGGCTGTTGTCAGGTTACCTTTTTTCTGCTCTAATTGTCAGTTTCAGTCTGGCTCCACCATAACCTGTGTAATCGGCCACATTGGCCTCTAACGCCTTTACAGCTAAATGGAGGGAGGTGCACTGGTTTGCTTCGTTACTTGACTGTTTATCAGCTGATTGATATTTTCCTGCGTTGATTTGTACTGCAGCAGAGCTTTGCGTGGTGTCGCAGCTCAGCTCAAAGAACTGACTCAGACCAACAGAACCCGGTTTATATTGATTTTGACGTAAATCAACATATTTGAGTAATTACATATTTTATTGATTATATTAAGGTACTGATTATTTCGACAACGTATTCACTACCATTAAACCAATGAGATGAGGAAATCTGAGGACGCTAACGCTAACAGCTAACCAACAGCTGTCAGTTTCTGTCACATGTCTTTAGACTAAAGATGCTGCACGCACACATGGTGCACAACGAAGGTGCGCAGCGCTGCCTGTTTGAGGGGATAGCTGTTTTAGTTATGGATAAATTACTTTTAAACTTTTTCACAGCAGTGTAAAAGTTGCCTGGCCCCTCTGTGGCCAGGCAGCAGTGTCTTAAAAAAAACCTGTGTTGCCAGTTCTTTCGAGAGAAACAAGCAACCAGCTCTATTACCTCTACCTTCTAAACAGTATAAATGAATAAACCCAAAGTCACTTAAAATATGCGGATGTGGAAACACTGCTGGAAGCCTGGAACACTGTGCTGAGCATTTCTTGAGGTTCCTTTTCCCCTCTGTAATCAGACTAACAAATGTGCAATAAATCATGACTTTTTGGGTTACTTGTTGTTGTAACATCAATATCAATTATATCAATGTTGTTATATTTACTGTGCACTATTTTCTAATTACAAAGACATAAATAAGTATAGGTTTCATCATTGTTGTGTAGAAACATGTTTTCCTATCATATATATGCTGGTTAAATGTCCCTAGAGAATTGCCATAGCAGGGTTTCCTCCAGCATACTACAAGCCTGGATTTGCTCAACCCCCCGCCAGGCTAAGCGTTGTTTGTTTATTTGAAATACCTCGATGTTTGAAAACGACATTAAAGTTCCCGCCTGGGAGAAAACCTCCCGGTGTAAATAAGCTAACTCGCCAGCTGTTATTAGCTCAACGCACACTATGTTCATCCTGCGCCAGTGATAAATCCAGAAAGCTCTGTTACACTACTAATTAAGTACGTCCGCCATCAGACTTCTGTCTGAACGGTTCAAGACCCCAAAGTGACCTGCATGTCCATATACCAGAACAAGACCTTACACAGCAGTAGTCTGTGTAATTATTAGGAAGCTGTTTGTCAATGGGAGCCGATAATATTAAGACCATATCATAACAAGAAGCAGAAAGATAAGAATAAAATAGCACGACCATAACAATGGTTTTTATAAAGCCATGACTGCTACTGTTCAGAGAAGTCTGTGTGGACGTGTTGAGAGAGCCAGGACAGTGACGTGAACGGCAGATGAATACTTAGTTTGAAAGTATCAAAACCCATTAAAAGGGATGCTACCCAGTCTGCAAACAGTTTCTAAAGTTAGCATGAACGATAAAGCATAAAGTTAGCTCCGTAATGATCTATTTCCGGATTAGCACCACTGTACCCACCACTCAGTTCAGGGAATTCAGATACACATATCATATTCAATTTCTCCTCCATTTTCCAGGTGTCGCTTCACCCATTCAGCTCGGAAAGTTCTGCCGAATGTTCCTCCTTTCCCCGGACGGATTTTATGGCAGCAGGTCCAGATTGATAATGTGCAGATCGTGGAGTGCTACAGATTATCAAGCTGGTTTACCAGGTTACCCTACTCTAGTTGTTGCCCTAAATCTAGGGCAACAATTTAAAAAAACTACACTGCAGCCAATAATTATACTTCAAAAAAGAGCAATAAGAGTGGATTACACAGATCCACTATCTAAACAATCAAAATTATTAAAATTCAGAGGCAGTGGAACTACAAACTGCACTAATAATGTACAGAGTCAAAAACAACCAACTACTTCACAGCATTCAAAAACTGTTCAAGAAAAGAAAGAAGCTTTACGAGTTACAGGGTGTACATCAATGTCAAATACAAATGATCAGAAGAACAAGAAAATGTTTGTGTCTTTCTGTTTGTAGGGTAAAGGTCTGAATGTGGAACTCAAGCAATGTCCAAACATGAGAGTTTAAATCACAGTATAAAAAGATTATGTAAGGGATAACAAGTTGTCCATTATCAGAAATTACTGGACGATGCGGAGAGGTGAACCGTCCGACGCAAAGCTTATATGTGAATAAGATACATGACATAAATTGTAACATATGCAGTAATTATATGATTAGTATAAGGGGTGGGACATCATAAGTGTATACTTCACCCCATCCCCTGAAGGAAAAAAAAAATTGTGTGTGTGTGTGTATATATATATATATATATATATATACACATATATACACACACACAAACACACACCTTTTGTTGTTCATTTCTACTTCCTGTACAACATTGTACTAAGTGTTACATATTGAAAAATATATCAATTAATTAATGATAACCACTGACATTTTTAAAACTTGCGGCAAACCGTTGGAAATGACACTCTCTCACTTATCTATATATTATTGTACTACAGCCAACCTGTTACAGAGTGTAAATCAGTTTCATTACAAGCATGAAATAATGAAAATCAAGTTTACTGGTTCTCTATCTTGTAGAGACGTAAGAAAATGTCGGCCCCAAATCCTCCCTGAACGGCCACAAGTGTAATATGCATTTAGCATTAATAAGGTCATTTCTGGTTTGTTTTTTTTATGCCTGCCACCAGTTCCAACTGTATCTCTAGGGCCACTGGGAGCCCTTGCTGTCCTTTTTGTTCCGTTTTGGACAAGGACATTTCTCGACTCAACCATGTTTTAGACCTTTGGGGCGTTCCACCTGAAGCTGCCCTGCTGTCATTACTGAAGCCCCGGACTGGCTGCAGGAGCTGGGCCTGATGATGCCACACCTGATCTGCAGATGCATGGTCCTCAACCCCTTTCAGGGAGTCGGGTCATTTTCACACTGCAGTGCGCGGTGAAATTTAAATTTACATTATGACAAAAGGATTATTGTAATTTTGCTAAACTCAAACAACTGTATGTTTCCATACTCTGGTTGTTACAAACACCTTAGCTATTTTAAATTTGACCTGTGGTGTCAAAGTGAAAAACGCTATTTAGATGAAAATCCCGATGAAGCCTAAATGAAGGAGCAACGGTGGGAAAGTCAAGAGTGGATCAGTCCGGAGGAGAACCTTGTGCGGTTCTGGGCCTTCTTGCTGGGTTGGAAGCAGACCGAAAGCGCCAGGGAAGCTGGACCGTGAGGCTGGCCCAGTCACTTCCAGTCCCAGGCTACACTTCCCAGCTAGCCTGCGTGTGGGAACCAACTTCGTGGAAAGTCGCTTCTTTGGGGAGTTAAGCGGCGGCTTTCCAGCAGGACTCCGCAGCCCGACGTCAGCGCGTCTTTGGGGAACGGCGGAGCTTTGTCCGGAGCCGGAGGCTTGTTCACAAACAAAAGATGAACGCTTCACCAACTTCTGGCGGAGTTTGTTGTGCCGCAGCAATTTTCCACTGTTCTCCTACGACCCGGAGCGGAGACGCGGGGACGGGGTTCTGGGCGGACAGAACCACGGCGGTACTCACCGACTGCACGTCCTCTCAGATATCCGGCCGGTCTCCCGGTGCGCTCCACGTCGACATTGTGGCACAAGTTTGAACGCTGTTTGCTGAGTTTGGGCCCGGACTGTGGGGCACCGCGCTGGAAGCCAGGCATTCTGGGAGGGAGGGTGACGTCACGGCAGTGGAGCCAACATCCTGCGGACGTCAAACAAGAGGGAACCCTAGCTGCCCCACCACGGCGCCGAGAAAGTGCTTATTTAGAAAAGATTGCAAGGCTTTTTTGGAAAGGCTCTTTTAGAATCGCGTGGAGAGCGTTTGAATTTCTCATCGCTTGTGTAAAACCAGGACTTTTGCTCCTTCCAAATGTGTCTGCAACCCTTTTAACTGGATTAGAGATCTTTCCTCTAGGAATGCTTCTGTTCATATACACCGCTTATCCTGCTGCTCTCAGGTTCCCTAAGCACTGACATATAACTGCTCTGGTCACTAGAAGCAACAGTCACTGTCTTTTTTAATATATGACAATATTTATACTATTGCCTTCATGCTCTAATCGCACAGAAAGGTGGGCTGCTGTTAACCTTGCCGTTCATGCAACTTTCTGTTGCTGTCAGTTCCATTTGGCTGACCTGAAATGAGTAAAAAGACTTTTGTTCATGCTGCACCATTTGCATAGTATGTGGTGCAGAATAACTGGAAATTAGGACACTACCCTAACCCATGTTATCTAAGTAAAAATACTTAGATAACATGATCACTTAATTGATGTGTTGAACTCCATGTCTTTGTCTCCCTGAGAAAAGTTAAATAGCCTGTGGTCATTTTTAAGTGGGTAGGAAGTTTGTAAGTAAGAAAAAGCAGACTATGAAAAGGGAGTTTCACATTTCCATCTGAACCTTGTGGCCCAACAGATGTTTTTGTTTTGCATTAGACCCCCCCCCCCCCCCCCCCGAAAAGAACTATGTACTATTTTAAAGCTCAACACAAGGAAAATGGTGTGAAACTGGCATTCTATAAATTTAGAGGAGTCCTAATTAATCTGGAGAAATAGTTTTCTGCTGTATAAAAGGACCTTTCACCAAGCTTAAACAGCATTTTTATTATTAATAGAGATGAATGAGAATGATCCTATAGACTGGCGACCTGTCCAGGGTGTACCCCGCCTCTCGCCCATTGACAGCTGGAGATAGGCACCAGCACCACTCGCGACCCGGGATAAGTGTGTTGGATAATGGATGGGTAGATGGATGGAGAATAATCCTTGTCTTTTATAGTACAGTTGCCAAATTTACACAGTCATAGCTCAGTTGAGCCATCCAATCCATTAGCTCTCAGAAATATTGACTTTATGGACTTCTTTATAAATAATAATTTTTCTACTAAAAATAAAATCAGTAAGGAAGGAGCAATGGAGGTAACTGTAGAACCTGATCTGTGTTTGGACTGTTTTGGTCCAGTTGAGCTTTCTGAGTTATCTAAACTAACAGCTTCATCCAATCCATTTTATTTATATAGCACAATTTTAAAACACACAAGGTTTCCAAAGTGCTGTACCACAAAATAAAACATGCTAATTATTTAACACAATAAAAACACAATAAAAGATGAAGTAGACAATAGAAAGATAAAGGCAGTAAAATTAAAAAAATAATAATAAAAAACTAAAAGGCACTGCCTGCACATGATGAAAATATGCATGTATACACATACAAATTAACACTCTATGTGGTATGAAAAGCCTGGCAGAAGATGTGGGTTTTAAGAAGATATTTAAAATGAGACAGAGAAGAGGCCTGTCTAATGTGCAGCGGCTATTTGTTCCAAAGCTTGGGAGCTGCATTGGCAAATGCTCGATCCCCTCTGAACTTAAGCCTAGCTTTAGTCTCTGTCAGGAGCAGCTGGTCAGCTCACCTGAGAGGTTGACTAGGAGTATGCAGCAGGTCAGAAAGGTAGGGTGGCGCAAGGGCATTCAAGGCTTTAAAAGCAAATAAAATGATTTTAAAATTAATCTTAAAATGGACGGTCAGCCTGTGGAGTGAAGCTAAAATAGGTGAAATATGCTCATACTTGTGCCAGTTAAAAGACGTGCAGCAGCATTTTGTACAAGTTGCAGGCGAGCAATGGAGGACCCAGTAACCCCCATATAAAGTGTGTTACAGTAATCCAGCCGAGTGGACACAAAGGCTTGGATTAATGTCTCAAAGTGCTGTTTGTGAAAGACTGGTTTTATTTTTGCCTTAACTGGAAAAAGATGGATTTCACCACAGCTTTTACCTAACTGTCAGATTTACGGTCAGCGTCCACTTTCACTCCCATATTGTTCACAATTAGCACATGATACTGTGCCACAGAACCCAGATCAACTGCATCAAACCAAGAGTTTCTAAACATAGAACAGGAGGCAGTATTTTAGTTATCAGGCTCCTCTCTTGTTTAACCAACTCCCATTTTTTAGTCTGTGAGCCAGACACACTGTCTACTTTGAAGACTAGGCTTAAAGCTTTTCTTCTTTATAAAGCTTACATTTAGAGTGTCTGGGTTATCCTGAATTATTTCTGTAGATATGCTGCTATAGGCTTGGTCAACTGGAGGACACAATTTACCTCATTCTGCTATATCAATTACACTCCAATTTAAAAAAAATATTTTCTCAGTGTGATGATACTTAGGGACTCGGGTTTTTATCTTTCTTTTATGTCTTTGTTTTCATAATTTTCCTACTGTTTATGTTCTCTCTCTCTGTTAGTTAATTCCTTTAGTTTAAGTTACTTATTTCTTCTATTCTTTCTCCAGTGTATTCTAATTAGACTTTTGTTTGTCTTACCCTTGGGTTAGTGCTTCCTTATGTCTTAGTTCATTTCATCTGCATTAATTAGTCTCCTTCCCTCAGGCTCCCTGCTTACCTTCTACCTCAACTACTCCTGATTATCCTCTCATTATCACACAGACTGTAAATGTCATTCTCACTTCCCTCAGTAAGTTCCCCGTTGGATCATCCCATTCATGCCTATTACTCCTCTCATACTTTTCATTTGCCTACCTGTTCCTCCATTCCCCCGTTATTCTGCCTGTGACTCTGCCTGTGTTCTATGTTCTGTAAGGTTTCTGTTATTACTTATAAATTATCACATTCAACATCCTATTTTCCTGTCTTCACTTGTGTCCTACCCCACACACATCATGACAGAAGCTGGTCTGGTGTCTATTTAGCTGTGACAATTATCAGGTGACAAGCTACTACTGCCGATCACTTCATTGTCTCCTTCTATAGATGAGACATTTGGCCTGTCTTTGAGTGTTTAACCCTGTCTCCCCCCTAAACATAGCTATTGGCTGAGCTTTTTCTGTGACTAACTGTATGTGCCTTCTTTCATACAGACTTGAAAATTGGTTGAGCGCTGATCGGCTTAGCTGTGTGTCTCTCCTCAATGAAGCTACTAAAGGAGCTACTACTGCCATTTTAACTTTTTCTTTAAAATAGAAAATACTCCCAGATGAGAGTGACTATCCATTGTTGCTACATGCTCAACCAGACGAGTGACAACTGCAGGTCAATGACTCGATGGAGTCTGCGGAGTTTCATTAAATAGAAACCTATTTTTAAACAATTTTAGTAATAATTTAAACTTGACTGCAATGTTAACTAGGATCAATTTGGAATGCATGTAACTAACTTTGAATATATCCTTAAGCTTGGAATGAATCTACATTTTCGTAAAGTGATTTGAGACGTGTCGATAAATAGAGGAATTGATTTTATTTGGACAATGTGTGGTTATGGTAGGTCAATGCAGGGGTACAGCAACCAGAATACTTTCACAGTGATTTAAATATATTCCCTAAAAATGTAACTCTTTGTTTTGCAATCATCTTCTGCAAAAAAAAAAAAGAAAAAAAAAGAAAAAGAATAAAAGACTGCTGACTTTTTCGGTTGTCTATCTATGAATTCAATATTTGTGCAGTGCTGCCACCTACTGGGGAGTAAATTGTAGGCAAATCGTTGAAGGAAGGCAAAGACCAAGCAGTCTAAACCCATGACTGTTGGGTGAACTGGTCTCTTCAAATTGCCCTTAGACGTGCGTGTGTGTGTGTACATGCTGTTTGCCCTGTGTGTCTCTGTGTTGCCCTGTGATGCACTGGTGACCTGTCCAGGGTGGACCCAGCCTATTGTCCAAAGACTGCAGTAGATAGGCACCAGACTCCCCAGCAATCCTGCACGGATAAGTGGGTATGGACAATGGATGGATGGATGAATGGTTATAAAGTATTCAGATATGCCTGTGGTCTACATAACTGATTTGGTTATTTAAGATTTTGACAGAAATAAACTATCATCTGCATAACTGGGGAAATGTATCCCATGCTGTCATCAGACAGCATGGGATACATTTCCATTTATTCCATTCTATTAAGTAGAAGGACATATATCGTAGAGACAATTGGCCAAAGCACTGAACGCTGCTGTGCTTCACAAGTAACCCTGGAGTGCCTACAAAAACAAGCACCTTTTCAGGTTTTTCAGATGACAGCTGTTATAGTCAGTCTGCTACAGGATGGAGGGATTCAACATGGACCTGTTCTTGACATGAAGTGATGTAATGAACATTAGAGTGCTTTGAAATGACACGTGTTGTGAATTGGCCCTATATAAATAAAATTAAATTGAAAAATTTAATTTGAATTGCACATTACCTGTCCTGTCCAGGGTGTACCCCGCCTCTCGCCCATTGACAGCTGGAGATAGGCACCAGCACCCCTCGTGACCCCAACAAGGATAGACATGTTAAACATTACCTGATATGGAATATCAGTAAAACAAAGGAGATGGTCATAGGTTTCAGGAAAACTCCCCACTCTGCAGGACCAACAACCATCAAGTGATCTAGAGTGGAGCCTGTGGACAGTTACAAGTACCTGGGACTAATGGTGGACAATTCTTTCAACTTTGACCAACACATTGCGGAAATTTGCAAGGAGGGATCTGCAAAGACTTTATTTTTTAAGATGATTGAATATTTTTAGCCTTGATAAAACGGTAATAATTTTATTCTATGGAGCTTTTATTGAGTCTGTTTTAGCATTTGGTTTTGTTGCTTAGAATAGGAACTTGTCCTTGAAAAAAAGAACTGTCTCTTTATTCTTGTTAACACTTCTACAAAAACAGTTGGCATTCAACAGCTCCCCTTGTCTGATATCTGGAACAGAAAGACAGGGGGAGAATGCCTGCTTTCAGAGGAATATGTCCTGTCTCCTTCAGGTCATAGGTAAAGATTGTCAAATATAAGGTGCAACTGGTACATACTTTTACTCAAGAAGAATTATGGCACTTAATCAACCAGAACAAGTTTGTTGCTTTTTAGATTATTTATTGGTTTTCTTTTTCATCTTTGGTCTTTTCTTACAATTCTGATTTAGAAGCTCAAGCATCTATTCAAAGGACCAATACGTCTGTTTGGGATTCTTGCAAAGCTCTTGTTGTTTTATAGATTAGAAAATATACATCCAAAATGACTATGTTCGCTAAGTTATAGAATTAAACTCCTTTTTAGCTTTAGGTGCTGAAATTATATCAATTTCATGCTTTGATAGAAGACTAATAATGGAATGTGCTAAAAATATACAGCTTCAGTTGTATTCATGCAAGCTCATAATTCCAAAAGATGATAGATGAGTGTTTTCCATAAAAGAGAGGGGGGAAAGGGATGGAACTTATTTTTTAGACTCAAAATAACTTGAAATCTACAGTGTTTAATGTTTTTACTACATACTTTCAGCAGTAAAACGTCTGTCAACATAATGAACAAAAAAATTGTGAGACTGAAGAAAAGCCATCGTTTAATTAATCTGAATTGTATTCATTACTAAGGAATGATCTGTTGTATCATGCATTTTGTCATACTTATGTCCATAACAAAGTAGTTCAGATGTTCAAATGTGTTTTTTTTCTTCATAACCTAATGTTAGGTTGTAATTGAATTCTGTTTTAAATATTTTACGTTGTAAAGTGATGTGTAGCATAAAACAGAAACAACGGATGATGAAACGGCCTATTTCCTGGCGGAAAGGGGGACGGGTTCTGTTGCATTCCTGCGGAGGATTTGACCTCTGAACCTGGTTTGTCCTGCAATAGTTCGGCTGCTAACCCTGCGTTCACTCTGCCACGGTATGAAGATGCGTTTGTAGTGCTGGATTAAAAACACGGCAGCAGACACACCAGCAACCACTCCAAGCACAATAGCGTATTCTCGGGTTAAAAGGAGCCTCTTCTTCGACAATAGTTAGCCGCTGCTGAACAGTCCAGTTGCGATCGCATTGAGATTTTATAGTAGCCACCCAGCAGAGACGAGCGCTAAAGAAATGAAGGACAAACAAAAGAGAAAGAAGGAGCGGACCTGGGCCGAAGCTGCTCGCATGGTAAGAAATAAGAACTAATCTGCATGTCAACCATCAATATTTTAGAGAGATGATTTTAATCCTAGCACGTTGCTGTCTGTGGACATTCCACTGACGACCACATCCTAGCTTCTAGTGTTTTGTTAGCCAGCTAGTAGCAGCTAGCAGCAGCTTAATCACATTAATGGAAGAATGTATCCCGCTAACAAATAGTTTGAGTTTAGTGTGAACGTTACTCCACGTATACATTTTAAAGCGGGATATGTGTTGCCCAACGTGATAAAATGAGAGGTAATGAAGCACCCAATGCTTGCTAGCATAATAGCCACTTCTAATTGAGGTCTTTGTTTGCTAGGCAGCTAGTTAGCTAGCTAGTTAGCCACTAGCTCGACGCTTTTGAGCATCAAAACGACCTAAATAAGCAAGCATACAATAGGCCGCCACGCAGGTGGCCATGTAATTTAGATGCAACGCGTATTTCGGGGTTGTGTGAAGCAGATGTTTCGATGTTTCGTTAGAAGTTCCGTTATTGTGGCAAAGCTATGTTACCATATTAACTAGGTGAACGTCTTGTTTTGGACTCCTGTAGTTAAGAGCGTTGAAATCAAGGTAGCTTAATGAAACACAACACCTAATTCAGAAAAGCCAAAGCAGGTTTGCGAGAGGTACACAGACGGTTGAATGTCAGTTTTTCTCTTCCTTTAAGCCATTGCCAGAAACATAAGTACAAAGGCAGCTCAAGCTAAGGCCTATCCCAGGTGAATATGACTACAACATTATTATTGGTACAGAAATGTTCACACGTTGGATTATTTTTAAATTCACATATGAAACATATACCCGGTACGTTTTTTTTTTTTCCCCTCTAAAAGCACATGCATACAAACAAGTGTGCACTTTATGGTCTACACATCACTTGTCAAGAAATTGTCACGTAATTCTTAAGTGGAAAGAGAGGTATTTTTCTGCAGTGAATGAGGTCTAAAGCCCACCCAGAAAGCGCTTCTTTCACACATCGCCATGGCGTTGGGCAGTAAGGTGGTGTTTACCTTATATTGGTGGGAACAAAGTAACTGAGACAATTGCTGCTCCTATAACAACAACAAAACTGATGTTTGTGTACCCCAGAAAGTAACGGTATGGTTTGGATTATCACTTCAAAGGTTCAAACAAATGTTTGTTCCACTGTCAGTTCTAAGAAAAACCAATACCGCAGCCATGTACTTTGTAGACCAAGCTGTAAATTCAAGCATTCTCATTTTGCCTATTGTTTGCCGCCTATAAACCAACAAGGTGGCGTGACGTGAGGGTTCAAGTATCTAAATTGTTCTTATTTAATTATATTTTATTGGAAGCTCTCAAGAGCAAGGTTGACTAAAAGGCTATGTTAACGTCTCATGGGCCTGGACTGTATTTGAAAATCTCTTTATTAAAAAAAAAAAAAAATCCAGAACTGAATCATTTTAAAGCTTTTACACCCAGCAGTAGTGGTTTAAAGATGCACGCAGCTCCCAATATGACACCATAATGAGATAAGACATTAGCAACATCTTTGGAAAACTAAGGATCCCTTTTTCAGTTTTAAGAAATAAAATTTTCACAAACGATAAACTATATTTTTTAAATAATTTGCTATGATTGTAAAATTGTCCAGTTTAGGTTTTTAATTAGTCCACATCTAGCAGTGTTTTCTGCTCATTTAATCCTGCTAAAATCTTACAGCCTTAGCTATGCCTTATACTTTCTTCCACAAGTAGAAGTGGTAAGGAGGTATAAGATTGCGCGACAAACTATCTCAAATTGAGATCTTTCTGCCTATCGAACATTCACTGTTATGATCTGTTCATATTTATCTGCTTTTCAAGTGATTAATCCTGGTTTTGGACACATCCTCTTAGGGAGCACGCTCACCTATTTGTGCAAACCCCAGTCGGTCGAGGCAAATGACCGTTCAAACTGGTTCTGGTTCGGCTGGAGGTTTTCCTTCCTGTTAAAGGAGTTTTTCTTTCCACTGTCGCTTCATGCTTGCTCAGTATGAGGGATTGCTGCAAAGCCATCAACAATGCAGACGACTGTCCCTGTAGCTTTAAGCTTCTTCAGGAGGAGTGAATGCTGCTTGTCAAGACTTGATGCAATCTACTAGGTTTCCTTAGATAGGAAACTTTTTGACCAATCTGTATAATCTGATTGAAAGTGCCTTAAGATGACATGTTTCATGAATTGGCGATATATAAATAAATACATTTTATATTCAACATAAGGCTATTTAGTTGGCTTTATGAAGCTTCAAGATATAGATCTGCTCTATGGGAAAGGTAGGCGCAAATGACTATGCGTTGATGAGCAGTGGAAGTATGGCTCTAATCCATTGATGGCTGGTTGCAGGACCCCATGTGTTGGAAAAACAAGTGCATCTTATTGCATTGGTCTTAAATGATGTTAGTTAAAGCACTACCTTTTTTATAAAGTACTTTTTCTCAAAGTTTTTCTTGATATTGTATTTTATGAACCAAATTCTGCTCAAACGCTAGTTTGTGGGGGGTGGGGGCATAATGCAGCAAGGAAGAGAGCTCGGCTGTTCCAGTTGAAGCTTATTGGCTTTCTGCTAAAAGTAATCAATAAGGCTACTGCCAGAATATCGTAGGGATTATTTTCAGAGACAGATTAAGAGGCTTTTAATGCTGTTGTCTGGACATGCCTATCAGAGAAATACATTTTATGTGCTATCTTTACACTTAGACTTCATTATTAACATAATTGCTCTTTTTTTAACTGACACATGCTGATGTAAACAAACCTGAGTAGCAGTGCTATTTATAGTATGCTCCCAAACTCTGTGCTTTATGACTTCAAATGTAACAGGAATAGGCTTAGATCAATTGTCACGCGTTCGTTACAACAGGATTGAATTAAGAGATACTAAACAAAGTTACTACATGAAATAGCTGTTAGCAGCCAGGAGGACAGCGCTGCTTCCTTTTTGTGCTAATGCAGCTCCGTGTCACTCCCTTCTCTGCCCCTTCCTACTGAATGCTTGTTTCAAGGATAAAATAAGATTTACATCTATTAGGGGAGTTTTAGCATTTTTGTCTGCTTTAATATGGATTTGTGGGGCATCTCTGAGCTAAAACCAGACTTGACAGTGTAGGAGGCAAGATGCTGCTTTGGTATCAGAAGACGTAACAGATACTGATCTGTTCCTTCAAATTCACACTATACATAGTTCCTATATGACATGACATACCCGCACACTCTCTCACTGACCACCATGTTGGTAAGTAGAATTTCTTTAGAAATGGCCAAGTTTGACTACCGAGGAGTATCGATTAGTGGCTAGCAGGAGCTTCTTCAATTTTTCTTATTTATTGGTTTAAAGGTAGTGAATTAACCAGTACGTTCACTCAGGACAGCCCCTGGAAACCGTGGAAAGGAAAGTGAGACATACCGGTCACTGGAATCCATCATTTGCTTCAGTAGTGTAAACTCTGACTCTGCCTCCACCGCACTTGCATTGCTTGAGAAGTGTGGCAGTAACTTTTCTAATTTGTGTGCGTATTAGTGAGAAAAAGGCTCAGTCTGTTTTGCCAAAACTACCTTTTCTGGCTCCAAAACCATGAACCATGACAGAAGTATCAGAGGGGAATCTTCCGTTTTACTTTTATCAAGGTTCCAACATACCTGCTCCTCATGTCGTCAAAGGCTGCTTTCTGAGTGAGGCAATCAGTTTGTTCCCTACAAACTTGTCTGAAGAGAGCTGAAGAATCCATCTTCTGTAGGGCCTCTTTGGTACTTTCAAACATTGGGCTCTTTCAAGGGGAGGACATTTTTTTTGTGTGTGTCTCCTGTCTGGCAATGTGGCAATAAGAATTGTTGTCTTAATGCCAAAAAGAGCCCAACAGATTTTACTTTCACAAGTGGAGCCTTGCTGCTTTCGCCATAGTGCTCTGCTTGCTTTATATATGCAAGAAGCTTCATTAGATTTTATTCTGGGACTATTTCATGTTCAGTGGACACTGAAATGGGAAGGGAAAAGAGGGGGGGAAAGAGGAGAAATGGATTGGCTTAATAGTTTCTCTTAAGTTCAACAAAATAGCATTAATCAACATTAGTGTTCCTTATGAATGTTATTTTAATGGTCGTGGCATTATCAGGTGATTGCGGATTGAACAAAACAAGCGTTATGTTTAAACAAACCATAGTTATGTTTAACTTGGCTTGTAGCAAGGGTGTCAACTGCTAATGCCAGCGTACATCAGTTTTTAGTCATCTCAGTGTAATGAGCGGACCAGAAAACACAAACGTTAATGTCCTGTTTAAAAACGCTCATGAAAATGGTTTGTTAAAACCTTTAAACACAACCAAAATCACATTAGCATTGCTTCATTTCAAAATATAAGATGGAGCTAAGCTACTAGCAGCTAGCTTAGTCCCAAGTTTTAGCTTCAAAACATAGTAAAGCACAATGAAAAATAAATGAGGCCCAAATTGTTTCATCCCAAACTAACTTTCCCTGTTTTCTCTGCCAAGCCTCATCCTTTAACTCGCCCTGTTCTGGCGGCTGGACGACATCCAACGGCGATGAGCTGCTTTTGGAGGCGTGACAACTGTGAATGTTTACACTTAGAGTACTTTAGATTTGAAAACCTTGATTTGTTGTTGAGTCAGTATACTTAATTTGTGCTGTTCACATAAAGCAATCTTCTATATTTTATTTGGAGAGGGGGTTAGATGAGAATAATAATGACAATAATGGCCTCTATATTTTGTTTACATATCTCAAATTTGGTTGGAAAAGACAAAAAATAAAGTAGAATTGAATAAAAGTAAAATCAGAAGTGCTGGTGTGTGGTTCCACTGTTTCTCTGGATGCATTCCCGTTGCGTAGCGCAGCTCGAAGGGGGCCGTTCATCAAGCTAATACCAGCTGCGTTAGCTTAAGTTGTTCGGGAGGTTTATAGCTGCGCTGATGGATGTTCAAGAGCTTTGCTGACTTTTCTGTGTTGCTCTCAAACATCCGTGTCGTATTGTTCCGTGTCATACTGAGCGTAGCGGTCTCATTTCCGCGTAACCTTGACAACTTTCAGCGTAACGGTCCATTACGTTGAAATGCACTTGCGCGAACCCTGTATTGCATTATGCAGCCTGAAGCAGTAGCTAGTTGTCTGTATTTACGGTATTCATCAACATAATACGTCAACTGTTCTATGGATCAATCGGTTGTTTTAGCTTTCATATCAAACAATTAAAAAGATGGAAGCATTTTTTTGCTCTTTATTAATATAAACTTATCTGAACTATGGCTGAGACCCACGTGTTGTCTATGGTTCTGCATGTGTTAAATCGTTCCAAGAGATTTGGTGAAGTTGTCTCTCGGGATCTTCCTCTGCACTGCACACAGTTTTTAATTTGTAAAGTTCTTCTACACATTTCCCTTGTTGAGTTTTTCTTTTTCAAAAAACATGTCTTCTTGGAACAGGTCCTGGAGAACTTCTCTGATGCACCCATGACTCCTAAACAAATCCTCCATGTGATCCAGACCAAGGGGCTGAAGGAAATGAGGTCAGACACACAGACAGTTTTGCTGACTGCTAGCTGGAATAACTTAAGCATACACAAGCAGCGTCTTCACACTAGAGTTGTCCAGATGGCTTTGAATGAAGCCAAGTCCGCTTCCTCTGATAGTGTGCATCCTTTTGGGCAGGTATGAAAGCCCGTCGGAACGGTGGTGCTGATCAAACAAGTAAACGCAAACTGAAAACATGGCGCTTAGCACACTTGCAAGCGAAACCTTGTGCAGTTTGCATACAGTTGGAAGTCAGACAGACAATCTAGAAAACCAAAGCAACAAAATTGATCAATAGAACAGCTCGCTGTTTCACAAATGGCAAGCCACTTTCACATTTAATCACTAGGGAGGGTCTTTAAACCAGATAATCATCTGTTTCTACTTGTAAAATCTAAAGTTTCAAAACTTTACAATTACATTTTTCCTATGAACAGCAAAGATTTGAGCTATCTCAAACATTCTTCTGCTAACAAATGATTTCACCTTTTTCCGTTCATATATATTGTGTTTGCAGCTGTATATATATTAGGGGTGGATATTAATTCAATATCAATATATATCGCATATAACTTTATTCAGTAAAGGTGATATGACATTACTGATATTTCAGTATACATTACAGTCTGATTACAGCATTTTTGACTGACTGAGATTCCGGGTTTATGTAGTTTTGTGTTTATGTAGTTATGTAATAGAAACTCCCTTTTCACATTTGTAAAATTCAATTAAATGGATATTGGCAAGTTTTTTAAAATGTTAAAATGCCTTACCATCAGGGCTTTGAACCGGTTCAAGGAACGAAAACGAAAACCGGGAACTTTTTGTATTTTACAGGGAACAGAAAAGAAACCGGAAACGTTATTATTTTTTATGTTCTGGAACTGGAACACTTATTTAAAAATAATGGTAACTGGTTAATACCGGTTTTATTTCGTTCCTCAAAGTTTTCGTTGCCTAATTAACTAAAAATAAAATAAAAATTTTCCTGCCCACGTTACCATGACGGCTGAGGTTCACTTCCTGTGTGACATCACATCACACATTCGCTGACTGAATGGAGCGAGAGCGGTGTCTCCACTAGAGCTACACATCTTAAATAAGAGGTAAATTATGATCAGTGACGGACTGGACGGTCTGGCATTCGGCATGATCGTCGGGTGTGCGCCGCCCCTTTCACCCTGTTCATTGTAGGCCTACCTTATCTCTCGGCCCACTAATAAGCCAAATGCAGGGTTTTGGCGAGGCGGCCGCCTCGCCCAGACAGTGCTGCAGGAAACCTCGCCAACATTCCAAAAAAAAAAAAAACCCCAAAAAAAAAACAAAGAAACGAACTCGATTTGCTGCATATTTATTTGACGTTAACACGCGGTTTTTTGTTGCTGCTTTCGCGCGTGCATATACTGAATGGCAGGGAAAAAACACATGGATACGCCCCCCCCCCCCTCGGTCCGCGCAAAACTTGTCGTCTCCCCCCCCCAACGCACCTCCTCGCCTAAGCAAATTCTTGCGGGAAACACTGAAATGCCTCTTGGTTCAGTTTTCATGCATATTAAAGTTAGAGTTCAACACCAATCGGGCTACAAACTTGCGTGTTATTTCCGTGCATGTGAAGTTATATCTGTGTGTTGCGGGCACGTGCACGCGCTTGCATGCGCGTCCCCATGTGGGCCGCTGGTTGGTGAAAATGCCAGGGCCGTTTTTTAATCCCAGTGCGTCACTGATTACGATCCATCGTTAAGTAAAACACTCATTCCAAACAGCTGACAGGAACGAAATTAACCGTTCCGGGAACAGTATTTTTTTGTTCTAACCGGTTCAGGAACGTCAATTTATTGGTGGAACTCATAACCGGAAACGTTATAATTCCGTTTCTGTTCGGAACGAACCGATTGGGGAAAAAAATCGGTTCAAAGCCCTGCTTACCATAGCTGTTAAGTATGCTTGCTGCTCATACTGGGCGGCTTCTTATGATCGCACCCCAAACAAACATCGGCTGTAACTGGATGACACCGTCCAGACTGTTTTGGTTTTAAAAAGTGTAGTTTAACAGTGAAGTGTATACACACTTCCCCAGCGTTCCCCGCCAAATCGAAACGCATCCCTTGGACAATACTGGTGTGAAGACGCCCTCTCACACACTTCCTTAAGAGCATTTGTCAAATTGCAAAAAGGGATTTGTAACTGTTTAATCTGTTGCTTTTGGCAGAGCAGTATAGATGGGGTGTTTTTCTATTTATATCTGCATGATTAGGCTGATAGTGAAAGTATTGGTTTATATGTTTTCAACAGTACGGATGGGCTGCTCTAAGACTTCAAAGGTATGGTCACTTAGAGAAGAAATGTCACCGTTTACTGGGACCTTTGGATTAAACATAATCTTTTAAACGAATGTAAAACCAGAAAAGTTACCACTATTACTACTGCTGCAAATGTGTCACAAATTGCTGTATGCTTAATGGAATAGCTGGAATGATATCTAAAATATTTATCGTTTGGATTTTAATACACGAATGCAGTAAAGGAATGAGGAAGAATGAAGATTTAAAACCGTGCCATGTTTGTGCTGGGGGAAAAAGCTTATTCATATTTTCAGGTACTGCTTTGCTGTACCCACGCTAAGAGTCCGCCACGTCGAACCTTTTCATATGTATTTCACTTTAGACAGTTACCCTTTTTCTAATCACAGCTGTTATCGTATTTTTGCAGGTTAAAGTCATACATACGTCAAAATGTCATTTTGTTAATAACTGGCTTTGTTTCTGTCTCCATGAACTTCTGGTATGGCTGGCAACAGAAGGTATGTTAAAGGACTTTCAAATGTCAAAAGTTTTATCTGCTGTTAGAAATTACATTTCCTTGCTCCTTTTTCCTGTTTTTACTCATCCAAAGATTCAGACTTTACACACTGTCCTTCAGCTGCCCGTTCACAATTTGCATCTGAGCAAAATGTGGCAGTGAAAAAAATATATATATATATTTTTTTTAATCAATCTTTGGTTATATGAATGGACTTTTAGGAATTAATATGATAATCGATTCATAATTTGAAAATCTATTTTCTTAACAGAGCCTTACTTGAGACTTAGATCATAACTTTAATTGTAAAAGTTGAAGTGAAAACTGGATTGAGCTTTTCTCCACTGAACAAAGATCCTTTAAAACAGTTTGTGATTTTTTTTTTTAACACATTCTATTTGTGTAAACCTAAATTGTGCGTATTTCTTAAGATTGGATGAATCTTTTCTCATTTGCCAACCCAAAAGGAGACTAGGTAGGACTTCAGAAAAGTCCTACAATGGTCCTTGGAGGTAAAATGTTTAAATTTAAGTTAGATGTAAGTTTTAATTACATTAAAACAGGGGTCCCCAACCTTTTTGAAACTGAGAGCTACTTCATCGGCACTAAGTTGCACCAACGGCTGCCAGTACTGATCCTTGAACTAGAAGAGTCAGTGCTCACCAATAAACATTTTTGCAATGCTTTTTATTTTTTATAAATCTATATAAATGTAAGTGTGATTACAAAATTGGAGCAACAGACTAAAATAACATTTTAGATGCATCTCACTGGCGGGCTTCGCTAGCTTTAGAAGAGGCTTGAGGGCGCCCCATGTGGTCCTTGGGGACTACCTGGTGCCCGTGGGGTCCGTTGGTGACCCCTGCAATCACACGAGGCTCCCTGAATAATGAGCAGGTTATGGAAATTACTGAAGCTATTTCATATTGTTTGGCCATGATTTGTATGCATGTTTGCACAGTTTTGCTTCTTTTTTGTCTATACATAAGTTTACATTTTTATTTCAATATTCTAAGCTTTCCCAGTGTTTTGTTTTTTCTCCAATCATCGGATGATTGGAGGACCTTGATTCATAAAATTCGGTCAGAGCAGGGAATCGAACCAGCAACCCGCGTATTGCAGAACAAACTTGCTAACCTTTCCAGTATGTTGATCCATAAAGTGTATGTAAGACTCTGTGTGATTGAACACCATAAGCCAAATAAGGTTTTTCTGGAAAATATGGAAAAGTCTTTTTTTTTTTTTTTTAATGTAGGCTTTAGATGCTAAAGTTGGCCCGTCACCTCTGTGGGAAGACGAGGGTTAACTGAGATGTCTGCAGTGAGCATTATATGTAGTTGTTTTTTTAAAGACTAACATGTAAAAAGTTTCTGCAAAGTATGCTGAGTATTTTCACACAAACCGAGGATTGTTTCTAAAATGAATAAAATGTGGGCCAGACTTGACATGCAGTGTACCTCTGTGTGTGGTCGCAGTGGGACAGCTCCTCTGGCCTGTCTGGTAACCATGCTGCATTCTCAAGTGAGGGGAGACCGGGTCAAGAACAGCATCTTCTTCAAGCTTCCTGGTCGAATGAGCCTGTTCACACTCAAGGTACTTCATCTGATACTTGTTCTTACTTACTTAAATCAAAATAGTGGAATTGCAAAGGTTTTAAGGAAGTAACTCCGGCCATCGGCCTAGCATAGATGAGGTGCTCTAGTTTGTTGTCTGCCACTATGGCAGCCGGCTCTATTTTACAGCCCAAGTCACTGTTCGATGTAACCACAGTGATCAGTGACTAAAGATACGTTTTACTCGTCCCAAAAGGCCTTTTGAAGTTGATGACCTTTGCATCGTTGTTTTTAGTACTACCAGCTCATTTTGTGTTTTCATTCTGTAGAAAAATGCCCTCCAATGGACAAAGCCAACATCAGAGTCAGAAGCTGCTTCGGAGCCAGTCGGAAATGCTGCTCACCCAGCTTCAAGCAGCAGCACCCCAGTGGCGGGATCCGCCGTGTCCCTCGTTGACTCCAGCGAAACCATTGAACAGGAGAGCTGTGACTCCTCAGAGACGACTGTAACAGCAATTATAGACAATGACGGTAGCTCAATAATACACACTCCTCCTTAATTCAGAGTCTTAAAAAGTCTTCAGCTATAAACTCTGTTTTAGACCTTAAAACATCTAGATTCGTCATACGGGGTCTTCAAAGGGTTAGTTTAGATTTACCTGGGGGGAGGATATGTGAGCTCGTTATTTAAAGTTACTCAAACGAAAAATGTTCATATTGGTGGGATACAACCATTGTTGGGCAAGCTACTTGTCCAGTGTAGTGAGCTAAGCTATCAGTTACTCAACAATAAATTAAGCTTCACTACACAAAAGCTACCACCTATAGAAATATAGCAAGCTAAGTTACACAAATGTGTTAAAAGTAGCTTAACTACATCAGAAGCTACTTAACGTTGTACCAACCTAATGTCAGATCAATTCAAAATGAGTCTGATACACTGGTTAAAACATTTATTAAAGATCAGCCAATGACCTAACACAGTGTAGACATTGCTTTATGAGCAGCATAATAAAATACAAACTGAAGTAATTAATGCTAGAAATAAAACAAAAAGGTTATTGGCCTAGTACGTGCGGTGGCGTTAATAACATTTGGTGGCGTTTTTTGCATATTATATTATCAGGAGGTTGTCTTTTATGTGCTCAGCCACATGATTTAAAGGTGTTTTACCCAATAAGAACACTGCAGCACCAGACACAACCAGGAGGTCCCTGATCGTTGGGGAAAGGCAGAAAGAAGATGCACCATAAGCTTTTTCATATTTATTTTGTCATTTTAAACATGAAACTACCAAAGCACAAGCCAAGTAGTAGAACTAAATGTTGAAAAGAAATTAAAAGCTAAATAAAATAAACCAGGTCACTTAATAAAGCTGCATTTTCTGTATGCTTTGTATTTATATTCACATGATAATATTTTCAGAATTAATAATAACATTTCTGTTAAAGATTTCATTTATCTTCTGCAACAGGGGCATAAGGAGGGAGAACAAGCAGAGTGAGTTTTGTGTAATATCAGACTTTATTATTGAACTAAGCAGGATTTAGACAGGATCAGAAAGGAAGGTGCATCTTCTTTCTGCCTTTCCCCAACGATCAGGGACCTCCTGGTTGTGTCTGGTGCTGCAGTGTTCTTATTGGGTAAAACACCTTTAAATCTAGTGGCTGAGCACATAAAAGACAACCTCCTGATAATATAATATGCAAAAAACGCCACCAAACGTTATTAACGCCACCGCACGTATTTTACGCGAGCGTGCGTTTTTTACGTCACCGCGTAAAATACGGGTTGGAACTGCACGTTATTGTAAGGGCGAGTATTTGCCTAATCGGCTTGCCATAAGTTCCACTGCCGTATGCATGCGCATGTTTCGATAGATACAGACAGGAGAGGCAAAGTAGAATCTCGCGCATGAACATGTCCAACCAACAACTCTGATGGATTGTTCACTCTGAATGTTGTTTCAAAATAGCAAACCTGGTTTCATTTCTTAGTTATGTCCTGGATTTTGTAGCGTTTGCGGACGCTACATCGCTACTTGATCAAAAAAATAACGTCACTACAGGAAAGTTACTTGATTCATAAAGCAGCGACGCTACGGTCAAGCTACTGGAAAATGTAGTTTAACTAATAGCTTCGCTACATGTAGCGGCGCTACTGCCCATCACTGGATACAACGCTGCGTTGGCAGATATCTGCAGTCTGCAATTTCACCACATACCGTTGGTTTGGACCGGTCTCTGAGGTGTAGGGATGGGCAATTACTAGACTTTTCAATTTTATTGTAGCAGTGGTTTATTATTATACGAATTGTGATTGAC
Organism: Fundulus diaphanus; assembly: GCA_037039145.1. Taxonomy (NCBI): domain Eukaryota; kingdom Metazoa; phylum Chordata; class Actinopteri; order Cyprinodontiformes; family Fundulidae; genus Fundulus; species Fundulus diaphanus. The sequence goes on along the minus strand of CM073129.1, from coordinate 6,016,353 downwards.
GATCGTTTTCTATCACGTGTGAGGACCATCTCAGCTCCTGGGAAATGTTTCGTCAGAATGTGATGTGGACAAGTTGGTGGGAGGTTTTAAACCTGCAGTAGAAGCTGTTGAGGTCGTCTGTCAGATGAGGATTCTGTTCTTGGAGAGGGGGACTTCTGTAGGAGGTGATGTTTCTCAGGGCATTCAAAAGCTGTGGCTGCGTTTATAGTTGGAAAAACGGTTTCATCTTCTCGCTGTAGCCTCTTTTAACTGTCTTAGCCTCTTTTGCAGCCTCTTTTAACATAATCCCCTGGGCGAGCTTGTTCCTGGGCTCAGTCCCCACTGCTGTAAGCCTCTTCCTTGCTTTCAGCGTTCCTGAACTTCATCAGATATGAAGTGAACCATGGTTTATTGTTGTATGTGTGAAAGGCATTGGTCTGCACACACATCCTCACAAAAATGGATGTATAAAGTCACAGTGTCAGTGTTTACCTCTAAGTTGGGTTGAGATGAAGCAGACATGAGAGAACCAGAGTAACGCCGCTGACAGTGTGGTATGCATTTTTTTTAAGCTTTGTAACAATGATCCAGTGTGATAATATCCCTGGTGGGGCTCTTGATATGCTGTCTGTATTTTGGAAGTTAATTGGAGAGGTTTACGCTGTTAAAATTCTCTAGAATAGGGATTCCCAAAGTGTGGTGCTGAAAAATGTAATGGCAGTCTGACAGTGTTTTTCCCCACACCATAAAGACGTGTCAATAAACATTTCCTTTGTAAAGATTAAAATCAAAAACTGTAAATTTAATCAATAAATAAAAATGTATCATAATGATCCGTATTAGACTTTATTGTTAAGTGCTGTTGCACACTTACTGTTCCTTTAAGTTAGATTGTTTTGGGTTTATCCTGGAAGAAATGTGTGGCTTCCGGGGGGATGAGTGGTGGGTTGGGGGGGGGGGGGTGAAAGCTGTCCCGTTCTGTTGGTCCTAAAATAGTGTTAGCAGCAAAACCTCTGTCTGGTGATTGGGTGTCATAACAGAACGTTAAGGTGTTCACACAAAAATGTATTTATTTAGAACAAATCTTCTACACTTCATTTTAAGATGAAATATAGGCATTATGCTGTATATAATACTTAGCCTGTGGCCTCTACTTCATTCATCTTGGCAAATATGCTCAATTGGCTGAAACCAGGGAAACTGTCATGCAGGTGAGACATCTGAGGTCAAAGTTAGTGATGAAGGAGGAGAGGGACCAAGAGAGAAAGAGAGTGGAATTGGAGGCAACAGAGGAGAATTGCAACAGATCTGGGAGAAGAAAACGAGCGAGAATCAGAAAATGTCTAGCTCTCCTGACTTTACGTCGTTTACGTTTTATTTACAAGATTAAATTAAATGACTCGGTCTCCCTATCGATCGCGCAGCGCCTACAAACAGCGCTGCCCATGGTGCCGTGACTCTGAACCGGCAACAAGCACTGATGCGCATGTCATGGCCACACTGCTGCTGCTGGTGGGAAAATTGGTGGTAGTCGCGGTTTCTTGACTCTGTTCACGCACAGAGCTGTAATACTTTTCATTGTGATTCAGACAGGTGCAGTTCATTTTACAGATGCAGTTTTGGCTCGTATTCAGACAGAAACAGGGAAACCGGCAACCGGCGGTGGGGGCTGCGGGGAGCTCAGGTGTGTTGCCTTGGGCGTGTTTACCTGCTGAATGTAACCGCCTTGAAACAATCAGGAAATAACTTTTTATTTCTCTGATTAATAACAGCTTTATCGAGACCGGTGCTGTTATTGACCGGTGCTGTTATTGACCGGTGCTGTTATTGACCGGTGCTGTTATTGACCGGTGCTGTTATTGACCGGTGCTGTTATTGACCGGTGCTGTTATTGACCGGTGCTGTTATTGACCGGTGCTGTTATTGACCGGTGCTGTTATTGACCGGTGCTGTTATTGACCGGTGCTGTTATTGACCGGTGCTGTTATTGACCGGTGCTGTTATTGACCGGTGCTGTTATTGACCGGTGCTGTTATTGACACCCTCTCTCTCTCTCTCTCTCTCTCTCTCTCTCTCTCTCTCTCTCTCTCTCTCTCTCTCTCTCTCTCTCTCTCTCTCTCTCTCTCTCTCTCTCTCTCTCTCTCTCTCTCTCTCTCTCTCTCTCTCTCTCTCTCTGTCTGTGTGTCTCTGTCTCGTCATCGGATACAAATCAAATTAAACCGATGCACCTGAAAATCCTCAGGATCCTGTTGTGGATGTTGTGTGTAACTTTACTGAAATTTAATTCAAATGTTATAATTTTATCTCCATAACCTTTGTTATGATGGTAGAGTTGTTGTTACTGCAAATTATTATTTTTTTGGACAATTGGGGTGAGTTAACCTAACCTGACCCTAGCCAAATGAATTTCGTTCCGCTTAGCTCCGCCTAGCTTCACTCACATCCATCTGGGACCTCTTCCATAGAGAGTGATTTCTTCAACCAATTTTATTGTCCAGCCAATCAGGACGCAGGGCTGGAGTTTCATAGATGTGACGTAGTGGAGAAGCGACCGTGAGACGGTTTTGATTCAGACAACAATGGCGGCTCGCATCGAGGAAGCAAGCGTTAACATTGATGCTGCTATTTCTTCTGTGTTGTCCAATCTACCTAATATTGTTTCATCAAAAGAACATCAGAGAACGGCTCTGAAGGCTTTTGTTGGTGGAAACGATGTTTTCTCCCTTCGCCCTTTGTGCTTGCATTACACTGGTTTACATCATTAGCTATTGCCTGTCTTATGTTTCACGATTTGTACTTACCTCAGTGACACTTTGTCGAGCTCTGGTCTCAGTTGTTGGCCTCGTCAATTTAGTAGCTGGGGGAGCAGTGGGTGTTCGGGGTTGGGGACGCTATTTTGACGGTGTTGGTTCCCCGTCCCGTTTATGTGCTCTCATCAGCGTCACGGGTTGGCTTCGGTGTGAGTGGTTGAAATAGCACGTCGATAAAGATGACAGAGAAGTGGCTTATCCAATCATATGCAAGGATTTTTGATAAGGCCCAGCCTTCTGAAACGCCATTCCTATGGATCAGTTCCAGATGGATGAGTGGAGCTAGGCGGAGCGAAATACATCTGGCTAGGGTCAGGTTAGCGTTAACCCGGTTGGCACAAGGAAGGCGGTGCGTGGCTAAAAAGTTTGGGAACCGCTGTTCTAGGACTATGATGCGAGACTCTTGGTGACTTTCCTCCACATTTGTTATCAGATCAGTGAGTTGAATTTTAGGCTCTGGTGTGCTGGCCTGTGGTGGGATGTAAACACCACCCAGAAAAAAGGAGAACTCTCTTGGTGAATTAAAGGGTTTGGAGTTTATAAAAAATGACTCCAGATGAGGGTTATTCAATTCAAGTTAGTTTTATTTATATAACACCAATTCACAACACATCATCTCAAGGCACTTTTCAAGACTACATGTCTTCTGTACATCATTTGCTTATGTAAAAGCAGATTCCACTTCCTCTCTTTTTTCCCCCCCAAGAGATCCACGCTGCGGTTCTCTCACCAAGCCAGGTTTTGGTAAAACAGTGTGGAAGTCAGACTATTTTGGGTTGAGAGGTAAAATGTTGCCCGTTTTGTTTGCAAGGGAGGGGAGTGGACATTAGCCAAGTGGATGGAAGGCAAGGGTATATGGAGTCCTCGCTGTTGAGGCTTCACCAGTGCACTTGTCCGTTTTCCTCATCTGCGTCTCTAGCAACCTCAACCCCTGGCTGATGTTTAGGAGTTTCTCTATAGTGAAAATGATCACCAAATGACACAAAAACATGCAAAAAACAACTAAGAAAAGGCTTTCCACCTGCCCAGGACTTGATGTTGTACAGGATTTCCCCCAGAAAATGGACTAATCCTGGCGGTGCGTGTCGCTGTTGGCTCTGGGAAGTGCGTGTGCTACCGTTTAGCGTCAAGCTACTAACAGCTAGCATGTTGGCTATTTAGACCGGGAGGTTTTCTCCCAGACTGGAAGTTTACTCAATGTTTTGTCGCTCTCAAACATCGACGCAATTAAAATAAACAGATGACACTTAGCCTGGCAGGGGGGTGATATTAATAATAAGTAATATGCTGAGGGACATATTTTCTACAGTGATTATAAATAGGGGAAAATGTTACTGATTACTAATAACATTAACATTGCTTATTGAGTCTCTGATGCGTGCCAGTCACTATGTTGCCATTTAGCAGCTGTTGGTTGGTGATAATGGCACAGGTAGTGTTTATAATACTACTTGCTTAATTCTGTATTGTTTTTCCTGGTTTATAGCGTCAGTGGATGAGAATTCATCTAGTGCATCCTGCTCCACCGAGCTGCAGACTCAAAGCAGCCACCCTCAGACACGCCTGAGCAGGGCAGCCGGACAGCAGGGGCGCACAGATGCTCAGCAAAGCCAACACGCTCAGACCAGACTGAGTCGTTCAAGACAGGTGAGCACCCTGCACAAAGCAGCCTACCGGAATTTGCCATGGTGTATTTATAGACCACACGTTGGTCCGAGACTATTTTTGGTTCAGGATATGAAACAAAACAAATAAATGAATGCATTAACTTTAGCATAAATCAAAGTCTATGGCCATTTATCCATAAGGTGGTCTGTAAAGCGGGCATTTATACTGGACAGGCCCATCACAGCGCAACATAGACACACAGGACAGCCATGAACAAAACAAACTCACACCTTTTGAGCAATTTAGGCAGACCAGTTATGAACAGTCATATTTTTGGAACAATGGGAGGAAGTGGGGAAGAACCCACGCATGCATATTGAGAACATGGGAACTCCATGCAGAAAGGCCCCAGGACAGGATTTGAATAGAGGACCCTCTTGCTGCAAGCCAACAGTGGTACCAATTGCATCACAGTGCAGCCCAGAAAAATGAAAGATGGTCACAGGCCTCCTTCCATGGAGTTTGACAATTTCTTGATATATTGATGATCAACTTTATGTAGTAGCATCCACAGCCTCCCAGACACTGTTCAGAGGTGGAAGGTTTTCCCTCCCATGAGTCTGGCACTTCACACGGCTCTGATTCATCTGCAGCATCCCAACACTGATGTTGGATGCTATGCATGGACTTCAGCTCAGCATTCAACACCGTGCTGCCAGAAATGCTGGCTCTGAAGCTCCACAACCTGGGACTATCCTCTTTGCTCCTGGATCAGTGACTTCCTAACCAACAGGCCCAGGTGGTGAGGATAGGGAAACTAACACTTGCCCCACTGATCCTGGCCCGGGTGGTCAGAACAGCAAAGGGGATTGTGGGATATCCTCCCGCTGATCTGAACTCTATATACACCAGACAAGTTCAGAAGAGAGCCTGGGCCATCGCAGCTGACCCTTCCCACAACCTGTCTGTAGGGCCACCTTCAGGAAAGTAGTACCAAACTATCAGCTCTATTAGAGCAAAAGACTCAAAAACGGCTTCTTCCCTAGAGCTGCCAAAGCCACCACTCCCCTTTAGACTCTTAACATGATTTACTGCTTTGTTGCTCCAATTCCGACTCATTAAAATTCTGCTTATTGTTTTCGATCTGTGATGCCCCAAAACTAAGTTTCGTTATGTATAGCTCTGACATCTTCTCTTTTCCCTTATTTTCTGTAGTCAGGAAGACAAAGAAAGAAAGCCGTCATGATGCCTCGTGTTGTCCTGACTCCGCTTAAAGTCAATGGAGAGCATGTGTCCACAGGTAAAGTTATGAGCAGTGGAAACTGTGTAACGAAGATTTTACTTCGATTTCTTCCCTTTACATCAAAAACACTAGATTTTTTTTTTATACGAGACATATTGCAAACTGACTACTTTTAGTCTGAATATGGCCGCAGAAAGACGCACTCCTAGCACATCTTTTTTTTGTTTTTTAACTAAAAAAATTATTTAGCAAAAAAAATTATTTTCTTTACAACAATGAATCCACTACACACCCCATTAAAAAACCCAATACATAGTTTAAAAAACTAACTTTGCGAGCAGTAGGCATACAGATAGACATTTTGATAGGCCTGCACATATATAACTTGTTGCTGATACAGTTTAACATTTTCAATTAAGAAAGTTAGGTCATTTCTTTTAGCTTGTCAGTGAATGCAGGCCTGGATGTGCCCATGGTCCAGTGCTGAACGACGGTGAAAACCAAACCCATCAAATTCTTCTTCCATTACTCTAATATTGCTGGGCATGTTCAGCACATAAGGTTTATGTGCTGTCTTCTTGTCACAGAGAGGATCCAAACCTGTGCAGAATCTAGCTAACTTAGATTTGGATAGGGAGGTTCTGTGAACTGCCCTAATTTGTAGTAGTGGTCTACAGACCCTTTCAGTAAATTAGAATCATATTGAAAAGTTCATTTAATTCAGTAACTCGATAGGCTAAGTGAAAAACAGAGTAATTCCACACAGATTGGCGTTTTAACCCTTTAATTTTCTGTTGATTAGGATGATTTTCTACTTATAGATGATGAAAAACACAACATTTAGGACTAGAATATTACATCAGACCAAAAACATTTTTAATACAGAAATGTGGGCTATGTGAAAAGTGTATTTAATGCCTGCTTAAAGGTTATCTTCAAAATATTCTTTTAATCTGACAACTGAGCCCCATCAGAAAACATTACGATTTATTGAATATGACTAAATTTGGCTCATATGTACTGAATCCGAAACATCAATATAGACTTCTGTCTTACCTCCCTTCTTAATTCAAGAGTAAAATGCATTAAAAGCTCTGAAGACTTTCAATCTCTGTCAGTGATTGTTCTATGAATACCAGCCTGATAAGGTGGTATTATAGAACAGTATATGGATTAAACTGACGCACTGGTTTTCTCAAACAGCAATCCCTACACAGCGTGACGGATGGAGTGAGATTTGCAATAAACGCGTGTGGTTCACGTCAGCGGCCAGGACAGACGAGACAATCCACCATGTCTCTGGAAGCTACGCAGCTTGGTGTGCATGCCGATTTAATAAGACGAGGAAAAGGAAAACGCAGGCAAAATTAGAATAAGCAGACCCAATGACTTTAGTCCTCAACATTACTGATAAATCTTAAGTCATGCAGAGCAACACAAACAACTTGTAAGCATCAGGCTCAGCGGCCTGTTGTCTGTCGAACAGTTAAGCACAGCAAAACAACTATGTTCAAAACTCAGTTTCTCTGCCCAGACACTGAGAAACCGCTGTTAGATAGCAGTTGAAGCACTCTGAGTTCCGGAGAGTCCGATGGCTTGGGTTGTGTGGTCCAGAGATAGTTGCATCCTCTCCCAGTTAGTGGTTAGGGCTGTTGCTCATGATCAGCCCACGTCTTTTTTTCAGGCAGTGGGAAATAACTACTTTGTCTACAGAATTGGAGAAACCCATCTCTAATGCTTAGACATAATAACTGGAGGACATAATGACCACTTCTGTGTTTTCTCCATATTGAGTTCTCTATGGACTCTGCCTCTAGCTACTGATGAAAGCAGTTCTTTCCTCTAACTGGTGCATTTGGCTTCGGCGACAAAATATATCTCAGATTTGTCATTATGGCATTAATCCTCCGGTCCCCCTTTTTAACCCGGAGGGTGTGTCTATTCAGGGGTTCTGGAAAGGAGGGTCCGTCGGATAGTCGAATCTCGGATTCAGGAAGAGCAGTGTGGTTTTCGTCCTGGCCGTGGAACACTGGACCAGCTCTACACCCTCAGCAGGGTCCTGGAGGGGGCATGGGAGTTTGCCCAACCAGTCTACATGTGCTTTGTGGATCTGGAGAAGGCATTCGACCGTGTCCCCCGAGGGATCCTGTGGGGGGTACTCTGGGAGTATGGAGTACCGGGCCCTTTAATAAGGGCTGTCAGGTCTCTGTATGACCGATGTCAGAGTCTTGTCCGCATTGCCGGCAGTAAGTCAGACTCGTTTCCGGTGAGAGTTGGACTCCGCCAAGGTTGCCCTTTGTCACCGATTCTGTTCATAAATTTTATGGACAGAATTTCTAGGCGCAGCCAAGGTGTTGAGGGGATCCGTTTTGGTGGCCTTAGGATTGCGTTTCTGCTATTCGCGGATGACGTGGTCCTGTTGGCTTCATCAGGGCGTAATCTACAGCTCTCACTGAGCTGTAGATTAGCGGCCGGGATGAAAATCAGTGCCTCCAAATCCGAGACCATGGTCTTGAACCGGAAAAGGGTAGAGTGCCTCCTCCGGGTTGGGGAGGATGTACTGCCCCTATTGGAGGAGTTCAAGTATCTTAGGGTCTTGTTCACGAATGAGGGGAAGATGGAGCGGGAGATCGACAGGCGGATTGGTGCGGCGTCTGCTGTGAAGCGGGCGCTGTACCGATCCGTTGTGGTGAAGAGAGAGCTGAGCCAAAAGGAGAAGCTCTCGATTTACCGGTCGATCTACGTTCCTACCCTCATTTATGGTCACGAGCTTTGGGTCGTGACCGAAAGAACGAGATCCCGGATACAAGCGGCCGAAATGAGTTTTCTCCGTAGTGTGTTTGGGCTCTCCCTTAGAGATAGGGTGAGGAGCTCAGTCATCCGGGGAGGACTCAGAGTAGAGCCGCTGCTCCTCCACGTCGAGGGGAGCCAGTTGAGGTGGCTCGGGCATCTGGTTAGGATGCCTCCTGGACGCCTCACTGGTGAGGTGTTCCGGGCACGTCCCACCGGGAGGAGGCCCAGAGGAAGACCCAGGACACGCTGGAGAGACTGTCTCTCTGCTGGCCTGGGAACGCCTTGGGATTCCCCCGGAGAAGCTGGCCCAAGTGGCTGGGGAGAGGGACGTCTGGGCCTCCCTACTGAAGCTGCTACCCCCGCGACCCGACCCCGGATAAGCAGAAGAAAACGGACGGACGGCATTAATCCTTTTTGAAAATATCTGTATTGCAAAGAACTACTCAGATTCTCCATTAGTACAAGCCAATGAAGTAATGAACTTGCCCTAAGGCTCTGTGAAATGTATTTGGTGAGGCTTGTTGTTTAATGCAGCAGAAAATATTTTAGGCGGGCGGTAAGATGTTCTGCTAAAGTAATTAACTAAAGTGAAGTCCTTTCTTTGCCAAAACAGCAAATGTTTCCAGCACAGTTTAAATAAAAATGTTTCCCTCTGCCAATACAGTAAAAATATCTCAACCTATTATTCACTATTTAAATTTTTGCCTCCAGTAAAGAAAAGTACAGATTTTATTTTTTAGCTCCTATATATTATTGCTACAAAATTACAACTTGAAGTAGGATATAATTCCTTGATCCTCAATCGAATGTCTTTAGGTTTTGGTGAATACTTTTTGGCATTTTTGCATGAGTTACAGACTATTTGGTCCTTAAGATTTTTAAACATAGGTATTAAGCTTTGACTATATTCAGGAATCACCAACATGGTGCCCGTGGGCACCAGGTAGCCCTATGTGGTGCCCTGAAGCCTGTTAAAAAAATAGCAAAACTCTCCAGTGAGCTGCATCTAAAATATTATTTTATTCAGTTACTGTTTCTTTTTAATCATAGTTGTATTTACATAGATTTAAAATGACAAAAGCATTAAAAACATGTTTGTATTTCATAAAGCAGTGTCCGAAATTAACTTCCGGATTCACCGGCCAAGTTGGTCAGTAGGTGTAAAAATCAACCGGCCAAGCATATTTTTTACCAGCCAAAATATGAATTCTGACTGACTCCTGCTAAATATCTTCACATAATCCCGTTACGTAATTAGCCTGAGCTAAATGCTAGGTGTTAGCAAACGGACATGACATGGTTGCTGTCGTTCTCGCGTCACATATGCAAGTGTTTTGTGTACATGCGCGTTTGCTGCCCTCCCTAGATGTGGAGGGGAAAAGTCAAAATATATATAGATTTTAAAAGTATTATTAATGTCAGTTTTTACTTAATAGTACGTGGCTACATGTAATAAGAATTATTAAAACACGTCTACTAATTGACTCTACCAATTGACTCTCATTTAACAGTGCATTCCACCGACAGAACGTATAATTTCTCTTGTGGGGCTATCACTCAAAGCGCCCCACAAGTGTAGCGAAATAACCAATCGTATACTGTTGCTAGGGAAAATTTATAAATATTTGGCCAATCAGCATCGCCAAAATTAATGGCTTTGGGGCTGATATAGGTGTATAGACCGGTTCACGCGTGACGTCACGAGCTACATCCGCGCTACATCCGGGTCACGCTGGTAGGCAAAAACAGCACTGTTTTCGCCTACCAGCGTGACAAAACGGGTAATTTAGAGCGTACTTTTAGTTAGTTTATTTTTGGAATCTAAACAATGCCTACCACTTGTTGTGCTCCCGGTTGCACACAGAGGCATTCCAAATCGGCGGATGTACGTTTCTTTCGTTTACCGAAGGACGAAGAAAGAAGAAAGAAATGGATAATTTCAATGAAAAGGATGCAGGCAGACAATCCCAATCGACTGTGGGAGCCATCATACCACGACAGAATTTGCAGTCTACACTTCATCTCCGGTAAATACAACTTAATTTTGCACTAGTCATTGTTCTACTTAAATAATTATATAAATAAAAAAATACGATATATATTTAAGTCAAGACGTAAACGTTTGTTTCGTAATAATATATGTACATGTACAATGTATGCAAACCCTCTGGCATGAGTCTGTGAAAAGGATTAATAAGACAAAAACACCAAAATAATCCTTTGTGAACAATGTTTTTTTTTTTATTAATTAAATGCTTATTGTGGAATCGTAGTAATTTTCCGACTTTTAATTTGAATGCATGTACTGGGTTAGGCAGGGAAATCTATTGGCTGCCCCACCAAGATTTTTTTTCACCAGCCGCCACTGCATCTGACAACAACTTCCATCGGTAAGCGTGTCTGTTAATTAATTAATTATTTCCACCTGTGGCCACGTCACCTTTCAGTGTTTATTCACTGGCTTCCAGTAACTTAGCTGATAAACGCGGCGACCAACCAGGGACCTCCTCATTATTCGCTGTTACATTTTATTTAAAACTCGAAGAGTAAAGCGCTAGCTCAGGGTAATTTAGCATGACGCACTTTTTTTGAAGAAGGGTCGGAATGTGAAACAATGTCCCGCATTTGACTGGGTCCGATTTTGGAAAAAGTAAATAAATAAATAAATAAATTCCACCTGCGCTTTTCTGAACCAAAGAAGGCAGAGCTGCAGTCAGAGCGGCTGTCAGTCAATATGCAGCAGCTCCACCTGATGAGCCGCTGCGCACCACGACACTCGTTAAATAAAATGAGAAGGATTTTGATGTGTACAGATTATTAAGGAAACTACATCAAAAAAATAAACTGCAGCTACAACATGGACTGGAGAACGGGTTCTAACTGGGTGAGGCCAGAGGTGATTCTCAGAAAGCTTTTATGAAGTTATTTTTTTATTTTTACACGGAGTGGAGCGCGATGTGAAGCTACACTGTAGAAGCAAGTCGTACTAAAAACCGCTGAAAAAGCCTCCTGTCTGTGGATCTATGGACTCATTTTACTCCAACCCCAAACCACCTGCCAGACAGACAGTACTGCAGCCAAGATTACCTTAAACAATATTTAACTTTACGAAATACATTAATAACATTTTGCTAATTAAAAATGTTTATATTTAAAAGCAAGTTATGTTTTTTCTGATAAACTTTGAGCAATTTTGTTAAACTTTTTAAAAATTTAACATCCCATCCTTCATCGATTTTCTATACGGCTTTTCCCTACAGGTGTGACGTCAGGCCGTATCTGATGGGGAAACGCAGCTCGACGTCACACAGGGTCGTGGGGGGTGGGGGCTCGTCCATCCTGGACACGTCTCCAGTAGGGTGACCACCTGCTAATAAGCCCAAGGGGGGACAAGGGGTATGTTTCTGAGGGACAAAGTGGGACACTGCTTGGCGCGGCGGTGCCCCCACCTCACGGGCAGACTCACTGATAGTGGTTTACACATTTCTAGCACATACCACCTTACATAGTATATTAAAGGTATACTATGCAACCGGGGTTGATTTTCCAGCGAGGCTCCCCCCAGAGGGCGAAAGTAAAAGTGCACTGTCGTAAAGATGCTCAGCTGTTCTGGTTTCTCCGTCAAGACAGGCGCGGTTGTTTTGAGCTTAGCAGACAGGCGAACGCAACGAAAAGTGGAAAAAACGGCAGTACAAACAATGACTAACACAGTGAAGGTATGAACATCAAGCTTCCCGCAGCGCTATCTTGGCGAGGCGGCCGCCTCGCCAAGCCGCCGCCTCGCCAAGCCGCGGCTGCCGCCGCCGCCTCGCCAGTTTTATTATTATTATTTTTTTATTTATTTTTTTTATGTTGGCGAGACGCTACCGCCGCCGCCTAGCCAAGCCGCAGCCGCCGCCTCGCCAAGCCGCAGCCGCGGCCGCCACCTCGCCGCGGCCGCCGTGGTAGCGTCTCGCCAACATAAAAAAAAAACCAAATAATAATAATAATAATAATAAAACTCGATATGCTTGCATGTTTATTTGACGTTAACACGCGGTTCTTTGTTGTTGCTTTCGCGCGTGCATATAGTGCATGGCAGGGCAAAAACACATGGAGTTCTCGCCGTAAAGCGAGACTTCTGTGTGTGCGAGCCGAGGGCTCTTGCATTGCAAGTGCGGTATTTCCCCCACAGACCCCCAGGGCGGCCGAGAAAACCTTTGTTCGACCTGAAATGACTCATTTAATCATCCAAAACGGTATGGAACACATTAATTAACTGAAAAATGTTGCATAGTATGCCTTTAATAATGCCCTATTCCCATAAACATGTGTAATTGCTGATGTATGCTCAGGAATAGGCCAACCAATGTGTATTTCTTTCTAAATAAAGATTCATAATACGTTGAACATTCAATGAACAGATGCACTTCCAATTCCGATTTACTTTAGCTATTTAATTTTATTTATTTTTCATTACAATTTATTCACTTTAAATAAATTATAATTTAAAATTAAAGGATTAACAGGAATTGTAGTTGCTCTACACCACAGGAACTGTACAAAAGTCTTAACTCACAACTCCAGAGGTTCACAGAACGAGAAGGGGGAGGAAGGATGGTGAACTTGGATGTTGGTAAAGGCAGGCGCAGGAAAAAAAAACTGTTCAACATCCTGGGGACACTTTTAGGACTTTGGGGTCACCTTTAGGACTCAAACCTTTTCAAGACAAAACATGAAGTGGGCAGAATGTTTAGATGTCCACTTATAACATCAGTTTAATCCAAAACATTACAAAATTAACTCACCAGCAATCTAATCACAACGAGCCAACAGCCAGGATGTTTCTGAATCAGACCATTCATCAGCCTACCTTCCATAAGATCGCCGCTGCATCACTGAAGGCTTCCCTTGGAGCCGCAGCACCAGAGCGCTTCGGCCGTCTCGGTAGAGCCGGTTGATGCAGTCAGGATCCAGCAGCGTGAACGTCGGACTAGTTTTGGCTTGAACGGCCAACAGCCTCCATGAATACCAGGTTATCCTTGTTGATATTTATTAACACCGATTCAACTTTTTCACTGCGGAGGTTCGCCTCGGTAAAGTCGCACTGCCCGCACCAAGTGACGACACGAAACAGGTTAAAATGTCCTCGTACGTTATATGAGGCACTTCTTCATGTCATCCTCTCAGTCATGAATAGTTTGAAGCTGTGGCCATAGTTACTTCGTCGTTCGAAAATAAGGTGGATAGAGCGACCAACTTTTTTTTGAGAAAGCATTGATTATGCGTGACACGGTCTCAATTTGCGGGACGCATGAATTGGGCTTCAAACGCTGTGCGCGCACGCGCTACGCGGGACAGGTGGTCACCCTAGTCTCCAGTCACTGGGCTAAGATTTAACAGTTGCATTAAACTTCAAAAAAGTTAAATAATGCCTTTTTATAAACTCATGAGTTGTGATAATTAATTGCTGTGCAATAACGGGCAAGGCAGAGACTGATTATTGTAATGTGAGATCTGTGTTAAACTAAAATGAATGACATCATAGTGTTGGTTATGTGTCCTGCATTGTCCAGGTTGTGGTTGGCCTTGTATGATCATAGGATTGGTTTATATTTAATGTGACAGTGGAGTTAATGTACAGGTGTGAAATAGGGAGGGAGCTGAAACTGTAAAGTGGACTGTGGACCAGTTTGGCAAAAGTGTGAAGGAAGAACTTGATGCTGCAAATATGAAAGTTAACCAGGTGATGTTCTGGATGTGGAAAGTAAGGAGAGGATGGGAGGCTGTCCAGGATGACACCAAGGCTCTGAAGCTGAAAGGTGGGACAGAGACAGGAATGGTCATTGCATATTGTAAAACTACCAGATTTGGTTAAAGTTGACTTTGCACAATAATCAAGTGAGGTAACTAATGTGGCATTATTTCCACGATCCCGGGAATATATGGGCTGACTCGAAAAAAATTTCAGTCAAACTGATCATTTTTGTTTTAACCCATGGTTTAGCCTTAATGCTGGAATCAGGGCTTTAGCTCATTGGGTTTCTGCTGTGAACCAAGTATTGTCTTTAACTGACGGTACCCCAGCTCAGTTTTTCTCTTTCTGTATTCTCTCCCACAGGAGGTATCCAGTGGAGCCACTGTTGCCTGTAACTGTGTGTACTCTGTTAATCTTTTCACATAGAAAGTACTTCGGTTTGTTTTCTGTCCTCCTCCCTCCAGCAAATAGCCACTCATACGGAGTCTGGTTTCTTCCTGTTAAATTTGAATTGTTCCTTTCCACAGTTACCACATGCTTGCTCGGGATAAGAGGTTGCACCACCGCCAATACACTCAGCTGGACTTCTGTCAATAATTTGCAATATGCGACTGGTTTTACTGTACAATGATTGGGATTAAATTGAGTGGTAGTTGATAAGATTTTGAATGTGACTGATGATTGATGATTCTTTTTGGAATTGGACCGATATGAATAGAATTTGGACCAACTCTAAATAACCGGATATAGAATTAGGCCAGTTTGTCTTGTAAAATGCTTGAGAATGAAGTTGACTGTTTTCCAAATTGAGCTCAGTTTTTCCTTACTCCATCTGTGTTAGGGCCCATGAAGAGAAGTCGTGGAGGTGTAGATATAGACTTTGAAACGCCTGGTTCCATTCTTGTCAACACCAACATCAGAGCCCTCATCAATGTGCGGACCTTCTCAGCTTTCCCTTCACATTCTCAGCAGCAGCTGCTCCAGCTGTTGCCTGAGGTGGATCGACAAGTAGGTCATTTTTCTTACGTTCTTATTCTTCATGAGGCCCAGCCTGATGAGACAAAAATAAAGACTGTCTGTTTTTTAGGGTTAATAACAATATTGGACTGATTACCTTTCCCATTTATGGATACTCACTGTTTAACTTCAACTGGTACACTGTCACAACATTTTTTGGACATACCTATATTGGGGACAATACTTAATACCATTTTTAATACTGAGGCAAGAAAACTGTTTAATTAAAAATACAGATAAGATTTAATACATTATTTTAGACTAGTTCTTTATTGATTGACATGTACCAGTAATTATATATACTTTTATTGGAATTGAAACATAGTTCAGATTCCATGTCATAGTGATTACCTAAATTCAGTTTTTGCTTGTATAGAAACGTCTCCTCATATTTTTTAATACTGCTGCCCACAGTCTGCTCCTTCTTTTAATAATGTATTCCTTGGTCAGCCAATTAATCCATTCGATAAAGTAAGTAATGCTTTCTTTAACTGCTACTTTCAGATTGGACCTGATGGTATGGCCCGACTGAGTACTTCAGCTCTTAACAATGAGTTCTTCACCCATGCCTCTCAGAGTTGGAAAGAAAGGCTTGCTGAAGGTAACTTATTACTTTACAAATAGGAAATGTTACACAAACTTCAGGATTCAACAGTAGCATTTGATGACACCATAATTTATGGTTACCTTCTCTGTAAGAAATGAGAAATTTCTCAATTGATGTCACACTTCCCCGGAGACAACTCGGGTTACCCAGAAGGTGGACAACAAAGTAAAAACTAGAATGGCAACAACTGCAATACCAATCAGAGGCCTCAGAATCAGCAGAAAGGAAGCAGTATTAGTAGAAAGGTAGGAGAGGCTGTCCTCTTCTCTCTCACAATGGATCAAATGCAAGGAAGAAACCCGCTGAGACCATGTAGAATTATAGGTAATACTAAGAAAAAAAATATATGTATTATTGCATGCCTAGGTTTTAAATTATTATGGGGCTTCTTGCAAAAAATAGACCTAAAAACAGCTTATTTTCTATATGCCTGTGGAAATTCTCAGTTATCCAGGTCATCGCCACAGCAATAAGGCTTAGGGGGTTCGTCTTGCAATTGGTGGGTTGCCGGTTCGATCCCCTGCTCTGACTGTCTCTGTCGTTGTGTCCTTGGGCAAGACACTTCACCCGCATTGCCTGCTGGTGGTGGTCAGAGGGCCCGGTGGCGCCGTTGTATGGCAGCCTCGCCTCTGTCAGCCTGCCCCAGGGCAGCTGTAGCTACTTACATAGCTCACCACCGTCAGGGTGTGAAGGTATGTGTGAATGGGTGAATGACTAAGACTGTAGTGTAAAGCGCTTTAGAGGTCGTCAAGACTAGTTAAAAGCACTATACAAGTACAAGCCATTTACCATTTTACCATTTAAATCGGAGGCAACCAGACTTTTGTTCAGTTCTTTCTGAAAACGTTTTGACACCTATCCAGGTGTCAATTCTGGTGGCTCGCACTTGAGCAACCTGCAGTTGGTGTGCTGATGTTTTTAAGGACATGGAGGCCCATCCTCCTAGGCGCTTTCTAAGTCAGATGCAAATCAATGACCCACCCGTCACTGTCCTGGGTTGTTAAAAGCTATTTCTCAGTGTGGAGTACTAGGCTGTGTTCGACGCAAAAACATTGTCATTTCATATGTGTCAGGAGTTTCTGAGAAACTCAGGAGAATTTTCATCAATGTACAACACAATGGCCACTGTTGCACTAACATTCTTCACAAAGTCACGGGATAGGGGGATGATCAGACAAGGGAATGGAGGACTGCATTGATAACATGGGTTTAGCCAACTATAGCCGCAGTTCTACCGACCCTACTCAGTTTGGCTGCCCCGCTTGCTCCAACGTCCGCTTAAACTAATAATAAAATAAGGCACAGCTTCTCTGCTTCTGTCTGCCTGCAAGTTAAAATGGTGTGTTTGAAAGTGAGACAGAAGCAGAGAGGGGAGACAAGGCTGTCTAAACTTGCTCCAGTGTGCCTCACAGAGTGAAAATTTACAGTTTACAGATTTTTTTGCCTCAGTCGTTGCGGGAACGACGAGAATGGATTAATAGCTCAAAAGTTTAACTGCACTGAAATTATTTGAGTTGGATTTCTCGCTGACTCCCAGGCTGCTGTGTCAGTGGCGACAGCTTTCAGGCGTTCCCTGAGTACAAGCTGCTTACAGCAGGCACCTCTGTGAAAGCCCCCTGCTGTTCCCCCCCAGATTTCCTGTCCGAAAGGCAGACAGCCACCACCTTGTGCCGCATGAGGTGGATGGATGGACACTTCAGAGACAAAACTTAACAGCTTTCAGTGTAAAATGAGAGTCTCGATAAATCCATGGATCTGATATACAGAACGTCTGGGTATAGAAAGATGAAACACTCTAAAGTGGGCAGGGGTTAGCGGAGCATGGCCAAACCAAGCCGGTGGAATTGGGGCTTATGCTACCAAGCTTGATTTACTAAAAAGCTATTGACAAGTTCCTCTTACTGGCGTTTCTGTCATTTCTGCGTTTGTCCCTCCTGACAGTTTCGTTCTGTACTCGGTTGTGGCTTTTGGCCACAGAATGGTGCTGACAAGACGCTGGACTAAGTGCTGTAGACAATGGTAATGCCTTCTTGGATGATTTAATTGTTTACACAACACCGTGGGAGGAACACATGAAATTACTGGAACAAGGGTTCATTTGTTGTTGCCAAGGCTTCACTCACACTTAAGCTCGCCATGTGTGAGTTTGGAAACGCTGTGGTAACTTAAGGTTACCACCATAATTGAGAGCTCCGTTTCCAAAACCCATAAGGCTTTGTGCAGGTGTATTGGTTTGGCAGGGTACTATAGAAGCTTTTGTCGCAACCTTAGTCCCAATGTCAACTTCATCTGGACGCCTGAGTGTCAGCCTGCCTTTGATACCTCCTCAGATCTGCCCCTGACCTACCTACGCCTTTTTTAAACTTGAAATGAATGCTAGTGTTAAGGATGCTGGCGCAGTGCTGTAGCAGGAGGACAGTAATGGCATTGATGATCCGGTTTGTTCCTTCTCCCTTGTAAGTTCAATAAACATCAAATGAACTACTCTACCATCAAAAAAGACACTTATGCCTTAATGATCTCCATTCAGCATTTTTTATTTTTTTGCTTCTAGTCATTGGCCTTTTGATCTGTATACCTATCATAATCCCCTCTTGTTCCTGTTCTGCATGCAGAACCACAACAGTCTTTTGCTTTGTTTTGGCTTGTCCAAGATTTCAAATTGAACATTTGTCATAAAAAGGTATACACGTTCAGGTTTGAGGTTTTCCTTTGTTTATATGGATCTGTGTTTCAGAGGGAGGGGTATTACAGCCCGTGGCCTGTACTGCCTCCATCCTCTTGTGGTTGTCTGGGAAAGTTCTTCCTATTGACTTTGGTCTCAGGTGGGGTCGAGGCGAATTGGTTCTTTTACAGAACTGGTTTAGAACCAGCCCTTGGGAAGAAGCGGAACCACTTTGGTGGAAAAGCCCTAACTATATCTTAAAAAAGGAAACAGGACATTTGTTTTCTGTATCAGGATTTGGACTTCTTTGCAACTCAGATAGTCTTGAATGAACTTTTCCTCTTAATATTCATCTAAACTCTGGATGAGCGAAGAGTCTGTAGCCGTGTCCAGCACAGATTGGAACTGTTCTGGCATGTTCTTCATCCTCAGTGACACTCAGTTGATGCTACAGTGAGTCAAACCCATGTTGGATGCAATCTGGACAATTCAGACAATTACACTGCTGTGAGAAGCCCATTATCATAGCTGTGGCCAAACTCCAGTACTTTTTACCTTCAAACACAGGCTGTTGGATAAACAAGTCTAGCAGCGCAAAGATGAGTCCAGCCTTAGTTCTTGTAAGCAATGGCTGATGGAACAGAAAGTCCTCCAGAGCTCCATCCAATGTAGCTGAATGGAAAATGGTTTCAAATGTCACCATCTATCCTTTTTCTCTGTCGCTTTGGTGTCGCTTTGAGTTTAGCTTTTTGGCTGTATATGTGCATACCAAACAGTCTTCCCACAGAGCACAATCGGTACACACACGCACACACATACATACAATAGTAAAAAGTATATAAATCATTAAATTAGGATGTTGCCATTTTTGTTTTGGAAGGCACATGAAACATTTCTATACCCTAAAAGTAATTTTTTATTCAACAATAAAAGGCAGGTAGGGCAAGACATTAGGATAAAAAAAAATTGTATTATATATAGTCATAAAGGTACTACGTTAAAACCTTTAAATGTGTTTCACATTTTTTAGGTGAATTCACCCATGAAATGCAAGTCCGTTTCCGACAGGAAAAGGAGAAAGAGAAGAAGGTAGAGGCATGGAAAGAGAAATTTTTTGAAGAATACCATGGGCAAAAGTAAGCCAATCTTGCTTTTCAAAAAAGACTGATTTTTCCATAGGTTTATGATTTTTATGTTTGTCATAGCACAACCTCGCATGTGGTCAAATGTTGGCGACATAGCTTGTAGCCATCCATGCTGTTCACCTTGATGCCGGCCTAATGTCCTGCTTCATGATGAATCCAAGGTTGTGCTAATGCATGCCTTGTCTACCTTTAGGTCTGGCCTAACACGTGACGAGTCCCTGAAGCTGACCATGAGTGAAACCAATGAAGTTGCAAGCGCTGTGCTGGAAAGCGATGCTGATGTGGTCTCAGCTGGCGTCCCCAAAAGACGGAGTGTGGGTCGACGTAGGAGAGATGGCCGGATGAGGAGACGCACACGGGCTGACCTGCGTCGCAGGGCCCGCCGGACCCTTTGCAAGGCAGGCCCGGCTCTTCAGTCCAAAGAAACTAGTGCTGACACTAGTGCTGTATTGGACATAGCAGCAGTTTCTGTTGACTCTCCAACATCCAACAACACAGTTGTTCAAGGAGAGGTAGTGCTCCATGTTGACTGTGGTGTGGAGCTACCGGTTGAGAGTACCGTGACTGAGCCAAAGGCTTCTCCTGACCCAGAACCAATGACAGTTCCTACTCCCCTTCCAAGTCCTAGTCCAAGCACAGCTTCCACCAGTGCAAATGAAGACCCCGAAGTTACTCCCTCTATGCTCCCCAAAGAAGCTGCACCCGTTCTGGCTTCCACCACCTCTCCATCTTCCTCATCCAGTTCTTCCTCTTCACCTGCCTCCTCACCTACCTCATCGCCCTCTTCTCCTGAACAGCAGGGAGCTTTTGCCACGGGTCTGGACTCTTCATCCTCTTCTGGATCTTCCAGTGCAACAGTTCCTGTTGATCCCTTAGATGATACAGCCTCTGTGGTTACCTCTGTCACTGGGGGGACTGTCACTAGCAGCCGTGAAAGTAGTCCATCAGCTAGCCCAGCCACCACCCCCATGCTCATCACCCAGCTTAAGGAACAGAAGAGAAGGCAAGATGAGGTTGAGGCTTTCTCCAGCTTTCCCGAAAAAAGGGCACGTCTTAATGACCGTCGGTCCTTTCGTACCACAATTGACAGTGTCTGTTCAGAGAAGCCGCAGCCGACAACCGAAGAACCCAAGGTGCCACCTATCCGGGTAAGAGTTGGTTGCAAAGATAAGGTTTTATTTTATGTGCAAAAATACTAATTCCTTCAACTACTCCCGGCAATTATTGACTCTATTTTGTTTGTTGTTCTAGATTCAACTTTCCAGAATCAAACCTCCCTGGGTCAAAGGGCACCCCACCTACCAGATCTGTCCCCGCATTGTGCCCCCGACCGAATGCTCGCGGAGGTCGGGGACGGGCGGCGCGCGGACACTGGCAGACATCAAGGCCCGCGCCCAGCAAGCCCGTGCCCAGCGCGAGGCTGCTGCTGCAGCCTCTGGCGAGGGGTCAGGGGCGACCGGTGTCCGGCTGTGGGCTTCTGCTGGGTTATCGGATAGCAGCAGCGAACGAAGAACACGAGAGCATCCAGGACCAGTCGAGCCCGGAGGAGGTGGAGGAAGAGGAGATGGAGGAAGAGGAGGTAACGGGATTGAGGAGCAGGAATTTTCTCCGGAAGCTAATTCGTCTGGAACACAACTACAGCTTCTCGATGTAGAAGCTACATCCCAGCCATCTCCTTCATTGTCAAATACATCGGCTTCCATGTCCCCACAAGCCACAAGTCCTCACCAACACAGACCAGGCACGACCACAAAGGTTCAAGCGGATATAGAGGAGACATCCGCCAATCCTCAGAGCTCCTCAAATGGCTTACCAGATGGCGATTTTCCAGTTCCCCCAGAGCCTGACACTAAATCTGAGTCATCAGCCTCCATGTCAGCCAGAGAAAGCCCGACGCCCGAATCTACTGCTGCCTTTCCGGAAATGGCCGAACCAGGTTGTGAAAAACTTGCCCTGACCCAGACTTCAATCCCAGATTCCTTTCCCAGGTTTGGTGCTCATGGTGTGGATGTTATTCAGACACTGAGCTCTTGTCAAAGCAAAGGGCAAGAAAAGGGGAGCGAGGTTGGACTGGGTGGTGTTATCCATCACAGCTCACACCATTTGGACCCACAAGAGGAATTTTCTCAATCAGCCAAATGGTCAACAACCGCGTCTTCTCCAAAACGTGTCGAGATTCTTAATGTTTTCCGACAGAAGGACGACGAAGAGGGCGCCCACAGTGATTCAACAGAAACGGCTTCAGACTGTGAAAATGAGAGCCAGGAGGATGAGCAGCAGCAGTATCCTGACCCTAACTGGAGCTCCCAGCTGAGCTCCCAGCGCAATGGCCAGTTGGTCATCTGTAGCCTTCCTCCTCAAAACCAGCAGCAAGTCATTCAGGGCTACTTGTCTAGCCACAAAGGTCAGACTGTCATTCAACCTTGCTTCTCCAAAGGCCTGCCTCAACTGCAAGACAATCATTCCCAAGACCACCACCCTCTTAGTCCTGGTCCTCGAGAGCAAAAGGAAAACAACGTTGCTGTCAAGGTGGAAATCGGAGAAGACTGTCAAAGCTCTAAAGAAAGCTCTACCGAAGGGGAGTGTCGTGGACCTTCAAAGTCTCCTGTCACTCAGCCAAATGGTTCAGCTGCCTCCAAAAGACTGACTAACTCAGCCAGGTCTGTGTCCTCTGTGGAGGCCAACAACCCTTTGGTCACACAGTTACTACAAGGCAGTCTGCCTCTTGAGAAAGTTCTACCACCACACACTGCAACTAGGCTCGCCTTTAGCATATTGCCAGGTCAACCGATGAGGCCACCAGAATCTAGGAACCTTGAAGCTGGCCACAGGTCTGAATATTCTGCCCAGTGTCCTACTCCAGATTCAACTCCCAGCCTTAACAAGTCACCCCCAGCCAATCCGGTCTCCTGTATGATGGGCGCCCCAGACGTACCTCAGTATCAGTCCCAACTGGCTGCTGGGGCTGTCCCCGTCATCACCCCCCTGCCCCCTTCTTCCACTTCTTTGTCATCCAAAAGCAAGTCAGAAGGGATTTCCCTGGCTGCTGTGGAGTCTAGAGTTATTAAAGAGTATTGTAGTCATCAACTTTCACAGAGGAACACTCTGGACAGGGTCCAACAAGCTGATCAAATTATGTCCAATGGACCCTCCGCCCCTGCAGAAACCTACCGCACTGAAGGGATGACCAGTACTAAATTCAACATTCAACTTTTGCAGTCCCAGCATCCCCAGTCTCAAAGAAAGTCGTCTCCTGCACCTTCTGTGAAAAATGAAGTTGTTCCACGGCCTTCATGCCAGGCTGTTGCCAAGTCTGTATCTACTGTTCCTGGTGTGACTAAAAAGGAGCCGGGGAACTCCATGGATGGATATCTGAGCGGTGGGGCGATGGAGGGACTTCTGAACATGGAGATGACTTTGACAAGGATATCAAAGAAAGAGCACAGCAAAACTCCCTGTTCTTCCACCTCTCCCTCCTCTCTGTCTCCTTTACCTTCCTCCTCGTCCTCCCTTCCCTTCCAAATATACGGAAAGCTACCTAAACAAGGTGGAAATAGTGGAGTAGTAAGCTACACAGCTAATGTGTCAATGATGGATAATGGTGGTTTCTCCAGGGGTATGGCTGACGGTGTACTCCAGCTGCGCCCCCGCTTGGCCTCCAGCCATACTACTCTCAGCATCCAGGCCTTTACAGACAGTACAGCTGAGGAAGTGGCACTCAAGTGCTCGTGTCGCCTCAAAGCCATGATCATGTGCCAAGGCTGTGGTGCCTTTTGCCATGACGATTGCATTGGACCTTCCAAACTCTGTGTTTCATGCTTGGTGGTCAGATAGTGTGTTCTAGTCTCTGTGCACCGTAGAAGTGCAGTGGGTAAAGTACCAGCACCATGATTGGGCAGCTTCAGAGTGTACAGCAGCCTAATAAGGCTAGAGAACACAGGCCAATCCTGACTGGCATAGTGTCTTGTAAAATAAGTTTCTGTTGTTGTTGCTGCAGAGTTTGTGATTTTTTTTTTCTAGCTGTATTGATTACTACTATTATTATTATTATTATTGTTATTGTTATTATTGTTGTTGTGAATCTGGGGCATGCTTAACTGTAAATTTTGCCATTTACCTCATCTTGTCTTGCTCCACTTTGCATCATTTGGAGGTCACTATTGTTTTGATACCTTATTTGCTCTGCAAATAGGGACTTTGACTGTATGTCCAAAGAAATATTTTTTTATCCATTAAAACAAGTAAATAAAATTGTGCCCTTTTTTTGCTTCATGTTATAGTTCCCTTTAATTGGGCTCGGTTGTATGAACATATGAAGGAATAATTGTGTAGTGATGGCTTCATGAACGTTATTACCGTAATCTGAGATATTAGATGTAAAAGGAAGAATAGATACAAAGTACAGAAATCAAATTAATTTAACCATCAATCCTATTTCTAAGAAGTTAGTCTGTTAAACAAAACATTAAATGGGAGGGGGGGGGTGCTGATTGTTTTGATAATCTTACAAAAGGTAAAGATTTGACATGCCATGCAGATCATTTTCATTGTAAAGTTGGTAATCCAGAACAAAGTGGGATTTACTTTTCCAAATTATTTAATCATTTAAACTTTAATGACACGTTTATTCCATGGGAATCTTGCAGTCAGACCTTTTTACCTTTGATTTGCAGTGTAAATGCTTACAGAATTGATTAGTAGCAATTGTGTTTAGATTTATTTTAAGAATTTTATATAAGGAGCGACCTGTTTCGGTTAAATTTGCATGTCATCTAAGTCATTACAAGGCCTTTGTTGGGCAGTACTATAAACAAAGGAAAACCTCAAACCTATAACTAACGGAAGCTAAAGAAGTGAAGCCTGCACAACCAGCAAAGATGCAGTGCAACAGTTTGTGAATAGTAAGTACTAATACATCTCAAAAATGTAAATATTGTGTAAAAGTGCAATATATTTTTACCTGTCATCTCAAAGTAAAAATCGTCTATTATAAAATCATTGCACGTAGTGATGTATTCCAAGCCTTTGTTTCTTTTAATCTGAATGATTATGGCATAAAGGTAAACAAAATTAATTGTTAGAGAACTGAAATACTGTGGAAAAAGTAAATCTTGTGAAATTTATCGTGTCAAATCCTAATCAGCTGTTTAACTCAAAGCACCAGCAAAGGTTTCCTGACACTTAAAACGGTCTGACTCTGGGTCGGTTGGCACCATCATGGGGAAGAGTGCTGACTGGACAGAAGTCCAGAAGACAGTCATCTACCCTTCACAAGGTCAGGGTGAGACGGCGCTACACAAGGTAAGACGCTTCTGATGTTGCTGGTTCAGGAGAGGTTTGAGATGAGGAACGCAACAAGTCCATGGTTCAATTTAGCCAAAGCGGAAGTGCGTCAGCGGTCGCCATAAGTGCCGTCCGAATAGTGCAGTCAGTAGGAAAATTATCCTGTATGCTCCCTCCTGTGGCTAGGTTATCTTTTTACATACTCCATATTCTCCAATCAGAGCACATGGATAATGGATAGAAGTTTCCATTTGCTCCTGAAGGACAAGAGAATCACAGAAGAGCAGCTAAAGTTAATTTATGTTCAGTTAATTCCCCAAACCAGGGGCGTAGCTATGGAAGGGCCTGGCTGGGTCTAGGACCACCCACTTTGTGTCAGGGCCCACCCAATGAATTAGCTTTCCTTGTGTTGTGCAAATATACACTGTTTAAAGTTACTTAATGTTTAATAAATAACTCTGTTAAGTATTGTCTGGTGATAATCAGCTCTTAAGCTGATATCAGAGGCCTGTTTCAGAAAGGAGGTTAAGTGAAAACTCTGAGTATGTTAACCCTGAAATGAGGGAAACTCTGGGTTTTCTGTTTCAGAAAGGGAGGTAAGTTAAACCTGAGAAAGCAGAGTAAGTCAAGCCCGTTTCTGAAAGAGAGGTAACTTATACTCAGAGTCAGTTACCATGGCAATTTACTCTTTGAACCTAACCTGGTCGGGAGCAGGTTTTCTTCAGAAAACCCAGAGTTTATTTTGGTGGTCTCCCTTTTTTTAAAGAGGAAGTGGTGTTTAAACACCTCATTGATTCTTTGGGGACATATTCATTGCGCACATTTCAGTCACGCATAGCGCATGAAAGGGAATGAAATGGCATGTCCTTTAATGGATGATCCTGTTGACGAAGAGGCTGTATTACTTCGTAGGGAGTTACATTTACGTCGGGAAAGGATTTTGAGGCCCAGAGTGGATTTTTTGTCATATCCCTATCCATTTTTATTTGAGCGTTACCGTTTTTCTTTACAGTCAATAAGATACATCCATAATCTCATCCATCCTTACATCAGAAACATCAACCATCGCGGCCGTGCTCTTACATCCGAGCAGATTCTTTGCGTTGCCTTATGTTTCTTTGCGAATGGAAGTTTTCTTTATAACATCGGGGATGCTGAACATATTAGTAAGGCTACTGTTTTTTTCATGAAAAAATAAAAAATAAAAAAGTAAGGCTACTGTTTGCAGAGCGGTAAGGAAAGTGTGCCTCGCTCTTAAGCGCTTTCTGAGAATTTTTGTATTGTTTCCTGGGCACAAACCAGTGAGAGTCATCAAAGAGGAGTTTCACAGGATTGCAGGTCAGTGGTGTATAAATCGGTTTAAATGAGGCTAACCTGATAAATTACATTCAGTTAAGAATATCTTGCTGCGACCCCTGGAAGTAATCTAATAATTAGAATTCCCTTTAGGATTTCCGAATGTGGTTGGATGCCATGATGGCACACATGTTCCGATCATTGCACCTTCTGAAAATGAAGCGGACTATGTGAACAGGAGATCCATCCACAGTATTAATGTGCAGGTACACTGACAGCCTACTGTTTCTAATGGTCAAAGACTACACCACAATACTGTAACATCTCTCATTCTTTGCACTGTCAAGATCATATGTGATGCTGCACATATAATTACAAATGAGGAGGCCAAGTGCCCTGGCTCTGTTCATGACTCAAGAATCTATCGGGAGTCAACCCTGAGCAACAGACTGGAAAGGGGTAAGTAAATGTATATCCTGTACACATATTTCAATGTATGCACTAAACACTTACAGGGGAATTTCTATGCAGCTCTAAAGCAATGTGAACTTTCTTACAGGAGAGATTGATGGCTTTCTGCTGGGAGATAGGGGTTACCCATGCCGACCAAATCTTATGGCCCCTTACCCAGAACCTGAACCAGGCCCACAGCAGCGCTTCAATGTGGCACACTGCAGGACGAGAGCCTGGGTGGAGATGACCATAGGCCTGTTGAAAGCACGTTTCCAGTGCCTACGTCACCTCAGGGTAACCCCTGAAAGGGCCTGCGACATTATTGTGGCATGTGTTGTTCTCCATAATATTGCCATAATTAGAGGGGAGCAACACCCTGCCCTACAATTACAAGACCCTGAGGAAGACCCCATCAACCCTGCAGATTTCCAGGATGGAAGGGTAGTCCGGGATATGATATGCCGCAATGTCTTCTCAGATTAATACACATGATATCCACCACCACCACAAAAAAAATTAATAAACCCAAAATCACAGCAATTTATGGTGTTCTTTATTTCATACAAATGCAACCACAAAATAAAATAATTAAACAAAATCTCAGCAATTTATATGGTGTTCTTCATTTGCTAAAAAAAAATAAAACAAAAAAAAGATTTTAAAATAGTTTCAATACTTCCTAGAATTCACCTGTGACCATACACTCACCTCTAGCTTTAGTTTCAGAATGTCGATTTCCAGATCTGCCTTTTGGATCTGGCGGTCCAAGTATACAAGTTTGCTGTTTTTTTCTATCTTTTTAATAAGAAGAAGTCTTTATAACTCCTTAACTGGCAACTGAAAATACATTAGATTAGAGTTACATCATGAATGTAGTCTAAAATTCAGAATGAAACTGTGGCATTTACTGTAAATCACTGAAATGTGTCCATCTGTGCACCAGAAGTTGATGGACCTTCCTCCTGCTGTTCTTCCACACTCTGGGGGGTAGAGATAAGAATCACCATTTATAGATATAAACTTGGATTCTATAGGCTACTCCACATATAAATGTGAATGTGTAGATTGTTTGATGTGTAGACATATAATATTAAAATTACCTCTGTAGGCCTGTCTGTAGCAGCAGAAACGGTTTCTTCATCCCCATCATCCTGTGAAGATGAGCATTTCATAGAGTACACTTTATAATACTATTTGTCATGGTGTATGGAGTAGGCTACTGACAACTGTATGGGGTACTGTTGGGACAGGAGGCTCCAAGAGGCAGATATTACCATCTGAATCTGTTGGGACCAACAAAAAACCCAACCCAAAGTAATATAAATGGAAATATCACATTTAGTCTATATAAAAAAAAATAACACTGTAGGTAGACCTCTTACATTTTATGAAGGCACTAAAATCTTCTGGAGTGACTGGCTCTGATGAAGTCCCTCCAGGAATTCCCTCAGCCATTGGCCTTCCAGCATTTAGGCTCAGGGCCATCTCTTCTGCATTTTTCAGGGGTGGTGGTGCAGGTCCTCCCCCTGTTTTACGAGCCTCTGCCTTCTTTCTGTTGGCTGAGTAGAAGTCAAATGAGAATGAACATTTAGACCTATGTCAAAAATGCTGCTGCACTGCTAGACACTGAATGCCATTTAGTCATTTAATATGTCAAATGTTTGTAAAGCCAGGTAGCTACTCTACTCCTATGATGTGCTCAAGGCTTACCTGCTTGAAGTATGTTTTTATATTTCATTTTCAGCTGCTGCCATGTTCTTTTGATGCCTGCAGGATTGCACATATCCATGAAAATTAAATTAGGTTTAATAAAATACTGTTCTTCCAGTTTCACCTCTGATATTATAACAGTTGGGTAAGTTACTCTAAAATAGTTCTTAATTACTAACTACAAATTTTATCTTCAACAAGTCTAATTAGATTAATGTAATAATTACTGTCTCTAGAAAGTATTGGTCTACTTACTAAGCACATCCAGTTCTGCTGGTGAGAAATATGCACACCTTTTTTTGTCTGACGCTGTTGCCATGGTGACTCGTAATATATGATGACATATCTGCGCTCCATTGATAATGGCTTTTTATAGTTGTGGTGCACGCGCTTAACTCAGAGTCAGTCAACTCAAAGTTGATTGAACTAACTCATTTCAGCTGTTCTGAAACCCAAAATTTTCCCATCTCAGGTTAAGTCAACTCAGAGTTCAAGTTTTAACTCAGAGTTGGTTGAACCTCCTTATTGAAACAGGCCCCAGGACAACGGTTCAAAGGGATGAATTCGAGCACTAGCGATTTTTTAACAGCAAACTCTGCACACACATAGAATAAAGGAGTGACAACTTCTTTTCAAGTCCAAGAATTTAATAACAGAAATAAAATGAACATGACTATGTAATGCTGTTTATCTGAATTAACACAATATTTCAATTAACAAATCCTCTCTACTAGGCTAGTGAAACTTAACTAAACTACTAAGTAAAATGAAGATAAAAAGAAGCTAAGCTAAGGAACTATTTACATGCAAAAACAAACAAAAGACAAAACAGAGGTGGTTGGTCATAATCAGAATACTTCAGTGAATCCTTGTTCACTGAAGATCTGATTCCAAAAAGCATGGAATGGAGTTACAAAAAACATTTGGCATGTGTTTCAACCCATTCACAATGCAAAGCAGAAATTAACCAGAACATTATTTTGAGAAAATAACATTCTGAGGACCGGTTTGTCCTGTAAAATCATGTAAATGTCCCATCAATGTATGAAACCCTTGTGGAGATAACCTTCCTGTTAAAACCATAAAATACACTCAAATGATTTTAGCAGTACCATAAACGGAAGGCTAGCGTGAGCTATTTCGTTAGCCCTTTGTTGTGAACACCATGTTTCCAACGGTTTACAAAACATTTCCCAATAAACCTTTTAACTTCACCCTCAGCTCGCTGCCCAAACCTGTCCTTTGTCTCGTGTCAGTTCTTTCCAGTTTGGCCATTCACGGAAGGAGCGTTGAAGGAGGGAAGTTGTTGGCGGGCTAGCGTTAGCTTTGCAGCAGCATGTGGGCTAACCACAGCGTGTGGAGGGAATGGAGGTCTGTAGGTCCTCCAGGCAGTCTCTCACTCCGTTGCAGTTCGACTTAAGCAGATTTCTCCCCAGCTTGGGGGGAAGTGGCTCCTGTGCCGGCTTTTCAGCTCTGCGTTGCCTGGAACCAGCTCCGTCTGGGGTCGCTTCCCGGTACAAGCTGAGAAAGCAAAACAAAGCTGGCATAGACGGATTCCTTCACGTCGGCATCTGTTTTTAAGCAGAAGTGAGAGACTTATCTTGGAATCGGCTGGCAGTTTTTCCCTATGCCAGGGAGGAACTGAGTTTCAGAAAGGCTCATTCTCACTCAGCTCGTGGCCTCTCCCAGGCCCCATGCATGACTCCTGCAGGCTTCCAGTCACATGGCTGCTGAGGAAGGAGAGGTGGTCTGTGCAGCTTGGTGTCAGGGGTTGCAGGAGAGAAGAGAGAGTCTGTGTCTGTGGGAGGAAGGTTTTATGGCAAGAGAGAGAACCCCTGCTGAGAAGAAGGGCCGTCCTAGCTGTGAGGGTCTCATGTTGCAGCCAGAGTGGAATTCCTTTGTTAAACTCTTCCATTGTTCAGAATTCAATCTGAGATCAATTATGTATCATGGTGTTATTATGGCATAACATTATTGACCACCTGGTATCAGTAGAAATGCACCGTTTCCTCTCCATGCTCACTATAGTACTTTTGTTATTGACCTTGTTCCACAACCGCAGACTTACTCCTTTGCTTTGTCCATGATGGATATCCACTGCTTATCTGAATCTGGATACTGACCCTTGCTCTGCCAACTCTTACCTAAACCCTCAGCTGCCTCTCTGTGATTGACCATTGCCTGAACATTGATATTGGTTCTGGATGCTGGATAACAAATCTGTATGAAAGCATTATTAGTGTCTGCGTCGCCTCTGCCGTCAAGTCTCACAGGCTGAAGAGGAGTGCTTAATCGATCTCCAAGCCTAAAACTCACCCTCCATGTGACTAGACTAAGTGTTTCCAATCGCCCACCTTCTCTGATGTCAACACAGCCCTCCCTGCTGTAATATGCTGCAGGTTAGTGGAAGAGAACACTTCGCCTAATCAGCTCAGGAAGTTCTGCTGAATGCTCCTCCCGAACAGATTTAATGGGAACATACCCAGGTTGATAATGTGCAGAACTAAACCGAGATTACGCCAGGTTACGCCACCCTCACCTTGTTACCAAGTTTCTCCTTTCTCTGAAGCACGTTTAACTCTACATGAGGCGTTTCAAGGGCAGCAGAGCCAGTGTCGGTCATCACTGAATGTGAGATTAATTTTGATGAATCTGTTGTTCTCCTATTCTCTGGCAAATGCCAGTAGAGCGGCTACCAGGCAGTGAGCAAATGGCCTACTAGAGGACGTCAGTTCTTCAGGTCCCCCTCATGAAATCTGCTTATAATGGTTTGGTCAGTGCCATTCATTCCAGTGGCCCATTTGAGGTCATTTTGTAGGGCTCTTGGAGAATTCATCCTGTTCCTACTTGAACAAAGGAGCAGATTCCAGTCTTGCAGACGAGTTAAGGACCTCCCAAGGCGCTGTCAAGCTTTTGGAATCTCCTCCATGCTCTTGAGACTGTGCTTGGAGCCACAGCAAACCTTCTGCCAATGGCAGATTGATGTGTCATCCTGGTGGAGTTGGACTCCCTGTGCAACCTCTGTAAGGTCCAGATATTGCCTCACACTGCCACTGATACTGACCCTGGTCAAATGCAAAACTACTGAAACGCTGCAAAAATAATAATCAGGAGGGAAAAATGTTTGTGGCCTCCACCTGCAGAACCATTGCTGTTTTGGGCTCATCTCCTTGTTGCCCTGTCAGTTGACCTGTTATTAATTTAACAAACACCAGAAGGGCGACACTGATTAACAACCTCCTCTATGACTTAACTGATCAGATCAATGTTTCACAAGTTTAACTGACTTAACGGAATGAAACGTTTACATGTGTTTGAAAGATTAAGAAAGAAAAAAAAGTCTTACATCAGTTGTAAACAAGTTTATTTTTTTCATATATATTAAAAATGTATAAAGAAACCAAATTGGTTCCTCTTGTTAGTAGAGGATTGATGAAGTTGAAAGGGAGGTATCCCCAAGAGATCAGTACGACTCCTTGTCTGTATTAATGGGATGAACATAGCTGGAAAAGGTATGGGTGTATTTGGTCATGCAGATCAGCCTCAAACCATTCCTGGCAAGCAGATCTGCTGTCCAGTCCTCGTCTCCCAGCACACACAGTGTGTGCCCCCTCACTTGGCCAGCTCTATCAGCTGGCTGCTTTTTCAGCAGTTGACAATGGAGTTTCTCCCTAAGAAGCTGCTGTCCTCCATAGATCACAGAAGGTCCCCCTTATCTCTACTGTAAAACAAAAAGCTTTGCCCTGTTGTTCATGGAACATTATTCTAATGTCTAATACAGTCATCGCTGTTCTCATACCATGCACCTCCCTGCTGAAACACGCTGTGAGGAACAAAGACCGAATTGTGTCACAGGGCTAAAATGTCCAGCGAATTTATGGTAGCTTGACTTTTATTTCAAGATAAACATAAAGACCAATCCATTTACAACCATCATCAGCACATAGACAATAAAAAATAAATATACACCATCACTTTGCTTTTATCACCAAATAAATACCAAATATGCACAGCTCAGGCTCCTTTACTGTATAGCAGTGTATTCAAAATAGTTTGGGGAAATAAAAATCAAAAGGATATAAACAGAAGAACAAACATTTTTACAAAATTATTTAAAAACCTTTAGTTACAAAATTTTTGCACATAAAAAGATTCCAGTACATAAATAAACAACAAGATATAGAAAATAATTCTTAGCTGATATCTTAAAATATTTCCTTTTTGTTCAGCAGTGGAGGAAATAACCCCATCATCTCTATTATTTTGTTGAATATTTTTAATTTGGGTTTTGAAATAACTTAAAAAGCAGATAAATAATAAATAGGCAAAAAATGCAGCAGATATGAGTTAGTTATTCAACTAACAATTGCACAGACAGGACACAAATAGTTACACAACAATAGTAAAATAAACCTACTACCTAGGTATCGGAGGTGCAACAACACTATGCTAATGTGGAGTACTATCAGATTTATTGGGATATGTTATTAACTAAGAGTCACTTAAGCTCAGACTGTTTTCTGCTCTTTTTAATTTGTTCTGCACTCGTTTCCTGGTTATTCACTTTGTGTTCCTGACTTAAAGTAACCTTTAGATGCCAGTGTGCTTCCACACTTGACATGCAGACATCAGTTCTGGCTCATACATCATCCAACAACATGCTAAAAAACTAATGGAGATAACAGGTAATAAATAACTGAATAAGAAGAATGATCACATGTAATATGTAACAGACTTAGAAGAAATGTGGCTGCTGCTTCTTTCATCACCATCTTACATCAAACCTCAATGCCTTTTACTGCTTGACTGATGGACTCCAGTAGAGCACGGGTATCGGGGTTTTGGTAGCAGTCTTTATTGGTAAACATGTACGTCAGAGTCTCCACATAATTATCGAAGTTCTGCTCTGATACTGGCTCCTGCTGAAAACACAAGGTCAGAAGTCAACATTAGTTTATTAAACTGCACAGTTCATTTGGATAGACAGGCTGCCTGGTCTATGTTCCAAAGTTGTCATTCCTTCAGTGGGAGAATATCTTCCAGGTGTTTGTGTGTAAAAGAGAGCCACGAAACCACTTAATCCTGTTAACAACCATGGGTTGCTAGGACCTATAGCAGCACTAAATAAGAGAGGTTAACCTTAGGTAGGTTACCTTTGCACTACAGAAATACCCAAAGAATGTAGCAATGCACTTTTACTGCTAAGACCTACTGATAATCAGAATTTAACCAAATATGTCTGTTTTTGGTGAATGTGAGGAGGCTGGAGTACCCAGGAAAATCTCCTTGAAGCACAGGGGAGAAGATGCAACTGCAAACAAGACCTATCAAGCTCAGATTTAAACCTGACATTATTTCAGTTAAAAGTTGACAACACCCGTGTATACCGAACAAATACAGCAAAACAGAGAGGACGCCCAGCTGTCACTAAACTCTATTTGTGAACATCAAGGTGAAAGAAAAATGAACTGAACCAAATGTTCATGTCAGCAACTCACCGTTTGACCACAGTAAAGTACAGATTTCACTCTGTACCTAACTTAATCACTCACTTGAGACAAAGTCAAGCTGAATGTATACAACACTGGTACTGGAGAAAAATCAACTGAAATCGAAATGGCTAGTTGTAGCATCTCCAGCGTGACTCCTATTTTTCCAACACTTCCGTAAAAAACAATGGGTGGCTTGCTGCCTACCCTATGACGATCCTCGAGGGACATTTAACCAGCATGCATTAGATAGGAAAAGTGGTTTCTACACAGCAATGATGAAACAGATTTTTATTTATGCTTTTCAATTTAAAAAGTAGTGCACATTAAATATAACAATATTGCTCTCCAGTCAGTTCAAAACTTTTCATTTTTACACTTTTTTTTTAGGTACAGAGGCTATAAAAAAATCCATGTGATAGCTCACTGAATGAGAGTGATCACCATTGTCCTTTTATGAGCAAAGCAAGTTTGTGTCAGGAGTTAAACACATCCTCTATACAAAGAAACAAAGAAGCTACCTGGGAATAGCATAGCTTCAGCATTAAGCACACAGAGATTTGTAAACATTCCAACAGATTTTTGCCTTGATTGATTTCCCTCCTGACCCCAGCAGGCAAGTGTGGCGGAAAATGGATGGTTTTAGGTTTGATGGAAAAAGAAAAATGACATATTATTGGTTTTGACTAATGTAACAGCCAATCCTATGTCTTCTCTAATGAACCCAGATTACTTCCCAGAGAGAGATTAAAATATCCCATTTTGCCAAAGATCCAGTGTACTCTGACATAAGCGTGCTGAAACACAAATGAGTAGATGGCACATTATTTTACACGTAATATCAGATCTGATCCACCATCTTGTTACTCTTGTTACTCCTTAGTTGTTGCAACAGCAGATGTCTTGTTGCAGGGCTCAGTGGAACGCATGGTAATAACAGGCCTTCTGGAAATCACGTTTTACCGTTTTTGTTGTCCACCTACCCTAATACACAGACATACACACACTCACATTCTGACATTGCTTCTCTTTTGCAAGTGTACACTGTGCACGTTGAATGGTAGTCTATGGTAGTTTAAGCTATGCGTTGGGAATTTTAATCATTGTTGCTTGACTTTTAAAACATCTATTGTACTCTTTGAAAATAAATAATTTGTCATTAAAAGACCTCTGAATCCATACATTTGATAGTCAGCACTAACATTAAAGATGGACACATAAAAGCCCGCAGATATTTGAGACTGATGTTAGTTAGTTAGTTCCTAGTGACCAGGGGGTGCCCCTGAAAATTATTAATTTATTTACAGACGTATTAATAATTGATTAGTGTCTATGGATATTTAAAATGTATATCGCCAGTCCTTGTAAATACCCCAGAATTGCAAAATAACTACACAAAAGGCACCCAGTAAATGTGCTGTTGTTGATGGGTAATGAGTCACACCTCATACCACAGTCTATTACCGAGTACCACGGTAATAATACTTTGAAAAATATTATATAACTATCTGTAAATACTGGGCTTTATAACGTACTGCTGCCAAAGAGTGATGTGCTGAGGAAGATGAAACAATTGTACCTTTAACTGATAAAAGAATCTTTGATATTTTACTAAGATTTGACAGTTTAGGTCTTGGCTGATAAGTTTCCTGATTTCTAAACTCTCACCGTTTGCAAGCACGTTTTACTACAATTTGTTTCTTTTCTTTTCCTTTAGCATTTATTAGTCACATTAGTTACACATGAACAACCAAAATGAAGCCTATTGGATATTTGAAACTAAGATATATTAAAACACATAATAATTTACTGAAATGAAAGTTAGAAAACTAGGAAGTAAAAATTCATGTTTGGTTACCAGAGAGAGTGCATTGCAATACCATCAAAGTGTTTGAAAGAAATCCTCACTTGCTGTTTAAAAAGTACTGCACATTATTCTTGGGTGAAAGAAAAGGTTTCTGGTGTTTTTTTTAAAACTGTATATAACTAAACCACCTAAGCACAGGTTAAAAGGTGTTTGTGTAATCTCAATAATTAGTTTTATACATAAAAACAGGGCTAACTGTGCAGATCAGGGATGTTAGACAAATTTATATATATTCAGTTGCTTGTTTTGCTCATTAGTGTAAACCTTGCATATACTCACCATGGTAGGCAGTCGGATGTTAGCGAGGCTGCGGATTAAAACCTGACTCAAACCAGATAGCTCTAAGAACAACGCTTCATTTCTCTCCTCTATCTGTTTATTTTCCTCTTCCATGTTCTTTAGGTTCTTCTCCATTGAAGAAATCTGAGGCAGAAAACAAAAAAGTCCTGTATTGGGCTAGGCAAAAAGTGAAGTTATGATTTCCAATCCTGATTCTGAAGTTCTGTGGAGTGTAATTTTAATAAACACGTTTCCTAGGCTTGCTAACTAAGTGGAACCTAAAGAGGCAGTAAAACTGGTCAGAATGTTAAAGCTTGGTGGCAGTCTTACTCTGCTTATCCAGAATGTTTATCACCTGCATATAACTTTCTTTTTTCTGACTGCATTTCAAAGCATCAAAACCTTTTAGTATTGCTCTTGCACCGTTGCAGACTCACAATAAAGCAACATGAATTATTGAAACTGTAAAGCACATGCAGCAGCTTTATCTGATGCTTCATATCATCAGCATAATTAGCAGGGAGATAAGCTGATTAAATGCAGATAGCCAGCCACTAGTGCAGGACCAGTGTCCCCGGCTTGTGTGCTCAAACTTGGCCAATAAAGCTGATTCTGATGTCTCTATGTCTCTGACGTCTCCAGCTCGCTCCACAGTCAGACGAAGGTGTTGAGGATGTTTTTATGTTTAGAGTCATGCTGGAAGCACTGAGCTCACCTGAGTGTGCAAATTCATCATGTCAGCCTCCATCTCTGCGTTGGACTCATTCAGCTCACTGATGTCCTTGTTCAGCTGCTTGATATCTTCATCATTGTCCAGAACTGGTTGACACAATAACACACAATGGGCAAACGTTGTCAGACAATTGCCTGGTTGATTCTGCTTGTGACACATTAATAAAGCAGACCGTTGATAAAATACATCTACATGTAGGCGTGTCACAGTTTGCGTGTCATAATTTTATTATTATTGTCCGACTTCTTCCCGTGTTTCCTTCCTGTCTGCCCTGTCTTCATTTTACTACTCCTCTACAACATCATTGGCTTCGCCTGTAATCAGTTTATTACCTTCACCTGCCCTCCTGCTTTTCCCCTCTGCTCATCCCCTCTAATTAAACTGGCAGTGCTTTCCCTTAGTCAGATCCTCAGTTGTTTCACCCTTGCTTTATCCCTGCTCTTCAGCCTGTAAGTTTGTTTTTATTTCATTAACACTATCCATCTCATCATGCAGCTCCCAAGCTCTCGCGTGGATTTCAGTTCAGCATCTACCTCACAAACCAGGACATTGATGTAACCTTTTTTTCTGTTTTTGTTGATTAGTTTGAAAATTTATCAGCTTCAGATAACCATGGACTAGATGTGATGATTATAAAAACAGATTTTCTTTTGACATTTCAACAGAGACAGAACTTTACTATGTTGCTTGGACGACTACACACACACACGCACACACCATCAAGCACCACTATCAGTGTTGGGCAAGTTCACAACTAAAGAAATCCATAAAAAAGTATAGTAAATTTGGATTTAAAAATACATTTATACATACACATACACTACACCCGAAACATTTAATTATTTCAACATAATATCGTCCCAAAACTGATGTTTATTACTAGTATCTTGTACTAGTATCATATCCATTCTATCCAAGCTTTTTTTTTAACCTTTGTTTTCTTATTATTATCTCTTTGTGAGCTGCTTCACAGTAACAGGGCAGTCATTCATATTTTTGTTTTTGTTTTTTTTCCCAAGTCCCAAAAATCTTAATAATGAAATTGTGACTGAAGTGTGAATCCATAAGAGTACATTTCAGAAACCTGCAAAGGCTGAGGTGACGCTTTAATAAAATCCAGATTATATGGTAACTTCTAAACACATTCATATCCTTTGAAGTTGTTCACATTACAACCACAAACTTCAATCTATTTTATCGGAGTGTCATAGACCAACACAAAGTATGGTATATTTATGAGGTAAAAGAAGAACTAAACATGGTTTTAATTTTTTTTTTACAGATACAAAATATGAAACGGAGGTGTGCATTTGGATTCCACCCCCTAAGTCAATACTTTGTTGATCCACCTTTTGATACAGCTACAGCTGCAGGTTCTTTGGGGTATGTGCAGCTTTGTACAAACAAACTGAGGTTTTAGTCCTTTGTTCTTTGTAAAACATCTCAAGATCAGTCAGAGACTGTGTGCAGCCTCTCCTCTGTTAGTCTGCTCCAGGGCAGCTGTGGCTACAATGTAGCTCACCACCGTCAGGGTGTGAATGACTGACCAGTGTGCAGCACTTTGGGGTCGTCGGACTTGATAAAACACTGTACAAGTACAAGTCATCTGTAGTCCTCAGGCATGCGTTCATAAAATAACAAACGTATAAACAGAGCTGTTTTTCTAAAACGGAGGTAGAACAAGAAGGCTGGTCAGAAACCAGCAGAAGCCGGGCCCTGCAAAGGACTCTAACTGCAGCTGATAACACCAGTGGAGCAGCAGCGCTCCAGAAGCAAACAGCAGGTGTAGCGCTCAAGGACCAACCAAGTTGGTAGAAAAACGGCAATTACGATCTCAGATAGGCAGATCCCAAAAACAGTCACACCAACAGCTGACATGCAGCAGTAGCACACCTCAACCTGCCCAACTATAAAGGCGTCTGCCCCACCCGTCAATCAGTGGTGGGCTCCGATCAACATCTGGCGCCCACAGAGTGGACAGTGGAACACCATCTCACCAGAATTTTTAAAATGGTACAAAACCTCTGGTTTATTATTATTTTATTTATAACAGTTCAGCATAGATTTTATTTTCTGCGCTGCATAGATTTACTCTGCTTGCTGAATTCAGGCGCTGTGCATGATTGCGCATGTGTGAAGCTTCGAGGGAGAAGTGCTCATGACATCCCTTAACGGTGCTAAGGAGCTATAAGTAATCCCACATGCAGTAAACATGGGCCACACACTGCACCGAAGTAGTTTTGCACCGTACCTCTAGGTTTGAAAGGAGAAAAAGTTGACTAAGACATTGTTGATGGAGAGGACTGATTGTTTATATGGAATTTTACTTCCATCCCATCCCAGGTGACAAATTTTATTTTATTTTAATGAATGTAAAATCAAACAGATTTTACTCTGTCC
The DNA here is from genome assembly GCA_037039145.1 of Fundulus diaphanus. Lineage (NCBI taxonomy): Eukaryota > Metazoa > Chordata > Actinopteri > Cyprinodontiformes > Fundulidae > Fundulus > Fundulus diaphanus. The sequence goes on along the minus strand of CM073129.1, from coordinate 5,977,239 downwards.
CAAAAATTCACTGTTTCCTCTGTGCTGATATCCCCCCCTCCCTCGACCGCTCATGTGTAGTCTCTTGGTAACATATTATTTTCATTTACGTCTCTCTAAGATTAAACCTCTCCTTTCTAGGTGGGATTTGCAATCAGTTTTTTTTTTGCAATCAGTAATTTATACTTTTACAACGTCCCGTTAAATTATTATACAAACTCTCTTTTAACAGGAATTATCCAGGTCACCCTGTCACGCCTTGACCTAGTCCAAAAATGCAGCTGCATGTCTTTTTCACAGGTACAAAGAAACAAGACCACATCACCCAGGCATTGACATCTTTGCAAAGTTTGCCCATTTATTTCTGGACACATTTTAAAGTTATTTTATTTCTTTTTAAGTCTCCAAATGGCCTTGTGCCAGCATACTTGTCCAACCTCCGGCATCCCTACGACTGCTGATGAGGCGTCATAGAGGAGAGGTGAATGAGTTGTGTTCTGTTGTGGCCCCAAAGCTCTGGAATGAGCTGCTTCAGTGGCTTTTTGTTTAATAACACAGGTTTATAAAATTAAATTGAATAAATGTAATTGATTTAACAAAGAGTAAAGGAGCAGGATCCACATGAAAAAATAAAAGGCATAAAAATGTTTATGATAATGTAATCCCAATAAAAGCATTGGAGACAAATGCAAAACAGCATTGTTGCGTTCCTCTTACCATCACTGGCTCTGAACTTTGCCGTTATATATTCATCTCCAGGAAGCTTGGCTTTCTTCTTGTTGGCTGGAGCTCTCGGACAACCTGACAGACTAAAAAAAGATTCTTGTCCTGATTTTGAAACATGGTTCAACACATTGTACAGCTTTCTGAAGACACAAAGTTACTTTATCAAATTTGCTATGTTAGTCAAACCAGGAAAAGCTTAGTGTGACACGTGAGAGATTTATTGAAACTAGCTGAGTCGCTCAGAATATCAATGATTTACAGACCGCATAACAATAATATGCTCAACCAAAGATAAAAACCTCTTGTTCTGCTCTGCAATACTTGTCCCATTTGTTAAAGACTTTCATTGTAATTTGCTCTTTTAATTTAGTCTCATATTTTTGTTGTCCCCTACCAGATAATTGTGCCAATCTGCACCTGCCATGTCAGTGATACTGTTTGTATGTCATTATTTTAGTGTTGGATCATTTTTGGCAGCTATTCCTTCAACTGGTTGCTTGTGGAATCCCTCGTGTGGATTCATCTGTAATGGAGGACTGGGATGTAGAGAATGTAAACTATGATATTGATAGATCACTTTTGAAGTTCAAATCCATTATGGAAATGCTGAAAACATTGCATGAATCCTGACCTCATAATCATAAAAGTTTTTTAGCACTTTTTTCCACTTTTTTGATGTACTTAGAACAGACAGACAATTCTTTTTTATCTATTTCAGTCAATATGCTGCTGCTGTTCAACACCCAGTCACCCCGCACATTCAAATGTACTTATCAGAACCATTTTCCAGATGAAGCGGGATACCTGCGGTGTGTCAAGAAGCTGCCATTAGCATGACCCGAACCATCACAGCCTGGTGTTGGGCAGGTCGGGCCTTCGGTTTTAAAGGCCTTCCAGGAGAAAGGAGTGCCATTAAGTAGACCTTCCCTCTGCCGCTTTGCTGCAAGTGGACAGCCGTAGGCACTGCGGTGGGTAGCATACTTCCCACTGATGTGTCCAAGACTGTCGCATCCAGGAACTGGACACCTAGAGATAAGCAGAAAACCCAGTTTAACTTGGTGGTTTCTTCTTTTAATGAATCATAAACTCATGAAGATAAAACAAAGATCCTTGAATTCCAACTTTCAATTCTTCGAATTATAATGTATAATTGATACATTAATTTAAATGTTTTAGAATTGCACAAGAACTAAGGCCTTTCTAGTTTTATTTGATTCCTATTCAAAATATGTTGTGGATTCAAGACAATTCAAGACAATCGAAAATAGGCAACGGTGAAACAGCATGTGTGTGTGTGTGTGTGTGTGTGTGTGTATTTGAGAGAGAGAGACAGAGACAGAAGTGGAAAGGGAAGACAAAGCAATCTAAACTTGCTCCAAAATTTCCCTCCTGGAGTTAAGATTTACAGCTTTATGAGATTTTTGCCTCAGCCATTGCAGGAGCGACAAAAACCCGTTAATAGCACAAAAGTATTTTAACCGCAGTGAAAATATTTTTATAGGTTTAATTTTGCGCCGACTCCCCAACTGTGGGCGGCTGTGTCAGTGGGGAGAGCGTTCAGCATTCCCCTGAGTACAAGCTGCTTTCAGCAGTCACCTCTACAAAATCAGACCGCTGCTCCCCCGCTGTTCTCTGTCTGAAAGGCAAACAAAACTTTACAGCTTTCAATGTAAAATGAGAGAAAGCTTTGGTAAATCTGTGGATCTGCTACACAGCGTCTGCGAATAGAAAGCTGAACTGTCCTATTTCTTTTCTTTTTTTCCTTCAGGCGTGGATCAGTTTGTAAATAGTAAAATTACATTTTGGTTTGACCCACTCTGTTTGTACTCATCCTTGATATTAATGTCGTCGCTCTTCAGCTTTGCTGGACTTTCTCTGAGAAAACCTCATTTCTCATCGCCCCTCGGCCAATCACTGAAAAGCACTGTGTTCACTCAAAACTCCTCTCAACTCCATTTGGTTTGACCCTGCTGTTGAGTAGGGCCAGAGAAACCCGGGCTAGCCCTGAAAAAAAAACTGCTCCTGAAACACTCGCAAGTGGGTGGAGCAGAGTGGTGCAGGGCCAAACTGAGCTGGTAAAACTGGGGCTAAGGAGTTGTTTCCAAGCACCCAATCACCAGTACCTCACTTTTGGTCATTGACTTGGAGCAATAGGTAGCATCAGTCACCTTTGGCTTTCCAGGTTGCCACCAGACTGGCACAGATATGAAATTCCCTGGGCTGCCAGTGTCAAGTTCCATGCTGGTTCTGGATTATGACGGCCACTTCTAACTTGGACGTAACCAGATGGGTGTTGAGTGCTGCGATTGCATTGCCTGCCAATGTCTGGATGACTTTGGTACTGTGTCCTTCTATTCTGGTAAAGCTTCTTGTGACAGACTCTCAATATGTTCAGTGATATTGCAAAATTTTCACTTAGTGCCCTTGTGTAGGTAGTCCGAAGGCACCCCTCACCAAAGAACTTCAAAACACAGATAAGATTTAAGGTTTTCCACCAGGGATGATACCACACTGGATCACAGTTACACAGCTTTAAAAGATGCACCGTATGCACCGACAAAAATTCTGCTACAGTAAATGTTCCAGATTAGTTAACAGTTGAGAGGAAAACCTTGAAAGAAATGTGCTACAGTTGTGGCAGCATGAATAATCTTGGGTGAAGTATGAAGAGCTTTGGTAGCTCTTCCCTGCTGAAGCGAACATCCTTGAATAGAAAGTGGAAAAAAATATCTTTAGTGATTAAAAACACTCTAAATATGCTCAAAACAATAATTTCAAGTATTAAATAATTTTACCTGAATACAAACTACATTTCTGCATTTTCTATCATCAATTTTCACCAAAAGATAGCAGTGGCATCCACAGTGCATGAGCTGAATAAATGAGAGGCTGCGTATGGATCAGTTACAGGGATGGATCCATTTAAGTGCAACAGTTTCAGAGAAAAACTACCATTAGCCGTCAGAGATTTATAATATATTTCCATCCCACGTTGTGATCTAGTGGAAGCTTTGCACATGCGTGACTCATTTTAAATGGGAGACACAGACTTCAAGCTGAGTTTGCTGGAGCAGCACAGCGACGCTGACTGACTGACCGCCTGTCAGGGCTTTCAAAGCGGGACGGGCTCACAGCTGATGGTTGGCTGGAGAGAGGAAGATCCAGAGCGATCGGTGCTTTTTCTTGTTGCCAACGTCTCAAACAACACGGGAAAAAATGCTAGATCCACTGCTTGTCACTTTTGAATAAAAAAGTCATTATAGCGACCTGAAAAATTGCTAACTAACAGTCAGTGTTGATGACTGAAAGCGAGAGGAACATGTGAGAGCAGAACGTTAGAACCTCCCGTCAGTCCCCTCGGTGTGTGTGTTTCTTAAGGCGGAGAAGATCGGTAAACAACGTTGTTTCGGGTGGAGCAGACCCGGCTGCAGAAACAAATTACAGGGCGGGGCATTCCATTTTTTCAGGGGGGGCAGACTTTTTCAAAAAACATTTTATATGCTTCAGGCTGAACAGTGGCTCTGTGACTACTTCTACAGTACTGAGAAAGAAATCCCAAAATCTAAAAAAACGAACAAACAAAAAGCAATAGTGTATTCAGTGTTGCCAAATTAGGCAGGTGTCCACCCAATTAGGCTTCCTTTGAACACATTGAGCTGGAACAAAAATAGCTTATGGGCAGCTTGTAAAAATTTGGGAAGCTTTTCATATTTGTTGGTTTTTAGAAAGAATTACTTACAAAATATATTAAAATAGTTATCAATGTCTGGCAGAAAACTAAAACCATTTTAATAAAATGCCATCTCGTTGAACTGATTTTACTGGTCAATTTACTTTTGAAATTAGTCAAATCTGTCGAATCTGACATAATCAATGAATAATAGTTAAAATAATTAATATTGATAATAAAACAAGAAAAGAATAATGGTTAATCAAGTGTTTGGTCAATGTAAACGCCCCAAGAGGGGTTGAGTTCTACTGATCAACTTGAAATTAATTTTGAATTTATTTATTTCAGACACACAAGTATATGATAAATCACAATATATGTCCTTGTAACATAAATTAAGAAAACTGTCTGAAAAAGGATGTATTGGCTGAAGCAATACGCTTATAATGCCCACCCTACAAAACAACTCATGATTTACAACTCATGTTGGGAAGGTATTGATAATTTTTTTTCCAGTTGACATATCATGATTGTTAAAGTGATCTTGTTTGTTATTTAGTTGTCTGATTGTACATTTTGTGCAGAGCCCGTATGCGCAAATTTTTTTCTTTGCTTCAGCCCTGCTTCCAGCTCGCTGTCCTTTGCTTCTTTGTCTCTTCTTGTAATTATTTGGTAATCAGACCGAACATCCTTCCCGCTCTACCGACCACGACGGTGACCACAGCTTTGCCGCGGTGTCTCTGAAGGCTATAAATGTATGACTCAGTGTCCCGCCCCTCTCACGCTGTAATTGGCTAGCATGTCGCTTTCAGCCCTTGATTTGATTAGTTGAATTGTATCATTGATACATCAAAGATAGTACTAACAGAGCGATGGCCACTCCGAGGTAAAAAAAAAAAGAAAAAAAAAAAAAAGACAGCTTCCAGTCCAGGGCGGACACAGCTGGCTCAGCGGGCGGGCACGCCCCCCCAATACCCGCTAATGCCGCCGGGTCTGGGCTGGAGTCTCCCTGAAAAATTGAGTACGACCTTAAAAATACCGTTAAGAGGACCGATAAGGCTGAAGTTTGTCAGTCTGGACCGTCCGACGCGGCCCCGGGGCCGTTTTGATACCGGGTTTCGGTACCCTCCCCTAATTATGATAGAATCTAATTGTGTTCAGTATATTTCATAAAAATGTGCAATTAAGATAACTTGAGGGTTTCTGTCTGTTCTGATATTTTAAGAATGTTTTATAATTCTATCTTTTATCACGAAACATTTTTTAAAATAAATCAATAAATTATTTTGTTTTCAAATGACAAGTGATGTGACAGAGAATGGAGACCAGCAGGACTTTCATTTAATTCCTTATGGCATATTAATACCAACATAATAAAACATTACCAGTTTAAAGCCTCCCATCATTATGCATTAACTGGTGGCCAAAAAACAGATACTAAGATGGTCCCTCACCTCAGCAGCTCAGACTCTTCCTTGTCATCCTTGGAAGGTGTTGATTTGACTCCTCCTTTCTTGGCCCGCGGGCATCCAGACAAACTGGCAGAGTAACAAAAAAATGTCAGCACTGCTTGAAGCAAAGACGCCACATAGTTTAAGTACAATTATTATTATTATTAACTATTTATACTATGCCGTCTTATTTGTTTTTTGGATCAGAATAAAAATATGCAGCGCTCCCACCTTCTGTGTGAAGCATAGTTTCCAGTGATGTGACCCGATCCATCACAGCCTGGAGTCGGACACCTGCAGCACATGTGGGTGGGCTTTCAGTTCACAGATTTTGATTTTGCATCCTCATTAAACACCTTATAGCTACTGTTGTATGCTTCCAACTGGAAATCCATCAACCCTTATTTGCAGTGTTTAACATTCCAACAGAGTTCAAGCATGAAGATGAGAGAATGGACAAAGCTGTAACTGCAGAGGTTTCAGTGAACCCGTAGAAGGTTAGAGTCAGGAAACAAGAAATAAATAAAAACACACATACTTCAGTTCAGCTGTGTGGGCAGCCATGAGGGTCCGAAGTGATTTATCAGCAAGAGGACAGCCTGACAGACTGGAAAATTAGAAAGAGATAGTCAGAAAGCAGCAGTGAGAACAGAAGGAAAGAGCTGGATCAGAGACTCAACTAGAATGGAAGAGCAAGTGCAGAACCGGGTTAAATCCAAGATTTGATTCAAAGCATCAGCTGACGACTGGTGATGAAAGAATGTGTGTGTGTGTTAAAATTATTCTGTCCACAATCAATCAGTCATTCATTTGTATAGCCTTTTCCACATTCACAATAATAGCAAATAACAAAATCAATATCTAACAACAGAAACACACAGGGAGATCAAAGACTCCCTAAAAATCAGGGTAAAGACAGATTAGATACAACCAGGAGTGCCAACACAGTTTTAAGTGTTAAAAGCCTGCCTGAATTAAAAAGTCTTTCGGTTTGATTTAAAAAGTTCAGCTACAGATGGCAGATCTAGAGGCTGATTCCAGAGTCCAAGTGCGACCACAGCACCCTGACGTTTGTACTCTGTCCGTGGAAGGCTGAATAAATGTTGACTATCTGACCTCAAGGACCTGGTGCGAACAGAAAAGCTCAATAACTTGGATAAATAAGAGGGGGCAAGGCTGTTAAGAGTTTTGAAAACAAATGAAAAGTTTAACATCTATCCTTAAATGAGCAGGAAGCCAATCTAGTAAAATTAAAGCGGTGTCCACAATCACTTGCCTGCTGCTGGATTTTTAGGTTTGATCAGTCTGCTCTAAATTCCTTTATTTGCTATGTTTTTTTCTTCCAGTGAAAGCCTTCTGAAATCATTCTTTTTTAAATAAATGACCAACGTCCCCTGTGCTGTCTTGTTGTCGTAATCTGACTCTTCTGTTTGCATTGTGTGGGTAACATTAATGCCTGCCTGTCTAAACTGCCAGGGGTGGGACTTTTGTTGACAGTTATGGTGAATTAATCTGACTGGATGAAGAATGACACAAAAGTGCTGATTGGCCTTGGCCATGGGCTCAGAGAGCTGTGCCCCGAGGAGAATCATTAAGTAACCAATCAGACACCCGCATGAAGTCACATGGAAGCCAAAAGTTTAAAAGCATACATATACAGGCTTTTGTCCAGCGCCCCACACTGTTAAAGAAGATCAGACGATAAATTACCTCAAATAAACCTAAAATGGAATGGAAATGCTGAAAAATCAAACAGACACGTTTTATGAGAGAACAGATGAGATAATTACTTTTAATTTAATAATCCAGGTTTACTGAGTCTAAACCTTTTTCCTGCTATTTTGAAGGGAGCGGCGCCCCCGAGCTCCTCTTTTTGCAAGCCACTAGTGCTGAACATTATAATAGTTTGAATAATTTTCATTAAATTGCAACTCAAGATGTGATTGTGAAGCAGCTGCTATTACTGAGGCTCCTTATTAGTGAAATGAGTTTTCTTTAATTGGTGTGGACTTAAATCTTGCTACACATATTTTGAAAATAACCCAGTGATTCTTATTGTCTTGGGTCAAGTTTATATTATCTATAACTGGGATAAATTTACATGACCACCAACGATGGAAATGTAAGCTATGATGTATGTACCATCTAGGGTCATAAATAACTTATCAGAAAAAACTAGAACTATTCTGGATTACTTATGGTAACTGTGGCTCAGTGGGTAGAATAATCGTCTTGCAGTCAGAAGGATGTGAGTTTGATTTCCCCTTGTCAGGTGTCCATGTACCTCTGGGCAAGGCAGTTAACACCAAGTTGCCTACTGATTTGCGTTCCATTGTATGAATGTGTGTGCATTAGTGAATGCCACTGGGTGAATGTAAAGTGCTTTAAGTGGTCAGTTTGACAGTCCATTTACCATATTTAACCCCGATGTTAACAAGTAAATTAACTGACAAATAATTAGCTTGGTACTTTGACAATGCTAGTCACCATCATAAATGCAACCCATGTATGTGCTGTTTTGGTTTGCAGTGCCTATTACCATGACAATTTGGCCCAGAAAAGGTGAGGTTTCTGTATGTCACTGCAAAGCTTAAAGTGATCCAAAAAACACCTTGACTAGCCAGGAAGCTGACTTCATGATACTCCGTCAAGGTCTTACCTTCGATGTGACGCATAATTGCCAGTAATGTGCCCACTGCCATCACAGCCTGGTGTTGGACATCTAAATCCAAGAAAATAATAATCGAAATTAGTCCAGCAGAGTGTTATGTAGCTACTACAAATATGCACCTAGGTTAACTAAAGTAAATCTCAATAAAATTCTTAGGCTTTTCCATATTTTTCCATATTTATAGTTTTGAATACGTTTAATTTTTTACAAACATTTTGCCTTCATTTATAGTTAATATTAAGAAAGACACCGTCAGTGGTACGAGGTTTTACAGATAGATTTAAATAATTTTGGAATCTGGTCATTTATATGCCAAACCCTAGAATTTCCAGAGGGTGCACTTTCTTTTTACCATGACTATATTTTAATTGTCAACTAAATCTAGCTAATTGGTTTAACTTATTTTTTAATATAAAAACTCACAACTGTTCTCTCTATTAGGTAAAAACTAACACTAGCATGTGTTCACATATGCATATAAACAGTGGGTAAAATAAATATTAGACACATAAATGTTTTTCTTTGTTTGAATAGTTTTTATGAGGCTGTTAACATGAAATCCACACCAGATGCCAGCAACAATCCATGTAATACATAGAAACGTACAAGGAAATCATAGCAAATTGATCTAAAATGGATTTATGGGTAGAAAAATAGAAAGACAGGAAATAAGTATTTAGCACATGAAGAAAAGGATATGTAAAAAGACACAAAGTCAGGAAACCTCTAAAAAGGTTTCTCATTACCAAAGGGTGCTACAATTGGTAAAAGTAAAGAGGCATTCACAAAAACGTCTTACTGTTGCAAAACATGGCTACAGCAATGGTTAATCTAAACTTCTGAATGTTCCAGTGAGTGCTGTTGAGAGCCTTAATCCAGAAGTTGAAACCATAAACTATAAATTGTCATAAGTTGTTTAGTTGTTTTGGTGGACCAAAGTGCAGGCAAGAGATTGGGAGTCACATGATGAGGTGAAAGGTGGTTTATTACGAACAAAAAACACTATTTACAGGCAGGCAGGTGAAACAAGGATCAGGAACACGTGGAGACCAGAACAGGGGTAGCATAACAGAGGACCTGACAATGAGTGTGAATGAACCGGCTGAATAAATAGAGGAGAGGACAGAAGGGAAGGCAAGTGGAGCAATTAGCGCTGGTGAAAGGGGTAAAGGTAATTGAGCTGAGGGAGAGAGAGCAGTGATCTGTCAGGGACAGAAGGAGAGCAGAACCCCGATGAATGGAGAGATATGATCAAATTCAATTCAATTCAATTTTATTTATATAGTGCCAATTCATGAAACATGTCATCTCAAGGCTCTTTACAAAGTCAAATTCAATCACATTATACAGATTGGTCAAAAATGTCCTATATAAGGGAACCAGTTGATTGCATCAAAGTCCTGACAAGCAGCATTCACTCCTGGAGAAGCGTAGAGCTACAGGGAGAGTCGTCTGCATTGTCCATGGCTTTGCAGCAATCCCTCATATTGAGCAAGCATGAAGCAACAGCGGACAGAAAAACTCCCCATTAACGGGAAGGAAAAACCTCTAACTGAACTGAGGACAAGCAGTAATGGAAAATAATGATTTTACAGAAACAAGAACAAACTACCAAAATCATAAAGAGAAAACTGTCTGCATGATCCCCAGGAATCTAAAAATAATAAAAGACCGGAGGATCATGACATAAGTAATGATAAGCGTGATTTGAGGCAGGCATGTGCTGACAGCTTCTGGGCAGTGGCGCAAAAAGTGGGTATGCACTATATGCAGTGCATAGGGGCGCAGCACCATGGGGGCGCCAAAGTGATGGTAAAAAAAAAGTTTTGGTATTTTCTATATGTAGCTGCTATTGTGCTTTTCTTTAACATTTTTGAATTTCCTCAACGTTTTAAATAACATTTTAGAACAAAACATGTTAGAGTAGACGCCCTATGTCATAAGATTCCACCGTAGAATTTTGACACAAGAGGGAGCGGGGAGAAGCATCCCGCTGCAGCCTGCGGGAAGGCTGCAGCGGGATGTACTTGGGAGCGGCGTGAGCGCTGAGCGAGCAGATAGAATAGCCTACGAGTAGTGAGTTTAGTTGTCTATGGAAAATTGATAAATCAAGAAAGCTGTGGGGGGCGAAAAATAAAAAAAGGAAGAGGGAAAGGGAGATGGCATGTCAAGGGATGCAACAGCAGTTAAACAAGTGGATGGTGAAAGGTAACAGGTAGGAATTAAAGTTTGACGGCTGTGCTTGGAGGCTTGCAAATAACGTTATTCACGTTAAGAGACTAGCTAGCGATTACTAACGTAGCAGCTAAATGGGGGTTCACAGCTTGCTTAGAATGTGCAAAACCGAGGTTGCTGAGTTGAAAACTGGAAAATATAAGGCAGGAATTTGCTTAAGCGAGGCGGTGAATTGGCGGGGCGACAAGTTTTGCGCGGATCGACTGGGGGGGGGGGGAGGCGGTAGCGTGAGTATAGCGCTGCGGGAATCCTGTAAGGTAGCAGGTACAGTACAGGACAAGAATCTGGAAAACAGATACATAAACTGCTTTATCATGGAATCATTAATATATTTTGTTTTACCATTAGCTGTTGATGTATATAACTAATGCAATGACTTTGGTTTACCATGGAATCATGCATAGATTTGCTCCCGTTACTTAGGCTTGTATATTCATACAATATGAATATATATGAACAGACTAGCTTGTGTTTGCTAACAGTGGGAATGTAGCAACCAAATGGGGGTTTACAGCTAGCTTCTAGCTTAATGCAAAACCAATGTTGCTGTGCTGACATAGTGGAAAATATAAGGTAGCATGTACAATAAATGACCAGAATCCAGAAAACATAACTTATGCAGTAACTCATGCATAAATAATATGCAATAAAGATGTTGTTTTACCATTAGCTGTTCATGTTAGCTGTGCTGTCAGACATGTAAGCTGCTTTACATTTGTTGGGTGACATGGAAGCTGTAATTACAGGGTCACATCTCTCTCTCTAAAGGTCTGTGCTAAGGCTATCCATATTTCTACTTTTTAAAATCCAAAATGTGAATGTAATTTCAACAGCAGCAAAACCTTACTGCATAATAGTTGTCTTATCTGATGCCATCACTAGGCTGATTTAGAAAGGCTGCATTAAGTTGCATTGGTTATAATGATAATGTTAATGTTTGTCAATTTGCAACTGTTTATTATGTGTTAACATTGTTAATAATATACCATCTAATTATTATTATGGTAGGCCTACAGTGGCTGATATACTTTAAAATAAACCTTTATTATTTAAAGACCATACATGATGATGTCTGGCACTTATTTATTTATTTTAATCCGGGGGGGGGGGGGCGCCAAAACTGATGCTGCATACCCCTCTTATACTGGGTAGTTGCGCCCCTGCTTCTGGGGCAGGTTTGTCAAGGCAAAAAAAGGGCACCCATTGACAAAATTATTTATAAAATATATAAAAAACACAGTCTGATATATTTGAATATATCAGACAGTGATATATTCAGCACCAGTGAATCTCTTTACTCATATTTATAGTTGCTTATTTTCGAGCCCAAATAAACTGCACGTTCAGAAACGAGTCCACAAAAACTGCGACTCACGGAATTTACAAGCGACTTTAGAAAAAAACAAGCAGACTTGGCAACAGTGCCAAAACCCATTTCACATGATGACCGTATCTATTAGCTATTAACAGTAGCTTGGTAACAAATACATTGAGGACATGATAACACGGCCACTTTTATGATACTCTGCGGCTTCCATAGTAGTTATTACACGCTTAACGGTCAGGTCGTTAGTTTAATGTATCACTAGATGGTGCAGCAGTGTGTAAATCCTACACACTGCCTCATGTGGAATGTTACTCCAGTGTGAAGAATCAAGGCAGAGTTAATGCAACTTTCAATGGACATTTGTCACAACTTTGTGCGAGTGGTGACTGGAATTGATAGCAGTTAGTATTAGTAAGACAGATGGCAAGTAATGAATGAGATGGGCTAAGTCCACCAGTCCGCGTCTGTGCATAGTTGCACAATGTTGTGCGTCTACTTTTTTGATTCATTGTCAGGTTATGGTGGAGTGGAAGGTATGATAAAATTGTCCATTTTGTTCACACTTCCCAGTTGCTTGTAGGTAGTGCCTGGCCAGCGGCCCAAGTAATGCATAGTTTAAAATCCGACTAATCAAACTGGAGCCACAAGTTCATGGGTATGCATTTTTCTATTAAATGTGTAGTACAGATCCAGGGCCAGTTTGTGTGGCCTAAGAGCGCACAGAGCATGAATGCTATAGTTTGATCTGACCTTGGATCAGATAAACAACAAACCACAAAATGTGAGCCAATGATCATCAACACTACTGGGGTGGGCTGGGGGGAATTAAGGGGGACTTATCTGGTTTAAGGGGAGTCGTAAGAATGGAACATGTGATCCATGTTCATTGTGGTCCACACCATGTCACCAAACAGCATAGTGACTCATTGTAACCCTTTAAATAGACAGACTGACTGATTACAAGCTTGAAGACATCTGTTCCTCTAATGCTAATTAGAGGAAACACCTTATGGTCAAATGATTTTCAATCTTTTCTAGGGGTGCCATCATTTTTGTCCAAGCCTGTTTCATTTGTTGTTTTTTTATTATATTCTGTTGAACCACAATTCAACAGCAATGTCTGAATTTCATTGGTTAATCTTTTGTTTTTTTATATTTATTATTACTTTAGTCAGTTTCAAGTTATTTCAGTGACCATTGTGGGATTGTCTTTGATTACCAGAGGTGGTACCAATAATTTTGTCCACGAATGTATATGACAAATAAACAAAGAGGAACACCAAGATGGCAAATATGAATTACAAAACAGGACAAAACATACTCCACACATCTGCAGCACAAAGTAAAACTGGACATTCCAGAGAGTCAACCAATTTGGAAAGCATTAAAAAAAACAATGGTCTGGACTGTTGTCCAATCAAGCCATGAGGAAAAATCTGACTAAATTGTAAGCCACAAAGAGAGACAAGCCACCCATGCAGCCTGCATGGGGCTAAGAGACATACAAACAAGCAGGGTTGGCCAAGCTGATTACATCCCGACCCTTTTCCAACATCGGAACTTGAAAAGACGACTGCCATGAAACAGACTGTTTATGATCTTTCTAAGCTGTGCAGGAGAAAAGCTGACCCAGAAGCGAGCCACACCTGCGCAGAGGTCCACATGCTGCAGCCCCCGCAGAGCTGAGCTTCCTCCTGCCTGAGACCTGCGTGAAGGAGTTTGAGTCACCTCCTCACAACCCCGCTTCGAGCTAGACGCCTGCTCGCTGCTCGGGCAACCAGCTTTCACCCTGCTTCAACTGCTTCCAACTGGATGCCCCAAAGTGAACCGAACTGACATAGAGGCACAGAAGTTTGGCAGAGTTAGGCAGGGAATGTCAAATGTTTTTTTTTAAAATGGTTTACTGTTTTGTTTTAAGGTTTGACTTAGTAAACAGCCCTGGAGCTTACAGCCTAGCTTCTGCTAGCATTCTGGAAACCAAGCTAGGCTGTGATTTGAGTGTGTTTTTACGGTTATAACAAACTTAAGGGTTTTATACACCTATGGAATATTAATGTTTGTGTTGTCCGGTCCAATTATTACCACAATATATGGCTTAAAAGTATTTTTAAATTAGTGCCGAATGTCCACTTTCATAGCGCTATTAGCTGCTCGGATAAAATTAGTGCTACTACCAAGTTAACGTAACTACGGTTCGCTTTAAACAGAATGTTTGTTTTCGTTTGCTCCGCCATCATTCGATAATGTTATGAGCGTTAGTACATCATCAATAGGGAAGATTAATGTTGATTTAATGGTGCTTTGTATAACTTAATTAACCCATCAAGCAGCTGATTGCTGCAACGCCCCTAGCTTCTCGGAAGAATAATTGGATCAAAATAATAAAGTGTGCTAAAGGCATTGATTTTACCAAGCAAATCATTCTTTAAAATGTTACTTTCTCAAATAATGTTTTATTTAACTCAATTTGCATTGTGAATGGGTTGAAACACACACCAAATGTTCAAAATTAGTGAATTGTTGAATAGAAGTTGTCACTCCTTTATTCTATATGTGTGCAGAGTTTTCTGTTAAAAGAACGCCAGTGCTCAAATCATTCCTTTCAACTATTGTCCTAATGTCAACTGTTTGGGCTTATGTTCACTGGACAATACCTAACAGACCAAGAGTTATTTATTAAACATTAAATAACTTAAAACAGTGGGTACTAATGGCACAACAAGACACAATTTAATTTTGCTGTGTATAGCTCCCAAAGGTCTTCCTGCTGAGTCTGGCAGAGCTTTTATTCCCTCAGTAAAGCGCATATTTTCATCAAAAACAGCTAGTGAAACTCAAAGGCATTGATCCAAACTTAAATGTACAATCATATTGTTGAAGCCCTCTTTCTCTAAAATGTATAATCTGAGTTTTATTACCATTGACTTTCAGCCTCCATTTACTGCACCATAAACTCAAAAGATGCAAAATTTTATGACTCTTACTCTGTTTTTGAAACCAACACAGTATCATCTGCTTATAACCGAATACTTAAATTCAGACCATCAATACAAAAACATAGGTTAGCTTCTTCAGCTTGGTCATTGACATAAAGAGCAAATTATGTTGGCAAAACTACATCTCGCTGTTTCACTCTAAAGATGATTGGAGCCCAACTGGTCAAAAAAACAATTTAACTGTAAACATGAAAATGGATCATTATGAAAAACTTTGATAGTGTTTTTTACATTTTTCACAGATGCAAAGAGTTGATCATTTATATTGTAAAGGGTCAAATATTAACTGAATCAAAAGTTTTCTTATCAACAAAACAAGTAAATTAATGTTTCTGTTCATATGACTGTGCTCTCACTGCTGTGGCCAAAACATGAATGTAATCAATAAAAGACGGACTCCTTCTAAAACCATTCTTTTCATCCACCAGTATATCTTAAGCCTCTAAATAGTGAACTAATCTGTGAATTATTATCCCAGAATACTTTTTTCATACTGTACTTATCAAGCTGATAATTCTGTAATTCAAAGGAACTCGTGGGCACATCTGTAGATTTAGGAATTGGTTTGATAGATATTTTTTTCCACAATAAAGGAATAGTACCATTTAGGAAACATGTTTGAAATAAACAATATAGTATGTTTTTTAACAAATCTAGAATTTTTATAACTTCATCTGGAAGTTCGTCTATCCCCACGACTGATTCTGCATCTCCTCCTGAGTCGTCCCAGCATATCATTTGAACAGTGATCATTTAAACAGAAAGCTGTGTTACTCTTTACAAATCTCCACCAGAAGTTAATCATTAAACAACAAAGAACTATTACTTCTCAAAACAAGATTACCAATTTTCCTTAAAAAATCTCCACCAGAATCATTTTGTTCTTTTGAGGTCCAAGTTTATTTATTTCCCTCCAAATGTGCTGTGAGTTATGAAATTGTAAATGTGCCATCTAAGGACCCTGTCCTCATTTAAATGTTCCTTATGTTACAACAGCTTTGTAAGAGATGTTGAAAATATCTAGATACAGTTTTAAGTCTTGTTTTTTTTTGCTGCGAGCCTTAGACTATCAAAACGTTTTTTCAGCTAAAGAAAAATCATAACATAATTGAATAAATTCATCATTCCAATAATGTCATTTTTACCTATTTCTTCACAATACCCTCTTTAAACCATGTCATGTGCATCCATTTTCTTACACAACAGGTCACAAAATTGACTATAAACGCAACAAGTATTTTCTTGCATAGGATTCACTTTTTCAAGATCATCTCTAATTTCCAACAGAGACTTTTGGCACATGACAAATGACAAAAAAATGTAGCTGGAACATTTCTATTCATCCTTTTACCCTCCTGATGAGAGCCTAGGATTATAATATTCTGATAAATACAATATTCTCCTATTTGAATTTGTAAACATTAGATTGAATGTTTAAGAAGTTTACTAAGCCCATCAAGCTTCAGATTCAGTCATTTCTAATAAATCAAAAGGTGTGAACTTTAAACTCAAGACAGGTTTCAAAGTTAACAGATGGTGTCACAATGTAAATACCAACTGCTTTACCTCTCAGAAACAGAAATGGAATGATCAAACTTAGGACTTAATGTTAGATTCAGCCAGCAGTATTTGGCTTCTATAAAAAAGAGCTTTTTGTTTATTTAAAACCCGTATCCAAAATAATTCTAGAAGAAATATCAGCAACTGATTCAACAAATCTTTCGAATCTGAAATATGTCTATTGAAGTCCCCACAAATATATACAGATTCTACCTTGGCAGAAAAAACAATGTTAAGAGGGAACTGAAAAATAAATCCACATTTCGACCCCATGGAGATGTTTCAGGGGACAGATAGCAGGAAATAACCATAAAGGGATAAAGTCACACACTGTGACTCGCAAAAAAAATTGAAATAAAATTCCATCATAATATTTGCCCATAAATTTCAAATTAAATTATTCAAAAATGAAGTTCTTAATAAAAATACCAACAAAACTCCAGCAGATTTAATTGCACTTCTATGAGATCAACGATTATGTCCAAACCAGGAAGATCCTTAAAATTTAATTGAGTCCCAGGATACATGTGTCTTAAATAAATGAAATCCGCTGCCAGGGAGTGTAATGAAAGTTTTCTTAGAGGACAGTTTAAAGATATTCATCCATTCTCATTCCAGTGAACCAGCAGAAGATGTAGGGTCCAATTCAGAGATGTTACAGCGCAATCAGACTAACTCCATTCACCTGTTCTCCTGTCTTTATTAACTCCAGTTCTTCAGTCAGTCGGTGCCAGATTTTTTAAAGCCATAGAGCAAGTCGATATCCAGCGCTCCTTGCCTGCCTTGCCAAGTTTTCTGATCTAGTTCTGTCTCCCGGATTTTCCCTTTTCACCTTGCCCCTGTCGGAAACCTCATCGGTTTTCTGTATTTTCTGCTATTATACCAGCCTCACGAAACTAACTCTAGCCTCAGCATTTTTGCCATTCACCTCCCGCTGTGAGCTGCCAGCTCCCAGCCTCACCAGACTCCCGCTTATCCTGCTGAGGTTTTGCCTGCCTACACCAGGTCCTCTGGTTGTTCTATTAATAAACATTTTAAAGCGCAATATCATTGTCTGGCTCGAATATCAGGTTCTCTGTCTGTCTTTAGCAACTGAAAGGTTGTGGGTTTGAGTCCGGCTTCCTTCCCTGCCATGTTGATATGCATGTGGCAGGGAAGGAAGCTGGGAACTTATCCCCAAGATGCCTATTTGTGCTAGTTTGTATATATCAGCAGGTGTTTCTTCTTCACTTCAGCTTCTTCCATGAATCATGATTGATTGATTCAAGCCAGGCACAAACTATTTGGTAACTAATATCTAACAATGAACCGAGGACCACCTGTATATCTCCTGGCCTATTTTTTTTTATTGTTATTGATTTTAAAAAGGGAAGTTTTTGGACTTACACAATAACTTCTTTTTTGCTGTCTTTGGGCTGAAACTTGACCTTAAAGCTGCTGGTAGTGACTTCACCAGGGTACTTTCTGTCTCCCGTGTTTTCTTGGTTCTCTTCCTCATCTTCAGACGATGTATATGAAGGAGCCGCGTATTCCATCTGAAGAGTTGCAAAAATAGAGTACAAATGGCTAAGATACTTTTTGAAAAGTATTGCTCTAAATCAGTGCGAAGTCAGGGCTGTTTTATTTCTCAACCTTTCTTTTTTTATAGAGATGACCTGGAAATGGCAAATTTCCGTACCTCTTCTTGGTCTTCCTCCTTGCCTTCACTGGGTTTGGTGAAATCTAGCGGACCATCCCAATCTGACTGGGGGCAGTCCTGAGACGATGTGACACCCACAAGTTGAGAGGAGGAAGCCAAAGAACATGAAGGCTCTGGAGACTTTATATCCTCTCTCTTGGTCTTTTTCATGCTCAGGTCTAAGGTGCCATTCTCATCCACCTCTATTGCCACCTCCTGCAGTATACAAGTAAATGGTGAAAATCAAGTGTGGTTCTGAAGAGGTAAAGAGGTCAGCTGTTGATAAAGCTAGAGTCAATGCTTGCCAATGTCCACAGGCTGAACTGGCTTTGGCCGAGATAATGGACTGATCTGGGTCATTGATGTGCCCTTCAGTGGCAATTGTACAGTGAGTGGCTTTACCTAAAGCAGTCTTGAATTCTTTATATCTATCAAGATAAATGAGTGTACCTTGGTGCAAGGCTCCTGGGGTTTGGTGCTGCAGGTTTCTGGTCTCTCCCAGCAACGAGTAGACAAGTTGAGGATTGCTGTTGCTGCCATGTGGGCTGCCTCTGCATCCTGGCTATAGTCATAACCACTGGAGGATGGAGTGTTCTTGGGGAAACTTTCAGCCGTACTGTGACTTGGGGAGGACGGCTTGGGGAATGGTTTAGCTGTGTGCAAATGAAACAAAAATGAATCTCTTATAACACAGAAAATGGAATTTAAAAGGAATGCGTGTGTGCAACCCTAGACTAATGTATAAGTATAATAATATGATGAAACAAACTAATGAAAAATTGTAGGGTGTCAAAGATTATTGCATCAAACACATTGTTGTCCATTCAGTTTAATGGCTATCAGTTAGTGGCTGTTCATTCACACATACAAAAACATTTGTGATATTTTCAATAAGACAAAACATTTGGAAATGCATTTTTATATACATTTTTTTTTGAAAATGAATTGTAGTACCTATGTCACAACAGAATTTAGTTACTTCTTATTATTAACCACTGGTTCTTTAATAGAGATCATATCTGATTTCTTGAATAGTTTTTACTGACTTTGGACATTGAGCTTCTGTATGCTTAGGCAGCTCTACATGTCACTGAACATTTTATTAACATTATAACATCTTTATTATATACATATTATATAGATATTTGCAGAAATAAAACACAAGGGATTTTGCACATCAATTAAAACAAGAATAATATTTAAAAATTAATTAATCTTTTCTCTAATCCCTCTTTGCAAAATTTTCTTGAACAGTTTAAGGTATATAATAATGCTTCTGACAGGAAATCATTGTTACATGGACAACCATACCATCCCACATCATTGAAGAAAAGCATTCCTGTCTCTCAGTTCAACCATTTATTGGACATGACAAAATAATTTATGAAAGAAACTCGGAGCACAGGCTTTTACAACAAGGATGTAACCAAGTTGGAGTGAGTCATGGTTTTACTGGTACAATCAATAGTATTCTTGTGCAGAAATTTCTAAATATCTACAAGCATAGCCATTTGATTGCCTTAACTTTGTACTTTTAAATGTTTCCTCTTCTTTTCCGAATTTAAATTAATTGAATGTTTCTTTCCTCTGTGTTTACTGGAAATAATAAAGTTTTTCTGATTCTAAATCTGATTAAATCCAGTTAAGCTCCAATAGATGTTTATTGTATTGTGATGCAATAGTATCCATCCAACTGATATATAGAGAAACACGAAAAGAAAAATCAAAAACACGATGCTGAATTTCAATGTCATGAACATTGTAAGACTTGCTATGTGGCGAAAATGTAAAACAGAAGTTGGTCTTACGTTTGAAAGCTTTGGGGGATGTGTCGGGGGTGCCAGGCGTCTTTGGAATGATCATACGCTTTCCAAACACCTGGACATCAAAGCTTGCATAGTCAAAAGAAACCTTGGAGTATTTCTCCAGCTCTTTGGCAAGGTTAGCTCGTGGCGTGGTTGTCACTGTGTTGGGCCGGTAGCTGCCATACTGAGGGATCTCCAGTTGTTTCACAAAACACATCGGTCTGCAAGAAAAGCCACAAGTTCACCAAAACACATCCAGAGACATGGACGTCGAGATGAACAGGAGAAGAAATGTTTCCTGCTCTACCTTAGCACTCTATCAGAGTTGGAAGTTGGTTCACTGGCTGCAGCTTGTAGATGAACCTGTTTGTCCTGGTTCTTGTTCAGCTTAGCTGCTGCTGCTATGGGGCAGCCGGACAGGCTGAAACGGGACGAGAATTCAGACTTTTGCGGTTAGGACAACAAATATCACGCCTTTCGTTTTAGATGATTCATTCCAACATGTGTTAGTTCTATTAGAGGAGATTAACCTTTCTCAGTCCGCTGTTGTTTTTTAACCAAACATATCTTTAACTTAATAAACCAATTAATTCACAACAACTAACAGATATTAATACAAAGAAGTGCTACTGGAGTATAGGCTACCTGCAGTGTGTGTGTGCGCGTGTGTGTGTGTATGTGTGTGTGTGTGTGTGTGTGTGTGTTAATAACCTGCGGTGTGTGTTGCGGTTACTGTTCACATGACCTTGGCCGGTGCAGCCAGGAGTGGGACACTTCAAGACATTTTCATGCATGGCCAAAACTACAGACACACAGCAGAAATACAGTCAGGTCAGTATGTTTAGTTAAGGAGGTGTAAAACTGAGGACAAGCATCACAGCGACTATGAGCTGAAGAAAGCAGTTGTTATACCAGTATTAGTCCATTTGCAGAAGTAGTGTTAGTTGCGTTATTGATGGTAGAGGTGCTAGTAATGACTTCTTTATTATCTTGATTATTAAGGTTGCAGAAATATTAGGAATATTTTTCTACTTATCTAAAATGCCTGTGGCCATCTAGGGTTTAGTGCAGTGGTTCCCAAAGTTGTGGTCAGAGCCACATTGTGAGTTGTGAAAGGCCAAGTAGGAACCTTAAGGATTTCACAATGAATCCAGTTACACTTCCAAATGATAACAACAATATTTTTTGCATAATGTAAAACATCTGTGTGGTTGATGAGGCCTACTGCATTGTTGTTCTGATCCCTTTTTAATTGTTTAATTGCTGAAATTGTTTCACTTCGACCAACAGCAGCCAGAAGGTGAGAGTTCAGGAAGCACTGGGTCAAGGTCATGTGTACTCACTCTCTGGAGGTATTCTGTCCTTGTGAGGACATCCGGATAGACTGCGGTGATGAGGGTACAACCCAGTGATGTGACCTGTCCCATCACAGCCTGGAGTTGGACACTTTACTTCCTTCTTTTCTGAAAGGATGTCAAGAAGGATGATTAAAGTCCATCAAAACACAAGAGGGCTGCTAATGTAAAAGTAATATTTGTGTTTTTTATTCACATTTTTCCATAGCAACTGTATTTTTAATTGGATTTGATTCAGTTTAAAAATGAAAAAGATTTCCAACGGTGAAGTAGGGGACATTAGCATTTGCTGATCACAGTTTGCATTGAAATACTTTGATTGAATTTGACTGCAAAGTTCCTTGAGATGACATGTGTTGTGAATTGGCGCTATATAAATAAAACTGAATTGAAATACTAAGCTTGAAAAGCACACCACATGTGGAAAAGGACTATTTGGCAAATGTAACATGAGAGTAACATAAAAACCCAAGATCCTGCACTACATGTTTTGACAAAAAAGGTACTTCATAATTATAATTTCTTTTGAATTAAAATGTCTAATCTTAGTGGAGTATTTTGAAACAAGAAGAAGACCGGGCGAGGGTAAGTTTGTGCTTCCCCTTGCTTACAGCAGTATGCCCTGTTTGCTTTATGTTACATGAGTGTACCTTTGCTGCAGTGAGTCGAGCGGCGGACTACACCAGCACCCTCAGAGTTCTTGATGGAGGCGTTGCATGGCTGGTAGTCAGGAGACCTGCTGCTCTCCTGACCTCCCTGGACCTCCTCTGCCTTCAGAGCAATGGCCTGCTCCAGCAGCCCCAGGTTCCCTCGAGTCATGTCCCAGGTTTCAGAGTCATCTGTGACGCCTGAGCCGTCTGAAATATGATCCAACTCTTCTCCTCTATCTTCCTCCAGTTCCTCGTCATCTTCCTCCTCGTCATCTTCCTCCTCCTCCTCTTCCTCCTCCTCCTCCTCTTCCTCCTCATGCTCCTCCTCCTCTGAGCGGACTTCAATGATCACTGTGCTCGGAGAGGCTTTGCTTGAGTTTTCGTCCTCCTCCTCTTCTTCTTCCTCTTCTTCTTCCTCTTCGTCTTCTTCTTCGTCTTCATGGATTATCTGACCAGCGTTGTGACTTCGTGTCTCCTTCTCTGCTGGTTCTTGTTCCTTCTCTTCCTCTTCCCCTGTCCTGAGGGTGCTCACCTTTTCTTCCCTGAGTGACACAGTGGCTTCAGATCCCTGACAGAAAACCGTCTCAGCCTCTCTCACTGCTTCATCATCCTCCTCGTCATCCTCCTCCTCCTCCTCCTCGTCATCCTCCTCCTCCTCTTGCTCATTCCCTATATTCGGTATCAGTTTTGGATCTTTGGACTGATTGTTGTAATCTCCACTTGAGTACTGGTGGTCAGAATTTTCTTGCCTCATCATCTGTCTTCTTATCTCCCTCTCTTCTCCAACACTCTCCTGCCTTTCCTGTTGCTCCTGCTCTAGGTTTGCTTTTTCTGCTTCGTCTTCTTCCTCCCCGTTTGTCTCTTCATGGTGAGGGTCGACGGTTTCTTCTGCCGTGAGCTCTGGCGACAGGTACGTGGATTCTGTCTGAACGTCCTCTTCCTCTGTGACTATTACACATGTTAACTCCTCGCTAAAGTTTTCTGCCTCCACATTATTCTCGGTCTCTGAGGTGACGCTCCTGCTCTTGTTATTGCCACGTGGAGAGCAAGGGATTTCGGGGCCGTCCGCGGTCACAGGGGAGCTTTCTGCTGTGGAATCCAAGTATACAGAAAAATCAAAGTTGCGTTGTTTACATCTAACCATGTCTGCATCCGTTTCTGAACTGACTGGCAATGGATTCATGCAGCTGTTGAAAATGTGTGAAAAAACATCAGCACCACTATAGGTACACTCACCCTTCTCTAGCTCACTTTTTGCTTGCTTTTTCTTTTTGTCATTGGGGACATCTCTTTCCTCCCCATCCTCTTTCTCTTCCTCATCTTCTGCCATGTCACTGTCTTCGTCCGCCGGTTTAGTGGGTTGCGTCCTCTTCTTGGGAGACATTGGGTTTTCTTCAGCCTCAGCCTCCTGAAGTTTCCTTTTCTTTACAATTGGGCAGCCCAGTGCACTGACAGCAAGATGAACAATGTTAAGTCTTGTACCATTCTAGGGCAGTGCAACCACGTAATGCATAAATTCACCTGAAGCCAATGTATCATCCAAAAAAGAAAAAAACAACTATGTGGATAAGTCTAAAGTGATCCCCATGTGGTATCCCCCCCTACGGATCCCGACCCTCAGCTTGGGAACCCATGGTCTAAAGCAGGGATCTTAATTTCTGGTCCTCGAGGTCTGATATCCTGCAGCTCTTAGATGTGCCCCTCACCAACACACCTGAATCAAAATGGCTGAACTAGCTCCTTAGTGTGCAGTCAGGTTGTCCAGAACCCTGTTTATGATGTGATTATTTAACCCAGGTGTGTTGGACCAGGGACACATCTAAAAGATTCAGGACACCAGACCTCAAGGACTGGACTAGAAGATCCCTGGTCAAAAGGATGCCTGTCTGAGTGTCCCTGAATGCCTGTATGGAATCAGTGGGCAAATAAAGTGTGGAAGGCTCCTTTTGCATGCAATGAAACAAAAGACATTTCCAAAGGGAATAGGATGCAAGGACTGTGCTGCTAAGCAAGCAAAAAGAAAAGCTTCAGAAATGTTGGAATGATAACCTCATCTTTCTCATGAAATAGTCCAGTTTAAAATGACAAGGAACCCATGGGTTCTACATCAGTAAAACAAACTATCATTCTAAAAGGAGTAGAGGAAAAAATATTTCCTCTTGAGGACAGTAAAATGTGTCTTTAAAAATATTTATGGACCCAAAAATCCTAATAAGGATGTTGTCCCCCCTCCATTTAACCTAAATTATAAAAAGTGAAGGAATGATCAAAGCCTGTGTGGAGTTGCGACAGTATGCCCAGTTCAGATTGCGATGCATGGGAGATTCAGAGCAAAGCTAAAGAAATGAGCTTTGAAATATTGTCCCTTTTCATTAATTTGTAATAACTTTTAAATTACCATGCAGACATTTATTAGATGCAAGTGTACACTAGCCTAGATATGCTGGTGAAGATTCTCAGTCATCCAGGTCATGGTCAATCCAAAAAAAGGGTAAAAAAAAAAAGCAACTGGACTTGTTTCCCATAGTTGAAGACGTTTCGCTTCCTATTCAGGAAACTTTCTCAATTCAAAAAGTCTGGAGTAATGTGGAGTGCCAAGCTTTATACTGCTGCCCAACAAAGGCCTTGTAATGGCTTAGATAACATGCAAATTCAACAGAAACAGGTCCACCCCTTAGTAATGGGCAGTCGTTAAAGTCATTAAGCCAGCAGATTGAACCGAAACTGGTCCACTCCTCTGTAACGAGGAGTCGTTAGGGTTGTTATTGAGTTATTGTTGTTGAGGCCTTAGGTTCCAACTCTCAAAAATTTACAATCCAGCTATAGAGTTAATTCCGGCCAATCATCACCTCAATGGGGTACCGCGCACGTGACGTCACCGCCTCAAGAGCAACGCCCCTTTTGCCGCTTAGGTAGGACAAACCGATAGAGAACGCACGTAGCAACCAGCAACAGAACCAGCGATATGACCGACTTTGCAGCCATTAAACTTTCCCAAAACGATGTCCCAGGCGCACGGTTTACTGGTCGCACTGTCGAAGAACACACCAACCTTCAGCTCAAACGATGGCTTGAGTGTCGAGGGCTTAAAAAGACCGGAAAACGGGCCGAGTTGATCGAACGGTAAGCTTTTTTTTTTTTTTCCTGCGCGGCGGTCATGCCGTCGTCGGCCGTTTTTTTTGTTTGTAATCACCGTCCAGGGATCGGTATGTTTGTTCACTACTTGATGTCGCTGGAATTGGGTCAGGATGTTCTTCGGTTGTGCCCTTTCCTCCGACAAAATGCTTGCTACATATGTAGGCCGACCGCACCGATGGACCAAGCGCACACATTTCTCCTTGGCACTCTTGAATTTCGGGAAAGTAATGAAGAAAACATCCTTCATATGCGGCCGATCAGCGTACCTCGAGTCGCTGTTGCACGTTCCATAGCAACAATGTTTATAAACCATGGTCTTAGATTTTGGAAAAAGCAGTCTTTTAAACGAGTAAAACCAAGGCTAACGCACGTCTCTTCCACAGCAAAACAGCGGCGGGTTTGGGAGTTTGTCCTACTGCGTACCACGTGATGTGACGTCATCGTGACGTTACGTTTCTAAAAATAGCTCGCTCGCGGTACCCCATTCTCACCCTCATACGGGTGATCAAAACATCGTTCCTTTAAGCCAGGCCAGTAACAACCCTAATGACTCCTCTTTACAGAGGAGTGGACCAGTTTCGGTTCAATCTGCTGGCTTAATGACTTTAACGACTGCCCATTACTAAGGGGTGGACATGTTTCTGTTGAATTTGCATGTTATCTAAGCCATTACAAGGCCTTTGTTGGCAGGAGTATAAAGCTTGGCACTCCACATTACTCCAGACTTTTTGAATTGAGAAAGCATCCTGGAGAGGAAGCGAAACGTCTTCAACTACGGGAAACAAGTCCAGTTGCTTTGTTTTTTACCCTTTTTTTGGACTAGCCTAGATAAAATATAGATCTAACTAAAATAGAGCATCAAGCTTGCACCAGAGCTCTGAAAGTGGCCACAATTACAATATAAAGACAGCCTTCATGTTCTACATTTATTTATTTCTGTCTGAATCTAACAGCTGTTTTTGCTTTTTGACGTTACCTGAAATTGAAGTAAAAATTGGGATTGTTATGAGGAATTCAGACAAGTGAATGTATAGTTCAAGTGTCCTCAGAGCACCATTTATAAGGCTGGTGACATCATTTATCTAGGATGGTATTTCATTTGTGAGAGCTAACATAACATTTTCACAGCTAACAGGACTGACGAATCCTACCTCCTATGTCTGGAATATCTTCCACTGACGTGACCTTTGCCATCACATCCAGGGGTGGGACAGCTGCTGCTGGCGCAAGACAAGAAAAGCATACATTACCAAGACACATGGCATCAATTTGATCATAAAGCCGTTCAGTATGAGAACACCATTGCTTTACCTTATTTCCAGCTTCATTGCTTGTCCAACTTGTTCTGCTGACACAGAGGAGAGCTCAGGCCAGTCATTAGATCCAAGAACACAAGCAATTTCTCATTTTATATGTGGAGACAAACATTTAGTAATCACACATCTTCAGCCTGTTCAACGTTTTTACGTGTATGCTCATTCATTAATGTGTGTTCAAGGTGTTGCATGGTTAGAGGCCACAGTTCTTTACATTCAAACTGATTAGCAAAGACGACATGTCAACAGACTTCTCAGTAGTCAACAGTCAGTGCAGACCACAACTCTTTAAACTACACAGTTAAACTTCTCCTTTCATTAGCATTTGTATATGAGGATGGGTAAGATGTTGCAAACTAAAAAAAAAAGTGTTTCCATTAGTTTGAACTTGTTTAGTGTACTATGACCAAGTGATTATTGGTACTGTTATTTTGGGTAATCCTCTGCTCTTTGAATGTTTTTGGAAGCTGGAAGTAGCTGCTCTGGTTCCCATTTTTACAGACTGCTGATTCATATTCTAGTAAATACCTACAGAAAGAGCATAATATCTTTTAGCTCAGGACTTTAAAAGCTTTACTAGTGGACGACAACAATGTAGCACAGTGAGTTCATTAAAGATTCATCAAAGTCTATAAATAACTTTTTTGATTAAATACTACCTAAGTGCAAACTTCAAAGCAAGGTATAAATATGAATGGCTCAGAGTACATAGATAGGTCTTCATGCAGATGATGTCTTGATTAGCCCTGAAAATCTAGTCTCTGGGATTCCGAGATTGATGGATTTGCTGCTGAAATATGGTGACCTGTCACGTTATACCCTTAAAATCATTGGTGTATTATATTGGTACCTTACAAAACAAAGGGGCCACTGTACATCTTATATCAAGGAGAAATGGGAACAGGAACTGGGAGTCGCAATGTCACCTGATGATTGGGAAGTCATAATTGACACACAAATCAGCACTACATATCAACATATGTGGAGAGATTTCTCCTGGAATAATAACATTAGATATTTAATTACACAAAAACAAAGACAGACCGGACAACCACCTGAATGCTGGCGAGAGTGTGGACAATGCCCTGCAGACCACACCTATATTTTTTGGAAATATTGTGATGCCTTCTGAGAGAAATGGACCACCTACCTCATATTAAGGGATAATATTGATAATAGCCAATTTTGTGGTGCTTGTCCTTGTTTACACGTATTGCGTTGTTATAAGAATTATTATTCTGAAGTCACTATGGCCTCACACCACTCTGACAGAGGAGGCCTGGAGACCTGACGTCTGTGTATAAGTTCCACTGTTTGCCGAGTGCAAGGCTGAATGCTGCCTAGAATGATTATTGTCTAGGATAGACTGTCTTTGTTATGTCTCAAACCAAGGCCACGGTGCAGTATTAGGGGAAGCCCGAAAAGCGAGGCAGGCAGAGACAGGGCAGACGCAGACTGCAGCGGGACCGTGGGGTGCGATTTACTTTCCATCAAGAAGGCGGTAGCAGAAAAACAAACAGCGCGGCGCCCGTAACATTCAGGAAGTTATGCTTAATATTGTGATATTTCGGTGTTTGCGGAGAGTCAGGGGAAGAAGGCAACCATTGGTGAATTTACTTGAGAAAGTTGGCTTTTTTGGGAAGTGGATGAGACAAACGAACGAACGAACTGACAGTCAGCTGACTGTAAGGAGATGACGCGGTCTTCTCATGCGCTCTTTATCAGAAAACTGGGCCAGAAATAAAACCAGGCCGAGACCTCGAGAGCTGGTCTGCAGTTAGCGCGGTCCGGTTAGGTTTAGCGCGGTCTGGTTCAGTCTGCTGACCGTTTACACACAAGAGTTATCTCGGTTACCGAGCTCGGACTGGTCTCGGCTCGGTTAAAAAAGTGTAGTGTAAACGGGCCTTATATGATCTCTGCTCTGTTTCTCAATAAAAGTGCTGGAACGTCATCACCGCCGTCTCCTCATTTAGTAAAGATGGGAACTCAGTTATCTTTGCTTAGAATTCCTATAACATTTGGCGTCAACGAACAAGATCTCCGACCGACGAGCCGGGGAGTCCGGGGACAGGAGCTGCTTTGGCCGGCCCGGAGAGGTTTTCCGGCCTCTGGTATCCCGAATGGATTTTCAAGGGAGGTGGAGGGGCTCCTGGTCTCGGAGCGTCTCTGAGGGCGTCGGCGCGAAGATCCGAACCTGTCTTTCATGAGACGGTAAGGGGATTATTTTCCAGCTCTTTTAAAAAACAAACGCAATTGCTCAAAAAATGCTTGCAAGCTTTTAAAATTTAAACCCAATTTAAAGAATACCTCAAGAAATTTTAAAAGTTAGAACTGTAAACCTAAAAAGGTAGTCGGTCGTCTTACAGCCGCGATCCAAGCGAGCCGACGACTCTTCGTTATCTCTGACACTTGTTCTCCGTGGTTGCGTCTCCAGGCAGGAAAGCGGTGGAAAATTAACCCATTTTCTATGTTTTTCCCATGGCGATCATGTGTTGCGCTGTTACAGCCCACAATACAGCAACGGTTTACCATGGTTGAAATCAAGTTAAGGTGAAATTAATCAAATTAAAACACGGGTGAGAGGGAGTACAGTACGTGGTGGTCATAGGCAGTAGTCTGAGTAGCGGCGGCGGAGGCAGTCAACATGGCGGCCACGCGAATGATTACGTCATGACGCCCAAGCCCTATAAGTAAAAGCCGGTAGAAATAATGAATTATATTTAATCCTTAAGGCAAATAAAACAGGATTCGCAATACAGAATGGTGACTAAAGTTTTAACATTAAACTAAAATTCAAAATTTAATTAAAATACGTTTTCAGCTGAAATGCGGACTCTCATGCTGGGAGGGGGAGGGGCAGAATGATTTTCACCTGGGGAACAAGACCGAGCTGAGCGATTTGCAGCTGGTCAATGGAAGTCCTTCTGTCCAGTGGGGCCAGGGATGGGCAGTATTTCTAATACAAGTATTTGAAATACGTATTTCAAATACAAAATACTATTTTGTAATTTGTAGGCTATTTTATTGAGATGATGAAAATGCCTTTGTATTTTGTATCAAAATACTTCAGTGTTGTGTATTTTTGTATTTTCAAAATACTGTAAAATACTTTCTGTGATGACATCTAACTATCTATAAAGCATGAAATAGTGTCTGTGGCACCTTTGCAGTCAAGTCCCTGTGATACCACTCTCGGCCACTAGGGAATTTGGGCACTGTTTCACACTTGCTATGGGCACATTGCTCCATAAACACAAAACGCACGCTGCTGCATATTAGATTGAGTCAGGTATCTTCTACTTGGTGCTTTGTCAGGACCAGTCAAGGAAGTTGTTTCTAAGCAAGGTGAGCAACCAAATTTACCTAGTTTATTTCAGTAACTCATTTATTCTCAACCATGAATCACTCTTTTTATTGCATGTTCCTGTTCAGTGTAACGTTCAGTGTTCTTAAGGCTAGGCTATTTAAGTTTTGAATGTTAGCTTCTAACTAACTCTCTGTGTTAGTTTCACTGTTGTTGATTTCACCAGTGAACATTCAAATGATCATGTTTTTAAAGTTATTGTTATGTTACACGGTTTCCTTTTGTTTCATGTAATTAGCCTATAGCCTACATAGGACTTTTGTATCTCATTGTCAATATGTGTGCTGCTGCAGCACCACAGGTGACCTTCTCCGCCACTTGTAGTAGGCTAGTTTTGGCTCATACTAGTGTTGGCCGTTTTCATTTACTTTTTCTTAGAAATGTACCTAAATAATGTTCTACTGTTGACTGTATGTAGCCTACACAATATCAGTGTTGGGAGTAATGCAGTAAAAAAGTAATATAATTAGGCTACAGTAATGCATTGCTTTTTGCAGTAATGTAAGGCATTACCAATACAATTTCAGTAATATTTTACTCAGTACAATTCTCAGTAACTGAAGTTACTTTGCTTTTTAATCCAAAATTGAGAAATGCTTAATTGGCACCAGAGAAGATCATCCAAGAATTAAAAAAAGTCATCTATGCTGGTCCTGGAATCTGATTGCCCTTTTTAGATGACTGTAGAAAGGAAATTTGAGTTATCTCTGCCATTCATGCAACAGATCTAACATGGTTAGGCTACACTTCTCATTTCAAGCAGTGAGAACAACTAAAATGTTGCTTTTACGGACAAAGATCTTAGCCATTATTCTCAAACTATTTGCATTTAGTCTACACAACTGTAAGTGGAAGAAAAGGCAACCAGCAATGATGAGAACTATTTAAAGTCAACATACAATTTCACTATGGCTATATTTTACTAGATTAAGTTGTGAGGGACCTTTGACCGTTGGGGCCTACATTGTCCCATGAGCCATAACTGCAACCATTATATTGTTCTTTTGTTAGCCTTAAGCCTAGCTCAGTCATTATGCCATAGCACATCACCTCCTGCCGTGTAATGAGCTGCATTGAACACATGAAGAAATCCATATTTCCTGTTATTTTGGTGAAAGTAATGTAAACATAGTGTAATGCCTTACAATTCAAAGACAGTAATATTGTAATGTAACAAATTATGGTTGAATCTGGGCGAGTAGAGGGTATAACATGAGAAGTAGAGCACTACTTTTGATCCACAGTTTAGACAAGCTAAGGTTACACAACACAAGGCTTACAAGTTGAGTTCACAAGCTTAGATCGCAACACTTGAGTTTGCAATTTGCCTTTTTTTTTATGTCTTACAGTATTAATGTAACAACCAGATTTTTTATTTTTTACTTTTTTTGGTATTTACATTGATCAAGGTTGTGCACTGTGGTAGTTATGGTGTTAAATCACTTAAAATGTTAAAATGCTTACCAGTTTAAATGTCTAAATAAATCATCCATTTTAGTCTGTGGGCCAGAATCTGTAGGACGTCTCCTTAAGAAGTTTCGTATGAACTGTCAGAAGGCAACTTTCTTTCACTTGGATAAGTTCCTACACATAGCAGTGATCTCAAAACACCAATGTTCCCACGTTTTCACTTGCACATTAATAAGTTATAGCCGATTAAAAAAAATGTAAACTGTAGCGCTCCGGTCCAAGAGGTCACATGATTCGAGTTTTGCTGCTCAGCCAATCAGATCGCTGTATTGTCAGCTGTGCGAGTTTAACCAGTTCATCATGGCTGCGTCCGTAAAGGGTGGATGGATGGATGGATGGAAACTTATTAATGTGCAAGTGAAAACGTGGGAACATTGGTGTTTTGAGATCACTGCTATGTGTAGCAACTGATCCAAGTGAAAGAAAGTTGCCCCCTGACAGTTCATACGAAAAGTCACCCTACAGATTCTGGCCCACAGCCTATTTGGATTGTTAGTCTTTGAGTTATTGTCACTGATTCATAGTGGGCAATCTATTCCACCAATAGAGTAAATAAATATACTTAAGGAAGTGCTTCTTGAGTTACCGAATATTTCTCAGGGCAGAGGTTTATATTGGGGTGTCTAACATGAGGGGTCAGCATATGTTTTTCCAGATAGTGTACAAGTGAAGGGATAGAAGAAAAAGGCGCTTAGAATGAAGTATTTTGTAGTATTTTGAAAATACAAAAATACAGTATTTTATTTTCATAAATTTTTTGGCTGCTGTATTTTGTAGTTTATTTTGATACATTTTTAAGGTGGGTATTTTGTATTTTATTTGGAAATACATTTTGATTTATTTGTGCCCATCCCTGAGTGGGGCAGAGGCTGCCCACTAGTGTAGTGGGTGAAAGCGGCAGGGATGCTCAAGTCCCTGACTTCTGTGTAGACGTACGCAGATTTGAAAGGAGATCTCGATCATTATACCCAAACGATCATCAGATGTGAGGCCTTTCATTTTAGTTGGTCGATCTCGCGGAGGACTTATCAAAAAAAAAATAAACATTTTTTTTATTTATATATATATATATATATATATATATATATATATATATATATATATATATATATATATATATATATATATATATATATAAAATAAAAAGGTCCGGGAGGCGGAGTAGTCAGTATAATGGGTCAAAGGCAGTTCCTGGGGTCGAGCCTTGCCCCAGGGTGAGATGTTCGATTTCATGCTGGAAAAGTAGGGGCCCAGAAGCATGATATGCATAAATGATTTGAAATGATTTGATTAAACATGCAGATTTCTCACATAGGGGTTATTAATTTTTTTATTGCACTACTGCTACTAAATAATAAAAATAAATTTAAGAATTAATTAAAAGAAAAGCGAAAATTGAATAAAATGAATAAAAAAAAAAAGAAACGGAAATAAAGGCGTTGCACCGGGGAAGCGTTTATGTGGGGACCGACTAGGCACTTCCGTTGTGGATAAAATTGTTCGGAACTGCTAATAGCGCCGTGTAACTTTGAAAAATGGATAAGCGTCCAAGTGTCTGCGAGACAAAGAGTTGTATCCTCGTGGGGCTGAAACGTAAAACCGCGTTTGGACGAAATATTCGGGGGTCGTAACCAGCGCACGCTCTCTACCTTTTAAACTAAGCGGGAACTTAACACATTGAAAACATCTTTCGGCGTTGCCATAGACGTTTTGAAAAATATGAAAAAACACACAGATCTGTGTAAGATTGTGAAAAACAGGCCTGCGTGTGTCTGAATGTCATCTTCTGTAAGTGACTGTATGTATATCGTATGTAACTTGAATGTCATCTTCTAACTGTGTGTATGTAATTAAACGTTCGTCTGTGTGAATTAATTCGGTTAAAATTATGTTCATGGTTTCAAAATGTTCATTTGTTTTGGGAGAACTGCAGCTCCGTAATTCAAATGACATTTTAAGCGTGGACTATGCTAACTAAAAACTAAAGAAGGGGAAAGAGAGATTTCAATAACAAGGTTTGTTTTTTCCCGCATTAAATATCCGGCCCGAATTAAATTGATACACGGAGAGATTAACATGGCTTAAACGAAAATATTTCAGCATTGTTAAAAAATTGTAACTGGCAATGAGCTGTGCATAAAAGCTTGTTGGGTTTACTCCACTATAGAATTAGGCAGTGACCCCATCATTTGTCTTAGCTCTAAAGTAATATAGAATTACTGAGATCTTATTGCTTGTCACAATAATGATTCATCACAAACCAGTCAATTTGAAAGAAGTTTAGAATACATGGTCTTTGATTTAAATATATGGTATACTAATACTAATTACTTTTCTAAGGGTTTTCTATTGATTTATTTTATTTCTTTTTACTTAGAATTTGAATCAGCAAAGGGGGCATTTTGAGAAGCGTCAGAATATTAGAAGGCCACATAAAACGTGTCATCAGTTACAAAAACATCTGATGTTATCCAGACACGCTGAGCTAAGTCGAACCTCAGAGGGACAGTTTAATGGTGCCAGGACAAAAGATATGATAAACAAATCTGACCATGATGTAAACATCTGAATGTTTATGGCGAGGCTGGGTCAGTGTGTTCTGGCTTGGGTGCACGAAAACTATGTCAGAGGGAAAAATAAAATGAAGCGAGCTTCTGAAGGGTTGAATTCTAATTTTAATCTCGGTTTTGTTTTGGGCAGTCTTCCCAATGTGCTTACGGGAAATTCTTATCATTTATAGAGAAACACTAGAAGCTCAGAAACCTAAAAGACAAAATCCTTGCTTTAAGGTTTCACCCTTGACCAATTGAGATTTGGAAGTTATATATGAATAAAAGTATTACTAAGGGTAAATACACATGGTCTTCAAAAGAAAGGTGAGGAATAGATACCTTCCCAGGATCAGCAAGAGAAAAAACATCACGTTAAAGTGACACTAAGGGGACCAGGGTTTTAACTGCATGCTAGTAACACTCTTGTTTTCTCTGAGTTATTGCTTTCAGATTAAAGGAGACGCCACCTTTCTGCCAACAGAAGACTCTGAGAAGACAGGTCTAGCAGTGCGGTAAGGAGTCATAATCAGATTTGGACTCTAAATTATGCTAAGTTTTAACCAAGAGATCTTCCAGCAGAAGAAAGGTGGTGTCTTAAAAATGTTTGTTGCTTTCTGCTATTAACAGCTCTATCTTTCTGCTTCCTTTTCTTTGCAAAGAAACCTGGTCAATATGATAGGAATGTGCTAACATAGAGATTTAGTCTCATTTTAGACATTCTCAGATGCGAGTGAATACCAAAACAGTGCCGCAGTGACCGGGGGGCTGATCCTTGGGACAAGGAGAAAAGTTGATGTCATTGACTTCAGCCTGATCCGGTTTTGAGTTTTATTTTGTCAGAGGCAGAGTTTGATTTGTTTTTTATCCTTTTATTTCTTTATGTTTGTCATTTTAGAGGGAACACTGTAGTTAAAATGTTTGTGACTGCTTTGCTGTAATTTCTTTTCAACCTATGGAGCGTTTCTTTGGCAAAAAATGCTGGCAGAATTCATTCTGTTTGCAGGCGTGAGGTCTGGAGGATGGGTTCTTGAACGCAAGGAGAATGTTGTGCTGCTGAACTCAGACATTGGACTGAAAATGGACGATAGCAACGACTATGAGGCATCGGACAACCTTCGACAACAGACACAGATGAGTTCTGCAGACACGACTTCATGCATTTCACTTCAGATTTTCCTGTACACAATTAAAAAAACAAAACACACATTAGAAACAAACACGTCGGCGGATGCGCTTAGGAGAAAACTTTCAGATTAAAAGCAATCAAGATAATTATTAAACCCCTAGGATGTTAATTGTTTTAAGTCAGAGCTGTTATTAGCGAGCGATAAGAGGGTCAAACGCATTTGGACCAAAGGTTCTGGTCTGGACACAAAGATGGTAGAAGCTCGCAAAGATAAGAAGGATTTTCTTTTACTTTTCTAACAAAGTTTTATTTAAACCATCTAAAACATATATAGGTATGTTTTGGAATTTTATTAACCCCACAAGGGGTTTGACTAAGATTCAAAGAGGCGCCTTTAAGATACAACAAGCTTTGTAAAATACATCATGCACGAGAAGAAATAGGGGACACTGCTAAAAGAAATTCATTTTGCACCAAAATATTAAGTTACGTGATGAAAGCATAGAGCAGCTTAAGAAATCATGCTAAATCTAGAAAGGTTCGACAACTTATGAATATTGGTGATTAAAGCAACGAGTGGGATACATAGAGGGACTGTTTAAACGTAAAAGGAAATTGGATAAGAACAATGTATGCAATTCAGACGATATGGGAAAAGTACATTTACATCAATAAGAGATAATTATGATCATGAAAAACTAGTGGGCGAAAAAGCTGAAGTAGGCTTTACGGCAGCAGTTAATAGCATAAACGAATCAATGAACGAGTGAGAAAGCTAATTTTTTCAATATAAGCAGAATAAACTCTGAACCTTTTAAGATATCTGTTGAAACGAAGGAGAAATTGCGAACACCGCATTTACTGGGTATCTTGAAGTAAGTAGGATGTAATTAGGATGCCTGTAAAATCTGCCACTCCGGCAGACATCAATAAAATACCACAAAGGTTAAGGATTTAAATGGATAAAACTGCAAGGTTAGAATAATGCCTTATTCTACTAAATAACATGGGTAAATTAGGGATTAAAGTACCAGTGAAAATAGTTTGGAATTGTACGCAGTTACCTAAAAGGTTTGAGGAGACTTAACATCTCTCTGTTCGAACACAAAATATCACAATAGTTGTCCTTTAACTAGATGTTAAAACATCCAGAAGAGAAAAAACCCCACATAAACAGAGTTTAGCCAACTATTAACCTAGAGGTCTTTTAGACCAGGATAATCTAACGATCGTCCTCTTGCGTACATACAGAAAAGAAATGAGGTCAATTAGATTAGTTGGACGTTTTGGAATCTGGTCAGGACAGCAGAAGCGACTCCTGGACAAAAGATGATGATAAGAGTATAACAGCTTGACAATGATATCAAACGCATGACGGTCGGCTCTGAGGAACATCAGAGCTGCAATGGCACCCGACAGTGAAACTCCTGTTGTGCTACAAAACATCTTGAACAGGACGATGCATGACTGCTTTGCTTCACAGGTGATGGAATTCAACCACGAGGTTTCAGGAACATGACATGGAGAGGTTGGCGTTCAGGAAACGCACCTAGAACACACTCTTGGACTCTTAACAAAAGAACATTTGAAAATGGGGTTTCAACAATATGCAACTTGGGGTTAATGGGCTCAAAAGCGGGACACTTAAGAGGAGATAAACTGAAAGCCTGGGCTTACGACGAGAGACACTTCACAGACAGGTGGTTTGGACACCCAGGAATAGCTGCTGTGGTTTAAAATGTCAAAGATTTGTCACAGGTGGTGGAGTGTTTCAATGACCCAGGCGCTTGGAACCAGGTTGGACCAAGGAGACAACGTCGTGTTCCCACAGGGATTACCTGTAGCCTAACACTGACTGTGAACATTTCTGTTTTTGGGTTTGCTGGGGTTGCCAAGAGGAGCATCGGAGATGACTTTCTCTATCCTGACCAGGTTCACGCTTAAAACACAAAGAACAAAATTACAGAGACCTAAACAGATACGGACACAGAGACGTGTTCAAACAAAGAATTCCTATGATCCACAGATTAAAATGCAGATACTACGGCTAAACAAAGAATTAGAAGAAGGGCAAAACTTAATGCTGATCATTTACCAACGAGTGGTCAATATTTAAGAGGTTTCAAAGGAGCTGCACAATTTCTTCAATAATCACAACAGACAGTGATTGATGAAACAATAAAGCAAATTCCACAAGGGGAATTTTTAATCTGCTGGGACATGACACGGGGCAAAAATAAAATAAGGATTTATAGATCACAGTGTGATATAAGTTAACAAAACACAAATCCTAAATTTGGAAAAACTGTAGAAAAAGCAACGGTAATAATAATGGATAAATGAAAATATAAGAAAATCACTCGAAGTAATGTCTGCTTAAAGTTTTCAAGGGTAAACTAAACACATGAGACCCGAGAACAAGATATTTATTAAAAGGTTGCATTAGATGGGGTTAAAATTATGCTTGGGTGTATTAACAATTAAACTAATGTTAGATGACTGAAACAGGTTTAAAGTCTCATAAAAACAATTCTATCTAGAGCAGTATGGAGCAGTTACATGATCAGGGGGCGATGTTTTTATAAGAAAAACAATGAATTACCGTTTTGCACAGCATACTACAGTTTAAAGGTTTGTTTCAAACAATATTCAAACAGGGGGGACATAAGGTGAGATCCTTACAATGAGAGACGTTCCACACAGGGGATGTGGAGACCCCTGAGGCACGGCACCCAGGACGAGCTGCTGTGGTCTGGAGCTGTTGTGGACTTGACACAGCTGGTGGAACCAGAGAGACGTCGACGTGGTCCCACAGGTTACCTGACACCTAACACTGACTGTAAAGGGTTCTGGGTTTTCAGGGTTGCTGAAAACAGAAAGCTTCAGAGAACCTTAACCTTTCCTGACCAGGCACTCAGAAAACATAGATCAGATTGCAGAGGCCTAGACAAATAGGAACGCGGAGACGCGTTCATCCAAGAACTACTTAATCAAAGTCCTTAATCCTCAGTTTAAGAAGATAAATAAATAAATAATCACAATGTACACAATGTAAGGTTTATTTTATTTTAGGATTAATTTGGGAACTAATTCTGATTTGCTTAAGTAGCTTTGGTTGTTCAACAAAGTTAGAACCTTTTCAAAAAGCTCTCCTGCTCACTGCTTTGTTTGGTAGAACCTTGGCATCCTTGAACAGTAACAGAATGGTATAAATATTTTGTCTTTTCTGTGCAGAACAGCACCTTGCTTTCTTTCTTTAAAAAAAAGGAGAGAGAAAGAGGGAAAAGGCTTTCACATGGAAAGGCTTTCTTTTTCTCAGTTGGGTTTTCAAAATAAAATGGGAAGTGACATGAAACGAATATGTTGATGAAATTATGTTGCGGAGAACTTCAACTGTCAGACAACACCAGTTAAGACACACATTGAAAGCATTCTGTTAAGAATTATTATGAATTTACTGCAGATACATTTGAACTTAAAGATTACTCTTTTAACTAATAATTAAATTGCAGAGCTCTGGGAGCTAAATAATTGTGCACGGAAATATCTTGAATGTGAAAGTGCTTGGAGGATGTTTTAATAAATGACACATGAATGGGTGTTTTGATAAGAACACTAATTACACCTTGTTTCTGTTCCCCAGTGGAAACAAGGACTCGTGTCTGCAGACCATCTTCACAAAGTGTTTTATTAGAGAGAAATGCAAAATAAAATGCTCAGTGCCCATCCAGAACTGAACGCTTATTACCATCCAGCTCAATCGACCAGCCTGCGAGGGGGAACCAAGAAGAGGACTGGGGATGCAGAAGCCAGAGAACTCTGATTCCTTATTCTTCAATGGGAGGAGTTGCCTGAAGAGACCCTACGCGCAATTAGATTAATTTCTGCCTTGTGTCCTGAAAGGTCTGAAGGCTTCCTTAACTTTGTGTTCTTGACGTTTAGGACTCTTTTCACATGGTGTTACTGTTTGTTTAACTGCTCTGTTCCACTGACTCACATGTTTGATTTTTTTGTGTTATGAGATCTACATTTTAATGTTGCATCATGTTGATCAATATGGTTTTATGGTAAAAAATGGAAACTGTTTGCTTCAGACACACAAAGATCTATGGTTGATGCACCTTTTGATTTGATATAGGAAGAACCAGGATCGGATTGGCTCTAAAGATCTTTTAATATTAGCTGGTAATGTTAACACTTAGATTCAATACAGGGTTTTCAGGCTCAGATTGGCCGAGAGCAGATTTCCCTCAGAGGGGGGCCTTGCCAGTTTTTCCTACCCCCTGGGGGTAGCTTTTTCTGTGGTTCCCCTGCCCGCACTGAACCTCTCCTGCCTTTGCTCCTGGTGTTGTAAGTTTGGAGTGGTGGATTTTTGTCCATCGGAGGGGTGAGTGGAGAAAGGAGTAGGAGGGTATTCAGGGTGGGGAAGAGTAGACGGATTCGACCTTGGTTACTGAACAGGTTTAGCTTATCTAGTCTAATGTAAATTTAAAATAATGTGCGCATAGGTACCTAAAACAGGCCTTACCTAATTAGATGAATCCTAAATTGTAGATAAAAGCTAAACCTTTGATCTTGTGTGTTAAAGCTCTATGAAGCATTCATGTTGATCTGTACTAAAAGATCTGCCAGCACTGCCCGGTTCCAACACGGGAACCCTTTGGGTCCCGCTTTACGAGTTTACAGAAATGGGTCCTCTGTGTTTTGTTCACATTTTCATATGATGGGTCATCTTGTTTTGTCTTGATGCTGACGACGCCATCATCAAAAAAAAAAAAAAGAGAGGAATGTTATAAGAATTATTCTGAAGTCACTATGGTCTCACACCACTCTGACAGAGGAGGCCTGGAGACCTGACGTCTGTGTATAAGTTCCACTGTTTGCCGAGTGCAAGGCTGAATGCTGCCTAGAATGATTATTGTCTAGGATAGACTGTCTTTGTTATGTCTCAAACCAAGGCCACGGTGCAGTATTAGGGGAAGCCCGAAAAGCGAGGCAGGCAGAGACAGGGCAGACGCAGACTGCAGCGGGACCGTGGGGTGCGATTTACTTTCCATCTATGTGATCTCTGATCTGTTTCTCAATAAAAGTGCTGGAACGTCATCACCGCCGTCTCCTCATTTAGTAAAGATGGGAACTCAGTTATCTTTGCTTAGAATTCCTATAAATTTTTTTACATTTTACTGTACATTTGATACCTCTTTTATACCCCATTGTTTTTCCATTGTCATCACTGGTATTATTGTCTGTTACAAAAGAAGTATATGTATATGTATATATATATATATATATATATATATATATATATATATATATATATATATATATATACACTCACCGGCCACTTTATTAGGTACCCCATGCTAGTAACGGGTTGGACCCCCTTTTGCCTTCAGAACTGCCTCAATTCTTCGTGGCATAGATTCAACAAGGTGCTGGAAGCATTCCTCAGGGAGTTTGGTCCATATTGACATGATGGCATCACACAGTTGCCGCAGATTTGTCGGCTGCACATCCATGATGCGAATCTCCCGTTCCACCACATCCCAAAGATGCTCTATTGGATTGAGATCTGGTGACTGTGGAGGCCATTTGAGTACAGCGAACTCATTGTCATGTTCAAGAAACCAGTCTGAGATGATTCCAGCTTTATGACATGGCGCATTATCCTGCTGAAAGTAGCCATCATGGGTTGGGTACATTGTGGTCATAAAGGGATGGACATGGTCAGCAACAATACTCAGGTAGGCTGTGGCGTTGCAACGATGCTCAATTGGTACCAAGGGGCCCAAAGAGTGCCAAGAAAATATTCCCCACACCATGACACCACCACCACCAGCCTGAACCGTTGATACAAGGCAGGATGGATCCATGCTTTCATGTTGTAGACGCCAAATTCTGACCCTACCATCCGACTGTCGCAGCAGAAATCGAGACTCATCAGACCAGGCAACGTTTTTCCAATCTTCTATTGTCCAATTTCGATGAGCTTGTGCAAATTGTAGCCTCAGTTTCCTGTTCTTAGCTGAAAGGAGTGGCACCCGATGTGGTCTTCTGCTGCTGTAGCCCATCTGCCCCAAAGTTCGACGTACTGTGCGTTCAGAGATGCTCTTCTGCCCACCTAGGTTGTAACGGGTGGTTATTTGAGTCACTGTTGCCCTTCTATCAGCTCGAACCAGTCTGGCCATTCTCCTCTGACCTCTGGCATCAACAAGGCATTTCCGCCCACAGAACTGCCGCTCACTGGATGTTTTTTCTTCTTCTTTTTTCTTCTGGCACCAACAATCATACCACGTTCCAAGTCACTCTAATCACCTTTCTTCCCCATACTGATGCTCGGTTTGAACTGCAGGAGATTCTCTTGACCATGTCTACATGCCTAAATGCACTGAGTTGCCACCATGTGATTGGCTGCTTAGAAATTAAGTGTTAACGAGCAGTTGGACAGGTGTACCTAATAAAGTGGCCGGTGAGTGTATATATATATATATATATATATATATATATATATATATATATATATAGACACTTTACTTCCTAGCAGAATTACTATTGCACATTATCAGGGTAAAACTAACCTGTCTCACAACGGTCTAAACCCAGCTCGTGTTCTCTATTAGTGGTTTTATGTATGTATAAAACTTTTTCCCCTACAATTTTTTTATGTTTACAAATTTTGGGTTATTTTACTTCAATGTACTGTTTGTTAGTCTCTTGAAGATGAATGATTGACTTCAATAAAAGTTAATAGAAGCAAATATTTGAAGCAATGTGCTGGCTTCACAGCTTTCTAGCAGTCTAAATGTGACTGAACTGGGTTTATAGAATACGAATCAGAAATGAGCTACAGACTGAGGAAACCGACTTTTTGGGAATCCAAGCTCACATTTGGTTCTCTTTTCTAAGTACAAACATGTCAGTGTTCACACTCACCTCGAATGGCTTTAGAGCGAGCTCGTGTTCTTGTCTCTGTTTCTTGACTCATCTATGTAACACAGGATTGGGCCAAAGGTTTACATACAACAGACAATGTAGTGTGGAGGAATGATTAAATGGGTGAATTGTTTCAAACAGACATGAGAGATGAACAGATTGACAGATACAGAAAATAGACAGAGAGAAAAAAAACAAAGATACGTTGTTACTGACTTTTAATAGAGGGGATCTCTCTTCGTCGATCTTTGAACTCATATAATGACTATAATCAAACACAAAGGGGATGGTAAATTACAGGGGAAACAACTTCAATAAATTACTTAAGTTCTCTCTTCAGCAGACATATCTACATTCCACCTTTCTGAATAAAGACGTCAAGTTTATTGAAGATACATTGATGTAATATTGTGTAACTTTTTTTTCACTTCATGGTTCTATAAGACTCAAAATGTTCCAAGAAATGTCAAAATTGACCAACTTTGGCTAATTCATCTCAAAGTTGACTTTAAACATGGATACAAACAAGCTGCACACTAAAGAGTTGTCATTGATGGGTTCTAAAGTCCAGTATATTTTAAAATAATCTATTTTTCCTCCTCAGCACACCATCAACTAAAATGATCATCACTCCCTCCAATAATAGAAATACCAGAAAATACCTCGAATAGCAACATGTATTTTAAGAGAATAGTTCTACACATTAATGCTTATAAGCAGCACTCAGCTATGACAAAGCATGGCAGTATGGAGACTCTGGCTCACTTTGGCACCCGCAACTCGCAATTTTATTTGGTTTCAACCTACTTCCGTTTCCCACCCCAAAACATTTTCTTTTCAGGTGGGAAACGCTGGTAAACATTTTTCTACCAACGTGCTTATCAGCTGTGAATCAGTTTAACTCCCCGGAGGATTACGCTTTTTGCTAAAGTATTAGTTTAAAACTGTATAAGGTGTCCCGTCCAACAGTTTATTTATTTATTACACCAAAGATGGACATGAAACGGTAAAAGTGCGAAATTGTGGAGCAGGGAAATGAGCAGCATCCGCTAGAAAGAAAATATGGTGTAATGAAAATCCCATGAATTACATAGTGAATTACGTAATTACGGGAGATTAGAGAATTGTAAATTTGGAACGAAGTGGTTTGTTTACAAG
The DNA here is from genome assembly GCA_037039145.1 of Fundulus diaphanus. NCBI lineage: Eukaryota > Metazoa > Chordata > Actinopteri > Cyprinodontiformes > Fundulidae > Fundulus > Fundulus diaphanus. The sequence goes on along the minus strand of CM073129.1, from coordinate 5,934,079 downwards.
AACAAAATAAAAGGAGGTTGGACAGGAAGCTGCAAAACGAATTGGGCTGGTGAACAACTCGGCAAGTATTATGTAATTAAATCAAAGGTGAAGAGAGAAAAAAAAGTAAGTAAGTAGACTAAACATAATTTTACCTTTATGAAGATTAACTAATAGGAGCAAAATGCATACGCAGGAACAAGCGGGTAAGAAGCGCATAGCTGTGGATCCAGCCTCATGCGCGGTGACACAAAAGGAAAAACGAGAACACGCATGCAGAGTGAAGGCGTTCAGTGCGCTGACAACAGAGACAGGCCGGCCGGCCCGCTCAGGCCTCTCTCTCTGCTAATCTGCCCCACTGAACCAAATACACCAACCACACCGTTTCACGGCTTTTACCACACTCGCTGTTGTGATAGGTCACCAAACAGGAGTAAAATCAACATTTGATAATAAAATACATGAGACCGCCCGCCCGAGCTTTGTCGGCTCTCTAAAAGAAAACTCGGCAGAAATCGCCCCACACCGTTGAGTGTCACCTCCACCCTGCTCGGCGTGTAATCCAAGAAAAACTCCACAGTCAGTGTCGATAAGAGCAGCATAGAAAAGAGCTCTTTGTTAGTAAACCAAAGCCTTACCTTACTCACCCTACAGTCCTCCCCTCCCCCTCCGCCTTGACATATCAAGGCAGGCGGACTGTCGGCCTCAGTAACGTTGTCCTAAAAAACAACAACGGCAGCAGCGGCAGCAGCAGCGGCAGCCAAGCACCGGGACACCACCCCAAACTGCCTTTTCTGACGGCGTCCACGGACGAGGTCCAGGACCCTCAGCCTTCCAACACTCCAGACAGAGCCCGATCTGCTTTTCAGCACCACGGACAGAGGCCCGACTGCACTGCCCCCTGCACGTCCGCGGGAGAGCTGCAGGCACGTCGGGATTTTTTTTCTCTTCAAAACTTTATATGTTCCTCTATTAACACAAACAGAACACAAATTGATGTCAGCACATGTACACAAGTTGATATTCTACAAATTAAAAAAAGAAAACTATAAATAACCAAGGCACATTGTGAGTCTTTTCATTCAAAGTCAACCAACAGCACTGTACGTTTTGAGGACACAGCAGAGTCATTTAAACCCAGAGGAGAGTCAATTTACAGAATAAGTATATAACAGTTTATTGCTCAACTTGACAAAATGTGAACTTTTCATCCAATTGTTTGGACACTAAACCAACAGTACGTTTTGAGGACACAGCAGAGTCATTTAAACCCTGAGGAGAAAGTAAACTTACAGAATAAGTATACAACAGTTTATTGCTCAACTTGACAAAATGTGAGCTTTTCATCCAATTGTTTGGACAGTAAAATAGTTTTGTTACCATAGTAAATACTGTGCAGAATTTTGACATTGAGTTCCCTTATTGTATTTGAACTACAGTTGCCTTCTTCCAATTTATAAAACAGCTCGTTTCAGAAAAACCTTCCTTCTAGTGATATCACATTTCATCTTTGTAACGATTTCTTTATGTGCATTTTTGTGCATTTAACCTACTGTCTGTTACTTCAGTCCCTCCAGATTTTGAAAAGGTAGCTGAAGATTACATTTTTGATAGCCAAATTGCATTTTCATTAACTTAACCATCACTGGAAGAATGACTTTTATAAATGAAGCAAACTCTTTATATTTAACTGGGAAGTACTTGATTTTCAGGAAGTTTCTGTGGTTACATAATTTACCTCAATTGTTAAATTACTGTGGAATGAAGATTATAGCTCTTCAAATTTCAACGCTACACATTCAGACACCATTATCAAGTTTGCAGACAACACCGCTATGGTTGGGCTGATCACGGGGAGATGAGTCGGCCTACAGAGAGGAAGTACATGAGCTGTAACAACCTGAACCTGAACACCAAAAAGCTCAATTGCTGCATTATCAATAAAAGGGGCTCCTGTGAGTTCCTGGGGACGTACATATCTGAGGTCCTCACCTGGACAGTCAACACTGGGCCTTTTTGACACTGGTCAAAAAGCCCAGTAAAGACTTCCCTTGAACCTGAGACTGCTCTGGATGAACTACCTGGAGAGCAACTGCTGGTGTCTTTCCTCTGGGTAGCCACAGAACCAGTGCTGATGAGCTGTGCTGCTGTTTGATTTGCTGCCTGCTCTGCTGCAGTCATGAGGGCCCGGTAGAGGGTAACAAGAACTGCACAAAATGTCAGCAGCCCTCTGCCCCCACTGGAAGACATCACCAGGTCCTGCTGGCTGAGCAGAGTATAGAAAATAGTTGCAGACACGTTCCACCCCAAACACCAACTACTCAGCTTGCTCCCCTCAAAGAAGCGGTTCAGGTCACTCAATAGGACCAATAGACAGAAGTACAGTTTTTATATATGGGCTGTCAGACCACAGAACTCTGTCTAAATGTATGTGCAATATTTCATTTTGATAAATTTCCATTATATTTACCTTTTAGTACATTCTCCTCAGACACACCTGACAGTGGAAGCTGTCATAATTTCATCATGCACTGGTGTGATGGGAATAAAAGCATTGTGATTCTCATTCCCTTTAATACCAGAAATTTTCCCACTCTGAATACCTCTGCTTAACTATGTGTAAAAGTTGTGTTGAACAACAGTGTCTCTCCCTTTGGTGTTGTGGTACAGCTTATGGTCTCAGAGCTCTGGTTGCAATCTGGAATTTGACCTGCAGGAATGTTAGGGTTGAACTTCCCCTGCTCAGTCTGTGAAATCATGTCAATATTCATAGAACCAACTGGTACAAAACGGATGGAGTTTGGTGGTGAAAATAATGGCGGTACAGACAGAATTACAGTATGTTGTTTAATAAGAGGAACAGCACATAATAGTGCACAAGTAAATCTGATCATTAAGCTGTTCTGTGTTGATTCTGAGTGTAGTTTTACATTTTACGTTACACTTACATTTTACATCTTAGGTGTTTTTCTTTTTACCTGAATAGAAGCCAATGCATAGAAAATTGACAAGGTATCGAGATTCCGTTATAAGGGGTATGATGTTGAAGACCAAGTCCAAATGTATAATTAGTTCTTTGTTTGCACAGGATCCCAGTACATTTCAAACCAAACAGGACCCTCAGACAGAGGCTGGTGCATCCCAAGGACAAAACCCCCAAACCTAAGATGAGCGGAGTGGTGTATGCAGTTCAGTGCAGTGAGGAATGTTCTGATTTTTATATTGGAGAAACCAAACAACCTCTCCAGACGCATGGCTCAACACAGGAGAGCTACCTCCTCAGGACAAGACTCTGCTGTCCACCTACACCTTAAGGACAAAGGACACTCTTTTGAGGATCAAAATGTTCACATTTTGGACAAAGAAGACAGATGGTTTGAAAGGGGTGTGAAGGAAGCCATCTACGTAAAGTAAGAAAAACCAACCTTAAGCAGAGGAGGAGGACTTCCAACTCTTAAAAACCTATAATACAGCTATAGGATTAATTCCGGCCAATCATCACCTCAATTCTCACCCTCATACGGGTGATGAAAACATCGTTCCTGTAAGTCAGGCCAATAACAACCCCAATGACTCCCCGTTACAGAGGAAATCCACAGACCTGTTTCTGTTGAATTTGCATGTTATCTAAGCCATTACAAGGCCTTTGATGGGCAGTAGTATAAAGCTTGATACTCCACATTACTCCAGACTTTTTGAATTGAGAAAGCTTCCTGGATAGGAAGCAAACGTCTTCAAACTTTGGAAAACAAGTCCAGTTGTTTTGTTTTTTACTTTTTTTGGAACTTCTATGGTGTGGTCTGTTGGAGCAGCAGCTTATCTGTAGCTAAGAGGAAGCGGCTGGATAAACTCATTAGGAGGGCCAGTTCTGTCCTGGGAAGTTCCCTGGATCCAGTGTAGGTGGTAGGAGACAGAAGGACAGTAGGAAAAATCATTTCACTGGTGAACAATGTCTCCCACCCCATGCAAAGCTGAAGAGCTCTTTCAGTGACAGACTGCTGCACCCTAGATGCTCTAAGGAGCGCCTGCGCAGGTCCTTCTTCCCAGCTGCAATTAGACTTTATAACCTCTGCTGCTCACAACAGACTCAGTAAGAGCTTACAACATGCACATGTTTGCACAGGTTCTGATCTGATAATGATTCATTTACAGTCTCAGATATTAAGGAACCCTTGCACACACCTTAGCCACTCCAAGATGCTGCTGAACTATCATTTATATTGGATGTTATCGCATACCATTATGTAAATATGGTGGATGGAGTTTTTCAACTGTTAACTTGAATGTTTGATCTTTTTTTACCAGAATATGGCATATTATTAATAACTGAGCAATATTTACTCTGGCATTTATTTATTTTTACTGTTAATTTTGGCGTTTCTGATAAAGCACATCCTCTGCTGCTTTAAAACTACCTTTAGATTAGATTAGCCGGGTTTCCATTACGGTTAATTGTGTGTAACTCTGTGTCTTTGTCACGGCATGCCTGAATTTCCACAGTGTGGGACAATAAAGGGATTTCTTATCTTCTTATCTTAAATTACTTTAGATCAAACTATTAAGTCTTTCTGTATGTTTGTTAATGCATGAAAGAATTCTAATCAAGGATTTATTCAGCTTATTCCTTTGTTTTTCCTATGTATGTCTGTAATGTTTTTCTGTTCATGTACAGTAGTCTACTTTCAATAGTCTTGTTACTGAAAGGTGCTATATAAATAAACTTACCTTGCCTCACTTTACCTCACCTTATCTTAAAACGGCACACTACACTTAAAGAAAACCAACTAGATCATGTAGCAAGATGTTGACAATTGTTTACCTAGACGACAGTAATGGTACAAAGAAGGCGGTGAAGGTGGGCCCAAAAGCAGACAGGATCATGATTAAAGTGGACAATAATAGGGAGGCAATAAGAGTATCTAATATCTGAATGAAATAACTATATCTCTAACGTGAACAAAGCAAGGAACAGCAGTCAACTAAGGTTTATTAATTGAGCTATGGACAAAAGGTTGGTTAGATCAACTACTGTAGCTCAAATTACTGAAGAAGTAGATGTGATTTCTGATAAGAAGGATTCAGAATACACAGTCCATCGCAGATTGTTGTATATTAAGCTGTAAATCTGCATTGCAGTCAGGCTGACAAGAGCAACGGCAATGGGCCCATGAATATCAGGACTGGACGGCGACCCAATGGAAGAAGGTAGCGTAGGCTGCTTTCTCGTCCATTATGTGGATGGCAGAGTATATATGGACGTGTTTTTAACTAGCAGTACAGGAATGTACAATGGGAAAAAGGCAACCTCCCACATACAGGGATGGTAAATAAACAAAGAAATTAAACAAAAATATGAACATGAATATGATGGAAGCATTTGGAAGTTGATATAAAACAGTCAGCATCTACACAATATTGTAATTTTTTGCACATGTTGTAAATTTGCCAGCTCTATAAACATGATGTGTCCTTCAGTTCCATTTAGGTCAGATGATTTAAATGGGAACAAGTCAGTTTATTTGGAGATCAGGTAACCAGCTGTTTTTGATGGTCCTTGTACTCATCTGGTGAGCCAAGGAGTTATCTCTGTTCCACTAACTGTGTGGGTGGCTATTAATTTGATTTAAAATCTCTTTTAAGAACTCATCGTTTTAACTTGTATTTTAATTAAAACTGAGCAGAAGTCAGGCTAGTTTTATTTTCCAATCTTTATATTGTTTTAACCGCTCTTATTCTATTAGTGTTACTGTAGATATGATATTCTACTTTTGTTATAGTTCTACTGACCCAGAAAAGGGCAACAAATACAAAGGCAGAAAAACAGTTTAAATGGTATATTGAAGCAGGTAAGTGAGAAGCGGGTTTGACATCTGGCTTTCCAGGAGGGATCTGGCTTGGTTCTGAGGAGGAGAAAGGAGTAACATTAGTAGTTTGATCAGGTTTCACCAGATAATGAAGAGACGTGGAGGATCTTACGGTTAGAGGTGGATTGTTGAGTTCAGAGAGAAGGCGACTTTACCCACTGAAGCTGAGGTCGGCAGGTGTTGCGCTTGGCAAGACTGAGTCTCTTGTTTTGTGAGGAATGTAGAGTGGAGTTGCAGATGTTGGAGGGTGGACAAGTAGGTGAGTAGAAAGCAGCGATGGTATAAAGGTGATCCCAGGCAGTTAGGAGGTAGGCACCAAGAGGTAGACTTCCAGCAGGGTTGCACAGAGGAGTATCATCGAGGTTCAGGGAGTGGATCATGGAGAACTGGAACAGAAATAAGCTTAACCTGAACTTCAGAGTGGACCTGGAGTGGAAAAGATGAACATAGGAAAAGGTACGTGAAGTAAACAAGGAGGAACACATAGCACAAGTTTTCTGGACAGATTACCAGCATTATTAAGAGTTGTTAATATCTTGTTGGCATGTGATTCTGGTACCTATACAGTCTTGGTTCTGCTTGACCTAACTGTGCTTTCGACAATATCTGAATACCACCTTTAACGTGGCAGCCTTAGTAAACACAGTCTTTTATGTGGGTTTATGACATTTACAATGCAGTTTAAAACGGCAATTCTTAAATTATGCTGGGCCCTGCCCCTACATTTGGCCCATATCTTTTAAAAAAACGAATTCATGTTGTTGATGTTAACTATTTTATGTACTTGGTGGTTTTAATTTGATTAAATACATTGCGTCTTTGGAATAATCTACCTCAATACATCTGCTGCACTCATAGTAAATTATCTTTTAAAAAGAATCTGAGACTCCATTTGATGCCCTGGAGTGTTTTTGTTTTATTGGCTGTTTTATTATATTTGTTCTTGTTTTATTGGCTGTTTTATTTTACTTGTTATTTTGTGCATTCTCTGATAATTTCTAAACTACAGTGTGCTGAGAAATGTCATTTTTGGAAATTTAATATTTGTGACTGTGCTTTTTATTGTATGTTTTTAATGTGGATTCCAGGAAGACTAGCTGTCTGCCATGGCAACAGCTAATGGGGATCCTTAAAAAAATTACAAAATTACAAATACAAGAAAAGAAATGTTGCGTGCAATGTTTTTTTATTTTTCTATTAATAATTGCTAGAACAATGCATCTTTTGTTTATTTTTTGCTATTCTTGGTGTTTATTTCTATGGTTCAAATTGTTTTATTTCAGAATCCATCAATATACTGCTGATAGGAGAAACTGGGAAAAAAAACACGATCAAATGAGAGCAGCATTTTTTGCTCAAAGATTTGTTTTGTCCAATGTCAAGTACAATAAATGTATACATCAGCTGATCAGTGCTGTTAGTGTGAGAGTACTTGTTGGTTTACTTATAGTTATTACCGTTTTCCTTTGAAACTCTAAACTGGATATTGGAAATTCCTCTACACTGTAGAGGACTTCAAGATAGCTTCCTCCGATCACTGAATGTGTTACAAGATACCATCCATATAAGATTTAGATGTTCTTCAGATGATCTTTATTACCTGTTTTAACTGTAAAGGAACAAAATAGGCTATTAAAGTTCAATAAATAGCACAGTTAGTGTGATTAAAGCTATGCTTATTGTCTATTTTAAATGTAAAGGAACAGAAAATGCAGTTAAAGCTCTATAAATAGCACACTGTGACCTAAGGCGTGCTTAGTCCCCATTTTAATTGTAAGGATGCAAAAATGTAGTTACATGAACTGAATGATCTGGTGAATTAATCTTTTGAATTAATCATTTTCATGTAGTGATTCTAATGATTCAGTATATTCAATCACATTAAATCAATAATGGCCAGTGGCCATCTCACCTTATTGCAAAACCTCGATCGATTATCAGCTCGTTTAACCTTTGAAAAAGGGTGGATTACCAAAATAATTTAATTTTCCGAATGCCAGAATTAATAAGAGCTTTTGTGCTTTTTTGTTATTAGTTTAGAAAATCCTAAATCTTACATGCACTACGATTACTATTCCTTTCAGAAAAGACCAGATTATGTTTTCCTTGGCTTCTTTAATTTTGTTGATGAGTGAATTGTGAACATTTGAGGTGTATATAATAGCTCAAACACAACATGTGGATGATGGAAAAAGCCAAAGACCTTTTTTCCCTCAGTTTTCATTCTAAAGGGCCTGTTTCTTTGTTTTTAGAATTGCACACAATAAACATCACATTATATTTGGAACATATTTAATTAATGCCTTATTTTTATATAACAGAAAAACTTGGCATTTTAGCCCAGGGTTTGCAGACTTTTAAGGGTCTCTGCATAAGGATGCAATAACGTCACAAAAAGAACTACCAGCCATCTTGGAAGACATACTGCAAGGGTAACCACAGCAACACATGCAGGAATATTACAGAAAGCAAGTATTGCAAACAGCTTTTAAAGGAAAATAGGGAGTTTTGAAATAGAATTTGAAATGTAATTGATGAACTACTAGAGCAATATCTGGGAGCAAATGTAGAATTGTGAATGCTTAGACTGCCAGATGTTTCCTACATCAATATGGAGACCTACTTGGCCTTTCCAGTAAAGCATCAAATCATTTATGCCTAATTGGCTAAAAAATGTGGATCTACACACGGATGATGAAAAATTTATTTTTTTAATTTAGCCTTTGGCAAACTAAAGAGGCCACTATGATTTAATCTGAAAATCCACAAACCACCTATAGTCCTATACAGCTAACATGGCTGTATAGAGTCATAGGTATATAACCCTATACAGCTATGCAGGGTATAGGGTATTGGGTATGTATAGCTTAGAATTCAACATGTTCCCAGCCTGCCTATATAATCTACTGTTATTGTCTAGTTCTTGTTTTGCAAATGTATGGGCAGCTCTCTTACTCATTGACCAGTGGATATAGGCACCAACCCCCATTGGTAATTGTTAAATGCTTCGTCTCATCTTTTTGTCCTTTGCCACCGTTTGCATTGGCTTAGAATCTCAATTTTGGTTAAAAAACCCTTGGTGGTGTCTATCCAGTAATAGTGTCTGGTTACCACTCTGTTGTGTATATCCACTGGTGCGGTGGACCACACGTTCGCTGACATGCATAATAAAATAACATTTAGTATAATTTTATTTTGTATTGTAACAAAAGGTTGGATCATTTATTTAAAATATTTATTTGCTGTTGGATTTTGTCATCAGTTTAGATTCCATCATACATATTTACATTTTGCTGGAACTAAAGTTAGGTTTATCTGGTTTTACTTCTTATTTTAGGAGGTAGGTCAACATTTTATACATCTTCAACAGTTTTCAACGTCTATTATCACCACAGATACTGTGTTGTATTTTCAAAATAACAATCCAGGCATCCATTATCTATACCTTGTATGTCTACACATACTAGGCAAGTTAAACTGACTATGATTCTATACCCACTTATCCGTGCAGTGTGGCCGAGGGGGTTGGGCGAGAGGCAGGGTACACCTGGATAGGTCTAAAATAATAAAAATGTACTGTCGTTTAGCTGTTAGGACTAAAACGAAATAAAATGAGTTCAGTGTTATTTCAAAGGTCAATTAAAATCTAGTTTTAGTGTATGTTGAGCAACATTCATATTGGTTGTTTTAAGTCTGATTTGCAGATATTTCTCAAAGTAAAACCAGGTGGACTTTTATTCCTAAAGACAGCAGTGAGAAAATACTAGAGGATTTGCTTCAATATAATTCAACGGGAATTTTAGCGTTGGGAAACGCGTTTAGTGGCATACTTTTGTAGGAATTGTCTTTGTTCCTGTGTTAAAGTAAATATAGCGCTCCTGTGATTGGCTGGTCATGTCAGGTGACCGTTAACTCAGGAAGGGGGGTTCTATGGAGATTGTGGCTGCCGAGCATGCAGGTTTCCATCCTGCCTCTTCTTCTTCCATTAAGACTGAGCCCAATTACCACTTATCAAACCTTCGCGTTACATTTGTATTCGTCTCCTAGGCGACCTTGCCACTCACAATATGGCGGTGTGCTTGACGTACCTTTTCTACAGGGATAACGAAACAGATGGGGCGCGATGTTTGATTATGTCTATGGGGTCCACCGCCAGAAGGCGGCTTCTAGTCTGTCAGCCGGCTCCCAGCCTGCCGGGTGGTTGGCTGAAACGATAAAAGAAACAACCCTAAAAGGTGACGTCTTTCCTGTGTTGGAAATCACATTATTTCCGGTAAAAAAAATCTCGCCTTGGTCTGGAACTTGTCCTGTGCCGCTGCAACCTTGCGGGATGCTGCAGAAAGCAGCTTTGAATAAAACTCTGAGCAGGTCTGAGTTGAGGCAAACATCTGATCTATTAGATTTCATCGAGACCATCAGGAACATCTGCTTTATTCTGCTGGTCCTGAATTACCCCGAGTTTAGGGAAAACTCTGGAGTTCTCCTTCCAGAAAGAGGTACGTCTTCCCCCCCTCCAAACTTTATTTATAACAATGGCGACATTCCTAACAACAGCCCGGGAATGAAAAACAACAGTGGAGAGAGATCTGACATATTAAGGGAAAAAACATGACAATTACTAAAGATAAAAACTAATGCAAAATAGTTAGAATATATGTTTGCAAAACTTTCCCGTTATATGAAGAGGGTATTGTTTTAATGTGAAGTTTCAACTCTTTCAGGAAACAGAAGAAATGAGATTTTGCTAAACTTTTCCATCTGTGCAAGAAATAGAATAAAGTTCAAACAAATAATTAAATGGCAAAACATTAAATGGTCTGTACTTGTACAACACTACCAAGTCCAGAAGAACCCAAAGCTCACACTACAGCCATTCCAATTCAGCAGATATGCCCAGGCTGACAGTCCGCTAAATGAAGCTCTTTTCTTTAAACGGATTGTTCAGAATGTTTGAATTGAGGTTCTGTTAAACTATCACAAGGAGTGAATATTTTTCCTGCAGTATAAAAGTGTCTTGATGTCTTTATTTTGGCAGAAATGCAGATTAGCTGGTCCTGGAGGCTAAATCCAACAGCCAGTGAGAGGGCCAGGACCAAAATGAACCTCTGCTGTTTTAATTTAACTCATTCTCAAAAATCTGATGAACTTTTACATGTTTGTATTGGCCAGTTATTTCCAAGGAAGCTAGTTAGTTTTTCCAATGAAGCTAATGATTGGAAATAAAAGAGGTTCTAAAGGTTCCGGAGCATCCCCCAGAACAGAACCAGGCTTCTTTATCAGCTTGTTGAGGTTAAAAAGTCATTTAAAGTCCCTAACTCTGATGCTGCTGTTTTTTATGTATACATAGATCTGTAAATATGTACCAAAACCTGGCAAGTTAATGAAAATATGCTTATTTTTTTCCTGTATGCTATGTAGAAAACTTGAATGAATATCGATTGCTAATGAAGACATTACAAGTGAGAAATATTAATAAATAAAACGTAAGTAAAAAGGTTTAGTTTAGTAAGGCATCATCCTTTTTTATTGCCGGAGTTGTAGGGTTGGGTGTTCGGCATTTTCTAAAAGAGGCCCATTCAAAAACATATGAAGATGTGGGGTATTACCATCAGTCCATCTGGTATATGACTTTGTGTTGTTCCTGCATATGCTTTAGACTTCGAGACTTAGACTTAGACAACTTTATTTGTCATTTTGTATGTACAGGGTGCATACAGAACGAAATTTCGTTGCATACAGCTTGTAAATTACAGTATAAAGTGCAGCAGTGATTAAAAAGTAAACAATTGAAATGTAAACAATGCAGGTGAAGAAACAATGTGCGATCACAGTGTACAGGAGAATATTTAAACCATTTGTATGTGCAAAAATGATGGTGCAAAAAGGCATTTGTGCAAAAATGCGAGCAAATGTGGAAATGTGGTGCAGAGTCCAGTTTATAGTTCAGCAATTCAACAGTTCAACAGTCTGATGGCAACAGGGAAAAAGCTGCAGCGGATGCTGTGGAACCTTTTACCAGAAGGCAGCAGGGAAAACAGTCCATGGTGGGGGTGTGAGGGGTCTCTTATGATGTTATGGGCTCGGGACACACAGCGCTGGGACGAAATGTCCTTAATGGAGGGGAGAGGAGCCCCGATGATCCCTTCTGCTGTCCTCACCACTCTCCTCACGTTCTTCCAGTCGGAGGCACTGCAGCCTCCACACCACACAGAGAGACAGCTGGTCAGAATGCTCTCTATGGTGCTTCTGTAGAAGGTCGTGAGGATGGGCGGGGGTAGGTGGGCTCTCCTCATCCTTCGCAGGAAGTACAATCGCTTCTGTGCCCTCTTCACCAGTGACGAGGTGTTCACAGACCAGGTGAGGTTGTCCGTGATGTGCACCCCCAGGAATTTTGTGCTGCTGACCACCTCCACAGCTGAGCTGTTGATGAGCAGTGGAGCGTGATGCGGCCGGTTCTTCCTGAAGTCGACGATGATCTCCTTCGTCTTCTCCACGTTGAGGATCAGGCTGTTTTCTCTGCACCAGCCAACCAGCTGCTCCACCTCCTCTCTGTAGTCCTGGTCGTTGTTGTTTCTGATCAGGCCCACCACTGTTGTGTCGTCTGCAAACTTCACGATGTGATTGGTGGTGAACCTGGGGACTCAGTCATGTGTCATCAGGGTGAACAGCAAGGGGCTCAGGACGCAGCCCTGAGGGGAGCCCGTGCTGAGGGTGATGACATCAGAGGTGTTCTGTCCGACCCGGACCGACTGAGGTCTGTTGGTGAGGAAGTTTAGCAGCCAGTTGCGAAGAGGTGTGCCGAAGCCCAGATGTTCCAGTTTTCCTACCAGGTGCTTTAGGCTTTTAAGGCGTTCTAATTAGGGATCATCTTACGATTTGGAAATTGATTATTGATGCAACATGCTTCCAAACCCGTTCACACACAGCCACATCCCCAGGCAAGACCTCTTAGTTCAGCAAAAAGAGATTAGGAAAAAAGCACAATTACAGAACTCTGTAAAATTATCTGTACCAACAACTGTAAAAAAGAAAAAAAAACAGCTGACCTTATTCACAATTCAGGACCTCTCACTTCACCTGAACCTAAAACTAAATCCTTCTCAGCTATCACATTGTGACATTGTGATAATAATACATCTGTGATAAACTGTGCAGCCCTAACCTTAACCTCAGGGTTTTCTACAGGAAACTAGCCACTGGGAATGTAATGTTAACAGATGATTTCGATTTTGGGGATGAACTTCTCGCTTTCTGGAATGGAAATGCTTCCCTAAAGTCCGGATTACAAGGTTCATACACAGTCTGGAAAAGTATGGAAATTAAGGATTCAAGTGATCAATGAATGAGTTAATCTAAAGTTGTCTGATCTTATCAATCGACTAACGGCTAACTGCCATTTTCTTTAAAACCCTAGTTTTCTCTTTCAATAACATGAATGGTTGTTTTTTTCACAATATGCTGAATTTTAAAAGTCACATCTTTATATTTTAACATTTTATTGCACCACGTCTAAGTGGACATTTATCAATTAATCGGATTGAACAAACTGTAATCTAATTAACCATTAATCAACAATTAATCGTAAATCCATTATCTCTTTGGAATGGAATGGAAATTGATTACACCATTTACTATGTTTGGGATAGTATGAAAAAAACAAATGGTATGGTAATATTTTTGGTATTTCTAGGCTTCTTTACTTCTGTCTGTTAGTCTGAAATCGGCATTTTAAGTTTTATGCAAAAGACTGTGAGTTTCCGAACATGTAGTCTGGAAATTTTTAAAAATGTATCCATGAAAAATGTTCAGGAAGTCTGGGATTAATCTGCTCAGTTCTGACATAACTCTGTGTGTGTGTGTGTGTGTGTGTGTGTAGGATGGACCTAGCCAGCAGGCTGATGATATGGCAGGAGCTGGCTGAGAGCTGTGGCATCGCTACTTTACAGCAGAGCGTCCAGCAGCTATGGAGGCTGCTTCTACTCTGTCTCATCTGCAGAGTCTGCTTCAGGCTAGGTGAGTATCAGCAAGCAGGAACCTTTGAAGTTCCACATTTATTACCTTGATTTATTTTGTTTATAGTCATATGCATGGAAAATATCCGCAAATCTTTTGTGTCTTTTGGCACAATTTTCCTTGCATTTCATGATTCCTTGTCTTTGATGTTTTATCACACAGCGCCTGTAATGTCTAGAAGCTACATGATGACAAATGATGAGTTAGTTGACTAAATATGTCCTTCTGTCTCAGTGCTTTGCTCTTTCTGTTCCCCAGGAGTTTCATCGACTGTGAAGCACGTCATGTCCATGTTGACTGGGATGTATGGCCTGTTCCTATTCTTGGAGCTCCACATGCTGTGGGTGCTGCTGCTCAGCCTTATCTGTTACCTGAGTCTCCTGCTCTGCAGACACTCCAGCAGCAAAGGCCTCTTCCTCTCAGCTGTTATCCTTGTCTACCTTCTCATTGGGTGAGAGAACGGTGCACAAAACAGTGACAGTTTATAGTGTTTTGGTTCCAACACTGCTCCCTCTGCTCACACTGGTATCTACAGTGGTACGTAGAGAAATAATAACATGCTGTGTAACCTTCAGAATCAGAAATATTTTAATGATCCCAGAGGGAAATTATTTAACCTTGTGTATGATGCAGCACTTTGCCTATTCCTTCACTCGATATTAAAAGCTTTAGACCCAAAACTAATTTATTTGCTCCAGGTTGGATTTAGGAAGGCATGGACCATGGGCTAAAAGCCATGTCAGGGTGAATAGAAATAATGATGGTTGTGTTTTGCTGCATCCCAACCTGGAATTAAAATAGATTGTTTCAGAGTTTGTACCATTTCGTTTATAAAACATGCCTACAACTTTAAAGATGGATTTTTTTTTATTGTGACTTAAATAACAATTAGGTCAACACCACTTTGAATTGTCTTATTACTGAAAAGTGCTTTATAAATAAACTTGCCTTGCCTTGACAAAATAAGAAATAATCATAAGAATAAGAAATAAGAAAACTTCAGCGTGCATAACTGTTCACCTCCCTTAAGGTCAGTATTTTGTAGAGCCACTTTCCGTAGTAATTCCAGCAGCAAGTGCCGTTGGATCGGTCTCTATCAGCTCCCCACATCTGGCCTCTGGGATTTCTGTCAATTCCTCGAAGCTAAACTGCTCCGGCTTCTTCATGCTGGATGGTTTTCACTTGTGAACAGAGATCTTCAAGTTTAACCACAGATTCTCAATTGGATTGAGGTGTGGTCTTTGACTAGGTCATTCCAACACATAAACATTTCCTTTTAAACCACTCAAGTGCTGCTTTAGCAGTATGCGTTGGTTCATTGTCCTGCTGGAAGGTGAACCACCATCCCATTCTCAAACCTTAGGGAGACTTATACAGCTTTGAGTCAAGAATATCCCATCCATCCATCTTTCCCGTGACTTGGACCAGGTTCCCTGTCCCTCCTTCTGGAAAAACACAGCATGATGCCACCACCATGTTGCTGTGGGGGTGTTCTTGAGATGATGGGATGTGTTTGCCTCACACCAGACATAGTGTTTTCCTTGGTTCCTTGGTGTTTGGAGGAAGAGGCAGAGCCTCTTCCTCCAAACAATTGGGGAGTTGCCCACATACCTTTTTGACAAAGCCAGCCGTTTTTAAAAAGGCTGGCTTTGGGGAAACCCTGCATGTGCTTCCCATTTGATAATGATGGATCTGATGGTGCTCTGGAGAAACCTCCAAGATCTGGATGCTTTTGTATAACCCAAACCTGACTTGTACTTCTCAACAACTTTCTTCTTGACTTGTTTGGAGAGCTCCTTGGTCTTCGTGGTGTGTTAAGATAAGAATTCCTTTAATGTCCCTCAATGGGGAAATTCAGGCTTGACAATGGCAAACACACACAATTATTAGTGATGAGAAAAGAAAAAAGAATACAAGGAAAGAAAAGTAAACGGTCTAATCTAAAGTTAGCTCTAAAGAAAACACCAAGAGTAGAAGTTAAGGGTAAATAAATAAATTGACCAAAGGAAAAACAGTTATTTGATAGTGAAAAAATAACTCCACCCTATAGACCTAACACACAATAATATAGTATGCCATATTTCCATATGTACAATTTCCATAACGTACAAAGCCTATACAATAGGCACTATGTATCATAGTCCAGCAGCATCCCAGATAAGGAGTGTGCAAATTACCTTAGCATCTGGGTACAGTGTAAACAATTAATGGCTAAGTCAGAGTCTGTGCAACAATATGCCTCTTGGGTAGCAGTGCTGCAGCCTCGGTGGCCTTTCAGAAAACCTGTGTTTATGCTGACAGATCATGTGACACGTAGATTGAACTCAGGTGGACTTCAATTCCCTTTGCAGCTAATTGGTTGCACCTGAATTGTTTAGGGGCTTTGCAAACACCCATAGGTGGGTAATCCAGGATCATTAAGTAAAAGGCCTGTACAGAGATTAGCTCCAAACATTTGCATTTACAGCTTCACAGCAGAGACAGTGACTGATGTTTAAACTAACAGCTGTTATAGTTATCTCACTACCTCACTGTTGTTCTTTACCTGGTACCACTTTAATGTACAACATCAATCCATATGTATATAAGTCACCTTAAATGTACATAAGTCATCTTAAATCTCTGCTTTCTTTCTTTCTTTTTCTCTCGATCCACTGTGTATATGTGGACGCACTGTATATACCTCATGCACCTTTTCCTCCTTTTGACACCTTCTTTTGATTATTGAGCCGATGTGACACGTGATTTTCTCCACTGTGAGATCAATAAAGTCTATCTTATCTTATCTCTTATCTTAGTGGTCTGAAACATCAGTCCTCGAGGGCCGGTGTTCTGCAACTTTTAGAGGTCTCTGTTTCAACACACCTGACCCCAATATGAGCTCATTGCCATAGCTTGCCGTCATGCTAGTAAGGTAGTTTAGTCATCCGATTCAGGCGTGTGGTAAGGGACTCATCTTAACCCCGGAGTTCCACCAAATTCGGAACGTCGCATCACGTGTGCGCCGTGCCTTCGCGGCTGGTCGCTGCAACTCTAGTCAATCAGAGCAGTTCCAAACAGCGGGCCGCGAAGCATTTTTGAAGCATCCCACAAGCGGCGACGCTCGACACTTCTCTAAAACATTCAGCTGTTCTATTTTTGCCACGCTGACTCCACATCAATCTAGAGCAGAGTGGATTGTTCAGGTAGGGAGTCAGTTGATGAAAAGCAAAGTGGACCCAGTCGAGGTTAAAAATGACATGTGCGGCGTTCGGATTACATTTTACTGTGAAACGTCAATATGTCATTACCTGGGGCTCCGGCACCAAACCACCAGCCTATCTCATTTAATACTGGACCCCGCTCTCAATCACACCTGGTGGAAATGGTGCCTGGCACGGCACTGCTGCCCTGCGGCGCTCCTGCGACGCTTCTGCATTCGGTGGAACTCTGAGGTAACGTTCCAGGACACCTTACCTCGAGGATTTGAGTTTGAGACCACAGGTTTAAATTCGCCTGGTTAAGCAAACAGGATGAAGGGAAAACTAGGTAATAAACAGAGATCGAAACTCTGTATTCTGAAATTTTTGGGCGTTGGCTCCCGGTTTAGCACAGAGGTCTGTTTGAATGCAGGGAATGGAGGGGTAGGGATGCCATCTTCATTCAGAACTTTACGATGTTGAGGGCAACTTTCAAGTATATATCAGCGCCTTTCCTCTCAGCTATTAAGGCTGGGCACTTGTAATCCATTGAGTCGCATTGGAACAGGGCAGATTATGACACACTTGGTAACCTCTTCGGCATTGCAAAGTTGTCTCTGTGCAGTACTGTTGCAGCTGCTGTCAATCTTGCTATCACTTTCTGCCGGCACAAAGTTGTGACAAATGTTGATGGAAAGTGGCGTCGAAGTCGCATCCAATCTGCCTTGGTTGTTCTGCTGGACTCAAATTCAGAAAGATCAGATACAAGTTGGATTCAGGACAACAAATGGAAGTGGCTAAAATGAGATTTGAAACAAAAAAATCAGATATGGACCACATCTGTGCATGCACACTTGTTCTAAAAAGTCTGACCTGGTCACTTCACGCCAAAAATTCAGATTTGGGCCACATATGCCTGCAGTAGGAAAGGGTGCCTTAGACTATTTTGCGCAGATCCATCACATATAATAAGATTTAAAAACATTTAAACACAGGTTGGAAAGCAACAAAGTAGGTAAAAAGACAAAATAAATTAATACATTTACTGTATAATAAGTCACTGTATAGACTATAGCCTGTTCCTGTGAAAGATTGAAAGAATTGTCTCCTTGATTTATTTCAGAGAGTTGCATTTTATCGATATGGGAACCTGGAATAAAATACGAGGTAAGAACAAAATTGTGCAAGCCCCTGGCAGATTAAGGTTTAATGTGATCTGTTAATTTCACCAACATGTTTCTTGTGACTGAATGTAATATTAATATTTAGTAGTGGGCCAGCAAGAGTCCAGTACTGAATCTGATTTTACCTAAAAATAAAATTAGATAATAAAAATAAAATAAATATTTTAAAATTAAAACACAAATAAAAATAAATGTTTTTTCCAAGTTGATCTTTTACGTTGTTTTATTATCTTTTGAAATATACTTGTCTCATTTCCTATTAGAAACAAACTCTTTGGTTTCATGAAAACAATTAAAAATGTAAATCATCAGAGGTATTTTCAGTTCAGTTTTACCTGTGTATACTGTTCATGAGACTGAAATTGTTATTTTAATGTGTGTCTGCTGAGCTAATTAGATAATTCTTAATCCTTCCACACAAAACTGAAATCTGATTCTAAAATGCCTCCAACGAGAATCCAGTACATTACAGCTGTGCTCGG
This sequence comes from Fundulus diaphanus, assembly GCA_037039145.1. Lineage (NCBI taxonomy): Eukaryota > Metazoa > Chordata > Actinopteri > Cyprinodontiformes > Fundulidae > Fundulus > Fundulus diaphanus. The sequence continues at coordinate 5,915,378 of CM073129.1, read as the reverse complement.
CACAGTGTTTCATCTGACATGTTTTATCTTCGTTTTAAGGGATCATTCTCCCAAATATTTGTACTTCTTAATGCTTTTATTTGCAGGATTAATGATTAGAGTTTTACTACAATTTTTTCTCACTTGTTAGAACATCACAAACAATGTTTGGTAGAATTCACAACATGGCATCATTGACAAGGAGAGTATGTTTAACCAATCATAACATTTTGAATTCTCAATTTTTCCATATAACAATAATTGGCTCTCTAATGAGCTTTAAAATCAGTCAATAGATTATCAACCCCAGACTGACAAAAAACAATTAGCTTAGAACGAGCTATGAAAAAAAAAATCCCTTTGCACTTGTTACACTGACATGACTTGTAGGCATTAAGACGAGGGGAGCTCTTGGGAAAACGGAGCAGAAGTAACTGCTCTCTTTGAGATTCTGCTATAGGGCTGGACAATATGGACCAAAAAGTAATCTCAATAATTTTAGGCTGAATGCCGATAGACAAGAGCCCATCTCGATATGTTTTTCTTTTCATAAAGTAAATATAAAAGGTCTCACAGGCAAATATTTTAACTAACAGCTGTAAATAAGTATGAGAAATGGTTGATAAATAACCTACTGGAATATATAAAGGTATATTTATAACATAAGATACACCATCTTGATATAAACAATATAGTGTAGCTTAAATCTCCTATAAATCTCAAAATATTGCCCAGCCCTACTCTGCAGCCGTCATCTAGCATGTTAGATTGGACAGTTCATGTTGGAAAAGAAATATATTCAACAAAGATGTAAGATTAACAAATTATACTGGGAGGATTCAGTCAAGTGAAGTCCAACATATGCAACAGACACAGACATTTTCCTTCTAGAAAAATGTGTCTGTGACCTGCTTTTCTGCTTCCACCAAAGGTTGTCCATGGACATCTGCTTGACATAAAAAAACTCAGCTATGTCAGTATGAATTAATCACTGTTAGCCCCATGACCTTTTCAATGTTGGTGTTAAAGCTGTGTCAACTGTTTCCAGGAAAAAGCAACTTCTCTCTAAAAATTGCCAGACTTTTCAAAATGGCATGTGAATAAAAAAAGACATGTCCAAAAAGACAGATGAAACTAAAGTGGGGAATTTTTGGCAATGATGCATAAGGCCACTGTTTCAGAAAACCAAACCCACCATAATAGAACAAACACCTCAGCCCTTCACCACAAAGTTGGCGAAGGGCTGGTATTAGGGACTTGTTTTACAGTCACAAACCATTCATGCGTTGCTTTCATCAAACTGACCATGAGCCCTTCAGTTTATCAAAGTCTGATGTTTTGGCTATAGCTGATTCATGAGCAGGGTTATAATGCAAGTACACCAGTAACTCTGTTTTGCCATGGATTATAAAAAAATAGAATATTGGTGTTGCTTTTTCCAGACATTAGCACTTTTGAACTGGTGATCTTAAGTCATCAAATGGTCAAAAAAGTCAACGAAATGAAACAAAGACCAAAATGTTCTCTGCACCGGTTAGAAAGATTAAAGTCATACGGGAAACCCCTCTAAAAGTTATTGTCTTGTACGGGTAACTTTGTTTGTCCCACAACTATCCTTTTACTTCATTGCAAAACTCTACAGTTAATTCTAAAGAGAAAGTAGTAATTATGAAAATGTGTTTTTGTGTCAGGCTCACAGATGGTGGTGGCCATGAAGGTGATCTCGCTGGCCTTTGAGCAAGACAGAAGAGTCGTGACTAACCTGCCATCCCCCGCTGAGTTCCTTGGCTATGTTTTCTTTGTGGGTACTGTTGTCTTTGGGCCATGGATCAGCTTGTCCAGTTACAGAAATGCACTTAATGCACCAAAACTGGTGAGTGTTTACATCTGTTTTACATCTCTGTTTATGGTATTGATTATCATATGTGGTTTGGTGATGATCCGATGGTTTGTTCCCCAGAACTACTCGTGGCTGTACAGTTCCCTCCTTAGTCTTCTAAAAAGTCTGATCTCTCTGCTGGTGTCTACCTGCATCGCTCCATATCTTTTCCCTTTGTTCGTCCCAGTCTATGGAAACTCTGTCACGCAAAAGTAAGTAAGACTTTTATTCAAATCCTATTGATTTTGCCAAAGCAATACCCTAATAAAATCCCTGTTTTTGCTAAAACACTGTGTAATATCTTTTTCTTATTTCAAGATGAATTTCAAATAATTAAGACTTCAACACACTAACTGATTTGGAAGTTGGAATTGTCAACCATATTACCAGTCTTTGACTGTTTAGCTACTTAACATGAAATGATTCAATAAAGCATGGGTGTAACGGACGTGGGAACGCATGGTTCCCTTATCTGTGTCCTCTGTACCTTACACTTTTTTCAGCCATTACAACTGTTTAATCCATTGTTAACATCCTGAAATATGTTTTTCTGACCTGCTTTTAAACACCATGAGCTTAGTCACTGACAGTGGTTCACAGAGGGGGATACGTGCTCCCGCTGAATAGTGCTGTGCAGTGTGTGTCAGAAGCATGTTCAGCAAACCAGCCAGTTATTTTTGCACCGTTATTTTCTAAACTGTGTAAGTTGAGTAATGTTGTTGCACGCAGATGTTAATTGATGACTAGTTAAAACGTGCAACTATCAGAAAGCAAGATGCCATCAATTTACACAGTTACTGTAATGCTGCTTTCATACCAAAGGCTTTTTTGAGCATCAAGGGCATCGGATTTACATGCAAAGTCTATGGTAGACGTGCTTTGGGGGGTTTTGAGAGGTCCTGCGCTGTGCGTTTTGAAGCTTTCTGCGCGTTTCGTGCTGCAAAGTTGGTTTTATGTGCGTTAAGCGCCTCTAGAGCTGCCAACGCAGGAGTCGGAAACTCTGAACCTTTGTAGCTGGACGCGGGGCGTCACCCAATCAGAGAGACTCTGCTATGTGAAATAGGGCGCCTGTAGTTTTCCTGGCAGGAGATGTGGGCACCCATGGGGGTCAGCAGGTTGTCAAACTAGGCTCAGGTGAGACGTAAATAGCACTGAAAGTGACCCTCATCAGCACGCAGGTCCTGCAGTAGGTTGTGAAACTCACCAAACTACAAACGCTATGAATTATTTGTCAATTTAGACATGGCACAGATTGTATTATTCAGTAAACAAAGCCAAGCCACTGTCTTGATTTTATCCGCAATTTTCCAAAGAGCCTGGCAAAGGAAAAGAACAGAGTAGCTCCTACCAATAGGAGCTGCTTAGTCAGACGTGCCGACAGAGCGTTGAGGCTCTAGACAGCGCGTCTGACTTTTATGTGCACAAGCGTCCAAGTTGAGGCGTTGGATGCCTTTTTATCGCTGAAAAGACGTTTGGTCTGGACGCAGCATAAGAGCCAGTAGACCGTCCGGCAACACCTCGCAGTATAGCGACAGCAGCAGCAATGAAACAAGTTGTTGAGTTGAAGTCCTAACCCCATTTGGGGTGTTTACAGTTGACATTAAACAATACCATTTCATAGTGAAATTTGACTAGCCAATGGCTATTAATGTTGATGATATCAGATTTGGTAGTATAGGAGCCAAAGTTCTCCAGATATCGTTTGAGATACAATATGGACTCATATTTTGTCTTATTTTACGACAAATTGGTTTTCTATAGTCAGAGCCTGAAGTTAAATTCTAGAAAAATTACTGTACTCAACTATATAATGCTGTTATTTTTTTGTTATTCTGATTAATATGTTTACCTTTATAACTCTAAAGGCTGTATTAAGAATATCGCTCAGGAAAATGTTTAGCGTTATAATTCTTTATTCAATATAGCTGCCCTTTAACATAAGGCTGAATTTCCTTGTGGCTCAGGGGGAGTTTCCAGCGGAAAGGTAAAGTAAACACTGACACCAAAGCTACACAGTTTTTCTTACCATAGCTGTAAACATTTTGGGGCAGTATCAGCCAACTTCAGTTATTTTGGATAATCAATCATTATTGAACATTTGCTGTAAGAAGATTTCACTGTGGAACGTGAAAATCGCTCGTCTGTCATCTTGTTTACATCGGAGTACCATGGAGGTTTGATTGAGAGCAACGCAGCCGCTACAACGCAAGTAATGTAAACTATATGTCGGTTCCCATAGATGGATTAGAACAGGGATCACCAACCTTTTTAAAACTGGTAATTTATACGAGAAAAGAGCTATTAAAAATTACACTTTCAACTGCTCAAATTATTCCACTGCTCCTGATCGAACCTGGAACTTTCCCAGAATTATTAATTAGGAGGAGCAGAAGCCCTGTAGAGAATCTACAAGAGACGCTGCAGGGGAAGGTGTGCATCGATGAAACAGTGGGGTTATTTATTTATTTATCTATCTATTTATTTTTATGTCTGGCAATGTGGCATTAAGAATTGCTGTCTTAATGCCAAAAAGAGCCCAACAGATTTTACTTTCACAAGTGGAGCATTACTGCTTTCGCCATAGGTCGCAAAGGTTTAGACACCTCTGGTTTAGATGAAGCTAATAATTTTGATAATGGTAGTTAATCACTGTGTTGTTGTTGACTAGTTACACCCTCACATTATTTTCAGTGGGTGGCATGTTTGAACCATCCACACCTCACTGATCTGTCTGGATGATGTATGTACCTGGCTGTATGCGGGGGTGGGGGACGGTAATCTAAACTGCAGCTGCTCTGCATGACAACAGTACAAACTGCTTCAAACAATAAAAAATTCAGTCTTCCTCACCTGCAGCACTGCTCTCTAAAGTCACTTTTGTGAGCTAAAAGTAACACATTGATGTGCAGCCTTTAATATGTGAACGTACTAATTCTGTAACATTGACCAGTTGACACCATATAGTTTGTCCAAATATAGGTTTTGCTTGCTTCACAATGTTATTGCTTGGTTGTAGATTGTGGAAATTATTTATACAGACGACATTGTTCTCAGGACGACATGTAGACAACCAGCGGTTTAATGACAACATGTGGCTAATCATGTTGTCATTGGTAGAGGTGTTGAAATAACAGTACTAAAAGGGTTAATTATTCCAAGGTGCTCATTTGGAAAAAACAATGCACTAGGATGCCACATGCTAGCTGTGCTAATGCTACAACCTAATGCTTCAACAGTGGTGTTTGAGAGCAATTTAAAGCAGCATTTAGTAATTTTAGAGTGGTGCTCCCCCTACAGGACCCTTTGAAAATAGCACTGTCTGGATTATAAATTATGCACTGCGATTTTAGCTCAAATATTAGAACAAATATTACCCAACCTAATTAATTCAGATCAAACATGCTTTATCCAGCAAAGACACTAGATAATATTAGGAAGACCTTGCATATAATAGGACAAGCAATTAAAGGAGAAAACAAGACCATGTTTGTAGGACTGGACACTGAAAAGGTATTTGATTCTGTCAGATGGTCGATTGTTGGTGCATCAGACTATTTCAACTTTATGTCTTGAGTTGTGTCTCTTTGTTATGTGTGAATCTGTGTGAATTCTGAGCCGGTGGCTCATAAATTCATTATGGTTACATAGTCACAATGAAGATTTTTGATTTTAGTTAAACTGCTTGATCACCCAGAAAACTCTAATCATAACAGTGGATAATTGTCAATGCTGTTACACAAAAACTGTACAAAACACAACAGGAGTTCATGCCTAACCTAAACGCCACTGGAAACAAAAGTCTTTTGTTGCTTATTTTTTGTGGCGGGGAAGTCCTCTTCATGAAAACAGCATCCTGTTTTGGATTCTAAAATTTTAAGATTCTCTTTTAATTGAAAGAAAAGAGGACAGTTTCAGTAGCTGACCTTAGTGTTTTTCTCATGCTATGCAGGTGGCTGCATGCTTATGAGAATGCTGTGTCCTTCCACTTCAGCAATTACTTCGTGGGTCATCTGAGTGAAGGCACAAGTATGTTGGCTGGAGCAGGCTTCACAGAAGACAAAGACAATGTCAAATGGTAACTTCTACAAGGCTTAGCTGCTGTTGTAACACTGGACTTATTTAGTTTATGCTTGAGTATTTGTGAAAAGATGAACCCAATACATGTAGAATGTAACCATGTATTTCTTTGTACTCCTTATAATTATGTACAGGGATATGAGCATAGTGAAACCTCTAAGTGTGGAAATGCCTCGCTCCATGGTGCTGGTTGTGATTTCCTGGAATATTCCAATGTCCCAGTGGTTAAAAACCTGTGAGTCTCAGCCTCCAGTATTTAGTATTACTAAACACTGGTGTTCAAGTCACAGACCCAGCATTATTATATGTTTCATATGCTTCGTATATTTATCAGACACTGCTATAGTGTTTAGTAGTACTATCTCCTTTGCCTCAAACAGAGTTAGATTTTTCAGCATCTCTTGAAACGCACAAAAAGAGCAATATCCATGTTTGACCATGTTCTTTTCTCTGTTCTTTCCTCAGATGTGTTTAAAACTGCCATGAAACTGGGAACTTTCCCAGCAATCCTGGTGACATACACGGCCAGCGCCCTCCTGCATGTTAGTCACATTTAGGCACTTTCTTTGTTCATAAGTTTCTTGTATGAGATCGGCCAAATTTATTACATACATGGAGATGTGTGTGTTTGTGTACTTATGACTGAGTGAGAACCCATTTTTCAAATTTTATCAGCAAATTGGGGACATTTATGGAAACTGAGGAGCATCCAGAGTCAATCTTCACTTTTTTAGGACTAAGGTGTGAATTAGGTTTAGTTTGTTTGACTGCTTTAACCACCAGAGTTTAACAGGGTGACTACAGTGTTTAGTTCGACAGATACATGAGACATTTCCGTTTTTCCAACCTAAACGTGACCATCCAAATCCTGACCAATCACAGAACAGTAGTCAGACACCCTACAAGAAAAAAACTTTTGCCCAGTCGTTTTGTTGAAAACAAGCTGCGAGAACTCCCAGAGCAGGGCTGCAAGAACAAAATCAGGTAATTTTCTGGGTTGCTGGTGTCTCGCAGAGTATGTTGCAGCCTTTAGGGTTAGGGTTAGGCTATAGAAAGGTTTGAAAATGAATGGAAGTTGATGCAAGGTCTTCAGTGAGTATGTAAAACACGAATATGTGTGTGTGTGTGTGTGTGTGTGTGTGTGTGTGTGCTTTGATCCCAAATAAGACTGCATTGTAATTCCTTTACTTGGGATATTTATTACTTTAGGGGCCCACCTAGTTTTAGTAGGTCAAAATATCTAATTACAGGAATAACTAGTCTGTGAGACTGTAGAGCCTAAAACACAATTTTTACTCTAGGAAGTACAGTAGATTTATTCTTGAACCTAGAACATGAATGCTTAAAGCCGGGCGTACACTATAAGAGTTTTTGCCCTTTTGCCCTTTTCGGGCCGATTCTTCAGTCTTGCGACAATTTCTGGATCGGGCCGAGTTTCAGCTTGATCGTGCGTCCTGCGTCGTGTAGTATACAGGGGGTAACGAGGGGCGATTCGCCTCTCATGACCACCTTCCCATCAGGAATCGGACTGTCGGATGAAAATCAAACATGTTTGAAATTCAGTCGGCCCTCGTGAGTGATCGTGAGCGATCGTGAGCGCGTCCTGCTGCTGAAGCGGAGTTACGACCGTCTACGACCGATTTCCCCCGACCTCACGCACTGCGCACGCGCAAACAATTAGATTCTTCTTCGTCTTCTCAAACGAAAACATAGGAGCGGAGAGAAGCATTGCGGCGGTACGTGTGACATGGAGTCAAACTACGGAGGAGCAACTCTTAAAATTTCCAAAGCAGCGCGTTTCGTTCTAGTGAGCCTCATATTTAACAGTGAGCATCATCATTTCTGCCTTTTTCATCTTCTACTGTTGACATTTGGCTTCCGGGTAGACGAGTCCGAGTCTACCCGATAACGTGTAGCGCCATCTCTCTACGGGGCTGAGTCCGACGTGTGGTTTTTGAACGTACAGTGTGAGCGGTCAGGTCGCATCAGAGCGTCGGGCCGCACAGTGTAAGAACAGATATCATGAGCAGTGAACTTTTAAACCCTGTGGTTTCGTCGTACAGTTTGAGCTGTATTTGAGTACCACGACTGAAAATATCGTACAGCTTTATAGAGTTGCAGGGAAAAAATAACTTTTGTCACAATGCATCATCTTCAACTCCAGTTGGCTCCCTGATGCATTTTGGATTATAGGCTATGCAGAAGTTTTCCAGCTGCAACCTTTACTTTGCATGTTAACAGATCTGGAAAGTTCAGTTCAGACAAATTCAGTTTTGTTCAGTTTAGTCCAGCTCTATACAGGTAAATAGAATTGAGATCCATACACACCCGCTGACCCTTGCAGGGTCATGGGGAGGCTGGTGCCTTTCTCCAGTTGTTATTGGGTGTGAAAGAAGGCGGACATCCTGGATAGCTCTCATTCAGTTCAATAAACTAAAAACACAATTAATTCCAAAGAGAAATAATATTACCAGAAAGAAATGGAAATTCACCTCATTATGTTTTACTATTAACCTGCATTATTACGTTTCCTTATTCATTTACTTATTTTAACAGTTCAACCGCCTATTTCCAGTTGCTAAGCTTTTTTTGTGGTCAATTGAAAATAGAGAAGTATAATAAGAAATTATACTATAGGAATGCTATGTGAACCCTGAGGGATTTGCTGGATAGTTTCAGCTGCTTTTGTGCTGTTGACTTTCTTCAGGGCCTGAGTTTCCACCTGGGAGCTGTTCTTCTCACACTGGGATTCATCACATATGTCGAACACGGTATGCCATTATTTCTGCCTGTGTGGAGTATAGCTAACGTCATGCCAGCTTCACAAATGTTGGTTACACCAAAATTTTATTTGTAGCTGAAATTAAATGTAATTTATAATAAGAAATATAATCACCATAGTTTTTCATATTTCAGTATTTGAATTAGTGTTAAATGCAAGATTTATATATATCTTTGTTTTTATTGCAAATTTGTACTAGGCACATTTGTTTTGCCTACATGAAATCCCATTTCTTCTTTAGTTGCTTGATTAATAATGATTACATTTTATTTTTGCCTGTTGTCAGTTCTGAGAAAGAGGCTTGCATTTATCCTTAGCGCCTGCATCCTGTCCAGGCCCTGTGCGTCTGATTGCAGCCATCAACACAAGAAGGTACCGTCTTAGGTTTATTATGCTGTGCATTACTGCAAAATTAACTAAAGAAAGCAATTGTATATATCAAACCACATAATGCATACATTTTAGTTAAAGAATCAGGAATCTTTATTGTCATTATGCAGCCATAATGGAACTTTGGTGAGACGTCGGCTCTGAATGCACGCACAACACACAGACACAAATAAGAACACCCATAAAGTTAAGGTTAAGCTGTACAACAGAGAAAGACTTATCACAAGGGGAAGCATAGTGTGCCTTTATTAATAGATATTACAGTACACTCAGATAATGAGATGTTCAATTTAAAAAGAAAAGAAGATAAGCAGCTGTCGAGTCACAGAGTGACATAAAAAGCTGCAACTTGTATGAATGTGCCAGACAGACACCACCTAAGAAGCTAAACGTTTTCAAATGCAAAGAACAAGAATGAGGAAAACTATAATGTCAGTACCATCTGCTGCTGAAGCAGCACCTGTTTTCATGGCATGTCCTTGGCACGTTATTTAAATGTTGAGAAAGCGTCCTGCAGTTTATGTGGGAACACACAGGAAAATGTGACTGGATGCGAAAATGAAACGTTGCTGTGTGCTAGTACCGAAGGCAGCTGCCCCACTTCAAGCACTGGCTCCAAATAACAGGATTTGTACTTCTGGATTTAGAATGGTTATTCTTATTTTAAGTTTTTGCTCTACTCTGCAGAATCTTTGGGTGCTGTTGCTAAATCTAGTTTTCAGCCTGCTTGTCATCTTCCATCTCACCTACTTGGGCTCCATGTTTGATCCTGGATCTGATGAACAGGAAGTAGAAGAGGTAAACATTTCTGGTACATTTCTATGAAGTGTTGATGGTGTAAAAAGGGTAACAGTTAGATTATCTTCATTTTATTTAGTATCCTTGCCATATAAGATAATCTCCCGGTACAATGTGTTTTCTCCTCACTATTAAGTTCCATTTCAAGTTCGTTTTCCAGGCTAGACAGGTAGCTTACATGGCAACTATTTCCAGTAAAGTCAAGGCTTGACTTTTTTTGTTTTCATAAGTAAAGAACTTGTAGCTAGGGATCGTATTTAAAATTTAACAATTTTAAATGTTTTGCCTGCTAATACAAGTCAACGTTTTCAAACAAAATTGCCATTAAGATTCTAAATTCAGAAATACTGAGTAGTAAGATAACAGGGCCTTTTCTTTTTTCATTTTTTCATGTCATCCATCTCTCCTGAACTCCACCCAACTCTTGTTAGAGAATTCCACATGTACATGCTATTTTCCCAGAAGACCAAAAGGGGGCATTAATGTTCAATCTTTGAAACTCTTAGATTTTTTTCTGTTTTAATTTTTCGGCTTTTCCCTTTCAGGGGTTGTCACAGAGAGTCATCTGTTTCGATCTAACCCTGTCTTCTGCATCGTCTTCTCTCACCCCCATTACCTTCATGTCCTATTTGTTCTTCCTCCAGGCCTCCAGCCTAGCAGTTACAGCCTTAGCATCATTCTTCCGATGTGCTCACTATGCCTCTTCTGCACATGTCCAGTCTGTTGTCTCTGACTTTATCTCCAACATGTCAAACATGTGCTGTCCTTCTGATGTACTCATTCCTGATCCTATCCACCCTCGTCACTCCCAACGAGAACCTCATCTTCATCTCTGCCTTCTGTCTTTTCCTCAGTTCCTCTGTCTCTAACCCCTTTGGTCGCTAGGGAGAGGGCTACGCCCCTTTTTTGTCCAGCTCTAAAGTTAGGTAAAAACCTCACTATGAAAAAAAACCTAGCTTCACGGGTGAGCCGTGTAGTCCATTGCAACAAGGAATGTTCAAACCTCTATGTCTATAAACAGCAGCTACCAATGGCCTAACACAGAAGAGCAAACTCTTTGGGTCAAAACTCAGCCATTCATTTACATCTCAAGGATGAAGAACACTTGTTTCAAGAGAGTAATGAACACATTCTGGACAGGGAAAACAGGTGGTTTGAGAGAGGAGTGAAGGAAGCCAGAACACAAGACATCAGCCACTCTGAATGGGTCCCATTGTAAAACAGCTGAGTCATCTGAGCGGCTAGACATTCATGAAGAGCAGTCGGTTTATTTAGCCAGTAGGTATAGGTCATGGGAGGACCTTGTGCAGTCCAACTCTTCATACTTTCTCTCATGTCTGTCATTCTGACGTGTAAGGTCTTGCTCTGAGGACCTGCTCGGTCAGTCTTTAACTCCTCCAACCATGGGGCATCGGTAGAGCTAGAGCTTCTGGTGTGGACAGGTTGCAGCATTTTGTGAGGTGTTCTTTCTTCACTGCTCATTTCTGCCTAATTTCTCTTCATTTTGCCTTTTGGACTCAGATTAGTTGTTATTCATTATATTTACCTTCAGACCTTTTACCACATTTAGAATAATTCATCTATATGAGTGTGGCTGTTCTACACTTTGCAGTAATGCATTAGAGACATTGAGGCTTTCTTCAGTAAGATATAGAGATAGAGAAATGTTGTAGGTTGAAGCAGAGGCCATGTACGGCTGTTTAAAAAATAGAAAAATGGAGAGGTAAGAAATAGATTAGAAAGATAGATGGGACTCCTCCAAATATTGACTTCCATAGACACGGTAAAATCTGTTTGCCTCTAGTGTTCTGGTGTTCTGAGACAGCAATGACCGCTGTAAGACCCCCCCCCCCCCCCCCCCTTGACATTTTCGGGTGCAATTGTTTTTCACAAGAGGACTTTTGTAATGCATTCATTTAAGATTTTATGCATTGATTAAAGTTTTTATTAGAAATATCTGAAAACTTGATAGTGGCGTAGGCATGAGGAATGAATATTATTATTACGCCCGAGCAGCTAAGCACTGCTAATGCCTATTGTAATTGTACTGTTTATTATTATTTTTCTCCTGTCAAATGAATTGGCTTTTTGGAGGCCTTAACACATACAAAAACTCACGAAACTTTGCACACGCATCAGGCCTGTATTTTAAGGGTTTCACAAAAGTCACCAAAAAAATGGCTCCACAGCTCCCCCTTGAAATTTTCGAAACACCCTCCACATTTTGAGGTAGTAAATTCAGCACACTTATAGCACTTTCTAAGGCCTACCTAAAACGTTTGGTTATCTAACATAACCCCAGTTCTTAGAATAATATGAGCGAGGTGTCTCGCTATGGGATGCAGCCTCCTGTAGCCCTGATAGAAGCATTTATCTCAATCTGCCAATCCTGATTGGCCGGTGAAAGTGCTCGTCTTACGCCACGCCCAGTAGCCCCGACTACTAAAGCGTGCGCAGATCACGTCACTTCAATTCAACAAGCAAACCTCTTCTCACCGCCCAGCAAGAAGGGTTGTCTGGCGAGACACCTCGCTCATATTATTCTAAGAACTGGGGTTATGTTAGATAACCAAACGTTCTTTTTCATAATATTCACTCGGTGTCTCGCTATGGGATATGGTAGCTCCCGTATTGCCAGACAGCTTATCGAACAAGAACCGGCCGTATGGGGAAGGTCCATAAGTTCCGTTATGACTCCAGGACCGCACTGGCCACGCACGGTCTGGACACGTCAAGCATGTAGAACCGCACAAAAGTCAGAGGCGAGGACCAACTCGCTGCCGAACAAATGTCCTGAACGGACACTCCCCTGAATAAAGCCCAGGACGCGGCCATCCCGCGGGTAGAGTGTGCACGTAAACCCGCCGGGGGCTGCAGACCCCTGCTTTCATACGCCAAAGCTATAGCCTCTACCACCCAGTGGGCGAGGCGCTGCTTTGTGATCGGCTGTCCCTTACGGGGCTCCGCCCAGGAGACAAAGAGCTGATCACTCCTCCTGATGTTCTGTGTCCTGTCCATATAAGAGCGTACGGCCCGAACAGGGCACAACATGTGCGCTCGCTGTTCACCGGGGGAAGCGGAGAACGCCGCCAGCTCGATCGGTGAACATGAACCAACTACTTTAGGAACAAAAGCTGGGTTGGGTTTCAGAACCATACGCGTGTACCCCGGGTCGAACCGAGTACATGCGGGGTTCACAGAGAGCGCATGAATGTCGCTGACTCGTTTCGCAGAGGCCAGAGCCAGTAACAGCACTGTCTTAAGAGAGATGTTTAAGACTGGTCCCCAACAATGGCTCAAAAGGGGGCCCTTTGAGCCCTTCCAGAACCACCATCAAATCCCACGGGGGCAGCAAAGGTTTGGAGACCAGGAGAAGCCTGCGCGCGCCCTTCATAAACCGGCACACCAAAGGGTGTTGGCTCGCCGTTTTGTCCCCAAATCCTATATGGCACACCGCTATAGCAGCCAGATAGACCTTAACCGTGGAAAAGGCTTTTCCTTTATCAATCAGTTCCTGTAAAAACGACAGAATCGCTGGTACAGAACACTGAAAAGGAACGTAGTCCCGTTCAAGACACCACCGCTCAAACAGTCCCCACTTGGAGCCATATAGAGTCCTAGTGGAGGGAGCCCTGGCATTTTGGATAGTATTAACTACACTCTGAGGGAGCCCAGCAGTGGTCAAATTGAGCCACTCACGGGCCAGGCCCACAGCTGTAGTCGCTCCGGGTGCGGGTGGAACACTGTCCCCGCCCCCTGTGAGAGCAAGTCCCTGCGCAGCGGCAGCTGCCAAGGCTGGGCGCATAGCATCTGGAATATCTCCGCCAGCCAGTGTAGTGCTGGCCAGTGTGGAGCTATCAGGATCAGCTTGTGATTGGATGCCCTCACTCTGGCGAGAGTAGGGGGTATCAGGGCCAGCGGGGGGAACGCGTAGAGCAGCTCGTGCGGCCAAGCGTGCGCTAGTGCGTCTACGCCCAGGGGGGCATTCAGGGTGCTCAGAGAGAAGAACAGCTCGCATCGAGCGTTTTCCCTGGACGCGAACAGATCTATCTGGGCGCGGCCAGAGCGCGCCCATATCTGCTCCACGACTTGCGGGTGCAGCGTCCATTCCCCGTACATTGGCGCGCCCCTGGACAGCAGGTCCGCACCTGTGTTTAAATCTCCCGGGACGTGCGTCGCCCTCAGGGAGAGAAAGTGGGCACTGCTCCAGAGGATCAGTTCGCGTGCCCGATCGTGCAACATACGAGAGCGCAAGCCTCCCTGGCGGTTGATATACGCCACTGTTGTCGTGTTGTCTGTCCTCACCAGGACATGGTGACCTGAGAGGAATGGGAGGAAGTGTCTCAGGGAAAGAAACACAGCTGAAAGTTCGAGGACGTTTATTTGCAGGCGCTGGAGAGCTTGGCTCCAGCGACCCCTCACAGACCTGCCCTCGTGAATGCCGCCCCAGCCGTATAGGCTGGCATCCGTGGTCACAACCTTCCTGGACGAGACGGTGCCCATGGGCACCCCTTGGGTCAGGAAGGACGGGGCTCGCCAACAGCGCAGAGCTGTTACACAGTCCGCTGTGACCGTTATCCGCCGTGCGCCATGACGCACGGGGTCCATTCGGAGCGAAGCGACCCAGCGCTGAAAGTCCCGCATGTGAAGACGGCCGAGGCGAATCACGAGGATGGCTGAGGCCATCAGACCCAGCAACCGAAGGCACAGTCTGAACTGGACGGATCTGTGCCGACGGAAGTGTGCAAGGCAAGCTCTGAAAGTCGTCACCCTCTCCTCCGATAGGCGAGCTGTGAACGGCACAGAGCGCAGGGATAGCCCCAGAAAGCATATCTCCTGCGTCGGAGATAGGTGGCTCTTTTCCATATTTATCACAAAACCCAAATCCATCAGGTGTGCTGTGACAATATGTGTGTGAACCCTGGCTTCCTGTTCTGACTGCGCTAACAGGAGCCAGTCGTCCAAATACGTGGCCAGACGTATCCCACGGCGTCTGAGCTGGGCTACCGCGGCCTCTGTGCACCGTATGAAAACCCTCGGGCTGAGAGACAGGCCGAATGGTAGAACACGGTATTCGTAACACACCCCTTGAAAGGCAAATCGGAGATATTGTCTGTGAGGGGGGTAAATGGGAATGTGGAAATACGCATCTTTCAGATCCACGGACGAAAACCAGTCGTTCGGTCTTACTAGACGCAGCAGTGCTGCATGTGTCAGCATCCTGAACTTGTATTTCCGCAGGAATTTGTTCAGGGCTCTCAGGTCCAGAATAGGGCGGATTCCCCTCCCCCCCCCCCCCCCCCCCGTTTGGGGACGAGGAAGTATCTGGAGTAAAACCCTGACAGACTCTGTTCGGGAGATACGACAGAAACCGCTCGTTTGTCTATCAGAGAGAGGATCTCCTCCTGTAAGACTCGAGCTGATTCTCCCTGTGCATGTGAGTGTACTACGCCGGAGAAACGGGGAGGGACAGTGGCGAATTGAAGCCTGTATCCCCGGGAAATTGTGCGTAATACCCACGGTGGGGCCGCTGCTGCTTTCCAGCTTTCCCATTTGAGAGAAAGAGGAGGAGCATACTGCGGCTTTTGCTCCGCGCCCCCCTGTGGTAGAGCCGGGAAATGATCCTCGGGTACCACCGCAGATGTGACGGGGCGCTCTGCTCTGCTCCGCGGGGATGGCGACGCCCATCCCGGTAGCAGGGCTGCAGGGGGCTGAATGGCCACCCTGCTTATGGAGAGAGCATTGTTTGTTTTGGCTTTTTTTATTATCTGCACCCTCGGCTCGTGGCCTGGTTGTGACAGATTTATTGTTTTTATTTTCACACCGTTCAACCTTCGAACGTGTGTGTATGTGTGTGCTTGTGGACATTCTGCTCGGGGCGCAACAGCGCAACTCTCCGAGGCGATGTCCCTCTCCTCGCGGACCGGCTCTGGAACGGGCAGCGGTGGCACGGGGCGCGCACGAACAAGCCAAAACGGTGGGCCTGCGCAACGGGGAACTGCAGGCTGCACCAACTGAGGAATGGGCGGCTGTCAGGCCGCTCTCTTCTTCTTCACCGCCCGGGGGACCGAGGTCGCGGCGGCTGTGGGTGGCGGCGGCGCAGCGGTTGGGGAGGCGGATTTCCCATGCCAGCCGGCTTCGCGCTCCTTCCTCATCGGGAGGGGCTGGCCAGGTGGTGGTGGTGGCCGTCTCGGTATTTTAAAACGAGGCGGCTGGGAGGCAGCTTGCACAAAGGTTTTGCGCTGCACCGGAGGTGAAGGCGCTGGGGCTTTCCGAGGGAGACAAAGTTTGAGGGCATCGTTGTCCTTCTTTTTTGCCTCGCATCTCTGCTGCATTGTGGCCAATGCGGAGCCGAAGATGCCTTCAGGGACGATTGGCATATCCAGTATGTCATCCCGCTCCCTGTCGGTCAGGTTAGCGAGACTGAGCTATCTCGCTCGCTCCTGGACGACGAGGGTTGCCATCACTTTTCCCGTGGCCTGGACCGAGACACGTTGGATGCGGAGAGACAAATCGGCGATGACCGCCATTTCCTCCCACACGTCCGGGTCTTGCTCCTCAGCGGACGCGCCAAACAACTCCGCTTGGTAGGCGGTGAGGATGGAGAGGGCGTTGAGGGCTCTGGCCGAGAGGGCAGCTGCTTTGTACGCCCTTTCGGTCAGCGCAGACTGAAAACGCTCGGGCTTAGCTGGCAGCGTCGGGCGCCTGGGGGAAGCTGCGGACAGCTGGCTCGCGCTGCCTGGGCAGAGATGTGCAGCTACCGGGACTTCCACCGGAGGCATGGAGAAGAAGCCATGGGCGTCCATCACCTCGCAATCGAGGGATGTCGCGCCCGCAATGGGGCTCCTGTTGCTGTACGGGCAGTTAGTCCATGTTTTGGAGAGCTCAGTCAGCAACTCGGGGAAGACAGGAAGAAGCTGCTTCATCGCATTTCGTGCCAAGGGAAGCCGTTTGCCTTCATAGCGGGACCGGGTGGGCTCCGCTATTGCAATCGACCAGGGGATCTCCAGTTTCTCTGCCGCGCGTTTGCACACGTCGAGCAGGTCCACATGGAGGGAGGGAGCTGGTGAGCTCGCTCCCCTGTCTTCCCTGGTGGAAGGGCTCGGCAGCTTCGGCTTTTCAGTCTGGACTGGGGCCATGAAGGTGTCATCCTCTTCCTCGTCCTCTGATATGAGGAACGAGGCGTCGTCATCCTCCTCCATGGGGCTAACATCCAGCACGTCTTCCTCGGGAAACGGGGGGGCACGGAGCTGCTCGCACTGGGTACTCCAGTCGTAGCCAGTCTCCGGGGCTTCCCCAGCCATGTCCTCGTCCTCCTCTGCGGCTGCCTCGTGGGCGGCGGTGGGGAGGAATGGGTCACGGTCCGAGATGCTAACCTGGCGGGCTAGTCTTCGTCTGAGGCTCTTGACCGTGAACACTTTGCAGTGCCCACAGGACCCGGGAACTTCGAGGGCTGACCTGGCGTGGTCGACCCCCAGACAGGTACTGCACACCGGGTGGGTGTCCTTCCCCGAAATTTTGTTCCCGCAACCACAAAGACGGTAGTCTCCTCTGGTGTGAGGGTTTTTGACGGTTGCCATTTTCCGACGAGCTGGAGTGCTGGTAGGGAAAGGGACCGTGCCTAGCTGGTGTGCTAGCGTGGTGGGGTCGAGAAATTCGCTGGTGTGCCAAATGCTCGACCGACTCGAGCGTCCGCGGAGGGGAGCCGAGAGGGATTCCGCCGTGGAGTGAACGGAAAAAAAAAAAAAAACGATACCGGTCCGGTCTGGAGTGAGCGGACAGGGCAGAAATCGAAGCACAGTGCTAGCGTCCGGCGACGGAAGCTAGCAAGGTCCGTCTATGGGCAGTTAAGCTAGCAAAAGGCTCCGACGTGAGATAAGCTCTCAGGTGAGAAGAGGTTTTGAATTGAAGTGACGTGATCTGCGCACGCTTTAGTAGTCGGGGCTACTGGGCGTGGCGTAAGACGAGCACTTTCACCGGCCAATCAGGATTGGCAGATTGAGATAAATGCTTCTATCAGGGCTGCAGGAGGCTGCATCCCATAGCGAGACACCGAGTGAATATTATGAAAAAGAACTCTCTTGCACCCATGTTCCACAACAGGAAGTCGGCCATCTTGGATTGAACGTGCGATTTTGACCCCGTTTTTGCCATTTCTAGCCTATTTAATTAAACTCCTGCTACAGATTTCATGCTAGCGGCTTGAAATTTGGTTAGTTTCCTCAGAAGGGATGGGGGATCCAAAGTGGTCAGTACCAAATTCAAGATGATCGATCCTGGTCCAGCTCCAGAGAGATATCTATTGACATATTTTGTGTCTGTCACCTTATTCCTCCACAGTGCCCTCTAAAAGCACTAAAAGAATCAGCTCCCAGCCATGCCTTAACTAATGATTAATAAATTCAGTATGCATATGCAATTTTTCAGGACGTACAAAAAAGTCTCTTGGAGCGATGGTCCAAACCCCACAGGAAGTCGGCCATTTTGGGTCAAAGCCGCCATTTGGTCTCTTTTACTCATGTCATTTCTGAGCGAGCTTCTCCTGGAGCTTTTGACTTCAAAGGCTTCAAAATCACTCACTATAGTCTTCAGCCATTGGGAATCAAAAGTTATCAAAAGCTTTTTGCTGCATGAAAGCATGTGGGCGTGGCCAAGGCTCAAAGTCTAACTTCTCGCCATAAAAGACAAAACTGGAATACCTTTGGGACACAATGATGCAGCTGCACCAAACTTTCTGTGAGTGTGTTTTTATGTTTCAAGCTTTGCAAAATATTAGATAATTTGACATGACATTTTCAAAACGCGACAGGAGGTCTTTGTCAATCCTTTTCCACCACACAGGAAGTGACCACAGCTACCTAAAAGAACGTCGGATTTCGGCCCTATTTTCAACACTTTTCACTGGTGCACATCTAAGCCTGGTGGAGGGGAATGTTAAAGCTTATTTGTTGCACCTGCCGATTTCTGCAGAGGCTTGTAGAAATGCTCAGCTCTCGCAGTCGCAACACAAGCTGCAGCAGCGCTGAGCTACGAGGGCCGCTCATCACCACTTGCGGCTTTAATTATTTTTAAATTTGCTATATTTGTTTCATTGATTGCATGATTGTTGTTTTTCTTAGATGCATTAAGTAAAGTTGAGATATCTTTGTGAACAACGAGAGAGCTCCACACCAGGAAAAACATATTTACTTTTTTTCCAGACATAGTGGGTTTTGAGTAAGTTTTGGGCTGTGTGTTTGAGTTTTGACCTAGACAGGAGAAAAAGGCTGAGACCTGAGTCAGACTAATTGTTGTTTCTGTTTTAAGGGTTACGCTGCCATCCACACCATACAGAGGTGGTCTGAACTGAACTGGGCGAGCCACTGGATCATTTTTGCTTGCTGGATTTTTTATCGTCTCATTCAGTGACCTTATTGTGGCAGATTTAAAAGAAATGTGCGAAATTAAAACTATTTTTTTATACCAAAAGCTTTCCTAAAGTTTTATATTTTTTAGGATATTTGATAATCTGTTGACATGTGATGAATGAAGCAGTGTACATCTGATGGACTAAATTAAACGGTAAAAATCAGATTCTCTAATGAACATGACATGCACAGTTTGGATCCAACAGTGTATGCATTTATTATGTAACTTACCGTAAATGGTGAGAAATTACCTAAAGTTACAGATCTTTCATCTTGGTTTGTTTTCCTGTGAGTTTTAAACTGGTCCTGGTCCATAACTGTCCACACATTTCTTGTTTTCGATGACTATAGTTAGTTTCTGCAATCTTTAGTCCATGAATGTTCTATGAATATTTGTAACCCTTTGTGATCATGTAAAAAAACAACAAAACAGTGTCCTGGGAAAGTATTCACACCATTTACCGTTGTCTCTTCTGATGCTCTGTTGTCTGTGGATTGTATAACAAAAAGAATTTTTCTTAAGCCTATGTTGAGCTAAAACAAAGGCTAAATAACCAGGGCTCCAAAGACCTGCAGGTAACAATCTGTGGAGAATAAAAAAATAAATACATTTTTATTGTCCCATAATAGGGAATTTTGGGCGTGACAGTTACCAACTAGATTAGTAATATGATTAGTTTAAAAGTTACACTCAAAAGCAAAAGAGAATGAATGTATCATTCAGAGCCAGACATTCCTCCTGGCTCTGATTAGTTGTTTCTGACCAGGAGTGGTGTATTTCTGCAAATTCAAAACACATTTTCAGTGGAGCCCTGGTCATTTTATGCTGTTGCTTAACTACTTATTTTTAGATAAACAACACTTAATTTTAACTCAACCTTTTATTAAACCAACTTTATTTTAACCAAAACTGTTTAAAAAAAGAAAAACAACTCTTTGAAGGGGCGGTGTTTGGCGACATAGCGTTCCTGGGTCTGCGTTTGTAATCGATTGGGAGCAGGGGCACCTGCAGCTTTATGCACTATGCGTAACTTTGGATTTGAGTTGATATTTTTTTCTAATTTGATTTTTGACTTTTATTGATTTTTGTCCCTCCTTTGGGATAAAATAAATGTTCTTTTTTGTCAAAACGCTCAGTAGGTACATACAGGTAAAAGCCAGTAAATTAGAATATTTTGAAAAACTTGATTTATTTCAGTAATTGCATTCAAAAGGTATAACTTGTACATTATATTTATTCATTGCACACAGACTGATGCATTCAAATGTTTAT
The DNA here is from genome assembly GCA_037039145.1 of Fundulus diaphanus. Taxonomy (NCBI): domain Eukaryota; kingdom Metazoa; phylum Chordata; class Actinopteri; order Cyprinodontiformes; family Fundulidae; genus Fundulus; species Fundulus diaphanus. The sequence continues at coordinate 5,894,793 of CM073129.1, read as the reverse complement.
TTCATTTAATTTTGATGATTTGAAGTGGCAACAAATGAAAATCCAAAATTCCGTGTGTCACAAAATTAGAATATTGTGTAAGTGTTAAATTTTGAAGACACCTGGTGCCACAAACTAATCAGCCGATTAACTCAAAACACCTGCAAAGGGCTTTAAATGGTCTCTCAGTCCAGTTCTGAAGCCTACACAAACATGGGGAAGACTTCAGATTTGACAGCTGTCCAAAAGACGACCATCGACACATTGCACAAGGAGGGAAAGACACAAAAGGTTATTGCTGAAGAGGCTGGCTGTTCTCAGAGCTCTGTGTCCAAACACATTAATAGAGAGGCAAAGGGAAGGAAAAACTGTGGTCAGAAAAAGTGTACAAGCGATAGGGATCACCACGCCCTAGTCAAGATTGTGAAAAAAAACCCATTCAAAAATGTGGGGGAGATTCACAAGGAGTGGACAGCTGCTGGAGTCAGTGCTTCAAGATCCACCACCAAGAGACGCTTGAAAGACATGGGTTTCAACTGCCGCATACCTCGTGTCAAGCCACTGTTGACCAAGAAACAGCGCGAAAAGCGTCTCACCTGGGCTAAGGAAAAAAAGAGCTGGACTGCTGCTGAGTGGTCCAAAGTCATATTTTCTGACGAAAGCAAATTTTGCATTTCCTTTGGAAATCGAGGTCCCAGAGTCTGGAGGAAGACAGGAGAGGCACAGGATCCATGTTGCCTGAAGTCTAGTGTAAAGTTTCCACCATCAGTGATGGTTTGGGGTGCCATGTCATCTGCTGGTGTCGGTCCACTCTGTTTCCTGAGATCCAGGGTCAACGCAGCCGTCTACCAGCAAGTTTTAGAGCACTTCATGCTTCCTGCTGCTGACCTGCTCTATGGAGATGGAGATTTCAGGTTCCAACAGGACTTGGCACCTGCACACAGCGCAAAATCTACCCGTGCCTGGTTTACGGACCATGGTATTTCTGTTCTAAATTGGCCAGCCAACTCCCCTGACCTTAGCCCCATAGAAAATCTGTGGGGTATTGTGAAAAGGAAGATGCAGAACGCCAGACCCAACAACGCAGAAGAGTTGAAGGCCACTATCAGAGCAACCTGGGCACTCATAACACCTGAGCAGTGCCAGAAACTCATCGACTCCATGCCACGCCACATTAATGCAGTAATTGAGGCAAAAGGAGCTCCAACCAAGTATTGAGTATTGTACATGCTCATATTTTTCATTTTCATACTTTTCAGTTGGCCAACATTTCTAAAAAATCCCTTTTTTGTATTAGCCTTAAGTAATATTCTAATTTTGTGACACACGGAATTTTGGATTTTCATTTGTTGCTTCTTCAAATCATCAAAATTAAATGAAATAAACATTTGAATGCATCAGTCTGTGTGCAATGAATAAATATAATGTACAAGTTACACCTTTTGAATGCAATTACTGAAATAAATCAAGTTTTTCAAAATATTCTAATTTACTGGCTTTTACCTGTATGTGTGTGTCTGTGCGGTTGGGCGCATGTATATACATCCTAAATTGAAATTAATTGGTTAGATGACTTTTGTTTATTTAATGGCTGGTGCCTTTTTTCACAAGCTAAATGGGACTCCTGTGAAGCCAGCTAAAATTAATAAGCGGTCTTTTAAACAATTAAATCTTGCCTAAACAGTTGAAAAGAAGCAAATGTTATCGCTTCACCTTCTCTTCCTCTGGATGTCACAGACTCAGCACCCGAGCCTGTGAATCCCAGTCATACAGCATGAAATGTATAGCAACCGTGGTTTGAACCTTTCAAAATAAAAGCGATATGTTTACCGTTTATTAACTGGAGTCAGTTACCATTCTTACCTCGGTTCTAAAAATATTTCATGTCTTCCTAGGAATATGGATGTATGTATGTATTTTTGTTTGTTTTTTTTAGTCACTGTTTCATGTGGTTAATTGGATGTTCCTTTTTTCAGAATGCCCATTTATTTTACATATTTTTCTATGGCTATTAAACAAAAACTGTTTTCCAGTGAATACTGACAAAGGAACACCTCCAGATGTTGCTCACCAAAGCTCATCAAGATCTGATGTGGATTTCCAAAATAAAGCTGCTCAAAATCTCTAAATCTGGTTAATTTTACCTAAGGTGCTGCTAAAAAACTCTTTGTTTCCAGTTACTTATTTCACTTCAGGGGGATAGTAGAACATCCCTAGATGCTGCTCACCAAGGGTCTTCAAGATCTGATGTGGAATTTCAAAATTAAAGCTTCTCAAAATATCTAAGTTGCTGTCAATATTGAAACAAAACTGTCTGCTTCCAGTTACTGCTTTCACTTCAGATTGATAGTAAAACACCCCTAGATGCTTCTCACCAGAGGCCATCAAAACCTCAAAATTTTTTCACTAATCTGAATTTCAAAATGAAATCGAATCACACAAGCTAATATCAAGAGATTTTGAGAGGCTTTAATTTTGAAATTCCACATCAAATCTTGACCTTTGGTGAGAACCATCTAGGAATGTTCTACTATCACTCTGAAGTGAAACCAGAGACTGGACACACATAGTTTTGAACCAATACTGACATCAACTTAGATAGAAGTGGCCAAATTGTGTGGGTCAAGTGGTGCATGTTGCTGAATCAAAGGTGTGATGTGAGCTGTGCGTCCCGCGCATGATTCACGGTGATTCACACAAACACATAATGTATTTCTGTGCCACGCGCATCGCGCGCATGTTAATTGCACTTGTGTGGGTCAGGTGTGGTGATGGTTTTGTTTTGTGCGTATACGCTCCGATAAAATCCTGCAGGCGCCCCTGGTTGGGAGGACTGTAATGACCTACATGATAGGCTGGAAAGTAAAAGGAAGAAAAGGAAGAAAACATGGTCTTCAAACGTATTGTGTGTGGTTGTTTTGTACCATAGACGATATATACATATGTCCATGTTTTTTTTTTTTTTGTTACCGTTAGAAGAGAGAAGGACCTAGAAGAGGACAGACTGATTAGTCTTCCGCTAATGCGCTGTGGGGTCACAGCGGAGCGACCAATAAAGTATCGGTTCTTTCCCTTGGTTTATCTCGAACGAGCCTATAAGCAGCGCTCCTTGCCTTTCTTGCTGATTTTGCACCAATAGGACGGCTGAGCGATGCGGCTCAACCAATCAGCAACAGTTAAGAGCTGTCACTGACACCAGCGTTAGCCATTGGAGTTTTAATGTATTTTGGCGGTTATGCGGAAAACATGGCGGAAAATTTGAAAGGTAATGTTTCACCCTGTTGTGAGTTAAATCGTTTGTTTGTTCGTAAGCGAGGTGAAAGTTGCAATAGAGAAAGTCATGCTATTATGCTAACCACATGTCGTCTTTGCGAGAGGCCGTTACTGTGAGCGGTGCATTTTTTTTTAAAGAAAGTAGCTCCTAACCGCGGCTGCCAGACTGTTCAAAGTACTTTCAGCTCTTCGTGGTTAAGTTGTAATACGGATTAAATTGTGCATTTAGAGAAGCATGCTGCCATGAGTGTGGAAGGAAGAGGGACAGAACAGCCTGAGAACGTGGAGCAACATGCGCGAATTAGCGCTTTTAAATGTGTGCGGATCTGTACTGAGACGTACTCTGGCTTTACACTTACGTGATGGCTGTGTTTGAAAATAGGTCGGCAACCTAAACCCGTCTCTACTCTACAGCCCGATTCCTCTATCGGTTTCTAAATGAGGAGCAGCGGGTTGTTTGAATCTGTCCCAAAGGTCCAACAGAGAGCTAGCTTCAATGCACACATCATCAAAAACAGCAATACACTTGGTCCCATGGGCCGTGTTCTGATTCTACCTTGGTTGTTTGAATTAAAACTCCCGTGTGTGTGTGTGTCCTCCTGGGACCCGAGGATTTTGGTCCAAAGAAAAAAAAAAAAAAAAAAAAGGCTTGGGGGAAAAAAAAAAAAGTTCCTTTGTTTGATGAATTGTCAACCTGTGTGTGTGTGTATATATTTCTCAAAAAAATAAAGGGAATACTTAAACAACACAATGTAACTCCAAGTCAGTCACACTTCTGTGAAATCAAACTGTCCCCTTGAGAAGCACCACTGACTGACAATCAGTTTCACCTGCTGTAGTGTAAATGCAACAGACAACAGGTGGAAACTAGAAGCAATTAACAAGATCCCCCCCTAATAAAGCAGTGGTTCTGCAGATGGTGACCACAGACCACTTCTCAGTTCATCTGCTTTCTGTCTGATGTTTTGGTCACTTTTGAATGCTGGTGGTGCTTTCACTCTAGTGGTAGCATGAGACGGAGTCTACAACCCACACAAGTGGCTCAGGTAGTGCAGCTCATCCAGGATGGCACATCAATGTGAGCTGTGGCAGGAAGGTCTGCTGTGTCTGTCAGTGTAGTGTTCAGAGCATGGAGGTGCTACCAGGAGACAGGCCAGTACATCAGGAGACGTGGAGGAGGCCGTAGGAGGGCAACAACGCTGCAGCAGGACCGCTACCTCCGCCTTTATGCAAGGAGGAACAGGAGCTGCACTGCCAGAGCCCTGCAGAATGACCTCCAGCAGGCCAAAAACGAGCATGTGTATGCTCAAACGATCAGAAACAGACTCCACAGGCGGGGGTTATGCTTACAGCCCAACACCATGCAGGATGTTTGGCATTTGCCAGAGAACACCAAGATTTGCAAATTCACCACTGGCGACCTGTGCTCTTAACAGATGAAAACAGCTTCACACTGAGCACATGTGACATATGTGACAGGCTCTGGAGACGCCGTGGAGAACGTTCTGCTGCCTGCAACATCCTCCAGCAGGACCAGTTTGGCAGTGGGTCAGTAATGTTGTGGTGTGGGGTGGGGTGGCATTTCTTTGGGGAGCGCACAGTGCTCCATGTGCCTGCCAGAGGTAGTCTGATTGCCATTAGGTACAGAGATGAGGTCCTCAGACCCATTGTGAGACCACATGCTGGTGCAGTTGGCCCTGGGTTCCTCCTAATGCTAGACCTCATGTGGCTGGAGTGTGTCAGCAGTTCCTGCAAGACGAAGGCCTTGATGCTATAAACTGACCCTTTAAACCACTCTAATGCTGCTTTAGCAGCTTGCTTAGGGGTCATCGTCCTGCTGGAAGGTGAACCTCCATCCAGGTCTCTGATCACAGGCAGACTGACGCAGGTTCTGCTCAAAAACTTCCCTGTTTTTATCATCATCCATATTTCCCTCGACTCGGACCATTTTCCCAGTCCCTGTTGCTGAAAAATATCCCCACAGCATGATGCTGCCACCACCATGTTGGTGGGGATGATCTTGAAGTGATGGGATGTGTTGGGTTTGTGTCAGACATAGTCTTTGTTGGAGGTTGAAAAGTTACATTTTAGTCTTATCTGACCAGAGCACCTTCGTCCATACAGGTGGCAAATTAAACTTATTTTTAACACTACATAATGTTTTTTCTGGCTACTTTCCCGTAAAGCCCGGCTCTATGGAGCATGCAGCTTATTGTGGTCCTAGGGAGAGATCCTCCAGCCTCTGCTGTGGAGCTCTGCAGCTCCTTCAGGGTGACCTTTGGTCTCCTTGCTCTCTTTGCCCAGTCTCTTACCAGGTGTTGTCCATTTGATGATGAGGATTTGATGGTGCTCTGGGGAACATCCAAGATGTGGATATATATATATATATATTTTATAACCCCACCCTGACTTGCTCTGAGAGCTCCTTGGTCTTCATGGTGTGATGCCTCTTGGTTAGTGCTGCTGCAGCCTCCTGGAGCCTTTCAGAGAAGCTGTGTTTATGCTGACAGGTGATGTGACACTTTGCCCACAGGTGGACTTCACTAAGTATGGGTCTTTTGAAGCTAATTAGTTCCACCAGAACCTTTTAGGGGATTCATAAACAAGTTTTTATTTTTTTATTCCCTTTTCTATACAATTTTTTTTCTCATATTTCACCGACTTGTACTATTTTGTGCAGATTCATCACACAGAATAAGAATAAAAAACATTTAAATTACAGGTTGGGATGTAAGAAAATATGTAAAAAGCCAGACACTGTACACACACACACACACACACACACACTGTTCTGGCACTGTCCCTTTTAAGTCAATCTCTTGGCTTTGCTGTTTCAGATTGCTGTGTCCCTTGCAAGATAACCTGGGATGAGCTGGAGGGGCTTTGTCGCCTGGAGAAGCTCTACTGTCAAGAGCTTAACGTGAACAGAGCCAACGTCAATGATTATGAAGTGGAGTTCCTCTGTGATTACAAGAGGAACAAGGTAGTACTTTTTTTTTTTTACAAAGATTTCAAAGAGAAATAAGATGAATTCCTCTAAATGTTTTTAAAAGACGTGATTCACAGTAGATCCAACAGTGTCAGTTTTAACTTCTGCATGCATTCTTTTAGATGCATCCCAGAACGAGCATATGAGACTGCAGATATCCTCAGAAGTTTCTCCAGACTTGTTGTTAATCAAGCTGTCTGGAAAATAGTCAGCAGGTAGTTTGAAAGTATGCATGGAAATAACAACTGAACCTTCAATTTATCTCCAGAAGCTCTGTGTGTTATCTTGTCCGTACTTGTTATTTGGATAGAGAGAGACAGGGATTCATTTGTTATATTAGGATGTTTTGGACTGAGAGGAATTATGCAGTAAAGCTGCTATACAGAAGAAACCGGGTATTTAAACAACATTTAACAGATGTATAAAATAGTAAAACCCCAAGGTGGCGCTAATATTCCACATTTCTTCTGTTTGCATATAAATATGCCAAAAAACTGTTATGTGAACATTGCTGGTTCATTTTGTGATAGAAAAATTATCTAAAAGTCTGCTTTTTCAAAACGCTTTAGAATAATAGAAATAAGTGGTTACCTGTTAATTCTAATTAAATACAGACAATTTCAATCTTATTGGTTCCTTTAAACCCTTTCATAAAGTTTTAAACCAGACGCATATAGATCCTCTTGCTCCTTATCACAGAGGAAAAAGGTGCTACACCCTTACATTGCTCAGAAAGACAAGCTCTTGATTTTCTTTAGTAAAGAGGACCCTTAAGAGCTTAAAGGCATACTATGCAACATTTTTCAGTTAATTAATGTGTTCCATACCGTTTTGGATGATTAAATGAGTCATTTCAGGTCGAACAAAGGTTTTCTCGGCCGCCCTGGGGGTCTGTGGGGGAAATACCGCACTTGCAATGCAAGAGCCCTCGGCTCGCACACACAGAAGTCTCGCTTTACGGCGAGAACTCCATGTGTTTTTGCCCTGCCATTCACTATATGCACGCGCGAAAGCAACAACAAAGAACCGCGTGTTAACGTCAAATAAACATGCAAGCAAATCGAGTTTTATTATTATTATTATTATTATTATTATTTGTTTTGTTTTTTTATGTTGGCGAGACGCTACCGCGGCGAGGTGGCGGCCGCGGCTGCGGCTTGGCGAGGCGGCGGCTGCGGCTTGGCTAGGCGGCGGCGGTAGCGTCTCGCCAACATAAAAAAAAATAATAAAAATAATAATAATAATAATAATAAGCCGCGGCTTGGCGAGGTGGCGGCTTGGCGAGGCGGCCGCGGCGGCCGCCTCGCCAAGATAGCGCTGCGGGAAGCTTGATGTTCATACCTTCACTGTGTTAGTCATTGTTTGTACTGTCGTTTTTTCCACTTTTCGTTGCGTTCGCCTGTCTGCTAAGCTCAAAACAACCGCGCCTGTCTTGACGGAGAAACCAAAACAGCTGAGCATCTTTACGACAGTGCACTTTTACTTTCGCCCTCTGGGGGGAGCCTCGCTGGAAAAATCAACCCCGGTTGCATAGTATACCTTTAATGGATGAAAAATCTGTTAAAGCAGCATAGAAAAGCACCATCCATCATTTTGTAATGAAGTTGATGATAAGAAACCAAAAATCCAGCTCGTGTTTAATTTAAGGTGTGGATCATACTTGGGTTGGTCTCTGGGAGGAATATCTGAAGTTGTTGTGTGTTTCAGGGAGAAGAGTTCTACTTTGTTAAGTGGAAAGGCTTCCCTGAATCTGATAACACGTGGGAACCCAAAAGGAACCTCAAATGTCCAAAACTGATGAAACTGTTCCACCTCGACTTGGATCAAGTGCTGAAGCGCCAAAAGAGGCGTGGCCTCCCCAAAAGCTTGGATAGAGAAGCGGCTTTGATCCTGGTTCAGAAAGCCAAACACCGCCAGCGCCTGCGTCAGTGGGAAGCTCACCTCAATAAGACTCGCAATCACCCAGGTCGCATTTTTGTCACCAACGACGTGGACCTCGATGGCCCTCCAAAACACTTCACCTACATCAACAACTACAAAGTTGGCCCAGGCATCGTCCTGAACGAGATGGCTGTTGGTTGCGAGTGCAAGGACTGTTTGAAGGAGCCGGTGAAGGGATGCTGCCCGGGAGCCTCACTCCATCGAATGGCCTACAACGACAAGGGCCAGGTGCGAATCCGGCCGGGAGAGCCCATATACGAGTGTAACTCCAGATGCAACTGTGGGCCCGGCTGCTCTAACAGAGTGGTGCAGAAAGGGATCCAGTTTGACCTGTGCATCTTTAAGACGGAGAACGGCCGAGGCTGGGGGGTGCGCACGCTGCAGCACATCAAGAAGAACACGTTTGTCATGGAGTACGTGGGAGAGGTGAGACCCGCTCAAAGGTTCTCTGCTTTAATAAACTCATGTTCCAACTTCTTTACGTAAATACAGGCCCTGACAGACCCATTCATTATTATCTTGATGTGAGGAAGTTAAGCTGTTCTAAAAACTGGTGTTTTGTTAACAGATTTTAGCACCATTTGAACAAAACAGGGTTTGCCTGTTTGAAAAGTTTCCTGTTCTGGTGGTAAAGAGACTTGCAGTGTTCTGTGAGGTTCCTCGTGAAACTAAATTCTTAAACTTGACCTTCATATCAAAGAAAATAATATTAGACTACTGTTTTTTTATTTTAAATGGAAAGGAATTGTTCATGGTTAAGGCTAAAATTCAATTTATTTATGTAGCGCCAATTCATGAAACATGTCATCTCAAGGCACTTTACAAAGTCAAATTCAATCATATTATACAGATTGGGTCAGATTATACAGATTGGTCAAAAATTTCCTATATAAGGGAACCAGTTGATTGCATCAAAGTCCCGACAAGCAGCATTCACTCCTGGAGAAGTGTAGAGCCACAGGGAGAGTCGTCTGCATTGTCCATGGCTTTGCAGCAATCCCTCATACTGAGCAAGCATGGAGCGACAGTGGAAAGAAAAACTCCCCATTAATGGGAAGGAAAAACCTCCAGCAGAACCGGGCTCAGTGTGAACGGTCATCTGCCTCGACCGACTGGGGGTTAGAGAAGACAGAGCAGACACAACAAGAGAGACAAAGAAGCACAGAAGCACACATTGATCCAGTAATCTGTTCTACATTAGATGGTTATAGTGGTGATCTGTCTTCCCTGGATGATGTCACAGCTAACAGAACGCCAGACCAGGTTTACCTACTATGAAGAAAAAAGAGAGAGAACAAAAAGTTAAAAGCTGAAATGACAACAGTCATTTCAATGCAATGCAATGCAAAACTAGAGAACAGTTTTAATATAAAATATGTTCCTATATTCCTCCAGGGTTATAGCAGGGCTGTTGCTTAGTAATGAAATGCACCAATAGAAATTTAGATTGTCTTATCAATCTAAATAAAGATGCCCTTTTTAAGTGTGACTGCATTATTAACATTTACACAATGTATACTAAATGGTGTATACTAATGAACTGTCAGAGTAACGTGAATTCTAATAACATATTTGAAGTTAAACTCTTTAACAGAGTATAAAATTGGTGTTTATTCAATGTTAACCTTTCTCTGACATAAAAACAGCGTCTTGGTATTTGGAAGATAAAAGTGGGCTCACAGCATTTCTTAGTAACAACGTTCAGAAGAAACTTGTTGCATATCGACCCAGGTTTGCTGGTTGGCTTTACTGAGCTGGACATCTGTCATCTGTCTGAGAGCCACATATTTACTTCAGCCCGGTTCTAAACATTTCAGTGGAAACTTTACCATATTTTTCAGACTATAAAGCGCACTCAATCTTCTCACAAATTGATATGGCGCCCTGATATGTGGTACAATGCACTCAAAAATCTGTTAAAATTTGTAAATATGACTTTGGTTAACAACGAAGCTGCTCTGCTCAATGGATATTCAGAGCATTACGGTACACTGTGTCAATACCTGATCGGACCCCTTAGCAGTCTACAAGACTGCCTGACTGTAATGTCTAAACTAGAAGTGCATTCTGTCAGGATGCAGCCTGAAGGCTGCATTCTGAGCTTTCCTGCCTCTTCCCTTTCCAGCGCAGCCTGATTGGGTTCACCTGTCGGGCTGCAATTAGCCCTGGACTTATTTCACCTGCTGACACTACTATTTAAACTCACCTCAGTTTGCTCTTGGTCGCCGGCTCGTAAAGGTTCAACTCCTGTTCCAGCTCAGTCACAGCCAGAAACTCTGTTCCAGCTCAGTCACAGCCAGAAACTCTGTTCCAGCTCAGTCACAGCCAGAAACTCTGTTCCAGCTCAGTCACAGCCAGAAACTCTGTTCCAGCTCAGTCACAGCCAGAAACTCTGTTCCAGCTCAGTCACAGCCAGAAACTCTGTTCCAGCTCAGCCCGCAGACAAGGGTTCGTCGGCTCCCGTGTTCCGTCCTGGTCTCAAGTCTTCGGCTCCTGTGTTCCGTCCTGGTCTCAAGTCTTCGGCTCCAGTGTTCCTTCCTGGTCAGTTCTCTCCGCGCTGTACCTGCCGGCCAGCTTCTGTACCCTACAACCCAGCTTGGTAATAGACTCTGGTTCCTCATGTTATCCATCATCCACCGTGTACAATAAACTCTCTTAAAACCAGCTCTGTGCGTGCGTGCTGTGTCCGGGTTCATCCTAAGACAAATCATGACATTACGAGCCGGCCAAAAGGATGAACCCGAGCACGCACAGAGCTTGGTGCAGAAGCTGGCAGGATCTGCCCCGCCTTTGGATCGACTCCGCCTCAGCTCGGGGACTTCGTGGATGCCATCCGCCTCTGGATCAGCTCCGCCCGGGTTGCAGTCCACGATGCCCCGCCGCTGGTTCGTCTCGCCTGGGTCGCTGTGCTGTGCTGCGACGCCTCACCTCTGGTTTCGTCTCGCCTGGGTCGCTGTGCTGCGACGCGTCGCCTCTGGTTCGTCTCCCCGGATTCCCATCTGCGACGCCCCGCCTGGCTCTGTTCCCCGGGATCGCTCTCCGCGAGGCCCACCTCTGACGCTGCCCAGCATTAAAAGACCCGCTTCAGGTCGTCGCTGCCCAGCGCAACTGTTGCCGCTGCCCAGCATGTTTAAGATTTTGCTGCCCAGCGCCTTCTAGTTTCTGTCGTTGTTTTGAGTTATTTTTTGGTCCTTGTGTTTTGAGTTACTTAACATTCCTTAGTTTTGGAGTATTTTAGTGCTTCTTAGATTTCTTAGAGTTCTTTAGTTTCGGTCTTGCTTTGTGTTCTAGTTCTGCTTTTGTTTTCTAGTTCCTACTTTAGTGTACTTGTACCTGCCCCAGTTATATATATTTTTTCTCTTCCCCTAGTGACACGTAAATTCTAGTCCTGTCTCAGTCCTCTGGTTCCTGTCTCAGTCCTGTAGTTCCTGTCTTAGCTCTGTATTTAGTCCCCTAGTCTCAGTTTCATTTATTAGTCCCTGCGCAGTATGGGTTCCTGTGCTGTATGGGTTCCTGCGCTAATGGGTTCCTGCGCTCTCTCAGCGCTCATTAAAGTCCCAGCGCTCATTTAGGTCCCAGCGCTTATTTAGGTCCCTGCGCTAGTTAGGTTCCTGAGCTCCCTGGTTGTGAGCTGTTTTTCGCCCCTTAGTTTTGTTATGGTCCTGGTATTCCTTATTCTGTTCGGTTCTAGTGCTCCTTAGTTTTATCTGGTTCTCGTGCTCCTTAGTTTTGTCTGGTTTTAGTCCTCCGTAGTTTCTGTTTGTTCTGGCCTCCCCTAGTTTCCCTGTTCTAGTCCTCCTGAGTCCTCCTAGTTCCTCTGTGTCTCTGGTATTTAGGTTTCTCTGTTTCCCTGGCGTGTTTGGACGCCCTCTGTTCTGTTTCCCTGGCGTGTTTGGACGCCCTTTGTTCTGGTTCCCTGGCGTGTTTGGACGCCCTCTGTTCTGGTTCCCTGGCGTGTTTAGACGCCCTCCGTTCTGGTTCCCTGGCGTGTTAGGACGCCCTCCGTTCTTGTTCCCTGGCGTGTTAGGACGCCCTCTGTTCTTGTTCCTGGAGTTTTAGATGTTCCCGTTTCCCTCACGCCCCGGCGTTCTCTTCCCTCGCGCCCCGGCGTTACCCTCACGCCCTGGCGATCTCTTCCCTCACGCCCCGGCGTTTCCCTCACGCCCCGGCGGGGGTTCCCTCTGGCGTTGTCGTACGCCTGTCCTTCCCTCTGGCGTTGTCGCACGCCTGTCCTTCCCTCTGGCGTTGTCGCACGCCTGTCCTTCCCTCTGGCGTTGTCGCACGCCTGTCCTTCCCTCTGGCGTTGTCGCACGCCTGTCCTTCCCTCTGGCGTTGTCGCACGCCTGTCCTTCCCTCTGGCGTTGTCGCACGCCTGTCCTTCCCTCTGGCGTTGTCGCACGCCTGTCCTTCCCTCTGGCGTTGTCGCACGCCTGTCCTTCCCTCTGGCGTTGTCGCACGCCCTATAGCTCCCCAGTGTTCTTTAGCTCCTTTAGTTCCCCAATGTTCTGTTTTTTTTTACTCTTACCCGCCATCCTGAGCACCCCCACCACCCACCCAGGGTAGGAGGTTCTGGGCCGTCCGGTTTCCGGCCTTGAGGGGGGGGTAATGTCAGGATGCAGCCTGAAGGCTGCATTCTGAGCTTTCCTGCCTCCTCCCTTTCCAGCGCAGCCTGATTGGGTTCACCTGTCGGGCTGCAATTAGCCCTGGACTTATTTCACCTGCTGACACTACTATTTAAACTCACCTCAGTTTGCTCTTGGTCGCCGGCTTGTAAAGGTTCAACTCCTGTTCCAGCTCAGTCACAGCCAGAAACTCTGTTCCAGCTCAGTCACAGCCAGAAACTCTGTTCCAGCTCAGTCACAGCCAGAAACTCTGTTCCAGCTCAGTCACAGCCAGGAACTCTGTTCCAACTCAGTCACAGCCAGAAACTCTGTTCCAGCTCAGTCACAGCCAGAAACTCTGTTCCAGCTCAGTCACAGCCAGAAACTCTGTTCCAGCTCAGTCACAGCCAGAAACTCTGTTCCAGCTCAGTCACAGCCAGGAACTCTGTTCCAGCTCAGCCCGCAGACAAGGGTTCGTCGGCTCCTGTGTTCCGTCCTGGTCTCAAGTCTTCGGCTCCTGTGTTCCGTCCTGGTCTCAAGTCTTCGGCTCCTGTGTTCCGTCCTGGTCTCAAGTCTTCGGCTCCTGTGTTCCGTCCTGGTCAGTTCTCTCCGCGCTGTACCTGCCGGCCAGCTTCTGTACCCTACAACCCAGCTTGGTAATAGACTCTGGTTCCTCATGTCATCCATCATCCACCGTGTACAATAAACTCTCTTAAAACCAGCTCTGTGCGTGCGTGCTGTGTCCGGGTTCATCCTAAGACAAATCATGACACATTCATGTAAAGGCCTCCACATACTCGGGTGTAGTTTACTCCGCGGAGATCCGTGCGTACTCGAGGTGTACTCTGCACGTACAGGTACGTGGTGTCAGACTATAAACTTCCCGCAGGCAAGAAGTCTTTAAATCATCTGTTTTCTATGCGACACAGAGCTTGATACACTGAGTGTTCTGTCTGTAACAAGCCGCTGCCTTGTACCGCATAAGGTGGATGGACGGACACTTCAGAGACAAAAACTTAACAGCTTTCAGTGTGAAATGAGAGAAAGCCTTTGATATCAATAGTGTGTGAAGCACCTAAAAAACAAAACAAAATGATCCTAACACTTGTTTATGTTCCGTATTCTTCGGACCATAAGGCCCAGCGGATTATGAGGCACATTAAATATTCTTCCCAAGTGTGTAATATCACTCCACCCCTTCATGTACACAGCTCTCTATTCGTCTCTGTCGGGAGGACAGAGTAGTTGGACTACAGCTTAAGACCCTGTAGGCTATATTAATGATCTTCAGAATATGACATCTGAAGACATGAGTGCAGTATTTAAGGCTTTTATCCTGAAAGTTTGAAAGGAATTTGAGACGCAGTTTATCTGCTGTTCCGAAAAATTAAAGGAGCACTTTGAACAAAGCGTCAGATCTTAATGGGGGATAAATCATTCTGATGTCTATTTTAACACGGACTCTGCAATGTTTTAGAGATAAAAGGAAAATTAACAGAACAGATTTTTGGGGCATTTTTTTTTAATTCAGCTCTCTAAGTGAAAAATAAATGATTCCCTAGTCTAGCTCATTTGCCTAAAATTGTATTTCAGCAACTCTTTCTTTGGCCCCACTGACTGTGTGCATACCTGAGAATATTAGGGTTCACCTCCGATCAGACGTTAATGGCTTCCTCCAGGTTCTCCATCCAGATCTGGAGCTCAGAGAACCCCTGGTCAACTTTACACGTCACCTGGTTGTGTTGGATGCACTCAAACATAATGTGCCAGAAGTCTTCTGATTGATTAAGAACAGGCAAGATTGGTTGCGTAGGATCCATCAGTCGGTCCAAGAATGTGACTCCTAGACATCGAACAGTAGCCAGGAGGCTGTTGCCTAGCCAGTAGACCTTCACTTAGACCATCACTGATCCACCATCAAACTATTACAGACAAGATATAATTCTCAGTGGCTTCTCCAGGCCCATTTAGCTCTGTGCTCTCATTTGCGAAAACCATATTCCACCAGTTTTAGATGGCCAACCCCAGTGGGGCTCTATGGCGCAGGGCAATATTTAGGTTGTCTATTGGAGGACGTTGGGTTCTTAGGTATCCCTGTTTGGCATTTTTGGGTCAGTTATTCACATCAGTGGCTAGGTGGAAGTTATATTGTAAGGCTCTAGTAGTGGTCTATAAACAGTTGCATGAAGGACCTGCTAGCTCTCCTGGAACAACTTCCTGTCTCCTGGAATCTCCCTTGTTGAGACTGTGCCAGGAAACACAGCAAATGTGCCATCCTGGTGGCGTTGGACTATTTATGAGACCTGTAATGCCAGGCAAAGGCAGGTTTATCTACATCCTCAGCCTCTATCGCAAGCAATGTTTTCAGTCCTGATTTAAAGGAACCAACAGTTTCTGCACATTTCAGGGAGTTTGTTCCAGGCCTGAGAAGTATAGTAGAGCCCTGCATGCACTGTTCTTTAATCCCGCTTCCGCTGAATTTCTGGCCATTGACAACCATTGTCAACCATATTGATGACCAAAACCATCCGACTAAATGTCAACTCAGCATTAGGTACAGGCAAAATGAGTGCCGCGGAGATGAGGAGGCAGTGTTTTCGAACGCTTTTTTTTTACCGCTTGCTGTGGACAGGTTCATCTACATGTGTGCTCTGTGTGTAGAATGCAGATGTTGGGACCAGTGGGTCAGGGGCCCTGCCAGGCAGTAGGTGAATTGTTTTGTACCTGATTGCAGCGGGTAAATCATAATCTTTATTACATGTCTTTAATTTCCAGACCTGCATTAATGATGTTCCATTGTTACCTGTACAGGTGAATGGGGGAAAAAAATGTAATTTGGCTTGTAAAACCTCATTACCTGTAATATGTTATGATCCAACATACTCATTTTTATAAAATATGTATTCAGAGCTGGAGAATCTTAAGACCTAGTTAAATTCTTCTGTCACTTTTTGTGGGGTTTCTGTAGATCGATGGTAAAGCATTTGTCATACCATCCAAATACTGTGTCTTTAATGTTTGAGTTTTTGCATGAGAGATTTAATAATACAATACTGTTCAATGTAATGATCGTCCATGTTTAAAATTCCTATATCATTTTGTGGTGTCAAGCAACCTATTTAACACCGTAAAAATGAAATGAGTAAATTATGGAATTAAAAGCCTAAATGTTTTGTTTTTTTTGTCTTCCTCAGATCATTACAACAGATGAAGCCGAGAGAAGGGGCCATTTCTATGATTGCCAGGGCTCTACATACCTCTTTGATCTTGATTACGTGGAAGATGTGTACACCGTGGATGCAGCTCACTTGGGGAACATTTCCCACTTTGTCAATCACAGCGTAAGTGTCTGCAGAGTGCGTTCACTACATATTTGTTACTTCTTCTGTCAGCCAAAATGAACTGAAGCAGCACAGGACTGCTGTGTTTAGTGGAGGACATTAGGGTGAGACAGACGTGTGGGAGGATGTCACAGAAGGCAAGGACGAATGGAGGCAGTACAAAGAGGAGCTGCAGTTATGTACGAACGTCTAAAACCTCCACACTGCAGCCATGGTGTCACCTCTTCAAGTTTAGGTAGATTATTGTTAGTGTTGTTGGTTGTTCTTTAATGTGGGTTCAAGTTTCAACAAGGCCTCTTAACAATAATTCTAATATTTCATTAATATTTACTATTGATCTTTGAATGCTATATAAGTTAACTTTACTGTATAAATTCTTATATCTTCCAGCTTTCTTTTATTCAATCAATTATTTAATCTTAGATAAAAAAAGGAAAAATCACTTCAATATCGTTAATATGTGAGTTCTTTACCTTTTTAATTAATCTACAGTGCTGTAAAAAAAACTCTTTGCTCCATCGCTCTTCTTTATTGTTAAATTATGACCTTTGGCCTCAACTGATCCAGCTTTAAATACTCTGGGTTGTTTTGCAACCTCCTGGTTTGAAAGTTCAAAACTGCTGCATGTTTTCTCCAATTAGGGATTAGGAGCTCTCTTTGCTTTGCTGGCATCCCAAAGCATTAGAAATGACTCTGTAACCCTTTCTGGACTGATAGATTCAATTTTATTTATATAGCGGCAATTCATGAAACATGTCATCTCAAGGCACTTTCCAAAGTCAAATTGAATCAGATTATACAGATTGATCAAATTTTTTTTCCTATCTAAGAAAACCCTGTTGATTGCATCAAAGTCTTGACAAGCAGCATTTACTCCTCCTGAAAGCCACAAGGAGAGTTGTCTGCATTGTCCATGGCTTTGCAGCAATCCCTCATACTGAGCAAGCATAAAGCGACAGTGGAAAGGAAAACTCCCCATTAACGTGAAGGAAAAAGCTCCAGCAGAACCGGGCTCAGTGTGAACGGTCATCTGCCTCGACCGACTGGGGGTTACAGAAGACAGAGCAGAGACACAACAAGACAGACAAAAAGCACAGAAGCACACATTGATCTAGTAATCTGTTCTACATTAGATGGTAATAGTCGGTGATCTGTCCTCCCTGGATGATTTCACAGTCAACAGAACGTCAGACCAGGTGTACCTACTATGAAGAAAAAAGAGAGAGAACAGAAAGTTAAAAGCTGAAATGACAACAGTCATTTCAATGTAATGCAATGCAAATCTGGAGAACAGTAGACTGGAGAACAGTAAAAATCAGTAGAGTGAGAAAAATAGGCCCTGATGTCCTCCAGAAGCCTAAGCCTATAGCAGCAAAACTATAAAGGTAGCTCAGAGTAACATGAGCCACTCTAGTTATAAGCTTTGTCAAAAAGGAAGGTTTTAAGATTAGTCTTAAAAGTAGACAGGGTGTCTGCTTCACGGACCAAAACTGGGAGTTGGTTCCACAGGAGAGGAGCCTGATAACTAAAGGATCTGCCTCCCATTCTACTTTTAGAGACTCTAGGAACCACCAGCAGACCTGCAGTCTGAGAGCGAAGTGCTCTGTTAGGAACATACGGGGTAATCAGAGCTCTGATATATGATGGAGCTTGATTATTAAGGGCTTTATACGTTAGAAGAAGAATTTTAAATTCTTCTTCAAAATGTTGGCTACAGACGACGTGTTTTCTCTCTGGCCAGAAGTTCGGTGGCAAATCCTTCCTCTTCAAGTAGGTAATCCAACTAAACAGCCCGTGGTGTATCATGAATTGGAAAGGTGAAAAAACTAATGTTTTTTCCACTTTTACCCGATGTATTGGAACATTAAACGGCCATGCATGTGAGCATTGTGCTTCAACAATAGCTCTCGCGAATTTCAATGGTGAAATCCTCTTGAAATCCGAAATAATTGTTGCTGATCGCAGGTGTGTACAACAGCTCCTATTGAGTTTGCTTGTAAAGCGCGGAGAACTGCCCTTGGCTCACCGCGATGTTACGTCACAGGATGTGATGTCAGGTGGCCATTTTTGCCCATATTTGGGCAATAATGGGCGCCCCTATACACAGTGATCCACACAACAATTTATGCTTTTATTTTTTTATTGATTAACGCTAAACTCATTAAATCACCACGAACGTATTAGTTTTAGCTATAGCTAATGATTCCCTGATTTTTCCTTGTTGACCGGACTTCCCCTTTAAAGGAACAGTGAGTAATAATGGCACCGAGATATACCGATCCTACTTCCACAGCATAGGTGTATGATTTTTCTGGTCTGCTTCTCTTACTGGCTTCCATGATTGCAGGCTGCTGCTCTCTGGTCAACATAAAATACCAAATGCTGTTTTGGGAACCCTGGGAACTTTCACATGATTGGCTCAGGAACCAGGAAGTAATCAAAGACATTGTTGATGGAGAGGACCAATTGTTTATAGAGAATGTTACTTCCATCCCATGTGACAAATGAGCACGATTTGCCCCCTAAACCTAAACGTTTGATCGTAGTTGCTACTGCAACTGCGATCAAGCGTTTGCGTAGCCTCTGGTCAGGTATTTTTTTAAGTCTTGATTCTTTTAATCTTAAACAGTGGGTCATTGGTCCCACACATGAAAAGGGACACACACTTGACCTTGTTCTTTCTTATGGCTTGGATCCTTGTATTGATATTTGTAGTACGTAGATATCGGATCATGGGCCTGCTTTGTTTACTTTAGAGCTGCCCTCTGCTCCATTTAAATCATGCGGCCTGATGCGTGTTCGGCACGTAATTACCTCTTCAACAGCAGAGAAATTCTCTTATGCTTTTATTTGCCTTGTTTCCACACTGGGCTTGTCTTCCAGTTCTCTTGAGGAGGCTACAGGCACGTTTAATTCCACATGCACCTCCATTTTAGGTGTTGTTGCGCCTCTTAAAATCCGAATGATTAAGTCGGCATCTGCGCCATGGTTAAATGACTTAGGCAAGACTACAGACGAGCAGAGAGGAGGTGGAAAAAGTTCAGACTTCATGCTTCTCTGGACAATTTAAGGAACTGCTTGGTGAATTACCAGAGAACAGCAAAGTGTTCAAAAGCTGAGTATATGACAAACTTGATATCCACAAATAGTAACAGGCCCCAAGTCCTGTTTAATGTTTTGTAAACATTGAAAATAGTAAATAGCAAAGCTGCATTTTTGCAAACATTGTGTGACAGCTTCCAAAAATGTTTGTAGATAAGATCTCTATTATAGACTCAACCAATTCTGATTTAATTTTTCATTTCGCCATGAACTCGGCTTACTGGGTTTCTTTTGAGATGTTTGAACCTGTTTCTCTCGGTAATCTATCTGATGTTATATTAGAGCTGGACAATATATTGATCGATATCGATAATTATCAACAAATTCAAAACATATTTTAAGTGTAGTCCTGGCCATTTTATACTTTTGCTTAGCAACCTATTTTTAGATACAGAACACACAAACACAGAATTCAAACTTAACCCTTTATTCAACCAACTTTTTAACAAAACTACAAGGATTTAAAAAAAGAACACGTGCTCTCTGAATTCTTTAATGGGGGTGGAGCTTGGTGATGAGCGTAGGGGTGGGCGATATATCGAATATACTCGATGTATATCTCGAGTTTTCCTCCGCGCGATGGTTAAAATGGCTTTATCGCGACCATCGAGTGTAAATTTTCATGGCAAGATTGAGCCGCTGTATTTAATTCACTGTGAGTTTAGTTTTTCTCACATGCTGTGAACGCATCACTCGCTCCTCCTCCAAAACAGAAAGCGCTCTGGCGCACACACACGCAACAACGAACCCGTGCGCTTACTTACGTTGACTAGACAGCAAGAACTATGGCGACAGCGGGCGTTTCAGGCAGTGGTTTGGATTTCACAAGAAGGATGTCGAACAAAATGCGGTAATTTGCAAAACATGCCGTAACACCATTGCCACAAAAGGTAGCAGTAGCACAAATTTGTTCCACCTAAAACGTCATCCAGTGCAAAATGAAGACTGTTGTAAACTCCACGTTTTGACCAAAGATATAGTGATATTAGATTTTCTTCATATCACCCACCCCTAGATGAGCGTTCCAGGGTCTGCGTTTGTGATTGGTAGGGAGGATGTAATGACATGTGATATTAATTTACATGGCTTGAATGCAAAAGGAAGGAAAGCTGTTATTCTATTGAACTTTTTATTGAACCTTTTTTTTCCTATGATCAATATAAGTCTATCGTTCGATGTATATTGTTAGCCCTATGTTATATATAAGTTAAGATCCTCTAATTGTCCGCTTAATTTTCTTCCACCAAATTTGCTTAAATATACTTTTGGTGTGATTGGGCATTATTTATTAGGAATTGTAAATTCCTCATTGTCCAGAGGCTATGTCCCAGACTTTTTTTAAACATGCTGCTGTCCAGCCATTGCTTAAAAAGGCAAACATTGATCCTGAAGTCTTGACAAACTATAGGCCAATTTCTAAATTGCCTTTTATGTCTAAAATACTGGAAAGGTTGGTCTTTGAGCAAATTCAAATTCATTTAGAAGCAAATGATATTTTAGAAAAAATTCAATCTGGATTTAAGCCACGTCACAGCACATACATACATACATACATACATACATACATACATACATACATACATACATACATACATACATACATACATATAGCACAGTTAAGAATTTTAATGATCTTTTGTTAACTGTTGATTCTGGCAGCTCCGTTGTTTTAGTGCTTTGAGATTTAACAGTGGCATTTGAGACCGTCAATCATAAAATCTTACTTTCACGCCTTGAGAACCATGATGGGATTAAAGGTACTGCCTTACAGTGGTTTAAATCATATCTGGAAGGCCACTCTTTTTCTGTGCATCTTCTTCCCTATACCTCTGATGTAGCCTTACTCAGTTGTGGAGTGCCGCAGGGTTCCATCTTGGGCCCTTTAAGATAAGATAGGCTTTGTTGATCTCACATTGGAGAAATTCACATTTCACAACGGCTCAGTAATCATGATCAGAAGAAGGTGCCAAAAGTAGGACAAGGTGCATCGGTTATATACAGTGTGTCCTCGTTTATACAGTGGATCAAAAAAAGGAAGTAGATTAGAAAATAAGAATAAAAAATACAAAATAGAAATAAGGCAGAGGATGTCTTATGTACATTCACGGTGACTTATATACATATGTATTGACATATATTGAGGTGGTAATAGCAGCAGAAGTCACTTCTTTCAGGATTATTGCACAGTGTATTAAATAGAATTGCACATTAGTTATTGCACGTTGGTTATTACAGTTATAGTTACAGTTATGGCTACAGCTATAGTGCAGCATTGTATAATCTGGTAGCAGCAGGAATGAATGACCTGCGGTAACGCTCCTTTTTACAGACAGGGTGTCTAAGTCTAACACTAAAGGAGCTGCTCAGCTCCTCTACAGTCTGGTGCAGGGGGTGGGAGGTGTTGTCCATGTGTTTTCTTTGTATTTGCTGCCACTTGGGTCAATATTTAGAAGGCATAACATTTCATTGTTTTGCAGATGATCTGCAATTTTTTTTGCCTTTTTTTTTAAATTCAGGAAATCTGCAAATTCATTTTGAATATCTTACGTAAGTGAAGGACTGGATGCCACATAATGTTAAATGACTAAAACTGAAATAATTGTGTATGGAAATCCATTTGATGTCACTGCTTTGGGCAAGTTGAATAGCTACTGTCACAAGTCTACAAGAAACCTTAGTGGGGTTTCTTTCTTAAATTTGATAAGCAAATAAGCACAGTTGTTAAATCTAGCTTTTTGCAGTTGCGTTTGCTTAGTAAAGTGAAGCCTTATCTACCTCATGCTGCTCTAGAGCGTGCCACTCATGCCTTCATTACATGTCGTTTGGATTACTGCAACTCTTTGTAGTGTGGGCGCAATCAGGCCTCCATTCATGACTGAATTAGGGCTGGGCGATATAGAAAAAAAGCTTATCGATTAAAAAAAATGCATATTGATCGATATCGATAATTATTGAAAATATTTAAAACCATATTTTATGTGCAGCTCTGCCTGGACATTTTATGATATTGCTAAATGATTTGATTTAAATAAAGAACACAAACACAGAATTCCAATTAAATCTTTATTTAACCAACTTTTTTAACCATAACAGAATTTTTTTTAAGAAAAATAACTTAAGAAACCTCAGTTATGTTATTAAATAATGACAAAGAATAAACTAAAGTGACCAGAAAAGTGACCAAAATAAATATACCAAATAAATTAATAGAATAGCCTATTTAGGTGGGAATAGTACACTAGTTACTTATCAGGTTTCATAATTGAGAGGCTGATGCAGGGCTGAGGTCCGAGCAACACGCCCTAAATTGTGACATGTTGCACAATTTAGGGAGCGCTGTTAGAGAAAAACTTGCTTCCCGGAACTTTATATCGCGGATCAAGAGTGGCGAGTAATTGTTTGAAGCCAGGTTTTTCAGCTGCAGAGAACAGCAGACATATCTACCACTATGAAGCACGTTACTGCATGCGTTATGTCCTTATGCCGCTTGGACGCTTTGTCATTTTATCACAAAGAAGGGAGCCCAGTTTAGCTGCTGTACCTGCTTTGTTTTGGAAGAAGTTCCGGAAAATTCCGACGACGACCCGGAGCCGCGTAGCTCGCGGGGCCGCGCGCAGCTCGCTGCTGCGGGTGTGAGCGGCTTACGTGATGAATACTGGTGGGTTGCGTTACCAGACTCTGCTTTTACCGGTTCCTTGCAAGTTTTACAAATCACTGTGGTTTATTTCTATCAGGCTGGCGAACTAGTAAAACCCCGTTTTGGGACCGTTTCCTCCGCCGCTCCTTGCTGCAACATATTCACATGCTCTGTGTTGTGGTTTGAGAGGGCGGCGCTTTGTGACGGCGTGCCGACTGTAGCAAGGAAGTAAAACTGTCTATCGAAGTTTTTATCGACCCTATTTTTTCCTATCGCGCCACACGTCTATCGATCGATATATATTGTTATTGAATTATCGCCCAGCCCTAGACTGAATAATAAATTACTGCTAATAAATTACTTTTGAATACTAAAAAATTCAGTATTCAAACTCGAACTCTACGGAGGCAGAAGACAAAGCTGCTTTTATACCCCGCGCAGAGCTGCTGACACATCAGTTTTTCCAAGTGACGTCACAAAAACCTTTGAGCCAATAGCAATACTGATTTGAAATTCAATGCAAGTCAAGTTTATTTGTATAGCACAGGGGTTCCCAAACTTTTTTAGCCGCGCACCCCCTTCCTAACCTGACAACAGCCAGCTGTATGTTGCTCCGCCTAGCTCCACTCACATACATCTGGGACACCGCCGGTAGCAAGTGATTTCTCCAACCAAATTTATGGTCTGGCCAATCAGGACGCAGGGCTGGAGTTTCATAGATGTGACGTAGTGGAGACGCGACCATGACGTGAGACTGTTTTGATAGCAATGGCGGCTAGTCGATGCTGCTATTTCTTCCGTGTTGTCCAATCTACCTAATATTGTTTCATTAAAAGAACATCAGAGAACGCCCCTGAAGGCTTTTGTTGGTGGACACGATGTTTTCGCCCTTCTCTCGACCGGATTTGGCAAGTTTTGTTTTCCGGGACCAGCGGACGTGCCGACGCGGAAGCGCCCCGGAGCGGTTAGCGGTTAGCGCTAACTATGTTAGGAGGCCTTTAGTCCTCAACGTGGTCGGCCCGGAATCGACTCCGACCCGCGGCGCTTTGCCGCCTGTCTTCCCCCCTCTTCCTGTCAGCTCACTGTCAATAAAACGCGTGCCACTAGAGCCGCAAACACATTATTATTATTTTTATTTTTTTTTCCTGCGTCGCTATCATCAGCGTCACGGGTTAGCTTCGATGTGAGTGGTTGAAATAGCACGTCAATAAAGATGACAGACAAGTGGCTTATCCAATCATATGCAAGAATTTTTGATAAGGCCCAGCCTTCTGTAAAGGCAATCCCTATGGCGGTGTCCCAGATGTATGTGAGTGGAGCTAGGCGGAACGACATGCAGCTGGCTGTTGTCAGGTTACCCCCTTCCATGTCCCAGCCGGGATGACGCACCCCCAAGATATATATATATATATATATATATATATATATATAATGTCTAAATAAATAAAACGGTTGCAGTTACAACTCAAACGTCGTAACAACGCTTCTAAATCTGAGTATGACGCACAATTTCACGCCGCAAAATACAAACACAAAGCAGTTTGATTTTTGTCCGATGACGAGCGAGCAACAAAGAACTGGTAAAGCAGCACAGAGTAACAATAACTCTAGCGCTCCATAAAGATGTTATTAATCAGAGAAATCTTTCTGATTGTTTCACAGCGGTTACGTTCAGCAGGTAAACACGCCCACAGCAACACACCTCGACTCCCCCATCCCGTTTCTGTCTCTTTAAAATGATCTGCACGGCGCAGTCTGCGCCTGTCTGAATCGCAACGAGAAGTATTACACATATATGCGTTAGCATAATCAAAAAATCCCCCCAGGAGCAGCGTTTTTTTTTTCCAGGACCCGCGGTAACGACAGCGGTATGCGTGTCATGCGCGTCAGAGCTTGTCACCGGTTCAAAGTCGCGGCACCATGAGCAGCAGCGCTGCGCGATCCATAGAGACCGAGACACTCGATTTAATCTCGTAAATAAAACTTTCGGCCCGAATATAAATGTTTCCTCTGCTGACGTAAACGACGTAAAGCCAGGAGAGAGGAAGAGACATTTTCTGATGCACTCGTTTTCTTCTCCCGGATCCGTTGCGATTTTCTCCTCTGTTGCTTCCAATTTCTCTCTTCCTCTCTTCCTCTCCTCTTTAATGACTAACTTTCACCTTAGATGTCTCACCTGTTCCCCTGATTTCAGCCTATTGAGCATATTTGCGAGAACTATTGAAGCACAGACCACATATGCGCATATACAGCACGATGCGGATTTTTCATCTTAAAATGAAGCGTAGAAGAAGATTTCTTCTAAATAAATTGTTTATTAACATTTTCGTGTTAATAATGTATCGTTCCGTTATGACACCCACGCACCAGACGAGGTTTTGCTGGTAACACTTTATTTTAGGACGAACAGGACGGGACAGCTTGCACTCTGCCAGTCCCCCGAATCACGACTCCTCTCCCCGGAAGCCACATATTTCTTCCGCTATGACCCCAAAGCAATCTGAATTAAAGGAACAGTAAGTGTGCAACAGTATTTATCAATAAAGTCTAATAAGGATCATTACAATACATTTTTATTTATTGATTAAATTAACAGTTTTTTGAGCTTTACAAAAGAAATGCTTTTTTACACTTCTTTATTGTGTGTGGGGAAAAAAACACGGTCAGACGCCATTACAGTTTTTGCCTCGCGAACCCCCTAGTGGCAGCTCGCGCACCCCACACTTTGGGAAACCCTGGTATAGCACATTTCAGTAGCAAGGCATTTCAAAGTGCTCTACATCATGACAATATAAAAACATCATAAAACGCATTGAAACGGTCACTGGTTTTGATACCAGTGTATCAAGTGAAAACAATACATATCAAGTATGTTGGTCAATGTTCCTGTTATTATGAGTCGAAAGCAACTCTAAAAAGCTGGGTTTTCAGTCTTGATTTAAAGGAACTCAATGCAAGACACATGTTGAACCTTAGGAGGGTGCCATGCTGACGGTTTTAGATACAAAAGCAGGATTTCAACAAGTATGCACTAGTTTGTGAAAATAATGACCAGGATATGTAGACAGCACTATAAGATAACCATGTTAACAGTTTATTAGTAAATAAAAGTTCATTTGGGGTGAGTTACCCTTTAAGTGTGACAGCACATTTCCATACCACTGTAGGTCCAGATTGGTCTGGATTGCTTTAAAGTGTCTGTCTTTCTGATTTATTCGGTTAAAGCAGCTATAAGAAATACTGACACCTTGTGGCTCAAATCGGTACAACAGCTTGCCAATCACAACAATCTAATATGCTGTTTTAAAACTGTGTGTTGCGGTTCTGAATCAGTAACCTTCCCCTATGCCTCAGAGTGGGTGCAGGGCCTGATGAGGTTTGACTGAAGTCTTCCCCAGGTGGTTCCCAAATGAAATGGCAGTCAGATCTGGATCTCAGATCCGACTCCCACTGTGGCCCTGAGAAGATCACATTACGGCTCGCAGGCTGTCCCACCTCCAAGGGATACTGGACTGCTTAGCTTAGAATATGCTGGACGCATCTCATTAACTTCAAAGAAAAGGCCTACAGATTTGAGTGAACGGGAACTGCAAGCCTTTTTAGCATTTCTCCCTCCTTGCACGTGTTCATATGTCACAATAGTATTCAAGAGCCAAAATACCCAGTGTTACTGTACATGGGTTTGTATATTGTGAAAATATGGTGCTTTTTCTAAAAACTGGCTGTTAGTCTTCCTAAAGTAGCTAAAATCTATTCTTTATTCTTCTTGTCTATTTAATCTTGAAAGGGGTTTGTTCTTTTTCCAGTGTAACCCAAACTTGCAGGTCTTCAACGTGTTCGTTGATAACATTGATGAGAGGCTTCCCAGAATTGCTTTGTTTTCAACACGATCAATTCGGGCTGGAGAAGAGCTTACCTTTGACTACAAGATGCAAAGTAAGCGTTAATGTTTTATTATCCTGAAATATTGAAGTCTACCTTTGGAAAAAGCCCCCCAATGTTCTACCTGATCTCTACTTTCTTTGTTTCCAGTTGATCCAGTGGACACGGAAAGCACCAAAATGGACTCAAGTTTCAGTCTAGCAGGACTCCCTGCCTCACCAAAGAAAAGGATTCGAGTGGAGTGCCGCTGTGGATCAGAATCCTGTCGAAAGTATCTCTTCTGATAGGACTGTGGAGAATGTTTTTAAAAAGAAATGAGATCTGTACAGTTAACTATTTTTTTAACTACCATTAAGTTCTTATATTCCAGTAAGAGTGTTTTAAGACATAAAATGTGATTGTTCTTCACTTTGAGTTGGAGCTTTGAATGGATTACTCTGAAAATTTTGATTCTACATTAGTCTACCCCTAGAGATGAGTGTTTTTAGGCCTGGTCTAAAGTGCAGTTTTACAGACTGTTTTATTCCATTACCTCCTAAGGCTTAGTTTTTTGTTTTTTTGTTTGTTGGTCAGTCTTAACAACATTCATAGATGCCCCTACACTTCTGAGAAACACTTGCATGCAGTGCTTCAATAAAAAAATGATCCTGCATTTTATGCAATCTGCTACTTTGTAAAGTTAGCCTGTTTAGCATTTAAACTTTTGGCATAAACACATTTGCTGAGCTGATAATTCATATGCTGTTTGACACCCTAAACCTTGTGTCTGAAATGTGATTGGTCATTGGATTGGCAAAAGACTAGTGTTTGTTTTTGTTTGTTTTGCTTTTTTTCCCCCCTTCATTTTATAGCATGTTATAGCACCCTTGCAAGTGACTGATGACAGTTTGTTTTTCTAGAATGCTGATAAAATACTATTCCTCTATTTTGTCAACTGTATTAATTGTTTTCTCCTAAAAACTGTGACTTCAGTTTGTGCCCTGCATGTTCTTCATTTTTCAATTGAGTTATTGGGTCTCTTAATTTTGTAGTTTGTCATGCATGTTGTCTCTTTTATGTAATGTTGCTGGTCCTCAGCTTGCCAGTGCTGCATAGCAAATACAGTGTTGAGTGATTACCAATACTGGCTTGCAGAATTATGTGGTAAAATCCTATACTCATGTAGATGTCTTTGTATTGTTTGTATATATTTGTAGTGAACATGAGATTGTGTAAGCCTGGAAAAAATAATATTTAACGAAGAGTGTCCTACTGTCGCTACCCCATTTTTGGGTAAATGCAGTTTTTGTCTTAGGTGTCAAATTGTATTCATAAATTCCCCCCACGCAGTCGGCTGTCAGAATGAAACTTCACAAGTTTTACCAAACAAACCAATCTGGGCCGTGAGAAAACCATGACCCTCTGTTGTGTCATCGCTGTTTATTACTGAGGTCATTTATTTGTATGTTTGCAAATACATAATTCTTACAGTAACAACTGATATGGAAGTGATCATTTTTAGGGAAACTTTAATTTAAGGATGGACAGATCAATGCCCTGCAATGTGCTGAAGTGTTGGGAAAGACACATGCCCCCAAAAAAAATAAAAAATAAAATAAAGCCCTGTATAAGCTTTTGTGAAGTTTGGAGTGGGAGATGGATTGTAAACAGCTTCGACAAACTTATTTAAGAACAAAAAATTACTAGTTGTGTGCAAAAATAATATATCTAAACTGAATGTTATACCTTCTTGTTGGGCAATGACAGTAATGTATAAAGAATATTTAATTCATGAATTTTTTTTATCATACCTTGAAGTGTCTGTCTTTCAATTCTGTATTGAGTCACTTTTATAAGCAGTTTCTAGTCCTTATAGAAGCTTTAGTAATCAGTTTTGTATAAATTGCAAAAATGTTATTATAAAGTTAACTTTTTTAACTAGACAGAAAATAGGAATTGATACAAAGAGAAATACCGTTAGGCCCAGAAATATTTGGACAGTGACAGGTTTTGTTATTTTAGGTGTTTGTGAAAACATATTCAGAATACAGTCATATAATCAATATGGACTTGGACATAACCAGATGTGTGGGCAACTCCATGGAGCAGCAAGCATGCAAGGTCACTACAAAGGATTCTCAGCATTTTTGTCAGAGCAGGCATTCACACAGATCCATATCTGGGGTCCGTTCTTCGTACGTCGCTAACTCAGTTAGCAGGATTTCATTGTTGACGATTTGGCATGATCTTGGATCGTTTGGTTCTTCGAAAGACATCCTGCACTTGTTGTCATAGCAACATGTGCGCCAGTTTAAGCCTGCTCGAGAGCAGGCTTATTTCATGTAAACAAGATTAGATCACGGCTGTATAAGCGGAGGAGATAGGGAAGTCTGCCGTAGCCATGTCCATTTTTACGACTGCAACCTGTTGCGGAAGGTGCAAGAATAATTTGCAGAGTTTTTTCGAATTAATCGCGTATTGCGCAATAGACAGGATCCTTTAGCGCAGCGCGACAGTGTAATTGTAGAGAGATTTTCTTGGTGGCTGTTATAAACAAACACATCATTTAACAGTGGCTTTTAAAGAGGAAAAAGTGGTGTTGGAGCCATAAATCTAAAATATTTAAGTTATTTGTATGATGGTTTGCTTTTTATTTTTATCCTATTCAGTAAGAAGATTTGTTCGGGCCATTTTATTGTGAAGTTTAGTTTACTTTGAAAGGCTTGCTTCCTGTCCAGCCGTATATTGGATTAGAAAAAACTATGGATGGATTATCTAGCCACGGAGCAATACAGTTTTACCGTGTAAACTGTGGATGACTTGGAAAAGGAAAATGTTCATTTTTTATGGATAAAGATTTTTTTTTTGTTAAAATTCCCAGTTTGCACATGTCCTTTACTTCCCGTGTCTAAGGAATGACACTGAAATTTGGATCTCTTGACATAACGAGTGCCTTTTTAAAATAAAGTATAATATTAAAGGCTACCATTTTGTAGAATATTCTTGTATTTCACTTTTACTTGTCCCCATGTTCTAGTGGGTCCCGTGGAGGCTCTGACATAAAAGAACAAAGTAAATATGAGATTATTAAAATGCAAAAATTCATACTGTAGAAAGTGATAGAAACATCTATCATGGACAGTATTTACGCATTAATTTGTCTGCTACTTTTTGCCAGCCCTCTCTCCTGGCTTTAACAGATTTTGAGGTGTTTTAATTAATGACTCAAATTCGGCATAACCTTCCAAGCTCTTGTTCTGCTTGGGAGAAAAACTGTGGGCGTTCTTTGGCCATGCTGAACAGCCAATAGCAGCGTTGCTGATCAATGTTTCTACTATCGATACATTTCCCCTTTTAAACAAATGCATGAACGCGCCGTTGTCTCAGATAACTCAATCCAGCCATACTGATCGTAAACAGCAGGTGTGTTCGAAGAACCCAATTAGCCGGATCATGATTAGCCGGATGAAATCATCTTGGATGTGTCATTTGATCTTGGATGTTTTAAGCAACGTACGAAGAACGGACCCCAGGTGGAAAGTGCCTCACTGTTTTTACTGTTAAATGATATTGCAGTTTTCCTGAGAGAATCTTATAAGATAATGCAAATGTGGGAAGAGGTCAATGAGGACAAGAGGCACAGAAGACTGACCAAAATAGGTTAAACAAGGTGGTGGGCCAAGGACCAGGCTTTAAGCAAGGTCTTTGTGTTTTTGGGGATGCACTTTATATTGATGTTCTTCTAACGTTAGAATCACTTCTGGGAGGCAACACAGAGAGCTTCAAGAGGATAAGCCAGTAGCTTTACCTGATGCTGGATTTGAGATTAATGTCCACAAAGTAATCCTGGACAGTGTAACAGGAAGCATTGAGAAGAGGTTTGCAGTTTATAAGCAACTTGCCTCAGATTTTGTCTGCCTTGACCCTAAAGAAATGCCACAAATACAGAGGAAAGGACTACCATGTGCCTCTCTTGAGCAAATAAGCAAATATTTTATTAGGTTTAATGAAAGAGCAACACTAAGCACTTTGCAGGCCGAGTTGTGCAGTCTTGCAGCTCAATGGATCAGGCTTAAAAAAAAATCCTCTGTTGAAGGTTACACTGTAAGGGCTGGTACTGAGAAGGGAGAGGGATTGAGCAATCAAGATCAGAATCAGATATACTTTAATAATCCCAGAGGGAAATTACTGTTTCAGTACAACTGCCATAATATAACATACATCACAAACATTTCAGGGGGAGACGATTTACTGAGGCCAGGGACACCGCCTTTTTCTGGATTTTTCTCACAACATGAACAAAGTCTTTAAGATTGGTCTACAGCTGACATCCTCTCCACATAGCCACAGCTCTGTGACTAAACCAGCATCTCCCAAAGGCCGCAGAGCCCCAGATCCTCCTCCTCTACGTAACACGGAACATGCCTGTCCCCAAGACCTTCAGATTACTTCGCTGTGATACACACCGGGCCCTGGCCGCACCTTTATCAGACATGACAGTTTCCAGCATCAGCTTGGCCTCTTGTCGGAGATTATGGAATATCTGTGATGATACGTGGCAGAAATAAGAAAAACAAAAGGATAAACAGGACCAAACACTTAAAAGTCATAAACTGTCAGATGCAACCTGCCACAGAGACAACATCAACCACTAAGTCATATAAACTGGGTTTATTAAACATTAGATCACTGTCAGGAAAATCCCTTTTAATTAATGACTTCATTATTGACAATAATCTTGATGTTATTTTTTTAACAGAAACATGGTTACATGAATTTAATGAAGCACACATTCTGTTGGAGTCAACTCCTCCAAACTACTATTTTCTTTGTGAGAGCAGACAGCAAAGGAAAGGTGGAGGAGTGGCAACATTGTTTAATGATTCACTAAAGTGTAAAAAGGTGTTTTTGGGAAAACTTGACTCTTTTGAACATTTGGCTCTCCAGGTAAAGAGCCCGAATCGAAATATGTTTCTGAATGTTTACAGGCCTCCTAAGTCCACATCAAACTTTTTTAATGATTTTAGTGACCTGCTGTCTGTGATATGTGTTGATTATGACTGTTTAATTATTGTGGGAGACTTCAACTTTCACGTTGACAACCCTGAAGACAGAAGTGCAAAAGAACTGTGTGACACACTTAGAAACTTTGGTTTAACGCAACATGTTAAACAGCCAACACACAAACAGGGACATATTTTAGACTTGATCATCACTAAAGGTCTAAAGATTTCTAACGTCAATGTAACTGATGTTGCCCTATCTGATAACTTTTCTGTTACCTTTGAAAGCATAATTTCCAGTGACTCATTTAGCCAAAGGGACATCGTAACAAAACGCACCTTTAAGGACAATGCCACAGAAACTTTTATTCAAGCTTACTCTGCTACATCATCCTTGGGCTGCAACTCAGTAGATAAGCTAGTAGATAACTTTCATTCTAAAGACTCAGACATCGAATGTCGAAAAGCTGAACGCAGGTGGAGAAAGAACAGACTGCAGGTTCACTATGACATCTATAAAGAGAGACTTTACAGATATAACTTACAACTGAAAAATTCAAGAGAATCTTTCTTCTCTGAGATCATAAACAAGAACATTAATAATGCTCGTGTCTTATTTGCCACAGTCGACAGGTTAACAAACCCTCCTGTATCCGTGGCTTCTGAACTCCACTCCACCAGGGCCTGCAATGACTTTGCTAACTTCTTTACTGAGAAAATCCAAAAGATTAGAGGATCAGTTTGTACATCCATACTAAGTTCAGTACCAAAGTTGTCTCCAACTAGAATTGATCTTGACCAAATGTCCCAATTCAGCCAAATAAACTACAAAAGCTTAGAGCAGATCATTCAGCAGCTAAGTTCCTCCTCCTGCTGCTTTGATGTTCTACCCACAGCTTTCTTTAAGAAAGTTTTGTCTGTCATAGCGTCTGATTTGACTCAGATAATAAACAAGTCCCTTCTGTCAGGTGTTTTCCCCCAGTCCCTAAAAACAGCAATTATCAAACCACTGCTTAAAAAGAACAATTTAGACAAACTACTACTCCAGAACTACAGGCCCATCTCAAACCTCCCCTTTATCAGTAAGATTATTGAAAAAGCTGTGTTTCAATAATTAAACACCTTCTTAACAACGACCAGCCGCTTTGACGTCTTCCAGTCTGGCTTCCATGCTCACCACAATACAGAGACCGCCCTTATCAAGGTGTTTAATGACATCCATATAAATACAGACTGCGGAAGAACTACCGTGCTGGTACTATTGCATCTCAGTGCATCATTTGATACTGTTGATCACTCCAATCCTGTTAGAACGCCTGGAGAACTGGGTCGACCTTTCTGGTACAGCTCTCAACTGGTTTAAATCCTACTTAAAAGACAGGGAATTTTTTGTGTCAGTAGGTAACTTTATATCAAAGATGACAAAAATCACATGTGGGGTTCCCCAAGGGTCCATTCTGGGTCCCCTCCTATTCAACATCTACATGCTCCCCCTTGCTCAGATCATAAAAAACAACAACATCAGCTACCATAACTATGCAGACGACACACAGCTCTACATCACCATGTCACCAGTTGACTATGGACCAGTTCAGGCACTGAGTAAATGTCTTGAAGAATCAATGCGTGGATGTGCCAAAATTTTCTTCAATTGAATAAAAACAAAACAGAAGTAATAATATTTGGACCAATAGGGGAGAGATCAAAGGTAAGCACACAGCTTCAGTCGCTTCAGCTAGGAACCACTGACCAGGCCTGAAACCTGGGTGTAGTGATGGACTCAGACCTGAACCTCCAAAAGCATCTAAAGACAATTACAAGGTTGGCTTTCTATCACCTGAAGAACATTTCCAGGATTAAAGGACTAACGTCTCAGCAGGATCTGGAAAAACTAATCCATGCGTTTATTTTTAGTCGAATTGATTACTGCAGTGGTGTTTTCACATGTCTGCATAAAAAGAGGATCAGACAGCTGCAGCTGATTCAGAATGCTGCTGCCCGCGTCCTCACTAAGACTAAGAAAGTAGAGCACATAACCCCAGTTCTAAAGTCCTTACACTGGCTCCCTGTATCTCAGAGAATAGACTTTAAAATCCTTCTGTTAGTCTATAAATCCCTGAATGGCTTAGCACCTAAATACATCACAGACTTGTTATCAGTGTATAAACCCTCCAGACCACTAAGGTCTTCCGGCTCCAGCCTACTCTGCATACCTAGAACCAGAACTAAACACGGAGAAGCAGCATTTAGTTCCTATGCTCCACTTATCTGGAACAAACTTCCAGAAAACTGTAAAAATGCTGAAAGCCTAAGTTCCTTTAAATCAAGACTAAAAACTCATTTGTTTAGGAGTGCCTTCGACTGCACTAGTTAAACAGTCGAATGCAATTTTTTTTTATATATATAATCCAACTGCTTTTTCCTACTTCCTTTTTTTTCTGCTTTATTTCCTGTATTTTAATCATGTAAAGCACTTTGCATTGTCTGTGTACTGAATTGTGCTATATAAATAAATTTGCCTTGCCTAAATTTGCCTTACATGGTTCCCACAGGGCGCTGCCATTGACTCTGTGGAAAGATAGGGGCCACAATAGGAAGGAGGAGGGAAAAACACATTTCAAACTTTATCCTAATACAGGATACCGTTTGAGATATTAATAACCTCTGGCACGAGAAGCACAAATATGACGAGACACATATAAGCAGAAAGGTTAACCTTGGAGACTAGTCGCATGAAGTTCATATGTTGTTGACACAGATGCACCTGAAGTTGAAATAGAGAGTAGGATTTGTGCTTCCTGTAAAGATTGTGTGATTTGTGTGCACTTCGTTCTTAGTATAATTTGCTCACAGATGCCTGTCATGTAATTGGGCTAGCATTCAAGTTTTTGTTGACCCTCTCTATTTCCCAGGTTGCATGTGAGAGAAGTTTCTCCACACTCAAGTTTGTTAAAAACAGGTTGGGAAGCACACTTCATCAACAGCCATTAGAAACATGCATGCTCATGTCTGTTGAAAAAACAAATTTATGAAGCACAAATTGGTTGAGAAACGGCACTTACGATCTCATAAGCAGATCCCAAACACACAGCCACACAAACAGCTGACATGCAGCAGTAACAAAGACGCACACTGCAACTTGCCCAGCTATGAACGCATCTGCCCCACCCATCAATCACTGGTGCTGGCTCCGATCAGCACCTGGTGCACACAGAGGGGAATTACATCCATTCCAGAATTGCAAAATAGTACAAAATAACTTGGTTTATTGTTATTTTGTTCAGCTTACATTTTATTTTCTGCACAGAGATTTGCCGTGCACGCTGAATCCAGATGACGATTGGGCTTGCGCGCAGCTTTGAGGGAACAGTACTGGCGGTCGGTGTTGTATAGTAACGAAGTAAAAATACTTAAGTATATTTTGGAGTACTTTATACTTTTCTCGAGTATAATTTTTTTTGATAACTTTTACTTTTACTTCACTATATTTCCGAACTTAATTGCATACTCCAATACATTTTCAATGTTTGGTTTAGTTACTCGTTACAAAAAAAGCGAGCGAGAGTGAGAGACGCACGCACGCACGCAAGTGTTTTGACCCCACCTACTGATTGACTGCGACAGAGTCGGGACGTTGGCTGGGCTTGTTCATCACCACCAGAGGCGTGCTCAAGCACCCCTAAATCTTTGCTCAGCTACTGCCGTTACCACAATTAATACCAGGCTATGAAACTAGTCCCAGTTAAGAAACTAAATATTATCTACACTAAAATAGGTGAAAGCTGCTGAGTAGGAGCCAGGAACAGGTCTAGGGAGCAGCGTGTTTTTGAGGAGGAGACAGAGTGCAAGTGGAGGGGCCCAAAAAGACTGTGTTGTCCCGAGCCCTAGCAAAGCTGTCAGCTGGCTGGCCTGCAGGTGTATTTTATTAGCAGGTTTACCACTTCCTGTAGGTTCACTAAGCCTGGTTTATCACTTAACAATGTTCTTAGTATACACTCCCTTTGCCTGCACTTGGTTGTGTACAATTTTAAAGTATATAGCACTGACCTTATTTGAAGAAGGAAAACTGAAAGCTTACAAAAAGGTTGTGTTTTCTGTCTACACTTGGTCTAAATTTCTCCAACACTTTGTTGTGTATATTATTTTAAGTGAATTTGACTTTCAAAGTTTACCAAAATCTAAAAAATGTCATTCAAACTGCATTTGCTTTGTTTTACTTTTTACTTTTACTTTTTATTACATTACTTGAGTACATCTATTTTTTGTACAGTCAGTGACTTGGACTTTTACCAAAGTCATATTTTGGCGAGGTACTTATACTTTTACTTGACTCCGAGATTTCAGTACTTTATACAACACTGCTGGTGGTGTATGTTGGGTCCGAGTTGCCGACTGGGGCTGGCGCTTTTGCTCTCCCCTGGGATATGGTGGTGGTGGTGGGGGGGTGGGCACTTAGCTATGGAGGGAAGGCTGTGGGGCGTTCCCTGTGTTAGCCCCTCTTGGGCACTTTTGCTCTGGGGGTCCATTCGGGCATCTGGAGTTTTGATTCCCCTGGCGTCTGCCTCGGTGCTCTGGGGCGAGTTTTTGCCTCCTCACATCCATTATTGAGCATTTCTTTTATGGTTAAACCTTACATACACAAGTGCAGTGACGTGCAGTAGGGTTCATAGCTGGTCAGGCACTGACGTCATCAGAGTCAGATTTACAAATATATACACTCTACAGAATAAACTCATTGCAAAGTGCTGAAGGAGACTGATTGAGCCAAATCAATTCACCAAGATACATGGAAAAATATTGATTCTTTGATGAAAAAAATAAAACTAAATTATTTGTCATTTGATTGAGAACAGTTTGCAAATGGATTTCTGCATTTGTAACACATTCTAAAAATATAACACAAATTACATTAAATTTAATTAATTAAATTTCATTACAAAAACAAAAGATGAGTAATTATCGCTGTCTTACCTCTACTTATAAATTAAGTCCATGCGGCGCTCTTTCTGAACAAAAATATCGGTAATTTTCTGGTAAAAGTTCTCTTTATCTTTCTTCAGTTTTAAAAGTCTCTCAGTCTCAATGGAGATCACTGCCAGGGAGGAAAGCCTTCCTTGGTCAGTCCTGTTCTGGCTGTATGTTTAGAGTCTTTTTAGTGCTTTACCTGTTTGGCATAGCTCGCTAATAATACATCCATAACTTACTGTCACTCTACAGTTATGGGATCAGGAGCGGTGCCCCTTGAGCGCCCCCTGCCTAGAGGCCAAGGAACTGCCGGCCTCACCCACAACCAGTTCTTTGCCGGTTATGATCGCCCAGCAGCACGTAAACATGTTACCTGCTCACAGTTTGATGACCAAAACACAATTCGTAACCCAACTATATATTAAATTGTGGAAAATCTGTTCATAACTGTTTGAACAATTGAATTTATGATCTAGAGCAGGCATGGACTGGTAATCGGGCGTACCGGGCATTTGCCCGGTGGGCCGACGTGCTGTTTGGGCCGGCAGACCCGACATGTATATTATTAATATGTATTATTATTATTATTATTATTATTATTATTATTATTATTATTATTATTATTATTAATTTATTTTTTTATATATCTGCCTCGTTATATTTGCATAATGCATGAAGAAAAATAAAATCAGCAACGCAAGCGTCTGTTCCGATCATCCGGCCCTTACCACAGACTACTGCAGCCCATTGGTTATCATTCCTGACAGTCTAAAGGGCTAGGCCAATCATAAAGTAGAAAAACACCTTCATGCTCCATGTGGAACTTTGTGCAGCGGTGTTCACAGTAGTAATGGATAAGAAACGCAAGGGAGGCGCAGAGAAACTGCACGAAAAAAAGAAACCGAGTTCTTCAAACGGACGCTGCGAAATGTGTCAAACTGACATGTTCCCAACAGCAGGCCCTTCATCTGCTCCGGTTGCTGATGAAAAATATGGTGGTGGACGGTTGTAGTCAGTGACGTGCGGTAGGGTTCATAGCTGGTGAGGGACTGACGTCATCATAGTCAGATTTATTAATATATACACTCTACAGAATAGACTCATTGCAAAGTGCTGAAGGCGACTGATTGAGCCAAATTAATTCACCAAGAGACATGGAAAAATATTGATTATTTGATGAAAAAATAAATATAATTATTTGTCATTTGCCTGTAACAGTTTATGAGTTATGATGGATTTCTGCATTTGTAACACATTTTAAAACTATAACCCACATTAAGCACATTTCATTACAGAAACAAAACATGAATAATTATCGCTGTCTTACCTCTACTTATAAATTAAGTCCATGCAGGCATGGACTGGTAATCGGGCGTACCGGGCATTTGCCCGGTGGGCCGACGTGCTGTTTGGGCCGGCAGACCCGACATGTATATTATTAATATGTATTATTATTATTATTATTATTATTATTATTATTATTATTATTATTATTATTATTATTATTAATTTATTTTTTTATATATCTGCCTCGTTATATTTGCATAATGCATGAAGAAAAATAAAATCAGCAACGCAAGCGTCTGTTCCGATCATCCGGCCCTTACCACAGACTACTGCAGCCCATTGGTTATCATTCCTGACAGTCTAAAGGGCTAGGCCAATCATAAAGTAGAAAAACACCTTCATGCTCCATGTGGAACTTTGTGCAGCGGTGTTCACAGTAGTAATGGATAAGAAACGCAAGGGAGGCGCAGAGAAACTGCACGAAAAAAAGAAACCGAGTTCTTCAAACGGACGCTGCGAAATGTGTCAAACTGACATGTTCCCAACAGCAGGCCCTTCATCTGCTCCGGTTGCTGATGAAAAATATGGTGGTGGACGGTTGTAGTCAGTGACGTGCGGTAGGGTTCATAGCTGGTGAGGGACTGACGTCATCATAGTCAGATTTATTAATATATACACTCTACAGAATAGACTCATTGCAAAGTGCTGAAGGCGACTGATTGAGCCAAATTAATTCACCAAGAGACATGGAAAAATATTGATTATTTGATGAAAAAATAAATATAATTATTTGTCATTTGCCTGTAACAGTTTATGAGTTATGATGGATTTCTGCATTTGTAACACATTTTAAAACTATAACCCACATTAAGCACATTTCATTACAGAAACAAAACATGAATAATTATCGCTGTCTTACCTCTACTTATAAATTAAGTCCATGCACAGCTCTTTCTGCACAAAAATATCTTCATTTTCCAGTAAAAGTTCTCTTTATCTTCTTCAGTTTTAAAACTCTCTCAGTCTCAGTGGAGCTCACTGCCAGGGAGGAAAGCCTTCCTTCATCAGTCCTGTTCCAGCTGTATGTTTAGAGTCTTTTTAGTGCTTTACTTGTTTAGCAAAACTCGCTAATAAAACATCCATAACTTGCTGTCACTCTACAGTTTTGGATCAGGAGCGGTGCTCCTTGAGCGCCCCCTGCCTAGAGGCCAAGAAACTGCCGGCCTCACCTACAACCAGCTCTTTGCCTTTTATGTTTGCGCAGCAGCACAAAAACATGTTACCTGCACACAGTTTGAAGACCAAAACACAATTCGTAATCCAAATATATTAAATTGTGGAAAATCAGCTCATAACTGTTTGAACAATTGAATTTATGATCTAGAGACAGGAAGATGCATTCACAGAATGGAAGCCAGCGCAGTTAACATGGGATTGCGCAATCCCAGGGGAGGCCAAGCGCCTGTTTAGGAACCATGACAATGTGGTGGGCCAGTCTAATCCAAAATGCCAGGGCCGATTTTTTGTCCCAGTCCACCCCTGAGTCCATGCACAGCTCTTTCTGCACAAAAATATCTTCATTTTCCAGTAAAAGTTCTCTTTATCTTCTTCAGTTTTAAAACTCTCTCAGTCTCAGTGGAGCTCACTGCCAGGGAGGAAAGCCTTCCTTCATCAGTCCTGTTCCAGCTGTATGTTTAGAGTCTTTTTAGTGCTTTACTTGTTTAGCAAAACTCGCTAATAAAACATCCATAACTTGCTGTCACTCTACAGTTTTGGATCAGGAGCGGTGCTCCTTGAGCGCCCCCTGCCTAGAGGCCAAGAAACTGCCGGCCTCACCTACAACCAGCTCTTTGCCTTTTATGTTTGCGCAGCAGCACAAAAACATGTTACCTGCACACAGTTTGAAGACCAAAACACAATTCGTAATCCAAATATATTAAATTGTGGAAAATCAGCTCATAACTGTTTGAACAATTGAATTTATGATCTAGAGACAGGAAGATGCATTCACAGAATGGAAGCCAGCGCAGTTAACATGGGATTGCGCAATCCCAGGGGAGGCCAAGCGCCTGTTTAGGAACCATGACAATGTGGTGGGCCAGTCTAATCCAAAATGCCAGGGCCGATTTTTTGTCCCAGTCCACCCCTGATCTAGAGACAGGAAGATGCATTCACAGAATGGAAGCCAGCGCAGTTAACATGGGATTGCGCAATCCCAGGGGAGGCCAAGTTTGCTGCGGCCTCACCGGCTTCGCTATCAAGCGCCACCAAAGATTTACATGAAAAATAGCGAAAAGTCTGCGATTTTAAATAGAATATGATAAAAAATGAGGAAATTAGATAAAAAAGAACTTTTATTACAAATGACTGAGTGAATCACAATTTATATTATGTTATCATTATTATATATTTTCTTTCTTTCCATGATGACAAGTGAGGCCTGGCCTCACTTGCCTCCTCTGACTGCACGTCACTGCACAAGTGCACTCTCAGCAACACCTACAGGTGCTTGGATTCAGGTGCTTACAGATTCACTTCTATACAGAAAGCCCCTATTATTATCTTTAACTGTCACTTCATACATGTCGTATTAATTAATACTATATATTCTTCAGTGACGGTATCAAGGCATTGGTTGTTTCTACCTGTAATACTTTATTGGTTGGTTTTGCTGTTCTTTTTATATCTCTCTTTGCAGGTGTACAGTAGAAGCAGACTCAGAGGATGTTATATTGCTCTCTCCTTTTCCTCTCCTCTTTTTCTTTCACCTTTTCTCCCTTTTAGCATTTTCTCTCATCTGTTTCTCATTTTTTCTTTCCCTCTCTTTTACCTTCCCATTTCAGTAAAAAAAGAAAAAAGGTTCCATGCATTTCATATTCTACATGACATAAATGTCATAATGTGTGTTACGCCAGTTCAGGACGTGACAGCCTGCATTAGTTCGGGACGTGACGGACTGGATTTCCCATGATGCAATGTGGTCAAAATGGCCACCAACTCCCATCATGCAACACGGCCCAAAATGGCCACCGCCCCTAACGACGGATGACAGATAACGTTGCTATGATGATAAAGTATATAACGCAGCCGCACGCTGCATTCTGCCTTCTTCTTGGCGCTCCGCCAGTACGGGAAGGCACGCAGCTGTTTCACTCCGTTGGTTTCAACCCGCACACGCCACGTGCTCGATAATTCTTTGCTGGACCGAAGATTTTCGAAGCAAACTCCATCCCTGCTCAGATGTGCAGGAGGTCGACTTTAAAAGTACTTTTGAATTCCCTTTGATCAAAGACTGAGAGCCGCCTTATCTCCCAGTGATCGTAAAGGGACCACGCTTTTGTTTTGGCCGAACAAAGCGTCCAAACGCCCAGAAGAGAGAGAGAGACGAAGGGACTTCTCCTCCACAGGATCTGGTTCAGCTCAGCTCGCTGAGCTGAACCAGATCCGCGGACTCGGAGCGCCCCCGGACCCCAGCCGGGACAACGTCAGAGTAAAGAAAAGATTCCCCTTTTTTTTGTATTATTTCTCTTTTCACCCTTAAGGTGATCTAAGTGTGCCTGGGCAGATTTAGGAATTTAGTTTTAATTCTTGTTTACTCCAAGATGGAGTTGTTTTAACTGCTGAATATTTTCTGTTGTATGTGCAGGCATTTTGAAAGTGATTTTGGCTGTGTTGATTTGCGGTTCTTAGAAGTGGCTCCGCCGAGAGCCAATTTTTCCATCTTTTTTCCTGTTTCTATCTTTCCTGTCCTCTTATCAGTTAAATCTCTTTGTGAACCTCGGTTCGCGCCCTTCTCTTGAATCTCTCATTCAGGCCGCCTCTTTATCAAGGTGCGACCCCACATCAGCGTAAGCGTTGATTACGTTATTAAGACCTGCCCCTTTACGTATCACGCAAGGTGATGCATAAAGGGTCACGTGTCTTCATAGTCGCCATCTTGGGGAGGCGCAGCATAGCTAAGCTGTAGCTAGCTGTTGGAAAACATTGAAGCGTCCAGCTGGATTCTCAAAGCTGTTTGTCTTTTAATGCTGCTGCATCAGTGCCGACGTCTTGAATGTGATGTTTAAACAACTGAGTGAACTAAGATTTGCTGCCTCTTAGTTTAACCCATTTTTGACTTTTATTTCCACATATATTTTGCATGTTTGGTTTAGTAGTGAGTAGAGTTCCACGGTTGTTAAATCAGAGAATTACTGTAACAGGGAATTGCTTTTGGTTCAATAAAAGCAACAACTTGTGGAATAGTAATTGTTTGTGTTAAGAATATAGAGTTACCACTTTTCGTGTTAACATCTGACATTAAAACAGAGACATTATCATTGGATTGGTGATAAAGGAGTAACGATAAACTCTAATTGCAGTTATAATTTGAGTTATCAACGCTACTGGATAGATCTCATCGGCCAGAAACCGATCAGATCAGGCCTCCTGTTCCAGCATAAATGAGTCCATAACATCTAATTAATAAATGCATTAGTGTTATAAATTATTACAAGCTTACAGCTGGTATCATCACCATTTGACCCATATTTTGTTATAGCTACTATTTGAGTTTGAATGACCTATTATTAAAAATTATAATACCAAATTATAATTAATAATAATAATCATATTCAAACAGCTTCTGGCATAACATTAAATTGGCGTCTCTGGGTGGGCAAATCTATCTTATTGGCGTTCCTTTAGACTAGATGAATGACCAGCAACTTTTGAATTGAATAAACACAATCCATATTCCAGCACATTTTGATTGTAGCACCTTGCCAAAAGGGCTATTCAATCATAATTGATTAAGGAAACATTCCTACTAAATATATACGTGTTTGTGGTCGTTTGAAGTGGTTAATCTTTGGTTTGAATATTGATTTCTAAACCTGGAATTAGTTATACTGAACTGACTAGAACATACAGCACCATCCAGCGTCTGCTACTGTGTGCAATAATTGATGTGTCGTGTTCTGCGTGGAAAAGAGAGACCTTGCCTCCATCTGGTGGACGTTGTGTGTAATTGCAACGTAATTGTTTGATGAGGGACACGATCCCATCGGCTGGACATTGTGCGTAATTGCAGCTCAGTCTCCTCAAAGTGAAGGGCACCCTGCCTCCATCTGGTGGCCAGAGTAGTTAGTTTTCAGTCACGGTTAAAAACTTAGGTGAAGACATTCGGTCTACCTTAATGGTTATTTGAAAGTCAGCTGCTTAAAAACTTTCTTTATGGTTATTTCTTTTAATAATTTTTATTTTTCTCAACTTATTATAATTTTTTTTATTTCTTTAAAAAAAGAATTTTTATTTTTTTATTATTATTATTTTTCTTCTTTTCCCCTTCGGCTTATCACAAGTGGTTAAAATTCATTTGTGGTTTTGAAACTAAGGTTGCAATTTAGCGGTTTCATTCTTTGTCACCTCTGAACTTCCAAAATACTTTGCTGTTTTCCACACATGTGTAAAGCACCTATTCTTACATAACTTACATCACAAACAAAGCCACAACATTATCACTTAGTTACTGGCCGAAAGGTTAGTGGTCCATGTCACTCACAGTTAATATTCTGAAAGTTAAACAAGCATATTAAACGTTCCTAAACATAGGAGTTGTAAGTCACAGGTTGATTTTCCCCTGCGCAGCCGAATTAAACGCACGTATTTGAACACACTTACTGCAGTAAAGTGTCAGTCATAGTGCGTGTTGCTGTTAACAGTTAAAGTGAAACTACTTAACAGGTTAGCAGTTGTTGTTTAGCGCTGAGCTAAACTACAGTGTTGTGTTCGTTGTTGTTTAGTGCTAAGCTAAAATACAGCATTGTTATTTGTTGTAGCGCCAAGCTAGGCAGGAGAGTCACCACTGTGTAGTAAGTGACCAATATTGTCACACACAAAGCGGGATGTTTGGTATGGAAGTTTCTCTTCTGCTTTATAATGTAACTTTCAATGAGCCTTTTTATTCATATTGCTAAATCTAGTGTGTAATTGTGGCGTATCCTGTCTATGCCTTTTTGCACTTGTCACATCCGAATTTGGTCGTTGTGGAACAATGAAGTTATTTTTGTTTCTTTTCTATGATTGGTCAAAGAAGTTTGACTTGGATGAGTAGTATTTGACACTGACAAATTCTCCATCACACAAAACCTTTAGATTTGACTAGTTCAAGGTCTATGGAATTCCGTTTGTGACATCAGGAAAAGATGTTAAGTGTTCAGTACATGACTGCGACGGCCTCCCATTCCACTGTGCCGGCCAAGTCTCTGTGGTGCAATTGGTTAGCGCGTTCGGCTGTTAACCGAAAGGATGGTGGTTCGAGCCCACCCAGGGACGTTTGTTTGCTTTAAAACACAGATTGAGTTAAAGCAAAAATCTTTTCACAACCATGTTTGAGCAATACTTGCCAAATTGTTAGATAAAATCA
Organism: Fundulus diaphanus; assembly: GCA_037039145.1. Lineage (NCBI taxonomy): Eukaryota > Metazoa > Chordata > Actinopteri > Cyprinodontiformes > Fundulidae > Fundulus > Fundulus diaphanus. The sequence goes on along the minus strand of CM073129.1, from coordinate 5,850,408 downwards.
GTTTGCCATGTGTCCTGTATTTGACCTTTTTCAAAGATCCAAATAAAAAATATTGATAACAGCTGTCAATGAGGAATTATACCTAAACTTCTGAAATTTAAGGCAGTTATAAGACTGACCGGTGATGAAAATGACTGTTTTCCAGATTTAAGCACAACCCATTGGCAATATTTTGAATTTTCCTCCTAGTTGATGGCTAAGAAGTGGCCCCAGGATTTCATTAAGTTTGAAAACTCAAAGTTTCCGCAGCATTCTAACATTTTTCTGCTGTTTGCATAGTTTTGAACTTCATTTCTGCTGAAAGTTTAGGGCTGTGTGAGCAAGGTTGCCAATACTTTCCAAGGGATGTGTTCAGGAGAGTCACCACTGTGTAGTAAGTGACCAATATTGTCACACACAAAGCAGGATGTTTGTTATGGATGTTTCTCTTCTGCTTTATAATGTAACTTTCAATGAGCCTTTTTATTCATATTGCTAAATCTAGTGTGTAATTGTGGCGTATCCTGTCTATGCCTTTTTGCACTTGTCACATCCGAATTTGGCCGTTGTGGAACAATGAAGTTATTTTTGTTTCTTTTCTATGTTTGGTCAAAGAAGTTTGACTTGGATGAGTAGTATTTGACACTGACAAATTCTCCATCACACAAAACCTTTAGATTTGACTAGTTCAAGGTCTATGGAATTCCGTTTGTGACGTCAGGAAAAGATGTTAAGTGTTCAGTACATGACTGCGACGGCCTCCCATTCCACTGTGCCGGCCAAGTCTCTGTGGCGCAATTGGTTAGCGCGTTCGGCTGTTAACCGAAAGGATGGTGGTTCGAGCCCACCCAGGGACGTTTGTTTGCTTTAAAACGCAGAATGAGTTAAAGCAAAAAACCTCTACACAACCATGTTTGAGCAATACTTGCCAAATTGTTAGATAAAATCAGTTTGCCGCGTGTCCTGTATTTGACCTTTTTCAAAGATCCAAATAAAAAATATTGATAACAGCTGTCAATGAAGAATTATACCTAAACTTCTGAAATTTAAGGCAGTTATAAGACTGACCGGTGATGAAAATGACTGTTTTCCAGATTTAAGCACAACCCATTGGCGATATTTTGAATTTTCCTCTTAGTTGATGGCTAAGAAGTGGCCCAGGATTTCATTAAGTTTGAAAACTCAAAGTTTCCGCAGCATTCTAACATTTTTCTGCTGTTTGCATAGTGTTGAACTTCATTTCTGCTGAAAGTTTAGGGCTGTGTGAGCAAGGTTGCCTATACTTTCCAAGGGATGTGTTCAGGAGAGTCACCACTGTGTAGTAAGTGACCAATATTATCACACACAAAGCAGGATGTTTGGTATGGATGTTTCTCTTCTGCTTTATAATGTAACTTTCAATGAGCCTTTTTATTCATATTGCTAAATCTAGTGTGTAATTGTGGCGTATCCTGTCTATGCCTTTTTGCACTTGTCACATCCGAATTTGGCCGTTGTGGAACAATGAAGTTATTTTTGTTTCTTTTCTATGTTTGGTCAAAGAAGTTTGACTTGGATGAGTAGTATTTGACACTGACAAATTCTCCATCACACAAAACCTTTAGATTTGACTAGTTCAAGGTCTATGGAATTGCGTTTGTGACGTCAGGAAAAGATGTTAAGTGTTCAGTACATGACTGCGACGGCCTCCCATTCCCCTGTGCCGGCCAAGTCTCTGTGGCGCAATTGGTTAGCGCGTTCGGCTGTTAACCGAAAGGATGGTGGTTCGAGCCCACCCAGGGACGTATGTTTGCTTTAAAACACAGGTTGAGTTAAAGCAAAAAACCTCTACACAACCATGTTTGAGCAATACTTGCCAAATTGTTAGATAAAATCAGTTTGCCACGTGTCCTGTATTTGACCTTTTTCAAATATCCAAATAAAAAATATTGATAACAGCTGTCAATGAGGAATTATACCTAAACTTCTGAAATTTAAGGCAGTTATAAGACTGACCGTTGATGAAAATGACTGTTTTCCAGATTTAATTACAACCCATTGGCGATATTTTGAATTTTCCTCTTAGTTGATGGCTAAGAAGTGGCCCAGGATTTCATTAAGTTTGAAAACTCAAAGTTTCCGCAGCATTCTAACATTTTTCTGCTGTTTGCTTAGTTTTGAACGTCATTTCTGCTGAAAGTTTAGGGCTGTGTTAGCAAGGTTGCCAATACTTTCCAAGGGATGTGTTCAGGAGAGTCACCACGGTGTAGTAAGTGACCAATATTGTCACACACACAGCAGGATGTTTGGTATGGATGTTTCTCTTCTGCTTTATAATGTATCTTTCAATGAGCCTTTTTATTCATATTGCTAAATCTAGTGTGTAATTGTGGCGTATCCTGTCTATGCCTTTTTGCACCTGTCACGTCCGAATTTGGCTGTTGTGGAACAATGAAGTTATTTTTGTTTCTTTTCTATGTTTGGTCAAAGAAGTTTGACTTGGATGAGTAGTATTTGACACTGACAAATTCTCCATCACACAAAACCTTTAGATTTGACTAGTTCAAGGTCTGTGGAATTCCGTTTGTGACGTCAGGAAAAGATGTTAAGTTTTCAGTACATGACTGCGACGGCCTCCCATTCCACTGTGCCGGCCAAGTCTCTGTGGCGCAATTGGTTAGCGCGTTCGGCTGTTAACCGAAAGGATGGTGGTTCGAGCCCACCCAGGGACGTATGTTTGCTTTAAAACGCAGGTTGAGTTAAAGCAAAAAACCTCTACACAACCATGTTTGAGCAATACTTGCCAAATTGTTAGATAAAATCAGTTTGCCACGTGTCCTGTATTTGACCTTTTTCAAAGATCCAAATAAAAAATATTGATAATAGCTATCAATGAGGAATTATACCTAAACTTCTGAAATTTAAGGCAGTTATAAGACTGACCGGTGATGAAAATGACTGTTTTCCAGATTTAAGCACAACCCATTGGCGACATTTTGAATTTTCCTCTTAGTTGATGGCTAAGAAGTGGCCCAGGATTTCATTAAGTTTGAAAACTCAAAGTTTCCGCAGCATTCTAACATTTTTCTGCTGTTTTCATAGTTTTGAACTTCATTTCTGCTGAAAATTTAGGGCTGTGTGAGCAAGGTTGCCAATACTTTCCAAGGGATGTGTTCAGAAGAGTCACCACTGTGTAGTAAGTGACCAATATTGTCACACACAAAGCAGGATGTTTGGTATGGATGTTTCTCTTCTGCTTTATAATGTAACTTTCAATGAGCCTTTTTATTCATATTGCTAATTCTAGTGTGTAATTGTGGCGTATCCTGTCTATGCCTTTTTGCACTTGTCACATCCGAATTTGGCCGTTGTGGAACAATAAAGTTATTTTTGTTTCTTTTCTATGTTTGGTCAAAGAAGTTTGACTTGGATGAGTAGTATTTGACACTGACAAATTCTCCATCACACAAAACCTTTAGATTTGACTAGTTCAAGGTCTATGGAATTCCGTTTGTGACGTCAGGAAAAGATGTTAAGTGTTCAGTACATGACTTCGACGGCCTCCCATTCCACTGTGCCGGCCAAGTCTCTGTGGCGCAATTGGTTAGCGCGTTCGGCTGTTAACCGAAAGGATGGTGGTTCGAGCCCACCCAGGGACGTTTGTTTGCTTCAAAACGCAGATTGAGTTTAAGCAAAAAACCTCTACACAACCATGTTTGAGCAATACTTGCCAAATTGTTAGATAAAATCAGTTTGCCACGTGTCCTGTATTTGACCTCTTTCAAAGATCCAAATAAAAAATATTGATAACAGCTGTCAATAAGGAATTATACCTAAACTTCTGAAATTTAAGGCAGTTATAAGACTGACCGGTGATGAAAATGACTGTTTTCCAGATTTAAGCACAACCCATTGGCGATATTTTGAATTTTCCTCTTAGTTGATGGCTAAGAAGTGGCCCAGGATTTCATTAAGTTTGAAAACTCAAAGTTTCCGCAGCATTCTAACATTTTTCTGCTGTTTGCATAGTGTTGAACTTCATTTCTGCTGAAAGTTTAGGGCTGTGTGAGCAAGGTTGCCTATACTTTCCAAGGGATGTGTTCAGGAGAGTCACCACTGTGTAGTAAGTGACCAATATTATCACACACAAAGCAGGATGTTTGGTATGGATGTTTCTCTTCTGCTTTATAATGTAACTTTCAATGAGCCTTTTTATTCATATTGCTAAATCTAGTGTGTAATTGTGGCGTATCCTGTCTATGCCTTTTTGCACTTGTCACATCCGAATTTGGCCGTTGTGGAACAATGAAGTTATTTTTGTTTCTTTTCTATGTTTGGTCAAAGAAGTTTGACTTGGATGAGTAGTATTTGACACTGACAAATTCTCCATCACACAAAACCTTTAGATTTGACTAGTTCAAGGTCTATGGAATTGCGTTTGTGACGTCAGGAAAAGATGTTAAGTGTTCAGTACATGACTGCGACGGCCTCCCATTCCACTGTGCCGGCCAAGTCTCTGTGGCGCAATTGGTTAGCGCGTTCGGCTGTTAACTGAAAGGATGGTGGTTCGAGCCCACCCAGGGACGTATGTTTGCTTTAAAACACAGGTTGAGTTAAAGCAAAAAACCTCTACACAACCATGTTTGAGCAATACTTGCCAAATTGTTAGATAAAATCAGTTTGCCACGTGTCCTGTATTTGACCTTTTTCAAAGATCCAAATAAAAAATATTGATAACAGCTGTCAATGAGGAATTATACCTAAACTTCTGAAATTTAAGGCAGTTATAAGACTGACCGTTGATGAAAATGACTGTTTTCCAGATTTAATTACAACCCATTGGCGATATTTTGAATTTTCCTCTTAGTTGATGGCTAAGAAGTGGCCCAGGATTTCATTAAGTTTGAAAACTCAAAGTTTCCGCAGCATTCTAACATTTTTCTGCTGTTTGCTTAGTTTTGAACGTCATTTCTGCTGAAAGTTTAGGGCTGTGTTAGCAAGGTTGCCAATACTTTCCAAGGGATGTGTTCAGGAGAGTCACCACGGTGTAGTAAGTGACCAATATTGTCACACACACAGCAGGATGTTTGGTATGGATGTTTCTCTTCTGCTTTATAATGTATCTTTCAATGAGCCTTTTTATTCATATTGCTAAATCTAGTGTGTAATTGTGGCGTATCCTGTCTATGCCTTTTTGCACCTGTCACGTCCGAATTTGGCTGTTGTGGAACAATAAAGTTATTTTTGTTTCTTTTCTATGTTTGGTCAAAGAAGTTTGACTTGGATGAGTAGTATTTGACACTGACAAATTCTCCATCACACAAAACCTTTAGATTTGACTAGTTCAAGGTCTATGGAATTCCGTTTGTGACGTCAGGAAAAGATGTTAAGTGTTCAGTACATGACTTCGACGGCCTCCCATTCCACTGTGCCGGCCAAGTCTCTGTGGCGCAATTGGTTAGCGCGTTCGGCTGTTAACCGAAAGGATGGTGGTTCGAGCCCACCCAGGGACGTTTGTTTGCTTCAAAACGCAGATTGAGTTTAAGCAAAAAACCTCTACACAACCATGTTTGAGCAATACTTGCCAAATTGTTAGATAAAATCAGTTTGCCACGTGTCCTGTATTTGACCTCTTTCAAAGATCCAAATAAAAAATATTGATAACAGCTGTCAATAAGGAATTATACCTAAACTTCTGAAATTTAAGGCAGTTATAAGACTGACCGGTGATGAAAATGACTGTTTTCCAGATTTAAGCACAACCCATTGGCGATATTTTGAATTTTCCTCTTAGTTGATGGCTAAGAAGTGGCCCAGGATTTCATTAAGTTTGAAAACTCAAAGTTTCCGCAGCATTCTAACATTTTTCTGCTGTTTGCATAGTGTTGAACTTCATTTCTGCTGAAAGTTTAGGGCTGTGTGAGCAAGGTTGCCTATACTTTCCAAGGGATGTGTTCAGGAGAGTCACCACTGTGTAGTAAGTGACCAATATTATCACACACAAAGCAGGATGTTTGGTATGGATGTTTCTCTTCTGCTTTATAATGTAACTTTCAATGAGCCTTTTTATTCATATTGCTAAATCTAGTGTGTAATTGTGGCGTATCCTGTCTATGCCTTTTTGCACTTGTCACATCCGAATTTGGCCGTTGTGGAACAATGAAGTTATTTTTGTTTCTTTTCTATGTTTGGTCAAAGAAGTTTGACTTGGATGAGTAGTATTTGACACTGACAAATTCTCCATCACACAAAACCTTTAGATTTGACTAGTTCAAGGTCTATGGAATTGCGTTTGTGACGTCAGGAAAAGATGTTAAGTGTTCAGTACATGACTGCGACGGCCTCCCATTCCCCTGTGCCGGCCAAGTCTCTGTGGCGCAATTGGTTAGCGCGTTCGGCTGTTAACCGAAAGGATGGTGGTTCGAGCCCACCCAGGGACGTATGTTTGCTTTAAAACACAGGTTGAGTTAAAGCAAAAAACCTCTACACAACCATGTTTGAGCAATACTTGCCAAATTGTTAGATAAAATCAGTTTGCCACGTGTCCTGTATTTGACCTTTTTCAAATATCCAAATAAAAAATATTGATAACAGCTGTCAATGAGGAATTATACCTAAACTTCTGAAATTTAAGGCAGTTATAAGACTGACCGTTGATGAAAATGACTGTTTTCCAGATTTAATTACAACCCATTGGCGATATTTTGAATTTTCCTCTTAGTTGATGGCTAAGAAGTGGCCCAGGATTTCATTAAGTTTGAAAACTCAAAGTTTCCGCAGCATTCTAACATTTTTCTGCTGTTTGCTTAGTTTTGAACGTCATTTCTGCTGAAAGTTTAGGGCTGTGTTAGCAAGGTTGCCAATACTTTCCAAGGGATGTGTTCAGGAGAGTCACCACGGTGTAGTAAGTGACCAATATTGTCACACACACAGCAGGATGTTTGGTATGGATGTTTCTCTTCTGCTTTATAATGTATCTTTCAATGAGCCTTTTTATTCATATTGCTAAATCTAGTGTGTAATTGTGGCGTATCCTGTCTATGCCTTTTTGCACCTGTCACGTCCGAATTTGGCTGTTGTGGAACAATGAAGTTATTTTTGTTTCTTTTCTATGTTTGGTCAAAGAAGTTTGACTTGGATGAGTAGTATTTGACACTGACAAATTCTCCATCACACAAAACCTTTAGATTTGACTAGTTCAAGGTCTGTGGAATTCCGTTTGTGACGTCAGGAAAAGATGTTAAGTTTTCAGTACATGACTGCGACGGCCTCCCATTCCACTGTGCCGGCCAAGTCTCTGTGGCGCAATTGGTTAGCGCGTTCGGCTGTTAACCGAAAGGATGGTGGTTCGAGCCCACCCAGGGACGTATGTTTGCTTTAAAACGCAGGTTGAGTTAAAGCAAAAAACCTCTACACAACCATGTTTGAGCAATACTTGCCAAATTGTTAGATAAAATCAGTTTGCCACGTGTCCTGTATTTGACCTTTTTCAAAGATCCAAATAAAAAATATTGATAATAGCTATCAATGAGGAATTATACCTAAACTTCTGAAATTTAAGGCAGTTATAAGACTGACCGGTGATGAAAATGACTGTTTTCCAGATTTAAGCACAACCCATTGGCGACATTTTGAATTTTCCTCTTAGTTGATGGCTAAGAAGTGGCCCAGGATTTCATTAAGTTTGAAAACTCAAAGTTTCCGCAGCATTCTAACATTTTTCTGCTGTTTTCATAGTTTTGAACTTCATTTCTGCTGAAAATTTAGGGCTGTGTGAGCAAGGTTGCCAATACTTTCCAAGGGATGTGTTCAGAAGAGTCACCACTGTGTAGTAAGTGACCAATATTGTCACACACAAAGCAGGATGTTTGGTATGGATGTTTCTCTTCTGCTTTATAATGTAACTTTCAATGAGCCTTTTTATTCATATTGCTAATTCTAGTGTGTAATTGTGGCGTATCCTGTCTATGCCTTTTTGCACTTGTCACATCCGAATTTGGCCGTTGTGGAACAATAAAGTTATTTTTGTTTCTTTTCTATGTTTGGTCAAAGAAGTTTGACTTGGATGAGTAGTATTTGACACTGACAAATTCTCCATCACACAAAACCTTTAGATTTGACTAGTTCAAGGTCTATGGAATTCCGTTTGTGACGTCAGGAAAAGATGTTAAGTGTTCAGTACATGACTTCGACGGCCTCCCATTCCACTGTGCCGGCCAAGTCTCTGTGGCGCAATTGGTTAGCGCGTTCGGCTGTTAACCGAAAGGATGGTGGTTCGAGCCCACCCAGGGACGTTTGTTTGCTTCAAAACGCAGATTGAGTTTAAGCAAAAAACCTCTACACAACCATGTTTGAGCAATACTTGCCAAATTGTTAGATAAAATCAGTTTGCCACGTGTCCTGTATTTGACCTCTTTCAAAGATCCAAATAAAAAATATTGATAACAGCTGTCAATAAGGAATTATACCTAAACTTCTGAAATTTAAGGCAGTTATAAGACTGACCGGTGATGAAAATGACTGTTTTCCAGATTTAAGCACAACCCATTGGCGATATTTTGAATTTTCCTCTTAGTTGATGGCTAAGAAGTGGCCCAGGATTTCATTAAGTTTGAAAACTCAAAGTTTCCGCAGCATTCTAACATTTTTCTGCTGTTTGCATAGTGTTGAACTTCATTTCTGCTGAAAGTTTAGGGCTGTGTGAGCAAGGTTGCCTATACTTTCCAAGGGATGTGTTCAGGAGAGTCACCACTGTGTAGTAAGTGACCAATATTATCACACACAAAGCAGGATGTTTGGTATGGATGTTTCTCTTCTGCTTTATAATGTAACTTTCAATGAGCCTTTTTATTCATATTGCTAAATCTAGTGTGTAATTGTGGCGTATCCTGTCTATGCCTTTTTGCACTTGTCACATCCGAATTTGGCCGTTGTGGAACAATGAAGTTATTTTTGTTTCTTTTCTATGTTTGGTCAAAGAAGTTTGACTTGGATGAGTAGTATTTGACACTGACAAATTCTCCATCACACAAAACCTTTAGATTTGACTAGTTCAAGGTCTATGGAATTGCGTTTGTGACGTCAGGAAAAGATGTTAAGTGTTCAGTACATGACTGCGACGGCCTCCCATTCCACTGTGCCGGCCAAGTCTCTGTGGCGCAATTGGTTAGCGCGTTCGGCTGTTAACTGAAAGGATGGTGGTTCGAGCCCACCCAGGGACGTATGTTTGCTTTAAAACACAGGTTGAGTTAAAGCAAAAAACCTCTACACAACCATGTTTGAGCAATACTTGCCAAATTGTTAGATAAAATCAGTTTGCCACGTGTCCTGTATTTGACCTTTTTCAAAGATCCAAATAAAAAATATTGATAACAGCTGTCAATGAGGAATTATACCTAAACTTCTGAAATTTAAGGCAGTTATAAGACTGACCGTTGATGAAAATGACTGTTTTCCAGATTTAATTACAACCCATTGGCGATATTTTGAATTTTCCTCTTAGTTGATGGCTAAGAAGTGGCCCAGGATTTCATTAAGTTTGAAAACTCAAAGTTTCCGCAGCATTCTAACATTTTTCTGCTGTTTGCTTAGTTTTGAACGTCATTTCTGCTGAAAGTTTAGGGCTGTGTTAGCAAGGTTGCCAATACTTTCCAAGGGATGTGTTCAGGAGAGTCACCACGGTGTAGTAAGTGACCAATATTGTCACACACACAGCAGGATGTTTGGTATGGATGTTTCTCTTCTGCTTTATAATGTATCTTTCAATGAGCCTTTTTATTCATATTGCTAAATCTAGTGTGTAATTGTGGCGTATCCTGTCTATGCCTTTTTGCACCTGTCACGTCCGAATTTGGCTGTTGTGGAACAATAAAGTTATTTTTGTTTCTTTTCTATGTTTGGTCAAAGAAGTTTGACTTGGATGAGTAGTATTTGACACTGACAAATTCTCCATCACACAAAACCTTTAGATTTGACTAGTTCAAGGTCTATGGAATTCCGTTTGTGACGTCAGGAAAAGATGTTAAGTGTTCAGTACATGACTTCGACGGCCTCCCATTCCACTGTGCCGGCCAAGTCTCTGTGGCGCAATTGGTTAGCGCGTTCGGCTGTTAACCGAAAGGATGGTGGTTCGAGCCCACCCAGGGACGTTTGTTTGCTTCAAAACGCAGATTGAGTTTAAGCAAAAAACCTCTACACAACCATGTTTGAGCAATACTTGCCAAATTGTTAGATAAAATCAGTTTGCCACGTGTCCTGTATTTGACCTCTTTCAAAGATCCAAATAAAAAATATTGATAACAGCTGTCAATAAGGAATTATACCTAAACTTCTGAAATTTAAGGCAGTTATAAGACTGACCGGTGATGAAAATGACTGTTTTCCAGATTTAAGCACAACCCATTGGCGATATTTTGAATTTTCCTCTTAGTTGATGGCTAAGAAGTGGCCCAGGATTTCATTAAGTTTGAAAACTCAAAGTTTCCGCAGCATTCTAACATTTTTCTGCTGTTTGCATAGTGTTGAACTTCATTTCTGCTGAAAGTTTAGGGCTGTGTGAGCAAGGTTGCCTATACTTTCCAAGGGATGTGTTCAGGAGAGTCACCACTGTGTAGTAAGTGACCAATATTATCACACACAAAGCAGGATGTTTGGTATGGATGTTTCTCTTCTGCTTTATAATGTAACTTTCAATGAGCCTTTTTATTCATATTGCTAAATCTAGTGTGTAATTGTGGCGTATCCTGTCTATGCCTTTTTGCACTTGTCACATCCGAATTTGGCCGTTGTGGAACAATGAAGTTATTTTTGTTTCTTTTCTATGTTTGGTCAAAGAAGTTTGACTTGGATGAGTAGTATTTGACACTGACAAATTCTCCATCACACAAAACCTTTAGATTTGACTAGTTCAAGGTCTATGGAATTGCGTTTGTGACGTCAGGAAAAGATGTTAAGTGTTCAGTACATGACTGCGACGGCCTCCCATTCCACTGTGCCGGCCAAGTCTCTGTGGCGCAATTGGTTAGCGCGTTCGGCTGTTAACTGAAAGGATGGTGGTTCGAGCCCACCCAGGGATGTATGTTTGCTTTAAAACACAGGTTGAGTTAAAGCAAAAAACCTCTACACAACCATGTTTGAGCAATACTTGCCAAATTGTTAGATAAAATCAGTTTGCCACGTGTCCTGTATTTGACCTTTTTCAAAGATCCAAATAAAAAATATTGATAACAGCTGTCAATGAGGAATTATACCTAAACTTCTGAAATTTAAGGCAGTTATAAGACTGACCGTTGATGAAAATGACTGTTTTCCAGATTTAATTACAACCCATTGGCGATATTTTGAATTTTCCTCTTAGTTGATGGCTAAGAAGTGGCCCAGGATTTCATTAAGTTTGAAAACTCAAAGTTTCCGCAGCATTCTAACATTTTTCTGCTGTTTGCTTAGTTTTGAACGTCATTTCTGCTGAAAGTTTAGGGCTGTGTTAGCAAGGTTGCCAATACTTTCCAAGGGATGTGTTCAGGAGAGTCACCACGGTGTAGTAAGTGACCAATATTGTCACACACACAGCAGGATGTTTGGTATGGATGTTTCTCTTCTGCTTTATAATGTATCTTTCAATGAGCCTTTTTATTCATATTGCTAAATCTAGTGTGTAATTGTGGCGTATCCTGTCTATGCCTTTTTGCACCTGTCACGTCCGAATTTGGCTGTTGTGGAACAATAAAGTTATTTTTGTTTCTTTTCTATGTTTGGTCAAAGAAGTTTGACTTGGATGAGTAGTATTTGACACTGACAAATTCTCCATCACACAAAACCTTTAGATTTGACTAGTTCAAGGTCTATGGAATTCCGTTTGTGACGTCAGGAAAAGATGTTAAGTGTTCAGTACATGACTTCGACGGCCTCCCATTCCACTGTGCCGGCCAAGTCTCTGTGGCGCAATTGGTTAGCGCGTTCGGCTGTTAACCGAAAGGATGGTGGTTCGAGCCCACCCAGGGACGTTTGTTTGCTTCAAAACGCAGATTGAGTTTAAGCAAAAAACCTCTACACAACCATGTTTGAGCAATACTTGCCAAATTGTTAGATAAAATCAGTTTGCCACGTGTCCTGTATTTGACCTCTTTCAAAGATCCAAATAAAAAATATTGATAACAGCTGTCAATAAGGAATTATACCTAAACTTCTGAAATTTAAGGCAGTTATAAGACTGACCGGTGATGAAAATGACTGTTTTCCAGATTTAAGCACAACCCATTGGCGATATTTTGAATTTTCCTCTTAGTTGATGGCTAAGAAGTGGCCCAGGATTTCATTAAGTTTGAAAACTCAAAGTTTCCGCAGCATTCTAACATTTTTCTGCTGTTTGCATAGTGTTGAACTTCATTTCTGCTGAAAGTTTAGGGCTGTGTGAGCAAGGTTGCCTATACTTTCCAAGGGATGTGTTCAGGAGAGTCACCACTGTGTAGTAAGTGACCAATATTATCACACACAAAGCAGGATGTTTGGTATGGATGTTTCTCTTCTGCTTTATAATGTAACTTTCAATGAGCCTTTTTATTCATATTGCTAAATCTAGTGTGTAATTGTGGCGTATCCTGTCTATGCCTTTTTGCACTTGTCACATCCGAATTTGGCCGTTGTGGAACAATGAAGTTATTTTTGTTTCTTTTCTATGTTTGGTCAAAGAAGTTTGACTTGGATGAGTAGTATTTGACACTGACAAATTCTCCATCACACAAAACCTTTAGATTTGACTAGTTCAAGGTCTATGGAATTGCGTTTGTGACGTCAGGAAAAGATGTTAAGTGTTCAGTACATGACTGCGACGGCCTCCCATTCCACTGTGCCGGCCAAGTCTCTGTGGCGCAATTGGTTAGCGCGTTCGGCTGTTAACTGAAAGGATGGTGGTTCGAGCCCACCCAGGGACGTATGTTTGCTTTAAAACACAGGTTGAGTTAAAGCAAAAAACCTCTACACAACCATGTTTGAGCAATACTTGCCAAATTGTTAGATAAAATCAGTTTGCCACGTGTCCTGTATTTGACCTTTTTCAAAGATCCAAATAAAAAATATTGATAACAGCTGTCAATGAGGAATTATACCTAAACTTCTGAAATTTAAGGCAGTTATAAGACTGACCGTTGATGAAAATGACTGTTTTCCAGATTTAATTACAACCCATTGGCGATATTTTGAATTTTCCTCTTAGTTGATGGCTAAGAAGTGGCCCAGGATTTCATTAAGTTTGAAAACTCAAAGTTTCCGCAGCATTCTAACATTTTTCTGCTGTTTGCTTAGTTTTGAACGTCATTTCTGCTGAAAGTTTAGGGCTGTGTTAGCAAGGTTGCCAATACTTTCCAAGGGATGTGTTCAGGAGAGTCACCACGGTGTAGTAAGTGACCAATATTGTCACACACACAGCAGGATGTTTGGTATGGATGTTTCTCTTCTGCTTTATAATGTATCTTTCAATGAGCCTTTTTATTCATATTGCTAAATCTAGTGTGTAATTGTGGCGTATCCTGTCTATGCCTTTTTGCACCTGTCACGTCCGAATTTGGCTGTTGTGGAACAATAAAGTTATTTTTGTTTCTTTTCTATGTTTGGTCAAAGAAGTTTGACTTGGATGAGTAGTATTTGACACTGACAAATTCTCCATCACACAAAACCTTTAGATTTGACTAGTTCAAGGTCTATGGAATTCCGTTTGTGACGTCAGGAAAAGATGTTAAGTGTTCAGTACATGACTTCGACGGCCTCCCATTCCACTGTGCCGGCCAAGTCTCTGTGGCGCAATTGGTTAGCGCGTTCGGCTGTTAACCGAAAGGATGGTGGTTCGAGCCCACCCAGGGACGTTTGTTTGCTTCAAAACGCAGATTGAGTTTAAGCAAAAAACCTCTACACAACCATGTTTGAGCAATACTTGCCAAATTGTTAGATAAAATCAGTTTGCCACGTGTCCTGTATTTGACCTCTTTCAAAGATCCAAATAAAAAATATTGATAACAGCTGTCAATAAGGAATTATACCTAAACTTCTGAAATTTAAGGCAGTTATAAGACTGACCGGTGATGAAAATGACTGTTTTCCAGATTTAAGCACAACCCATTGGCGATATTTTGAATTTTCCTCTTAGTTGATGGCTAAGAAGTGGCCCAGGATTTCATTAAGTTTGAAAACTCAAAGTTTCCGCAGCATTCTAACATTTTTCTGCTGTTTGCATAGTGTTGAACTTCATTTCTGCTGAAAGTTTAGGGCTGTGTGAGCAAGGTTGCCTATACTTTCCAAGGGATGTGTTCAGGAGAGTCACCACTGTGTAGTAAGTGACCAATATTATCACACACAAAGCAGGATGTTTGGTATGGATGTTTCTCTTCTGCTTTATAATGTAACTTTCAATGAGCCTTTTTATTCATATTGCTAAATCTAGTGTGTAATTGTGGCGTATCCTGTCTATGCCTTTTTGCACTTGTCACATCCGAATTTGGCCGTTGTGGAACAATGAAGTTATTTTTGTTTCTTTTCTATGTTTGGTCAAAGAAGTTTGACTTGGATGAGTAGTATTTGACACTGACAAATTCTCCATCACACAAAACCTTTAGATTTGACTAGTTCAAGGTCTATGGAATTGCGTTTGTGACGTCAGGAAAAGATGTTAAGTGTTCAGTACATGACTGCGACGGCCTCCCATTCCACTGTGCCGGCCAAGTCTCTGTGGCGCAATTGGTTAGCGCGTTCGGCTGTTAACTGAAAGGATGGTGGTTCGAGCCCACCCAGGGATGTATGTTTGCTTTAAAACACAGGTTGAGTTAAAGCAAAAAACCTCTACACAACCATGTTTGAGCAATACTTGCCAAATTGTTAGATAAAATCAGTTTGCCACGTGTCCTGTATTTGACCTTTTTCAAAGATCCAAATAAAAAATATTGATAACAGCTGTCAATGAGGAATTATACCTAAACTTCTGAAATTTAAGGCAGTTATAAGACTGACCGTTGATGAAAATGACTGTTTTCCAGATTTAATTACAACCCATTGGCGATATTTTGAATTTTCCTCTTAGTTGATGGCTAAGAAGTGGCCCAGGATTTCATTAAGTTTGAAAACTCAAAGTTTCCGCAGCATTCTAACATTTTTCTGCTGTTTGCTTAGTTTTGAACGTCATTTCTGCTGAAAGTTTAGGGCTGTGTTAGCAAGGTTGCCAATACTTTCCAAGGGATGTGTTCAGGAGAGTCACCACGGTGTAGTAAGTGACCAATATTGTCACACACACAGCAGGATGTTTGGTATGGATGTTTCTCTTCTGCTTTATAATGTATCTTTCAATGAGCCTTTTTATTCATATTGCTAAATCTAGTGTGTAATTGTGGCGTATCCTGTCTATGCCTTTTTGCACCTGTCACGTCCGAATTTGGCTGTTGTGGAACAATAAAGTTATTTTTGTTTCTTTTCTATGTTTGGTCAAAGAAGTTTGACTTGGATGAGTAGTATTTGACACTGACAAATTCTCCATCACACAAAACCTTTAGATTTGACTAGTTCAAGGTCTATGGAATTCCGTTTGTGACGTCAGGAAAAGATGTTAAGTGTTCAGTACATGACTTCGACGGCCTCCCATTCCACTGTGCCGGCCAAGTCTCTGTGGCGCAATTGGTTAGCGCGTTCGGCTGTTAACCGAAAGGATGGTGGTTCGAGCCCACCCAGGGACGTTTGTTTGCTTCAAAACGCAGATTGAGTTTAAGCAAAAAACCTCTACACAACCATGTTTGAGCAATACTTGCCAAATTGTTAGATAAAATCAGTTTGCCACGAGTCCTGTATTTGACCTCTTTCAAAGATCCAAATAAAAAATATTGATAACAGCTGTCAATAAGGAATTATACCTAAACTTCTGAAATTTAAGGCAGTTATAAGACTGACCGGTGATGAAAATGACTGTTTTCCAGATTTAAGCACAACCCATTGGCGATATTTTGAATTTTCCTCTTAGTTGATGGCTAAGAAGTGGCCCAGGATTTCATTAAGTTTGAAAACTCAAAGTTTCCGCAGCATTCTAACATTTTTCTGCTGTTTGCATAGTGTTGAACTTCATTTCTGCTGAAAGTTTAGGGCTGTGTGAGCAAGGTTGCCTATACTTTCCAAGGGATGTGTTCAGGAGAGTCACCACTGTGTAGTAAGTGACCAATATTATCACACACAAAGCAGGATGTTTGGTATGGATGTTTCTCTTCTGCTTTATAATGTAACTTTCAATGAGCCTTTTTATTCATATTGCTAAATCTAGTGTGTAATTGTGGCGTATCCTGTCTATGCCTTTTTGCACTTGTCACATCCGAATTTGGCCGTTGTGGAACAATGAAGTTATTTTTGTTTCTTTTCTATGTTTGGTCAAAGAAGTTTGACTTGGATGAGTAGTATTTGACACTGACAAATTCTCCATCACACAAAACCTTTAGATTTGACTAGTTCAAGGTCTATGGAATTCCGTTTGTGACGTCAGGAAAAGATGTTAAGTGTTCAGTACATGACTGCGACGGCCTCCCATTCCACTGTGCCGGCCAAGTCTCTGTGGCGCAATTGGTTAGCGCGTTCGGCTGTTAACCGAAAGGATGGTGGTTCGAGCCCACCCAGGGACGTATGTTTGCTTTAAAACACAGGTTGAGTTAAAGCAAAAAACCTCTACACAACCATGTTTGAGCAATACTTGCCAAATTGTTAGATAAAATCAGTTTGCCACGTGTCCTGTATTTGACCTCTTTCAAAGATCCAAATAAAAAATATTGATAACAGCTGTCAATAAGGAATTATACCTAAACTTCTGAAATTTAAGGCAGTTATAAGACTGACCGGTGATGAAAATGACTGTTTTCCAGATTTAAGCACAACCCATTGGCGATATTTTGAATTTTCCTCTTAGTTGATGGCTACGAAGTGGCCCAGGATTTCATTAAGTTTGAAAACTCAAAGTTTCCGCAGCATTCTAACATTTTTCTGCTTTTTGCATAGTTTTGAACTTCATTTCTGCTGAAAGTTTAGGGCTGTGTGAGCAAGGTTGCCTATACTTTCCAAGGGATGTGTTCAGGAGAGTCACCACTGTGTAGTAAGTGACCAATATTGTCACACACAAAGCAGGATGTTTGGTATGGATGCTTCTCTTCTGCTTTATAATGTAACTTTCAATGAGCCTTTTTATTCATATTGCTAAATCTAGTGTGTAATTGTGGCGTATCCTGTCTATGCCTTTTTGCACTTGTCACGTCCGAATTTGGCCGTTGTGGAACAATGAAGTTATTTTTGTTTCTTTTCTATGTTTGGTCAAAGAAGTTTGACTTGGATGAGTAGTATTTGACACTGACAAATTCTCCATCACACAAAACCTTTAGATTTGACTAGTTCAAGGTCTATGGAATTGCGTTTGTGACGTCAGGAAAAGATGTTAAGTGTTCAGTACATGACTGCGACGGCCTCCCATTCCACTCTGCCGGCCAAGTCTCTGTGGCGCAATTGTTTAGCGCGTTTGGCTGTTAACCGAAAGGATGGTGGTTCGAGCCCACCCAGGGACGCTTGTTTGCTTTAAAACGCAGATTGAGTTAAAGCAAAAAACCTCTACACAACCATGTTTGAGCAATACTTGCCAAATTGTTAGATAAAATCAGTTTGCCACGTGTCCTGTATTTGACCTTTTTCAAAGATCCAAATAAAAAATATTGATAACAGCTGTCAATGAGGAATTATACCTAAACGTCTGAAATTTAAGGCAGTTATTGTTGTGGATGGGCCTCCCCACAACGTAATGATTTGCACTAAGTTCTTCAAAAATTCTAAGTTCTTGGTAAGGCAGTTAAAAATATCCAACAGTAGTCAAAAAGTGAACAAAGGTAGCTGAGTCTCAGTCCAGGGTGGTTTATTGCAACAACACAAGACAACCACACTTGAGATGTTCTCCGGACAACATCTGACAACATACAGAAAGTGGTCAGCTTATATACATTTTCTGGATCTTGGGGCTCCTCCTTTGAACCCCTCCTATTTTACATAATTTCCATTGCTTTTTCCACGGATATCTTTGTTAATTTTTTACCTATCAGTGGAAACTTCCATAGGGTGTGCTTTTTTAAAAACATGGTTACACATCACAGCTCCTCCCAATCATGGCCCCTCGCTACTGCTCATTTCCATATGGTTACACGTCATTACCTTTTCGAACCTGGACCATGCATTTTCTGTGTTCATTTTGCAGTCTTTCATGTTCTGTTTTACATTGCAAATGGCTTGCCCTTTTGACCCAGAGGTTTTTCAATTTCCCCTGGTTAATTCCATTGACCCCCTACTTGTTATTCTGGACTTGTAGCGTGACACACACACACATGTTTCTTAGGTGAATGTTACAGCACACCTTATAAACATGGTGATAAGAATATATTTATTATAAGATATTCATTGTGAGATATTAATCCACTACATTCCCCCCTGTGATCCTGAAAAGGGTCACAAAATAAATCACACTCTACAAATGATTGTCTATTTATCATGACTATGAATTTCTAGAGTAAATATTACTAGCACACCAAAGGCTAATTGTAATTAATACTTAGCACATCACAAACGTACCATGATTAATACGAACGTCTAAGATCAAAACACACTTCTACTAGTAGTGAGGGATACACAAAACTATGATCACACAGTAAAACATAAATTTTATAGTTAAACAAAGAGGGAACTCCCCTTGGCACTCTTGTGAGGACATTTCCTCTTGCTTACTTTTTTTATAAAAGGATTTTCAGGATTTGCTTCAGCAATGATACTGGGCCTCAGGTTGACATATCCGTGCAGCTTGAACACCTGTTAGGACACCACAACCCTTACCCAGAGGGCCCTGCACACCCCCTACATCAAACGAGTTGATGTTTAAATATTAATACCAATACTCCATCATGCCCGCTGTATCAGGCTAACCAGTCACTTAATGGTCAGTAGACCTTCATTACAACCAACATATGAGCAATCCTATCGATGCTCCCTGCACAGCATTAGTACTGTCACATAGGTTATAGACATACATAATTATATTTATCTTTTTAAGCATGCACCATCATATTTATTATTGAAGTATACATAATCATTTCATCATTCACATCAGCTTAGTTTTCTCTTTTCCTTTTTTTTTTATTGAAAGTTCCAAGGTTGGGGATTAGGGAAAACCACCCCCCTTGGAGGTCGATTCCCCAGTCCTTCTGTGGAAGTCCCAGGAGCTTGTCCCTGTAGCTGTGCCAGTGTCGTAGTAGCTAAACGCCACTGCAGTACTTGCCGTCTTGCTGTGTCCCGTTCTGCTGTCATTTGCAGCTGTTTTTCCTGTAAATTGACAATAGTCTGTTGAGCATCCTGAAGTCGTTGTGTCAGATTGTCCTGTTCTTGGGTTAACTGGCATACTCTAGCCCTATATTTGGCTTTGTATGTGCTGCGGCGAATTGCGAATATGTGCTTCTTTGACGCCGGAGATAGACCTTTGACCAGCAGAGTGTAAACTCCAGTATCCATGGAGGCAATTTCAGTTTTTAGGTCCTGGGCGGTTCTGTAACGATCCAGAGGGCTCATTAGAAACCCCTGGACGTGGCTCATCTCGAGGGAGCTCAGTTGCATCTGCTGAAAAATATTAACAGTCGGCTCCAGTGCAGGATTTCCCATCGCGGTTGGACCCGTCGTCATCGTGCCCGATGTAGATGGCCTCTCATGACCAGCTCTGTTTGGCCTTCCTTGGCCCGGTGTGGATGGAAACTCCAAGGCAGCTGTGTCCGGCAATCCTCGGTCTGCTGGGTCCTCGGGGCTGATTGGGCTGAAGATGATCCTCAGGGCCCCTGGTGATGGTGGGTCATCCATCCGTAGCTCTCCCAGGTCCACCATTCCTCCCGGTAGTGCAGCGCTAGGGCCCTCTGCTGGATCGTCTGGACGCCTATTAGGGAGACCAGTGCCTGTACCTACATATGCTTGTGTGCCTAACGACGCATGTGCGGCGTCTGTGTTTCCTCTATTTGCACGTCCCTGCCAATCCTCAGCGGGTGTGTGGTGTACA
Source organism: Fundulus diaphanus (assembly GCA_037039145.1). Lineage (NCBI taxonomy): Eukaryota > Metazoa > Chordata > Actinopteri > Cyprinodontiformes > Fundulidae > Fundulus > Fundulus diaphanus. Next base: position 5,830,376 of record CM073129.1, on the reverse strand, counting down.
TTAAAATAAGCGTCCGCCATTTTCAGCAGTCTGCATGTGGAGACATAGTATGTTATAGGTATATATCCACATGAGGCACATACTTTTCCTAAAAGAATTTATAAATCCTTTTAGCATGCAAATTACTATTTCTAAGCTAATCTATAAATACTTGATATACAAATAACTACATCTACAGTTGTTTATAAAGACTTGGCATGCCATGTACTATATATGTAATATCAAAAAAAAAAAAATGCACGTACCTGGTGGGGGTGAGAGGGGATCATGGTATTACTTTATATGACTTGGTCTATCTGTACCTCTATTATGGGGAATTGACCAGTTACATTCACAATAAGTTTTGAGACCAACCCCCGAATGAGGGGTACGATGCAGCAGACAACTACTAATATTATCAATATTATAGTTCCTAGTATTATTCCTGCCGCTTTGAGGTATCTTGTCCACCCAAGCTTATTGAACCAATCCCAAAACCCCTTCAGCTGAGTGTTCCAGTTGGATCTCTCCACATGTTCATCTCTCATGCGCTTCATTTCTTGAAGAACACCTGTCAGGCTGCCGTTAATATCAGTATGCATAGGGATTAAAGTACAACAATCTGTCCCGATATAATCACATAGCCCCTGGTCCCCGGCCATACGGGATTCCAGTACGAACCTATGTTGTAAAACCATTAGTGATGTAGCATGTAATTGTTCTTTTATAAGGTCTACGCCCTTTATTGTAAAATTTATAAACCTTTGTTGATTGTACCATAGGAGATTTATCCACCTACTATTTCGAGCTATGTATTGCGCATTGGTAATTGCTCCGAAGAATGGTAACGAGCCGACTCCTCTCCCAGATTTTATCCAATCACTTCCTATAGCAGCATATTTCTCTGGCACCCCTAATGGGACCTGATCCCATGTAATGTATACTTCATCTGACATTTGCCAATTCTGTTTGTGCTCAGTAGGAGTACTTCTTTTTGTACGGTTTCTCATTTCATTAGGTGTTTTGTTGCTGATTTTTTGATTATCTATTATTAATTTTAGTTGTCCTGTAAGCATTACTGGAGCACAGATACCTTCCCACTGAGGAGGCAGTGAGGATAGTATTTGCTCAGTATTGTGACACAACCAAAAAATGTCTCCTAAAGGGACAGATCCTTGCGCCAGACTCTTTACTCGGTATTGAGCTACTGCTGTAGGTTGGAGGTCATAGATAATATTTCCTCCATCTGGTACTACTTGTTTACAACTTATATTACTTTTAAGGCTAGTTTCACATAGTTTGATGTAGCTAACGTTCCCTCCTGCTGCCGGTGGGTACCACGGTATTTTATTACATTTCACCATCTCATCTGCAGTCTCCATTTTGCTAGAGGTTCTGTCGGTCACCTCTTCTAATTCTGTTCCTCGTGCTATACAAAATGGAAAGCTTAGTTTAGCCGGCTTTTGCACTACTGGAGGGAGGGAAGATGTACTCATTACTTTATTTATTGAGGAGGTTAGTGCTTCGGGGCATCTTTTCCTGTCTTTTGTCCATGATGGTAAACCTGCAGCCATATGCATAACACAGTGAGCAAAACATTCTGATATGTCTGGGCAGTCGCCTATTTTACTTCCGGGTATACTCTGAAGGGTCGGTAACTGCTTAGCATTATAACAGGCTATACAATCATCTTTAGGGCGCTTTTTAGCTGTAAACATAGCTTGAACCGAAAATTGTATCCATTGTTGAAACATCTTCATTTGCCATTGTGACGTTTTTAATTTATTCAGATCCCTTTTCTGTCTTTTGTTTATTAATTTTACTACTCTATGAGCTCTTTCTATCGTCATTATTTGTTTTGTTAGTATGTTTTGGCACATGTTTGTTTTGCATCTTACCGTAATGATCACCATCCCATCCCCACGGCAGTCCATGCTTTGTGGAGTTCCAAGCCAATGTTTTCCCATTGACTCGTCTCCTAAACTTTCCTCAGACATCACATAGTCATAACCTTCGGTTTGCACATGCATTAATGATTTATTCTCCCCACCGTTATTACTGATTATCCCCTGGTTAATAGCTAGTGTTATCATTGCTAGTGCACATGTCTCTGTATGACGCTTTACATGTGAGTGTGCATTGTTAGTGGTGAGCTTAATAAGGTCCCCCCTTGTTAACCCGAAAAGGGTTAACAACAGAAGAAAACTAGTCAGATTCGGAAGGAGACGCATACGAGTGACGCCCAGATGGCGATGGAGTGGGCGGACACGACCCGCTCGCCGACCCAGACGTGCCGTCCGAGGAAGTGGAAAGGGAGGGAGGGGGTGGGGAAGGTGAAGGTGAGGGATGTGGAGAAGGGGAAACAGTTCCAGCACTGTCTGATGAGTGATGAGAAAAAGGTTCTTCCAGTGCCTCAGAGCTGGGTGAGTCTGAGACAGACCTGCTAGGAGTCTGAGTGGCAGGAGAATCAGCATTACTGCTGCCAAAGTCAGAAGGCGAATCGGAAGCAAAAGAATGAACATTATCATTCTCAGAGTCCCCTGACAGTGAAGCCCGTCGGGCTGCCAAGCAGGCTGATCGTCTCTGGCCATCAGACGATGACGGGGCTGAGGATGCATCAGTGCTCCCCCCAGGTACGACATCAGACGCCTGTGAATGTGCTATGGTAGTATGCGGAGGGAGACTTGCTGCTGCCCTTTCAGCATGCGCAGAGCCCGTCGGTCCTGGATCAAGTCCAGGTGGGTCTGGTGGACGATGACGTGTGCAGTGGTTCTTATGGAACCAGAAGGGCTTACCTTCAACTTTTAGGGCAGTGGGAGTGGTAAGAACAACTTTAAAGGGCCCTTCCCTACGAGGTTCGTTCCACTGACGTCTAAATACTCGTATGAACACTCTGTCACCGACTTGGACGTCTCTGACGTCCACTGGAATACGTGTCTCGTCTCGGTTGTGAGCTGCTTTCACCTGTTGAAATATAAGCCTGTGAGTACGGGTTAGGGACCTGAGATAGTCCCCCAGTTCTCGTTCAAGTTGCGCCAGGGAAATCTCCTCCTGGGGCCCTCGCACCTGTGGGAGAGGCATAGGTCGACCTGTAAGCATTTCATGAGGAGTAAGATGGGTTAATCGGTTAGTTTGAGAACGCATTGCCATCAGTGCAATCGGCAACGCATCCACCCACGTCAGGCGGTTATTGCTATCAGCAATAATCTTTGCAATCTTGGTTTTGAGCACACCGTTGGCTCGTTCGACGGATGCCTGTGACTGGGGATGATAAACACAACCAAACTTTTGTTTTATACACAACTGGGTGAACATCGCCTGGACGACCTGTGAAATAAAGTGAGGTCCGTTATCAGACGAAATAGTATCAGGCATACCAAACCTGGGAAATACTTCTTTACATAAAAACCTTGCTGCTGATTTGTGATCGTTCTTAGCAGTGGGGCAGGCTTCTATCCATCTGCTGAAACGACAAACAACCACAAGCATGTATCTCTTTCCCTGCACACGAGTTAACATGTCAACATAATCCATAATCAGATGACGAAAAGGGCCATCTGGCATGGGGATATGTGCTAAGGGTTGTGTGAACATTTTTCGCACATTGTACTTGGGGCAGTGTGGGCATATAGCTAATTCTCTGTCTACCATAGGTGTCAAATAAGGTGACCACCATACTGCCTGCAATTTTCGAACAACTTGGGCGCGCGAACAATGATCAGGTTCATGCATTATTCTGATAGCTGTTGGTAATAAGGACAAAGGAAGTACAAAATGTCCTCGGAAACTTCGCCACAGCCCTGCATGGGGGTGTGATGTGCGTACCGCCCCCCTTTGCACCCACAATCGTTTTTCTGCTTCAGAGACGCTGTTCTGCGCCTCAATTAATGAGGCTAAATTAGTGATGGGTCCACAGTCAGCTGCAAGAACCATCGGTCCTTGTATTGCAGGTCCTGTGGCTTCTTTGGCTGCCTCATCTGCTAAGTTATTTCCTATTGCTATCGGTGTTTTTGCCGTCTGATGTGCAGTACATTTTACAATAGCTAACGCAGATGGGAGCTGCATGGCTTGTATTAATTCCATGACAGCCTGCCCATGTGTCACCGGGGTGCCATCAGTTCGAACAAAACCTCGCTGTTTCCAGATGCTCGCGTTTATATGGCATACCCCATACCCATACGCACTGTCTGTATAAATGGTGACTCTTTTACCTGTAGCTAATTTACATGCAGCTGTTAATGCTTTTATCTCTGCCAATTGGGCAGAGCAAGGTTGGTCAAGGCTCATGGACTGAACTTTTGTATAGGTGCCGTCGGGGTCAAGCCGGACCACTCCATATCCTGCTTTGTTCCCCGTCTCACCTCTGACGCATGACCCGTCAACAAACAATGTTAGATCGGATAGGATTGGGTGATTGTATAAATCCTCCCTTACTTTCATGAAGGCGTCCGTCTCCTTGAGACAATCATGGGGCTCACCTTCTGTTGGCAATACCATTCTTGTGGCCGGGTTGATCGTGACACAACGTTGCACGGTAAGGTCAGGTCCTGAAAGCAGAACTTGATAACCAGTGCGACGAGCTTGGGTTATCACGAAACGTGGGCTTGTGAGCAGTGCATGCAATTGATGTGATGTATACAAGAAAATAGGGTGGCCCATAGTAATTACTGAGGCCTTTTTGTATGCAAATGCCGCTGCTGCCAAGCCTTGATAACAAGGAGGCAGGCCTTCTTCAACTCCATCTAATTTTGTACTGTAATAAGAAATTGGTTGTTTACCTGTGGGGGTGTCTTGCATCAATACTGCACATGCATACCCTTGTCGCTCTGCCACGTACAGATGAAATGGTTTCCCATAATCTGGATTGGCCAGAGCAGGAGCCGTTTGGAGATCTTGTTTTAGCAGCTGAAACGCTCCCTCTGCCTCGTCTGTCCACTGTAACTGAGCCGACTGGTGTCCTTGGCCTGCGGCTTTAATAAGTGCTCTCAATGGAGCAGATTTGATGGCGTAATCACACACCCACGGTCTGCTGTAACCTGCCATGCCAAGGAAAGACAACATGTGACCAACAGTTTGAGGTTTGGGCAATTTGGTAATGGCTTCTATTTGGGACGGTGCGATAGACCTCTTGTCCCCACTGAGTTGCCTGCCGAGGTATTCTACTGTTTGTTGGCAGAATTGTAATTTTTGTTTACTTACTTTGTGTCCTCATCTGCCAATGCAGTCAACACCGTAATGGAGTCTTTTTCACACTGCTCTGTTGAGGCAGAACAGATCAAAATGTCATCAACATACATCAACATGGTGGATGGTAAGTCTAAGTGATTCAGATCATTTGCCAGCACACGATTGAAAATAGATGGTGAGTGTACAAACCCTTGGGGTAATCGTGTGTACGTATATTGCTGACCTTTGTACGTAAATGCAAACAGATACTGGGAATCTGGATGCACAGGCACACTGAAAAATGCTGAACACAGATCTATCACAGTGAACCATTTTGTACCCGGGGGTATGTTGCTTAACAGTGTATGGGGGTCTGGTACTATCGGTATTTCTTCTGCTACAATGGCATTGATTAATCTTAGATCATGGACTAATCTATATTCATTACCGTTAGGCTTTTTTATGGGAAAAATTGGTGTGTTACAGGGGCTTACTGTCGGTTTTAGAACACCTACAGTTTCTAATCCTGTTATAATGGGCTGTATGCCTTCTACTGCTTCATGTTTGAGGGGGTATTGTCTTTGAAAGGGTAATTTAGCATTTAATTTGGTGGTGAATTTGATGGGGTCAGCTGATTTTACTAAACCTACATCTGTTTTGCTTTTGGACCACACCTGCTCAGGAACTTGTTCTAATAGTGATGCGTGCTCCTCAGTCACCGCCATTTGTCGTTTCCCAAGCACTTTAATGTGTTCTGCTATTACTTCATCTGCTTGTGAAAATGAGATTTTGAAGAATAGTCCATCTTTTGATACACTAATCCGGTTCCATGCCGTATCGATCCATTCCGTGACTTTCTTGGCTTCTCGAATCATGGGACCCAGGTCATGCGACTCGTACTGGTCAGCAATCAGCAATGTGACATGCGGCGCTGAGTCAGTGACCTGGAACCATTCGGCAATGTCTTTTTCAGGAAACTTGACAACGGCTGCGGCTCCTTGTGGCCCAACCATTATGTCAGCATATTGGATGACAGTTGTTTTGTTGTTAATTTCTTCATCCCAGCTTTTCTCATAGTCTTCATGTTTCTGTCCTTTATCATAAAACATGGTGCAATGGAGGGGTAGGAAAGGCTCTTTGGATTCATCGTAGTGGTTCATTATCAGAGGTCTCCATGTTTCCCACTCCAATTGGAGGAAAGAAGCAGGTGACGTGAGTTTCATCCAAAATACTTGGTCTTCGGGGTCATGATTTTTCATGTGTAGGGTCATCTGTGGGCCCAGTGGCATCATGAAGGCTTTGCTGTTGTCAGTTGCTTCAAAATAAATTCCATTTGGAGTGCATTTAATCTTTGCGTTGAGCTGGCATAACACATCTCTGCCCAGCAGATTAATTGGCGTATCTGCTGAATAAAGTAGTGGTGCATACACAGTCTTTTCTCCTATAATCATGGGAACTGGCTCAGTCATGGGTATTATTTGGGTTTTCCCAGAGAAACCTACTGTTCGAATCTTTGATGCTGAGAGAGGCAGACCAATTCCACTTTTTCCTATGCAGGAGTACGCAGCACCTGTATCAATCATGAATTGATGATGGCTGTCGTATATTGTGACATCAATTGTGGGTTCCGTTTGTGGGCGTTGTGTTAATACAGGTAGAATGGCCTCTCTTTCAGGTTTCTCTGGGCACCCCTATTGCCAGTACGCTTCAGGCCCTGCTCCACCGCTGGCAGGTCCCGTGGCAGGGTGCTGGGGTCCCATCCATGGATTGGTTGGGCAGTCTCTTTGCATGTGTCCGACTTGTCCACATCCCCAGCACTGCAGCCTTAGCTGCTGTTGTCCCATGTCTGGACCCGCCTGGGGCATCCGCTGGTATTGTCCGTGAGGGGGCCTCCTCGGGGCTCCTTGTGGTCCTCTCCATCGTCCCCGCATGGGTGGCCCCCCTCTTCCTCTTCCAGTCATCACGTGCTGGGGACCTGTTCCTTGATTTAGATGCACATGGATGGGAGGGACCTGTTGAGTTTGGGCCCCTCCTGCAGGTGGTGCTGTTGGATACTGCATCTGCTGTGTGGGTGGAGGGATAGTGGGAGATATCACTGGGGCTTGTACGACTTCACCTCCTGCTGTGGGAGCGGCTGCCACTGTCAGCGCGGCTTGATGTTTGGGCTTCTCTCTGTCTTTCTTTGCTTTTGTTAATTCTCCAATTTGCAGTTGGGCCAACTTTGTGGCCAGCATCTTGCTTTGGTCTTCAAGCGCTTGTTTTTCAGCTCGGTGCATGTTTACATAATGTATGACATGCTCCGAGAACGCAGGCCAGTCCATTTTTATGAGTCCCACCACTCCATCCAGTTTGGCCTGTACTTCTTTGGGCATGGCACCTTTAACGTACATTTTAAATAGTGCCTTGGTTGATTCTTGCTCATCCCATTCACTTCCTGTCTCTGCTTTCCACATTTGTTGAAACTTGTGCAGAAACTGGGCTGGGCTCTCATCATCTTTTAGACATTCTTCTTTCAGCTTGGTTGGGTCTCTGCGTGAGGGATATTTGTTTCTCAGGGCTTCCCATACTCGGGGTCTCATATGGTTGAAGGGTAACCCGTCACACCGGTGTCCGCGCATGACCCCTGGAAGCCCGGCCTCCACAAACACTTCTTTGGCTGCCGAGTGTCCTGCCATTTTTATTAGCAGTGCTTTGATGTCTCCCGCTGCCAAGTTGATGCCCCCCGTGATTACTTCTAGCTTTTCTATCCATCTGTCTGCTCCGTCTGCCAGCGGCGTCAGTCTTCCTGCAAGCGTTATCATGTCCATAAATAACCATGGCATGTATCGGTCCTCATTAGGTCCTTTGGAAATTAAGGGCATGATCTTTGCCTCCTGCCCCTGTGCTGCTGCACGTAGCTGTGCCTGCGATCTCGTTTCCATTGCGTGATTGTGGTGCTTTTCCACCTCCACGTCCACCTCAAGTTCAGTTGAGAGTTGTTTTTTCACACCTGAAAACATCGCTCTCCTTTCCGTGACCTCCCGAGGTCTTACAGCTGGGCTCTTCCCGCTCTGTCTGGTCCTACTGACAAAATGTGGGGATATTATGTCGTTCCCATCATCCAGACGTTCAGCTGTGTCCCACAGTTCCATATTTCTTTCTATTTCGTCCTCTTCCCCTTCTTCTGCTTCTGTGAGCATAGTTTTGATGTGCTGGTCAGGGTGGTCCGCGAGGTCAATCTGGGCTGCCTCCTCCATCCGCTGCTCAACCTCCTGTCTTTGCTTCTCCTCTCGTTGCTTTCTTGTGCACCTTTGTAATTCTTTTAGGTTTTCCTCATATTCCCTTACTTCTTTTCTCAGTCTTTCCACCTCCTCTTGTTCCTCTTTTTTTCGACTTTCTGCTTCCCTTTGTCTCTCCAAACGTTCCCTTTGTTTCCCCCAGCTGCGGAATAATGTAAGGCGCTCCTGCAATTCCTCCAGCTCTGCGGTTGTTCTTTCTTCCACCGATTCTGACCTTTCTTTTGGATTTGATTTTCTAAGTGCCTGAGGGAGAGTCGTGGGCCATCCGACTGATGCGGGCAAATGAGCCCTAGGAGGTGTCGGTGGGCTGGAGCAGGCACTATCCTCCTCCTCATCTAACAAGCAACTTGGCATCTCTTCTTGGCTTATATTTCCCCAATTTTCCTGCTGTCTATCTCTTTTTCCTTTTTCTCCCTCCCCCTCGTTATCCATTACTAATTTTAACCTCCCTGTGATTTTACCCCTACTAATTTTATCTGTACACACTGGGTACTGCCCTGCTGCAGGATGGTAAGGAGGTGGCTTAGAGGCAGTATACTCAGGTGCTGTTGGGTTTTTATTACTTTCGACTTTAAAATATCGCAAGATATCTCTCTGTTCAGCATGTTTCTGTTTTTTACGCAACTGCGTTTGGTCATTTCTTGCATCGTTATGACGCAGCCTTTCTTCTACTTCATCATAGCATAACGGGTCAAAGCTACCTTCTATAGGCCAGCGGTTTTTTCCAGATGTTATTTTATGCCATTCCATCATGCATTTTTGAATTCTGCGTTTGTTAGAAGGATGTGTTATCATTACTAATTTAGCAGGCGTCAGTTCCTTAGTCTGTTTGCTCACGTTGGTTCCCATGGCACTCAGCAGTCAGCGGACCCTGTGGCCTGTGTCTGTTTACTTAGGGCTGAACGACTTTGGAAATAATCTAATTATGCTTCTCTTTGCTACTGTAATTTTAATGTGATTATTTCCAATCTAATTTTACTCACATACAAACAACAAATCTACTTTGTTTCCTTGCTGTGCAGCTCAATTGTTAAAAGACTCACCGCATCTAAATTCAGAACAGCAATGATTGTGTTTTAACCTAACTATATTTTAACCTAGATTGCAATTTTGGACCTTCCTCTTCATTAATCGTAGGTAAAGAAAGAATGGCCTATACCTAGAGTTGTTTGTACACAAGGACTAGTTACACCTAGAACCTTTATTGTTTCTATTTATCAGAATGTTATTCAATAGACTAGCTTTTAGTTAATTTGGACATTTAATCCTCGTTAAATTTAAGGTGCAGTCTACAGGCAAGTCTAGCTTTAAACTAATTGATCTGTATTTTTATGCTACGTATGATTATAGAGACTTCCAAATCCAGTAATGAAATTAGATTATCTCTCTGCTGCTATTGTCTTTCTTTTTATGTGGAGGCAACCCCACTTTTAACGTTTTACCAACACCTAATGGACACGTTTTAGTTTCCTAATTGTTAGTAGCTACAAATTGTAGACTCAGTGATTTTGGAAATTGCGTTTAAATTAAGACTGCTATTAATTGTCCAGCCCAGCTATTTACTAACCCTTTTAGTCCCTATTTGTCTGCTTTTTATCGGGTCCTGCTCTTTCCAATATAGATTTTTTCCTTTTTTAACTTTTTTACCTTTTTCGATCTGTTATATTTCAACAATCTAGGGTTAGGGTATTTCTGTTATGCTGAACTTCTTGTTTTATCCTTTGTTTTATAGTTTTTATTATATATATATTTTACTACTACCAATTCTTATTGTTTATCATTATCTTATCTTTTTATGTTTTATTGCTTAAATTTTATTTTGTTCTATACTTTGTTTCTTTCGAATATATATCTGTATCCTTATCACTGTCAATTTATTATTTATTATTATCTTATTTCTATGTATTATTATTATAGTTCCCCTTCCCCTTATTTCCCTTTTTAACAATTAATCTACACTTTACACAAACTAACACAGACAGACATATATTTTAGCTCTCACCTATTGCACTTCTTGTGCTTTACTCTGCAGGCTTATATTATTCTTACAATAACTTTCCTCACTGTCTCTTACAGTGGCATACGCGTTTTTCCCAGCTTCCAGGCCTCACTTCCTCGCTGGGCAAGTGAGGGACGTCTCCTTCGAGCGGTACTTTATACTCTGGACTATCGCTTAGCCAGGCCTTTTTAATCATCAATACTTTTGCACAACTTCATAGCACACTTCGACTATCACTTAGTCACCAATATCCTTATTCTGCCACAGATATGAACCATACACTAAATGCATCCACTGCTCCGAGCGGCTGTCTCATCAGACTTATGTCAATCACTTTGACCGGTCTGTCCCTACTTCTCTATCTATTATCTATTTCAGATACAAAACAGTTCTTTGCATCAATCAATACCTTACACAAAAATGCATCAGTTTTTCGTTAGCCATATATTCATGCACATATACTTTTTCATCAATTGATACCTTAAACAAAATTGCAGCAGTTTACATTAGCCACATATTCAACACTTTAAACAAACATGCAGCCACATACAATTAGCCATATATTCACATACACATAAAACAACAATGCAGCCACATACACTTAGCCATACATTCACACACACACCTTAAACAACAATAGCCATACTTTCACTCATACATATTAGACAATAATGCTGCCACGTACAATAACCATACATTCACACACACACACACACACACACCTCTGGACCGCTCTCCAGCCTATTCTGTTCTTCTTTTATGTTATTGTTGTATATATTCTTCTTGTTATGTTATTGTTTTGTGTATGTTACTAAATTTAGATTGCTAGGTTCTTTTAGGAGAGCTGTGTGATTCCTGACGCCCACTAGCCGCCTGCCGGAGGCCGGTTCCCCACAAATTTAGATAATTGTAACAAATTAGTATCTCACCTGTATTGGTGGATTCTTAAGGGCCCTTGGGGTTCCTGGCGTCCAACCGGTGGCAGCAGTCGTCCGGGATCACGCTTCCTCCTGGCTCGGCTCGCCAAAATGTTGTGGATGGGCCTCCCCACAACGTAATGATTTGCACTAAGTTCTTCAAAAATTCTAAGTTCTTGGTAAAGCAGTTAAAAATATCCAACAGTAGTCAAAAAGTGAACAAAGGTAGCTGAGTCTCAGTCCAGGGTGGTTTATTGCAACAACACAAGACAACCACACTTGAGATGTTCTCCGGACAACATCTGACAACATACAGAAAGTGGTCAGCTTATATACATTTTCTGGATCTTGGGGCTCCTCCTTTGAGCCCCTCCTATTTTTCATAATTTCCATTGCTTTTTCCACGGATATCTTTGTTAATGTTTTACCTATCAGTGGAAACTTCCATAGGGTGTGCTTTTTTAAAAACATGGTTACACATCACAGCTCCTCCCAATCATGGCCCCTCGCTACTGCTCATTTCCATATGGTTACACGTCATTACCTTTTCGAACCTGGACCATGCATTTTCTGTGTTCATTTTGCAGTCTTTCATGTTCTGTTTTACATTGCAAATGGCTTGCCCTTTTTCAATTTCCCCTGGTTAATTCCATTGACCCCCTACTTGTTATTCTGGACTTGTAGCGTGACACACACACACGTGTTTCTTAGGTGAATGTTACAGCACACAACTTATAAACATGGTGATAAGAATATATTTATTATAAGATATTCATTGTGAGATATTAATCCACTACATTATAAGACTGACCGGTGATGAAAATGACTGTTTTCTAGATTTAAGCACAACCCATTGGCGATATTTTGAATTTTCCTCCTAGTTGATGGCTAAAAAGTGGCCCAGGATTTCAATAAGGTTGAAAACTCAAAGTTTCCGCAGCATTCTAACATTTTTCTGCTGTTTGCATAGTTTTGAACTTCATTTCTGCTGAAAGTTTAGGGCTATGTGAGCAAGGTTGCCAATACTTTCCAAGGGATGTGTTCAGGAGAGTCACCACTGTGTAGTAAGTGACCAATATTGTCACACACAAAGCAGGATGTTTGGTATGGATGTTTCTCTTCTGCTTTATAATGTAACTTTCAATGAGCCTTTTTATTCATATTGCTAAATCTAGTGTGTAATTGTGGCGTATCCTATCTATGCCTTTTTGCACTTGTCACATCTGAATTTGGCCGTTGTGGAACAATGAAGTTATTTTTGTTTCTTTTCTATGTTTGGTCAAAGAAGTTTGACTTGGATGAGTAGTATTTGACACTGACAAATTCTCCATCACACAAAACCTTTAGATTTGACTAGTTCAAGGTCTATGGAATTCCGTTTGTGACGTCAGGAAAAGATGTTAAGTGTTCAGTACATGACTGCGACAGCCTCCCATTCCACTGTGCCGGCCAAGTCTCTGTGGCGCAATTGGTTAGCGCGTTCGGCTGTTAACCGAAAGGATGGTGGTTCGAGCCCACCCAGGGACGTTTGTTTGCTTTAAAACGCAGATTGAGTTAAAGCAAAAAACCTCTGCACAACCATGTTTGAGCAATACTTGCCAAATTGTTAGATAAAATCAGTTTGCCACGTGTCCTGTATTTGACCTTTTTCAAAGATCCAAATAAAAAATATTGATAACAGCTGTCAATGAGGAATTATACCTAAACTTCTGAAATTTAAGGCAGTTATAAGACTGACCGGTGATGAAAATGACTGTTTTCCAGATTTAAGCACAACCCATTGGCGATATTTTGAATTTTCCTCTTAGTTGATGGCTAAGAAGTGGCCCAGGATTTCATTAAGTTTGAAAACTCAAAGTTTCCGCAGCATTCTAACATTTTTCTGCTGTTTGCATAGTTTTGAACTTCATTTCTGCTGAAAGTTTAGGGCTGTGTGAGCAAGGTTGCCTATACTTTCCAAGGGATGTGTTCAGGAGAGTCACCACTGTGTAGTAAGTGACCAATATTGTCACACACAAAGCAGGATGTTTCTCTTCTGCTTTATAATGTAACTTTCAATTAGCCTTTTTATTCATATTGCTAAATCTAGTGTGTAATTGTGGCGTATCCTGTCTATGCCTTTTTGCACTTGTCACATCCGAATTTGGCCGTAGTGGAACAATGAAGTTATTTTTGTTTCTTTTGTATGTTTGGTCAAAGAAGTTTGACTTGGATGAGTAGTATTTGACACTGACAAATTCTCCATCACACAAAACCTTTAGATTTGACTAGTTCAAGGTCTATGGAATTGCGTTTTTGACGTCAGGAAAAGATGTTAAGTGTTCAGTACATGACTGCGGCGGCCTCCCATTCCACTGTGCCGGTCAAGTCTCTGTGGCGCATTTGGTTAGCGCATTCGGCTGTTAACCGAAAGGATGGTGGTTCGAGCCCACCCAGGGACGTTTGTTTGCTTTAAAACGCAGATTGAGTTAAAGCAAAAAACCTCTGCACAACCATGTTTGAGCAATACTTGCCAAATTGTTAGATAAAATCAGTTTACCACGTGTCCTGTAATTGACCTTTTTCAAAGATCCAAATAAAAAATATTGATAACAGCTGTCAATGAGGAATTATACCTAAACTTCTGAAATTTAAGGCAGTTATAAGACTGACCGGTGATGAAAATGACTGTTTTCCAGATTTAAGCACAACCCATTGGCGATATTTTGAATTTTCCTCTTAGTTGATTGCTAAGAAGTGGCCCAGGATTTCATTAAGTTTGAAAACTCAAAGTTTCCGCAGCATTCTAACATTTTTCTGCTGTTTGCATAGTTTTGAACTTCATTTCTGCTGAAAGTTTAGGGCTGTGTGAGCAAGGTTGCCTATACTTTCCAAGGGATGTGTTCAGGAGAGTCACCACTGTGTAGTAAGTAACCAATATTGTCACACACAAAGCAGGATGTTTGGTATGGATGTTTCTCTTCTGCTTTATAATGTAACTTTCAATGAGCCTTGTTATTCATATTGCTAAATCTAGTGTGTAATTGTGGCGTATCCTGTCTATGCCTTTTTGCACTTGTCACATCCGAATTTGGCCGTTGTGGAACAATGAAGTTATTTTTGTTTCTTTTCTATGTTTGGTCAAAGAAGTTTGACTTGGATGAGTAGTATTTGACACTGACAAATTCTCCATCACACAAAACCTTTAGATTTGACTAGTTCAAGGTCTATGGAATTCCGTTTGTGACGTCAGGAAAAGATGTTAAGTGTTCAGTACATGACTGCGACGGCCTCCCATTTCACTGTGCCGGCCAAGTCTCTGTGGCGCAATTGGTTAGCGCGTTCGGCTGTTAACCGAAAGGATGGTGGTTCGAGCCCACCCAGGGACGTATGTTTGCTTTAAAATGCAGGTTGAGTTAAAGCAACAAACCTCTACACAACCATGTTTGAGCAATACTTGCCAAATTGTTAGATAAAATCAGTTTACCACGTGTCCTGTAATTGACCTTTTTCAAAGATCCAAATAAAAAATATTGATAACAGCTGTCAATGAGGAATTATACCTAAACTTCTGAAATTTAAGGCAGTTATAAGACTGACCGGTAATGAAAATGACTGTTTTCCAGATTTAAGCACAACCCATTGGCGATATTTTGAATTTTCCTCTTAGTTGATGGCTAAGAAGTGGCCCAGGATTTCATTAAGTTTGAAAACTCAAAGTTTCCGCAGCATTCTAACATTTTTCTGCTGTTTGCATAGTTTTGAACTTCATTTCTGCTGAAAGTTTAGGGCTGTGTGAGCAAGGTTGCCTATACTTTCCAAGGGATGTGTTCAGGAGAGTCACCACTGTGTAGTAAGTAACCAATATTGTCACACACAAAGCAGGATGTTTGGTATGGATGTTTCTCTTCTGCTTTATAATGTAACTTTCAATGAGCCTTGTTATTCATATTGCTAAATCTAGTGTGTAATTGTGGCGTATCCTGTCTATGCCTTTTTGCACTTGTCACATCCGAATTTGGCCGTTGTGGAACAATGAAGTTATTTTTGTTTCTTTTCTATGTTTGGTCAAAGAAGTTTGACTTGGATGAGTAGTATTTGACACTGACAAATTCTCCATCACACAAAACCTTTAGATTTGACTAGTTCAAGGTCTATGGAATTCCGTTTGTGACGTCAGGAAAAGATGTTAAGTGTTCAGTACATGACTGTGACGGCCTCCCATTCCACTGTGCCGGCCAAGTCTCTGTGGCGCAATTGGTTAGCGCGTTCGGCTGTTAACTGAAAGGATGGTGGTTCGAGCTCACCCAGGGATGTTTGTTTGCTTTAAAACGCAGATTGAGTTAAAGCAAAAAAACTCTACACAACCATGTTTGAGCAATACTTGCCATATTGTTAGATAAAATCAGTTTGCCACGTGTCCTGTATTTGACCTTTTTCAAAGATCCAAATAAAAAATATTGATAACAGCTGTCAATGAGCAATTATACCTAAACTTCTGAAATTTAAGGCAGTTATAAGACTGACCGGTGATGAAAATTACTGTTTTCCAGATTTAAGCACAACCCATTGGCGATAATTTGAATTTTCCTCTTAGTTCATGGCTAAGAAGTGGCCCAGGATTTCATTAAGTTTTAAAACTCAAAGTTTCCGCAGCATTCTAACATTTTTCTGCTGTTTGCATAGTTTTGAACTTCATTTCTGCTGAAAGTTTAGGGCTGTGTGAGCAAGGTTGCCAATACTTTCCAAGGGATGTGTTCAGGAGAGTCACCACTGTGTAGTAAGTGACCAATATTGTCACACACAAAGCAGGATGTTTCTCTTCTGCTTTATAATGTAACTTTCAATGAGCCTTTTTATTCATATTGCTAAATCTAGTGTGTAATTGTGGCGTATCCTGTCTATGCCTTTTTGCACTTGTCACGTCCGAATTTGGCCGTTGTGGAACAATGAAGTTATTTTTGTTTCTTTTTTATGTTTGGTCAAAGAAGTTTGACTTGGATGAGTAGTATTTGACACTGACAAATTCTCCATCACACAAAACCTTTAGATTTGACTAGTTCAAGGTCTATGGAATTGCGTTTTTGACGTCAGGAAAAGATGTTAAGTGTTCAGTACATGACTGCGGCGGCCTCCCATTCCACTGTGCCGGCCAAGTCTCTGTGGCGCATTTGGTTAGCGCATTCGGCTGTTAACCGAAAGGATGGTGGTTCGAGCCCACCCAGGGACGTTTGTTTGCTTTAAAACGCAAATTGAGTTAAAGCAAAAAACCTCTACACAACCATGTTTGAGCAATACTTGCCAAATTGTTAGATAAAATCAGTTTACCACGTGTCCTGTAATTGACCTTTTTCAAAGATCCAAATAAAAAATATTGATAACAGCTGTCAATGAGGAATTATACCTAAACTTCTGAAATTTAAGGCAGTTATAAGACTGACCGGTGATGAAAATGACTGTTTTCCAGATTTAAGCACAACCCATTGGCGATATTTTGAATTTTCCTCTTAGTTGATTGCTAAGAAGTGGCCCAGGATTTCATTAAGTTTGAAAACTCAAAGTTTCCGCAGCATTCTAACATTTTTCTGCTGTTTGCATAGTTTTGAACTTCATTTCTGCTGAAAGTTTAGGGCTGTGTGAGCAAGGTTGCCTATACTTTCCAAGGGATGTGTTCAGGAGAGTCACCACTGTGTAGTAAGTGACCAATATTGTCACACACAAAGCAGGATGTTTGGTATGGATGTTTCTCTTCTGCTTTATAATGTAACTTTCAATGAGCCTTTTTATTCATATTGCTAAATCTAGTGTGTAATTGTGGCGTATCCTGTCTATGCCTTTTTGCACTTGTCACGTCCGAATTTGGCCGTTGTGGAACAATGAAGTTATTTTTGTTTCTTTTCTATGTTTGGTCAAAGAAGTTTGACTTGGATGAGTAGTATTTGACACTGACAAATTCTCCATCACACAAAACCTTTAGATTTGACTAGTTCAAGGTCTATGGAATTGCGTTTTTGACGTCAGGAAAAGATGTTAAGTGTTCAGTACATGACTGCGACGGCCTCCCATTCCACTGTGCCGGCCAAGTCTCTGTGGCGCATTTGGTTAGCGCGTTCGGCTGTTAACCGAAAGGATGGTGGTTTGAGCCCACCCAGGGACGTTTGTTTGCTTTAAAACGCAAATTGAGTTAAAGCAAAAAACCTCTACACAACCATGTTTGAGCAATACTTGCCAAATTGTTAGATAAAATCAGTTTACCACGTGTCCTGTATTTGACCTTTTTCAAAGATCCAAATAAAAAATATTGATAACAGCTGTCAATGAGGAATTATACCTAAACTTCTGAAATTTAAGGCAGTTATAAGACTGACCGGTGATGAAAATGACTGTTTTCCAGATTTAAGCACAACCCATTGGCGATATTTTGAATTTTCCTCTTAGTTGATTACTAAGAAGTGGCCCAGGATTTCATTAAGTTTGAAAACTCAAAGTTTCCGCAGCATTCTAACATTTTTCTGCTGTTTGCATAGTTTTGAACTTCATTTCTGCTGAAAGTTTAGGGCTGTGTGAGCAAGGTTGCCTATACTTTCCAAGGGATGTGTTCAGGAGAGTCACCACTGTGTAGTAAGTAACCAATATTGTCACACACAAAGCAGGATGTTTGGTATGGATGTTTCTCTTCTGCTTTATAATGTAACTTTCAATGAGCCTTGTTATTCATATTGCTAAATCTAGTGTGTAATTGTGGCGTATCCTGTCTATGCCTTTTTGCACTTGTCACATCCGAATTTGGCCGTTGTGGAACAATGAAGTTATTTTTGTTTCTTTTCTATGTTTGGTCAAAGAAGTTTGACTTGGATGAGTAGTATTTGACACTGACAAATTCTCCATCACACAAAACCTTTAGATTTGACTAGTTCAAGGTCTATGGAATTCCGTTTGTGACGTCAGGAAAAGATGTTAAGTGTTCAGTACATGACTGCGACGGCCTCCCATTTCACTGTGCCGGCCAAGTCTCTGTGGCGCAATTGGTTAGCGTGTTCGGCTGTTAACCGAAAGGATGGTGGTTCGAGCCCACCCAGGGACGTATGTTTGCTTTAAAATGCAGGTTGAGTTAAAGCAACAAACCTCTACACAACCATGTTTGAGCAATACTTGCCAAATTGTTAGATAAAATCAGTTTGCCACATGTCCTGTATTTGACCTTTTTCAAAGATCCAAATAAAAAATATTGATAACAGCTGTCAATGAGGAATTACACCTACACCTCTGAAATTTAAGGCAGTTATAAGACTGACCGGTAATGAAAATGACTGTTTTCCAGATTTAAGCACAACCCATTGGCGATATTTTGAATTTTCCTCTTAGTTGATGGCTAAGAAGTGGCCCAGGATTTCATTAAGTTTGAAAACTCAGTTTCCGCAGCATTCTAACATTTTTCTGCTGTTTGCATAGTTTTGAACTTCATTTCTGCTGAAAGTTTAGGGCTGTGTGAGCAAGGTTGCCTATACTTTCCAAGGGATGTGTTCAGGAGAGTCACCACTGTGCATTAAGTGACCAATATTGTCACACACAAAGCAGGATGTTTGGTATGGATGTTTCTCTTCTGCTTTATAATGTAACTTTCAATGAGCCTTGTTATTCATATTGCTAAATCTAGTGTGTAATTGTGGCGTATCCTGTCTATGCCTTTTTGCACTTGTCACATCCGAATTTGGCCGTTGTGGAACAATGAAGTTATTTTTGTTTCTTTTCTATGTTTGGTCAAAGAAGTTTGACTTGGATGAGTAGTATTTGACACTGACAAATTCTCCATCACACAAAACCTTTAGATTTGACTAGTTCAAGGTCTATGGAATTCCGTTTGTGACGTCAGGAAAAGATGTTAAGTGTTCAGTACATGACTGTGACGGCCTCCCATTCCACTCTGCCGGCCAAGTCTCTGTGGCGCAATTGGTTAGCGCGTTCGGCTGTTAACTGAAAGGATGGTGGTTCGAGCTCACCCAGGGATGTTTGTTTGCTTTAAAACGCAGATTGAGTTAAAGCAAAAAAACTCTACACAACCATGTTTGAGCAATACTTGCCATATTGTTAGATAAAATCAGTTTGCCACGTGTCCTGTATTTGACCTTTTTCAAAGATCCAAATAAAAAATATTGATAACAGCTGTCAATGAGCAATTATACCTAAACTTCTGAAATTTAAGGCAGTTATAAGACTGACCGGTGATGAAAATTACTGTTTTCCAGATTTAAGCACAACCCATTGGCGATAATTTGAATTTTCCTCTTAGTTCATGGCTAAGAAGTGGCCCAGGATTTCATTAAGTTTTAAAAGTCAAAGTTTCCGCAGCATTCTAACATTTTTCTGCTGTTTGCATAGTTTTGAACTTCATTTCTGCTGAAAGTTTAGGGCTGTGTGAGCAAGGTTGCCAATACTTTCCAAGGGATGTGTTCAGGAGAGTCACCACTGTGTAGTAAGTGACCAATATTGTCACACACAAAGCAGGATGTTTCTCTTCTGCTTTATAATGTAACTTTCAATGAGCCTTTTTATTGATTTTGCTAAATCTAGTGTGTAATATGAAGGATTTCGTCTTTTAATATTGTCAAGGTGGAACCCTGTTTGTCTTAATAACTGCAATCACTGCCCAAAGAATGATTAGTTCTAGAATGTTTTCCCAAAGATCTGTTTATAGGACTTCCTAGAAATGGAAGAGCACACACACACAATTTCACACACACACCCCTCCAACTAGGGAGGGAGGGCTTTTGGTCCAGAGCAGCGCCTTTACACAGTAAGATATCATGTTCCTATTTACGTCATACTGTATCCCTATAAAGGCTGAAAGTTACCCCATATCGTTGGGATTGTTGGGACTTCTGTGAAATGAAGATGATTGTAAGTCCAGAATAAACGAATCCCCCTGCTGGTCACTGAAGAGAAGCTGTGGTGTCTGGTCTCGTCTGTCTGTTTTTTAAGGTTAAATCCTCTCCCACATTATTGGCGTTGTCGGCAGGATGTGGACAAGGGAGAGGAAAAAAGGCTTTCCACAGCAGCATACCTCCAGTAGCAAACCGGGGCCCATTGAGAAACAGAAAAGAGGAGGTAAGTTAAGCATACCTCTCTCTCTTTATTTTTCCTTTTTTTAACATAAGATTTGCCACACAGAGGTTCTGCTTTGGAAAAAGTGTATTGATTTTAAAGGCGAGACAAGTGAGGCATTGCTGCTTCTTTTTGTGACCACCAGTTGTAATTTTCCGCGGGAAATGGATTGTCATAAAATACAAAAGATGAGGAAAGCGTAGATTCCAACACAATTAATCAACCGACAATCTAAAGGAAGTGATTTGTGTACTCCCAGCCGCTTTTATCGGATGTCCCGTCAAATATGACGTTAGAAGCGACGGCGTATAAAAAATGGATCGGGCCATGCGGGTCATGCTGAAGTTTTTCTAGCATATATAACTTTTTAGAATCAAAAAATCACTGTGAGAGGGTGATTTTAGAAACATGGGCTGGTCGGAGTCTTTAGAGGTGAAGCCTCTGAGTAAGTGTGGCCGTTCTCTCTAGCTCACACCCGTTTGTACGTGCGAGTATTGGAAAGATCGGGCCATTAGTGAACTGCAGTTGGTTTGTAAAGCTGAGATCTCCGGTTTAGGCTTTGGAGTGAGAAAAACCTCCGATTAAATTTGAAATAGTAGGCCTGGTTTTGAAATGCATGCAGATTTTGAAGTTTTTTTTTACTCTTGTTTTTATCTTTGTATTATGGGTCCGTTAAAATTATAAGCCAAAATTCACTGTGCGCGCACACATATAAAATAAGAGAATTGGACATCTGGACCATCAGGAAAGCCACTAGTTTCCCAAAGAAGGGAGATGAGAGAAAGGATTCAGAAATGAGCGATCAGGAGAGAGTTTGAGATGGGTGTGCATGAGACGTCTATTTGCGAGACTATATGAAAGCTCTGTTTGACTAAAATGCATGTATGGAACTGAGTTTGTTTGCTGTATCTTTGTTTTTCTCTTAAAATTCGCATTGTCTGAAGTAAGGGTAAAATTTGTCATATTTGATGAGGAAAAGTGCATGAAAACTTTTATTTGTCTATAAGGAGATTTTAAGGAGACCAGGGTGTGTGTACTTGTTGAGCGTCCCCCCCACCCCCCCACTTTGTCAGTGAGAGCCTGCTTTTGCTCTGCTCTCCTCCGGCCAAAGAAAATAAGGAAAACTCTACAGGGCAGAGGTTGAAATGTAAGAATAAGATAAAAACTCCAACCCTTTGGTACCTCCTTGGCAACCTCACTCATTTGCCAAATTAAACTTGCTCTGTTCAAAGAACATTACCCCATTAATAGCCCTAAATTTTGTCATTTGGGTTTACTGGATCGATTATTGATTTTGAGTTTAAGTGGAAGCCCGGTTAGAATGGATGTTTAATTGGACGTGTGATGTGATGTATGAGGTTATTTGAATATGTGAAATGCATGTGATAAGGTATTAACATTGCATGTTTGGCTTTAAGCATTAACAGTTGCTTCAATCGTAATGCAGAGCAAACTCGCTGTGTGAAAGCAGACACACACACGCATGCCTTTAAATAACAGCTGACAAGCAACTTATAGAAACGCAAAACTGTTTAACTATAGTGATTAATAGAATAAATGCCGGCAAGATTATCTATAACATACAAAAGTTTGTGTACGTCTGTCTAAGTGTTGTTTAAATGTTGTGTATGTCTGTCTAAGTGTTGTTTAGGGGTATTTTGTGTAAATGTTTAATCTATGTTGTGAAGGCGGTTTACCGACAGTTGTCTGACGTTTGTCTGTGATATCGCAGTATGTTTTAATAATACAGTTGACAAGCATTATTAACGTAATAACATATTGGATCAACGAGAATTTATTAGTATAAATAAGGGTCATAAGTTTTAGCTGTCCACAATGCCTGATGTCTCAGTATTCACAAAAGTCCGGACTGAAGTGAATGTTGGCGAATTGCCTTAAGATTATGCATTGGATTGTACTAAATTCTTAGGAATACTGGGGTGTCAGTCAGGCTGGAACTCAATTGTGAGGTTGATTAAAAGAAATCATCATCCATAAGCCTTCGTTAGTATCAGGAGTATTACTGGAAAAGAGGAAAACCATGAATGATGTTGTGTATTATGTGATAATGATGTCTTAAGATCTATGATCATTAGAATTTTGGTACACTTAAGGTAACATATTGAGTTAATGGTGTATTAAATGAAAGTGAATATTATTGAAGT
This sequence comes from Fundulus diaphanus, assembly GCA_037039145.1. Lineage (NCBI taxonomy): Eukaryota > Metazoa > Chordata > Actinopteri > Cyprinodontiformes > Fundulidae > Fundulus > Fundulus diaphanus. The sequence goes on along the minus strand of CM073129.1, from coordinate 5,807,791 downwards.
TTGTGGTTATGAAAAGACTAAATACCAGGATTGACACAATGCCAGGAGCTGCAGAGCAGAGAGGAGAGAAACAGAGAGGGGCTTAGACTCAGAGCTGCACATGGGCGACCCTAGAAAAAACAGGGCCCCAGCATATTAGACGTCTATCGGATCACTATGAGTAAATAAATCATAAAATTTAAAGCATATGGGAAATCTGGATAATTAACAATAACTTAAACGGGGAAACTGAAAAGGAGGCTTGTGATCGAAAGGTACTTCTAAATTAGTTCTCTTTTGGTTGGTTCACCATTGGGACTGATTATTAAAATACAAGTTAATGTAAGCAACAGCTAAAAATTGTAGCATTAACAGTGATTAATAAGGTCTAATTTGAATAGAATTAGAGTTGTCAAAGAATAGGTTGTGATAATTGTCATCCTTACTAAAAATAATAAAATAAAATAACTTAGAGTGAGAAGTAAGATGGTGATTTAATTAACCTCTGTGAATTCATGTGATAACATCCAAAATTATAAAATGAATTCAGAAAATTGGTTAATTTCGGTACAGGGGAAGTAATGAACAAAATAGAACATAAGAAAACTTATGGAATCAACTCATTAATCTCTAAATGGTGGATCTGATGAAAAGGGTTGCACATACTGAAATGGCACTGAAGGAGAAATGCCTGATGAAGCAGCTGACTGGTGATGGTATAACCTGAGCTTTGTCAACACGGAGAACCAGAACAAGATCTTCCTCAGTGGGAATCCTGCATGGATTCCAGAGCACTGGCTCAGCGCCTGCTCAGACATGGAGCAGCGAAGGACGCTCAGGCCGTCAGGAAATACGGCTGAGCAAAGGAAGCGGTCTCCACATCCGTTGACATGGAAGAGAGCTGACAACACACTGATATTTGTGGAAACCCAGCAACTGAAGGTCCACCACAAGAATTGGCACAATCCAATCATTTCAATTAATTCTAAAAGTAAAGTAAAACAAATAAGGAGAATGGCAACTAGTTACTAAAAAGTAACAAAATTACATAAGTGGCTAAAATTAAATTGTCCAGTGTAATTATGAACAGAAAATTCCCCTTCCTCAGTAAAGTTAACATTTTATTTTATTCCTTTGAAGGTAAACCAGCAGAGTGTTGAATAATAAGACGATGGGTTCTCCTATGACAAAGTAATTAATTACCTCATGTACTGTTAATTAGGAAATAGGCACTTTTAAGAAGAGGATAGTAGGTTTTGAGCATTACAGAAAAAATTAAGTATTCAACACTAGAGTGTCACGTTATGATTAAATGACACGAGTTGATTGGGAAAGCAATAACATATGAAAAGAGATTTATTCTGCAAGCATGGCTTAGCTACGTAAACACTAGAAAAAGATTAAAGTCATAAATTAAAATAATTTGGTTTGAAGAAATTTCAGAAATAGTTTTGAACCCTAAACTAAGTAATTTTTATTTTATTTATTTCCTTTAAACATTAGGCAAGAAGGACATGTTATTTTTTACTAATTTCTCTTTGCCATTATATTCATATTCTTGAAGTGGATTGGAAACCTTTCTGCTAGTATCAGCAGATCACAGGCCTCTGCACAGTTCAGTGAGTATTTTATTTCGGTAATTAAAACCTTGGGTAAAAGTGAATGAATCTGTGACAGCAACCCGTTTTTGGTAAAACTATAAAAATCCTAATGTAAAAAGAAACATGGTGTATTTGTAAATGCTTCATTTGAAAATTGAGTTTCTCACCGGGTAAACAGACTCAGCCAAAATAAAAAAGAGTCAATGACCGGATTTAATAGAGTAATGACAGGACCAGGTTTTGATTGCATGCTTGGCATTAACAACTCAGTCCTGATTGAAGGCACTAACTGTTCTGTTTTCAGTCCTGTTTTTCAGAAGTTGAGATTCTGTCCGGTTCTGGCCACCCTTTTTCTGATGGAAGACACATCAAAGAGACGAGAAGAACAGCTGTAAATTGAGCATGGAGAGACGGTATGATAAATTATAAAGTGAAAATCAGACTGATGTCAACCTCTGATTTAAGCAATCAAATTTTCAAGTGACTTAAATGGATCTCTCTGGCAAAACGTTGTCAAAATGTTAGTGTAATAGTTGTTTGCGTAAACATAATATTATTCGAGGTCACCTGGATGTTTGTGATCATTCCGGTAAGACATAGAAAGTTAATATTATAATTTAAATCTAGGTCTTATCTTTGAGGAAAGTAGGTTTCCAGGCAATAATTTAGGAAAAAGTGAACTCAACTTTTAATTAAAAAAAAAAAAAAAAAAAAAAAAGACCTTAGATGTTTTCCCAACTTCTGCACAGATATTTCCTAATCTCTACAAAGAAAACTGAAAATAAACAATGTTAAACAAGTTATTGATTAGTAAATTGGGTTACATGGCTGAAACAAAATTTCAGGTATTTTAAATAAGGTTACTTTTTCTCGAAACTGAAATATTAACATTATTAAAAGAGAAGCGAACATTAGCCTGAATTACCTTAAACTTGGAAGAGACCTGAAGTTTCAATGTGACGTTCCTATTAACTCTGCCATAATTCTACTTGAAAGGAAGATAAAATCTAGTTACTTCTCTATAAAAGGATGAGAAAGAAAAAGACGAGTTATACGCTATTTCATAAAGAATGTGTAAACAGGAAACGACAAGACAGGGTATAACATAGCCGAGTCGCGTCCGTCTCTGAGGAATTTTCTTTTCTTTTTTTTTTTTCTTGTGCTCATGACTCTGGATCCAACTCAGAACATTTGGCAATGGTATGCAACTCTCATTGCACAATTATCCGAACAGTTGGACAAGCGACAAACTACTATTTGGAAAAACAAAAAGAAATAACAGTTTTACTAATTGTATGTATGCTGGCTTATAAAGTCTTTACGGTTGGAAAAGTAAATTATCTTACAAAGAATGTAAGTTCCACAGATTTACAACAGGTAAAATGAACAGGATAAGTATGCACAGAACAAACATATTTGATTAATCTTGGAATTGCAAAAAAGGGATAATGACAAAAGGTTTATGTGTAGGTTATGGGAGTTGGGGTCATTTTGACCTGTTTCCTGGCTCTCGCCGATGGGAGTGAGAGGAAGCATCTGGAGTCGTTGTTTGACTGGACTGTTCCAGGATATGTCAAGTAGTGGAATTAATCGCTCTGTTTTTGTACTTTTGTGGTGAACACTTCCCAGAACTTTCGTCCAGTTGCCAACTGGACGTCATTGGCTTGTAACACACACACACCAATGGAGACACACAGACTCTTGTGTGTAGGTTATATTTTAGTACTGTGAATGGAATTATAAACAATTCTAACTAAATTACCTGAGTTGCTAAAAGAGGAAAAACTGGTGATGAAGTTCCACAGCTTTTATGGAGAAATAGAGCAGATATTAGATATATGGGAAGTAAGTGTAATTCACAGTCCTGCTGTAGTCTGCGTCTGCCCTGTCTCTGAATTTATTTCAAGCTAGCATCCTTTCTAATTATCTCATAGCACCCGACAGTTAGAAAAACATTGACAGTTTATCCTACTATATGAGAAATACTGCGTAAAACTATTCATTAAGTGACTATTTGATAAACATTTATTTCTTGTTTGTTCACTTTTAAGCTTTCATAGACAAGTAGTCGATACAAATACCTTAAGATGGAGATGAAGAGTTGGTAAGAAGTTTGGTAAACATTAGTGAGGTCGGACTGACCTCGGAGTAAGAGAGCGATAACATTGTTTAACTGTAGTGTTCCAAAGATAAGTCAAGTAGCGGAATTAATCGGTCTTTGTTTTTGTGCTTTTGAGCCAAAACGTTTACCAGGGGTGAAGACCGGGCTGCCAACAGCTGGAGACATCTGGACGCTATCTGGCTGCTACTGTTACACAAAAACTTTAACACATACGAGGACCACTTAGGAATAAAGAAGGAAAAAAGATGAAATAAACATTCAATAAAGCGGTTATTAGTGTCTAATTTGGAGTTGAGAAAAGAAGCTGCAGACGAGGAGGACGTGACCAGTACACACCATAAAGAACTCAGACCTATGTAAATCAACTAAAACAGATTAGAATAAGAGGGTTTTTGAGAAAGCTGGAGTAAAGGTATTTATTCTTGAATATTCTTGTCAACCGCTCGCACATTAATGAGTCACTGGCTGAGAAGGACGGACTCACCAAGGAATGAAGGAGTTGATGTTTATAATCAAGCTTATCGCTCTGTTTATATCAAGGGAATCGTTCAGTTCAGAATGTTCCAGGCTTTAAAGAGCCATTACGTGTTCACAATATCTGAAGTCCTACATCTGGAAACACTTTCAAGTTACAAATCCAGGAATGGTGATTTCTATGAGGGTTGTAGCCACATCAAATCTAGTCTGAATGATCAGCACAAGATCAGGTTCAAAGTAAAATTATTGTATTAAAGTTGAAGTAGGTTTAGAAGCTGATGATGCAGGATCAGGATCAGTATAACAAACTATAAAAGGGAAAACCTTTTTGTAAAGTGCAGGTAAGAATAGAGAGAAGACAGGGTCTTCTGCTTCTAAATCAATGATAGCGTTTAGACAGAAAACATTGAATTTTTAGATGTTTGGAGCACCGACAATAAATTACTACATACGGCATTTAAAAGGTAAATAGGCAACATGTATATTTTATTAGAGGAAAGTAAAAATCAAGCGATTACAGTTACTCTGATGAACACTCTGACCATAATATTGTAGTTAAGGACATAAGGGGGGTGCTTAGAATTTATTGGCATACTTGGTTAAGAATATAAGGAGCACATCAACACTAAATAAGAAGTTAAGCTCAAAGTGGTAAGGGCGACTCACGTGGAAGTAAATACTATTTAGTGGGTTAAACTAAACATTATTGAATAAATCTGAGCAGTCGGTTACATTTTTGGATTAGGATTGCAGTGCAGTACAGAGTAATGAATAATTGAAACTTTTTTTTCTAAATTCCTGAACAACAGAGAATAGAAACATATCACTTAGTTTTATTTAGTTCTGGAAGGAAAAGGGGGCCTTACCTTCTAACACTTCTTCTTCTTTCCTTCTACTTTTGCTTCTTTATCTTGCATGAAAACCCTGGTCACTAAATTTTAATCGTAAAATGGATATTTCTGTTAGGAATATCTTTCAGGAGGAGACGGAGAGCAGATTTGCACAGGAGAATGGCTGAATCTGGGTACTGGCGGAGTAAGCCCTGTGCACATATCCTTTCTAAATTGTGAATTTTGATGAATGATTTTGTGACAAATGAGGACATTGTTAAACCTTTTTGTTAAATATGTGTGGAGTCACTATTTGCTGTTGATGTGGACTTTAAGTTCAATATGTGCTCATGTATTTTATATCCTACTGTTCCTATGTCCTGGAGTGGAGCATGGTTCATGGAGGATGGGATGAATTGTCACCGAAGCGGACTTTCATGTATGGGCTGATAATACAATGAGAAAAGGTGATGTTATTAGAAAACAATTCGAACAATTTTTCAGTAAGACCATTGCTTTAGCTGCTACAGGTTGCATGTCTGCTGTGGCTGAACATTCTACATTATTTTCAACCATTCTGTTCTCTATTTTCTTAATATTTTGTTTTTAATTGAGTCGGCATAGTTTTTGTTTTTGTTTTGATTTAAGCTTTCAGGTGAGCGATCTTGGAAGGTATTTAAGTTTGGAAGTTCAAGTCGAATACACACAAAAAGATCATGTTGCAGGATAAGTTAAGGTGCAATTACGTAAACACAGAGTGTTGTAATGTTATTAGTGAATTGTTACAACTTATACTCAGTACGAGTTGAGATAAAACTGAAATGAAATCAAATGGACACTAAACATCAATGTTAAAGAAAATGTACATTAGCCCCATTGACATTTAAAGGATATCATCATGAGACTAGTGAAGACTCTGAGCTGGGAAATCATTGTAATATACGATACTGGTTAGTTTTTCCTGTCTCCTTAGGGCGACCCAGGGACGTAGAAGGGCGGGGTCCCTCTTTGTGTGCTGGACTAAGGGACTCAGAGGCATGATGTTTGCAACAGAGGGGACCCTGCACCAGGACTGTGAGAAAGCAGTACGATTTAATCAAAGGACCCTGGAGAGCGACATACGGTGTCAGCGACATGAGGACAAGAACTTTGCCACACTACGAAGCTGCCAATCCCATCAAATGTTATAAATTCTGAGTTTATCTATGCTATGCTAAATCCCTGAAGTTTTTATTTATGATAAGGTGCATCATGGGGATGGTTTTAAGTGGATGTTTTTGGACGGTAGCCATAGCAACTGGATGATGCTATTATACTATTCTAATTTTTTTTATTTTGCTTAATATGTTTGTCTTCTTTCCTGTTATTTTTTAGGTGTTTATGTCTTTTGACGACATTGTGAGTACCATGGCTGGGTTTCTGAGCCATGCTGGTCGGTCAGGTGGTCGGCTGGCGGACGCCCGTGGGGGAGGGGTCCATGCAACAGTTTTTACCCTGAATAAACACATAAATACCAGCGACAGGGATTTTTCGGTTGCATATGGTCAGAAATAACTGGCATATGTAAAAACAATGGACATTTTGTACATTAGTTCAGTGCATGTTTTTATTTTATTCTACATTTACGACCATACATTACCAATTTTTCTTTGTTCTTTTTTTCTGTTTGATAATCAAAGCAAGTATTTTTACCCTTTTATATTCCTCTATTACTCCACAATTACATTATTCCACTTTTCTTATAGTTCCCAGTGTGATTTTCCCCTTGATATGGCTCACGTAAGTAAGCCAAGGGGGGATGTATGGAGGATTTCGTCTTTTAATATTGTCAAGGTGGAACCCTGTTTGTCTTAATAACTGCAATCACTGCCCAAAGAATGATTAGTTCTAGAATGTTTTCCCAAAGATCTGTTTATAGGACTTCCTAGAAATGGAAGAGCACACACACACCATTTCACACACACACCCCTCCAACTAGGGAGGGAGGGCTTTTGGTCCAGAGCAGCGCCTGTACACAGTAAGATATCATGTTCCTATTTACGTCATACCGTATCCCTATAAAGGCTGAAAGTTACCCCATATCGTTGGGATTGTTGGGACTTCTGTGAAATGAAGATGATTGTAAGTCCAGAATAAACGAATCCCCCTGCTGGTCACTGAAGAGAAGCTGTGGTGTCTGGTCTCGTCTGTCTGTTTTTTAAGGTTAAATCCTCTCCCACAGTAATTGTGGCGTATCCTGTCTATGCCTTTTTGCACTTGTCACATCCGAATTTGGCCGTTGTGGAACAATGAAGTTATTTTTGTTTCTTTTCTATGTTTGGTCAAAGAAGTTTGACTTGGATGAGTAGTATTTGACACTGACAAATTCTCCATCACACAAAACCTTTAGATTTGACTAGTTCAAGGTCTATGGAATTCCGTTTGTGACGTCAGGAAAAGATGTTAAGTGTTCAGTACATGACTGCGACGGCCTCCCATTCCACTGTGCCGGCCAAGTCTCTGTGGCGCAATTGGTTAGCGCGTTCGGCTGTTAACCGAAAGGATGGTGGTTCGAGCCCACCCAGGGACGTTTGTTTGCTTTAAAACGCAGATTGAGTTAAAGCAAAAAACCTCTACACAACCATGTTTGAGCAATACTTACCAAATTGTTAGATAAAATCAGTGTGCCACGTGTCCTGTATTTGACCTTTTTCAAAGATCCAAATAAAAAATATTGATAACAGCTGTCAATGAGGAATTATACCTAAACTTCTGAAATTTAAGGCAGTTATAAGACTGACCGGTGATGAAAATGACTGTTTTCCAGATTTAAGCACAACCCATTGGCGATATTTTGAATTTTCCTCTTAGTTGATGGCTAAGAAGTGGCCCAGGATTTCATTAAGTTTGAAAACTCAAAGTTTCCGCAGCATTCTAACATTTTTCTGCTGTTTGCATAGTTTTGAACTTCATTTCTGCTGAAAGTTTAGGGCTGTGTGAGCAAGGTTGCCTATAATTTCCAAGGGATGTTTTCAGGAGAGTCACCACTGTGTAGTAAGTGACCAATATTGTCACACACAAAGCAGGATGTTTGGTATGGATGTTTCTCTTCTGCTTTATAATGTAACTTTCAATGAGCCTTTTTATTCATATTGCTAAATCTAGTGTGTAATTGTGGCGTATCCTGTCTATGCCTTTTTGCACTTGTCACATCCGAATTTGGCCGTTGTGGAACAATGAAGTTATTTTTGTTTCTTTTCTATGTTTGGTCAAAGAAGTTTGACTTGGATGAGTAGTATTTGACACTGACAAATTCTCCATCACACAAAACCTTTAGATTTGACTAGTTCAAGGTCTATGGAATTCCGTTTGTGACGTCAGGAAAAGATGTTAAGTGTTCAGTACATGACTGCGACGGCCTCCCATTCCACTGTGCCGGCCAAGTCTCTGTGGCGCTACCTGGCTCACGTTAGTCGGCGTTTCTCACCCAATACGCTTTGCCCCCTTTCATTCTCACATTAGATTATTAGCCAGTCTCGCACCGCCTCACTATGACCACGCCAATCAATCTCTCACAACAATGACAGTGACAATGATGGCCGGCCAATCACGGCAAAGCCCCGTCAGACGGGGGAAAAAAAAAAAAAAAAAAAAAAAAAAAAAAAACTTCCAGCGTAAACGTTGGAAGAGTGATATTTTCGTTCCTAAGTAACCGTTGGAAGAGTAGAAATTAGCAATATTACTGTAAGTACCTGTTCATAATATTTATTGTGTCCTTCCGCTGAAAAAAGTTGCATTTTAATATATTGTTTGTAGCTTGATCAGCTATAAATAATATATTATTCTCCTGCTTCAGACGAAAACAAATCAAAACACGTCAGCTTCATGCTGAAGCGACCGTGGAAAATTGGTAGAAGCAATATTTACCCAACTTATATTACTGTAAGTGTCCGATCCCACTGAATATTGTATCATTTCATTGAAAGAAACGTCGCATTTCTAGCGTTCACGTAGCTTCAGACGAAAACAAATCAAAACACGTTGGCTTCGTTTCAAAGTAACCGTCGGAAAATAGGTAGAAGCAATATTACTGTAAGTGTCCGTTCATACTGCTTATTGTACTCATCCGTTGAAAGAAACGTTACTTTCTTAGCATCAGCTACAAATATGTTATGGATCATTTAAAATAGTGGTATAACCATATCATGTTCTGAAGGACGCTGTATTAACAAACATTTTATAAATCTGTTGTAAGAAGCTCTGTAATTCAAATACCAGACATGCACAGAGTTCAGAGTTAGGAAATAATATAACTTAGCTATTTCTGTCATTTAAAAATGTCTACCTACTGTCTTGTCATTGTGCAAGGGAAAAATCAGCATACAATTACTTATATAACTTTAGATTTATGGATAAAAGGATTGCATTTAAATAAATTCCCTGTGGGATTATTAAAGTATTTCTGATTCTGAAGTGTTTAAATCCTTTAATGTCATCCTCATTGTGTTGTTCAAAAGGTGCATTATTGATTTTATTCCATTTGATTCTGCTCATTTCTAATGTTTTCTTTAGATGAGCTCCAAGACAAAGAGCCATAAAGGTATGGGAGATGGGGAATGGATGGCAAGGCTTAAAGCATTTGCCAGCAATGGGGTTTGGCCAACAAATGCTGGAAATAGACCAGCCCCAAGACAGAAGAAATGGCATGATCTCTATCAGAAGGTAAAGTGCAGCCACCATAAAGCCGAATAGACATGAGTAATTGTCATTAATAAGATGATGTTATACCGTTTCAGATAGATAAATGCCCCATGCAAGCACGCGGTCAGACCACCCTTTTTGGAGGGTCTGCGACCTGTGACTGTGGCTTTCATGCTGCTAAGGTAATCTGGTTTAAAGTAAATTCTGACTACAATCACTTCAATTTTATAGCCATGTCATGTCTTTTACAATTCTGCTGGATGATGGCTTTTACACTTAAAATATCTGTGTTTTTGTAGCCTGCACTGCAGCCTCCTCGTCCTCCTCCTCCTGTGACCCCACACTCTGTGGCTTCCCCATCAACATCTGCTGTATCAGCTACAGCCTCACGGACGTTCTTTAGGTGCCCTCCATCTTTGTCAAAGGTAAATGTTTTTGTCTGTCTACTAAATACTTCATATGAATCATTTTGCTTTGTGCAACAAACTTTAATATCAGTTTTTGAACAAAACATTTTGTTATACTAGTTTTGGTACAGTTATTTATATTGTATTTACTTCACAAGTGTACATATGTTTGATATTTCAGTTCAATAAATCCCATTTTGGTGGGTCTCTGTCGGATTCAGTGAAGCCCAATTTGGTGGCCCGGAAAACACCAACACCCCCTCCATCCTCTGTGATGACCTCTAGCCCGTCTCCGTCCTCTGTGAGGAGTCCTATTCCATCCTCTGTGAGGACATCTAGCGCCTCTCCATCCTCTGTGAGGAGTCCTATTCCATCCTCTGTGATGACCTTTTGCCCCTCTCCATCCTCTGTGAGGAGTCCTATTCCATCCTCTGTGATGACCTTTTGCCCCCCTCCATCCTCTGTGAGGAGTCCTATTCCATCCTCTGTGAGTACATCTAGCGCCTCTTCATCCTCTGTGAGGAGTCCAAGTCCCTCTCCATCCTCCGTGAGGAGCCCTAGCGTTGGGCCAACACACACCTGCGAGACAGTTTCATCTGTGAGTACAGCAGTATGTATTCATTAAATTAATGCAGATATAGGTAATCTTTAATAAGACATTTATGCAGATTTCTAAATCTCTTCTTTTGTTTTCAGGAAGAGCCTGCAACCTCTCTGTTATCAGCTGCAGCTGGGGATGCAGCTTCTTTCTGGTTGCCGAATGAGATGAGGAAAACCATCCCTGTTCAGGACCAAAGATGGATCTCCAATACCCTCTTTCGCTCCCGCCAACTACGCCCAGATTTAAAGCTCTGGTATGAGCCTCCCAGGCCAGCCCTGATCTACCACCAGGTACCAACACCTGATCGTTTATTTTCTCATCGGCTCCTGGTGTGGATGCCCTATCACCAGTGGAAGGTCAGCGTGTTCTGCCGAGCTTGTGGGAAGCATCTCACAGGTGCTGGAATCCACAAAAGGGCTAGGAAGGTCCTGGACATTGATTGGTTTTACCTGCTGGTGACAGAGACACTCAGGTGCAGTGGGTGCAATCTGACTTATATATCAACATCTCAGACCATCCGGGATCAGCTTGACTTGCCACACCAAAAACTTCCGGCTTATCCTGACCCAAAAGTAAGTAAAACATTCAGTAAAATGGACACTCGATGCATGATGAAAATAAATTACCTGTAGATGGAGCTATAAACTAAACAACTGATTGTTCTGAATTCCAGGTATGCCTGTGACATACGGGTCATTCGCTTGATGCGGGACCGGACTCAGGGCAACAGCTCTGCACGGCTACTGAAACAACTGAAAGAAAATCACGGGGAAGAATGGCTAGATAGGTTGGGGCACTATTTTGAAGAGTGCTCTAACTTTGTTAATCGGCCCAGCCTTTTTCCAGTTGTGTGCCAGGAGCCCCCTGAGCCCGCTGACGTCCCCACGGATCGCTGGTTGCTGTCTGTGTATGGCAGAGACATCCTGTCTCGCATAGACCACATCAAGGCCAGCATCACATCCACCTTGGGCACCATCTTAAAGTTGGACTCCACAAAAAAGGTTAGTAACAGTGTAATGCAAATAACAATTATTATCATCCTCAGTACTATTATTAGATCCTCCAAGAAACAGAGACATTATTAAATACACACATTTTAAAAGGTTTGGGATCACAGATTTTTTTTTGCAAACAATTAAACTTGTCTTATAACTATTTGTGAAATGTTAATTGTACAAAGTACATAAAAAAGGCTATGAAATCCAGGGCACTCAGTGGCTTCTAAACAACATAAACTGTTCGATTTACCATCCCATTTTTATTTTAGATCACAAAGAAGCTGGCAGGACACAGCAAAGGAACGGCTCTGTGGGTGTCTTCAGTTAGCAACGAGATGGGCCAAATATTAAATAGTGTCCTGACTGTGCAGGAAGGTCCAGGACTGGACAGGATGGCTGCTGGCCTGATGGAGCGGTACCGCCAGGCTGGGGTTGCACCTCCCAAGGTGCTTTATGTGGACTGTGGCTGCTGTAAGACCGAGGGACTGAGCAAGCTACAGGCCAGGTTTGGACAGTGGCCAGATCTCCATATCCGGCTTGACATTTGGCATTTCATGCGGCGGCTGGCTGTAGGATGCACGACTGATGCTCATCCACTGTATCCTGCATTCATGAGGGCTCTGTCCTGCTGTATCTTTGAGTGGGATGCAGGGGACCTTGACCTACTCAGGAGAGCAAAGGCAAAGCAGCTCCAGCAAGAACAGAGACCAGGGTTAACCAGCTCCATGGTGGACAGCCAAATCTCAAAAAAAGAGTTGAGTACTTTCTGCCGCAGGAGGACTCGGGGAGAGGAAACAACTCTTCTACAAATTGAACGGCTGCTGGAGCAGCTGAGGGGCCCAAAAGGAAGAGACTTGATGGGTGTCCCTCTGCTGGATGAGGTGAGGATGGCTCACATCTGGCGTGTGCAAAAACGACACATAAAATGCATCCAGGATGTTCCAGGAATTCAGTTGTACACGGAAGTTGGCAGCATCAACAAGAGTGGCATCAAGCTCACCAGATACCGCTGTGCTAGAGGATCAACATCTCTAGAGTCATTTCACTGCCATCTGAACAGGTTTATTCCAGGTAAGTCACTCTCTAGCATGATTACACCACTTAGCTATATTTTATATCAGAACTGGATCAACCAGCATTTATTCAAAGGCTTGACCCTGATTTTTCTTTTGCTTGTTTCTTTCAGGAACCAGTGCAAATCTTCTAAATTTCCAGCTCTATCTCCTGGAAGGCCTTAACAGGTGGAACCAGGATCGAGCCACTGCAGCAGTGAGCAGCAAGCCATCATGTCTTCTAACATACGCTGGGGACATGACTCAGTGCATCAACAAAAACAGCCTGAATGTGCTTGGACGAGAATACATACCAAACTTCACACCTCCAGCAAAATATACAGGTATTTCAAGTTGAAATCTGTGAAGGGAAAAACTGTTTAGTTAAACTATTGTATGACTGAATCACTAATATATATAATGTGTGAAGAACAGTTTTACTATCTTTGGGTGTTTGTTATTTTTCCATAGGTGAGTTGCTGGGTGTTGACTACCTATTGGATCAAACAGGAAAGCCACTAAAACCACAGCTGGACTCAGAAGAGACTGATGGGCTTCTGGAGGATGTGGACGCAACTGAAGCAGAGGAAGATGAAGGCTTTGTGGATGAAGCTATGGAATTGCTGGTATCAGGGCTTCAAGATGATGCCCTTTTCTCTGCCACCTCACAGCTCGAAGCCTTCGCTCCCCCTGCTCCCTCCACCCATCCAGCTGCCACCAGCGATCCTGCTGTCACCTCACAGCCTGCTGCCACCGCACAGCCTGCTGCCACCGCACAGCCTGCTGCCACCGCACAGCCTGCTGCCACCGCACAGCCCGATGCCACCTCACAGCCCGATGCCACCTCACAGCCCGATGCCACCTCACAGCCTGCTGCCACCTCACAGCCTGCTGCCACCTCACAGCCTGCTGCCACCAGCCATCCTGCTCCCACCTCACAGCCTGCTGCCACCAGTCATCCTGCTCCCACCTCACAGCCTGCTGCCACCAGCCATCCTGCTCCCACCTCACAGCCTGCTTGCTCTAACCAGCCTGCCATTGCTGGCCCTATGTCAGAGGTGTGAATACATAGTAAACTGTATAATAGTAGATAAATACAACTTTAAGAAAATGTGGTTTAACTAATATCTGTTATGTTGGTTATATTTCTTAGAGTGTGGATGAGTCAGGAATACCAGGCCTCGACAAAGTGGACAGCTTGGCTGAGTATCTGGTGGAGCTGAGGAACAAAACCTCTCTGGCACTGAACAACCAGGAGGTCAGTTACATGTGTTGTTGCTTGCTGCATGCATGCACTATGCACACCCATCACTTGACTAGCACTTTGTTGTGTCCTAATGTAAAGTTATGTTATTTCCCCGTTTAGGTTAGCAGCATTGTCGCTCTGTGGCAGGACCTGTTGGAGTTTGACAAGGAGAGGGTGGTATTTGCTGCAAGGCACCACGATAAATTGAACACTGGAAGGTTTAGATCCCCCAAAAAAAGGCAGGAATTCACCCCTGGGGTTGAAAGTGTGAAGCGACATGCCTTAACAACCACAGCCCCATCTGCCCAATGGCCAGACTGCTGCCGCCTTGTGGAGACCATCTTTGTTCGCCTCTGTAACCTACACCGTAGTCCAAAAAAAAGAGGGACAGGCACAATCTCTAGATGGGATCTGATCCTTCAGGATTACAGAAAGATCAGGCAACTCATTTTAGCAAACGGAGCTGTCATGCAGCAGTCTAACTTGCAGTTAGTGGATGTGAGCTACACCACCCTGGTTCAGTGGCATAACAAAAGGGTGAAAAGGCAGGAAACTGCTGTAATGCAACAAGGGCTAAACCTTCCTAGCCGTTTTTCTGTAGCTGCCGACCCACTTCTCCCTGCCAATATACGTCCCCATTATGCCATACCACATTCAGGGCCAAGTCATATATACAGCCTACCATCTAACACTGTGGGACAGGCAAAATTAAAAAGAAAGCTACAATTTTCTGATGCAAAAAATCCATCAGGACAGCGACCGCTTCTCCCTGCCCCACCCAAAAGGCCTCAGCTAGTGGCAATTGCTCCAATTGCCTCACAGGGTCCTGTTATCCCCACTGCCCGACAGGAACAGAGTAGTTGGACCTTCTCCACTCTTCCTGCACATGTTCCTGTTCTGGCACCTGCGGCAGCTCCTGCTCTGGCCCCAGCTATGTCTTTTGTGCTGACCCCTGTTGCAGCTCCTGTTCTGGCACCTGCTGCAGCTCCCAAATCTTCCTTCACTCCCCCAATTAGAGCACCCCGAAAACTGACCCGCAAAGTTTTACACAACACGTGCAAAAAATGTGGTCAGTTTAGAATCCTTGAAACGGGACACAGCCAATATAGAGGGCACATTTACTGTCCCTCTACTGAAAGCCTGACAAAAGAGCAGTGGCTGGAAGAAATAAAAATAAATAAATAAATGTCTGTTAAAATGTTTAATTCACTGTGTTTTGTATTGTTTATAAATAAACATTTGGTTCTTTGAAACAGATAAGGTTTATGGTCTTTTACTATGAATAAATATGAGCCTCTACTTATTCAATAATATGCATACACAATGAACAATATATTAGTTACTTCACTCAGCAAGTACTTTAGGAAAGGTACATGCTTTAGAAATACTATAGGTTGAGCTGCTAATTTGCTGTGGAAAATAAACTGCATAGATTAATAATATTAAATAATACTGTATCATGCATATAGTATAAAGTATAATAGAAACATACATTTATTTTAAAGTGTGACTGGATCAGAAAACAAAAGGAAATAAGCTGTTAATCAATAACATTTTAAAAAGAAGACTTTGTGGGTAAATAAAAAGTTCTGTGTATTAATTTACAGTATGGCACTATTTCCACACAAAGAAACATTTTTTTTACATGTTTTTAAGATAGAACATCAGGTTACTTTCACCTAAAAATGTTAATAACGGGAGACACTTTCATTAAAACATAAGATGACAACGGCTGGGATCGAACCCACGACCTTAGGATCCCCCTCTTTCTTCCCCCTTCCCTAAATTCTTCCCCCCTCTAGGTAGGCTATTGTTCCCCAGCTTTGGCGCAATTGGTTAGCGCGTTCGGCTGTTAACCGAAAGGATGGTGGTTCGAGCCCACCCAGGGACGTTTGTTTGATTTAAAACGCAGATTGAGTTAAAGCAAAAAACCTCTACACAACCATGTTTGAGCGATACTTGCCAAATTGTTAGATAAAATCAGTTTGCCACGTGTCCTGTATTTGACCTTTTTCAAAGATCCAAATAAAAAATATTGATAACAGCTGTCAATGAGGAATTATACCTAAACTTCTGAAATTTAAGGCAGTTATAAGACTGACCGGTGATGAAAATGACTGTTTTCCAGATTTAAGCACAACCCATTGGCGATATTTTGAATTTTCCTCTTAGTTGATGGCTAAGAAGTGGCCCAGGATTTCATTAAGTTTGAAAACTCAAAGTTTCCGCAGCATTCTAACATTTTTCTGCTGTTTGCATAGTTTTGAACTTCATTTCTGCTGAAGGTTTAGGGCTGTGTGAGCAAGGTTGCCAATACTTTCCAAGGGATGTGTTCAGGAGAGTCACCACGGTGTAGTAAGTGACCAATATTGTCACACACAAAGCAGGATGTTTATTATGGATGTTTCTCTTTTGCTTTATAATGTAACTTTCAATGAGCCTTTTTATTCATATTGCTAAATCTAGTGTGTAATTGTGGCGTATCCTGTCTATGCCTTTTTTCACTTGTCACGTCCGAATTTGGCCGTTGTGGAACAATGAAGTTATTTTTGTTTCTTTTCTATGTTTGTTCAAAGAAGTTTGACTTGGATGAGTAGTATTTGACACTGACAAATTCTCCATCACACAAAACCTTTAGATTTGACTAGTTCAAGGTCTATGGAATTCCGTTTGTGACGTCAGGAAAAGATGTTAAGTGTTCAGTACATGACTGCGACGGCCTCCCATTCCACTGTGCTGGCCAAGTCTCTGTGGCGCAATTGGTTAGCGCGTTCGGCTGTTAACCGAAAGGATGGTGGTTCGAGCCCACCCAGGGACGTTTGTTTGCTTTAAAACGCAGATTGAGTTAAAGCAAAAAACCTCTACACAACCATGTTTGAGCAATACTTGCCAAATTGTTAGATAAAATCAGTTTGCCACGTGTCCTGTATTTGACCTTTTTCAAAGATCCAAATAAAAAATATTGATAACAGCTGTCAATGAGGAATTATACCTAAACTTCTGAAATTTAAGGCAGTTATAAGACTGACCGGTGATGAAAATGACTGTTTTCCAGATTTAAGCACAACCCATTGGCGATATTTTGAATTTTCCTCTTAGTTGATGGCTAAGAAGTGGCCCAGGATTTCATTAAGTTTGAAAACTCAAAGTTTCCGCAGCATTCTAACATTTTTCTGCTGTTTGCATAGTTTTTGAACTTCATTTCTGCTGAAGGTTTAGGGCTGTGTGAGCAAGGTTGCCAATACTTTCCAAGGGATGTGTTCAGGAGAGTCACCACGGTGTAGTAAGTGACCAATATTGTCACACACAAAGTAGGATGTTTGGTATGGATGTTTCTCTTCTGCTTTATAATGTAACTTTCAATGAGCCTTTTTATTCATATTGCTAAATCTAGTGTGTAATTGTGGCGTATCCTGTCTATGCCTTTTTTCACTTGTCATGTCCGAATTTGGCCGTTGTGGAACAATGAACTTATTTTTGTTTCTTTTCTATGTTTGGTCAAAGAAGTTTGACTTGGATGAGTAGTATTTGACACTGACAAATTCTCCATCACACAAAACCTTTAGATTTGACTAGTTCAAGGTCTATGGAATTCCGTTTGTGACGTCAGGAAAAGATGTTAAGTGTTCAGTACATGACTGCGACGGCCTCCCATTCCACTGTGCTGGCCAAGTCTCTGTGGCGCAATTGGTTAGCGCGTTCGGCTGTTAACCGAAAGGATGGTGGTTCGAGCCCACCCAGGGACGTTTGTTTGCTTTAAAACGCAGATTGAGTTAAAGCAAAAAACCTCTACACAACCATGTTTGAGCAATACTTGCCAAATTGTTAGATAAAATCAGTTTGCCACGTGTCCTGTATTTGACCTTTTTCAAAGATCCAAATAAAAAATATTGATAACAACTGTCAATGAGGAATTATACCTAAACTTCTGAAATTTAAGTCAGTTATAAGACTGACCGGTGATGAAAATGACTGTTTTCCAGATTTAAGCACAACCCATTGGCGATATTTTGAATTTTCCTCTGAGTTGATGGCTAAGAAGTGGCCCAGGATTTCATTAAGTTTGAAAACTCAAAGTTTCCGCAGCATTCTAACATTTTTCTGCTGTTTGCATAGTTTTTGAACTTCATTTCTGCTGAAGGTTTAGGGCTGTGTGAGCAAGGTTGCCAATACTTTCCAAGGGATGTGTTCAGGAGAGTCACCACGGTGTAGTAAGTGACCAATATTGTCACACACAAAGTAGGATGTTTGGTATGGATGTTTCTCTTCTGCTTTATAATGTAACTTTCAATGAGCCTTTTTATTCATATTGCTAAATCTAGTGTGTAATTGTGGCGTATCCTGTCTATGCCTTTTTTCACTTGTCATGTCCGAATTTGGCCGTTGTGGAACAATGAACTTATTTTTGTTTCTTTTCTATGTTTGGTCAAAGAAGTTTGACTTGGATGAGTAGTATTTGACACTGACAAATTCTCCATCACACAAAACCTTTAGATTTGACTAGTTCAAGGTCTATGGAATTCCGTTTGTGACGTCAGGAAAAGATGTTAAGTGTTCAGTACATGACTGCGACGGCCTCCCATTCCACTGTGCCGGCCAAGTCTCTGTGGCGCAATTGGTTAGCGCGTTCGGCTGTTAACCGAAAGGATGGTGGTTCGAGCCCACCCAGGGACGTTTGTTTGCTTTAAAACGCAGATTGAGTTAAAGCAAAAAACCTCTACACAACCATGTTTGAGCAATACTTGCCAAATTGTTAGATAAAATCAGTTTGCCACGTGTCCTGTATTTGACCTTTTTCAAAGATCCAAATAAAAAATATTGATAACAGCTGTCAATGAGGAATTATACCTAAACTTCTGAAATTTAAGGCAGTTATAAGACTGACCGGTGATGAAAATGACTGTTTTCCAGATTTAAGCACAACCCATTGGCGATATTTTGAATTTTCCTCTTAGTTGATGGCTAAGAAGTGGCCCAGGATTTCATTAAGTTTGAAAACTCAAAGTTTCCGCAGCATTCTAACATTTTTCTGCTGTTTGCATAGTTTTTGAACTTCATTTCTGCTGAAGGTTTAGGGCTGTGTGAGCAAGGTTGCCAATACTTTCCAAGGGATGTGTTCAGGAGAGTCACCACGGTGTAGTAAGTGACCAATATTGTCACACACAAAGTAGGATGTTTGGTATGGATGTTTCTCTTCTGCTTTATAATGTAACTTTCAATGAGCCTTTTTATTCATATTGCTAAATCTAGTGTGTAATTGTGGCGTATCCTGTCTATGCCTTTTTTCACTTGTCATGTCCGAATTTGGCCGTTGTGGAACAATGAACTTATTTTTGTTTCTTTTCTATGTTTGGTCAAAGAAGTTTGACTTGGATGAGTAGTATTTGACACTGACAAATTCTCCATCACACAAAACCTTTAGATTTGACTAGTTCAAGGTCTATGGAATTCCGTTTGTGACGTCAGGAAAAGATGTTAAGTGTTCAGTACATGACTGCGACGGCCTCCCATTCCACTGTGCCGGCCAAGTCTCTGTGGCGCAATTGGTTAGCGCGTTCGGCTGTTAACCGAAAGGATGGTGGTTCGAGCCCACCCAGGGACGTTTGTTTGCTTTAAAACGCAGATTGAGTTAAAGCAAAAAACCTCTACACAACCATGTTTGAGCAATACTTGCCAAATTGTTAGATAAAATCAGTTTGCCACGTGTCCTGTATTTGACCTTTTTCAAAGATCCAAATAAAAAATATTGATAACAGCTGTCAATGAGGAATTATACCTAAACTTCTGAAATTTAAGGCAGTTATAAGACTGACCGGTGATGAAAATGACTGTTTTCCAGATTTAAGCACAACCCATTGGCGATATTTTGAATTTTCCTCTTAGTTGATGGCTAAGAAGTGGCCCAGGATTTCATTAAGTTTGAAAACTCAAAGTTTCCGCAGCATTCTAACATTTTTCTGCTGTTTGCATAGTTTTTGAACTTCATTTCTGCTGAAGGTTTAGGGCTGTGTGAGCAAGGTTGCCAATACTTTCCAAGGGATGTGTTCAGGAGAGTCACCACGGTGTAGTAAGTGACCAATATTGTCACACACAAAGTAGGATGTTTGGTATGGATGTTTCTCTTCTGCTTTATAATGTAACTTTCAATGAGCCTTTTTATTCATATTGCTAAATCTAGTGTGTAATTGTGGCGTATCCTGTCTATGCCTTTTTTCACTTGTCATGTCCGAATTTGGCCGTTGTGGAACAATGAACTTATTTTTGTTTCTTTTCTATGTTTGGTCAAAGAAGTTTGACTTGGATGAGTAGTATTTGACACTGACAAATTCTCCATCACACAAAACCTTTAGATTTGACTAGTTCAAGGTCTATGGAATTCCGTTTGTGACGTCAGGAAAAGATGTTAAGTGTTCAGTACATGACTGCGACAGCCTCCCATTCCACTGTGCTGGCCAAGTCTCTGTGGCGCAATTGGTTAGCGCGTTCGGCTGTTAACCGAAAGGATGGTGGTTCGAGCCCACCCAGGGACGTTTGTTTGCTTTAAAACGCAGATTGAGTTAAAGCAAAAAACCTCTACACAACCATGTTTGAGCAATACTTGCCAAATTGTTAGATAAAATCAGTTTGCCACGTGTCCTGTATTTGACCTTTTTCAAAGATCCAAATAAAAAATATTGATAACAACTGTCAATGAGGAATTATACCTAAACTTCTGAAATTTAAGTCAGTTATAAGACTGACCGGTGATGAAAATGACTGTTTTCCAGATTTAAGCACAACCCATTGGCGATATTTTGAATTTTCCTCTGAGTTGATGGCTAAGAAGTGGCCCAGGATTTCATTAAGTTTGAAAACTCAAAGTTTCCGCAGCATTCTAACATTTTTCTGCTGTTTGCATAGTTTTTGAACTTCATTTCTGCTGAAGGTTTAGGGCTGTGTGAGCAAGGTTGCCAATACTTTCCAAGGGATGTGTTCAGGAGAGTCACCACGGTGTAGTAAGTGACCAATATTGTCACACACAAAGTAGGATGTTTGGTATGGATGTTTCTCTTCTGCTTTATAATGTAACTTTCAATGAGCCTTTTTATTCATATTGCTAAATCTAGTGTGTAATTGTGGCGTATCCTGTCTATGCCTTTTTTCACTTGTCATGTCCGAATTTGGCCGTTGTGGAACAATGAACTTATTTTTGTTTCTTTTCTATGTTTGGTCAAAGAAGTTTGACTTGGATGAGTAGTATTTGACACTGACAAATTCTCCATCACACAAAACCTTTAGATTTGACTAGTTCAAGGTCTATGGAATTCCGTTTGTGACGTCAGGAAAAGATGTTAAGTGTTCAGTACATGACTGCGACGGCCTCCCATTCCACTGTGCCGGCCAAGTCTCTGTGGCGCAATTGGTTAGCGCGTTCGGCTGTTAACCGAAAGGATGGTGGTTCGAGCCCACCCAGGGACGTTTGTTTGCTTTAAAACGCAGATTGAGTTAAAGCAAAAAACCTCTACACAACCATGTTTGAGCAATACTTGCCAAATTGTTAGATAAAATCAGTTTGCCACGTGTCCTGTATTTGACCTTTTTCAAAGATCCAAATAAAAAATATTGATAACAGCTGTCAATGAGGAATTATACCTAAACTTCTGAAATTTAAGGCAGTTATAAGACTGACCGGTGATGAAAATGACTGTTTTCCAGATTTAAGCACAACCCATTGGCGATATTTTGAATTTTCCTCTTAGTTGATGGCTAAGAAGTGGCCCAGGATTTCATTAAGTTTGAAAACTCAAAGTTTCCGCAGCATTCTAACATTTTTCTGCTGTTTGCATAGTTTTTGAACTTCATTTCTGCTGAAGGTTTAGGGCTGTGTGAGCAAGGTTGCCAATACTTTCCAAGGGATGTGTTCAGGAGAGTCACCACGGTGTAGTAAGTGACCAATATTGTCACACACAAAGTAGGATGTTTGGTATGGATGTTTCTCTTCTGCTTTATAATGTAACTTTCAATGAGCCTTTTTATTCATATTGCTAAATCTAGTGTGTAATTGTGGCGTATCCTGTCTATGCCTTTTTTCACTTGTCATGTCCGAATTTGGCCGTTGTGGAACAATGAACTTATTTTTGTTTCTTTTCTATGTTTGGTCAAAGAAGTTTGACTTGGATGAGTAGTATTTGACACTGACAAATTCTCCATCACACAAAACCTTTAGATTTGACTAGTTCAAGGTCTATGGAATTCCGTTTGTGACGTCAGGAAAAGATGTTAAGTGTTCAGTACATGACTGCGACGGCCTCCCATTCCACTGTGCTGGCCAAGTCTCTGTGGCGCAATTGGTTAGCGCGTTCGGCTGTTAACCGAAAGGATGGTGGTTCGAGCCCACCCAGGGACGTTTGTTTGCTTTAAAACGCAGATTGAGTTAAAGCAAAAAACCTCTACACAACCATGTTTGAGCAATACTTGCCAAATTGTTAGATAAAATCAGTTTGCCACGTGTCCTGTATTTGACCTTTTTCAAAGATCCAAATAAAAAATATTGATAACAACTGTCAATGAGGAATTATACCTAAACTTCTGAAATTTAAGTCAGTTATAAGACTGACCGGTGATGAAAATGACTGTTTTCCAGATTTAAGCACAACCCATTGGCGATATTTTGAATTTTCCTCTGAGTTGATGGCTAAGAAGTGGCCCAGGATTTCATTAAGTTTGAAAACTCAAAGTTTCCGCAGCATTCTAACATTTTTCTGCTGTTTGCATAGTTTTTGAACTTCATTTCTGCTGAAGGTTTAGGGCTGTGTGAGCAAGGTTGCCAATACTTTCCAAGGGATGTGTTCAGGAGAGTCACCACGGTGTAGTAAGTGACCAATATTGTCACACACAAAGTAGGATGTTTGGTATGGATGTTTCTCTTCTGCTTTATAATGTAACTTTCAATGAGCCTTTTTATTCATATTGCTAAATCTAGTGTGTAATTGTGGCGTATCCTGTCTATGCCTTTTTTCACTTGTCATGTCCGAATTTGGCCGTTGTGGAACAATGAACTTATTTTTGTTTCTTTTCTATGTTTGGTCAAAGAAGTTTGACTTGGATGAGTAGTATTTGACACTGACAAATTCTCCATCACACAAAACCTTTAGATTTGACTAGTTCAAGGTCTATGGAATTCCGTTTGTGACGTCAGGAAAAGATGTTAAGTGTTCAGTACATGACTGCGACGGCCTCCCATTCCACTGTGCCGGCCAAGTCTCTGTGGCGCAATTGGTTAGCGCGTTCGGCTGTTAACCGAAAGGATGGTGGTTCGAGCCCACCCAGGGACGTTTGTTTGCTTTAAAACGCAGATTGAGTTAAAGCAAAAAACCTCTACACAACCATGTTTGAGCAATACTTGCCAAATTGTTAGATAAAATCAGTTTGCCACGTGTCCTGTATTTGACCTTTTTCAAAGATCCAAATAAAAAATATTGATAACAGCTGTCAATGAGGAATTATACCTAAACTTCTGAAATTTAAGTCAGTTATAAGACTGACCGGTGATGAAAATGACTGTTTTCCAGATTTAAGCACAACCCATTGGCGATATTTTGAATTTTCCTCTTAGTTGATGGCTAAGAAGTGGCCCAGGATTTCATTAAGTTTGAAAACTCAAAGTTTCCGCAGCATTCTAACATTTTTCTGCTGTTTGCATAGTTTTTGAACTTCATTTCTGCTGAAGGTTTAGGGCTGTGTGAGCAAGGTTGCCAATACTTTCCAAGGGATGTGTTCAGGAGAGTCACCACGGTGTAGTAAGTGACCAATATTGTCACACACAAAGTAGGATGTTTGGTATGGATGTTTCTCTTCTGCTTTATAATGTAACTTTCAATGAGCCTTTTTATTCATATTGCTAAATCTAGTGTGTAATTGTGGCGTATCCTGTCTATGCCTTTTTTCACTTGTCATGTCCGAATTTGGCCGTTGTGGAACAATGAACTTATTTTTGTTTCTTTTCTATGTTTGGTCAAAGAAGTTTGACTTGGATGAGTAGTATTTGACACTGACAAATTCTCCATCACACAAAACCTTTAGATTTGACTAGTTCAAGGTCTATGGAATTCCGTTTGTGACGTCAGGAAAAGATGTTAAGTGTTCAGTACATGACTGCGACGGCCTCCCATTCCACTGTGCCGGCCAAGTCTCTGTGGCGCAATTGGTTAGCGCGTTCGGCTGTTAACCGAAAGGATGGTGGTTCGAGCCCACCCAGGGACGTTTGTTTGCTTTAAAACGCAGATTGAGTTAAAGCAAAAAACCTCTACACAACCATGTTTGAGCAATACTTGCCAAATTGTTAGATAAAATCAGTTTGCCACGTGTCCTGTATTTGACCTTTTTCAAAGATCCAAATAAAAAATATTGATAACAGCTGTCAATGAGGAATTATACCTAAACTTCTGAAATTTAAGGCAGTTATAAGACTGACCGGTGATGAAAATGACTGTTTTCCAGATTTAAGCACAACCCATTGGCGATATTTTGAATTTTCCTCTTAGTTGATGGCTAAGAAGTGGCCCAGGATTTCATTAAGTTTGAAAACTCAAAGTTTCCGCAGCATTCTAACATTTTTCTGCTGTTTGCATAGTTTTTGAACTTCATTTCTGCTGAAGGTTTAGGGCTGTGTGAGCAAGGTTGCCAATACTTTCCAAGGGATGTGTTCAGGAGAGTCACCACGGTGTAGTAAGTGACCAATATTGTCACACACAAAGTAGGATGTTTGGTATGGATGTTTCTCTTCTGCTTTATAATGTAACTTTCAATGAGCCTTTTTATTCATATTGCTAAATCTAGTGTGTAATTGTGGCGTATCCTGTCTATGCCTTTTTTCACTTGTCATGTCCGAATTTGGCCGTTGTGGAACAATGAACTTATTTTTGTTTCTTTTCTATGTTTGGTCAAAGAAGTTTGACTTGGATGAGTAGTATTTGACACTGACAAATTCTCCATCACACAAAACCTTTAGATTTGACTAGTTCAAGGTCTATGGAATTCCGTTTGTGACGTCAGGAAAAGATGTTAAGTGTTCAGTACATGACTGCGACGGCCTCCCATTCCAGTGTGCCGGCCAAGTCTCTGTGGCGCAATTGGTTAGCGTGTTCGGCTGTTAACCGAAAGGATGGTGGTTCGAGCCCACCCAGGGACGTTTGTTTGCTTTAAAACGCAGATTGAGTTAAAGCAAAAAACCTCTACACAACCATGTTTGAGCAATACTTGCCAAATTGTTAGATAAAATCAGTTTGCCACGTGTCCTGTATTTGACCTTTTTCAAAGATCCAAATAAAAAATATTGATAACAGCTGTCAATGAGGAATTATACCTAAACTTCTGAAATTTAAGGCAGTTATAAGACTGACCGGTGATGAAAATGACTGTTTTCCAGATTTAAGCACAACCCATTGGCGATATTTTGAATTTTCCTCTTAGTTGATGGCTAAGAAGTGGCCCAGGATTTCATTAAGTTTGAAAACTCAAAGTTTCCGCAGCATTCTAACATTTTTCTGCTGTTTGCATAGTTTTTGAACTTCATTTCTGCTGAAGGTTTAGGGCTGTGTGAGCAAGGTTGCCAATACTTTCCAAGGGATGTGTTCAGGAGAGTCACCACGGTGTAGTAAGTGACCAATATTGTCACACACAAAGTAGGATGTTTGGTATGGATGTTTCTCTTCTGCTTTATAATGTAACTTTCAATGAGCCTTTTTATTCATATTGCTAAATCTAGTGTGTAATTGTGGCGTATCCTGTCTATGCCTTTTTTCACTTGTCATGTCCGAATTTGGCCGTTGTGGAACAATGAACTTATTTTTGTTTCTTTTCTATGTTTGGTCAAAGAAGTTTGACTTGGATGAGTAGTATTTGACACTGACAAATTCTCCATCACACAAAACCTTTAGATTTGACTAGTTCAAGGTCTATGGAATTCCGTTTGTGACGTCAGGAAAAGATGTTAAGTGTTCAGTACATGACTGCGACGGCCTCCCATTCCAGTGTGCCGGCCAAGTCTCTGTGGCGCAATTGGTTAGCGTGTTCGGCTGTTAACCGAAAGGATGGTGGTTCGAGCCCACCCAGGGACGTTTGTTTGCTTTAAAACGCAGATTGAGTTAAAGCAAAAAACCTCTACACAACCATGTTTGAGCAATACTTGCCAAATTGTTAGATAAAATCAGTTTGCCACGTGTCCTGTATTTGACCTTTTTCAAAGATCCAAATAAAAAATATTGATAACAGCTGTCAATGAGGAATTATACCTAAACTTCTGAAATTTAAGGCAGTTATAAGACTGACCGGTGATGAAAATGACTGTTTTCCAGATTTAAGCACAACCCATTGGCGATATTTTGAATTTTCCTCTTAGTTGATGGCTAAGAAGTGGCCCAGGATTTCATTAAGTTTGAAAACTCAAAGTTTCCGCAGCATTCTAACATTTTTCTGCTGTTTGCATAGTTTTTGAACTTCATTTCTGCTGAAGGTTTAGGGCTGTGTGAGCAAGGTTGCCAATACTTTCCAAGGGATGTGTTCAGGAGAGTCACCACGGTGTAGTAAGTGACCAATATTGTCACACACAAAGTAGGATGTTTGGTATGGATGTTTCTCTTCTGCTTTATAATGTAACTTTCAATGAGCCTTTTTATTCATATTGCTAAATCTAGTGTGTAATTGTGGCGTATCCTGTCTATGCCTTTTTTCACTTGTCATGTCCGAATTTGGCCGTTGTGGAACAATGAACTTATTTTTGTTTCTTTTCTATGTTTGGTCAAAGAAGTTTGACTTGGATGAGTAGTATTTGACACTGACAAATTCTCCATCACACAAAACCTTTAGATTTGACTAGTTCAAGGTCTATGGAATTCCGTTTGTGACGTCAGGAAAAGATGTTAAGTGTTCAGTACATGACTGCGACGGCCTCCCATTCCAGTGTGCCGGCCAAGTCTCTGTGGCGCAATTGGTTAGCGTGTTCGGCTGTTAACCGAAAGGATGGTGGTTCGAGCCCACCCAGGGACGTTTGTTTGCTTTAAAACGCAGATTGAGTTAAAGCAAAAAACCTCTACACAACCATGTTTGAGCAATACTTGCCAAATTGTTAGATAAAATCAGTTTGCCACGTGTCCTGTATTTGACCTTTTTCAAAGATCCAAATAAAAAATATTGATAACAGCTGTCAATAAGGAATTATACCTAAACTTCTGAAATTTAAGGCAGTTATAAGACTGACCGGTGATGAAAATGACTGTTTTCCAGATTTAAGCACAACCCATTGGCGATATTTTGAATTTTCCTCTTAGTTGATGGCTAAGAAGTGGCCCAGGATTTCATTAAGTTTGAAAACTCAAAGTTTCCGCAGCATTCTAACATTTTTCTGCTGTTTGCATAGTTTTTGAACTTCATTTCTGCTGAAGGTTTAGGGCTGTGTGAGCAAGGTTGCCAATTCTTTCCAAGGGATGTGTTCAGGAGAGTCACCACGGTGTAGTAAGTGACCAATATTGTCACACACAAAGTAGGATGTTTGGTATGGATGTTTCTCTTCTGCTTTATAATGTAACTTTCAATGAGCCTTTTTATTCATATTGCTAAATCTAGTGTGTAATTGTGGCGTATCCTGTCTATGCCTTTTTTCACTTGTCATGTCCGAATTTGGCCGTTGTGGAACAATGAACTTATTTTTGTTTCTTTTCTATGTTTGGTCAAAGAAGTTTGACTTGGATGAGTAGTATTTGACACTGACAAATTCTCCATCACACAAAACCTTTAGATTTGACTAGTTCAAGGTCTATGGAATTCCGTTTGTGACGTCAGGAAAAGATGTTAAGTGTTCAGTACATGACTGCGACGGCCTCCCATTCCACTGTGCCGGCCAAGTCTCTGTGGCGCAATTGGTTAGCGCGTTCGGCTGTTAACCGAAAGGATGGTGGTTCGAGCCCACCCAGGGACGTTTGTTTGCTTTAAAACGCAGATTGAGTTAAAGCAAAAAACCTCTACACAACCATGTTTGAGCAATACTTGCCAAATTGTTAGATAAAATCAGTTTGCCACGTGTCCTGTATTTGACCTTTTTCAAAGATCCAAATAAAAAATATTGATAACAGCTGTCAATGAGGAATTATACCTAAACTTCTGAAATTTAAGGCAGTTATAAGACTGACCGGTGATGAAAATGACTGTTTTCCAGATTTAAGCACAACCCATTGGCGATATTTTGAATTTTCCTCTTAGTTGATGGCTAAGAAGTGGCCCAGGATTTCATTAAGTTTGAAAACTCAAAGTTTCCGCAGCATTCTAACATTTTTCTGCTGTTTGCATAGTTTTTGAACTTCATTTCTGCTGAAGGTTTAGGGCTGTGTGAGCAAGGTTGCCAATACTTTCCAAGGGATGTGTTCAGGAGAGTCACCACGGTGTAGTAAGTGACCAATATTGTCACACACAAAGTAGGATGTTTGGTATGGATGTTTCTCTTCTGCTTTATAATGTAACTTTCAATGAGCCTTTTTATTCATATTGCTAAATCTAGTGTGTAATTGTGGCGTATCCTGTCTATGCCTTTTTTCACTTGTCATGTCCGAATTTGGCCGTTGTGGAACAATGAACTTATTTTTGTTTCTTTTCTATGTTTGGTCAAAGAAGTTTGACTTGGATGAGTAGTATTTGACACTGACAAATTCTCCATCACACAAAACCTTTAGATTTGACTAGTTCAAGGTCTATGGAATTCCGTTTGTGACGTCAGGAAAAGATGTTAAGTGTTCAGTACATGACTGCGACGGCCTCCCATTCCAGTGTGCCGGCCAAGTCTCTGTGGCGCAATTGGTTAGCGTGTTCGGCTGTTAACCGAAAGGATGGTGGTTCGAGCCCACCCAGGGACGTTTGTTTGCTTTAAAACGCAGATTGAGTTAAAGCAAAAAACCTCTACACAACCATGTTTGAGCAATACTTGCCAAATTGTTAGATAAAATCAGTTTGCCACGTGTCCTGTATTTGACCTTTTTCAAAGATCCAAATAAAAAATATTGATAACAGCTGTCAATGAGGAATTATACCTAAACTTCTGAAATTTAAGGCAGTTATAAGACTGACCGGTGATGAAAATGACTGTTTTCCAGATTTAAGCACAACCCATTGGCGATATTTTGAATTTTCCTCTTAGTTGATGGCTAAGAAGTGGCCCAGGATTTCATTAAGTTTGAAAACTCAAAGTTTCCGCAGCATTCTAACATTTTTCTGCTGTTTGCATAGTTTTTGAACTTCATTTCTGCTGAAGGTTTAGGGCTGTGTGAGCAAGGTTGCCAATACTTTCCAAGGGATGTGTTCAGGAGAGTCACCACGGTGTAGTAAGTGACCAATATTGTCACACACAAAGTAGGATGTTTGGTATGGATGTTTCTCTTCTGCTTTATAATGTAACTTTCAATGAGCCTTTTTATTCATATTGCTAAATCTAGTGTGTAATTGTGGCGTATCCTGTCTATGCCTTTTTTCACTTGTCATGTCCGAATTTGGCCGTTGTGGAACAATGAACTTATTTTTGTTTCTTTTCTATGTTTGGTCAAAGAAGTTTGACTTGGATGAGTAGTATTTGACACTGACAAATTCTCCATCACACAAAACCTTTAGATTTGACTAGTTCAAGGTCTATGGAATTCCGTTTGTGACGTCAGGAAAAGATGTTAAGTGTTCAGTACATGACTGCGACGGCCTCCCATTCCACTGTGCCGGCCAAGTCTCTGTGGCGCAATTGGTTAGCGCGTTCGGCTGTTAACCGAAAGGATGGTGGTTCGAGCCCATCCAGGGACGTTTATTTGCTTTAAAATGCAGATTGAGTTAAAGCAAAAAACCTCTACACAACCATCTTTGAGCAATACTTGCCAAATTGTTAGATATTATCAGTTTGCCACGTGTCCTGTATTTGACCTTTTTCAAAGATCCAAATAAAAAATATTGATAACAGCTGTCAATGAGGAATTATACCTAAACTTCTGAAATTTAAGTCAGTTATAAGACTGACCGGTGATGAAAATGACTGTTTTCCAGATTTAAGCACAACCCATTGGCGATATTTTGAATTTTCCTCTGAGTTGATGGCTAAGAAGTGGCCCAGGATTTCATTAAGTCTGAAAACTCAAAGTTTCCGCAGCATTCTAACATTTTTCTGCTGTTTGCATAGTTTTGAACTTCATTTCTGCTGAAAGTTTAGGGCTGTGTGAGCAAGGTTGCCAATACTTTCCAAGGGATGTGTTCAGGAGAGTCACCACTGTGTAGTAAGTGACCAATATTGTCACACACAAAGCAGGATGTTTGGTATGGATGTTTCTCTTCTGCTTTATAATGTAACTTTCAATGAGCCTTTTTATTCATATTGCTAAATCTAGTGTGTAATTGTGGCGTATCCTGTCTATGCCTTTTTGCACTTGTCACATCCGAATTTGGCCGTTGTGGAACAATGAAGTTATTTTTGTTTCTTTTCTATGTTTGGTCAAAGAAGTTTGACTTGGATGAGTAGTATTTGACACTGACAAATTCTCCATCACACAAAACCTTTAGATTTGACTAGTTCAAGGTCTATGGAATTCCGTTTGTGACGTCAGGAAAAGATGTTAAGTGTTCAGTACATGACTGCGACGGCCTCCCATTCCAGTGTGCCGGCCAAGTCTCTGTGGCGCAATTGGTTAGCGTGTTCGGCTGTTAACCGAGAGGATGGTGGTTCGAGCCCACCCAGGGACGTTTGTTTGCTTTAAAACACAGATTGAGTTAAAGCAAAAAACCTCTACACAACCATGTTTGAGCAATACTTGCCAAATTGTTAGATAAAATCAGTTTGCCACGTGTCCTGTATTTGACCTTTTTCAAAGATCCAAATAAAAAATATTGATAACAGCTGTCAATGAGGAATTATACCTAAACTTCAGAAATTTAAGGCAGTTATAAGACTGACCGGTGATGAAAATGACTGTTTTCCAGATTTAAGCACAACCCATTGGCGATATTTTGAATTTTCCTCTGAGTTGATGGCTAAGAAGTGGCCCAGGATTTCATTAAGTTTGAAAACTCAAAGTTTCCGCAGCATTCTAACATTTTTCTGCTGTTTGCATAGTTTTGAACTTCATTTCTGCTGAAAGTTTAGGGCTGTGTGAGCAAGGTTGCCAATACTTTCCAAGGGATGTGTTCAGGAGAGTCACCACTGTGTAGTAAGTGACCAATATTGTCACACACAAAGTAGGATGTTTGGTATGGATGTTTCTCTTCTGCTTTATAATGTAACTTTCAATGAGCCTTTTTATTCATATTGCTAAATCTAGTGTGTAATTGTGGCGTATCCTGTCTATGCCTTTTTTCACTTGTCACATCCGAATTTGGCCGTTGTGGAACAATGAAGTTATTTTTGTTTCTTTTCTATGTTTGGTCAAAGAAGTTTGACTTGGATGAGTAGTATTTGACACTGACAAATTCTCCATCACACAAAACCTTTAGATTTGACTAGTTCAAGGTCTATGGAATTCCGTTTGTGACGTCAGGAAAAGATGTTAAGTGTTCAGTACATGACTGCGACGGCCTTCCATTCCAGTGTGCCGGCCAAGTCTCTGTGGCGCAATTGGTTAGCGTGTTCGGCTGTTAACCGAAAGGATGGTGGTTCGAGCCCACGCAGGGACGTTTGTTTGCTTTAAAACGCAGATTGAGTTAAAGCAAAAAACCTCTACACAACCATGTTTGAGCAATACTTGCCAAATTGTTAGATAAAATCAGTTTGCCACGTGTCCTGTATTTGACCTTTTTCAAAGATCCAAATAAAAAATATTGATAACAGCTGTCAATGAGGAATTATACCTAAACTTCTGAAATTTAAGGCAGTTATAAGACTGACCGGTGATGAAAATGACTGTTTTCCAGATTTAAGCACAACCCATTGGCGATATTTTGAATTTTCCTCTTAGTTGATGGCTAAGAAGTGGCCCAGGATTTCATTAAGTTTGAAAACTCAAAGTTTCCGCCGCATTCTAACATTTTTCTGCTGTTTGCATAGTTTTGAACTTCATTTCTGCTGAAAGTTTAGGGCTGTGTGAGCAAGGTTGCCAATACTTTCCAAGGGATGTGTTCAGGAGAGTCACCACTGTGTAGTAAGTGACCAATATTGTCACACACAAAGCAGGATGTTTGGTATGGATGTTTCTCTTCTGCTTTATAATGTAACTTTCAATGAGCCTTTTTATTCATATTGCTAAATCTAGTGTGTAATTGTGGCGTATCCTGTCTATGCCTTTTTTCACTTGTCATGTCCGAATTTGGCCGTTGTGGAACAATGAACTTATTTTTGTTTCTTTTCTATGTTTGGTCAAAGAAGTTTGACTTGATTGAGTAGTATTTGACACTGACAAATTCTCCATCACACAAAACCTTTAGATTTGACTAGTTCAAGGTCTATGGAATTCCGTTTGTGACGTCAGGAAAAGATGTTAAGTGTTCAGTACATGACTGCGACGGCCTCCCATTCCACTGTGCCGGCCAAGTCTCTGTGGCGCAATTGGTTAGCGCGTTCGGCTGTTAACCGAAAGGATGGTGGTTCGAGCCCACCCAGGGACGTTTGTTTGCTTTAAAACGCAGACTGAGTTAAAGCAAAAAACCTCTACACAACCATGTTTGAGCAATACTTGCCAAATTGTTAGATAAAATCAGTTTGCCACGTGTCCTGTATTTGACCTTTTTCAAAGATCCAAATAAAAAATATTGATAACAGCTGTCAATGAGGAATTATACCTAAACTTCTGAAATTTAAGGCAGTTATAAGACTGACCGGTGATGAAAATGACTGTTTTCCAGATTTAAGCACAACCCATTGGCGATATTTTGAATTTTCCTCTTAGTTGATGGCTAAGAAGTGGCCCAGGATTTCATTAAGTTTGAAAACTCAAAGTTTCCGCAGCATTCTAACATTTTTCTGCTGTTTGCATAGTTTTGAACTTCATTTCTGCTGAAAGTTTAGGGCTGTGTGAGCAAGGTTGCCAATACTTTCCAAGGGATGTGTTCAGGAGAGTCACCACGGTGTAGTAAGTGACCAATATTGTCACACACAAAGTAGGATGTTTGGTATGGATGTTTCTCTTCTGCTTTATAATGTAACTTTCAATGAGCCTTTTTATTCATATTGCTAAATCTAGTGTGTAATTGTGGCGTATCCTGTCTATGCCTTTTTTCACTTGTCACGTCCGAATTTGGCCGTTGTGGAACAATGAAGTTATTTTTGTTTCTTTTCTATGTTTGTTCAAAGAAGTTTGACTTGGATGAGTAGTATTTGACACTGACAAATTCTCCATCACACAAAACCTTTAGATTTGACTAGTTCAAGGTCTGTGGAATTCCGTTTGTGACGTCAGGAAAAGATGTTAAGTGTTCAGTACATGACTGCGACGGCCTCCCATTCCACTGTGCCGGCCAAGTCTCTGTGGCGCAATTGGTTAGCGCGTTCGGCTGTTAACCGAAAGGATGGTGGTTCAAGCCCACCCAGGGACGTTTGTTTGCTTTAAAACGCAGATTGAGTTAAAGCAAAAAACCTCTACACAACCATGTTTGAGCAATACTTGCCAAATTGTTAGATAAAATCAGTTTGCCACGTGTCCTGTATTTGACCTTTTTCAAAGATCCAAATAAAAAATATTGATAACAGCTGTCAATGAGGAATTATACCTAAACTTCTGAAATTTAAGGCAGTTATAAGACTGACCGGTGATGAAAATGACTGTTTTCCAGATTTAAGCACAACCCATTGGCGATATTTTGAATTTTCCTCTTAGTTGATGGCTAAGAAGTGGCCCAGGATTTCATTAAGTTTGAAAACTCAAAGTTTCCGCAGCATTCTAACATTTTTCTGCTGTTTGCATAGTTTTGAACTTCATTTCTGCTGAAAGTTTAGGGCTGTGTGAGCAAGGTTGCCAATACTTTCCAAGGGATGTGTTCAGGAGAGTCACCACGGTGTAGTAAGTGACCAATATTGTCACACACAAAGTAGGATGTTTGGTATGGATGTTTCTCTTCTGCTTTATAATGTAACTTTCAATGAGCCTTTTTATTCATATTGCTAAATCTAGTGTGTAATTGTGGCGTATCCTGTCTATGCCTTTTTTCACTTGTCACGTCCGAATTTGGCCGTTGTGGACCAATGAAGTTATTTTTGTTTCTTTTCTATGTTTGTTCAAAGAAGTTTGACTTGGATGAGTAGTATTTGACACTGACAAATTCTCCATCACACAAAACCTTTAGATTTGACTAGTTCAAGGTCTATGGAATTGCGTTTGTGACGTCAGGAAAAGATGTTAAGTGTTCAGTACATGACTGCGACGGCCTCCCATTCCACTGTGCCGGCCAAGTCTCTGTGGCGCAATTGGTTAGCGCGTTCGGCTGTTAACTGAAAGGATGGTGGTTCGAGCCCACCCAGGGACGTTTGTTTGCTTTAAAACGCAGACTGAGTTAAAGCAAAAAACCTCTACACAACCATGTTTGAGCAATACTTGCCAAATTGTTAGATAAAATCAGTTTGCCACGTGTCCTGTATTAGACCTTTTTCAAAGATCCAAATAAAAAATATTGATAACAGCTGTCAATGAGGAATTATACCTAAACTTCTGAAATTTAAGGCAGTTATAAGACTGACCGGTGATGAAAATGACTGTTTTCCAGATTTAAGCACAACCCATTGGCGATATTTTGAATTTTCCTCTTAGTTGATGGCTAAGAAGTGGCCCAGGATTTCATTAAGTTTGAAAACTCAAAGTTTCCACAGCATTCTAACATTTTTCTGCTGTTTGCATAGTTTTGAACTTCATTTCTGCTGAAGGTTTAGGGCTGTGTGAGCAAGGTTGCCAATACTTTCCAAGGGATGTGTTCAGGAGAGTCACCACGGTGTAGTAAGTGACCAATATTGTCACACACAAAGTAGGATGTTTGGTATGGATGTTTCTCTTCTGCTTTATAATGTAACTTTCAATGAGCCTTTTTATTCATATTGCTAAATCTAGTGTGTAATTGTGGCGTATCCTGTCTATGCCTTTTTTCACTTGTCACGTCCGAATTTGGCCGTTGTGGAACAATGAAGTTATTTTTGTTTCTTTTCTATGTTTGTTCAAAGAAGTTTGACTTGGATGAGTAGTATTTGACACTGACAAATTCTCCATCACACAAAACCTTTAGATTTGACTAGTTCAAGGTCTATGGAATTCCGTTTGTGACGTCAGGAAAAGATGTTAAGTGTTCAGTACATGACTGCGACGGCCTCCCATTCCACTGTGCCGGCCAAGTCTCTGTGGCGCAATTGGTTAGCACGTTCAGCTGTTAACCGAAAGGATGGTGGTTCGAGCCCACCCAGGGACGTTTGTTTGCTTTAAAACGCAGATTGAGTTAAAGCAAAAAACCTCTACACAACCATGTTTGAGCAATACTTGCCAAATTGTTAGATAAAATCAGTTTGCCACGTGTCCTGTATTTGACCTTTTTCAAAGATCCAAATAAAAAATATTGATAACAGCTGTCAATGAGGAATTATACCTAAACTTCTGAAATTTAAGGCAGTTATAAGACTGACCGGTGATGAAAATGACTGTTTTCCAGATTTAAGCACAACCCATTGGCGATATTTTGAATTTTCCTCTTAGTTGATGGCTAAGAAGTGGCCCAGGATTTCATTAAGTTTGAAAACTCAAAGTTTCCGCAGCATTCTAACATTTTTCTGCTGTTTGCATAGTTTTGAACTTCATTTCTGCTGAAGGTTTAGGGCTGTGTGAGCAAGGTTGCCAATACTTTCCAAGGGATGTGTTCAGGAGAGTCACCACGGTGTAGTAAGTGACCAATATTGTCACACACAAAGTAGGATGTTTGGTATGGATGTTTCTCTTCTGCTTTATAATGTAACTTTCAATGAGCCTTTTTATTCATATTGCTAAATCTAGTGTGTAATTGTGGCGTATCCTGTCTATGCCTTTTTTCACTTGTCACGTCCGAATTTGGCCGTTGTGGAACAATGAAGTTATTTTTGTTTCTTTTCTATGTTTGTTCAAAGAAGTTTGACTTGGATGAGTAGTATTTGACACTGACAAATTCTCCATCACACAAAACCTTTAGATTTGACTAGTTCAAGGTCTGTGGAATTCCGTTTGTGACGTCAGGAAAAGATGTTAAGTGTTCAGTACATGACTGCGACGGCCTCCCATTCCACTGTGCCGGCCAAGTCTCTGTGGCGCAATTGGTTAGCACGTTCAGCTGTTAACCGAAAGGATGGTGGTTCGAGCCCACCCAGGGACGTTTGTTTGCTTTAAAACGCAGATTGAGTTAAAGCAAAAAACCTCTACACAACCATGTTTGAGCAATACTTGCCAAATTGTTAGATAAAATCAGTTTGCCACGTGTCCTGTATTTGACCTTTTTCAAAGATCCAAATAAAAAATATTGATAACAGCTGTCAATGAGGAATTATACCTAAACTTCTGAAATTTAAGGCAGTTATAAGACTGACCGGTGATGAAAATGACTGTTTTCCAGATTTAAGCACAACCCATTGGCGATATTTTGAATTTTCCTCTTAGTTGATGGCTAAGAAGTGGCCCAGGATTTCATTAAGTTTGAAAACTCAAAGTTTCCGCAGCATTCTAACATTTTTCTGCTGTTTGCATAGTTTTGAACTTCATTTCTGCTGAAAGTTTAGGGCTGTGTGAGCAAGGTTGCCAATACTTTCCAAGGGATGTGTTCAGGAGAGTCACCACGGTGTAGTAAGTGACCAATATTGTCACACACAAAGTAGGATGTTTGGTATGGATGTTTCTCTTCTGCTTTATAATGTAACTTTCAATGAGCCTTTTTATTCATATTGCTAAATCTAGTGTGTAATTGTGGCGTATCCTGTCTATGCCTTTTTTCACTTGTCACGTCCGAATTTGGCCGTTGTGGAACAATGAAGTTATTTTTGTTTCTTTTCTATGTTTGTTCAAAGAAGTTTGACTTGGATGAGTAGTATTTGACACTGACAAATTCTCCATCACACAAAACCTTTAGATTTGACTAGTTCAAGGTCTATGGAATTCCGTTTGTGACGTCAGGAAAAGATGTTAAGTGTTCAGTACATGACTGCGACGGCCTCCCATTCCACTGTGCCGGCCAAGTCTCTGTGGCGCAATTGGTTAGCGCGTTCAGCTGTTAACCGAAAGGATGGTGGTTCGAGCCCACCCAGGGACGTTTGTTTGCTTTAAAATGCAGATTGAGTTAAAGCAAAAAACCTCTACACAACCATGTTTGAGCAATACTTGCCAAATTGTTAGATAAAATCAGTTTGCCACGTGTCCTGTATTTGACCTTTTTCAAAGATCCAAATAAAAAATATTGATAACAGCTGTCAATGAGGAATTATACCTAAACTTCTGTAATTTAAGGCAGTTATAAGACTGACCGGTGATGAAAATGACTGTTTTCCAGATTTAAGCACAACCCATTGGCGATATTTTGAATTTTCCTCTTAGTTGATGGCTAAGAAGTGGCCCAGGATTTCATTAAGTTTGAAAACTCAAAGTTTCCGCAGCATTCTAACATTTTTCTGCTGTTTGCATAGTTTTGAACTTCATTTCTGCTGAAGGTTTAGGGCTGTGTGAGCAAGGTTGCCAATACTTTCCAAGGGATGTGTTCAGGAGAGTCACCACGGTGTAGTAAGTGACCAATATTGTCACACACAAAGTAGGATGTTTGGTATGGATGTTTCTCTTCTGCTTTATAATGTAACTTTCAATGAGCCTTTTTATTCATATTGCTAAATCTAG
Source organism: Fundulus diaphanus (assembly GCA_037039145.1). Taxonomy (NCBI): domain Eukaryota; kingdom Metazoa; phylum Chordata; class Actinopteri; order Cyprinodontiformes; family Fundulidae; genus Fundulus; species Fundulus diaphanus. The sequence continues at coordinate 5,769,997 of CM073129.1, read as the reverse complement.
TGTGTAATTGTGGCGTATCCTGTCTATGCCTTTTTTCACTTGTCACGTCCGAATTTGGCCGTTGTGGAACAATGAAGTTATTTTTGTTTCTTTTCTATGTTTGTTCAAAGAAGTTTGACTTGGATGAGTAGTATTTGACACTGACAAATTCTCCATCACACAAAACCTTTAGATTTGACTAGTTCAAGGTCTATGGAATTCCGTTTGTGACGTCAGGAAAAGATGTTAAGTGTTCAGTACATGACTGCGACGGCCTCCCATTCCACTGTGCCGGCCAAGTCTCTGTGGCGCAATTGGTTAGCGTGTTCAGCTGTTAACCGAAAGGATGGTGGTTCGAGCCCACCCAGGGACGTTTGTTTGCTTTAAAACGCAGATTGAGTTAAAGCAAAAAACCTCTACACAACCATGTTTGAGCAATACTTGCCAAATTGTTAGATAAAATCAGTTTGCCACGTGTCCTGTATTTGACCTTTTTCAAAGATCCAAATAAAAAATATTGATAAGAGCTGTCAATGAGGAATTATACCTAAACTTCTGAAATTTAAGGCAGTTATAAGACTGACCGGTGATGAAAATGACTGTTTTCCAGATTTAAGCACAACCCATTGGCGATATTTTGAATTTTCCTCTTAGTTGATGGCTAAGAAGTGGCCCAGGATTTCATTAAGTTTGAAAACTCAAAGTTTCCGCAGCATTCTAACATTTTTCTGCTGTTTGCATAGTTTTGAACTTCATTTCTGCTGAAAGTTTAGGGCTGTGTGAGCAAGGTTGCCAATACTTTCCAAGGGATGTGTTCAGGAGAGTCACCACGGTGTAGTAAGTGACCAATATTGTCACACACAAAGTAGGATGTTTGGTATGGATGTTTCTCTTCTGCTTTATAATGTAACTTTCAATGAGCCTTTTTATTCATATTGCTAAATCTAGTGTGTAATTGTGGCGTATCCTGTCTATGCCTTTTTTCACTTGTCACGTCCGAATTTGGCCGTTGTGGAACAATGAAGTTATTTTTGTTTCTTTTCTATGTTTGTTCAAAGAAGTTTGACTTGGATGAGTAGTATTTGACACTGACAAATTCTCCATCACACAAAACCTTTAGATTTGACTAGTTCAAGGTCTATGGAATTCCGTTTGTGACGTCAGGAAAAGATGTTAAGTGTTCAGTACATGACTGCGACGGCCTCCCATTCCACTGTGCCGGCCAAGTCTCTGTGGCGCAATTGGTTAGCGCGTTCGGCTGTTAACCGAAAGGATGGTGGTTCGAGCCCACCCAGGGACGTTTGTTTGCTTTAAAACGCAGACTGAGTTAAAGCAAAAAACCTCTACACAACCATGGTTGAGCAATACTTGCCAAATTGTTAGATAAAATCAGTTTGCCACGTGTCCTGTATTTGACCTTTTTCAAAGATCCAAATAAAAAATATTGATAACAGCTGTCAATGAGGAATTATACCTAAACTTCTGAAATTTAAGGCAGTTATAAGACTGACCGGTGATGAAAATGACTGTTTTCCAGATTTAAGCACAACCCATTGGCGATATTTTGAATTTTCCTCTTAGTTGATGGCTAAGAAGTGGCCCAGGATTTCATTAAGTTTGAAAACTCAAAGTTTCCGCAGCATTCTAACATTTTTCTGCTGTTTGCATAGTTTTGAACTTCATTTCTGCTGAAAGTTTAGGGCTGTGTGAGCAAGGTTGCCAATACTTTCCAAGGGATGTGTTCAGGAGAGTCACCACGGTGTAGTAAGTGACCAATATTGTCACACACAAAGTAGGATGTTTGGTATGGATGTTTCTCTTCTGCTTTATAATGTAACTTTCAATGAGCCTTTTTATTCATATTGCTAAATCTAGTGTGTAATTGTGGCGTATCCTGTCTATGCCTTTTTTCACTTGTCACGTCCGAATTTGGCCGTTGTGGAACAATGAAGTTATTTTTGTTTCTTTTCTATGTTTGTTCAAAGAAGTTTGACTTGGATGAGTAGTATTTGACACTGACAAATTCTCCATCACACAAAACCTTTAGATTTGACTAGTTCAAGGTCTATGGAATTCCGTTTGTGACGTCAGGAAAAGATGTTAAGTGTTCAGTACATGACTGCGACGGCCTCCCATTCCACTGTGCCGGCCAAGTCTCTGTGGCGCAATTGGTTAGCGTGTTCAGCTGTTAACCGAAAGGATGGTGGTTCGAGCCCACCCAGGGACGTTTGTTTGCTTTAAAACGCAGATTGAGTTAAAGCAAAAAACCTCTACACAACCATGTTTGAGCAATACTTGCCAAATTGTTAGATAAAATCAGTTTGCCACGTGTCCTGTATTTGACCTTTTTCAAAGATCCAAATAAAAAATATTGATAAGAGCTGTCACTGAGGAATTATACCTAAACTTCTGAAATTTAAGGCAGTTATAAGACTGACCGGTGATGAAAATGACTGTTTTCCAGATTTAAGCACAACCCATTGGCGATATTTTGAATTTTCCTCTTAGTTGATGGCTAAGAAGTGGCCCAGGATTTCATTAAGTTTGAAAACTCAAAGTTTCCGCAGCATTCTAACATTTTTCTGCTGTTTGCATAGTTTTGAACTTCATTTCTGCTGAAAGTTTAGGGCTGTGTGAGCAAGGTTGCCAATACTTTCCAAGGGATGTGTTCAGGAGAGTCACCACGGTGTAGTAAGTGACCAATATTGTCACACACAAAGTAGGATGTTTGGTATGGATGTTTCTCTTCTGCTTTATAATGTAACTTTCAATGAGCCTTTTTATTCATATTGCTAAATCTAGTGTGTAATTGTGGCGTATCCTGTCTATGCCTTTTTTCACTTGTCACATCCGAATTTGGCCGTTGTGGAACAATGAAGTTATTTTTGTTTCTTTTCTATGTTTGTTCAAAGAAGTTTGACTTGGATGAGTAGTATTTGACACTGACAAATTCTCCATCACACAAAACCTTTAGATTTGACTAGTTCAAGGTCTGTGGAATTCCGTTTGTGACGTCAGGAAAAGATGTTAAGTGTTCAGTACATGACTGCGACGGCCTCCCATTCCACTGTGCCGGCCAAGTCTCTGTGGCGCAATTGGTTAGCGCGTTCGGCTGTTAACCGAAAGGATGGTGGTTCGAGCCCACCCAGGGACGTTTGTTTGCTTTAAAATGCAGATTGAGTTAAAGCAAAAAACCTCTACACAACCATGTTTGAGCAATACTTGCCAAATTGTTAGATAAAATCAGTTTGCCACGTGTCCTGTATTTGACCTTTTTCAAAGATCCAAATAAAAAATATTGATAACAGCTGTCAATGAGGAATTATACCTAAAATTCTGAAATTTAAGGCAGTTATAAGACTGACCGGTGATGAAAATGACTGTTTTCCAGATTTAAGCACAACCCATTGGCGATATTTTGAATTTTCCTCTTAGTTGATGGCTAAGAAGTGGCCCAGGATTTCATTAAGTTTGAAAACTCAAAGTTTCCGCAGCATTCTAACATTTTTCTGCTGTTTGCATAGTTTTGAACTTCATTTCTGCTGAAGGTTTAGGGCTGTGTGAGCAAGGTTGCCAATACTTTCCAAGGGATGTGTTCAGGAGAGTCACCACGGTGTAGTAAGTGACCAATATTGTCACACACAAAGTAGGATGTTTGGTATGGATGTTTCTCTTCTGCTTTATAATGTAACTTTCAATGAGCCTTTTTATTCATATTGCTAAATCTAGTGTGTAATTGTGGCGTATCCTGTCTATGCCTTTTTTCACTTGTCACGTCTGAATTTGGCCGTTGTGGAACAATGAAGTTATTTTTGTTTCTTTTCTATGTTTGTTCAAAGAAGTTTGACTTGGATGAGTAGTATTTGACACTGACAAATTCTCCATCACACAAAACCTTTAGATTTGACTAGTTCAAGGTCTATGGAATTCCGTTTGTGACGTCAGGAAAAGATGTTAAGTGTTCAGTACATGACTGCGACGGCCTCCCATTCCACTGTGCCGGCCAAGTCTCTGTGGCGCAATTGGTTAGCGCGTTCAGCTGTTAACCGAAAGGATGGTGGTTCGAGCCCACCCAGGGACGTTTGTTTGCTTTAAAATGCAGATTGAGTTAAAGCAAAAAACCTCTACACAACCATGTTTGAGCAATACTTGCCAAATTGTTAGATAAAATCAGTTTGCCACGTGTCCTGTATTTGACCTTTTTCAAAGATCCAAATAAAAAATATTGATAACAGCTGTCAATGAGGAATTATACCTAAACTTCTGTAATTTAAGGCAGTTATAAGACTGACCGGTGATGAAAATGACTGTTTTCCAGATTTAAGCACAACCCATTGGCGATATTTTGAATTTTCCTCTTAGTTGATGGCTAAGAAGTGGCCCAGGATTTCATTAAGTTTGAAAACTCAAAGTTTCCGCAGCATTCTAACATTTTTCTGCTGTTTGCATAGTTTTGAACTTCATTTCTGCTGAAGGTTTAGGGCTGTGTGAGCAAGGTTGCCAATACTTTCCAAGGGATGTGTTCAGGAGAGTCACCACGGTGTAGTAAGTGACCAATATTGTCACACACAAAGTAGGATGTTTGGTATGGATGTTTCTCTTCTGCTTTATAATGTAACTTTCAATGAGCCTTTTTATTCATATTGCTAAATCTAGTGTGTAATTGTGGCGTATCCTGTCTATGCCTTTTTTCACTTGTCACGTCCGAATTTGGCCGTTGTGGAACAATGAAGTTATTTTTGTTTCTTTTCTATGTTTGTTCAAAGAAGTTTGACTTGGATGAGTAGTATTTGACACTGACAAATTCTCCATCACACAAAACCTTTAGATTTGACTAGTTCAAGGTCTATGGAATTCCGTTTGTGACGTCAGGAAAAGATGTTAAGTGTTCAGTACATGACTGCGACGGCCTCCCATTCCACTGTGCCGGCCAAGTCTCTGTGGCGCAATTGGTTAGCGTGTTCAGCTGTTAACCGAAAGGATGGTGGTTCGAGCCCACCCAGGGACGTTTGTTTGCTTTAAAACGCAGATTGAGTTAAAGCAAAAAACCTCTACACAACCATGTTTGAGCAATACTTGCCAAATTGTTAGATAAAATCAGTTTGCCACGTGTCCTGTATTTGACCTTTTTCAAAGATCCAAATAAAAAATATTGATAAGAGCTGTCAATGAGGAATTATACCTAAACTTCTGAAATTTAAGGCAGTTATAAGACTGACCGGTGATGAAAATGACTGTTTTCCAGATTTAAGCACAACCCATTGGCGATATTTTGAATTTTCCTCTTAGTTGATGGCTAAGAAGTGGCCCAGGATTTCATTAAGTTTGAAAACTCAAAGTTTCCGCAGCATTCTAACATTTTTCTGCTGTTTGCATAGTTTTGAACTTCATTTCTGCTGAAAGTTTAGGGCTGTGTGAGCAAGGTTGCCAATACTTTCCAAGGGATGTGTTCAGGAGAGTCACCACGGTGTAGTAAGTGACCAATATTGTCACACACAAAGTAGGATGTTTGGTATGGATGTTTCTCTTCTGCTTTATAATGTAACTTTCAATGAGCCTTTTTATTCATATTGCTAAATCTAGTGTGTAATTGTGGCGTATCCTGTCTATGCCTTTTTTCACTTGTCACGTCCGAATTTGGCCGTTGTGGAACAATGAAGTTATTTTTGTTTCTTTTCTATGTTTGTTCAAAGAAGTTTGACTTGGATGAGTAGTATTTGACACTGACAAATTCTCCATCACACAAAACCTTTAGATTTGACTAGTTCAAGGTCTATGGAATTCCGTTTGTGACGTCAGGAAAAGATGTTAAGTGTTCAGTACATGACTGCGACGGCCTCCCATTCCACTGTGCCGGCCAAGTCTCTGTGGCGCAATTGGTTAGCGCGTTCGGCTGTTAACCGAAAGGATGGTGGTTCGAGCCCACCCAGGGACGTTTGTTTGCTTTAAAACGCAGACTGAGTTAAAGCAAAAAACCTCTACACAACCATGGTTGAGCAATACTTGCCAAATTGTTAGATAAAATCAGTTTGCCACGTGTCCTGTATTTGACCTTTTTCAAAGATCCAAATAAAAAATATTGATAAGAGCTGTCAATGAGGAATTATACCTAAACTTCTGAAATTTAAGGCAGTTATAAGACTGACCGGTGATGAAAATGACTGTTTTCCAGATTTAAGCACAACCCATTGGCGATATTTTGAATTTTCCTCTTAGTTGATGGCTAAGAAGTGGCCCAGGATTTCATTAAGTTTGAAAACTCAAAGTTTCCGCAGCATTCTAACATTTTTCTGCTGTTTGCATAGTTTTGAACTTCATTTCTGCTGAAAGTTTAGGGCTGTGTGAGCAAGGTTGCCAATACTTTCCAAGGGATGTGTTCAGGAGAGTCACCACGGTGTAGTAAGTGACCAATATTGTCACACACAAAGTAGGATGTTTGGTATGGATGTTTCTCTTCTGCTTTATAATGTAACTTTCAATGAGCCTTTTTATTCATATTGCTAAATCTAGTGTGTAATTGTGGCGTATCCTGTCTATGCCTTTTTTCACTTGTCACGTCCGAATTTGGCCGTTGTGGAACAATGAAGTTATTTTTGTTTCTTTTCTATGTTTGTTCAAAGAAGTTTGACTTGGATGAGTAGTATTTGACACTGACAAATTCTCCATCACACAAAACCTTTAGATTTGACTAGTTCAAGGTCTATGGAATTCCGTTTGTGACGTCAGGAAAAGATGTTAAGTGTTCAGTACATGACTGCGACGGCCTCCCATTCCACTGTGCCGGCCAAGTCTCTGTGGCGCAATTGGTTAGCGTGTTCAGCTGTTAACCGAAAGGATGGTGGTTCGAGCCCACCCAGGGACGTTTGTTTGCTTTAAAACGCAGATTGAGTTAAAGCAAAAAACCTCTACACAACTATGTTTGAGCAATACTTGCCAAATTGTTAGATAAAATCAGTTTGCCACGTGTCCTGTATTTGACCTTTTTCAAAGATCCAAATAAAAAATATTGATAAGAGCTGTCACTGAGGAATTATACCTAAACTTCTGAAATTTAAGGCAGTTATAAGACTGACCGGTGATGAAAATGACTGTTTTCCAGATTTAAGCACAACCCATTGGCGATATTTTGAATTTTCCTCTTAGTTGATGGCTAAGAAGTGGCCCAGGATTTCATTAAGTTTGAAAACTCAAAGTTTCCGCAGCATTCTAACATTTTTCTGCTGTTTGCATAGTTTTGAACTTCATTTCTGCTGAAAGTTTAGGGCTGTGTGAGCAAGGTTGCCAATACTTTCCAAGGGATGTGTTCAGGAGAGTCACCACGGTGTAGTAAGTGACCAATATTGTCACACACAAAGCAGGATGTTTGGTATGGATGTTTCTCTTCTGCTTTATAATGTAACTTTCAATGAGCCTTTTTATTCATATTGCTAAATCTAGTGTGTAATTGTGGCGTATCCTGTCTATGCCTTTTTTCACTTGTCACATCCGAATTTGGCCGTTGTGGAACAATGAAGTTATTTTTGTTTCTTTTCTATGTTTGTTCAAAGAAGTTTGACTTGGATGAGTAGTATTTGACACTGACAAATTCTCCATCACACAAAACCTTTAGATTTGACTAGTTCAAGGTCTATGGAATTCCGTTTGTGACGTCAGGAAAAGATGTTAAGTGTTCAGTACATGACTGCGACGGCCTCCCATTCCACTGTGCCGGCCAAGTCTCTGTGGCGCAATTGGTTAGCGCGTTCGGCTGTTAACCGAAAGGATGGTGGTTCGAGCCCACCCAGGGACGTTTGTTTGCTTTAAAACGCAGACTGAGTTAAAGCAAAAAACCTCTACACAACCATGGTTGAGCAATACTTGCCAAATTGTTAGATAAAATCAGTTTGCCACGTGTCCTGTATTTGACCTTTTTCAAAGATCCAAATAAAAAATATTGATAAGAGCTGTCAATGAGGAATTATACCTAAACTTCTGAAATTTAAGGCAGTTATAAGACTGACCGGTGATGAAAATGACTGTTTTCCAGATTTAAGCACAACCCATTGGCGATATTTTGAATTTTCCTCTTAGTTGATGGCTAAGAAGTGGCCCAGGATTTCATTAAGTTTGAAAACTCAAAGTTTCCGCAGCATTCTAACATTTTTCTGCTGTTTGCATAGTTTTGAACTTCATTTCTGCTGAAAGTTTAGGGCTGTGTGAGCAAGGTTGCCAATACTTTCCAAGGGATGTGTTCAGGAGAGTCACCACGGTGTAGTAAGTGACCAATATTGTCACACACAAAGTAGGATGTTTGGTATGGATGTTTCTCTTCTGCTTTATAATGTAACTTTCAATGAGCCTTTTTATTCATATTGCTAAATCTAGTGTGTAATTGTGGCGTATCCTGTCTATGCCTTTTTTCACTTGTCACGTCCGAATTTGGCCGTTGTGGAACAATGAAGTTATTTTTGTTTCTTTTCTATGTTTGTTCAAAGAAGTTTGACTTGGATGAGTAGTATTTGACACTGACAAATTCTCCATCACACAAAACCTTTAGATTTGACTAGTTCAAGGTCTATGGAATTCCGTTTGTGACGTCAGGAAAAGATGTTAAGTGTTCAGTACATGACTGCGACGGCCTCCCATTCCACTGTGCCGGCCAAGTCTCTGTGGCGCAATTGGTTAGCGTGTTCAGCTGTTAACCGAAAGGATGGTGGTTCGAGCCCACCCAGGGACGTTTGTTTGCTTTAAAACGCAGATTGAGTTAAAGCAAAAAACCTCTACACAACTATGTTTGAGCAATACTTGCCAAATTGTTAGATAAAATCAGTTTGCCACGTGTCCTGTATTTGACCTTTTTCAAAGATCCAAATAAAAAATATTGATAAGAGCTGTCACTGAGGAATTATACCTAAACTTCTGAAATTTAAGGCAGTTATAAGACTGACCGGTGATGAAAATGACTGTTTTCCAGATTTAAGCACAACCCATTGGCGATATTTTGAATTTTCCTCTTAGTTGATGGCTAAGAAGTGGCCCAGGATTTCATTAAGTTTGAAAACTCAAAGTTTCCGCAGCATTCTAACATTTTTCTGCTGTTTGCATAGTTTTGAACTTCATTTCTGCTGAAAGTTTAGGGCTGTGTGAGCAAGGTTGCCAATACTTTCCAAGGGATGTGTTCAGGAGAGTCACCACGGTGTAGTAAGTGACCAATATTGTCACACACAAAGCAGGATGTTTGGTATGGATGTTTCTCTTCTGCTTTATAATGTAACTTTCAATGAGCCTTTTTATTCATATTGCTAAATCTAGTGTGTAATTGTGGCGTATCCTGTCTATGCCTTTTTTCACTTGTCACATCCGAATTTGGCCGTTGTGGAACAATGAAGTTATTTTTGTTTCTTTTCTATGTTTGTTCAAAGAAGTTTGACTTGGATGAGTAGTATTTGACACTGACAAATTCTCCATCACACAAAACCTTTAGATTTGACTAGTTCAAGGTCTGTGGAATTCCGTTTGTGACGTCAGGAAAAGATGTTAAGTGTTCAGTACATGACTGCGACGGCCTCCCATTCCACTGTGCCGGCCAAGTCTCTGTGGCGCAATTGGTTAGCGCGTTCGGCTGTTAACCGAAAGGATGGTGGTTCGAGCCCACCCAGGGACGTTTGTTTGCTTTAAAATGCAGATTGAGTTAAAGCAAAAAACCTCTACACAACCATGTTTGAGCAATACTTGCCAAATTGTTAGATAAAATCAGTTTGCCACGTGTCCTGTATTTGACCTTTTTCAAAGATCCAAATAAAAAATATTGATAACAGCTGTCAATGAGGAATTATACCTAAACTTCTGAAATTTAAGGCAGTTATAAGACTGACCGGTGATGAAAATGACTGTTTTCCAGATTTAAGCACAACCCATTGGCGATATTTTGAATTTTCCTCTTAGTTGATGGCTAAGAAGTGGCCCAGGATTTCATTAAGTTTGAAAACTCAAAGTTTCCGCAGCATTCTAACATTTTTCTGCTGTTTGCATAGTTTTGAACTTCATTTCTGCTGAAAGTTTAGGGCTGTGTGAGCAAGGTTGCCAATACTTTCCAAGGGATGTGTTCAGGAGAGTCACCACGGTGTAGTAAGTGACCAATATTGTCACACACAAAGTAGGATGTTTGGTATGGATGTTTCTCTTCTGCTTTATAATGTAACTTTCAATGAGCCTTTTTATTCATATTGCTAAATCTAGTGTGTAATTGTGGCGTATCCTGTCTATGCCTTTTTTCACTTGTCACGTCTGAATTTGGCCGTTGTGGAACAATGAAGTTATTTTTGTTTCTTTTCTATGTTTGTTCAAAGAAGTTTGACTTGGATGAGTAGTATTTGACACTGACAAATTCTCCATCACACAAAACCTTTAGATTTGACTAGTTCAAGGTCTATGGAATTCCGTTTGTGACGTCAGGAAAAGATGTTAAGTGTTCAGTACATGACTGCGACGGCCTCCCATTCCACTGTGCTGGCCAAGTCTCTGTGGCGCAATTGGTTAGCGCGTTCGGCTGTTAACCGAAAGGATGGTGGTTCGAGCCCACCCAGGGACGTTTGTTTGCTTTAAAACGCAGACTGAGTTAAAGCAAAAAACCTCTACACAACCATGTTTGAGCAATACTTGCCAAATTGTTAGATAAAATCAGTTTGCCACGTGTCCTGTATTTGACCTTTTTCAAAGATCCAAATAAAAAATATTGATAACAGCTGTCAATGAGGAATTATACCTAAACTTCTGAAATTTAAGGCAGTTATAAGACTGACCGGTGATGAAAATGACTGTTTTCCAGATTTAAGCACAACCCATTGGCGATATTTTGAATTTTCCTCTTAGTTGATGGCTAAGAAGTGGCCCAGGATTTCATTAAGTTTGAAAACTCAAAGTTTCCGCAGCATTCTAACATTTTTCTGCTGTTTGCATAGTTTTGAACTTCATTTCTGCTGAAAGTTTAGGGCTGTGTGAGCAAGGTTGCCAATACTTTCCAAGGGATGTGTTCAGGAGAGTCACCACGGTGTAGTAAGTGACCAATATTGTCACACACAAAGTAGGATGTTTGGTATGGATGTTTCTCTTCTGCTTTATAATGTAACTTTCAATGAGCCTTTTTATTCATATTGCTAAATCTAGTGTGTAATTGTGGCGTATCCTGTCTATGCCTTTTTTCACTTGTCACGTCCGAATTTGGCCGTTGTGGAACAATGAAGTTATTTTTGTTTCTTTTCTATGTTTGTTCAAAGAAGTTTGACTTGGATGAGTAGTATTTGACACTGACAAATTCTCCATCACACAAAACCTTTAGATTTGACTAGTTCAAGGTCTGTGGAATTCCGTTTGTGACGTCAGGAAAAGATGTTAAGTGTTCAGTACATGACTGCGACGGCCTCCCATTCCACTGTGCCGGCCAAGTCTCTGTGGCGCAATTGGTTAGCGCGTTCGGCTGTTAACCGAAAGGATGGTGGTTCGAGCCCACCCAGGGACGTTTGTTTGCTTTAAAACGCAGATTGAGTTAAAGCAAAAAACCTCTACACAACCATGTTTGAGCAATACTTGCCAAATTGTTAGATAAAATCAGTTTGCCACGTGTCCTGTATTTGACCTTTTTCAAAGATCCAAATAAAAAATATTGATAACAGCTGTCAATGAGGAATTATACCTAAACTTCTGAAATTTAAGGCAGTTATAAGACTGACCGGTGATGAAAATGACTGTTTTCCAGATTTAAGCACAACCCATTGGCGATATTTTGAATTTTCCTCTTAGTTGATGGCTAAGAAGTGGCCCAGGATTTCATTAAGTTTGAAAACTCAAAGTTTCCGCAGCATTCTAACATTTTTCTGCTGTTTGCATAGTTTTGAACTTCATTTCTGCTGAAGGTTTAGGGCTGTGTGAGCAAGGTTGCCAATACTTTCCAAGGGATGTGTTCAGGAGAGTCACCACTGTGTAGTAAGTGACCAATATTGTCACACACAAAGTAGGATGTTTGGTATGGATGTTTCTCTTCTGCTTTATAATGTAACTTTCAATGAGCCTTTTTATTCATATTGCTAAATCTAGTGTGTAATTGTGGCGTATCCTGTCTATGCCTTTTTTCACTTGTCACGTCTGAATTTGGCCGTTGTGGAACAATGAAGTTATTTTTGTTTCTTTTCTATGTTTGTTCAAAGAAGTTTGACTTGGATGAGTAGTATTTGACACTGACAAATTCTCCATCACACAAAACCTTTAGATTTGACTAGTTCAAGGTCTATGGAATTGCGTTTTTGACGTCAGGAAAAGATGTTAAGTGTTCAGTACATGACTGCGACGGCCTCCCATTCCACTGTGCCGGCCAAGTCTCTGTGGCGCAATTGGTTAGCGCGTTCGGCTGTTAACCGAAAGGATGGTGGTTCGAGCCCACCCAGGGATGTTTGTTTGCTTTAAAACGCAGATTGAGTTAAAGCAAAAAACCTCTACACAACCATGTTTGAGCAATACTTGCCAAATTGTTAGATAAAATCAGTTTGCCACGTGTCCTGTATTTGACCTTTTTCAAAGATCCAAATAAAAAATATTGATAACAGCTGTCAATGAGGAATTATACCTAAACTTCTGAAATTTAAGGCAGTTATAAGACTGACCGGTGATGAAAATGACTGTTTTCCAGATTTAAGCACAACCCATTGGCGATATTTTGAATTTTCCTCTTAGTTGATGGCTAAGAAGTGGCCCAGGATTTCATTAAGTTTGAAAACTCAAAGTTTCCACAGCATTCTAACATTTTTCTGCTGTTTGCATAGTTTTGAACTTCATTTCTGCTGAAGGTTTAGGGCTGTGTGAGCAAGGTTGCCAATACTTTCCAAGGGATGTGTTCAGGAGAGTCACCACGGTGTAGTAAGTGACCAATATTGTCACACACAAAGTAGGATGTTTGGTATGGATGTTTCTCTTCTGCTTTATAATGTAACTTTCAATGAGCCTTTTTATTCATATTGCTAAATCTAGTGTGTAATTGTGGCGTATCCTGTCTATGCCTTTTTTCACTTGTCACGTCCGAATTTGGCCGTTGTGGAACAATGAAGTTATTTTTGTTTCTTTTCTATGTTTGTTCAAAGAAGTTTGACTTGGATGAGTAGTATTTGACACTGACAAATTCTCCATCACACAAAACCTTTAGATTTGACTAGTTCAAGGTCTATGGAATTCCGTTTGTGACGTCAGGAAAAGATGTTAAGTGTTCAGTACATGACTGCGACGGCCTCCCATTCCACTGTGCCAGCCAAGTCTCTGTGGCGCAATTGGTTAGCACGTTCAGCTGTTAACCGAAAGGATGGTGGTTCGAGCCCACCCAGGGACGTTTGTTTGCTTTAAAACGCAGATTGAGTTAAAGCAAAAAACCTCTACACAACCATGTTTGAGCAATACTTGCCAAATTGTTAGATAAAATCAGTTTGCCACGTGTCCTGTATTTGACCTTTTTCAAAGATCCAAATAAAAAATATTGATAACAGCTGTCAATGAGGAATTATACCTAAACTTCTGAAATTTAAGGCAGTTATAAGACTGACCGGTGATGAAAATGACTGTTTTCCAGATTTAAGCACAACCCATTGGCGATATTTTGAATTTTCCTCTTAGTTGATGGCTAAGAAGTGGCCCAGGATTTCATTAAGTTTGAAAACTCAAAGTTTCCGCAGCATTCTAACATTTTTCTGCTGTTTGCATAGTTTTGAACTTCATTTCTGCTGAAGGTTTAGGGCTGTGTGAGCAAGGTTGCCAATACTTTCCAAGGGATGTGTTCAGGAGAGTCACCACGGTGTAGTAAGTGACCAATATTGTCACACACAAAGTAGGATGTTTGGTATGGATGTTTCTCTTCTGCTTTATAATGTAACTTTCAATGAGCCTTTTTATTCATATTGCTAAATCTAGTGTGTAATTGTGGCGTATCCTGTCTATTCCTTTTTTCACTTGTCACGTCCGAATTTGGCCGTTGTGGAACAATGAAGTTATTTTTGTTTCTTTTCTATGTTTGTTCAAAGAAGTTTGACTTGGATGAGTAGTATTTGACACTGACAAATTCTCCATCACACAAAACCTTTAGATTTGACTAGTTCAAGGTCTATGGAATTGCGTTTGTGACGTCAGGAAAAGATGTTAAGTGTTCAGTACATGACTGCGACGGCCTCCCATTCCACTGTGCCGGCCAAGTCTCTGTGGCGCAATTGGTTAGCGCGTTCGGCTGTTAACCGAAAGGATGGTGGTTCGAGCCCACCCAGGGACGTTTGTTTGCTTTAAAACGCAGACTGAGTTAAAGCAAAAAACCTCTACACAACCATGTTTGAGCAATACTTGCCAAATTGTTAGATAAAATCAGTTTGCCACGTGTCCTGTATTAGACCTTTTTCAAAGATCCAAATAAAAAATATTGATAACAGCTGTCAATGAGGAATTATACCTAAACTTCTGAAATTTAAGGCAGTTATAAGACTGACCGGTGATGAAAATGACTGTTTTCCAGATTTAAGCACAACCCATTGGCGATATTTTGAATTTTCCTCTTAGTTGATGGCTAAGAAGTGGCCCAGGATTTCATTAAGTTTGAAAACTCAAAGTTTCCACAGCATTCTAACATTTTTCTGCTGTTTGCATAGTTTTGAACTTCATTTCTGCTGAAGGTTTAGGGCTGTGTGAGCAAGGTTGCCAATACTTTCCAAGGGATGTGTTCAGGAGAGTCACCACGGTGTAGTAAGTGACCAATATTGTCACACACAAAGTAGGATGTTTGGTATGGATGTTTCTCTTCTGCTTTATAATGTAACTTTCAATGAGCCTTTTTATTCATATTGCTAAATCTAGTGTGTAATTGTGGCGTATCCTGTCTATGCCTTTTTTCACTTGTCACGTCCGAATTTGGCCGTTGTGGAACAATGAAGTTATTTTTGTTTCTTTTCTATGTTTGTTCAAAGAAGTTTGACTTGGATGAGTAGTATTTGACACTGACAAATTCTCCATCACACAAAACCTTTAGATTTGACTAGTTCAAGGTCTATGGAATTCCGTTTGTGACGTCAGGAAAAGATGTTAAGTGTTCAGTACATGACTGCGACGGCCTCCCATTCCACTGTGCCGGCCAAGTCTCTGTGGCGCAATTGGTTAGCGCGTTCGGCTGTTAACCGAAAGGATGGTGGTTCGAGCCCACCCAGGGACGTTTGTTTGCTTTAAAACGCAGACTGAGTTAAAGCAAAAAACCTCTACACAACCATGTTTGAGCAATACTTGCCAAATTGTTAGATAAAATCAGTTTGCCACGTGTCCTGTATTTGACCTTTTTCAAAGATCCAAATAAAAAATATTGATAACAGCTGTCAATGAGGAATTATACCTAAACTTCTGAAATTTAAGGCAGTTATAAGACTGACCGGTGATGAAAATGACTGTTTTCCAGATTTAAGCACAACCCATTGGCGATATTTTGAATTTTCCTCTTAGTTGATGGCTAAGAAGTGGCCCAGGATTTCATTAAGTTTGAAAACTCAAAGTTTCCGCAGCATTCTAACATTTTTCTGCTGTTTGCATAGTTTTGAACTTCATTTCTGCTGAAAGTTTAGGGCTGTGTGAGCAAGGTTGCCAATACTTTCCAAGGGATGTGTTCAGGAGAGTCACCACGGTGTAGTAAGTGACCAATATTGTCACACACAAAGTAGGATGTTTGGTATGGATGTTTCTCTTCTGCTTTATAATGTAACTTTCAATGAGCCTTTTTATTCATATTGCTAAATCTAGTGTGTAATTGTGGCGTATCCTGTCTATGCCTTTTTTCACTTGTCACGTCCGAATTTGGCCGTTGTGGAACAATGAAGTTATTTTTGTTTCTTTTCTATGTTTGTTCAAAGAAGTTTGACTTGGATGAGTAGTATTTGACACTGACAAATTCTCCATCACACAAAACCTTTAGATTTGACTAGTTCAAGGTCTGTGGAATTCCGTTTGTGACGTCAGGAAAAGATGTTAAGTGTTCAGTACATGACTGCGACGGCCTCCCATTCCACTGTGCCGGCCAAGTCTCTGTGGCGCAATTGGTTAGCGCGTTCGGCTGTTAACCGAAAGGATGGTGGTTCGAGCCCACCCAGGGACGTTTGTTTGCTTTAAAACGCAGATTGAGTTAAAGCAAAAAACCTCTACACAACCATGTTTGAGCAATACTTGCCAAATTGTTAGATAAAATCAGTTTGCCACGTGTCCTGTATTTGACCTTTTTCAAAGATCCAAATAAAAAATATTGATAACAGCTGTCAATGAGGAATTATACCTAAACTTCTGAAATTTAAGGCAGTTATAAGACTGACCGGTGATGAAAATGACTGTTTTCCAGATTTAAGCACAACCCATTGGCGATATTTTGAATTTTCCTCTTAGTTGATGGCTAAGAAGTGGCCCAGGATTTCATTAAGTTTGAAAACTCAAAGTTTCCGCAGCATTCTAACATTTTTCTGCTGTTTGCATAGTTTTGAACTTCATTTCTGCTGAAAGTTTAGGGCTGTGTGAGCAAGGTTGCCAATACTTTCCAAGGGATGTGTTCAGGAGAGTCACCACGGTGTAGTAAGTGACCAATATTGTCACACACAAAGTAGGATGTTTGGTATGGATGTTTCTCTTCTGCTTTATAATGTAACTTTCAATGAGCCTTTTTATTCATATTGCTAAATCTAGTGTGTAATTGTGGCGTATCCTGTCTATGCCTTTTTTCACTTGTCACGTCCGAATTTGGCCGTTGTGGAACAATG
The DNA here is from genome assembly GCA_037039145.1 of Fundulus diaphanus. NCBI lineage: Eukaryota > Metazoa > Chordata > Actinopteri > Cyprinodontiformes > Fundulidae > Fundulus > Fundulus diaphanus. The sequence continues at coordinate 5,753,237 of CM073129.1, read as the reverse complement.
AAGTTATTTTTGTTTCTTTTCTATGTTTGTTCAAAGAAGTTTGACTTGGATGAGTAGTATTTGACACTGACAAATTCTCCATCACACAAAACCTTTAGATTTGACTAGTTCAAGGTCTGTGGAATTCCGTTTGTGACGTCAGGAAAAGATGTTAAGTGTTCAGTACATGACTGCGACGGCCTCCCATTCCACTGTGCCGGCCAAGTCTCTGTGGCGCAATTGGTTAGCGCGTTCGGCTGTTAACCGAAAGGATGGTGGTTCGAGCCCACCCAGGGACGTTTGTTTGCTTTAAAACGCAGATTGAGTTAAAGCAAAAAACCTCTACACAACCATGTTTGAGCAATACTTGCCAAATTGTTAGATAAAATCAGTTTGCCACGTGTCCTGTATTTGACCTTTTTCAAAGATCCAAATAAAAAATATTGATAACAGCTGTCAATGAGGAATTATACCTAAACTTCTGAAATTTAAGGCAGTTATAAGACTGACCGGTGATGAAAATGACTGTTTTCCAGATTTAAGCACAACCCATTGGCGATATTTTGAATTTTCCTCTTAGTTGATGGCTAAGAAGTGGCCCAGGATTTCATTAAGTTTGAAAACTCAAAGTTTCCGCAGCATTCTAACATTTTTCTGCTGTTTGCATAGTTTTTGAACTTCATTTCTGCTGAAGGTTTAGGGCTGTGTGAGCAAGGTTGCCAATACTTTCCAAGGGATGTGTTCAGGAGAGTCACCACGGTGTAGTAAGTGACCAATATTGTCACACACAAAGTAGGATGTTTGGTATGGATGTTTCTCTTCTGCTTTATAATGTAACTTTCAATGAGCCTTTTTATTCATATTGCTAAATCTAGTGTGTAATTGTGGCGTATCCTGTCTATGCCTTTTTTCACTTGTCATGTCCGAATTTGGCCGTTGTGGAACAATGAACTTATTTTTGTTTCTTTTCTATGTTTGGTCAAAGAAGTTTGACTTGGATGAGTAGTATTTGACACTGACAAATTCTCCATCACACAAAACCTTTAGATTTGACTAGTTCAAGGTCTATGGAATTCCGTTTGTGACGTCAGGAAAAGATGTTAAGTGTTCAGTACATGACTGCGACGGCCTCCCATTCCAGTGTGCCGGCCAAGTCTCTGTGGCGCAATTGGTTAGCGTGTTCGGCTGTTAACCGAAAGGATGGTGGTTCGAGCCCACCCAGGGACGTTTGTTTGCTTTAAAACGCAGATTGAGTTAAAGCAAAAAACCTCTACACAACCATGTTTGAGCAATACTTGCCAAATTGTTAGATAAAATCAGTTTGCCACGTGTCCTGTATTTGACCTTTTTCAAAGATCCAAATAAAAAATATTGATAACAGCTGTCAATGAGGAATTATACCTAAACTTCTGAAATTTAAGGCAGTTATAAGACTGACCGGTGATGAAAATGACTGTTTTCCAGATTTAAGCACAACCCATTGGCGATATTTTGAATTTTCCTCTTAGTTGATGGCTAAGAAGTGGCCCAGGATTTCATTAAGTTTGAAAACTCAAAGTTTCCGCAGCATTCTAACATTTTTCTGCTGTTTGCATAGTTTTTGAACTTCATTTCTGCTGAAGGTTTAGGGCTGTGTGAGCAAGGTTGCCAATACTTTCCAAGGGATGTGTTCAGGAGAGTCACCACGGTGTAGTAAGTGACCAATATTGTCACACACAAAGTAGGATGTTTGGTATGGATGTTTCTCTTCTGCTTTATAATGTAACTTTCAATGAGCCTATTTATTCATATTGCTAAATCTAGTGTGTAATTGTGGCGTATCCTGTCTATGCCTTTTTTCACTTGTCATGTCCGAATTTGGCCGTTGTGGAACAATGAACTTATTTTTGTTTCTTTTCTATGTTTGGTCAAAGAAGTTTGACTTGGATGAGTAGTATTTGACACTGACAAATTCTCCATCACACAAAACCTTTAGATTTGACTAGTTCAAGGTCTATGGAATTCCGTTTGTGACGTCAGGAAAAGATGTTAAGTGTTCAGTACATGACTGCGACGGCCTCCCATTCCAGTGTGCCGGCCAAGTCTCTGTGGCGCAATTGGTTAGCGTGTTCGGCTGTTAACCGAAAGGATGGTGGTTCGAGCCCACCCAGGGACGTTTGTTTGCTTTAAAACGCAGATTGAGTTAAAGCAAAAAACCTCTACACAACCATGTTTGAGCAATACTTGCAAAATTGTTAGATAAAATCAGTTTGCCACGTGTCCTGTATTTGACCTTTTTCAAAGATCCAAATAAAAAATATTGATAACAGCTGTCAATGAGGAATTATACCTAAACTTCTGAAATTTAAGGCAGTTATAAGACTGACCGGTGATGAAAATGACTGTTTTCCAGATTTAAGCACAACCCATTGGCGATATTTTGAATTTTCCTCTTAGTTGATGGCTAAAAAGTGGCCCAGGATTTCATTAAGTTTGAAAACTCAAAGTTTCCGCAGCATTCTAACATTTTTCTGCTGTTTGCATAGTTTTTGAACTTCATTTCTGCTGAAGGTTTAGGGCTGTGTGAGCAAGGTTGCCAATACTTTCCAAGGGATGTGTTCAGGAGAGTCACCACGGTGTAGTAAGTGACCAATATTGTCACACACAAAGTAGGATGTTTGGTATGGATGTTTCTCTTCTGCTTTATAATGTAACTTTCAATGAGCCTTTTTATTCATATTGCTAAATCTAGTGTGTAATTGTGGCGTATCCTGTCTATGCCTTTTTTCACTTGTCATGTCCGAATTTGGCCGTTGTGGAACAATGAACTTATTTTTGTTTCTTTTCTATGTTTGGTCAAAGAAGTTTGACTTGGATGAGTAGTATTTGACACTGACAAATTCTCCATCACACAAAACCTTTAGATTTGACTAGTTCAAGGTCTATGGAATTCCGTTTGTGACGTCAGGAAAAGATGTTAAGTGTTCAGTACATGACTGCGACGGCCTCCCATTCCAGTGTGCCGGCCAAGTCTCTGTGGCGCAATTGGTTAGCGTGTTCGGCTGTTAACCGAAAGGATGGTGGTTCGAGCCCACCCAGGGACGTTTGTTTGCTTTAAAACGCAGATTGAGTTAAAGCAAAAAACCTCTACACAACCATGTTTGAGCAATACTTGCCAAATTGTTAGATAAAATCAGTTTGCCACGTGTCCTGTATTTGACCTTTTTCAAAGATCCAAATAAAAAATATTGATAACAGCTGTCAATAAGGAATTATACCTAAACTTCTGAAATTTAAGGCAGTTATAAGACTGACCGGTGATGAAAATGACTGTTTTCCAGATTTAAGCACAACCCATTGGCGATATTTTGAATTTTCCTCTTAGTTGATGGCTAAGAAGTGGCCCAGGATTTCATTAAGTTTGAAAACTCAAAGTTTCCGCAGCATTCTAACATTTTTCTGCTGTTTGCATAGTTTTTGAACTTCATTTCTGCTGAAGGTTTAGGGCTGTGTGAGCAAGGTTGCCAATACTTTCCAAGGGATGTGTTCAGGAGAGTCACCACGGTGTAGTAAGTGACCAATATTGTCACACACAAAGTAGGATGTTTGGTATGGATGTTTCTCTTCTGCTTTATAATGTAACTTTCAATGAGCCTTTTTATTCATATTGCTAAATCTAGTGTGTAATTGTGGCGTATCCTGTCTATGCCTTTTTTCACTTGTCACGTCCGAATTTGGCCGTTGTGGAACAATGAACTTATTTTTGTTTCTTTTCTATGTTTGGTCAAAGAAGTTTGACTTGGATGAGTAGTATTTGACACTGACAAATTCTCCATCACACAAAACCTTTAGATTTGACTAGTTCAAGGTCTATGGAATTCCGTTTGTGACGTCAGGAAAAGATGTTAAGTGTTCAGTACATGACTGCGACGGCCTCCCATTCCACTGTGCCGGCCAAGTCTCTGTGGCGCAATTGGTTAGCGCGTTCGGCTGTTAACCGAAAGGATGGTGGTTCGAGCCCACCCAGGGACGTTTGTTTGCTTTAAAACGCAGATTGAGTTAAAGCAAAAAACCTCTACACAACCATGTTTGAGCAATACTTGCCAAATTGTTAGATAAAATCAGTTTGCCACGTGTCCTGTATTTGACCTTTTTCAAAGATCCAAATAAAAAATATTGATAACAGCTGTCAATGAGGAATTATACCTAAACTTCTGAAATTTAAGGCAGTTATAAGACTGACCGGTGATGAAAATGACTGTTTTCCAGATTTAAGCACAACCCATTGGCGATATTTTGAATTTTCCTCTTAGTTGATGGCTAAGAAGTGGCCCAGGATTTCATTAAGTTTGAAAACTCAAAGTTTCCGCAGCATTCTAACATTTTTCTGCTGTTTGCATAGTTTTTGAACTTCATTTCTGCTGAAGGTTTAGGGCTGTGTGAGCAAGGTTGCCAATACTTTCCAAGGGATGTGTTCAGGAGAGTCACCACGGTGTAGTAAGTGACCAATATTGTCACACACAAAGTAGGATGTTTGGTATGGATGTTTCTCTTCTGCTTTATAATGTAACTTTCAATGAGCCTTTTTATTCATATTGCTAAATCTAGTGTGTAATTGTGGCGTATCCTGTCTATGCCTTTTTTCACTTGTCATGTCCGAATTTGGCCGTTGTGGAACAAGGAACTTATTTTTGTTTCTTTTCTATGTTTGGTCAAAGAAGTTTGACTTGGATGAGTAGTATTTGACACTGACAAATTCTCCATCACACAAAACCTTTAGATTTGACTAGTTCAAGGTCTATGGAATTGCGTTTGTGACGTCAGGAAAAGATGTTAAGTGTTCAGTACATGACTGCGACGGCCTCCCATTCCAGTGTGCCGGCCAAGTCTCTGTGGCGCAATTGGTTAGCGTGTTCGGCTGTTAACCGAAAGGATGGTGGTTCGAGCCCACGCAGGGACGTTTGTTTGCTTTAAAACGCAGATTGAGTTAAAGCAAAAAACCTCTACACAACCATGTTTGAGCAATACTTGCCAAATTGTTAGATAAAATCAGTTTGCCACGTGTCCTGTATTTGACCTTTTTCAAAGATCCAAATAAAAAATATTGATAACAGCTGTCAATGAGGAATTATACCTAAACTTCTGAAATTTAAGGCAGTTATAAGACTGACCGGTGATGAAAATGACTGTTTTCCAGATTTAAGCACAACCCATTGGCGATATTTTGAATTTTCCTCTTAGTTGATGGCTAAGAAGTGGCCCAGGATTTCATTAGGTTTGAAAACTCAAAGTTTCCGCAGCATTCTAACATTTTTCTGCTGTTTGCATAGTTTTGAACTTCATTTCTGCTGAAAGTTTAGGGCTGTGTGAGCAAGGTTGCCAATACTTTCCAAGGGATGTGTTCAGGAGAGTCACCACTGTGTAGTAAGTGACCAATATTGTCACACACAAAGCAGGATGTTTGGTATGGATGTTTCTCTTCTGCTTTATAATGTAACCTTCAATGAGCCTTTTTATTCATATTGCTAAATCTAGTGTGTAATTGTGGCGTATCCTGTCTATGCCTTTTTTCACTTGTCATGTCCGAATTTGGCCGTTGTGGAACAATGAAGTTATTTTTGTTTCTTTTCTATGTTTGGTCAAAGAAGTTTGACTTGATTGAGTAGTATTTGACACTGACAAATTCTCCATCACACAAAACCTTTAGATTTGACTAGTTCAAGGTCTATGGAATTCCGTTTGTGACGTCAGGAAAAGATGTTAAGTGTTCAGTACATGACTGCGACGGCCTCCCATTCCACTGTGCCGGCCAAGTCTCTGTGGCGCAATTGGTTAGCGCGTTCGGCTGTTAACCGAAAGGATGGTGGTTCGAGCCCATCCAGGGACGTTTATTTGCTTTAAAATGCAGATTGAGTTAAAGCAAAAAACCTCTACACAACCATCTTTGAGCAATACTTGCCAAATTGTTAGATATTATCAGTTTGCCACGTGTCCTGTATTTGACCTTTTTCAAAGATCCAAATAAAAAATATTGATAACAGCTGTCAATGAGGAATTATACCTAAACTTCTGAAATTTAAGTCAGTTATAAGACTGACCGGTGATGAAAATGACTGTTTTCCAGATTTAAGCACAACCCATTGGCGATATTTTGAATTTTCCTCTGAGTTGATGGCTAAGAAGTGGCCCAGGATTTCATTAAGTCTGAAAACTCAAAGTTTCCGCAGCATTCTAACATTTTTCTGCTGTTTGCATAGTTTTGAACTTCATTTCTGCTGAAAGTTTAGGGCTGTGTGAGCAAGGTTGCCAATACTTTCCAAGGGATGTGTTCAGGAGAGTCACCACTGTGTAGTAAGTGACCAATATTGTCACACACAAAGCAGGATGTTTGGTATGGATGTTTCTCTTCTGCTTTATAATGTAACTTTCAATGAGCCTTTTTATTCATATTGCTAAATCTAGTGTGTAATTGTGGCGTATCCTGTCTATGCCTTTTTGCACTTGTCACATCCGAATTTGGCCGTTGTGGAACAATGAAGTTATTTTTGTTTCTTTTCTATGTTTGGTCAAAGAAGTTTGACTTGGATGAGTAGTATTTGACACTGACAAATTCTCCATCACACAAAACCTTTAGATTTGACTAGTTCAAGGTCTATGGAATTCCGTTTGTGACGTCAGGAAAAGATGTTAAGTGTTCAGTACATGACTGCGACGGCCTCCCATTCCACTGAGCCGGCCAAGTCTCTGTGGCGCAATTGGTTAGCGTGTTCGGCTGTTAACCGAAAGGATGGTGGTTCGAGCCCACCCAGGGACGTTTGTTTGCTTTAAAACGCAGATTGAGTTAAAGCAAAAAACCTCTACACAACCATGTTTGAGCAATACTTGCCAAATTGTTAGATAAAATCAGTTTGCCACGTGTCCTGTATTTGACCTTTTTCAAAGATCCAAATAAAAAATATTGATAACAGCTGTCAATGAGGAATTATACCTAAACTTCTGAAATTTAAGTCAGTTATAAGACTGACCGGTGATGAAAATGACTGTTTTCCAGATTTAAGCACAACCCATTGGCGATATTTTGAATTTTCCTCTGAGTTGATGGCTAAGAAGTGGCCCAGGATTTCATTAAGTCTGAAAACTCAAAGTTTCCGCAGCATTCTAACATTTTTCTGCTGTTTGCATAGTTTTGAACTTCATTTCTGCTGAAAGTTTAGGGCTGTGTGAGCAAGGTTGCCAATACTTTCCAAGGGATGTGTTCAGGAGAGTCACCACTGTGTAGTAAGTGACCAATATTGTCACACACAAAGCAGGATGTTTGGTATGGATGTTTCTCTTCTGCTTTATAATGTAACTTTCAATGAGCCTTTTTATTCATATTGCTAAATCTAGTGTGTAATTGTGGCGTATCCTGTCTATGCCTTTTTGCACTTGTCACATCCGAATTTGGCCGTTGTGGAACAATGAAGTTATTTTTGTTTCTTTTCTATGTTTGGTCAAATAAGTTTGACTTGGATGAGTAGTATTTGACACTGACAAATTCTCCATCACACAAAACCTTTAGATTTGACTAGTTCAAGGTCTATGGAATTCCGTTTGTGACGTCAGGAAAAGATGTTAAGTGTTCAGTACATGACTGCGACGGCCTCCCATTCCACTGTGCCGGCCAAGTCTCTGTGGCGCAATTGGTTAGCGCGTTCGGCTGTTAACCGAAAGGATGGTGGTTCGAGCCCACCCAGGGACGTTTGTTTGCTTTAAAACGCAGACTGAGTTAAAGCAAAAAACCTCTACACAACCATGTTTGAGCAATACTTGCCAAATTGTTAGATAAAATCAGTTTGCCACGTGTCCTGTATTTGACCTTTTTCAAAGATCCAAATAAAAAATATTGATAACAGCTGTCAATGAGGAATTATACCTAAACTTCTGAAATTTAAGGCAGTTATAAGACTGACCGGTGATGAAAATGACTGTTTTCCAGATTTAAGCACAACCCATTGGCGATATTTTGAATTTTCCTCTTAGTTGATGGCTAAGAAGTGGCCCAGGATTTCATTAAGTTTGAAAACTCAAAGTTTCCGCAGCATTCTAACATTTTTCTGCTGTTTGCATAGTTTTGAACTTCATTTCTGCTGAAAGTTTAGGGCTGTGTGAGCAAGGTTGCCAATACTTTCCAAGGGATGTGTTCAGGAGAGTCACCACGGTGTAGTAAGTGACCAATATTGTCACACACAAAGTAGGATGTTTGGTATGGATGTTTCTCTTCTGCTTTATAATGTAACTTTCAATGAGCCTTTTTATTCATATTGCTAAATCTAGTGTGTAATTGTGGCGTATCCTGTCTATGCCTTTTTTCACTTGTCACGTCCGAATTTGGCCGTTGTGGAACAATGAAGTTATTTTTGTTTCTTTTCTATGTTTGTTCAAAGAAGTTTGACTTGGATGAGTAGTATTTGACACTGACAAATTCTCCATCACACAAAACCTTTAGATTTGACTAGTTCAAGGTCTATGGAATTGCGTTTGTGACGTCAGGAAAAGATGTTAAGTGTTCAGTACATGACTGCGACGGCCTCCCATTCCACTGTGCCGGCCAAGTCTCTGTGGCGCAATTGGTTAGCGCGTTCGGCTGTTAACTGAAAGGATGGTGGTTCGAGCCCACCCAGGGACGTTTGTTTGCTTTAAAACGCAGACTGAGTTAAAGCAAAAAACCTCTACACAACCATGTTTGAGCAATACTTGCCAAATTGTTAGATAAAATCAGTTTGCCACGTGTCCTGTATTTGACCTTTTTCAAAGATCCAAATAAAGAATATTGATAACAGCTGTCAACTAGAAAAATTTGCATTTCCTGCGAAAATGCACTGTGAATGCAGATAGCTGAATGATTGAGCAAAAGATGCAGAAGATCTTTGAAGAAGAGAAAAAATAGCTGAAAAGCATTGAAGAAGTTGAAAAAGTTGAAAAAGTTGAAGAATTTGAAAGAGTTGAAGAATTTGAACATGAAAGAAATATAGCTGAATGATTAGAAGAAGAAAAAACTGAGGGTAAGGCACCAAACATTTCCTAACTCATTCTAAACACTGAATCATTTAACAAAGCAGAAGTAGAATTTCAAACTTGAATATACTGTAGCCATATGTGGGCCTGCATTTCTAGGGAGTATAAGGGGTTTCGCCCCCATTGAAAAGCATTGGATGTTTGACACCTCCTAGCTTGGAGATGCTTTACGTGACGTGGCCCAAATTTATAGTGGAGCATTCTGTATAAAGGAGGTAAAGACTCTGTAAAGCTGAAGTTTGTAGGACCTTCCTAGAGCTACTTCCGGTTAGCAACATGCTAACAGTTAGCCGCTAACAGGGTTGTGTTCAGTATCACCAGGTGAGTGTACTCTGTCAGTTTGGTCCAAATCCTGTACTGGGAAGTGCCTCAAAAAGGGTGCCAATACTTAATGTCACCAAAGGTCACCAAAGGTCATGAGTCAGATTGGCCTCCTTTAGCAACTCAGCCTCACCACATCTGGGCCCAGAACTCAACATTTGACCAAAATTGTCAGTAGCGCCATTTCCCACATGTGGGTGGTGCTGTATTGGCCAATTATGTCATGTCTGGGCATCATGCCAGATCCTGTTGGAAGCAAAGGCCCAATAGGAAAGCATGTGAAATCCAAAATGGGACAGAAAAGTGACACATGGCTGAAAGTCACTTGAAAATTTAAAAATGTTAAGAGGAAGTGACTGTGCGAATTTCAGATTCCTACATTAATCACAGCCGCTGCAGCGGGCGTCGAAAGTTGCCATTGTATCCCAATGGAGCTTCTCCCTCTGGCCCTCAGAGTTCCGTCGTCATGGAAACTCACTCACACCTCTGCTGCAGGCCAGTCTACCGAAGTGCAGAGACTTTGCTCACAATAAGTCCCATTGGATTATAATGGAGAACTTTGCCCCGAACAACGCTCCATATCTCCTGATCCGTAAATGGTAGAGACGTCATTTTTTCTGCGTTTATTTCGTAACGGATAGGGGAAGAAGACAGGCTATCGGTTTTTGCTGGAAAAAGTTTAATAAAGGCGTGAAAAATTATGATATAAAGGTGATTTTTATGGACTTTCAGAAATCCTCTAAAAACGGTCCCGAACAAATCGCTGTAGCTGAAAAAGTATAAGAGATATCAAAATAATTCTTTCACTGCGAGTATCAGCAGGCTTTTGAGGACTATGGTGCCCATTTTCATGTTTGTACAAAAATCGGTGTAGGCACAGCGACGATGTAAAAAAGTGGATGATGTGGGAAAATGCAGCTGAAAAGCGTTTTCAGGAATTTGCACATTCGCTACTCCCGAACAAATTGTTCCTGCGGTAAAACCGTAACAGTTATCCAAACAATTCCTTTTTTATGAGTGCCAGAAGGGTCGGGACATTCATGTGTGAAAGTCTCATGCTTGTACATGAAACGGTTTCGGAGTAGCGACGATGCGAAAACGTGTGATGTTTTCAATTTTCAGGCGTCATTTTTCAAAACCGCTCCATAGGAAATGAATGGGGGAGGTTTCGGGTTTGTGTCGCTCTGAGGTGATTTGCGAAAAATCTATAAATGCTACAGCAATGAGGGTTACATTTCCTGAATCCAGACAAAAATTCCTACGTTTTGATGTATAATTTATGTGGATAGGTTGAAAATTGAGCGACTGAGAAGAAGTTGTTCGGAGAAGAAGAATTTGTTGAATTTCTAGAGTGCGCACTCTATAACTGCCTCCTTGACGACCATAGCAACGCATGTTATTTGCTGAATTTCTTGAAAAGCCAAAATTATTTTAAGGAGGTACTATATGAAAATGGTAAAAGATATGAAAAAGCTGAAATAGACCATAATAGCTGAAAGATATCACTACATTTTAAAAGTTGAATGGCGTTTCTAGCTGAAAGTAGGCTGAAGCAGTAAGCTGTCAAAAAGCAGCTGAAATGAGCGGAATTTTAGTGAATTACATTCATTTCCTATGGGAGAAAAAAAGCTGAAAATTTGCAGAAAAAGCTGAATATTTTAAAAAGTTGAAGAGTTAAAAGTACAAAAAGATATAGCCATCGATTCCAGAAGAAGCTGAATAGTTTAAAAGTTGAATGGTTGAAATCGGAGAAAAATTGTAGGAGGAGAAGCGAATCAAACTTTAAACAGTAAAAACGCATTTGGAAGAATAAACACTAAGAAGAAGAAGAAGAATAAAGAACTAGAAAAATTTGCATTTCCTGCGAAAATGCACTGTGAATGCAGATAGCTGAATGATTGAGCAAAAGATGCAGAAGATCTTTGAAGAAGAGAAAAAATAGCTGAAAAGCATTGAAGAAGTTGAAAAAGTTGAAGAAGTTGAAAAAGTTGAAGAATTTGAAAGAGTTGAAGAATTTGAACATGAAAGAACAATAGCTGAATGATTAGAAGAAGAAAAAACTGAGGGTAAGGCACCAAACACTTCCTAACTCATTCTAAACACTGAATCATTTAACAAAGCAGAAGTAGAATTTCAAACTTGAATATACTGTAGCCATATGTGGGCCTGCATTTCTAGGGAGTATAAGGGGTTTCGCCCCATTGAAAAGCATTGGATGTTTGACACCTCCTAGCTTGGAGATGCTTTATGTGACATGGCCCAAATTTATAGTGGAGCATTCTGTATAAAGGAGGTAAAGACTCTGTAAAGCAGAAGTTTGTAGGACCTTCCTAGAGCTACTTCCGGTTAGCAACATGTTAACAGTTAGCCGCTAACAGGGTTGTGTTCAGTATCACCAGGTGAGTGTACTCTGTCAGTTTGGTCCAAATCCTGTACTGGGAAGTGCCTCAAAAAGGGTGCCAATACTTAATGTCACCAAAGGTCACCAAAGTTCATGGGTCAGATTGGCCTCCTTTAGCAACTCAGCCTCACCACATCTGGGCCCAGAACTCAACATTTGACCAAAATGGTCAGTAGCGCCATTTCCCACAGGTGGGTGGTGCTGTATTGGCCAATTGGATCATGTCTGGGCATCATGCCAGGTCCTGTTGGATGCAAAGGCCCAATAGGAAAGCATGTGAAATCCAAAATGGGACAGAAAAGTGACACATGGCTGAAAGTCACTTGAAAATTTAAAAATGTTAAGAGGAAGTGACTGTGCGAATTTCAGATTCCTACATTAATCACAGCCGCTGCAGCGGGCGTCGAAAGTTGCCATTGTATCCCAATGGAGCTTCTCTCTCTGGCCCTCAGAGTTCCGTCGTCATGGAAACTCACTCACACCTCTGCTGCAGGCCAGTCTACCGAAGTGCAGAGACTTTGCTCACAATAAGTCCCATTGGATTATAATGGAGAACTTTGCCCCGAACAACGCTCCATATCTCCTGATCCGTAAATGGTAGAGACGTAATTTTTTCTGCGTTTATTTCGTAACGGATAGGGGAAGAAGACAGGCTATCGGTTTTTGCTGGAAAAAGTTTAATAAAGGCGTGAAAAATTAGGATATAAAGGTGATTTTTATGGACTTTCAGAAATCCTCTAAAAAACGGTCCCGAACAAATCGCTGTAGCTGAAAAAGTATAAGAGATATCAAAATAATTCTTTCACTATGAGTATCAGCAGGCTTTTGAGGACTATGGTGCCCATTTTCATGTTTGTACAAAAATCGGTGTAGGCACAGCGACGATGTAAAAAAGTGGATGATGTGGGAAAATGCAGCTGAAAAGCGTTTTCAGGAATTTGCACATTCGCTACTCCCGAACAAATTGTTCCTGCGGTAAAACCGTAACAGTTATTCAAACAATTCCTTTTTTATGAGTGCCAGAAGGGTCGGGACATTCATGTGTGAAAGTCTCATGCTTGTACATGAAACGGTTTCGGAGTAGCGACGATGCGAAAACGTGTGATGTTTTCAATTTTCAGGCGTCATTTTTCAAAACCGCTCCATAGGAAATGAATGGGGGAGGTTTCGGGTTTGTGTCGCTCTGAGGTGATTTGCGAAAAATCTATAAATGCTACACCAATGAGGGTTACATTTCCTGAATCCAGACAAAAATTCCTACGTTTTGATGTATAATTTATGTGGATAGGTTGAAAATTGAGCGACTGAGAAGAAGTTGTTCGGAGAAGAAGAATTTGTTGAATTTCTAGAGTGCGCACTCTATAACTGCCTCCTTGACGACCATAGCAACGCATGTTATTTGCTGAATTTCTTGAAAAGCCAAAATTATTTTAAGGAGGTACTATATGAAAATGGTAAAAGATATGAAAAAGCTGAAATAGACCATAATAGCTGAAAGATATCACTACATTTTAAAAGTTGAATGGCGTTTCTAGCTGAAAGTAGGCTGAAGCAGTAAGCTGTCAAAAAGCAGCTGAAATGAGCGGAATTTTAGTGAATTACATTCATTTCCTATGGGAGAAAAAAAGCTGAAAATTTGCAGAAAAAGCTGAATATTTTAAAAAGTTGAAGAGTTAAAAGTACAAAAAGATATAGCCATCGATTCCAGAAGAAGCTGAATAGTTTAAAAGTTGAATGGTTGAAATCGGAGAAAAATTGTAGGAGGAGAAGCGAATCAAACTTTAAACAGTAAAAACGCATTTGGAAGAATATCCTATAACTAGAAAAATTTGCATTTCCTGCGAAAATGCACTGTGAATGCAGATAGCTGAATGATTGAGCAAAAGATGCAGAAGATCTTTGAAGAAGAGAAAAAATAGCTGAAAAGCATTGAAGAAGTTGAAAAAGTTGAAGAAGTTGAAAAAGTTGAAGAATTTGAAAGAGTTGAAGAATTTGAACATGAAAGAACCATAGCTGAATGATTAGAAGAAGAAAAAACTGAGGGTAAGGCACCAAACATTTCCTAACTCATTCTAAACACTGAATCATTTAACAAAGCAGAAGTAGAATTTCAAACTTGAATATACTGTAGCCATATGTGGGCCTGCATTTCTAGGGAGTATAAGGGGTTTCGCCCCCATTGAAAAGCATTGGATGTTTGACACCTCCTAGCTTGGAGATGCTTTACGTGACGTGGCCCAAATTTATAGTGGAGCATTCTGTATAAAGGAGGTAAAGACTCTGTAAAGCAGAAGTTTGTCCGAGCTTCCTAGAGCTACTTCCAATTAGCAACATGCTAACCGTTAGCCGCTAACAGGGTTGTGTTCAGTATCACCAGGTGAGTGTACTCTGTCAGTTTGGTCCAAATCCTGTACTGGGAAGTGCCTCAAAAAGGGTGCCAATACTTAATGTCACCAAAGGTCACCAAAGGTCATAAGTCAGATTGGCCTCCTTTAGCAACTCAGCCTCACCACATCTGGGCCCAGAACTCAACATTTGACCAAAATGGTCAGTAGCGCCATTTCCCACATGTGGGTGGTGCTGTATTGGCCAATTATGTCGTGTCTGGGCATCATGCCAGATCCTGTTGGAAGCAAAGGCCCAATAGGAAAGCATGTGAAATCCAAAATGGGACAGAAAAGTGACACATGGCTGAAAGTCACTTGAAAATTTAAAAATGTTAAGAGGAAGTGACTGTGCGAATTTCAGATTCCTACATTAATCACAGCCGCTGCAGCGGGCGTCGAAAGTTGCCATTGTATCCCAATGGAGCTTCTCCCTCTGGCCCTCAGAGTTCCGTCGTCATGGAAACTCACTCACACCTGCAGCGGGCCAGTCTACCGAAGTGCAGAGACTTTGCTCACAATAAGTCCCATTGGATTATAATGGAGAACTTTGCCCCGAACAACGCTCCATATCTCCTGATCCGTAAATGGTAGAGACGTAATTTTTTCTGCGTTTATTTCGTAACGGATAGGGGAAGAAGACAGGCTATCGGTTTTTGCTGGAAAAAGTTTAATAAAGGCGTGAAAAATTATGATATAAAGGTAATTTTTATGGACTTTCAGAAATCCTCTAAAAACGGTCCCGAACAAATCGCTGTAGCTGAAAAAGTATAAGAGATATCAAAATAATTCTTTCACTATGAGTATCAGCAGGCTTTTGAGGACTATGGTGCCCATTTTCATGTTTGTACAAAAATCGGTGTAGGCACAGCGACGATGTAAAAAAGTGGATGATGTGGGAAAATGCAGCTGAAAAGCGTTTTCAGGAATTTGCACATTCGCTACTCCCGAACAAATTGTTCCTGCGGTAAAACCGTAACAGTTATCCAAACAATTCCTTTTTTATGAGTGCCAGAAGGGTCGGGACATTCATGTGTGAAAGTCTCATGCTTGTACATGAAACGGTTTCGGAGTAGCGACGATGCGAAAACGTGTGATGTTTTCAATTTTCAGGCGTCATTTTTCAAAACCGCTCCATAGGAAATGAATGGGGGAGGTTTCGGGTTTGTGTCGCTCTGAGGTGATTTGCGAAAAATCTATAAATGCTACAGCAATGAGGGTTACATTTCCTGAATCCAGACAAAAATTCCTACGTTTTGATGTATAATTTATGTGGATAGGTTGAAAATTGAGTGACTGAGAAGAAGTTGTTCGGAGAAGAAGAATTTGTTGAATTTCTAGAGTGCGCACTCTATAACTGCCTCCTTGACGACCATAGCAACGCATGTTATTTGCTGAATTTCTTGAAAAGCCAAAATTATTTTAAGGAGGTACTATATGAAAATGGTAAAAGATATGAAAAAGCTGAAATATACCATAATAGCTGAAAGATATCACTACATTTTAAAAGTTGAATGGCGTTTCTAGCTGAAAGTAGGCTGAAGCAGTAAGCTGTCAAAAAGCAGCTGAAATGAGCAGAATTTCAGTGAATTACATTCATTTCCTATGGGAGAAAAAAAGCTGAAAATTTGCAGAAAAAGCTGAATATTTTAAAAAGTTGAAGAGTTAAAACTACAAAAAGATATAGCCATCGATTCCAGAAGAAGCTGAATAGTTTAAAAGTTGAATGGTTGAAATCGGAGAAAAATTGTAGGAGGAGAAGCGAATCAAACTTTAAACAGTAAAAACGCATTAGGAAGAATAAACACTAAGAAGAAGAAGAAGAAGAAGAAGAAGAAGAATAAAGAATAAAGAGAAACAGGATCTCAAGAACTGTGAATGCCTACTGCATTCACAGTAACTAGAAAAATTTGCATTTCCTGCGAAAATGCACTGTGAATGCAGATAGCTGAATGATTGAGCAAAAGATGCAGAAGATCTTTGAAGAAGAGAAAAAATAGCTGAAAAGCATTGAAGAAGTTGAAAAAGTTGAAGAAGTTGAAAAAGTTGAAGAATTTGAAAGAGTTGAAGAATTTGAACATGAAAGAACAATAGCTGAATGATTAGAAGAAGAAAAAACTGAGGGAATGGCACCAAACATTTCCTAACTCATTCTAAACACTGAATCGTTTAACAAAGCAGAAGTAGAATTTCAAACTTGAATATACTGTAGCCATATGTGGGCCTGCATTTCTAGGGAGTATAAGGGGTTTCGCCCCCATTGAAAAGCATTGGATGTTTGACACCTCCTAGCTTGGAGATGCTTTACGTGACGTGGCCCAAATTTATAGTGGAGCATTCTGTATAAAGGAGGTAAAGACTCTGTAAAGCAGAAGTTTGTAGGACCTTCCTAGAGCTACTTCCGGTTAGCAACATGCTAACAGTTAGCCGCTAACAGGGTTGTGTTCAGTATCACCAGGTGAGTGTACTCTGTCAGTTTGGTCCAAATCCTGTACTGGGAAGTGCCTCAAAAAGGGTGCCAATACTTAATGTCACCAAAGGTCACCAAAGGTCATGAGTCAGATTGGCCTCCTTTAGCAACTCAGCCTCACCACATCTGGGCCCAGAACTCAACATTTGACCAAAATGGTCAGTAGCGCCATTTCCCACATGTGGGTGGTGCTGTATTGGCCAATTGGGTCGTGTCTGGGCATCATGCCAGATCCTGTTGGAAGCAAAGGCCCAATAGGAAAGCATGTGAAATCCAAAATGGGACAGAAAAGTGACACATGGCTGAAAGTCACTTGAAAATTTAAAAATGTTAAGAGGAAGTGACTGTGCGAATTTCAGATTCCTACATTAATCACAGCCGCTGCAGCGGGCGTCGAAAGTTGCCATTGTATCCCAAAGCAGCTTCTCCCTCTGGCCCTCAGAGTTCCGTCGTCATGGAAACTCACTCACACCTCTGGTGCAGGCCAGTCTACCGAAGTGCAGAGACTTTGCTCACAATAAGTCCCATTGGATTATAATGGAGAACTTTGCCCCGAACAACGCTCCATATCTCCTGATCCGTAAATGGTAGAGACGTAATTTTTTCTGCGTTTATTTCGTAACGGATAGGGGAAGAAGACAGGCTATCGGTTTTTGCTGGAAAAAGTTTAATAAAGGCGTGAAAAATTATGATATAAAGGTGATTTTTATGGACTTTCAGAAATCCTCTAAAAACGGTCCCGAACAAATCGCTGTAGCTGAAAAAGTATAAGAGATATCAAAATAATTCTTTCACTATGAGTATCAGCAGGTTTTTGAGGACTATGGTGCCCATTTTCATGTTTGTACAAAAATCGGTGTAGGCACAGCGACGATGTAAAAAAGTGGATGATGTGGGAAAATGCAGCTGAAAAGCGTTTTCAGGAATTTGCACATTCGCTACTCCCGAACAAATTGTTCCTGCGGTAAAACCGTAACAGTTATCCAAACAATTCCTTTTTTATGAGTGCCAGAAGGGTCGGGACATTCATGTGTGAAAGTCTCATGCTTGTACATGAAACGGTTTCGGAGTAGCGACGATGCGAAAACATGTGATGTTTTCAATTTTCAGGCGTCATTTTTCAAAATCGCTCCATAGGAAATGAATGGGGGAGGTTTCGGGTTTGTGTCGCTCTGAGGTGATTTGCGAAAAATCTATAAATGCTACAGCAATGAGGGTTACATTTCCTGAATCCAGACAAAAATTCCTACGTTTTGATGTATAATTTATGTGGATAGGTTGAAAATTGAGCGACTGAGAAGAAGTTGTTCGGAGAAGAAGAATTTGTTGAATTTCTAGAGTGCGCACTCTATAACTGCCTCCTTGACGACCATAGCAACGCATGTTATTTGCTGAATTTCCTGAAAAGCCAAAATTATTTTAAGGAGGTACTATATGAAAATGGTAAAAGATATGAAAAAGCTGAAATAGACCATAATAGCTGAAAGATATCACTACATTTTAAAAGTTGAATGGCGTTTCTAGCTGAAAGTAGGCTGAAGCAGTAAGCTGTCAAAAAGCAGCTGAAATGAGCGGAATTTTAGTGAATTACATTCATTTCCTATGGGAGAAAAAAAGCTGAAAATTTGCAGAAAAAGCTGAATATTTTAAAAAGTTGAAGAGTTAAAAGTACAAAAAGATATAGCCATCGATTCCAGAAGAAGCTGAATAGTTTAAAAGTTGAATGGTTGAAATCGGAGAAAAATTGTAGGAGGAGAAGCGAATCAAACTTTAAACAGTAAAAACGCATTTGGAAGAATATCCCATAAGAAGAATAAAGAATAAAGAGAAACAGGATCTCAAGAACTGTGAATGCCTACTGCATTCACAGTAACTAGAAAAATTTGCATTTCCTGCGAAAATGCACTGTGAATGCAGATAGCTGAATGATTGAGCAAAAGATGCAGAAGATCTTTGAAGAAGAGAAAAAATAGCTGAAAAGCATTGAAGAAGTTGAAAAAGTTGAAGAAGTTGAAAAAGTTGAAGAATTTGAAAGAGTTGAAGAATTTGAACATGAAAGAACAATAGCTGAATGATTAGAAGAAGAAAAAACTGAGGGTAAGGCACCAAACATTTCCTAACTCATTCTAAACACTGAATCATTTAACAAAGCAGAAGTAGAATTTCAAACTTGAATATACTGTAGCCATATGTGGGCCTGCATTTCTAGGGAGTATAAGGGGTTTCGCCCCCATTGAAAAGCATTGGATGTTTGACACCTCCTAGCTTGGAGATGCTTTACGTGACGTGGCCCAAATTTATAGTGGAGCATTCTGTATAAAGGAGGTAAAGACTCTGTAAAGCAGAAGTTTGTAGGACCTTCCTAGAGCTACTTCCGGTTAGCAACATGCTAACAGTTAGCCGCTAACAGGGTTGTGTTCAGTATCACCAGGTGAGTGTACTCTGTCAGTTTGGTCCAAATCCTGTACTGGGAAGTGCCTCAAAAAGGGTGCCAATACTTAATGTCACCAAAGGTCACCAAAGGTCATGAGTCAGATTGGCCTCCTTTAGCAACTCAGCCTCACCACATCTGGGCCCAGAACTCAACATTTGACCAAAATGGTCAGTAGCGCCATTTCCCACATGTGGGTGGTGCTGTATTGGCCAATTATGTCGTGTCTGGGCATCATGCCAGATCCTGTTGGAAGCAAAGGCCCAATAGGAAAGCATGTGAAATCCAAAATGGGACAGAAAAGTGACACATGGCTGAAAGTCACTTGAAAATTTAAAAATGTTAAGAGGAAGTGACTGTGCGAATTTCAGATTCCTACATTAATCACAGCCGCTGCAGCGGGCGTCGAAAGTTGCCATTGTATCCCAATGGAGCTTCTCCCTCTGGCCCTCAGAGTTCTGTCGTCATGGAAACTCACTCACACCTCTGCTGCAGGCCAGTCTACCGAAGTGCAGAGACTTTGCTCACAATAAGTCCCATTGGATTATAATGGAGAACTTTGCCCCGAACAACGCTCCATATCTCCTGATCCGTAAATGGTAGAGACGTAATTTTTTCTGCGTTTATTTCGTAACGGATAGGGGAAGAAGACAGGCTATTGGTTTTTGCTGGAAAAAGTTTAATAAAGGCGTGAAAAATTATGATATAAAGGTGATTTTTATGGACTTTCAGAAATCCTCTAAAAACGGTCCCGAACAAATCGCTGTAGCTGAAAAAGTATAAGAGATATCAAAATAATTCTTTCACTATGAGTATCAGCAGGCTTTTGAGGACTATGGTGCCCATTTTCATGTTTTTACAAAAATCGGTGTAGGCACACCGACGATGTAAAAAAGTGGATGATGTGGGAAAATGCAGCTGAAAAGCGTTTTCAGGAATTTGCACATTCGCTACTCCCGAACAAATTGTTCCTGCGGTAAAACCGTAACAGTTATCCAAACAATTCCTTTTTTATGAGTGCCAGAAGGGTCGGGACATTCATGTGTGAAAGTCTCATGCTTGTACATGAAACGGTTTCGGAGTAGCGACGATGCGAAAACGTGTGATGTTTTCAATTTTCAGGCGTCATTTTTCAAAACCGCTCCATAGGAAATGAATGGGGGAGGTTTCGGGTTTGTGTCGCTCTGAGGTGATTTGCGAAAAATCTATAAATGCTACACCAATGAGGGTTACATTTCCTGAATCCAGACAAAAATTCCTACGTTTTGATGTATAATTTATGTGGATAGGTTGAAAATTGAGCGACTGAGAAGAAGTTGTTCGGAGAAGAAGAATTAGTTGAATTTCTAGAGTGCGCACTCTACCAACTGCCACTTGACGACCATAGCAACGCATGTTATTTGCTGAATTTCTTGAAAAGCCAAAATTATTTTAAGGAGGTACTATATGAAAATGGTAAAAGATATGAAAAAGCTGAAATAGACCATAATAGCTGAAAGATATCACTACATTTTAAAAGTTGAATGGCGTTTCTAGCTGAAAGTAGGCTGAAGCAGTAAGCTTTCAAAAAGCAGCTGAAATGAGCGGAATTTTAGTGAATTACATTCATTTCCTATGGGAGAAAAAAAGCTGAAAATTTGCAGAAAAAGCTGAATATTTTAAAAAGTTGAAGAGTTAAAAGTACAAAAAGATATAGCCATCGATTCCAGAAGAAGCTGAATAGTTTAAAAGTTGAATGGTTGAAATCGGAGAAAAATTGTAGGAGGAGAAGCGAATCAAACTTTAAACAGTAAAAACGCATTTGGAAGAATAAACACTAAGAATAAAGAATAAAGAGAAACAGGATCTCAAGAACTGTGAATGCCTACTGCATTCACAGTAACTAGAAAAATTTGCATTTCCTGCGAAAATGCACTGTGAATGCAGATAGCTGAATGATTGAGCAAAAGATGCAGAAGATCTTTGAAGAAGAGAAAAAATAGCTGAAAAGCATTGAAGAAGTTGAAAAAGTTGAAGAAGTTGAAAAAGTTGAAGAATTTGAAAGAGTTGAAGAATTTGAACATGAAAGAACAATAGCTGAATGATTAGAAGAAGAAAAAACTGAGGGTAAGGCACCAAACATTTCCTAACTCATTCTAAACACTGAATCATTTAACAAAGCAGAAGTAGAATTTCAAACTTGAATATACTGTAGCCATATGTGGGCCTGCATTTCTAGGGAGTATAAGGGGTTTCGCCCCCATTGAAAAGCATTGGATGTTTGACACCTCCTAGCTTGGAGATGCTTTACGTGACGTGGCCCAAATTTATAGTGGAGCATGCTGTATAAAGGAGGTAAAGACTCTGTAAAGCAGAAGTTTGTAGGATCTTCCTAGAGCTACTTCCGGTTAGCAACATGCTAACAGTTAGCCGCTAACAGGGTTGTGTTCAGTATCACCAGGTGAGTGTACTCTGTCAGTTTGGTCCAAATCCTGTACTGGGAAGTGCCTCAAAAAGGGTGCCAATACTTAATGTCACCAAAGGTCACCAAAGGTCATGAGTCAGATTGGCCTCCTTTAGCAACTCAGCCTCACCACATCTGGGCCCAGAACTCAACATTTGACCAAAATGGTCAGTAGCGCCATTTCCCACATGTGGGTGGTGCTGTATTGGCCAATTATGTCGTGTCTGGGCATCATGCCAGATCCTGATGGAAGCAAAGGCCCAATAGGAAAGCATGTGAAATCCAAAATGGGACAGAAAAGTGACACATGGCTGAAAGTCACTTGAAAATTTAAAAATGTTAAGAGGAAGTGACTGTGCGAATTTCAGATTCCTACATTAATCACAGCCGCTGCAGCGGGCGTCGAAAGTTGCCATTGTATCCCAATGGAGCTTCTCCCTCTGGCCCTCAGAGTTCCGTCGTCATGGAAACTCACTCACACCTGCAGCGGGCCAGTCTACCGAAGTGCAGAGACTTTGCTCACAATAAGTCCCATTGGATTATAATGGAGAACTTTGCCCCGAACAACGCTCCATATCTCCTGATCCGTAAATGGTAGAGACGTAATTTTTTCTGCGTTTATTTCGTAACGGATAGGGGAAGAAGACAGGCTACCGGTTTTTGCTGGAAAAAGTTTAATAAAGGCGTGAAAAATTATGATATAAAGGTGATTTTTATGGACTTTCAGAAATCCTCTAAATACGGTCCCGAACAAATCGCTGTAGCTGAAAAAGTATAAGAGATATCAAAATAATTCTTTCACTATGAGTATCAGCAGGCTTTTGAGGACTATGGTGCACATTTTCATGTTTGTACAAAAATCGGTGTAGGCACAGCGACGATGTAAAAAAGTGGATGATGTGGGAAAATGCAGCTGAAAAGCGTTTTCAGGAATTTGCACATTCGCTACTCCCGAACAAATTGTTCCTGCGGTAAAACCGTAACAGTTATCCAAACAATTCCTTTTTTATGAGTGCCAGAAGGGTCGGGACATTCATGTGTGAAAGTCTCATGCTTGTACATGAAACGGTTTCGGAGTAGCGACGATGCGAAAACGTGTGATGTTTTGGATTTTCAGACGTCATTTTTCAAAACCGCTCCATAGGAAATGAATGGGGGAGGTTTCGGGTTTGTGTCGCTCTGAGGTGATTTGCGAAAAATCTATAAATGCTACAGCAATGAGGGTTACATTTCCTGAATCCAGACAAAAATTCCTACGTTTTGATGTATAATTTATGTGGATAGGTTGAAAATTGAGCGACTGAGAAGAAGTTGTTCGGAGAAGAAGAATTTGTTGAATTTCTAGAGTGCGCACTCTATAACTGCCTCCTTGACGACCATAGCAACGCATGTTATTTGCTGAATTTCTTGAAAAGCCAAAATTATTTTAAGGAGGTACTATATGAAAATGGTAAAAGATATGAAAAAGCTGAAATAGACCATAATAGCTGAAAGATATCACTACATTTTAAAAGTTGAATGGCGTTTCTAGCTGAAAGTAGGCTGAAGCAGTAAGCTGTCAAAAAGCAGCTGAAATGAGCGGAATTTTAGTGAATTACATTCATTTCCTATGGGAGAAAAAAAGCTGAAAATTTGCAGAAAAAGCTGAATATTTTAAAAAGTTGAAGAGTTAAAAGTACAAAAAGATATAGCCATCGATTCCAGAAGAAGCTGAATAGTTTAAAAGTTGAATGGTTGAAATCGGAGAAAAATTGTAGGAGGAGAAGCGAATCAAACTTTAAACAGTAAAAACGCATTTGGAAGAATAAACACTAAGAAGAACTAGAAAAATTTGCATTTCCTGCGAAAATGCACTGTGAATGCAGATAGCTGAATGATTGAGCAAAAGATGCAGAAGATCTTTGAAGAAGAGAAAAAATAGCTGAAAAGCATTGAAGAAGTTGAAAAAGTTGAAGAAGTTGAAAAAGTTGAAGAATTTGAAAGAGTTGAAGAATTTGAACATGAAAGAACAATAGCTGAATGATTAGAAGAAGAAAAAACTGAGGGTAAGGCACCAAACATTTCCTAACTCATTCTAAACACTGAATCATTTAACAAAGCAGAAGTAGAATTTCAAACTTGAATATACTGTAGCCATATGTGGGCCTGCATTTCTAGGGAGTATAAGGGGTTTCGCCCCCATTGAAAAGCATTGGATGTTTGACACCTCCTAGCTTGGAGATGCTTTACGTGACGTGGCCCAAATTTATAGTGGAGCATTCTGTATAAAGGAGGTAAAGACTCTGTAAAGCAGAAGTTTGTAGGACCTTCCTAGAGCTACTTCCGGTTAGCAACATGCTAACAGTTAGCCGCTAACAGGGTTGTGTTCAGTATCACCAGGTGAGTGTACTCTGTCAGTTTGGTCCAAATCCTGTACTGGGAAGTGCCTCAAAAAGGGTGCCAATACTTAATGTCACCAAAGGTCACCAAAGGTCATGAGTCAGATTGGCCTCCTTTAGCAACTCAGCCTCACCACATCTGGGCCCAGAACTCAACATTTGACCAAAATGGTCAGTAGCGCCATTTCCCACAGGTGGGTGGTGCTGTATTGGCCAATTATGTCGTGTCATGGCATCATGCCAGATCCTGTTGGAAGCAAAGGCCCAATAGGAAAGCATGTGAAATCCAAAATGGGACAGAAAAGTGACACATGGCTGAAAGTCACTTGAAAATTTAAAAATGTTAAGAGGAAGTGACTGTGCGAATTTCAGATTCCTACATTAATCACAGCCGCTGCAGCGGGCGTCGAAAGTTGCCATTGTATCCCAATGGAGCTTCTCCCTCTGGCCCTCAGAGTTCCGTCGTCATGGAAACTCACTCACACCTCTGCTGCAGGCCAGTCTACCGAAGTGCAGAGACTTTGCTCACAATAAGTCCCATTGGATTATAATGGAGAACTTTGCCCCGAACAACGCTCCATATCTCCTGATCCGTAAATGGTAGAGACGTAATTTTTTCTGCGTTTATTTCGTAACGGATAGGGGAAGAAGACAGGCTATTGGTTTTTGCTGGAAAAAGTTTAATAAAGGCGTGAAAAATTATGATATAAAGGTGATTTTTATGGACTTTCAGAAATCCTCTAAAAACGGTCCCGAACAAATCGCTGTAGCTGAAAAAGTATAAGAGATATCAAAATAATTCTTTCACTATGAGTATCAGCAGGCTTTTGAGGACTATGGTGCCCATTTTCATGTTTTTACAAAAATCGGTGTAGGCACAGCGACGATGTAAAAAAGTGGATGATGTGGGAAAATGCAGCTGAAAAGCGTTTTCAGGAATTTGCACATTCGCTACTCCCGAACAAATTGTTCCTGCGGTAAAACCGTAACAGTTATCCAAACAATTCCTTTTTTATGAGTGCCAGAAGGGTCGGGACATTCATGTGTGAAAGTCTCATGCTTGTACATGAAACGGTTTCGGAGTAGCGGCGATGCGAAAACGTGTGATGTTTTCAATTTTCAGGCGTCATTTTTCAAAACCGCTCCATAGGAAATGAATGGGGGAGGTTTCGGGTTTGTGTCGCTCTGAGGTGATTTGCGAAAAATCTATAAATGCTACAGCAATGAGGGTTACATTTCCTGAATCCAGACAAAAATTCCTACGTTTTGATGTATAATTTATGTGGATAGGTTGAAAATTGAGCGAGTGAGAAGAAGTTGTTCGGAGTAGAAGAATTAGTTGAATTTCTAGAGTGCGCACTCTACCAACTGCCACTTGACAACCATAGCAACGCATGTTATTTGCTGAATTTCTTGAAAAGCCAAAATAATTTTAAGGAGGTACTATATGAAAATGGTTAAAGATATGAAAAAGCTGAAATATACCATAATAGCTGAAAGATATCACTACATTTTAAAAGTTGAATGGCGTTTCTAGCTGAAAGTAGGCTGAAGCAGTAAGCTGTCAAAAAGCAGCTGAAATGAGCGGAATTTTAGTGAATTACATTCATTTTCTATGGGAGAAAAAAAGCTGAAAATTTGCAGAAAAAGCTGAATATTTTAAAAAGTTGAAGAGTTAAAAGTACAAAAAGATATAGCCATCGATTCCAGAAGAAGCTGAATAGTTTAAAAGTTGAATGGTTGAAATCGGAGAAAAATTGTAGGAGGAGAAGCGAATCAAACTTTAAACAGTAAAAACGCGAAAGAGGATCTCAATAACTGTGAATGCCTACTGCATTCACAGTAACTAGAAAAATTTGCATTTCCTGCGAAAATGCACTGTGAATGCAGTAAGCTGAATGATTGAGCAAAAGATGCAGAAGATCTTTGAAGAAGAGAAAAAATAGCTGAAAAGCATTGCAAAAGTTGAAAAAGTTGAAGAAGTTGAAAAAGTTGAAGAATTTGAACATGAAAGAACAATAGCTGAATGATTAGAAGAAGAAAAAACTGAGGGAATGGCACCAAACATTTCCTAACTCATTCTAAACACTGAATCGTTTAACAAAGCAGAAGTAGAATTTCAAACTTGAATATACTGTAGCCATATGTGGGCCTGCTTTTCTAGGAGTATAAGGGGTTTCGCCCCCATTGAAAAGCATTGGATGTTTGACACCTCCTAACTTGGAGATGCTTTATGCGACGAGGCCCAAATTTATTGTGGAGCATTCTGTATAAAGGAGGTACAGACTCTGTAAAGCAGAAGTTTGTAGGACCTTCCTAGAGCTACTTCCGGTTAGCAACATGCTAACCATTAGCCGCTAACAGGGTTGTGTTCAGTATCACCGTGTGATTGTACTCTGTTAGTTTGGTCCAAATCCTGTACTGGGAAGTGCCTCAAAAAGGGTGCCAATACTTAATGTCACCAAAGGTCACCAAAGGTCATGGGTCAGATTGGCCTCCTTTAGCAACTCAGCCTCACCACATCTTGGCCCAGAACTCAACATTTGACCAAAATGGCGTGTAGCGCCATTTCCCGCAGGTGGGTGGTGCTGTATTGGCCAATTGGGTCGTCTCTGGGCATCATGCCAGGTCCTGTTGGAAGCAAAGGCCCAATAGGAAAGCATGTGAAATCCAAAATGGGACAGAAAAGTGACACATGGCTGAAAGTCACTTGAAAATTTTAAAATGTCAAGAGGAAGTGACTGTGCGAATTTCAGATTCCTACATTAATCACAGCAACTGCGGTGAGCGTCGAAAGTTGCCATTCTATCTCAATGGAGCCTCTCCCTCTGGCCCTCAGAGTTCCGTCGTCATGGAAACTCACTGACACACCTGCAGCAGGCCAGTCTACCGAAGTGCAGACACTTTGCTCAAAATATGTCCCATTGGGTTATAATGGAGAACTTTGCCTCACACAACGCTCCATATCTCCTGATCCGTAAATGGTAGAGACGTATTTTTTTCTGCGTTTATTTCTTAACGGATAGGGGAAGAAGACTTGCTATCGGTTTTTGCTGGAAATATTTTAATAAAGGCGTAAGAAATTGTGATATAAAGGGGATTTTTAAGGAATTTAAAAAATCCTCTAAAACCGGTCCCGAACAAATCGCTCTAGCTGAAAAGTATAAGAGATATCAAAATAATTCTTTCACTGTGAGTATCAGCAGGCTTTTGAGGACTATGTTGCTCATTTTTATGTTTGTACAAAAATCGGTGTAGGTACAGCGACGATGTAAAAAAGTGGATCATTTGGAAAAATGTAGCTCTAAAGCATTTTCCGGATTTTGCACATTCACTACTGCCGAACAAATTGTTCCTGCGGCAAAACCGTAACAGTTATCCAAAAAATTTATTTTTTGTGAGTGCCAGAAGGGTTGGGACATTCATGTGTGAAAGTCTCATTTCTGTACATTAAACGGTTTAGGAGTAGCGACGATGCGAAAACGTGTGATGTTTTGGATTTTTAGACGTCATTTTTCAAAACCGCTCCATAGGAAATGAATGGGGGTGGTTTCGGGTTTGTGTCGCTCTGAGGTGATTTGCGAAAAATCTATAAATGCTACACCAATGAGGGTTACATTTCCTGAATCCAGACAAAAATGCCTACGTTTTGATGTATAATTTATGTGGATAGGTTGAAAATTGAGCGAGTGAGAAGAAGTTGTTCGGAGAAGAAGAATTTGTTGAATTTCTAGAGTGTGCACTCTATAACTGCCTCCTTGACGACCATAGCAACGCATGTTATTTGCTGAATTTCTTGAAAAGCCAAAATTATTTTAAGGAGGTACTATATGAAAATGGTAAAATATATGAAAAAGCTGAAATATACCATAATAGCTGAAAGATATCACTACATTTTAAAAGTTGAATGGCGTTTCTAGCTGAAAGTAGGCTGGAGCAGTAAGCTGTCAAAAAGCAGATGAAATGAGCGGAATTTTAGTGAATTACATTCATTTTCTATGGGAGAAAAAAAAGCTGAAAATATGCAGAAAAAGCTGAATATTTTAAAAAGTTGAAAAGTTATAAGTACAAAAAGATATAGCCATCGATTCCAGAAGAAGCTGAATAGTTTAAAAGTTGAATGGTTGAAATCGGAGAAAAACTGTAGGAGGAGAAGCGAATCAAACTTTAAACAGTAAAAAGGCGAAACAGGATCTCAAGAACTGTGAATGCCTACTGCATTCACAGTAACTAGAAAAATTTGCATTTCCTGCGAAAATGCACTGTGAATGCAGATAGCTGAATGATTGAGCAAAAGATGCAGAAGATCTTTGAAGAAGAGAAAAAATAGCTGAAAAGCATTGAAGAAGTTGAAAAAGTTGAAGAAGTTGAAAAAGTTGAAGAATTTGAAAGAGTTGAAGAATTTGAACATGAAAGAACAATAGCTGAATGATTAGAAGAAGAAAAAACTGAGGGTAAGGCACCAAACATTTCCTAACTCATTCTAAACACTGAATCATTTAACAAAGCAGAAGTAGAATTTCAAACTTGAATATACTGTAGCCATATGTGGGCCTGCATTTCTAGGGAGTATAAGGGGTTTCGCCCCCATTGAAAAGCATTGGATGTTTGACACCTCCTAGCTTGGAGATGCTTTACGTGACGTGGCCCAAATTTATAGTGGAGCATTCTGTATAAAGGAGGTAAAGACTCTGTAAAGCAGAAGTTTGTAGGACCTTCCTAGAGCTACTTCCGGTTAGCAACATGCTAACAGTTAGCCGCTAACAGGGTTGTGTTCAGTATCACCAGGTGAGTGTACTCTGTCAGTTTGGTCCAAATCCTGTACTGGGAAGTGCCTCAAAAAGGGTGCCAATACTTAATGTCACCAAAGGTCACCAAAGGTCATGAGTCAGATTGGCCTCCTTTAGCAACTCAGCCTCACCACATCTGGGCCCAGAACTCAACATTTGACCAAAATGGTCAGTAGCGCCATTTCCCACATGTGGGTGGTGCTGTATTGGCCAATTATGTCGTGTCTGGGCATCATGCCAGATCCTGTTGGAAGCAAAGGCCCAATAGGAAAGCATGTGAAATCCAAAATGGGACAGAAAAGTGACACATGGCTGAAAGTCACTTGAAAATTTAAAAATGTTAAGAGGAAGTGACTGTGCGAATTTCAGATTCCTACATTAATCACAGCCGCTGCAGCGGGCGTCGAAAGTTGCCATTATATCCCAATGGAGCTTCTCCCTCTGGCCCTCAGAGTTCCGTCGTCATGGAAACTCACTCACACCTGCAGCGGGCCAGTCTACCGAAGTGCAGAGACTTTGCTCACAATAAGTCCCATTGGATTATAATGGAGAACTTTGCCCCGAACAACGCTCCATATCTCCTGATCCGTAAATGGTAGAGACGTAATTTTTTCTGCGTTTATTTCGTAACGGATAGGGGAAGAAGACAGGCTATCGGTTTTTGCTGGAAAAAGTTTAATAAAGGCGTGAAAAATTATGATATAAAGGTGATTTTTATGGACTTTCAGAAATCCTCTAAAAACGGTCCCGAACAAATCGCTGTAGCTGAAAAAGTATAAGAGATATCAAAATAATTCTTTCACTATGAGTATCAGCAGGCTTTTGAGGACTTTGGTGCCCATTTTCATGTTTGTACAAAAATCGGTGTAGGCACAGCGACGATGTAAAAAAGTGGATGATGTGGGAAAATGCAGCTGAAAAGCGTTTTCAGGAATTTGCACATTCGCTACTCCCGAACAAATTGTTCCTGCGGTAAAACCATAACAGTTATCCAAACAATTCCTTTTTTATGAGTGCCAGAAGGGTCGGGACATTCATGTGTGAAAGTCTCATGCTTGTACATGAAATGGTTTCGGAGTAGCGACGATGCGAAAACGTGTGATGTTTTCAATTTTCAGGCGTCATTTTTCAAAACCGCTCCATAGGAAATGAATGGGGGAGGTTTCGGGTTTGTGTCGCTCTGAGGTGATTTGCGAAAAATCTATAAATGCTACAGCAATGAGGGTTACATTTCCTGAATCCAGACAAAAATTCCTACGTTTTGATGTATAATTTATGTGGATAGGTTGAAAATTGAGCGACTGAGAAGAAGTTGTTCGGAGAAGAAGAATTTGTTGAATTTCTAGAGTGCGCACTCTATAACTGCCTCCTTGACGACCATAGCAACGCATGTTATTTGCTGAATTTCTTGAAAAGCCAAAATTATTTTAAGGAGGTACTATATGAAAATGGTAAAAGATATGAAAAAGCTGAAATAGACCATAATAGCTGAAAGATATCACTACATTTTAAAAGTTGAATGGCGTTTCTAGCTGAAAGTAGGCTGAAGCAGTAAGCTGTCAAAAAGCAGCTGAAATGAGCGGAATTTTAGTGAATTACATTCATTTCCTATGGGAGAAAAAAAGCTGAAAATTTGCAGAAAAAGCTGAATATTTTAAAAAGTTGAAGAGTTAAAAGTACAAAAAGATATAGCCATCGATTCCAGAAGAAGCTGAATAGTTTAAAAGTTGAATGGTTGAAATCGGAGAAAAATTGTAGGAGGAGAAGCGAATCAAACTTTAAACAGTAAAAACGCATTTGGAAGAATATCCCATAAAAATAAGAATAAAGAATAAAGAGAAACAGGATCTCAAGAACTGTGAATGCCTACTGCATTCACAGTAACTAGAAAAATTTGCATTTCCTGCGAAAATGCACTGTGAATGCAGATAGCTGAATGATTGAGCAAAAGATGCAGAAGATCTTTAAAGAAGAGAAAAAATAGCTGAAAAGCATTGAAGAAGTTGAAAAAGTTGAAGAAGTTGAAAAAGTAGAAGAATTTGAAAGAGTTGAAGAATTTGAACATGAAAGAACAATAGCTGAATGATTAAAAGAAGAAAAAACTGAGGGTAAGGCACCAAACATTTCCTAACTCATTCTAAACACTGAATCATTTAACAAAGCAGAAGTAGAATTTCAAACTTGAATATACTGTAGCCATATGTGGGCCTGCATTTCTAGGGAGTATAAGGGGTTTCGCCCCCATTGAAAAGCATTGGATGTTTGACACCTCCTAGCTTGGAGATGCTTTACGTGACGTGGCCCAAATTTATAGTGGAGCATTCTGTATAAAGGAGGTAAAGACTCTGTAAAGCAGAAGTTTGTAGGACCTTCCTAGAGCTACTTCCGGTTAGCAACATGCTAACAGTTAGCCGCTAACAGGGTTGTGTTCAGTATCACCAGGTGAGTGTACTCTGTCAGTTTGGTCCAAATCCTGTACTGGGAAGTGCCTCAAAAAGGGTGCCAATACTTAATGTCACCAAAGGTCAGCAAAGGTCATGAGTCAGATTGGCCTCCTTTAACAACTCAGCCTCACCACATCTGGGCCCAGAACTCAACATTTGACCAAAATGGTCAGTAGCGCCATTTCCCACAGGTGGGTGGTGCTGTATTGGCCAATTATGTCGTGTCTGGGCATCATGCCAGATCCTGTTGGAAGCAAAGGCCCAATAGGAAAGCATGTGAAATCCAAAATGGGACAGAAAAGTGACACATGGCTGAAAGTCACTTGAACATTTAAAAATGTTAAGAGGAAGTGACTGTGCGAATTTCAGATTCCTACATTAATCACAGCCGCTGCAGCGGGCGTCGAAAGTTGCCATTGTATCCCAATGGAGCTTCTCCCTCTGGCCCTCAGAGTTCCGTCGTCATGGAAACTCACTCACACCTCTGCTGCAGGCCAGTCTACCGAAGTGCAGAGACTTTGCTCACAATAAGTCCCATTGGATTATAATGGAGAACTTTGCCCCGAACAACGCTCCATATCTCCTGATCCCTAAATGGTAGAGACGTAATTTTTTCTGCGTTTATTTCGTAACGGATAGGGGAAGAAGACAGGCTATCGGTTTTTGCTGGAAAAAGTTTAATAAAGGCGTGAAAAATTATGATATAAAGGTGATTTTTATGGACTTTCAGAAATCCTCTAAAAGCGGTCCCGAACAAATCGCTGTAGCTGAAAAAGTATAAGAGATATCAAAATAATTCTTTCACTATGAGTATCAGCAGGCTTTTGAGGACTATGGTGCCCATTTTCATGTTTGTACAAAAATCGGTGTAGGCACAGCGACGATGTAAAAAAGTGGATGATGTGGGAAAATGCAGCTGAAAAGCGTTTTCAGGAATTTGCACATTCGCTACTCCCGAACAAATTGTTCCTGCGGTAAAACCGTAACAGTTATCCAAACAATTCCTTTTTTATGAGTGCCAGAAGGGTCGGGACATTCATGTGTGAAAGTCTCATGCTTGTACATGAAACGGTTTCGGAGTAGCGACGATGCGAAAACGTGTGATGTTTTCAATTTTCAGGCGTCATTTTTCAAAACCGCTCCATAGGAAATGAATGGGGGAGGTTTCGGGTTTGTGTCGCTCTGAGGTGATTTGCGAAAAATCTATAAATGCTACAGCAATGAGGGTTACATTTCCTGAATCCAGACAAAAATTCCTACGTTTTGATGTATAATTTATGTGGATAGGTTGAAAATTGAGTGACTGAGAAGAAGTTGTTCGGAGAAGAAGAATTTGTTGAATTTCTAGAGTGCGCACTCTATAACTGCCTCCTTGACGACCATAGCAACGCATGTTATTTGCTGAATTTCTTGAAAAGCCAAAATTATTTTAAGGAGGTACTATATGAAAATGGTAAAAGATATGAAAAAGCTGAAATATACCATAATAGCTGAAAGATATCACTACATTTTAAAAGTTGAATGGCGTTTCTAGCTGAAAGTAGGCTGAAGCAGTAAGCTGTCAAAAAGCAGCTGAAATGAGCAGAATTTCAGTGAATTACATTCATTTCCTATGGGAGAAAAAAAGCTGAAAATTTGCAGAAAAAGCTGAATATTTTAAAAAGTTGAAGAGTTAAAACTACAAAAAGATATAGCCATCGATTCCAGAAGAAGCTGAATAGTTTAAAAGTTGAATGGTTGAAATCGGAGAAAAATTGTAGGAGGAGAAGCGAATCAAACTTTAAACAGTAAAAACGCATTAGGAAGAATAAACACTAAGAAGAAGAAGAAGAATAAAGAACTAGAAAAATTTGCATTTCCTGCGAAAATGCACTGTGAATGCAGATAGCTGAATGATTGAGCAAAAGATGCAGAAGATCTTTGAAGAAGAGAAAAAATAGCTGAAAAGCATTGAAGAAGTTGAAAAAGTTGAAGAAGTTGAAAAAGTTGAAGAATTTGAAAGAGTTGAAGAATTTGAACATGAAAGAACAATAGCTGAATGATTAGAAGAAGAAAAAACTGAGGGTAAGGCACCAAACATTTCCTAACTCATTCTAAACACTGAATCATTTAACAAAGCAGAAGTAGAATTTCAAACTTGAATATACTGTAGCCATATGTGGGCCTGCATTTCTAGGGAGTATAAGGGGTTTCGCCCCCATTGAAAAGCATTGGATGTTTGACACCTCCTAGCTTGGAGATGCTTTACGTGATGTGGCCCAAATTTATAGTGGAGCATTCTGTATAAAGGAGGTAAAGACTCTGTAAAGCAGAAGTTTGTAGGACCTTCCTAGAGCTACTTCCGGTTAGCAACATGCTAACAGTTAGCCGCTAACAGGGTTGTGTTCAGTATCACCAGGTGAGTGTACTCTGTCAGTTTGGTCCAAATCCTGTACTGGGAAGTGCCTCAAAAAGGGTGCCAATACTTAATGTCACCAAAGGTCACCAAAGGTCATGAGTCAGATTGGCCTCCTTTAGCAACTCAGCCTCACCACATCTGGGCCCAGAACTCAACATTTGACCAAAATGGTCAGTAGCGCCATTTCCCACATGTGGGTGGTGCTGTATTGGCCAATTATGTCGTGTCTGGGCATCATGCCAGGTCCTGTTGGAAGCAAAGGCCCAATAGGAAAGCATGTGAAATCCAAAATGGGACAGAAAAGTGACACATGGCTGAAAGTCACTTGAAAATTTAAAAATGTTAAGAGGGAAGTGACTGTGCGAATTTCAGATTCCTACATTAATCACAGCCGCTGCAGCGGGCGTCGAAAGTTGCCATTGTATCCCAATGGAGCTTCTCCCTCTGGCCCTCAGAGTTCCGTCGTCATGGAAACTCACTCACACCTCTGCTGCAGGCCAGTCTACCGAAGTGCAGAGACTTTGCTCACAATAAGTCCCATTGGATTATAATGGAGAACTTTGCCCCGAACAACGCTCCATATCTCCTGATCCGTAAATGGTAGAGACGTAATTTTTTCTGTGTTTATTTCGTAACGGATAGAGGAAGAAGACAGGCTATCGGTTTTTGCTGGAAAAAGTTTAATAAAGGCGTGAAAAATTATGATATAAAGGTGATTTTTATGGATTTTCAGAAATCCTCTAAAACCGGTCCCGAACAAATCGCTGTAGCTGAAAAAGTATAAGAGATATAAAAATAATTCTTTCACTATGAGTATCAGCAGGCTTTTGAGGACTATGGTGCCCATTTTCATGTTTGTACAAAAATCGGTGTAGGCACAGCGACGATGTAAAAAAGTGGATGATGTGGAAAAATGCAGCTGAAAAGCGTTTTCAGGAATTTGCACATTCGCTACTCCCGAACAAATTGTTCCTGCGGTAAAACCATAACAGTTATCCAAACAATTCCTTTTTTATGAGTGCCAGAAGGGTCGGGACATTCATGTGTGAAAATCTCATGCTTGTACATGAAACGGTTTAGGAGTAGCGACGATGCGAAAACATGTGATGTTTTGGATTTTCAGACGTCATTTTTCAAAAGCGCTCCATAGGAAATGAATGGGGAGGATTTCGGGTTTGTGTCGCTCTGAGGTGATTTGCGAAAAATCTATAAATGCTACACCAATGAGGGTTACATTTCCTGAATTCAGACAAAAATACCTACGTTTTGATGTATAATTTATGTGGATAGGTTGAAAATTGAGCGAGTGAGAAGAAGTTGTTCGGAGAAGAAGAATATGTTGAATTTCTAGAGTGCGCACTCTATAACTGCCTCCTTGACGACCATAGCAACGCATGTTATTTGCTGAATTTCTTGAAAAGCCAAAATTATTTTAAGGAGGTACTATATGAAAATGGTAAAAGATATGAAAAAGCTGAAATATACCATAATAGCTGAAAGATATCACTACATTTTAAAAGTTGAATGGCGTTTCTAGCTGAAAGTAGGCTGAAGCAGTAAGCTGTCAAAAAGCAGCTGAAATGAGCGGAATTTTAGTGAATTACATTCATTTCCTATGGGAGAAAAAAAAGCTGAAAATTTGCAGAAAAAGCTGAATATTTTAAAAAGTTGAAAAGGTATAAGTACAAAAAGATATAGCCATCGATTCCAGAAGAAGCTGAATAGTTTAAAAGTTGAATGGTTGAAATCGGAGAAAAACTGTAGGAGGAGAAGCGAATCAAACTTTAAACAGTAAAAAGGCGAAAGAGGATCTCAAGAACTGTGAATGCCTACTGCATTCACAGTAATAAAGAGAAACAGGATCTCAAGAACTGTGAATGCCTACTGCATTCACAGTAATAAAGAATAAAGAGAAACAGGATCTCAAGAACTGTGAATGCCTACTGCATTCACAGTAACTAGAAAAATTTGCATTTCCTGCGAAAATGCACTGTGAATGCAGATAGCTGAATGATTGAGCAAAAGATGCAGAAGATCTTTGAAGAAGAGAAAAAATAGCTGAAAAGCATTGAAGAAGTTGAAAAAGTTGAAGAAGTTGAAAAAGTTGAAGAATTTGAAAGAGTTGAAGAATTTGAACATGAAAGAACAATAGCTGAATGATTAGAAGAAGAAAAAACTGAGGGAAAGGCACCAAACATTTCCTAACTCATTCTAAACACTGAATCATTTAACAAAGCAGAAGTAGAATTTCAAACTTGAATATACTGTAGCCATATGTGGGCCTGCATTTCTAGGGAGTATAAGGGGTTTCGCCCCCATTGAAAAGCAATGGATGTTTGACACCTCCTAACTTGGAGATGCTTTACGTGACGAGGCCCAAACTTATTGTGGAGCATTCTGTATAAAGGAGGTACAGACTCTGTAAAGCAGAAGTTTGTCCGAGCTTCCTAGAGGTACTTCCGGTTAGCAACATGCTAACCGTTAGCCGCTAACAGGGTTGTGTTCAGTATCACCGGGTGATTGTACTCTGTCAGTTTGGTCCAAATCCTGTACTGGGAAGTGCCTCAAAAAGGGTGCCAATACTTAATGTCACCAAAGGTCACCAAAGGTCATTGGTCAGATTGGCCTCCTTTAGCAACTCAGCCTCACCACCTCTGGGCCCAGAACTCAACATTTGACCAAAATGGCGTGTAGCGCCATTTCCCACAGGTGGGTGGTGCTGTATTGGCCAATTGGGTCGTCTCTGGGCATCATGCCAGGTCCTGTTGGAAGCAAAGGCCCAATAGGAAAGCATGTGAAATCCAAAATGGGACAGAAAAGTGACACATGGCTGAAAGTCACTTGAAAATTTTAAAATGTCAAGAGGAAGTGACTGTGCGAATTTCAGATTCCTACATTAATCACAGCAACTGCGGTGAGCGTTGAAAGTTGCCATTCTATCTCAATGGAGCCTCTCCCTCTGGCCCTCAGAGTTCCGTCGTCATGGAAACTCACTGACACACCTGCAGCTGGCCAGTCTACCAAAGTGCAGACACTA
This sequence comes from Fundulus diaphanus, assembly GCA_037039145.1. NCBI lineage: Eukaryota > Metazoa > Chordata > Actinopteri > Cyprinodontiformes > Fundulidae > Fundulus > Fundulus diaphanus. Next base: position 5,716,725 of record CM073129.1, on the reverse strand, counting down.
TGCTCAGCATATGTCCCATTGGGTTATAATGGAGAACTTTGCCTCGCACAACGCTCCATATCTCCTGATCCGTAAATGGTAGAGACGTAATTTTTTCTGCGTTTATTTCTTAACGGATAGGGGAAGAAGACTTGCTATTGGTTTTTGCTGGAAATATTTTAATAAAGGCGTAAAAAATTATGATATAAAGGGGATTTTTAAGGAATTTTAAAAATCCTCTAAAAACGGTCCCGAACAAATCGCTCTAGCTGAAAAAGTATAGGAGATATCAAAATAATTCTTTCACTGTGAGTATCAGCAGGCTTTTGAGGACTATGTTGGTCATTTTTATGTTTGTACAAAAATCGGTGTAGGCACAGCGACGATGTAAAAAAGTGGATCATGTGGAAAAATGCAGCTCTAAAGCATTTTCAGGATTTTGCACATTCGCTACTGCCGAACAAATTGTTCCTGCGGCCAAACCGTAACAGTTATCCAAAAAATTTATTTTTTGTGAGTGCCAGAAGGGTTGGGACATTCATGTGTGAAAGTCTCATTTCTGTACATTAAACGGTTTAGGAGTAGCGACGATGCGAAAACGTGTGATGTATTGGATTTTCAGACGTCATTTTTCAAAAACGCTCCATAGGAAATGAATGGGGGAGGTTTTGGGTTTGTGTCGCTCTGAGGTGATTTGTGAAAAATCTATAAATGCTACACCAATGAGGGTTACATTTCCTGAATCCAGACAAAAATTCCTACGTTTTGATGTATAATTTATGTGGATAGGTTGAAAATTGAGCGAGTGAGAAGAAGTTGTTCGGAGAAGAAGAATTTGTTGAATTTCTAGAGTGTGCACTCTATAACTGCCTCCTTGACGACCATAGCAACGCATGTTATTTGCTGAATTTCTTGAAAAGCCAAAATTATTTTAAAGACGTACTATACGAAAATGGTGAAAGATATGAAAAAGCTGAAACATACCATAATAGCCAAAAGATATTACAACAAAGTACAAAAAGATATAGCCATCGATTCCAGAAGAAGCTGAATAGTTTAAAAGTTGAATGGTTGAAATCGGAGAAAAATTGTAGGAGGAGAAGCGAATCAAACTTTAAACAGTAAAAACGCATTAGGAAGAATAAACACTAAGATGAAGAAGAAGAACTAGAAAATTTCTGAAGAAATTTAGCAAGGCGCCTGCCTCGTGGTGCGTACCGTACCATTGAAAATACTAATGGGAAGTAACACTGCGAATTTCATTTTCCTACGATCTTCACAGCCCCCGCAACGGCCGTCCAAAGGTGCCATGTTAAGTCAATGGACCTCCTAGGAGCCTCTGGCTAGCAGCGTTGTCATGGAGACTCCCTCACAGCTGTAGCCCTCTGTCTTAATTATCATTACCTTTATCATGTGAGGTACTGAGGTGAATGTGTGATTTCAGTGTCTTTGGAGCATTTCTGCAGCATGTAACAGAGGCAAAGAGGGGTCAAAAATGGATGTTTGACACCTCATAAAATAGACATGCTTTATCTGACATGGCCCAAATTTGTTGTAGAGCCTTCTCTGTAAAGGAAGTACAGACTCTGTGAAGCAAAAGTTTGTTCGAGCTTCCTAGAGCTACTTCCGGTTAGCAACATGCTAACCGTTAGCCGCTAACAAGGTTGTGTTCAGGATGACCAGGTGATGGTACTCTGTTAGTTTGGTCCATAACCTGTGCTGGGAAGTGCCTCAAAGAGGGAGAAAATACGTAGTTTATTACGTCGCCATGGTAACTCAAAATGGCGGGTGGTCTTGGCCCATTGAAAAGCATTGAATATTTGACACCTCCTAACATGGAGATGCTTTATCCGACATGGCCAAAATTTGTTGTGGAGCTTTCTCTCTACAGTAAGAACAGACTCTGTGAAGCAGAAGTTAGTGAGACCTTCCTAGAGCTACTTCCTGTTAGCAACATGCTAACCGTTAGCCGCTAACAAGGTTGTGTTCAGGATGACCAGGTGATGGTACTCTGTTAGTTTGGTCCATAACCTGTGCTGGGAAGTGCCTCAAAGAGGGAGAAAATACGTAGTTTATTACGTCGCCATGGTAACTCAAAATGGTGGGTGGTCTTGGCCCATTGAAAAGCATTGAATATTTGACACCTCCTAACATGGAGATGCTTTATCCGACATGGCCAAAATTTGTTGTGGAGCTTTCTCTCTACAGTAAGAACAGACTCTGTGAAGCAGAAGTTAGTGAGACCTTCCTAGAGCTACTTCCTGTTAGCAACATGCTAACCATTAGCCGCTAACATGGTTGTGTTCAGTATCACCGGGGGATTGTACTCTGTCAGTTTGGTCCAAATCCTGTACTGGGATGTGCTTCAAATAGGGAGAAAATACGTTTTTTATAACGTTGCCATGGTAACTCAAAATGGCGGGTGGTACAAAAAAATACTTCATAGGATCAGCACACATGTTTTGTTATACATACTGTGGGGATTATAATATAAAACTCTAAGTGTCCCACACCGGGATTCGATCCCATGACCTCTTGCATGCAAAGTCTGCACTTTCCATCTGAGCTATACTGTAGCACCATATATGGGCATGCAGTATTGGGACCATAAGGGGTTTGATCCCCCATTGAAAAGCATTGGATGTTTGACACCTCATACCTTGGAGATGCTTTATGCGACGTAGGCCAAATTTCTTGTGGAGCTTTCTCTCTAGAGTAAGAACAGACTCTGTGAAGCAGAAGTTGGTGAGACCTTCCTAGAGCTACTTCTGGTTAGCAACATGCTAACAGTTAGCCGCTAACAGGGTTGTGTTCAGTATCACCAAGTGAGTGTACTCTGTCAGTTTGGTCCAAATCCTGTACTGGGAAGTGCCTCAAAAAGGGTGCCAATACTTAATGTCACCAAAGGTCACCAAAGGTCATGAGTCAGATTGGCCTCCTTTAGCAACTCAGCCTCACCACATCTGGGCCCAGAACTCAACATTTGACCAAAATGGTCAGTAGCGCCATTTCCCACAGGTGGGTGGTGCTGTATTGGCCAATTGGGTCGTGTCGGTTATCAAGCAAGGTCCTGTTGGAAACAAAGGCCCAATAGGAAAGCATGTGAAATCCAAAATGGGACAGAAAAGTGACACATGGCTGAAAGTCACTTGAAAATTTTAAAATGTTAAGAGGAAGTGACTGTGCGAATTTCAGATTCCTACATTAATCACAGCCGCTGCAGCGGGGGTCGAAAGTTGCCATTGTATCCCAGTGGAGCTTCTCCCTCTGGCCCTCAGAGTTCCGTCGTCATGGAAACTCACTCACACCTCTGCTGCAGGCCAGTCTACCGAAGTGCAGAGACTTTGCTCACAATAAGTCCCATTGGATTATAATGGAGAACTTTGCCCCGAACAACGCTCCATATCTCCTGATCCGTAAATGGTAGAGACGTAATTTTTTCTGCGTTTATTTCGTAACGGATAGCGGAAGAAGACAGGCTATCGGTTTTTGCTGGAAAAAGTTTAATAAAGGCGTGAAAAATTATGATATAAAGGTGATTTTTATGGATTTTCAGAAATCCTCTAAAACTGGTCCCGAACAAATCGCTGTAGCTGAAAAAGTATAAGAGATATCAAAATAATTCTTTCACTATGAGTATCAGCAGGCTTTTGAGGACTATGGTGCCCATTTTCATGTTTGTACAAAAATCGGTGTAGGCACAGCGACGATGTAAAAAAGTGGATGATGTGGGAAAATGCAGCTGAAAAGCGTTTTCAGGAATTTGCACATTCGCTACTCCCGAACAAATTGTTCCTGCGGTAAAACCATAACAGTTATCCAAACAATTCCTTTTTTATGAGTGCCAGAAGGGTCGGGACATTCATGTGTGAAAATCTCATGCTTGTACATGAAACGGTTTAGGAGTAGCGACGATGCGAAAACATGTGATGTTTTGGATTTTCAGACGTCATTTTTCAAAAGCGCTCCATAGGAAATGAATGGGGAGGATTTCGGGTTTGTGTCGCTCTGAGGTGATTTGCGAAAAATCTATAAATGCTACACCAATGAGGGTTACATTTCCTGAATTCAGACAAAAATACCTACGTTTTGATGTATAATTTATGTGGATAGGTTGAAAATTGAGCGAGTGAGAAGAAGTTGTTCGGAGAAGAAGAATATGTTGAATTTCTAGAGTGCGCACTCTATAACTGCCTCCTTGACGACCATAGCAACGCATGTTATTGGCTGAATTTCTTGAAAAGCCAAAATTATTTTAAGGAGGTACTATATGAAAATGGTAAAAGATATGAAAAAGCTGAAATATACCATAATAGCTGAAAGATATCACTACATTTTAAAAGTTGAATGGCGTTTCTAGCTGAAAGTAGGCTGAAGCAGTAAGCTGTCAAAAAGAAGCTGAAATGAGCGGAATTTTAGTGAATTACATTCATTTCCTATGGGAGAAAAAAAAGCTGAAAATTTGCAGAAAAAGCTGAATATTTTAAAAAGTTGAAAAGGTATAAGTACAAAAAGATATAGCCATCGATTCCAGAAGAAGCTGAATAGTTTAAAAGTTGAATGGTTGAAATCGGAGAAAAACTGTAGGAGGAGAAGCGAATCAAACTTTAAACAGTAAAAAGGCGAAAGAGGATCTCAATAACTGTGAATGCCTACTGCATTCACAGTAACTAGAAAAATTTGCATTTCCTGCGAAAATGCACTGTGAATGCAGATAGCTGAATGATTGAGCAAAAGATGCAGAAGATCTTTGAAGAAGAGAAAAAAATAGCTGAAAAGCATTTAAGAAGTTGAAAAAGTTGAAGAAGTTGAAGAATTTGAAAGAGTTGAAGAATTTGAACATGAAAGAACAATAGCTGAATGATTAGAAGCAGAAAAAACTGAGGGTAAGGCACCAAACATTTCCTAACTCGTTCTAAACACTGAATCATTTAACAAAGCAGAAGTAGAATTTCAAACTTGAATATACTGTAGCCATATGTGGGCCTGCATTTCTAGGGAGTATAAGGGGTTTCGCCCCCATTGAAAAGCATTGGATGTTTGACACCTCCTAGCTTGGAGATGCTTTACGTGACGTGGCCCAAATTTATAGTGGAGCATTCTGTATAAAGGAGGTAAAGACTCTGTAAAGCAGAAGTTTGTAGGACCTTCCTAGAGCTACTTCCGGTTAGCAACATGCTAACAGTTAGCCGCTAACAGGTTTGTGTTCAGTATCACCAGGTGAGTGTACTCTGTCAGTTTGGTCCAAATCCTGTACTGGGAAGTGCCTCAAAAAGGGTGCCAATACTTAATGTCACCAAAGGTCACCAAAGGTCATGAGTCAGATTGGCCTCCTTTAGCAACTCAGCCTCACCACATCTGGGCCCAGAACTCAACATTTGACCAAAATGGTCAGTAGCGCCATTTCCCACATGTGGGTGGTGCTGTATTGGCCAATTATGTCGTGTCTGGGCATCATGCCAGATCCTGTTGGAAGCAAAGGCCCAATAGGAAAGCATGTGAAATCCAAAATGGGACAGAAAAGTGACACATGGCTGAAAGTCACTTGAAAATTTAAAAATGTTAAGAGGAAGTGACTGTGCGAATTTCAGATTCCTACATTAATCACAGCCGCTGCAGCGGGCGTCGAAAGTTGCCATTGTATCCCAAAGGAGCTTCTCCCTCTGGCCCTCAGAGTTCCGTCGTCATGGAAACTCACTCACACCTCTGGTGCAGGCCAGTCTACCGAAGTGCAGAGACTTTGCTCACAATAAGTCCCATTGGATTATAATGGAGAACTTTGCCCCGAACAACGCTCCATATCTCCTGATCCGTAAATGGTAGAGACGTAATTTTTTCTGCGTTTATTTCGTAACGGATAGGGGAAGAAGACAGGCTATCGGTTTTTGCTGGAAAAAGTTTAATAAAGGCGTGAAAAATTATGATATAAAGGTGATTTTTATGGACTTTCAGAAATCCTCTAAAAACGGTCCCAAACAAATCGCTGTAGCTGAAAAAGTATAAGAGATATCAAAATAATTCTTTCACTATGAGTATCAGCAGGTTTTTGAGGACTATGGTGCCCATTTTCATGTTTGTACAAAAATCGGTGTAGGCACAGCGACGATGTAAAAAAGTGGATGATGTGGGAAAATGCAGCTGAAAAGCGTTTTCAGGAATTTGCACATTCGCTACTCCCGAACAAATTGTTCCTGCGGTAAAACCGTAACAGTTATCCAAACAATTCCTTTTTTATGAGTGCCAGAAGGGTCGGGACATTCATGTGTGAAAGTCTCATGCTTTTACATGAAACGGTTTCGGAGTAGCGACGATGCGAAAACATGTGATGTTTTCAATTTTCAGGCGTCATTTTTCAAAACCGCTCCATAGGAAATGAATGGGGGAGGTTTCGGGTTTGTGTCGCTCTGAGGTGATTTGCGAAAAATCTATAAATGCTACAGCAATGAGGGTTACATTTCCTGAATCCAGACAAAAATTCCTACGTTTTGATGTATAATTTATGTGGATAGGTTGAAAATTGAGCGACTGAGAAGAAGTTGTTCGGAGAAGAAGAATTTGTTGAATTTCTAGAGTGCGCACTCTATAACTGCCTCCTTGACGACCATAGCAACGCATGTTATTTGCTGAATTTCTTGAAAAGCCAAAATTATTTTAAGGAGGTACTATATGAAAATGGTAAAAGATATGAAAAAGCTGAAATAGACCATAATAGCTGAAAGATATCACTACATTTTAAAAGTTGAATGGCGTTTCTAGCTGAAAGTAGGCTGAAGCAGTAAGCTGTCAAAAAGCAGCTGAAATGAGCGGAATTTTAGTGAATTACATTCATTTCCTATGGGAGAAAAAAAGCTGAAAATTTGCAGAAAAAGCTGAATATTTTAAAAAGTTGAAGAGTTAAAAGTACAAAAAGATATAGCCATCGATTCCAGAAGAAGCTGAATAGTTTAAAAGTTGAATGGTTGAAATCGGAGAAAAATTGTAGGAGGAGAAGCGAATCAAACTTTAAACAGTAAAAACGCATTTGGAAGAATATCCCATAAGAAGAATAAAGAATAAAGAGAAACAGGATCTCAAGAACTGTGAATGCCTACTGCATTCACAGTAACTAGAAAAATTTGCATTTCCTGCGAAAATGCACTGTGAATGCAGATAGCTGAATGATTGAGCAAAAGATGCAGAAGATCTTTGAAGAAGAGAAAAAATAGCTGAAAAGCATTGAAGAAGTTGAGCAAAAGATGCAGAAGATCTTTGAAGAAGAGAAAAAATAGCTGAAAAGCATTGAAGAAGTTGAGCAAAAGATGCAGAAGATCTTTGAAGAGGAGAAAAAATAGCTGAAAAGCATTGAAGAAGTTGAAAAAGTTGAAGAAGTTGAAAAAGTTGAAGAATTTGAAAGAGTTGAAGAATTTGAACATGAAAGAACCATAGCTGAATGATTAGAAGAAGAAAAAACTGAGGGTAAGGCACCAAACATTTCCTAACTCATTCTAAACACTGAATCATTTAACAAAGCAGAAGTAGAATTTCAAACTTGAATATACTGTAGCCATATGTGGGCCTGCATTTCTAGGGAGTATAAGGGGTTTCGCCCCCATTGAAAAGCATTGGATGTTTGACACCTCCTAGCTTGGAGATGCTTTACGTGACGTGGCCCAAATTTATAGTGGAGCATTCTGTATAAAGGAGGTAAAGACTCTGTAAAGCAGAAGTTTGTAGGACCTTCCTAGAGCTACTTCCGGTTAGCAACATGCTAACAGTTAGCCGCTAACAGGGTTGTGTTCAGTATCACCAGGTGAGTGTACTCTGTCAGTTTGGTCCAAATCCTGTACTGGGAAGTGCCTCAAAAAGGGTGCCAATACTTAATGTCACCAAAGGTCACCAAAGGTCATGAGTCAGATTGGCCTCCTTTAGCAACTCAGCCTCACCACATCTGGGCCCAGAACTCAACATTTGACCAAAATGGTCAGTAGCGCCATTTCCCACATGTGGGTGGTGCTGTATTGGCCAATTATGTCGTGTCTGGGCATCATGCCAGATCCTGTTGGAAGCAAAGGCCCAATAGGAAAGCATGTGAGATCCAAAATGGGACAGAAAAGTGACACATGGCTGAAAGTCACTTGAAAATTTAAAAATGTTAAGAGGAAGTGACTGTGCGAATATCAGATTCCTACATTAATCACAGCCGCTGCAGCGGGCGTCGAAAGTTGCCATTGTATCCCAATGGAGCTTCTCCCTCTGGCCCTCAGAGTTCCGTCGTCATGGAAACTCACTCACACCTCTGCTGCAGGCCAGTCTACCGAAGTGCAGAGACTTTGCTCACAATAAGTCCCATTGGATTATAATGGAGAACTTTGCCCCGAACAACGCTCCATATCTCCTGATCCGTAAATGGTAGAGACGTAATTTTTTCTGCGTTTATTTCGTAACGGATAGGGGAAGAAGACAGGCTATCGGTTTTTGCTGGAAAAAGTTTAATAAAGGCGTGAAAAATTATGATATAAAGGTGATTTTTATGGACTTTCAGAAATCCTCTAGAAACGGTCCCGAACAAATCGCTGTAGCTGAAAAAGTATAAGAGATATCAAAATAATTCTTTCACTATGAGTATCAGCAGGCTTTTGAGGACTATGGTGCCCATTTTCATGTTTGTACAAAAATCGGTGTAGGCACAGCGACGATGTAAAAAAGTGGATGATGTGGGAAAATGCAGCTGAAAAGCGTTTTCAGGAATTTGCACATTCGCTACTCCCGAACAAATTGTTCCTGCGGTAAAACCGTAACAGTTATCCAAACAATTCCTTTTTTATGAGTGCCAGAAGGGTCGGGACATTCATGTGTGAAAGTATCATGCTTGTACATGAAACGGTTTCGGAGTAGCGACGATGCGAAAACGTGTGATGTTTTCAATTTTCAGGCGTCATTTTTCAAAACCGCTCCATAGGAAATGAATGGGGGAGGTTTCGGGTTTGTGTCGCTCTGAGGTGATTTGCGAAAAATCTATAAATGCTACAGCAATGAGGGTTACATTTCCTGAATCCAGACAAAAATTCCTACGTTTTGATGTATAATTTATGTGGATAGGTTGAAAATTGAGCGACTGAGAAGAAGTTGTTCGGAGAAGAAGAATTTGTTGAATTTCTAGAGTGCGCACTCTATAACTGCCTCCTTGACGACCATAGCAACGCATGTTATTTGCTGAATTTCTTGAAAAGCCAAAATTATTTTAAGGAGGTACTATATGAAAATGGTAAAAGATATGAAAAAGCTGAAATAGACCATAATAGCTGAAAGATATCACTACATTTTAAAAGTTGAATGGCGTTTCTAGCTGAAAGTAGGCTGAAGCAGTAAGCTTTCAAAAAGCAGCTGAAATGAGCGGAATTTTAGTGAATTACATTCATTTCCTATGGGAGAAAAAAAGCTGAAAATTTGCAGAAAAAGCTGAATATTTTAAAAAGTTGAAGAGTTAAAAGTACAAAAAGATATAGCCATCGATTCCAGAAGAAGCTGAATAGTTTAAAAGTTGAATGGTTGAAATCGGAGAAAAATTGTAGGAGGAGAAGCGAATCAAACTTTAAACAGTAAAAACGCATTTGGAAGAATATCCTATAATAATAATAACTAGAAAAATTTGCATTTCCTGCGAAAATGCACTGTGAATGCAGATAGCTGAATGATTGAGCAAAAGATGCAGAAGATCTTTGAAGAAGAGAAAAAATAGCTGAAAAGCATTGAAGAAGTTGAAAAAGTTGAAGAAGTTGAAAAAGTTGAAGAATTTGAAAGAGTTGAAGAATTTGAACATGAAAGAACAATAGCTGAATGATTAGAAGAAGAAAAAACTGAGGGTAAGGCACCAAACATTTCCTAACTCATTCTAAACACTGAATCATTTAACAAAGCAGAAGTAGAATTTCAAACTTGAATATACTGTAGCCATATGTGGGCCTGCATTTCTAGGGAGTATAAGGGGTTTCGCCCCCATTGAAAAGCATTGGATGTTTGACACCTCCTAGCTTGGAGATGCTTTACGTGACGTGGCCCAAATTTATAGTGGAGCATTCTGTATAAAGGAGGTAAAGACTCTGTAAAGCAGAAGTTTGTAGGACCTTCCTAGAGCTACTTCCGGTTAGCAACATGCTAACAGTTAGCCGCTAACAGGGTTGTGTTCAGTATCACGAGGTGAGTGTACTCTGTCAGTTTGGTCCAAATCCTGTACTGGGAAGTGCCTCAAAAAGGGTGCCAATACTTAATGTCACCAAAGGTCACCAAAGGTCATGAGTCAGATTGGCCTCCTTTAGCAACTCAGCCTCACCACATCTGGGCCCAGAACTCAACATTTGACCAAAATGGTCAGTAGCGCCATTTCCCACATGTGGGTGGTGCTGTATTGGCCAATTATGTCGTGTCTGGGCATCATGCCAGATCCTGTTGGAAGCAAAGGCCCAATAGGAAAGCATGTGAAATCCAAAATGGGACAGAAAAGTGACACATGGCTGAAAGTCACTTGAAAATTTAAAAATGTTAAGAGGAAGTGACTGTGCGAATTTCAGATTCCTACATTAATCACAGCCGCTGCAGCGGGCGTCGAAAGTTGCCATTGTATCCCAATGGAGCTTCTCCCTCTGGCCCTCAGAATTCCGTCGTCATGGAAACTCACTGACACACCTGCAGCGGGCCAGTCTACCGAAGTGCAGAGACTTTGCTCACAATAAGTCCCATTGGATTATAATGGAGAACTTTGCCCGGAACAACGCTCCATATCTCCTGATCCGTAAATGGTAGAGACGTAATTTTTTTCTGCGTTTATTTCGTAACGGATAGGGGAAGAAGACAGGCTATCGGTTTTTGCTGGAAAAAGTTTAATAAAGGCGTGAAAAATTATGATATAAAGGTGATTTTTATGGACTTTCAGAAATCCTCTAAAAACGGTCCCGAACAAATCGCTGTAGCTGAAAAAGTATAAGAGATATCAAAATAATTCTTTCACTATGAGTATCAGCAGGCTTTTGAGGACTATGGTGCCCATTTTCATGTTTTTACAAAAATCGGTGTAGGCACAGCGACGATGTAAAAAAGTGGATGATGTGGGAAAATGCAGCTGAAAAGCATTTTCAGGAATTTGCACATTCGCTACTCCCGAACAAATTGTTCCTGCGGTAAAACCGTAACAGTTATCCAAACAATTCCTTTTTTATGAGTGCCAGAAGGGTCGGGACATTCATGTGTGAAAGTCTCATGCTTGTACATGAAACGGTTTCGGAGTAGCGACGATGCGAAAACGTGTGATGTTTTCAATTTTCAGGCGTCATTTTTCAAAACCGCTCCATAGGAAATGAATGGGGGAGGTTTCGGGTTTGTGTCGCTCTGAGGTGATTTGCGAAAAATCTATAAATGCTACAGCAATGAGGGTTACATTTCCTGAATCCAGACAAAAATTCCTACGTTTTGATGTATAATTTATGTGGATAGGTTGAAAATTGAGCGACTGAGAAGAAGTTGTTCGGAGAAGAAGAATTTGTTGAATTTCTAGAGTGCGCACTCTATAACTGCCTCCTTGACGACCATAGCAACGCATGTTATTTGCTGAATTTCTTGAAAAGCCAAAATTATTTTAAGGAGGTACTATATGAAAATGGTAAAAGATATGAAAAAGCTGAAATAGACCATAATAGCTGAAAGATATCACTACATTTTAAAAGTTGAATGGCGTTTCTAGCTGAAAGTAGGCTGAAGCAGTAAGCTTTCAAAAAGCAGCTGAAATGAGCGGAATTTTAGTGAATTACATTCATTTCCTATGGGAGAAAAAAAGCTGAAAATTTGCAGAAAAAGCTGAATATTTTAAAAAGTTGAAGAGTTAAAAGTACAAAAAGATATAGCCATCGATTCCAGAAGAAGCTGAATAGTTTAAAAGTTGAATGGTTGAAATCGGAGAAAAATTGTAGGAGGAGAAGCGAATCAAACTTTAAACAGTAAAAACGCATTTGGAAGAATAAACACTAAGAATAAAGAATAAAGAGAAACAGGATCTCAAGAACTGTGAATGCCTACTGCATTCACAGTAACTAGAAAAATTTGCATTTCCTGCGAAAATGCACTGTGAATGCAGATAGCTGAATGATTGAGCAAAAGATGCAGAAGATCTTTGAAGAAGAGAAAAAATAGCTGAAAAGCATTGAAGAAGTTGAAAAAGTTGAAGAAGTTGAAAAAGTTGAAGAATTTGAAAGAGTTGAAGAATTTGAACATGAAAGAACAATAGCTGAATGATTAGAAGAAGAAAAAACTGAGGGTAAGGCACCAAACATTTCATAACTCATTCTAAACACTGAATCATTTAACAAAGCAGAAGTAGAATTTCAAACTTGAATATACTGTAGCCATATGTGGGCCTGCATTTCTAGGGAGTATAAGGGGTTTCGCCCCCATTGAAAAGCATTGGATGTTTGACACCTCCTAGCTTGGAGATGCTTTACGTGACGTGGCCCAAATTTATAGTGGAGCATTCTGTATAAAGGAGGTAAAGACTCTGTAAAGCAGAAGTTTGTAGGACCTTCCTAGAGCTACTTCCGGTTAGCAACATGCTAACAGTTAGCCGCTAACAGGGTTGTGTTCAGTATCACCAGGTGAGTGTACTCTGTCAGTTTGGTCCAAATCCTGTACTGGGAAGTGCCTCAAAAAGGGTGCCAATACTTAATGTCACCAAAGGTCACCAAAGGTCATGAGTCAGATTGGCCTCCTTTAGCAACTCAGCCTCACCACATCTGGGCCCAGAACTCAACATTTGACCAAAATGGTCAGTAGCGCCATTTCCCACATGTGGGTGGTGCTGTATTGGCCAATTATGTCGTGTCTGGGCATCATGACAGATCCTGTTGGAAGCAAAGGCCCAATAGGAAAGCATGTGAAATCCAAAATGGGACAGAAAAGTGACACATGGCTGAAAGTCACTTGAAAATTTAAAAATGTTAAGAGGAAGTGACTGTGCGAATTTCAGATTCCTACATTAATCACAGCCGCTGCAGCGGGCGTCAAAGGTTGCCATTGTATCCCAATGGAGCTTCTCCCTCTGGCTCTCAGAGTTCCGTCGTCATGGAAACTCACTCACACCTCTGCTGCAGGCCAGTCTACCGAAGTGCAGAGACTTTGCTCACAATAAGTCCCATTGGATTATAATGGAGAACTTTGCCCCGAACAACGCTCCATATCTCCTGATCCGTAAATGGTAGAGACGTAATTTTTTCTGCGTTTATTTCGTAACGGATAGGGGAAGAAGACAGGCTATCGGTTTTTGCTGGAAAAAGTTTAATAAAGGCGTGAAAAATTATGATATAAAGGTGATTTTTATGGACTTTCAGAAATCCTCTAAAAACGGTCCCGAACAAATCGCTGTAGCTGAAAAAGTATAAGAGATATCAAAATAATTCTTTCACTATGAGTATCAGCAGGCTTTTGAGGACTATGGTGCCCATTTTCATGTTTGTACAAAAATCGGTGTAGGCACAGCGACGATGTAAAAAAGTGGATGATGTGGGAAAATGCAGCTGAAAAGCGTTTTCAGGAATTTGCACATTCGCTACTCCCGAACAAATTGTTCCTGCGGTAAAACCATAACAGTTATCCAAACAATTCCTTTTTTATGAGTGCCAGAAGGGTCGGGACATTCATGTGTGAAAGTCTCATGCTTGTACATGAAACGGTTTCGGAGTAGCGACGATGCGAAAACATGTGATGTTTTCAATTTTCAGGCGTCATTTTTCAAAACCGCTCCATAGAAAATGAATGGGGGAGGTTTCGGGTTTGTGTCGCTCTGAGGTGATTTGCGAAAAATCTATAAATGCTACAGCAATGAGGGTTACATTTCCTGAATCCAGACAAAAATTCCTACGTTTTGATGTATAATTTATGTGGATAGGTTGAAAATTGAGCGACTGAGAAGAAGTTGTTCGGAGAAGAAGAATTTGTTGAATTTCTAGAGTGCGCACTCTATAACTGCCTCCTTGACGACCATAGCAACGCATGTTATTTGCTGAATTTCTTGAAAAGCCAAAATTATTTTAAGGAGGTACTATATGAAAATGGTAAAAGATATGAAAAAGCTGAAATAGACCATAATAGCTGAAAGATATCACTACATTTTAAAAGTTGAATGGCGTTTCTAGCTGAAAGTAGGCTGAAGCAGTAAGCTGTCAAAAAGCAGCTGAAATGAGCGGAATTTTAGTGAATTACATTCATTTCCTATGGGAGAAAAAAAGCTGAAAATTTGCAGAAAAAGCTGAATATTTTAAAAAGTTGAAGGGTTAAAAGTACAAAAAGATATAGCCATCGATTCCAGAAGAAGCTGAATAGTTTAAAAGTTGAATGGTTGAAATCGGAGAAAAATTGTAGGAGGAGAAGCGAATCAAACTTTAAACAGTAAAAACGCATTAGGAAGAATAAACACTAAGAAGAAGAAGAAGAAGAATAAAGAACTAGAAAAATTTGCATTTCCTGCGAAAATGCACTGTGAATGCAGATAGCTGAATGATTGAGCAAAAGATGCAGAAGATCTTTGAAGAAGAGAAAAAATAGCTGAAAAGCATTGAAGAAGTTGAAAAAGTTGAAGAAGTTGAAAAAGTTGAAGAATTTGAAAGAGTTGAAGAATTTGAACATGAAAGAACAATAGCTGAATGATTAGAAGAAGAAAAAACTGAGGGTAAGGCACCAAACATTTCCTAACTCATTCTAAACACTGAATCATTTAACAAAGCAGAAGTAGAATTTCAAACTTGAATATACTGTAGCCATATGTGGGCCTGCATTTCTAGGGAGTATAAGGGGTTTCGCCCCCATTGAAAAGCATTGGATGTTTGACACCTCCTAGCTTGGAGATGCTTTACGTGACGTGGCCCAAATTTATAGTGGAGCATTCTGTATAAAGGAGGTAAAGACTCTGTAAAGCAGAAGTTTGTAGGACCTTCCTAGAGCTACTTCCGGTTAGCAACATGCTAACAGTTAGCCGCTAACAGGGTTGTGTTCAGTATCACCAGGTGAGTGTACTCTGTCAGTTTGGTCCAAATCCTGTACTGGGAAGTGCCTCAAAAAGGGTGCCAATACTTAATGTCACCAAAGGTCACCAAAGGTCATGAGTCAGATTGGCCTCCTTTAGCAACTCAGCCTCACCACATCTGGGCCCAGAACTCAACATTTGACCAAAATGGTCAGTAGCGCCATTTCCCACATGTGGGTGGTGCTGTATTGGCCAATTATGTCGTGTCTGGGCATCATGCCAGATCCTGTTGGAAGCAAAGGCCCAATAGGAAAGCATGTGAAATCCAAAATGGGACAGAAAAGTGACACATGGCTGAAAGTCACTTGAAAATTTAAAAATGTTAAGAGGAAGTGACTGTGCGAATTTCAGATTCCTACATTAATCACAGCCGCTGCAGCGGGCGTCGAAAGTTGCCATTATATCCCAATGGAGCTTCTCCCTCTGGCCCTCAGAGTTCCGTCGTCATGGAAACTCACTCACACCTCTGCTGCAGGCCAGTCTACCGAAGTGCAGAGACTTTGCTCACAATAAGTCCCATTGGATTATAATGGAGAACTTTGCCCCGAACAACGCTCCATATCTCCTGATCCGTAAATGGTAGAGACGTAATTTTTTCTGCGTTTATTTCGTAACGGATAGGGGAAGAAGACAGGCTATCGGTTTTTGCTGGAAAAAGTTTAATAAAGGCGTGAAAAATTATGATATAAAGGTGATTTTTATGGACTTTCAGAAATCCTCTAAAATCGGTCCCGAACAAATCGCTGTAGCTGAAAAAGTATAAGAGATATCAAAATAATTCTTTCACTATGAGTATCAGCAGGCTTTTGAGGACTATGGTGCCCATTTTCATGTTTGTACAAAAATCGGTGTAGGCACAGCGACGATGTAAAAAAGTGGATGATGTGGGAAAATGCAGCTGAAAAGCGTTTTCAGGAATTTGCACATTCGCTACTCCCGAACAAATTGTTCCTGCGGTAAAACCGTAACAGTTATCCAAACAATTCCTTTTTTATGAGTGCCAGAAGGGTCGGGACATTCATGTGTGAAAGTCTCATGCTTGTACATGAAACGGTTTCGGAGTAGCGACGATGCGAAAACGTGTGATGTTTTCAATTTTCAGGCGTCATTTTTCAAAACCGCTCCATAGGAAATGAATGGGGGAGGTTTCGGGTTTGTGTCGCTCTGAGGTGATTTGCGAAAAATCTATAAATGCTACAGCAATGAGGGTTACATTTCCTGAATCCAGACAAAAATTCCTACGTTTTGATGTATAATTTATGTGGATAGGTTGAAAATAGAGCGACTGAGAAGAAGTTGTTCGGAGAAGAAGAATTTGTTGAATTTCTAGAGTGCGCACTCTATAACTGCCTCCTTGACGACCATAGCAACGCATGTTATTTGCTGAATTTCTTGAAAAGCCAAAATTATTTTAAGGAGGTACTATATGAAAATGGTAAAAGATATGAAAAAGCTGAAATATACCATAATAGCTGAAAGATATCACTACATTTTAAAAGTTGAATGGCGTTTCTAGCTGAAAGTAGGCTGAAGCAGTAAGCTGTCAAAAAGCAGCTGAAATGAGCAGAATTTCAGTGAATTACATTCATTTCCTATGGGAGAAAAAAAGCTGAAAATTTGCAGAAAAAGCTGAATATTTTAAAAAGTTGAAGAGTTAAAACTACAAAAAGATATAGCCATCGATTCCAGAAGAAGCTGAATAGTTTAAAAGTTGAATGGTTGAAATCGGAGAAAAATTGTAGGAGGAGAAGCGAATCAAACTTTAAACAGTAAAAACGCATTAGGAAGAATAAACACTAAGAAGAAGAAGAAGAAGAAGAAGAAGAAGAATAAAGAATAAAGAGAAACAGGATCTCAAGAACTGTGAATGCATACTGCATTCACAGTAACTAGAAAAATTTGCATTTCCTGCGAAAATGCACTGTGAATGCAGATAGCTGAATGATTGAGCAAAAGATGCAGAAGATCTTTGAAGAAGAGAAAAAATAGCTGAAAAGCATTGAAGAAGTTGAAAAAGTTGAAGAAGTTGAAAAAGTTGAAGAATTTGAAAGAGTTGAAGAATTTGAACATGAAAGAACAATAGCTGAATGATTAGAAGAAGAAAAAACTGAGGGTAAGGCACCAAACATTTCCTAACTCATTCTAAACACTGAATCATTTAACAAAGCAGAAGTAGAATTTCAAACTTGAATATACTGTAGCCATATGTGGGCCTGCATTTCTAGGGAGTATAAGGGGTTTCGCCCCCATTGAAAAGCATTGGATGTTTGACACCTCCTAGCTTGGAGATGCTTTACGTGACGTGGCCCAAATTTATAGTGGAGCATTCTGTATAAAGGAGGTAAAGACTCTGTAAAGCAGAAGTTTGTAGGACCTTCCTAGAGCTACTTCCGGTTAGCAACATGCTAACAGTTAGCCGCTAACAGGGTTGTGTTCAGTATCACCAGGTGAGTGTACTCTGTCAGTTTGGTCCAAATCCTGTACTGGGAAGTGCCTCAAAAAGGGTGCCAATACTTAATGTCACCAAAGGTCACCAAAGGTCATGAGTCAGATTGGCCTCCTTTAGCAACTCAGCCTCACCACATCTGGGCCCAGAACTCAACATTTGACCAAAATGGTCAGTAGCGCCATTTCCCACATGTGGGTGGTGCTGTATTGGCCAATTATGTCGTGTCTGGGCATCATGCCAGATCCTGTTGGAAGCAAAGGCCCAATAGGAAAGCATGTGAAATCCAAAATGGGACAGAAAAGTGACACATGGCTGAAAGTCACTTGAAAATTTAAAAATGTTAAGAGGAAGTGACTGTGCGAATTTCAGATTCCTACATTAATCACAGCCGCTGCAGCGGGCGTCGAAAGTTGCCATTATATCCCAATGGAGCTTCTCCCTCTGGCCCTCAGAGTTCCGTCGTCATGGAAACTCACTCACACCTCTGCTGCAGGCCAGTCTACCGAAGTGCAGAGACTTTGCTCACAATAAGTCCCATTGGATTATAATGGAGAACTTTGCCCCGAACAACGCTCCATATCTCCTGATCCGTAAATGGTAGAGACGTAATTTTTTCTGCGTTTATTTCGTAACGGATAGGGGAAGAAGACAGGCTATCGGTTTTTGCTGGAAAAAGTTTAATAAAGGCGTGAAAAATTATGATATAAAGGTGATTTTTATGGACTTTCAGAAATCCTCTAAAATCGGTCCCGAACAAATCGCTGTAGCTGAAAAAGTATAAGAGATATCAAAATAATTCTTTCACTATGAGTATCAGCAGGCTTTTGAGGACTATGGTGCCCATTTTCATGTTTGTACAAAAATCGGTGTAGGCACAGCGACGATGTAAAAAAGTGGATGATGTGGGAAAATGCAGCTGAAAAGCGTTTTCAGGAATTTGCACATTCGCTACTCCCGAACAAATTGTTCCTGCGGTAAAACCGTAACAGTTATCCAAACAATTCCTTTTTTATGAGTGCCAGAAGGGTCGGGACATTCATGTGTGAAAGTCTCATGCTTGTACATGAAACGGTTTCGGAGTAGCGACGATGCGAAAACGTGTGATGTTTTCAATTTTCAGGCGTCATTTTTCAAAACCGCTCCATAGGAAATGAATGGGGGAGGTTTCGGGTTTGTGTCGCTCTGAGGTGATTTGCGAAAAATCTATAAATGCTACAGCAATGAGGGTTACATTTCCTGAATCCAGACAAAAATTCCTACGTTTTGATGTATAATTTATGTGGATAGGTTGAAAATAGAGCGACTGAGAAGAAGTTGTTCGGAGAAGAAGAATTTGTTGAATTTCTAGAGTGCGCACTCTATAACTGCCTCCTTGACGACCATAGCAACGCATGTTATTTGCTGAATTTCTTGAAAAGCCAAAATTATTTTAAGGAGGTACTATATGAAAATGGTAAAAGATATGAAAAAGCTGAAATATACCATAATAGCTGAAAGATATCACTACATTTTAAAAGTTGAATGGCGTTTCTAGCTGAAAGTAGGCTGAAGCAGTAAGCTGTCAAAAAGCAGCTGAAATGAGCAGAATTTCAGTGAATTACATTCATTTCCTATGGGAGAAAAAAAGCTGAAAATTTGCAGAAAAAGCTGAATATTTTAAAAAGTTGAAGAGTTAAAACTACAAAAAGATATAGCCATCGATTCCAGAAGAAGCTGAATAGTTTAAAAGTTGAATGGTTGAAATCGGAGAAAAATTGTAGGAGGAGAAGCGAATCAAACTTTAAACAGTAAAAACGCATTAGGAAGAATAAACACTAAGAAGAAGAAGAAGAAGAAGAAGAAGAAGAATAAAGAATAAAGAGAAACAGGATCTCAAGAACTGTGAATGCATACTGCATTCACAGTAATAAAGAGAAACAGGATCTCAAGAACTGTGAATGCCTACTGCATTCACAGTAACTAGAAAAATTTGCATTTCCTGCGAAAATGCACTGTGAATGCAGATAGCTGAATGATTGAGCAAAAGATGCAGAAGATCTTTGAAGAAGAGAAAAAATAGCTGAAAAGCATTGAAGAAGTTGAAAAAGTTGAAGAAGTTGAAAAAGTTGAAGAATTTGAAAGAGTTGAAGAATTTGAACATGAAAGAACAATAGCTGAATGATTAGAAGAAGAAAAAACTGAGGGTAAGGCACCAAACATTTCCTAACTCATTCTAAACACTGAATCATTTAACAAAGCAGAAGTAGAATTTCAAACTTGAATATACTGTAGCCATATGTGGGCCTGCATTTCTAGGGAGTATAAGGGGTTTCGCCCCCATTGAAAAGCATTGGATGTTTGACACCTCCTAGCTTGGAGATGCTTTACGTGACGTGGCCCAAACTTATAGTGGAGCATTCTGTATAAAGGAGGTAAAGACTCTGTAAAGCAGAAGTTTGTAGGACCTTCCTAGAGCTACTTCCGGTTAGCAACATGCTAACAGTTAGCCGCTAACAGGGTTGTGTTCAGTATCACCAGGTGAGTGTACTCTGTCAGTTTGGTCCAAATCCTGTACTGGGAAGTGCCTCAAAAAGGGTGCCAATACTTAATGTCACCAAAGGTCACCAAAGGTCATGAGTCAGATTGGCCTCCTTTAGCAACTCAGCCTCACCACATCTGGGCCCAGAACTCAACATTTGACCAAAATGGTCAGTAGCGCCATTTCCCACATGTGGGTGGTGCTGTATTGGCCAATTATGTCGTGTCTGGGCATCATGCCAGATCCTGTTGGAAGCAAAGGCCCAATAGGAAAGCATGTGAAATCCAAAATGGGACAGAAAAGTGACACATGGCTGAAAGTCACTTGAAAATTTAAAAATGTTAAGAGGAAGTGACTGTGCGAATTTCAGATTCCTACATTAATCACAGCCGCTGCAGCGGGCGTCGAAAGTTGCCATTATATCCCAATGGAGCTTCTCCCTCTGGCCCTCAGAGTTCCGTCGTCATGGAAACTCACTCACACCTCTGCTGCAGGCCAGTCTACCGAAGTGCAGAGACTTTGCTCACAATAAGTCCCATTGGATTATAATGGAGAACTTTGCCCCGAACAACGCTCCATATCTCCTGATCCGTAAATGGTAGAGACGTAATTTTTTCTGCGTTTATTTCGTAACGGATAGGGGAAGAAGACAGGCTATCGGTTTTTGCTGGAAAAAGTTTAATAAAGGCGTGAAAAATTATGATATAAAGGTGATTTTTATGGACTTTCAGAAATCCTCTAAAAACGGTCCCGAACAAATCGCTGTAGCTGAAAAAGTATAAGAGATATCAAAATAATTCTTTCACTATGAGTATCAGCAGGCTTTTGAGGACTATGGTGCCCATTTTCATGTTTGTACAAAAATCGGTGTAGGCACAGCGACGATGTAAAAAAGTGGATGATGTGGGAAAATGCAGCTGAAAAGCGTTTTCAGGAATTTGCACATTCGCTACTCCCGAACAAATTGTTCCTGCGGTAAAACCGTAACAGTTATCCAAACAATTCCTTTTTTATGAGTGCCAGAAGGGTCGGGACATTCATGTGTGAAAGTCTCATGCTTGTACATGAAACGGTTTCGGAGTAGCGACGATGCAAAAACGTGTGATGTTTTCAATTTTCAGGCGTCATTTTTCAAAACCGCTCCATAGGAAATGAATGGGGGAGGTTTCGGGTTTGTGTCGCTCTGAGGTGATTTGCGAAAAATCTATAAATGCTACAGCAATGAGGGTTACATTTCCTGAATCCAGACAAAAATTCCTACGTTTTGATGTATAATTTATGTGGATAGGTTGAAAATTGAGTGACTGAGAAGAAGTTGTTCGGAGAAGAAGAATTTGTTGAATTTCTAGAGTGCGCACTCTATAACTGCCTCCTTGACGACCATAGCAACGCATGTTATTTGCTGAATTTCTTGAAAAGCCAAAATTATTTTAAGGAGGTACTATATGAAAATGGTAAAAGATATGAAAAAGCTGAAATATACCATAATAGCTGAAAGATATCACTACATTTTAAAAGTTGAATGGCGTTTCTAGCTGAAAGTAGGCTGAAGCAGTAAGCTGTCAAAAAGCAGCTGAAATGAGCAGAATTTCAGTGAATTACATTCATTTCCTATGGGAGAAAAAAAGCTGAAAATTTGCAGAAAAAGCTGAATATTTTAAAAAGTTGAAGAGTTAAAACTACAAAAAGATATAGCCATCGATTCCAGAAGAAGCTGAATAGTTTAAAAGTTGAATGGTTGAAATCGGAGAAAAATTGTAGGAGGAGAAGCGAATCAAACTTTAAACAGTAAAAACGCATTAGGAAGAATAAACACTAAGAAGAAGAAGAAGAATAAAGAATAAAGAGAAACAGGATCTCAAGAACTGTGAATGCCTACTGCATTCACAGTAACTAGAAAAATTTGCATTTCCTGCGAAAATGCACTGTGAATGCAGATAGCTGAATGATTGAGCAAAAGATGCAGAAGATCTTTGAAGAAGAGAAAAAATAGCTGAAAAGCATTGAAGAAGTTGAAAAAGTTGAAGAAGTTGAAAAAGTTGAAGAATTTGAAAGAGTTGAAGAATTTGAACATGAAAGAACAATAGCTGAATGATTAGAAGAAGAAAAAACTGAGGGTAAGGCACCAAACATTTCCTAACTCATTCTAAACACTGAATCATTTAACAAAGCAGAAGTAGAATTTCAAACTTGAATATACTGTAGCCATATGTGGGCCTGCATTTCTAGGGAGTATAAGGGGTTTCGCCCCCATTGAAAAGCATTGGATGTTTGACACCTCCTAGCTTGGAGATGCTTTACGTGACGTGGCCCAAATTTATAGTGGAGCATTCTGTCTAAAGGAGGTAAAGACTCTGTAAAGCAGAAGTTTGTAGGACCTTCCTAGAGCTACTTCCGGTTAGCAACATGCTAACAGTTAGCCGCTAACAGGGTTGTGTTCAGTATCACCAGGTGAGTGTACTCTGTCAGTTTGGTCCAAATCCTGTACTGGGAAGTGCCTCAAAAAGGGTGCCAATACTTAATGTCACCAAAGGTCACCAAAGGTCATGAGTCAGATTGGCCTCCTTTAGCAACTCAGCCTCACCACATCTGGGCCCAGAACTCAACATTTGACCAAAATGGTCAGTAGCGCCATTTCCCACATGTGGGTGGTGCTGTATTGGCCAATTATGTCGTGTCTGGGCATCATGCCAGATCCTGTTGGAAGCAAAGGCCCAATAGGAGAGCATGTGAAATCCAAAATGGGACAGAAAAGTGACACATGGCTGAAAGTCACTTGAAAATTTAAAAATGTTAAGAGGAAGTGACTGTGCGAATTTCAGATTCCTACATTAATCACAGCCGCTGCAGCGGGCGTCGAAAGTTGCCATTGTATCCCAATGGAGCTTCTCCCTCTGGCCCTCAGAGTTCCGTCGTCATGGAAACTCACTCACACCTCTGCTGCAGGCCTGTCTACCGAAGTGCAGAGACTTTGCTCACAATAAGTCCCATTGGATTATAATGGAGAACTTTGCCCCGAACAACGCTCCATATCTCCTGATCCGTAAATGGTAGAGACGTAATTTTTTCTGCGTTTATTTCGTAACGGATAGGGGAAGAAGACAGGCTATCGGTTTTTGCTGGAAAAAGTTTAATAAAGGCGTGAAAAATTATGATATAAAGGTGATTTTTATGGACTTTCAGAAATCCTCTAAAAACGGTCCCGAACAAATCGCTGTAGCTGAAAAAGTATAAGAGATATCAAAATAATTCTTTCACTATGAGTATCAGCAGGCTTTTGAGGACTATGGTGCCCATTTTCATGTTTGTACAAAAATCGGTGTAGGCACAGCGACGATGTAAAAAAGTGGATGATGTGGGAAAATGCAGCTGAAAAGCGTTTTCAGGAATTTGCACATTCGCTACTCCCGAACAAATTGTTCCTGCAGTAAAACCGTAACAGTTATCCAAACAATTCCTTTTTTATGAGTGCCAGAAGGGTCGGGACATTTGTGTGTGAAAGTCTCATGCTTGTACATGAAACGGTTTCGGAGTAGCGACGATGCGAAACCGTGTGATGTTTTCAATTTTCAGGCGTCATTTTTCAAAACCGCTCCATAGGAAATGAATGGGGGAGGTTTCGGGTTTGTGTCGCTCTGAGGTGATTTGCGAAAAATCTATAAATGCTACAGCAATGAGGGTTACATTTCCTGAATCCAGACAAAAATTCCTACGTTTTGATGTATAATTTATGTGGATAGGTTGAAAATTGAGCGACTGAGAAGAAGTTGTTCGGAGAAGAAGAATTTGTTGAATTTCTAGAGTGCGCACTCTATAACTGCCTCCTTGACGACCATAGCAACGCATGTTATTTGCTGAATTTCTTGAAAAGCCAAAATTATTTTAAGGAGGTACTATATGAAAATGGTAAAAGATATGAAAAAGCTGAAATAGACCATAATAGCTGAAAGATATCACTACATTTTAAAAGTTGAATGGCGTTTCTAGCTGAAAGTAGGCTGAAGCAGTAAGCTGTCAAAAAGCAGCTGAAATGAGCGGAATTTTAGTGAATTACATTCATTTCCTATGGGAGAAAAAAAGCTGAAAATTTGCAGAAAAAGCTGAATATTTTAAAAAGTTGAAGAGTTAAAAGTACAAAAAGATATAGCCATCGATTCCAGAAGAAGCTGAATAGTTTAAAAGTTGAATGGTTGAAATCGGAGAAAAATTGTAGGAGGAGAAGCGAATCAAACTTTAAACAGTAAAAACGCATTTGGAAGAATAAACACTAAGAAGAAGAAGAATAAAGAACTAGAAAAATTTGCATTTCCTGCGAAAATGCACTGTGAATGCAGATGGCTGAATGATTGAGCAAAAGATGCAGAAGATCTTTGAAGAAGAGAAAAAATAGCTGAAAAGCATTGAAGAAGTTGAAAAAGTTGAAGAAGTTGAAAAAGTTGAAGAATTTGAAAGAGTTGAAGAATTTGAACATGAAAGAACAATAGCTGAATGATTAGAAGAAGAAAAAACTGAGGGAAAGGCATCAAACATTTCCTAACTCATTCTAAACACTGAATCATTTAACAAAGCAGAAGTAGAATTTCAAACTTGAATATACTGTAGCCATATGTGGGCCTGCATTTCTAGGGAGTATAAGGGGTTTCGCCCCCATTGAAAAGCATTGGATGTTTGACACCTCCTAACTTGGAGATGCTTTACGTGACAAGGCCCAAACTTATTGTGGAGCATTCTGTATAAAGGAGGTACAGACTCTGTAAAGCAGAAGTTTGTCCGAGCTTCCAAGAGCTACTTCCGGTTAGCAACATGCTAACCGTTAGCCGCTAACATGGTTGTGCTCAGGATCACCGGGTGATTGTACTCTGTCAGTTTGGTCCAAATCCTGTACTGGGAAGTGCCTCAAAAAGGGTGCCAATACTTAATGTCGCCAAACGTCACCAAAGTTCATCAGTCAGATTGGCCTCCTTTAGCAACTCAGCCTCACCACATCTGGGCCCAGAACTCAACATTTGACCAAAATGGTCAGTAGCGCCATTTCCCACAGGTGGGTGGTGCTGTATTGGCCAATTGGGTCGTGTCTGAGCATCATGCCAGGTCCTGTTGGAAGCAAAGGCCCAATAGGAAAGCATGTGAAATCCAAAATGGGATAGAAAAATGACACATAGCTGAAAGTCACTTGAAAATTTTAAAATGTCAAGAGGAAGTGACTGTGCGAATTTCAGATTCCTACATTAATCACAGCCGCTGCAGCGGGCGTCGAAAGTTGCCATTGTATCCCAATGGAGCTTCTCCCTCTGGCCCTCAGAGTTCCGTCGTCATGGAAACTCACTCACACCTCTGCTGCAGGCCAGTCTACCGAAGTGCAGAGACTTTGCTCACAATAAGTCCCATTGGATTATAATGGAGAACTTTGCCCCGAACAACGCTCCATATCTCCTGATCCGTAAATGGTAGAGACGTAATTTTTTCTGCGTTTATTTCGTAACGGATAGGGGAAGAAGACAGGCTATCGGTTTTTGCTGGAAAAAGTTTAATAAAGGCGTGAAAAATTATGATATAAAGTTGATTTTTATGGACTTTCAGAAATCCTCTAAAAACGGTCCCGAACAAATCGCTGTAGCTGAAAAAGTATAAGAGATATCAAAATAATTCTTTCACTATGAGTATCAGCAGGCTTTTGAGGACTATGGTGCCCATTTTCATGTTTGTACAAAAATCGGTGTAGGCACAGCGACGATGTAAAAAAGTGGATGATGTGGGAAAATGCAGCTGAAAAGCGTTTTCAGGAATTTGCACATTCGCTACTCCCGAACAAATTGTTCCTGCGGTAAAACCGTAACAGTTATCCAAACAATTCCTTTTTTATGAGTGCCAGAAGGGTCGGGACATTCATGTGTGAAAGTCTCATGCTTGTACATGAAACGGTTTCGGAGTAGCGACGATGCGAAAACGTGTGATGTTTTCAATTTTCAGGCGTCATTTTTCAAAACCGCTCCATAGGAAATGAATGGGGGAGGTTTCGGGTTTGTGTCGCTCTGAGGTGATTTGCGAAAAATCTATAAATGCTACAGCAATGAGGGTTACATTTCCTGAATCCAGACAAAAATTCCTACGTTTTGATGTATAATTCATGTGGATAGGTTGAAAATTGAGCGAGTGAGAAGAAGTTGTTCGGAGAAGAAGAATTTGTTGAATTTCTAGAGTGCGCACTCTACCAACTGCCACTTGACGACCATAGCAACGCATGTTATTTGCTGAATTTCTTGAAAAGCCAAAATAATTTTAAGGAGGTACTATATGAAAATGGTAAAAGATATGAAAAAGCTGAAATAGACCATAATAGCTGAAAGATATCACTACATTTTAAAAGTTGAATGGCGTTTCTAGCTGAAAGTAGGCTGAAGCAGTAAGCTGTCAAAAAGCAGCTGAAATGAGCGGAATTTTAGTGAATTACATTCATTTCCTATGGGAGAAAAAAAGCTGAAAATTTTCAGAAAAAGCTGAATATTTTAAAAAGTTGAAGAGTTAAAAGTACAAAAAGATATAGCCATCGATTCCAGAAGAAGCTGAATAGTTTAAAAGTTGAATGGTTGAAATTGGAGAAAAATTGTAGGAGGAGAAGCGAATCAAACTTTAAACAGTAAAAACGCATTTGGAAGAATAACCCATAAGAATAAGAAGAATAAAGAACTAGAAAAATTTGCATTTCCTGCGAAAATGCACTGTGAATGCAGATAGCTGAATGATTGAGCAAAAGATGCAGAAGATCTTTGAAGAAGAGAAAAAATAGCTGAAAAGCATTGAAGAAGTTGAAAAAGTTGAAGAAGTTGAAAAAGTTGAAGAATTTGAAAGAGTTGAAGAATTTGAACATGAAAGAACAATAGCTGAATGATTAGAAGAAGAATAAACTGAGGGTAAGGCACCAAACATTTCCTAACTCATTCTAAACACTGAATCATTTAACAAAGCAGAAGTAGAATTTCAAACTTGAATATACTGTAGCCATATGTGGGCCTGCATTTCTAGGGAGTATAAGGGGTTTCGCCCCCATTGAAAAGCATTGGATGTTTGACACCTCCTAGCTTGGAGATGCTTTACGTGACGTGGCCCAAATTTATAGTGGAGCATTCTGTATAAAGGAGGTAAAGACTCTGTAAAGCAGAAGTTTGTAGGACCTTCCTAGAGCTACTTCCGGTTAGCAACATGCTAACAGTTAGCCGCTAACAGGGTTGTGTTCAGTATCACCAGGTGAGTGTACTCTGTCAGTTTGGTCCAAATCCTGTACTGGGAAGTGCCTCAAAAAGGGTGCCAATACTTAATGTCACCAAAGGTCACCAAAGGTCATGAGTCAGATTGGCCTCCTTTAGCAACTCAGCCTCACCACATCTGGGCCCAGAACTCAACATTTGACCAAAATGGTCAGTAGCGCCATTTCCCACATGTGGGTGGTGCTGTATTGGCCAATTATGTCGTGTCTGGGCATCATGCCAGATCCTGTTGGAAGCAAAGGCCCAATAGGAAAGCATGTGAAATCCAAAATGGGACAGAAAAGTGACACATGGCTGAAAGTCACTTGAAAATTTAAAAATGTTAAGAGGAAGTGACTGTGCGAATTTCAGATTCCTACATTAATCACAGCCGCTGCAGCGGGCGTCGAAAGTTGCCATTGTATCCCAATGGAGCTTCTCCCTCTGGCCCTCAGAGTTCCGTCGTCATGGAAACTCACTGACACACCTGCAGCGGGCCAGTCTACCGAAGTGCAGACACTTTGCTCACAATAAGTCCCATTGGATTATAATGGAGAACTTTGCCCGGAACAACGCTCCATATCTCCTGATCCGTAAATGGTAGAGACGTAATTTTTTCTGTGTTTATTTCGTAACGGATAGGGGAAGAAGACAGGCTATCGGTTTTTGCTGGAAAAAGTTTAATAAAGGCGTGAAAAATTATGATATAAAGTTGATTTTTATGGACTTTCAGAAATCCTCTAAAAACGGTCCCGAACAAATCGCTGTAGCTGAAAAAGTATAAGAGATATCAAAATAATTCTTTCACTATGAGTATCAGCAGGCTTTTGAGGACTATGGTGCCCATTTTCATGTTTGTACAAAAATCGGTGTAGGCACAGCGACGATGTAAAAAAGTGGATGATGTGGGAAAATGCAGCTGAAAAGCGTTTTCAGGAATTTGCACATTCGCTACTCCCGAACAAATTGTTCCTGCGGTAAAACCGTAACAGTTATCCAAACAATTCCTTTTTTATGAGTGCCAGAAGGGTCGGGACATTCATGTGTGAAAGTCTCATGCTTGTACATGAAACGGTTTCGGAGTAGCGACGATGCGAAAACGTGTGATGTTTTCAATTTTCAGGCGTCATTTTTCAAAACCGCTCCATAGGAAATGAATGGGGGAGGTTTCGGGTTTGTGTCGCTCTGAGGTGATTTGCGAAAAATCTATAAATGCTACAGCAATGAGGGTTACATTTCCTGAATCCAGACAAAAATTCCTACGTTTTGATGTATAATTCATGTGGATAGGTTGAAAATTGAGCGAGTGAGAAGAAGTTGTTCGGAGAAGAAGAATTTGTTGAATTTCTAGAGTGCGCACTCTACCAACTGCCACTTGACGACCATAGCAACGCATGTTATTTGCTGAATTTCTTGAAAAGCCAAAATAATTTTAAGGAGGTACTATATGAAAATGGTAAAAGATATGAAAAAGCTGAAATAGACCATAATAGCTGAAAGATATCACTACATTTTAAAAGTTGAATGGCGTTTCTAGCTGAAAGTAGGCTGAAGCAGTAAGCTGTCAAAAAGCAGCTGAAATGAGCGGAATTTTAGTGAATTACATTCATTTCCTATGGGAGAAAAAAAGCTGAAAATTTTCAGAAAAAGCTGAATATTTTAAAAAGTTGAAGAGTTAAAAGTACAAAAAGATATAGCCATCGATTCCAGAAGAAGCTGAATAGTTTAAAAGTTGAATGGTTGAAATTGGAGAAAAATTGTAGGAGGAGAAGCGAATCAAACTTTAAACAGTAAAAACGCATTTGGAAGAATAACCCATAAGAATAAGAAGAATAAAGAACTAGAAAAATTTGCATTTCCTGCGAAAATGCACTGTGAATGCAGATAGCTGAATGATTGAGCAAAAGATGCAGAAGATCTTTGAAGAAGAGAAAAAATAGCTGAAAAGCATTGAAGAATTTGAAAGAGTTGAAGAATTTGAACATGACAGAACAATAGCTGAATGATTAGAAGAAGAAAAAACTGAGGGAATGGCACCAAACATTTCCTAACTCATTCTAAACACTGAATCGTTTAACAAAGCAGAAATAGAATTTCAAACTTGAATATACTGTAGCCATATGTGGGCCTGCATTTCTAGGGAGTATAAGGGGTTTCGCCCCCATTGAAAAGCATTGGATGTTTGACACCTCCTAGCTTGGAGATGCTTTACGTGACGTGGCCCAAATTTATAGTGGAGCATTCTGTATAAAGGAGGTAAAGACTCTGTAAAGCAGAAGTTTGTAGGACCTTCCTAGAGCTACTTCCGGTTAGCAACATGCTAACCGTTAGCCGCTAACAGGGTTGTGTTCAGTATCACCAGGTGAGTGTACTCTGTCAGTTTGGTCCAAATCCTGTACTGGGAAGTGCCTCAAAAAGGGTGCCAATACTTAATGTCACCAAAGGTCACCAAAGGTCATAAGTCAGATTGGCCTCCTTTAGCAACTCAGCCTCACCACATCTGGGCCCAGAACTCAACATTTGACCAAAATGGTCAGTAGCGCCATTTCCCACATGTGGGTGGTGCTGTATTGGCCAATTATGTCGTGTCTGGGCATCATGCCAGATCCTGTTGGAAGCAAAGGCCCAATAGGAAAGCATGTGAAATCCAAAATGGGACAGAAAAGTGACACATGGCTGAAAGTCACTTGAAAATTTAAAAATGTTAAGAGGAAGTGACTGTGCGAATTTCAGATTCCTACATTAATCACAGCCGCTGCAGCGGGCGTCGAAAGTTGCCATTGTATCCCAATGGAGCTTCTCCCTCTGGCCCTCAGAGTTCCGTCGTCATGGAAACTCACTCACACCTCTGCTGCAGGCCAGTCTACCGAAGTGCAGAGACTTTGCTCACAATAAGTCCCATTGGATTATAATGGAGAACTTTGCCCCGAACAACGCTCCATATCTCCTGATCCGTAAATGGTAGAGACGTAATTTTTTCTGCGTTTATTTCGTAACGGATAGGGGAAGAAGACAGGCTATCGGTTTTTGCTGGAAAAAGTTTAATAAAGGCGTGAAAAATTATGATATAAAGGTAATTTTTATGGACTTTCAGAAATCCTCTAAAAACGGTCCCGAACAAATCGCTGTAGCTGAAAAAGTATAAGAGATATCAAAATAATTCTTTCACTATGAGTATCAGCAGGCTTTTGAGGACTATGGTGCCCATTTTCATGTTTGTACAAAAATCGGTGTAGGCACAGCGACGATGTAAAAAAGTGGATGATGTGGGAAAATGCAGCTGAAAAGCGTTTTCAGGAATTTGCACATTCGCTACTCCCGAACAAATTGTTCCTGCGGTAAAACCGTAACAGTTATCCAAACAATTCCTTTTTTATGAGTGCCAGAAGGGTCGGGACATTCATGTGTGAAAGTCTCATGCTTGTACATGAAACGGTTTCAGAGTAGCGACGATGCGAAAACGTGTGATGTTTTCAATTTTCAGGCGTCATTTTTCAAAACCGCTCCATAGGAAATGAATGGGGGAGGTTTCGGGTTTGTGTCGCTCTGAGGTGATTTGCGAAAAATCTATAAATGCTACAGCAATGAGGGTTACATTTCCTGAATCCAGACAAAAATTCCTACGTTTTGATGTATAATTTATGTGGATAGGTTGAAAATTGAGTGACTGAGAAGAAGTTGTTCGGAGAAGAAGAATTTGTTGAATTTCTAGAGTGCGCACTCTATAACTGCCTCCTTGACGACCATAGCAACGCATGTTATTTGCTGAATTTCTTGAAAAGCCAAAATTATTTTAAGGAGGTACTATATGAAAATGGTAAAAGATATGAAAAAGCTGAAATATACCATAATAGCTGAAAGATATCACTACATTTTAAAAGTTGAATGGCGTTTCTAGCTGAAAGTAGGCTGAAGCAGTAAGCTGTCAAAAAGCAGCTGAAATGAGCAGAATTTCAGTGAATTACATTCATTTCCTATGGGAGAAAAAAAGCTGAAAATTTGCAGAAAAAGCTGAATATTTTAAAAAGTTGAAGAGTTAAAACTACAAAAAGATATAGCCATCGATTCCAGAAGAAGCTGAATAGTTTAAAAGTTGAATGGTTGAAATCGGAGAAAAATTGTAGGAGGAGAAGCGAATCAAACTTTAAACAGTAAAAACGCATTAGGAAGAATAAACACTAAGAAGAAGAAGAAGAAGAAGAAGAAGAAGAATAAAGAATAAAGAGAAACAGGATCTCAAGAACTGTGAATGCCTACTGCATTCACAGTAACTAGAAAAATTTGCATTTCCTGCGAAAATGCACTGTGAATGCAGATAGCTGAATGATTGAGCAAAAGATGCAGAAGATCTTTGAAGAAGAGAAAAAATAGCTGAAAAGCATTGAAGAAGTTGAAAAAGTTGAAGAAGTTGAAAAAGTTGAAGAATTTGAAAGAGTTGAAGAATTTGAACATGAAAGAACAATAGCTGAATGATTAGAAGAAGAATAAACTGAGGGTAAGGCACCAAACATTTCCTAACTCATTCTAAACACTGAATCATTTAACAAAGCAGAAGTAGAATTTCAAACTTGAATATACTGTAGCCATATGTGGGCCTGCATTTCTAGGGAGTATAAGGGGTTTCGCCCCCATTGAAAAGCATTGGATGTTTGACACCTCCTAGCTTGGAGATGCTTTACGTGACGTGGCCCAAATTTATAGTGGAGCATTCTGTATAAAGGAGGTAAAGACTCTGTAAAGCAGAAGTTTGTAGGACCTTCCTAGAGCTACTTCCGGTTAGCAACATGCTAACAGTTAGCCGCTAACAGGGTTGTGTTCAGTATCACCAGGTGAGTGTACTCTGTCAGTTTGGTCCAAATCCTGTACTGGGAAGTGCCTCAAAAAGGGTGCCAATACTTAATGTCACCAAAGGTCACCAAAGGTCATGAGTCAGATTGGCCTCCTTTAGCAACTCAGCCTCACCACATCTGGGCCCAGAACTCAACATTTGACCAAAATGGTCAGTAGCGCCATTTCCCACATGTGGGTGGTGCTGTATTGGCCAATTATGTCGTGTCTGGGCATCATGCCAGATCCTGTTGGAAGCAAAGGCCCAATTGGAAAGCATGTGAAATCCAAAATGGGACAGAAAAGTGACACATGGCTGAAAGTCACTTGAAAATTTAAAAATGTTAAGAGGAAGTGACTGTGCGAATTTCAGATTCCTACATTAATCACAGCCGCTGCAGCGGGCGTCGAAAGTTGCCATTGTATCCCAATGGAGCTTCTCCCTCTGGCCCTCAGAGTTCCGTCGTCATGGAAACTCACTCACACCTCTGCTGCAGGCCAGTCTACCGAAGTGCAGAGACTTTGCTCACAATAAGTCCCATTGGATTATAATGAACTTTGCCCCGAACAACGCTCGATATCTCCTGATCCGTAAATGGTAGAGACGTAATTTTTTCTGCGTTTATTTCGTAACGGATAGGGGAAGAAGACAGGCTATCGGTTTTTGCTGGAAAAAGTTTAATAAAGGCGTGAAAAATTATGATATAAAGGTGATTTTTATGGACTTTCAGAAATCCTCTAAAAACGGTCCCGAACAAATCGCTGTAGCTGAAAAAGTATAAGAGATATCAAAATAATTCTTTCACTATGAGTATCAGCAGGCTTTTGAGGACTATGGTGCCCATTTTCATGTTTTTACAAAAATCGGTGTAGGCACAGCGACGATGTAAAAAAGTGGATGATGTGGGAAAATGCAGCTGAAAAGCGTTTTCAGGAATTTGCACATTCGCTACTCCCGAACAAATTGTTCCTGCGGTAAAACCGTAACAGTTATCCAAACAATTCCTTTTTTATGAGTGCCAGAAGGGTCGGGACATTCATGTGTGAAAGTCTCATGCTTGTACATGAAACGGTTTCGGAGTAGCGACGATGCGAAAACGTGTGATGTTTTCAATTTTCAGGCGTCATTTTTCAAAACCGCTCCATAGGAAATGAATGGGGGAGGTTTCGGGTTTGTGTCGCTCTGAGGTGATTTGCGAAAAATCTATAAATGCTACAGCAATGAGGGTTACATTTCCTGAATCCAGACAAAAATTCCTACGTTTTGATGTATAATTTATGTGGATAGGTTGAAAATTGAGCGACTGAGAAGAAGTTGTTCGGAGAAGAAGAATTTGTTGAATTTCTAGAGTGCGCACTCTATAACTGCCTCCTTGACGACCATAGCAACGCATGTTATTTGCTGAATTTCTTGAAAAGCCAAAATTATTTTAAGGAGGTACTATATGAAAATGGTAAAAGATATGAAAAAGCTGAAATAGACCATAATAGCTGAAAGATATCACTACATTTTAAAAGTTGAATGGCGTTTCTAGCTGAAAGTAGGCTGAAGCAGTAAGCTTTCAAAAAGCAGCTGAAATGAGCGGAATTTTAGTGAATTACATTCATTTCCTATGGGAGAAAAAAAGCTGAAAATTTGCAGAAAAAGCTGAATATTTTAAAAAGTTGAAGAGTTAAAAGTACAAAAAGATATAGCCATCGATTCCAGAATAAGCTGAATAGTTTAAAAGTTGAATGGTTGAAATCGGAGAAAAATTGTAGGAGGAGAAGCGAATCAAACTTTAAACAGTAAAAACGCATTTGGAAGAATAAACACTAAGAATAAAGAATAAAGAGAAACAGGATCTCAAGAACTGTGAATGCCTACTGCATTCACAGTAATAAAGAGAAACAGGATCTCAAGAACTGTGAATGCCTACTGCATTCACAGTAACTAGAAAAATTTGCATTTCCTGCGAAAATGCACTGTGAATGCAGATAGCTGAATGATTGAGCAAAAGATGCAGAAGATCTTTGAAGAAGAGAAAAAATAGCTGAAAAGCATTGAAGAAGTTGAAAAAGTTGAAGAAGTTGAACATGAAAGAACAATAGCTGAATGATTAGAAGAAGAAAAAACTGAGGGTAAGGCACCAAACATTTCCTAACTCATTCTAAACACTGAATCATTTAACAAAGCAGAAGTAGAATTTCAAACTTGAATATACTGTAGCCATATGTGGGCCTGCATTTCTAGGGAGTATAAGGGGTTTCGCCCCCATTGAAAAGCATTGGATGTTTGACACCTCCTAGCTTGGAGATGCTTTACGTGATGTGGCCCAAATTTATAGTGGAGCATTCTGTATAAAGGAGGTAAAGACTCTGTAAAGCAGAAGTTTGTAGGACCTTCCTAGAGCTACTTCCGGTTAGCAACATGCTAACAGTTAGCCGCTAACAGGGTTGTGTTCAGTATCACCAGGTGAGTGTACTCTGTCAGTTTGGTCCAAATCCTGTACTGGGAAGTGCCTCAAAAAGGGTGCCAATACTTAATGTCACCAAAGGTCACCAAAGGTCATGAGTCAGATTGGCCTCCTTTAGCAACTCAGCCTCACCACATCTGGGCCCAGAACTCAACATTTGACCAAAATGGTCAGTAGCGCCATTTCCCACATGTGGGTGGTGCTGTATTGGCCAATTATGTCGTGTCTGGGCATCATGCCAGATCCTGTTGGAAGCAAAGGCCCAATAGGAAAGCATGTGAAATCCAAAATGGGACAGAAAAGTGACACATGGCTGAAAGTCACTTGAAAATTTAAAAATGTTAAGAGGAAGTGACTGTGCGAATATCAGATTCCTACATTAATCACAGCCGCTGCAGCGGGCGTCGAAAGTTGCCATTGTATCCCAATGGAGCTTCTCCCTCTGGCCCTCAGAGTTCCGTCGTCATGGAAACTCACTCACACCTCTGCTGCAGGCCAGTCTACCGAAGTGCAGAGACTTTGCTCACAATAAGTCCCATTGGATTATAATGGAGAACTTTGCCCCGAACAACGCTCCATATCTCCTGATCCGTAAATGGTAGAGACGTAATTTTTTCTGCGTTTATTTCGTAACGGATAGGGGAAGAAGACAGGCTATCGGTTTTTGCTGGAAAAAGTTTAATAAAGGCGTGAAAAATTATGATATAAAGGTGATTTTTATGGACTTTCAGAAATCCTCTAGAAACGGTCCCGAACAAATCGCTGTAGCTGAAAAAGTATAAGAGATATCAAAATAATTCTTTCACTATGAGTATCAGCAGGCTTTTGAGGACTATGGTGCCCATTTTCATGTTTGTACAAAAATCGGTGTAGGCACAGCGACGATGTAAAAAAGTGGATGATGTGGGAAAATGCAGCTGAAAAGCGTTTTCAGGAATTTGCACATTCGCTACTCCCGAACAAATTGTTCCTGCGGTAAAACCGTAACAGTTATCCAAACAATTCCTTTTTTATGAGTGCCAGAAGGGTCGGGACATTCATGTGTGAAAGTCTCATGCTTGTACATGAAACGGTTTCGGAGTAGCGACGATGCGAAAACGTGTGATGTTTTCAATTTTCAGGCGTCATTTTTCAAAACCGCTCCATAGGAATTGAATGGGGGAGGTTTCGGGTTTGTGTCGCTCTGAGGTGATTTGCGAAAAATCTATAAATGCTACAGCAATGAGGGTTACATTTCCTGAATCCAGACAAAAATTCCCACGTTTTGATGTATAATTTATGTGGATAGGTTGAAAATTGAGCGAGTGAGAAGAAGTTGTTCGGAGAAGAAGAATTTGTTGAATTTCTAGAGTGCGCACTCTATAACTGCCTCCTTGACGACCATAGCAACGCATGTTATTTGCTGAATTTCTTGAAAAGCCAAAATTATTTTAAGGAGGTACTATATGAAAATGGTAAAAGATATGAAAAAGCTGAAATAGACCATAACAGCTGAAAGATATCACTACATTTTAAAAGTTGAATGGCGTTTCTAGCTGAAAGTAGGCTGAAGCAGTAAGCTGTCAAAAAGCAGCTGAAATGAGCAGAATTTTAGTGAATTACATTAATTTCCTATGGGAGAAAAAAAAGCTGAAAATTTGCAGGAAAAGCTGAATATTTTAAAAAGTTGAAAAGATATAAGTACAAAAAGATATAGCCATCGATTCCAGAAGAAGCTGAATAGTTTAAAAGTTGAATGGTTGAAATCGGAGAAAAACTGTAGGAGGAGAAGCGAATCAAACTTTAAACAGTAAAAAGGCGAAAGAGGATCTCAATAACTGTGAATGCCTACTGCATTCACAGTAAAAATTTGCATTTCCTGCGAAAATGCACTGTGAATGCAGATAGCTGAATGATTGAGCAAAAGATGCAGAAGATCTTTGAAGAAGAGAAAAAATAGCTGAAAAGCATTGAAGAAGTTGAAAAAGTTGAAGAAGTTGAAAAAGTTGAAGAAGTTGAAAAAAATGAAGAATTTGAAAGAGTTGAAGAATTTGAACATGAAAGAACAATAGCTGAATGATTAGAAGAAGAAAAAACTGAGGGTAAGGCACCAAACATTTCCTAACTCATTCTAAACACTGAATCATTTAACAAAGCAGAAGTAGAATTTCAAACTTGAATATACTGTAGCCATATGTGGGCCTGCATTTCTAGGGAGTATAAGGGGTTTCGCCCCCATTGAAAAGCATTGGATGTTTGACACCTCCTAGCTTGGAGATGCTTTACGTGACGTGGCCCAAATTTATAGTGGAGCATTCTGTATAAAGGAGGTAAAGACTCTGTAAAGCAGAAGTTTGTAGGACCTTCCTAGAGCTACTTCCGGTTAGCAACATGCTAACAGTTAGCTGCTAACAGGGTTGTGTTCAGTATCACCAGGTGAGTGTACTCTGTCAGTTTGGTCCAAATCCTGTACTGGGAAGTGCCTCAAAAAGGGTGCCAATACTTAATGTCACCAAAGGTCATGAGTCAGATTGGCCTCCTTTAGCAACTCAGCCTCACCACATCTGGGCCCAGAACTCAACATTTGACCAAAATGGTCAGTAGCGCCATTTCCCACATGTGGGTGGTGCTGTATTGGCCAATTATGTCGTGTCTGGGCATCATGCCAGATCCTGTTGGAAGCAAAGGCCCAATAGGAAAGCATGTGAAATCCAAAATGGGACAGAAAAGTGACACATGGCTGAAAGTCACTTGAAAATTTAAAAATGTTAAGAGGAAGTGACTGTGCGAATTTCAGATTCCTACATTAATCACAGCCGCTGCAGCGGGCGTCGAAAGTTGCCATTGTATCCCAATGGAGCTTCTCCCTCTGGCCCTCAGAGTTCCGTCGTCATGGAAACTCACTGACACACCTGCAGCGGGCCAGTCTACCGAAGTGCAGAGACTTTGCTCACAATAAGTCCCATTGGATTATAATGGAGAACTTTGCCCGGAACAACGCTCCATATCTCCTGATCCGTAAATGGTAGAGACGTAATTTTTTCTGCGTTTATTTCGTAACGGATAGGGGAAGAAGACAGGCTATCGGTTTTTGCTGGAAAAAGTTTAATAAAGGCGTGAAAAATTATGATATAAAGGTGATTTTTATGGACTTTCAGAAATCCTCTAAAAACGGTCCCGAACAAATCGCTGTAGCTGAAAAAGTATAAGAGATATCAAAATAATTCTTTCACTATGAGTATCAGCAGGCTTTTGAGGACTATGGTGCCCATTTTCATGTTTTTACAAAAATCGGTGTAGGCACAGCGACGATGTAAAAAAGTGGATGATGTGGGAAAATGCAGCTGAAAAGCGTTTTCAGGAATTTGCACATTCGCTACTCCCGAACAAATTGTTCCTGCGGTAAAACCGTAACAGTTATCCAAACAATTCCTTTTTTATGAGTGCCAGAAGGGTCGGGACATTCATGTGTGAAAGTCTCATGCTTGTACATGAAACGGTTTCGGAGTAGCGACGATGTGAAAACGTGTGATGTTTTCAATTTTCA
Organism: Fundulus diaphanus; assembly: GCA_037039145.1. Lineage (NCBI taxonomy): Eukaryota > Metazoa > Chordata > Actinopteri > Cyprinodontiformes > Fundulidae > Fundulus > Fundulus diaphanus. The sequence continues at coordinate 5,678,686 of CM073129.1, read as the reverse complement.
GGCGTCATTTTTCAAAACCGCTCCATAGGAAATGAATGGGGGAGGTTTCGGGTTTGTGTCGCTCTGAGGTGATTTGCGAAAAATCTATAAATGCTACAGCAATGAGGGTTACATTTCCTGAATCCAGACAAAAATTCCTACGTTTTGATGTATAATTTATGTGGATAGGTTGAAAATTGAGCGACTGAGAAGAAGTTGTTCGGAGAAGAAGAATTTGTTGAATTTCTAGAGTGCGCACTCTATAACTGCCTCCTTGACGACCATAGCAACGCATGTTATTTGCTGAATTTCTTGAAAAGCCAAAATTATTTTAAGGAGGTACTATATGAAAATGGTAAAAGATATGAAAAAGCTGAAATAGACCATAATAGCTGAAAGATATCACTACATTTTAAAAGTTGAATGGCGTTTCTAGCTGAAAGTAGGCTGAAGCAGTAAGCTTTCAAAAAGCAGCTGAAATGAGCGGAATTTTAGTGAATTACATTCATTTCCTATGGGAGAAAAAAAGCTGAAAATTTGCAGAAGAAGCTGAATATTTTAAAAAGTTGAAGAGTTAAAAGTACAAAAAGATATAGCCATCGATTCCAGAAGAAGCTGAATAGTTTAAAAGTTGAATGGTTGAAATCGGAGAAAAATTGTAGGAGGAGAAGCGAATCAAACTTTAAACAGTAAAAACGCATTTGGAAGAATATCCTATAATAACTAGAAAAATTTGCATTTCCTGCGAAAATGCACTGTGAATGCAGATAGCTGAATGATTGAGCAAAAGATGCAGAAGATCTTTGAAGAAGAGAAAAAATAGCTGAAAAGCATTGAAGAAGTTGAGCAAAAGATGCAGAAGATCTTTGAAGAAGAGAAAAAATAGCTGAAAAGCATTGAAGAAGTTGAGCAAAAGATGCAGAAGATCTTTGAAGAAGAGAAAAAATAGCTGAAAAGCATTGAAGAAGTTGAAAAAGTTGAAGAAGTTGAAAAAGTTGAAGAATTTGAAAGAGTTGAAGAATTTGAACATGAAAGAACAATAGCTGAATGATTAGAAGAAGAAAAAAACTGAGGGTAAGGCACCAAACATTTCCTAACTCATTCTAAACACTGAATCATTTAACAAAGCAGAAGTAGAATTTCAAACTTGAATATACTGTAGCCATATGTGGGCCTGCATTTCTAGGGAGTATAAGGGGTTTTGCCCCCATTGAAAAGCATTGGATGTTTGACACCTCCTAGCTTGGAGATGCTTTACGTGACGTGGCCCAAATTTATAGTGGAGCATTCTGTTTAAAGGAGGTAAAGACTCTGTAAAGCAGAAGTTTGTAGGACCTTCCTAGAGCTACTTCCGGTTAGCAACATGCTAACAGTTAGCCGCTAACAGGGTTGTGTTCAGTATCACCAGGTGAGTGTACTCTGTCAGTTTGGTCCAAATCCTGTACTGGGAAGTGCCTCAAAAAGGGTGCCAATACTTAATGTCACCAAAGGTCACCAAAGGTCATGAGTCAGATTGGCCTCCTTTAGCAACTCAGCCTCACCACATCTGGGCCCAGAACTCAACATTTGACCAAAATGGTCAGTAGCGCCATTTCCCACATGTGGGTGGTGCTGTATTGGCCAATTATGTCGTGTCTGGGCATCATGCCAGATCCTGTTGGAAGCAAAGGCCCAATAGGAAAGCATGTGAAATCCAAAATGGGACAGAAAAGTGACACATGGCTGAAAGTCACTTGAAAATTTAAAAATGTTAAGAGGAAGTGACTGTGCGAATTTCAGATTCCTACATTAATCACAGCCGCTGCAGCGGGCGTCGAAAGTTGCCATTGTATCCCAATGGAGCTTCTCCCTCTGGCCCTCAGAGTTCCGTCGTCATGGAAACTCACTCACACCTCTGCTGCAGGCCAGTCTACCGAAGTGCAGAGACTTTGCTCACAATAAGTCCCATTGGATTATAATGGAGAACTTTGCCCCGAACAACGCTCCATATCTCCTGATCCGTAAATGGTAGAGACGTAATTTCTTCTGCGTTTATTTCGTAACGGATAGGGGAAGAAGACAGGCTATCGGTTTTTGCTGGAAAAAGTTTAATAAAGGCGTGAAAAATTATGATATAAAGGTGATTTTTATGGACTTTCAGAAATCCTCTAAAAAACGGTCCCGAACAAATCGCTGTAGCTGAAAAAGTATAAGAGATATCAAAATAATTCTTTCACTATGAGTATCAGCAGGCTTTTGAGGACTATGGTGCCCATTTTCATGTTTGTACAAAAATCGGTGTAGGCACAGCGACGATGTAAAAAAGTGGATGATGTGGGAAAATGCAGCTGAAAAGCGTTTTCAGGAATTTGCACATTCGCTACTCCCGAACAAATTGTTCCTGCGGTAAAACCGTAACAGTTATTCAAACAATTCCTTTTTTATGAGTGCCAGAAGGGTCGGGACATTCATGTGTGAAAGTCTCATGCTTGTACATGAAACGGTTTCGGAGTAGCGACGATGCGAAAACGTGTGATGTTTTCAATTTTCAGGCGTCATTTTTCAAAACCGCTCCATAGGAAATGAATGGGGGAGGTTTCGGGTTTGTGTCGCTCTGAGGTGATTTGCGAAAAATCTATAAATGCTACACCAATGAGGGTTACATTTCCTGAATCCAGACAAAAATTCCTACGTTTTGATGTATAATTTATGTGGATAGGTTGAAAATTGAGCGACTGAGAAGAAGTTGTTCGGAGAAGAAGAATTTGTTGAATTTCTAGAGTGCGCACTCTATAACTGCCTCCTTGACGACCATAGCAACGCATGTTATTTGCTGAATTTCTTGAAAAGCCAAAATTATTTTAAGGAGGTACTATATGAAAATGGTAAAAGATATGAAAAAGCTGAAATAGACCATAATAGCTGAAAGATATCACTACATTTTAAAAGTTGAATGGCGTTTCTAGCTGAAAGTAGGCTGAAGCAGTAAGCTGTCAAAAAGCAGCTGAAATGAGCGGAATTTTAGTGAATTACATTCATTTCCTATGGGAGAAAAAAAGCTGAAAATTTGCAGAAAAAGCTGAATATTTTAAAAAGTTGAAGAGTTAAAAGTACAAAAAGATATAGCCATCGATTCCAGAAGAAGCTGAATAGTTTAAAAGTTGAATGGTTGAAATCGGAGAAAAATTGTAGGAGGAGAAGCGAATCAAACTTTAAACAGTAAAAACGCATTTGGAAGAATAAACACTAAGAAGAAGAAGAATAAAGAATAAAGAGAAACAGGATCTCAAGAACTGTGAATGCCTACTGCATTCACAGTAATAATAACTAGAAAAATTTGCATTTCCTGCGAAAATGCACTGTGAATGCAGATAGCTGAATGATTGAGCAAATGATGCAGAAGATCTTTGAAGAAGAGAAAAAATAGCTGAAAAGCATTGAAGAAGTTGAAAAAGTTGAAGAAGTTGAACATGAAAGAACAATAGCTGAATGATTAGAAGAAGAAAGAACTGAGGGTAAGGCACCAAACATTTCCTAACTCATTCTAAACACTGAATCATTTAACAAAGCAGAAGTAGAATTTCAAACTTGAATATACTGTAGCCATATGTGGGCCTGCATTTCTAGGGAGTATAAGGGGTTTCGCCCCCATTGAAAAGCATTGGATGTTTGACACCTCCTAGCTTGGAGATGCTTTACGTGACGTGGCCCAAATTTATAGTGGAGCATTCTGTATAAAGGAGGTAAAGACTCTGTAAAGCAGAAGTTTGTAGGACCTTCCTAGAGCTACTTCCGGTTAGCAACATGCTAACAGTTAGCCGCTAACAGGGTTGTGTTCAGTATCACCAGGTGAGTGTACTCTGTCAGTTTGGTCCAAATCCTGTACTGGGAAGTGCCTCAAAAAGGGTGCCAATACTTAATGTCGCCAAATGTCACCAAAGTTCATGGGTCAGATTGGCCTCCTTTAGCAACTCAGCCTCACCACATCTGGGCCCAGAACTCAATATTTGACCAAAATGGTCAGTAGCGCCATTTCCCACAGGTGGGTGGTGCTGTATTGGCCAATTATGTCGTGTCTGGGCATCATGCCAGGTCCTGTTGGAAGCAAAGGCCCAATAGGAAAGCATGTGAAATCCAAAATGGGATAGAAAAATGACACATAGCTGAAAGTCACTTGAAAATTTTAAAATGTTAAGAGGAAGTGACTGTGCGAATTTCAGATTCCTACATTAATCACAGCCGCTGCAGCGGGCGTCAAAAGTTGCCATTGTATCCCAATGGAGCTTCTCCCTCTGGCCCTCAGAGTTCCGTCGTCATGGAAACTCACTCACACCTCTGCTGCAGGCCAGTCTACCGAAGTGCAGAGACTTTGCTCACAATAAGTCCCATTGGATTATAATGGAGAACTTTGCCCCGAACAACGCTTCATATCTCCTGATCCCTAAATGGTAGAGACGTAATTTTTTCTGCGTTTAGTTCGTAACGGATAGGGGAAGAAGAAAAGCTATCGTTTTTTGCTGGAAAAAGTTTAATAAAGGCGTAAAAAATTATGATCTAAAGGGGTTTTTTAAGGAATTTGCAAAATTCTCTAAAAACAGTCCTGAACAAATCGCTCTAGCTGAAAAATTATAAGAGATATCAAAACAATTATTTCACTGTGAGTATCAGCAGGCTTTTGAGGACTATGTTGCTCATTTTTATGTTTGTACAAAAATCGGTGTAGGCACAGCGACGATGTAAAAAAGAGGATCATTTGGGGTGATGGAGGTCCAAAGCGTCTTCAGGATTTTGCAAATTCGCTACTCCCGAACAAATTGTTCCTGCGGCAAAACCGTAACAGTTATCCACAAAATTCCTTTTTTGTGAGTGCCAGAAGGGTTGGGACATTCATGTGTGAAAGTCTCATGCCTGTACATCAAACAGTTTAGGAGTAGCGATGATGCGAAAACGTGTGATGTTTTGGATTTTCAGACGTCATTTTTCAAAACCGCTCCATAGGAAATGAATGGGGAGGATTTCGGGTTTGTGTCGCTCTGAGGTGATTTGCGAAAAATCTATAAATGCTACACCAATGAGGGTTACATTTCCTGAATCCTGACAAAAATACCTACGTTTTGATGTATAATTTGTCTACATAGAGTGAAAATTGAGCGAGTAGGCTGAAGTTGTTCGGAGTTTTGAAATCTTTGAAAACGCTAGAGTGGGCCACTCTAAGAGTCTGAGAATTCCGTCATTGACTTTCATTATAAACGATGATTTCGCTGATTTTTGGACATGAGCTTTGAGGAGTAACTGTGAAGAGACGATAAAAGATATCCCCATCCCGTTTTCACTTCTGAGTGGTTCACAGATATGTCTACAAACTGGAAGTTAAACGGTGTTCGTAGGTGAAAGCATGACGACACAGTACAGCGTTGAAAATGGCCATTTGGAGGCTTTTTTGAGGCTTTCTTTCTGCACTTTCCATCTGAGCTATACTGTAGCGCCATATATGGGCATGCAGTATTGGGACCATAAGGGGTTTGATCCCCCATTGAAAAGCATTGGATGTTTGACACCTCATAGCTTAGAGATGCTTTATGCGACGTAGCCCAAATTTCTTGTGGAGCTTTCTCTCTAGAGTAAGAACACACTCTGTGAAGCAGAAGTTGGTGAGACCTTCCTAGAGCTACTTCCGGTTAGCAACATGCTAACAGTTAGCCGCTAACAGGGTTGTGTTCAGTATCACCAGGTGAGTGTACTCTGTCAGTTTGGTCCAAATCCTGTACTGGGAAGTGCCTCAAAAAGGGTGCCAATACTTAATGTCACCAAAGGTCACCAAAGGTCATGAGTCAGATTGGCCTCCTTTAGCAACTCAGCCTCACCACATCTGGGCCCAGAACTCAACATTTGACCAAAATGGTCAGTAGCGCCATTTCCCACATGTGGGTGGTGCTGTATTGGCCAATTATGTCGTGTCTGGGCATCATGCCAGATCCTGTTGGAAGCAAAGGCCCAATAGGAAAGCATGTGAAATCCAAAATGGGACAGAAAAGTGACACATGGCTGAAAGTCACTTGAAAATTTAAAAATGTTAAGAGGAAGTGACTGTGCGAATTTCAGATTCCTACATTAATCACAGCCGCTGCAGCGGGCGTCGAAAGTTGCCATTGTATCCCAATGGAGCTTCTCCCTCTGGCCCTCAGAGTTCCGTCGTCATGGAAACTCACTCACACCTGCAGCGGGCCAGTCTACCGAAGTGCAGAGACTTTGCTCACAATAAGTCCCATTGGATTATAATGGAGAACTTTGCCCCGAACCACGCTCCATATCTCCTGATCCGTAAATGGTAGAGACGTAATTTTTTCTGCGTTTATTTCGTAACGGATAGGGGAAGAAGACAGGCTATCGGTTTTTGCTGGAAAAAGTTTAATAAAGGCGTGAAAAATTATGATATAAAGGTGATTTTTATGGACTTTCAGAAATCCTCTAAAAACGGTCCCGAACAAATCGCTGTAGCTGAAAAAGTATAAGAGATATCAAAATAATTCTTTCACTATGAGTATCAGCAGGCTTTTGAGGACTATGGTGCCCATTTTCATGTTTGTACAAAAATCGGTGTAGGCACAGCGACGATGTAAAAAAGTGGATGATGTGGGAAAATACAGCTGAAAAGCGTTTTCAGGAATTTGCACATTCGCTACTCCCGAACAAATTGTTCCTGCGGTAAAACCGTAACGGTTATCCAAACAATTCCTTTTTTATGAGTGCCAGAAGGGTCGGGACATTCATGTGTGAAAGTCTCATGCTTGTACATGAAACGGTTTCGGAGTAGCGACGATGCGAAAACGTGTGATGTTTTCAATTTTCAGGCGTCATTTTTCAAAACCGCTCCATAGGAAATGAATGGGGGAGGTTTCGGGTTTGTGTCGCTCTGAGGTGATTTGCGAAAAATCTATAAATGCTACAGCAATGAGGGTTACATTTCCTGAATCCAGACAAAAATTCCTACGTTTTGATGTATAATTTATGTGGATAGGTTGAAAATTGGGCGACTGAGAAGAAGTTGTTCGGAGAAGAAGAATTTGTTGAATTTCTAGAGTGCGCACTCTATAACTGCCTCCTTGACGACCATAGCAACGCATGTTATTTGCTGAATTTCTTGAAAAGCCAAAATTATTTTAAGGAGGTACTATATGAAAATGGTAAAAGATATGAAAAAGCTGAAATAGACCATAATAGCTGAAAGATATCACTACATTTTAAAAGTTGAATGGCGTTTCTAGCTGAAAGTAGGGTGAAGCAGTAAGCTGTCAAAAAGCAGCTGAAATGAGCGGAATTTTAGTGAATTACATTCATTTCCTATGGGAGAAAAAAAGCTGAAAATTTGCAGAAAAAGCTGAATATTTTAAAAAGTTGAAGAGTTAAAAGTACAAAAAGATATAGCCATCGATTCCAGAAGAAGCTGAATAGTTTAAAAGTTGAATGGTTGAAATCGGAGAAAAATTGTAGGAGGAGAAGCGAATCAAACTTTAAACAGTAAAAACGCATTTGGAAGAATAAACACTAAGAAGAAGAAGAATAAAGAACTAGAAAAATTTGCATTTCCTGCGAAAATGCACTGTGAATGCAGATAGCTGAATGATTGAGCAAAAGATGCAGAAGATCTTTGAAGAAGAGAAAAAATAGCTGAAAAGCATTGAAGAAGTTGAAAAAGTTGAAGAATTTGAAAGAGTTGAAGAATTTGAAAGAGTTGAAGAATTTGAACATGAAAGAACAATAGCTGAATGATTAGAAGAAGAAAAAACTGAGGGAAAGGCACCAAACATTTCCTAACTCATTCTAAACACTGAATCGTTTAACAAAGCAGAAGTAGAATTTCAAACTTGAATATACTGTAGCCATATGTGGGCCTGCATTTCTAGGGAGTATAAGGGGTTTCGCCCCCATTGAAAAGCATTGGATGTTTGACACCTCCTAACTTGGAGATGCTTTACGTGACGAGGCCCAAACTTATTGTGGAGCATTCTGTATAAAGGAGGTACAGACTCTGTAAAGCAGAAGTTTGTCCGAGCTTCCTAGAGCTACTTCCAATTAGCAACATGCTAACCGTTAGCCGCTAACAGGGTTGTGTTCAGTATCACCAGGTGAGTGTACTCTGTCAGTTTGGTCCAAATCCTGTACTGGGAAGTGCCTCAAAAAGGGTGCCAATACTTAATGTCACCAAAGGTCACCAAAGGTCATGAGTCAGATTGGCCTCCTTTAGCAACTCAGCCTCACCACATCTGGGCCCAGAACTCAACATTTGACCAAAATGGTCAGTAGCGCCATTTCCCACATGTGGGTGGTGCTGTATTGGCCAATTATGTCGTGTCTGGGCATCATGCCAGATCCTGTTGGAAGCAAAGGCCCAATAGGAAAGCATGTGAAATCCAAAATGGGACAGAAAAGTGACACATGGCTGAAAGTCACTTGAAAATTTAAAAATGTTAAGAGGAAGTGACTGTGCGAATTTCAGATTCCTACATTAATCACAGCCGCTGCAGCGGGCGTCGAAAGTTGCCATTGTATCCCAATGGAGCTTCTCCCTCTGGCCCTCAGAGTTCCGTCGTCATGGAAACTCACTCACACCTCTGCTGCAGGCCAGTCTACCGAAGTGCAGAGACTTTGCTCACAATAAGTCCCATTGGATTATAATGGAGAACTTTGCCCCGAACAACGCTCCATATCTCCTGATCCGTAAATGGTAGAGACGTAATTTTTTCTGCGTTTATTTCGTAACGGATAGGGGAAGAAGACAGGCTATCGGTTTTTGCTGGAAAAAGTTTAATAAAGGCGTGAAAAATTATGATATAAAGGTGATTTTTATGGACTTTCAGAAATCCTCTAAAAACGGTCCCGAACAAATCGCTGTAGCTGAAAAAGTATAAGAGATATTAAAATAATTCTTTCACTATGAGTATCAGCAGGCTTTTGAGGACTATGGTGTCCATTTTCATGTTTGTACAAAAATCGGTGTAGGCACAGCGACGATGTAAAAAAGTGGATGATGTGGAAAAATGCAGCTGAAAAGCGTTTTCAGGAATTTGCACATTCGCTACTCCCGAACAAATTGTTCCTGCGGTAAAACCGTAACAGTTATCCAAACAATTCCTTTTTTATGAGTGCCAGAAGGGTCGGGACATTCATGTTTGAAAGTCTCATGCTTGTACATGAAACGGTTTCGGAGTAGCGACGATGCGAAAACGTGTGATGTATTGGATTTTCAGACGTCATTTTTCAAAAACGCTCCATAGGAAATGAATGGGGGAGGTTTTGGGTTTGTGTCGCTCTGAGGTGATTTGTGAAAAATCTATAAATGCTACAGCAATGAGGGTTACATTTCCTGAATCCAGACAAAAATTCCTACGTTTTGATGTATAATTTATGTGGATAGGTTGAAAATTGAGCGAGTGAGAAGAAGTTGTTCAGAGAAGAAGAATTTGTTGAATTTCTAGAGTGTGCACTCTATAACTGCCTCCTTGACGACCATAGCAACGCATGTTATTTGCTGAATTTCTTGAAAAGCCAAAATTATTTTAAGGAGGTACTATATGAAAATGGTAAAATATATGAAAAATCTGAAATATACCATAATAGCTGAAAGATATCACTACATTTTAAAAGTTGAAAGTAGGCTGAAGCAGTAAGCTGTCAAAAAGCAGCTGAAATGAGCGGAATTTTAGTGAATTACATTCATTTCCTATGGGAGAAAAAAAAGCTGAAAATTTGCAGAAAAAGCTGAATATTTTAAAAAGTTGAAAAGGTATAAGTACAAAAAGATATAGCCATCGATTCCAGAAGAAGCTAAATAGTTTAAAAGTTGAATGGTTGAAATCGGAGAAAAGCTGTAGGAGGAGAAGCGAATCAAACTTTAAACAGTAAAAAGGCGAAAGAGGATCTCAATAACTGTGAATGCCTACTGCATTCACAGTAAATATACTGTAGCCATATGTGGGCCTGCATTTCTAGGGAGTATAAGGGGTTTTGCCCCCATTGAAAAGCATTGGATGTTTGACACCTCCTAGCTTGGAGATGCTTTACGTGACGTGGCCCAAATTTATAGTGGAGCATTCTGTATAAAGGAGGTAAAGACTCTGTAAAGCAGAAGTTTGTAGGACCTTCCTAGAGCTACTTCCGGTTAGCAACATGCTAACAGTTAGCCGCTAACAGGGTTGTGTTCAGTATCACCAGGTGAGTGTACTCTGTCAGTTTGGTCCAAATCCTGTACTGGGAAGTGCCTCAAAAAGGGTGCCAATACTTAATGTCACCAAAGGTCACCAAAGGTCATGAGTCAGATTGGCCTCCTTTAGCAACTCAGCCTCACCACATCTGGGCCCAGAACTCAACATTTGACCAAAATGGTCAGTAGCGCCATTTCCCACATGTGGGTGGTGCTGTATTGGCCAATTATGTCGTGTCTGGGCATCATGCCAGATCCTGTTGGAAGCAAAGGCCCAATAGGAAAGCATGTGAAATCCAAAATGGGACAGAAAAGTGACACATGGCTGAAAGTCACTTGAAAATTTAAAAATGTTAAGAGGAAGTGACTGTGCGAATTTCAGATTCCTACATTAATCACAGCCACTGCAGCGGGCGTCGAAAGTTGCCATTGTATCCCAATGGAGCTTCTCCCTCTGGCCCTCAGAGTTCCGTCGTCATGGAAACTCACTCACACCTCTGCTGCAGGCCAGTCTACCGAAGTGCAGAGACTTTGCTCACAATAAGTCCCATTGGATTATAATGGAGAACTTTGCCCCGAACAACGCTCCATATCTCCTGATCCGTAAATGGTAGAGACGTAATTTTTTCTGCGTTTATTTCGTAACGGATAGGGGAAGAAGACAGGCTATCGGTTTTTGCTGGAAAAAGTTTAATAAAGGCGTGAAAAATTATGATATAAAGGTGATTTTTATGGACTTTCAGAAATCCTCTAAAAAACGGTCCCGAACAAATCGCTGTAGCTGAAAAAGTATAAGAGATATCAAAATAATTCTTTCACTATGAGTATCAGCAGGCTTTTGAGGACTATGGTGCCCATTTTCATGTTTGTACAAAAATCGGTGTAGGCACAGCGACGATGTAAAAAAGTGGATGATGTGGGAAAATGCAGCTGAAAAGCGTTTTCAGGAATTTGCACATTCGCTACTCCCGAACAAATTGTTCCTGCGGTAAAACCGTAACAGTTATTCAAACAATTCCTTTTTTATGAGTGCCAGAAGGGTCGGGACATTCATGTGTGAAAGTCTCATGCTTGTACATGAAACAGTTTCGGAGTAGCGACGATGCGAAAACGTGTGATGTTTTCAATTTTCAGGCGTCATTTTTCAAAACCGCTCCATAGGAAATGAATGGGGGAGGTTTCGGGTTTGTGTCGCTCTGAGGTGATTTGCGAAAAATCTATAAATGCTACACCAATGAGGGTTACATTTCCTGAATCCAGACAAAAATTCCTACGTTTTGATGTATAATTTATGTGGATAGGTTGAAAATTGAGCGACTGAGAAGAAGTTGTTCGGAGAAGAAGAATTTGTTGAATTTCTAGAGTGCGCACTCTATAACTGCCTCCTTGACGACCATAGCAACGCATGTTATTTGCTGAATTTCTTGAAAAGCCAAAATTATTTTAAGGAGGTACTATATGAAAATGGTAAAAGATATGAAAAAGCTGAAATAGACCATAATAGCTGAAAGATATCACTACATTTTAAAAGTTGAATGGCGTTTCTAGCTGAAAGTAGGCTGAAGCAGTAAGCTGTCAAAAAGCAGCTGAAATGAGCAGAATTTCAGTGAATTACATTCATTTCCTATGGGAGAAAAAAAGCTGAAAATTTGCAGAAAAAGCTGAATATTTTAAAAAGTTGAAGAGTTAAAACTACAAAAAGATATAGCCATCGATTCCAGAAGAAGCTGAATAGTTTAAAAGTTGAATGGTTGAAATCGGAGAAAAATTGTAGGAGGAGAAGCGAATCAAACTTTAAACAGTAAAAACGCATTAGGAAGAATAAACACTAAGAAGAAGAAGAAGAAGAAGAAGAAGAAGAACTAGAAAAATTTGCATTTCCTGCGAAAATGCACTGTGAATGCAGATAGCTGAATGATTGAGCAAAAGATGCAGAAGATCTTTGAAGAAGAGAAAAAATAGCTGAAAAGCATTGAAGAAGTTGAAAAAGTTGAAGAAGTTGAAAAAGTTGAAGAATTTGAAAGAGTTGAAGAATTTGAACATGAAAGAACAATAGCTGAATGATTAGAAGAAGAAAAAACTGAGGGTAAGGCACCAAACATTTCCTAACTCATTCTAAACACTGAATCATTTAACAAAGCAGAAGTAGAATTTCAAACTTGAATATACTGTAGCCATATGTGGGCCTGCATTTCTAGGGAGTATAAGGGGTTTCGCCCCCATTGAAAAGCATTGGATGTTTGACACCTCCTAGCTTGGAGATGCTTTACGTGACGTGGCCCAAATTTATAGTGGAGCATTCTGTATAAAGGAGGTAAAGACTCTGTAAAGCAGAAGTTTGTAGGACCTTCCTAGAGCTACTTCCGGTTAGCAACATGCTAACAGTTAGCCGCTAACAGGGTTGTGTTCAGTATCACCAGGTGAGTGTACTCTGTCAGTTTGGTCCAAATCCTGTACTGGGAAGTGCCTCAAAAAGGGTGCCAATACTTAATGTCACCAAAGGTCACCAAAGGTCATGAGTCAGATTGGCCTCCTTTAGCAACTCAGCCTCACCACATCTGGGCCCAGAACTCAACATTTGACCAAAATGGTCAGTAGCGCCATTTCCCACATGTGGGTGGTGCTGTATTGGCCAATTATGTCGTGTCTGGGCATCATGCCAGATCCTGTTGGAAGCAAAGGCCCAATAGGAAAGCATGTGAAATCCAAAATGGGACAGAAAAGTGACACATGGCTGAAAGTCACTTGAAAATTTAAAAATGTTAAGAGGAAGTGACTGTGCGAATTTCAGATTCCTACATTAATCACAGCCGCTGCAGCGGGCGTCGAAAGTTGCCATTATATCCCAATGGAGCTTCTCCCTCTGGCCCTCAGAGTTCCGTCGTCATGGAAACTCACTCACACCTCTGCTGCAGGCCAGTCTACCGAAGTGCAGAGACTTTGCTCACAATAAGTCCCATTGGATTATAATGGAGAACTTTGCCCCGAACAACGCTCCATATCTCCTGATCCGTAAATGGTAGAGACGTAATTTTTTCTGCGTTTATTTCGTAACGGATAGGGGAAGAAGACAGGCTATCGGTTTTTGCTGGAAAAAGTTTAATAAAGGCGTGAAAAATTATGATATAAAGGTGATTTTTATGGACTTTCAGAAATCCTCTAAAATCGGTCCCGAACAAATCGCTGTAGCTGAAAAAGTATAAGAGATATCAAAATAATTCTTTCACTATGAGTATCAGCAGGCTTTTGAGGACTATGGTGCCCATTTTCATGTTTGTACAAAAATCGGTGTAGGCACAGCGACGATGTAAAAAAGTGGATGATGTGGGAAAATGCAGCTGAAAAGCGTTTTCAGGAATTTGCACATTCGCTACTCCCGAACAAATTGTTCCTGCGGTAAAACCGTAACAGTTATCCAAACAATTCCTTTTTTATGAGTGCCAGAAGGGTCGGGACATTCATGTGTGAAAGTCTCATGCTTGTACATGAAACGGTTTCGGAGTAGCGACGATGCGAAAACGTGTGATGTTTTCAATTTTCAGGCGTCATTTTTCAAAACCGCTCCATAGGAAATGAATGGGGGAGGTTTCGGGTTTGTGTCGCTCTGAGGTGATTTGCGAAAAATCTATAAATGCTACAGCAATGAGGGTTACATTTCCTGAATCCAGACAAAAATTCCTACGTTTTGATGTATAATTTATGTGGATAGGTTGAAAATAGAGCGACTGAGAAGAAGTTGTTCGGAGAAGAAGAATTTGTTGAATTTCTAGAGTGCGCACTCTATAACTGCCTCCTTGACGACCATAGCAACGCATGTTATTTGCTGAATTTCTTGAAAAGCCAAAATTATTTTAAGGAGGTACTATATGAAAATGGTAAAAGATATGAAAAAGCTGAAATATACCATAATAGCTGAAAGATATCACTACATTTTAAAAGTTGAATGGCGTTTCTAGCTGAAAGTAGGCTGAAGCAGTAAGCTGTCAAAAAGCAGCTGAAATGAGCAGAATTTCAGTGAATTACATTCATTTCCTATGGGAGAAAAAAAGCTGAAAATTTGCAGAAAAAGCTGAATATTTTAAAAAGTTGAAGAGTTAAAACTACAAAAAGATATAGCCATCGATTCCAGAAGAAGCTGAATAGTTTAAAAGTTGAATGGTTGAAATCGGAGAAAAATTGTAGGAGGAGAAGCGAATCAAACTTTAAACAGTAAAAACGCATTAGGAAGAATAAACACTAAGAAGAAGAAGAAGAAGAAGAAGAAGAAGAATAAAGAATAAAGAGAAACAGGATCTCAAGAACTGTGAATGCATACTGCATTCACAGTAATAAAGAATAAAGAGAAACAGGATCTCAAGAACTGTGAATGCCTACTGCATTCACAGTAACTAGAAAAATTTGCATTTCCTGCGAAAATGCACTGTGAATGCAGATAGCTGAATGATTAAGCAAAAGGTGCAGAAGATCTTTGAAGAAGAGAAAAAATAGCTGAAAAGCATTGAAGAAGTTGAAAAAGTTGAAGAAGTTGAAAAAGTTGAAGAATTTGAAAGAGTTGAAGAATTTGAACATGAAAGAACAATAGCTGAATGATTAGAAGAAGAAAAAACTGAGGGAAAGGCACCAAACATTTCCTAACTCATTCTAAACACTGAATCGTTTAACAAAGCATAAGTAGAATTTCAAACTTGAATATACTGTTGCCATATGTGGGCCTGCATTTCTAGGGAGTATAAGGGGTTTCGCCCCCATTGAAAAGCATTGGATGTTTGACACCTCCTAACTTGGAGATGCTTTATGTGACGAGGCCCAAACTTATTGTGGAGCATTCTGTATAAAGGAGGTACAGACTCTGTAAAGCAGAAGTTTGTCCGAGCTTCCCAGAGCTACTTCCAATTAGCAACATGCTAACCGTTAGCCGCTAACATGGTTGTGCTCAGGATCACCGGGTGATTGTACTCTGTCAGCTTGGTCCAAATCCTGTACTGGGAAGTGCCTCAAATAGGGGTGCCAATACTTAATGTCGCCAAACGTCACCAAAGTTCATGGGTCAGCTTGGCCTCCTTTAGCAACTCAGCCTCACCACATCTGGGCCCAGAACTCAATATTTGACCAAAATGGTCAGTAGCGCCATTTCCCACAGGTGGGTGGTGCTGTATTGGCCAATTGGGTCGTGTCTGGACATCATGCCAGGTCCTGTTGGAAGCAAAGGCCCAATAGGAAAGCATGTGAAATCCAAAATGGGATAGAAAAATGACACATAGCTGAAAGTCACTGGAAAATTTTTAAATGTCAAGAGGAAGTGACTGTGCGAATTTCAGATTCCTACATTAATCACAGCAACTGCGGTGAGCGTCGAAAGTTGCCATTCTATCTCAATTGAGCCTCTCCCTCTGGCCCTCAGAGTTCCGTCGTCATGGAAACTCACTCACACACCTGCAGCGGCCAGTCTACCGAAGTGCAGAGACTTTGCTCACAATAAGTCCCATTGGATTATAATGGAGAACTTTGCCCCGAACAACGCTTCATATCTCCTGATTCCTAAATGGTAGAGACGTAATTTTTTCTGCGTTTAGTTCGTAACGGATAGGGGAAGAAGAAAAGCTATCGTTTTTTGCTGGAAAAAGTTTAATAAAGGCGTAAAAAATTATGATCTAAAGGAAATTTTTAAGAAATTTCCAAAATCCTCTAAAAACGGTCCCGAACAAATCGCTCTAGCTGAAAAAGTATAAGAGATATCAAATTAATTCTTTCACTGTGAGTATCAGCAGGCTTTTGAGGACTATGTTGTTAATTTTTATGTTTGTACAAAAATCAGTGTAGGCACAGCGACGATGTAAAAAAGTGGATGATGTGGAAAAATGCAGCTCTAAAGCATTTTCAGGATTTTGCACATTCGCTACTCCCGAACAAATTGTTCCTGCGGAAAAACCGTAACAGTTATCCACAAAATTCCTTTTTTGTGAGTGCCACAAGGGTTGGGACATTCATATGTGAAAGTCTCATGCCTGTACATCAAACGGTTTAGGAGTAGCGACAATGCGAAAACGTGTGATGTTTTGGATTTTCAGACGTCATTTTTCAAAACCGCTCCATAGGAAATGAATGGGGGAGGTTTCGGGTTTGTGTCGCTCTGAGGTGATTTGCGAAAAATCTATAAATGCCACACCAATGAGGGTTACATTTCCAGAATCCAGACAAAAATTCCTACGTTTTGATGTATAATTTATGTGGATAGGTTGAAAATTGAGCGAGTGAGAAGAAGTTGTTCGGAGTAGAAGAATTAGTTGAATTTCTAGAGTGCGTACTCTACCAACTGCCACTTGACGACCATAGCAACGCATGTTATTTGCTGAATTTCTTGAAAAGCCAAAATTATTTTAAGGAGGTACTATATGAAAATGGTAAAAGATATGAAAAAGCTGAAATATACCATAATAGCTGAAAGATATCACTACATTTTAAAAGTTGAATGGTGTTTCTAGCTGAAAGTAGGCTGAAGCAGTAAGCTGTCAAAAAGCAGCTGAAATGAGCGGAATTTTAGTGAATTACATTCATTTCCTATGGGAGAAAAAAAAGTTTAAAATTTGCAGAAAAAGCTGAATATTTTAAAAAGTTGAAAAGTTAAAAGTACAAAAAGATATAGCCATCGATTCCAGAAGAAGCTGAATAGTTTAAAAGTTGAATGGTTGAAATCGGACAAAAACTATAGGAGGAGAAGCGAATCAAACTTTAAACAGTAAAAACGCAAAAGAGGATCTCAATAACTGTGAATGCCTACTGCATTCACAGTAATAAAGAGAAACAGGATCTCAAGAACTGTGAATGCCTACTGCATTCACAGTAACTAGAAAAATTTGCATTTCCTGCGAAAATGCACTGTGAATGCAGATAGCTGAATGATTGAGCAAAAGATGCAGAAGATCTTTGAAGAAGAGAAAAAATAGCTGAAAAGCATTGAAGAAGTTGAAAAAGTTGAAAAAGTTGAAGAATTTGAAAGAGTTGAAGAATTTGAACATGAAAGAACAATAGCTGAATGATTAGAAGAAGAAAAAACTGAGGGTAAGGCACCAAACATTTCCTAACTCATTCTAAACACTGAATCATTTAACAAAGCAGAAGTAGAATTTCAAACTTGAATATACTGTAGCCATATGTGGGCCTGCATTTCTAGGGAGTATAAGGGGTTTCGCCCCCATTGAAAAGCATTGGATGTTTGACACCTCCTAGCTTGGAGATGCTTTACGTGACGTGGCCCAAATTTATAGTGGAGCATTCTGTATAAAGGAGGTAAAGACTCTGTAAAGCAGAAGTTTGTAGGACCTTCCTAGAGCTACTTCCGGTTAGCAACATGCTAACAGTTAGCCGCTAACAGGGTTGTGTTCAGTATCACCAGGTGAGTGTACTCTGTCAGTTTGGTCCAAATCCTGTACTGGGAAGTGCCTCAAAAAGGGTGCCAATACTTAATGTCACCAAAGGTCACCAAAGGTCATGAGTCAGATTGGCCTCCTTTAGCAACTCAGCCTCACCACATCTGGGCCCAGAACTCAACATTTGACCAAAATGGTCAGTAGCGCCATTTCCCACATGTGGGTGGTGCTGTATTGGCCAATTATGTCGTGTCTGGGCATCATGCCAGATCCTGTTGGAAGCAAAGGCCCAATAGGAAAGCATGTGAAATCCAAAATGGGACAGAAAAGTGACACATGGCTGAAAGTCACTTGAAAATTTAAAAATGTTAAGAGGAAGTGACTGTGCGAATTTCAGATTCCTACATTAATCACAGCCGCTGCAGCGGGCGTCGAAAGTTGCCATTGTATCCCAATGGAGCTTCTCCCTCTGGCCCTCAGAGTTCCGTCGTCATGGAAACTCACTCACACCTGCAGCGGGCCAGTCTACCGAAGTGCAGAGACTTTGCTCACAATAAGTCCCATTGGATTATAATGGAGAACTTTACCCCGAACCACGCTCCATATCTCCTGATCCGTAAATGGTAGAGACGTAATTTTTTCTGCGTTTATTTCGTAACGGATAGGGGAAGAAGACAGGCTATCGGTTTTTGCTGGAAAAAGTTTAATAAAGGCGTGAAAAATTATGATATAAAGGTGATTTTTATGGACTTTCAGAAATCCTCTAAAAACGGTCCCGAACAAATCGCTGTAGCTGAAAAAGTATAAGAGATATCAAAATAATTCTTTCACTATGAGTATCAGCAGGCTTTTGAGGACTATGGTGCCCATTTTCATGTTTGTACAAAAATCGGTGTAGGCACAGCGACGATGTAAAAAAGTGGATGATGTGGGAAAATGCAGCTGAAAAGCGTTTTCAGGAATTTGCACATTCGCTACTCCCGAACAAATTGTTCCTGCGGTAAAACCGTAACGGTTATCCAAACAATTCCTTTTTTATGAGTGCCAGAAGGGTCGGGACATTCATGTGTGAAAGTCTCATGCTTGTACATGAAAAGGTTTCGGAGTAGCAACGATGCGAAAACGTGTGATGTTTTCAATTTTCAGGCGTCATTTTTCAAAACCGCTCCATAGGAAATGAATGGGGGAGGTTTCGGGTTTGTGTCGCTCTGAGGTGATTTGCGAAAAATCTATAAATGCTACAGCAATGAGGGTTACATTTCCTGAATCCAGACAAAAATTCCTACGTTTTGATGTATAATTTATGTGGATAGGTTGAAAATTGAGCGACTGAGAAGAAGTTGTTCGGAGAAGAAGAATTTGTTGAATTTCTAGAGTGCGCACTCTATAACTGCCTCCTTGACGACCATAGCAACGCATGTTATTTGCTGAATTTCTTGAAAAGCCAAAATTATTTTAAGGAGGTACTATATGAAAATGGTAAAAGATATGAAAAAGCTGAAATAGACCATAATAGCTGAAAGATATCACTACATTTTAAAAGTTGAATGGCGTTTCTAGCTGAAAGTAGGGTGAAGCAGTAAGCTGTCAAAAAGCAGCTGAAATGAGCGGAATTTTAGTGAATTACATTCATTTCCTATGGGAGAAAAAAAGCTGAAAATTTGCAGAAAAAGCTGAATATTTTAAAAAGTTGAAGAGTTAAAAGTACAAAAAGATATAGCCATCGATTCCAGAAGAAGCTGAATAGTTTAAAAGTTGAATGGTTGAAATCGGAGAAAAATTGTAGGAGGAGAAGCGAATCAAACTTTAAACAGTAAAAACGCATTTGGAAGAATAAACACTAAGAAGAAGAAGAATAAAGAATAAAGAGAAACAGGATCTCAAGAACTGTGAATGCCTACTGCATTCACAGTAACTAGAAAAATTTGCATTTCCTGCGAAAATGCACTGTGAATGCAGATAGCTGAATGATTGAGCAAAAGATGCAGAAGATCTTTGAAGAAGAGAAAAAATAGCTGAAAAGCATTGAAGAAGTTGAAAAAGTTGAAGAAGTTGAAAAAGTTGAAGAATTTGAAAGAGTTGAAGAATTTGAACATGAAAGAACAATAGCTGAATGATTAGAAGAAGAAAAAAATGAGGGTAAGGCACCAAACATTTCATAACTCATTCTAAACACTGAATCATTTAACAAAGCAGAAGTAGAATTTCAAACTTGAATATACTGTAGCCATATGTGGGCCTGCATTTCTAGGGAGTATAAGGGGTTTCGCCCCCATTGAAAAGCATTGGATGTTTGACACCTCCTAGCTTGGAGATGCTTTACGTGACGTGGCCCAAATTTATAGTGGAGCATTCTGTATAAAGGAGGTAAAGACTCTGTAAAGCAGAAGTTTGTAGGACCTTCCTAGAGCTACTTCCGGTTAGCAACATGCTAACAGTTAGCCGCTAACAGGGTTGTGTTCAGTATCACCA
This sequence comes from Fundulus diaphanus, assembly GCA_037039145.1. Taxonomy (NCBI): domain Eukaryota; kingdom Metazoa; phylum Chordata; class Actinopteri; order Cyprinodontiformes; family Fundulidae; genus Fundulus; species Fundulus diaphanus. Next base: position 5,658,688 of record CM073129.1, on the reverse strand, counting down.
GGTGAGTGTACTCTGTCAGTTTGGTCCAAATCCTGTACTGGGAAGTGCCTCAAAAAGGGTGCCAATACTTAATGTCACCAAAGGTCACCAAAGGTCATGAGTCAGATTGGCCTCCTTTAGCAACTCAGCCTCACCACATCTGGGCCCAGAACTCAACATTTGACCAAAATGGTCAGTAGCGCCATTTCCCACATGTGGGTGGTGCTGTATTGGCCAATTATGTCGTGTCTGGGCATCATGCCAGATCCTGTTGGAAGCAAAGGCCCAATAGGAAAGCATGTGAAATCTAAAATGGGACAGAAAAGTGACACATGGCTGAAAGTCACTTGAAAATTTAAAAATGTTAAGAGGAAGTGACTGTGCGAATTTCAGATTCCTACATTAATCACAGCCGCTGCAGCGGGCGTCGAAAGTTGCCATTATATCCCAATGGAGCTTCTCCCTCTGGCCCTCAGAGTTCCGTCGTCATGGAAACTCACTCACACCTGCAGCGGGCCAGTCTACCGAAGTGCAGAGACTTTGCTCACAATAAGTCCCATTGGATTATAATGGAGAACTTTGCCCCGAACAACGCTCCATATCTCCTGATCCGTAAATGGTAGAGACGTAATTTTTTCTGCGTTTATTTCGTAACGGATAGGGGAAGAAGACAGGCTATCGGTTTTTGCTGGAAAAAGTTTAATAAAGGCGTGAAAAATTATGATATAAAGGTGATTTTTATGGACTTTCAGAAATCCTCTAAAAACGGTCCCGAACAAATCGCTGTAGCTGAAAAAGTATAAGAGATATCAAAATAATTCTTTCACTATGAGTATCAGCAGGCTTTTGAGGACTATGGTGCCCATTTTCATGTTTGTACAAAAATCGGTGTAGGCACAGCGACGATGTAAAAAAGTGGATGATGTGGGAAAATGCAGCTGAAAAGCGTTTTCAGGAATTTGCACATTCGCTACTCCCGAACAAATTGTTCCTGCGGTAAAACCGTAACAGTTATCCAAACAATTCCTTTTTTATGAGTGCCAGAAGGGTCGGGACATTCATGTGTGAAAGTCTCATGCTTGTACATGAAACGGTTTCGGAGTAGCGACGATGCGAAAACGTGTGATGTTTTCAATTTTCAGGCGTCATTTTTCAAAACCGCTCCATAGGAAATGAATGGGGGAGGTTTCGGGTTTGTGTCGCTCTGAGGTGATTTGCGAAAAATCTATAAATGCTACAGCAATGAGGGTTACATTTCCTGAATCCAGACAAAAATTCCTACGTTTTGATGTATAATTTATGTGGATAGGTTGAAAATTGAGTGACTGAGAAGAAGTTGTTCGGAGAAGAAGAATTTGTTGAATTTCTAGAGTGCGCACTCTATAACTGCCTCCTTGACGACCATAGCAACGCATGTTATTTGCTGAATTTCTTGAAAAGCCAAAATTATTTTAAGGAGGTACTATATGAAAATGGTAAAAGATATGAAAAAGCTGAAATATACCATAATAGCTGAAAGATATCACTACATTTTAAAAGTTGAATGGCGTTTCTAGCTGAAAGTAGGCTGAAGCAGTAAGCTGTCAAAAAGCAGCTGAAATGAGCAGAATTTCAGTGAATTACATTCATTTCCTATGGGAGAAAAAAAGCTGAAAATTTGCAGAAAAAGCTGAATATTTTAAAAAGTTGAAGAGTTAAAAGTACAAAAAGATATAGCCATCGATTCCAGAAGAAGCTGAATAGTTTAAAAGTTGAATGGTTGAAATCGGAGAAAAATTGTAGGAGGAGAAGCGAATCAAACTTTAAACAGTAAAAACGCATTTGGAAGAATATCCTATAACTAGAAAAATTTGCATTTCCTGCGAAAATGCACTGTGAATGCAGATAGCTGAATGATTGAGCAAAAGATGCAGAAGATCTTTGAAGAAGAGAAAAAATAGCTGAAAAGCATTGAAGAAGTTGAAAAAGTTGAAGAAGTTGAAAAAGTTGAAGAATTTGAAAGAGTTGAAGAATTTGAACATGAAAGAACAATAGCTGAATGATTAGAAGAAGAAAAAACTGAGGGTAAGGCACCAAACATTTCCTAACTCATTCTAAACACTGAATCATTTAACAAAGCAGAAGTAGAATTTCAAACTTGAATATACTGTAGCCATATGTGGGCCTGCATTTCTAGGGAGTATAAGGGGTTTCGCCCCCATTGAAAAGCATTGGATGTTTGACACCTCCTAGCTTGGAGATGCTTTACGTGACGTGGCCCAAATTTATAGTGGAGCATTCTGTATAAAGGAGGTAAAGACTCTGTAAAGCAGAAGTTTGTAGGACCTTCCTAGAGCTACTTCCGGTTAGCAACATGCTAACAGTTAGCCGCTAACAGGGTTGTGTTCAGTATCACCAGGTGAGTGTACTCTGTCAGTTTGGTCCAAATCCTGTACTGGGAAGTGCCTCAAAAAGGGTGCCAATACTTAATGTCACCAAAGGTCACCAAAGGTCATGAGTCAGATTGGCCTCCTTTAGCAACTCAGCCTCACCACATCTGGGCCCAGAACTCAACATTTGACCAAAATGGTCAGTAGCGCCATTTCCCACATGTGGGTGGTGCTGTATTGGCCAATTATGTCGTGTCTGGGCATCATGCCAGATCCTGTTGGAAGCAAAGGCCCAATAGGAAAGCATGTGAAATCCAAAATGGGACAGAAAAGTGACACATGGCTGAAAGTCACTTGAAAATTTAAAAATGTTAAGAGGAAGTGACTGTGCGAATTTCAGATTCCTACATTAATCACAGCCGCTGCAGCGGGCGTCAAAAGTTGCCATTGTATCCCAATGGAGCTTCTCCCTCTGGCCCTCAGAGTTCCGTCGTCATGGAAACTCACTCACACCTCTGCTGCAGGCCAGTCTACCGAAGTGCAGAGACTTTGCTCACAATAAGTCCCATTGGATTATAATGGAGAACTTTGCCCCGAACAACGCTCCATATCTCCTGATCCGTAAATGGTAGAGACGTAATTTTTTCTGCGTTTATTTCGTAACGGATAGGGGAAGAAGACAGGCTATCGGTTTTTGCTGGAAAAAGTTTAATAAAGGCGTGAAAAATTATGATATAAAGGTGATTTTTATGGACTTTCAGAAATCCTCTAAAAACGGTCCCGAACAAATCGCTCTAGCTGAAAAAGTATAAGAGATATCAAAATAATTCTTTCACTATGAGTATCAGCAGGCTTTTGAGGACTATGGTGCCCATTTTCATGTTTGTACAAAAATCGGTGTAGGCACAGCGACGATGTAAAAAAGTGGATGATGTGGGAAAATGCAGCTGAAAAGCGTTTTCAGGAATTTGCACATTCGCTACTCCCGAACAAATTGTTCCTGCGGTAAAACCGTAACAGTTATCCAAACAATTCCTTTTTTATGAGTGCCAGAAGGGTCGGGACATTCATGTGTGAAAGTCTCATGCTTGTACATGAAACGGTTTCGGAGTAGCGACGATGCGAAAACGTGTGATGTTTTCAATTTTCAGGCGTCATTTTTCAAAACCGCTCCATAGGAAATGAATGGGGGAGGTTTCGGGTTTGTGTCGCTCTGAGGTGATTTGCGAAAAATCTATAAATGCTACAGCAATGAGGGTTACATTTTCTGAATCCAGACAAAAATTCCTACGTTTTGATGTATAATTTATGTGGATAGGTTGAAAATTGAGCGACTGAGAAGAAGTTGTTCGGAGAAGAAGAATTTGTTGAATTTCTAGAGTGCGCACTCTATAACTGCCTCCTTGACGACCATAGCAACGCATGTTATTTGCTGAATTTCTTGAAAAGCCAAAATTATTTTAAGGAGGTACTATATGAAAATGGTAAAAGATATGAAAAAGCTGAAATAGACCATAATAGCTGAAAGATATCACTACATTTTAAAAGTTGAATGGCGTTTCTAGCTGAAAGTAGGCTGAAGCAGTAAGCTGTCAAAAAGCAGCTGAAATGAGCGGAATTTTAGTGAATTACATTCATTTCCTATGGGAGAAAAAAAAGCTGAAAATTTGCAGAAAAAGCTGAATATTTTAAAAAGTTGAAAAGGTATAAGTACAAAAAGATATAGCCATCGATTCCAGAAGAAGCTGAATAGTTTAAAAGTTGAATGGTTGAAATCGGAGAAAAGCTGTAGGAGGAGAAGCGAATCAAACTTTAAATAGTAAAAAGGCGAAAGAGGATCTCAAGAACTGTGAATGCCTACTGCATTCACAGTAACTAGAAAAATTTGCATTTCCTGCGAAAATGCACTGTGAATGCAGATAGCTGAATGATTGAGCAAAAGATGCAGAAGATCTTTGAAGAAGAGAAAAAATAGCTGAAAAGCATTGAAGAAGTTGAAAAAGTTGAAGAAGTTGAAAAAGTTGAAGAATTTGAAAGAGTTGAAGAATTTGAACATGAAAGAACAATAGCTGAATGATTAGAAGAAGAAAAAACTGAGGGTAAGGCACCAAACATTTCCTAACTCATTCTAAACACTGAATCATTTAACAAAGCAGAAGTAGAATTTCAAACTTGAATATACTGTAGCCAAATGTGGGCCTGCATTTCTAGGGAGTATAAGGGGTTTCGCCCCCATTGAAAAGCATTGGATGTTTGACACCTCCTAGCTTGGAGATGCTTTACGTGACGTGGCCCAAATTTATAGTGGAGCATTCTGTATAAAGGAGGTAAAGACTCTGTAAAGCAGAAGTTTGTAGGACCTTCCTAGAGCTACTTCCGGTTAGCAACATGCTAACAGTTAGCCGCTAACAGGGTTGTGTTCAGTATCACCAGGTGAGTGTACTCTGTCAGTTTGGTCCAAATCCTGTACTGGGAAGTGCCTCAAAAAGGGTGCCAATACTTAATGTCACCAAAGGTCACCAAAGGTCATGAGTCAGATTGGCCTCCTTTAGCAACTCAGCCTCACCACATCTGGGCCCAGAACTCAACATTTGACCAAAATGGTCAGTAGCGCCATTTCCCACATGTGGGTGGTGCTGTATTGGCCAATTATGTCGTGTCTGGGCATCATGCCAGGTCCTGTTGGAAGCAAAGGCCCAATAGGAAAGCATGTGAAATCTAAAATGGGACAGAAAAGTGACACATGGCTGAAAGTCACTTGAAAATTTAAAAATGTTAAGAGGAAGTGACTGTGCGAATTTCAGATTCCTACATTAATCACAGCCGCTGCAGCGGGCGTCGAAAGTTGCCATTATATCCCAATGGAGCTTCTCCCTCTGGCCCTCAGAGTTCCGTCGTCATGGAAACTCACTCACACCTGCAGCGGGCCAGTCTACCGAAGTGCAGAGACTTTGCTCACAATAAGTCCCATTGGATTATAATGGAGAACTTTGCCCCGAACAACGCTCCATATCTCCTGATCCGTAAATGGTAGAGACGTAATTTTTTCTGCGTTTATTTCGTAACGGATAGGGGAAGAAGACAGGCTATCGGTTTTTGCTGGAAAAAGTTTAATAAAGGCGTGAAAAATTATGATATAAAGGTGATTTTTATGGACTTTCAGAAATCCTCTAAAAACGGTCCCGAACAAATCGCTGTAGCTGAAAAAGTATAAGAGATATCAAAATAATTCTTTCACTATGAGTATCAGCAGGCTTTTGAGGACTATGGTGCCCATTTTCATGTTTGTACAAAAATCGGTGTAGGCACAGCGACGATGTAAAAAAGTGGATGATGTGGGAAAATGCAGCTGAAAAGCGTTTTCAGGAATTTGCACATTCGCTACTCCCGAACAAATTGTTCCTGCGGTAAAACCGTAACAGTTATCCAAACAATTCCTTTTTTATGAGTGCCAGAAGGGTCGGGACATTCATGTGTGAAAGTCTCATGCTTGTACATGAAACGGTTTCGGAGTAGCGACGATGCGAAAACGTGTGATGTTTTCAATTTTCAGGCGTCATTTTTCAAAACCGCTCCATAGGAAATGAATGGGGGAGGTTTCGGGTTTGTGTCGCTCTGAGGTGATTTGCGAAAAATCTATAAATGCTACAGCAATGAGGGTTACATTTCCTGAATCCAGACAAAAATTCCTACGTTTTGATGTATAATTTATGTGGATAGGTTGAAAATTGAGTGACTGAGAAGAAGTTGTTCGGAGAAGAAGAATTTGTTGAATTTCTAGAGTGCGCACTCTATAACTGCCTCCTTGACGACCATAGCAACGCATGTTATTTGCTGAATTTCTTGAAAAGCCAAAATTATTTTAAGGAGGTACTATATGAAAATGGTAAAAGATATGAAAAAGCTGAAATATACCATAATAGCTGAAAGATATCACTACATTTTAAAAGTTGAATGGCGTTTCTAGCTGAAAGTAGGCTGAAGCAGTAAGCTGTCAAAAAGCAGCTGAAATGAGCAGAATTTCAGTGAATTACATTCATTTCCTATGGGAGAAAAAAAGCTGAAAATTTGCAGAAAAAGCTGAATATTTTAAAAAGTTGAAGAGTTAAAACTACAAAAAGATATAGCCATCGATTCCAGAAGAAGCTGAATAGTTTAAAAGTTGAATGGTTGAAATCGGAGAAAAATTGTAGGAGGAGAAGCGAATCAAACTTTAAACAGTAAAAACGCATTAGGAAGAATAAACACTAAGAAGAAGAAGAAGAAGAAGAAGAATAAAGAATAAAGAGAAACAGGATCTCAAGAACTGTGAATGCCTACTGCATTCACAGTAACTAGAAAAATTTGCATTTCCTGCGAAAATGCACTGTGAATGCAGATAGCTGAATGATTGAGCAAAAGATGCAGAAGATCTTTGAAGAAGAGAAAAAATAGCTGAAAAGCATTGAAGAAGTTGAAAAAGTTGAAGAAGTTGAAAAAGTTGAAGAATTTGAAAGAGTTGAAGAATTTGAACATGAAAGAACAATAGCTGAATGATTAGAAGAAGAAAAAACTGAGGGTAAGGCACCAAACATTTCCTAACTCATTCTAAACACTGAATCATTTAACAAAGCAGAAGTAGAATTTCAAACTTGAATATACTGTAGCCATATGTGGGCCTGCATTTCTAGGGAGTATAAGGGGTTTCGCCCCCATTGAAAAGCATTGGATGTTTGACACCTCCTAGCTTGGAGATGCTTTACGTGACGTGGCCCAAATTTATAGTGGAGCATTCTGTATAAAGGAGGTAAAGACTCTGTAAAGCAGAAGTTTGTAGGACCTTCCTAGAGCTACTTCCGGTTAGCAACATGCTAACAGTTAGCCGCTAACAGGGTTGTGTTCAGTATCACCCGGTGAGTGTACTCTGTCAGTTTGGTCCAAATCCTGTACTGGGAAGTGCCTCAAAAAGGGTGCCAATACTTAATGTCACCAAAGGTCACCAAAGGTCATGAGTCAGATTGGCCTCCTTTAGCAACTCAGCCTCACCACATCTGGGCCCAGAACTCAACATTTGACCAAAATGGTCAGTAGCGCCATTTCCCACATGTGGGTGGTGCTGTATTGGCCAATTATGTCGTGTCTGGGCATCATGCCAGATCCTGTTGGAAGCAAAGGCCCAATAGGAAAGCATGTGAAATCTAAAATGGGACAGAAAAGTGACACATGGCTGAAAGTCACTTGAAAATTTAAAAATGTTAAGAGGAAGTGACTGTGCGAATTTCAGATTCCTACATTAATCACAGCCGCTGCAGCGGGCGTCGAAAGTTGCCATTATATCCCAATGGAGCTTCTCCCTCTGGCCCTCAGAGTTCCGTCGTCATGGAAACTCACTCACACCTGCAGCGGGCCAGTCTACCGAAGTGCAGAGACTTTGCTCACAATAAGTCCCATTGGATTATAATGGAGAACTTTGCCCCGAACAACGCTCCATATCTCCTGATCCGTAAATGGTAGAGACGTAATTTTTTCTGCGTTTATTTCGTAACGGATAGGGGAAGAAGACAGGCTATCGGTTTTTGCTGGAAAAAGTTTAATAAAGGCGTGAAAAATTATGATATAAAGGTGATTTTTATGGACTTTCAGAAATCCTCTAAAAACGGTCCCGAACAAATCGCTGTAGCTGAAAAAGTATAAGAGATATCAAAATAATTCTTTCACTATGAGTATCAGCAGGCTTTTGAGGACTATGGTGCCCATTTTCATGTTTGTACAAAAATCGGTGTAGGCACAGCGACGATGTAAAAAAGTGGATGATGTGGGAAAATGCAGCTGAAAAGCGTTTTCAGGAATTTGCACATTCGCTACTCCCGAACAAATTGTTCCTGCGGTAAAACCGTAACAGTTATCCAAACAATTCCTTTTTTATGAGTGCCAGAAGGGTCGGGACATTCATGTGTGAAAGTCTCATGCTTGTACATGAAACGGTTTCGGAGTAGCGACGATGCGAAAACGTGTGATGTTTTCAATTTTCAGGCGTCATTTTTCAAAACCGCTCCATAGGAAATGAATGGGGGAGGTTTCGGGTTTGTGTCGCTCTGAGGTGATTTGCGAAAAATCTATAAATGCTACAGCAATGAGGGTTACATTTCCTGAATCCAGACAAAAATTCCTACGTTTTGATGTATAATTTATGTGGATAGGTTGAAAATTGAGTGACTGAGAAGAAGTTGTTCGGAGAAGAAGAATTTGTTGAATTTCTAGAGTGCGCACTCTATAACTGCCTCCTTGACGACCATAGCAACGCATGTTATTTGCTGAATTTCTTGAAAAGCCAAAATTATTTTAAGGAGGTACTATATGAAAATGGTAAAAGATATGAAAAAGCTGAAATATACCATAATAGCTGAAAGATATCACTACATTTTAAAAGTTGAATGGCGTTTCTAGCTGAAAGTAGGCTGAAGCAGTAAGCTGTCAAAAAGCAGCTGAAATGAGCAGAATTTCAGTGAATTACATTCATTTCCTATGGGAGAAAAAAAGCTGAAAATTTGCAGAAAAAGCTGAATATTTTAAAAAGTTGAAGAGTTAAAAGTACAAAAAGATATAGCCATCGATTCCAGAAGAAGCTGAATAGTTTAAAAGTTGAATGGTTGAAATCGGAGAAAAATTGTAGGAGGAGAAGCGAATCAAACTTTAAACAGTAAAAACGCATTTGGAAGAATATCCTATAACTAGAAAAATTTGCATTTCCTGCGAAAATGCACTGTGAATGCAGATAGCTGAATGATTGAGCAAAAGATGCAGAAGATCTTTGAAGAAGAGAAAAAATAGCTGAAAAGCATTGAAGAAGTTGAAAAAGTTGAAGAAGTTGAAAAAGTTGAAGAATTTGAAAGAGTTGAAGAATTTGAACATGAAAGAACAATAGCTGAATGATTAGAAGAAGAAAAAACTGAGGGTAAGGCACCAAACATTTCCTAACTCATTCTAAACACTGAATCATTTAACAAAGCAGAAGTAGAATTTCAAACTTGAATATACTGTAGCCAAATGTGGGCCTGCATTTCTAGGGAGTATAAGGGGTTTCACCCCCATTGAAAAGCATTGGATGTTTGACACCTCCTAGCTTGGAGATGCTTTACGTGACGTGGCCCAAATTTATAGTGGAGCATTCTGTATAAAGGAGGTAAAGACTCTGTAAAGCAGAAGTTTGTAGGACCTTCCTAGAGCTACTTCCGGTTAGCAACATGCTAACAGTTAGCCGCTAACAGGGTTGTGTTCAGTATCACCAGGTGAGTGTACTCTGTCAGTTTGGTCCAAATCCTGTACTGGGAAGTGCCTCAAAAAGGGTGCCAACACTTAATGTCACCAAAGGTCACCAAAGGTCATGAGTCAGATTGGCCTCCTTTAGAAACTCAGCCTCACCACATCTGGGCCCAGAACTCAACATTTGACCAAAATGGTCAGTAGCGCCATTTCCCACATGTGGGTGGTGCTGTATTGGCCAATTATGTCGTGTCTGGGCATCATGCCAGGTCCTGTTGGAAGCAAAGGCCCAATAGGAAAGCATGTGAAATCCAAAATGGGACAGAAAAGTGACACATGGCTGAAAGTCACTTGAAAATTTTAAAATGTCAAGAGGAAGTGACTGTGCGAATTTCAGATTCCTACATTAATCACAGCCGCTGCAGCGGGCGTCGAAAGTTGCCATTGTATCCCAATGGAGCTTCTCCCTCTGGCCCTCAGAGTTCCGTCGTCATGGAAACTCACTCACACCTCTGCTGCAGGCCAGTCTACCGAAGTGCAGAGACTTTGCTCACAATAAGTCCCATTGGATTATAATGGAGAACTTTGCCCCGAACAACGCTCCATATCTCCTGATCCGTAAATGGTAGAGACGTAATTTTTTCTGCGTTTATTTCGTAACGGATAGGGAAAGAAGATAGGCTATCGGTTTTTGCTGGGAAAAGTTTAATAAAGGCGTGAAAAATTATGATATAAAGGTGATTTTTATGGACTTTCAGAAATCCTCTAAAAACGGTCCCGAACAAATCGCTGTAGCTGAAAAAGTATAAGAGATATCAAAATAATTCTTTCACTATGAGTATCAGCAGGCTTTTGAGGACTATGGTGCCCATTTTCATGTTTGTATAAAAATCGGTGTAGGCACAGCGACGATGTAAAAAAGTGGATGATGTGGGAAAATGCAGCTGAAAAGCGTTTTCAGGAATTTGCACATTCGCTACTCCCGAACAAATTGTTCCTGCGGTACAACCGTAACAGTTATCCAAACAAATCCTTTTTTATGAGTGCCAGAAGGGTCGGGACATTCATGTGTGAAAGTCTCATGCTTGTACATGAAACAGTTTCGGAGTAGCGACGATGCGAAAACGTGTGATGTTTTCAATTTTCAGGCGTCATTTTTCAAAACCGCTCCATAGGAAATGAATGGGGGAGGTTTCGGGTTTGTGTCGCTCTGAGGTGATTTGCGAAAAATCTATAAATGCTACACCAATGAGGGTTACATTTCCTGAATCCAGACAAAAATTCCTACGTTTTGATGTATAATTTATGTGGATAGGTTGAAAATTGAGCGAGTGAGAAGAAGTTGTTCGGAGTAGAAGAATTAGTTGAATTTCTAGAGTGCGCACTCTACCAACTGCCACTTGACGACCATAGCAACGCATGTTATTTGCTGAATTTCTTGAAAAGCCAAAATTATTTTAAGCAGGTACTATATGAAAATGGTAAAAGATATGAAAAAGCTGAAATATACCATAATAGCTGAAAGATATCACTATATTTTAAAAGTTGAATGACGTTTCTAGCTGAAAGTAGGCTGAAGCAATAAGCTGTCAAAAAGCAGCTGAAATGAGCGGAATTTTAGTGAATTACATTCATTTTCTATGGGAGAAAAAAAGCTGAAAATTTGCAGAAAAAGCTGAATATTTTAAAAAGTTGAAGAGTTAAAAGTACAAAAAGATATAGCCATCGATTCCAGAAGAAGCTGAATAGTTTAAAAGTTGAATGGTTGAAATCGGAGAAAAATTGTAGGAGGAGAAGCGAATCAAACTTTAAACAGTAAAAACGCATTTGGAAGAATAAACACTAAGAATAAAGAATAAAGAGAAACAGGATCTCAAGAACTGTGAATGCCTACTGCATTCACAGTAACTAGAAAAATTTGCATTTCCTGCGAAAATGCACTGTGAATGCAGATAGCTGAATGATTGAGCAAAAGATGCAGAAGATCTTTGAAGAAGAGAAAAAATAGCTGAAAAGCATTGAAGAAGTTGAAAAAGTTGAAGAAGTTGAAAAAGTTGAAGAATTTGAAAGAGTTGAAGAATTTGAACATGAAAGAACAATAGCTGAATGATTAGAAGAAGAAAAAACTGAGGGTAAGGCACCAAACATTTCCTAACTCATTCTAAACACTGAATCATTTAACAAAGCAGAAGTAGAATTTCAAACTTGAATATACTGTAGCCATATGTGGGCCTGCATTTCTAGGGAGTATAAGGGGTTTCGCCCCCATTGAAAAGCATTGGATGTTTGACACCTCCTAGCTTGGAGATGCTTTACGTGACGTGACCAAAATTTATAGTGGAGCATTCTGTATAAAGGAGGTAAAGACTCTGTAAAGCAGAAGTTTGTAGGACCTTCCTAGAGCTACTTCCGGTTAGCAACATGCTAACAGTTAGCCGCTAACAGGGTTGTGTTCAGTATCACCAGGTGAGTGTACTCTGTCAGTTTGGTCCAAATCCTGTACTGGGAAGTGCCTCAAAAAGGGTGCCAATACTTAATGTCACCAAAGGTCACCAAAGGTCATGAGTCAGATTGGCCTCCTTTAGCAACTCAGCCTCACCACATCTGGGCCCAGAACTCAACATTTGACCAAAATGGTCAGTAGCGCCATTTCCCACATGTGGGTGGTGCTGTATTGGCCAATTATGTCGTGTCTGGGCATCATGCCAGATCCTGTTGGAAGCAAAGGCCCAATAGGAAAGCATGTGAAATCCAAAATGGGACAGAAAAGTGACACATGGCTGAAAGTCACTTGAAAATTTAAAAATGTTAAGAGGAAGTGACTGTGCGAATTTCAGATTCCTACATTAATCACAGCCGCTGCAGCGGGCGTCGAAAGTTGCCATTGTATCCCAATGGAGCTTCTCCCTCTGGCCCTCAGAGTTCCGTCGTCATGGAAACTCACTCACACCTCTGCTGCAGGCCAGTCTACCGAAGTGCAGAGACTTTGCTCACAATAAGTCCCATTGGATTATAATGGAGAACTTTGCCCCGAACAACGCTCCATATCTCCTGATCCGTAAATGGTAGAGACGTAATTTTTTCTGCGTTTATTTCGTAACGGATAGGGGAAGAAGACAGGCTATCGGTTTTTGCTGGAAAAAGTTTAATAAAGGCGTGAAAAATTATGATATAAAGGTGATTTTTATGGACTTTCAGAAATCCTCTAAAAACGGTCCCGAACAAATCGCTGTAGCTGAAAAAGTATAAGAGATATCACAATAATTCTTTCACTATGAGTATCAGCAGGCTTTTGAGGACTATGGTGCCCAATTTCATGTTTGTACAAAAATCGGTGTAGGCACAGCGACGATGTAAAAAAGTGGATGATGTGGGAAAATGCAGCTGAAAAGCGTTTTCAGGAATTTGCACATTCGCTACTCCCGAACAAATTGTTCCTGCGGTAAAACCGTAACAGTTATCCAAACAATTCCTTTTTTATGAGTGCCAGAAGGGTCGGGACATTCATGTGTGAAAGTCTCATGCTTGTACATGAAACGGTTTCAGAGTAGCGACGATGCGAAAACGTGTGATGTTTTCAATTTTCAGGCGTCATTTTTCAAAACCGCTCCATAGGAAATGAATGGGGGAGGTTTCGGGTTTGTGTCGCTCTGAGGTGATTTGCGAAAAATCTATAAATGCTACAGCAATGAGGGTTACATTTCCTGAATCCAGACAAAAATTCCCACGTTTTGATGTATAATTTATGTGGATAGGTTGAAAATTGAGCGAGTGAGAAGAAGTTGTTCGGAGAAGAAGAATTTGTTGAATTTCTAGAGTGCGCAGTCTATAACTGCCTCCTTGACGACCATAGCAACGCATGTTATTTGCTGAATTTCTTGAAAAGCCAAAATTATTTTAAGGAGGTACTATATGAAAATGGTAAAAGATATGAAAAAGCTGAAATATACCATAATAGCTGAAAGATATCACTACATTTTAAAAGTTGAATGGCGTTTCTAGCTGAAAGTAGGCTGAAGCAGTAAGCTGTCAAAAAGCAGCTGAAACTAGAAAAATTTGCATTTCCTGCGAAAATGCTCTGTGAATGCAGATAGCTGAATGATTGAGCAAAAGATGCAGAAGATCTTTGAAGAAGAGAAAAAATAGCTGAAAAGCATTGAAGAAGTTGAAAAAGTTGAAGAAGTTGAAAAAGTTGAAGAATTTGAAAGAGTTGAAGAATTTGAACATGAAAGAACAATAGCTGAATGATTAGAAGAAGAAAAAACTGAGGGTAAGGCACCAAACATTTCCTAACTCATTCTAAACACTGAATCATTTAACAAAGCAGAAGTAGAATTTCAAACTTGAATATACTGTAGCCATATGTGGGCCTGCATTTCTAGGGAGTATAAGGGGTTTCGCCCCCATTGAAAAGCATTGGATGTTTGACACCTCCTAGCTTGGAGATGCTTTACGTGACGTGGCCCAAATTTATAGTGGAGCATTCTGTATAAAGGAGGTAAAGACTCTGTAAAGCAGAAGTTTGTAGGACCTTCCTAGAGCTACTTCCGGTTAGCAACATGCTAACAGTTAGCCGCTAACAGGGTTGTGTTCAGTATCACCAGGTGAGTGTAGTCTGTCAGTTTGGTCCAAATCCTGTACTGGGAAGTGCCTCAAAAAGGGTGCCAATACTTAATGTCACCAAAGGTCACCAAAGGTCATGAGTCAGATTGGCCTCCTTTAGCAACTCAGCCTCACCACATCTGGGCCCAGAACTCAACATTTGACCAAAATGGTCAGTAGCGCCATTTCCCACATGTGGGTGGTGCTGTATTGGCCAATTATGTCGTGTCTGGGCATCATGCCAGATCCTGTTGGAAGCAAAGGCCCAATTGGAAAGCATGTGAAATCCAAAATGGGACAGAAAAGTGACACATGGCTGAAAGTCACTTGAAAATTTAAAAATGTTAAGAGGAAGTGACTGTGCGAATTTCAGATTCCTACATTAATCACAGCCGCTGCAGCGGGCGTCGAAAGTTGCCATTGTATCCCAATGGAGCTTCTCCCTCTGGCCCTCAGAGTTCCGTCGTCATGGAAACTCACTCACACCTCTGCTGCAGGCCAGTCTACCGAAGTGCAGAGACTTTGCTCACAATAAGTCCCATTGGATTATAATGAACTTTGCCCCGAACAACGCTCGATATCTCCTGATCCGTAAATGGTAGAGACGTAATTTTTTCTGCGTTTATTTCGTAACGGATAGGGGAAGAAGACAGGCTATCGGTTTTTGCTGGAAAAAGTTTAATAAAGGCGTGAAAAATTATGATATAAAGGTGATTTTTATGGACTTTCAGAAATCCTCTAAAAACGGTCCCGAACAAATCGCTGTAGCTGAAAAAGTATAAGAGATATCAAAATAATTATTTCACTGTGAGTATCAGCAGGCTTTTGAGGACTATGGTGCCCATTTTCATGTTTGTACAGAAATCGGTGTAGGCACAGCGACGATGTAAAAAAGTGGATGATGTGGGAAAATGCAGCTGAAAAGCGTTTTCAGGAATTTGCACATTCGCTACTCCCGAACAAATTGTTCCTGCGGTAAAACCGTAACAGTTATCCAAACAATTCCTTTTTTATGAGTGCCAGAAGGGTCGGGACATTCATGTGTGAAAGTCTCATTCTTGTACATGAAACGGTTTCGGAGTAGCGACGATGCGAAAACGTGTGATGTTTTCAATTTTCAGGCGTCATTTTTCAAAACCGGTCCATAGGAAATGAATGGGGGAGGTTTCGGGTTTGTGTCGCTCTGAGGTGATTTGCGAAAAATCTATAAATGCTACAGCAATGAGGGTTACATTTCCTGAATCCAGACAAAAATTCCTACGTTTTGATGTATAATTTATGTGGATAGGTTGAAAATTGAGCGACTGAGAAGAAGTTGTTCGGAGAAGAAGAATTTGTTGAATTTCTAGAGTGCGCACTCTATAACTGCCTCCTTGACGACCATAGCAACGCATGTTATTTGCTGAATTTCTTGAAAAGCCAAAATTATTTTAAGGAGGTACTATATGAAAATGGTAAAAGATATGAAAAAGCTGAAATAGACCATAATAGCTGAAAGATATCACTACATTTTAAAAGTTGAATGGCGTTTCTAGCTGAAAGTA
Source organism: Fundulus diaphanus (assembly GCA_037039145.1). Classification (NCBI taxonomy): domain Eukaryota; kingdom Metazoa; phylum Chordata; class Actinopteri; order Cyprinodontiformes; family Fundulidae; genus Fundulus; species Fundulus diaphanus. The sequence goes on along the minus strand of CM073129.1, from coordinate 5,642,952 downwards.
GGCTGAAGCAGTAAGCTGTCAAAAAGCAGCTGAAATGAGCGGAATTTAGGTGAATTACATTCATTTCCTATGGGAGAAAAAAAGCTGAAAATTTGCAGAAAAAGCTGAATATTTTAAAAAGTTGAAGAGTTAAAAGTACAAAAAGATATAGCCATCGATTCCAGAAGAAGCTGAATAGTTTAAAAGTTGAATGGTTGAAATCGGAGAAAAATTGTAGGAGGAGAAGCGAATCAAACTTTAAACAGTAAAAAGGCGAAAGAGGATCTCAATAACTGTGAATGCCTACTGCATTCACAGTAAATATACTGTAGCCATATGTGGGCCTGCATTTCTAGGGAGTATAAGGGGTTTCGCCCCCATTGAAAAGCATTGGATGTTTGACACCTCCTAGCTTGGAGATGCTTTACGTGACGTGGCCCAAATTTATAGTGGAGCATTCTGTATAAAGGAGGTAAAGACTCTGTAAAGCAGAAGTTTGTAGGACCTTCCTAGAGCTACTTCCGGTTAGCAACATGCTAACAGTTAGCCGCTAACAGGGTTGTGTTCAGTATCACCAGGTGAGTGTACTCTGTCAGTTTGGTCCAAATCCTGTACTGGGAAGTGCCTCAAAAAGGGTGCCAATACTTAATGTCACCAAAGGTCACCAAAGGTCATGAGTCAGATTGGCCTCCTTTAGCAACTCAGCCTCACCACATCTGGGCCCAGAACTCAACATTTGACCAAAATGGTCAGTAGCGCCATTTCCCACATGTGGGTGGTGCTGTATTGGCCAATTGGGTCGTGTCTGGGCATCATGCCAGATCCTGTTGGAAGCAAAGGCCCAATAGGAAAGCATGTGAAATCCAAAATGGGACAGAAAAGTGACACATGGCTGAAAGTCACTTGAAAATTTAAAAATGTTAAGAGGAAGTGACTGTGCGAATTTCAGATTCCTACATTAATCACAGCCGCTGCAGCGGGCGTCGAAAGTTGCCATTGTATCCCAAAGGAGCTTCTCCCTCTGGCCCTCAGAGTTCCGTCGTCATGGAAACTCACTCACACCTCTGGTGCAGGCCAGTCTACCGAAGTGCAGAGACTTTGCTCACAATAAGTCCCATTGGATTATAATGGAGAACTTTGCCCCGAACAACGCTCCATATCTCCTGATCCGTAAATGGTAGAGACGTAATCTTTTCTGCGTTTATTTCGTAACGGATAGGGGAAGAAGACAGGCTATCGGTTTTTGCTGGAAAAAGTTTAATAAAGGCGTGAAAAATTATGATACAAAGGTGATTTTTATGGACTTTCAGAAATCCTCTAAAAACGGTCCCGAACAAATCGCTGTAGCTGAAAAAGTATAAGAGATATCAAAATAATTCTTTCACTATGAGTATCAGCAGGTTTTTGAGGACTATGGTGCCCATTTTGATGTTTGTACAAAAATCGGTGTAGGCACAGCGACGATGTAAAAAAGTGGATGATGTGGGAAAATGCAGCTGAAAAGCGTTTTCAGGAATTTGCACATTCGCTACTCCCGAACAAATTGTTCCTGCGGTAAAACCGTAACAGTTATCCAAACAATTCCTTTTTTATGAGTGCCAGAAGGGTCGGGACATTCATGTGTGAAAGTCTCATGCTTGTACATGAAACGGTTTCGGAGTAGCGACGATGCGAAAACATGTGATGTTTTCAATTTTCAGGCGTCATTTTTCAAAACCGCTCCATAGGAAATGAATGGGGGAGGTTTCGGGTTTGTGTCGCTCTGAGGTGATTTGCGAAAAATCTATAAATGCTACAGCAATGAGGGTTACATTTCCTGAATCCAGACAAAAATTCCTACGTTTTGATGTATAATTTATGTGGATAGGTTGAAAATTGAGCGACTGAGAAGAAATTGTTCGGAGAAGAAGAATTTGTTGAATTTCTAGAGTGCGCACTCTATAACTGCCTCCTTGACGACCATAGCAACGCATGTTATTTGCTGAATTTCTTGAAAAGCCAAAATTATTTTAAGGAGGTACTATATGAAAATGGTAAAAGATATGAAAAAGCTGAAATAGACCATAATAGCTGAAAGATATCACTACATTTTAAAAGTTGAATGGCGTTTCTAGCTGAAAGTAGGCTGAAGCAGTAAGCTGTCAAAAAGCAGCTGAAATGAGCGGAATTTTAGTGAATTACATTCATTTCCTATGGGAGAAAAAAAGCTGAAAATTTGCAGAAAAAGCTGAATATTTTAAAAAGTTGAAGAGTTAAAAGTACAAAAAGATATAGCCATCGATTCCAGAAGAAGCTGAATAGTTTAAAAGTTGAATGGTTGAAATCGGACAAAAACTGTAGGAGGAGAAGCGAATCAAACTTTAAACAGTAAAAAGGCGAAAGAGGATCTCAATAACTGTGAATGCCTACTGCATTCACAGTAAATATACTGTAGCCATATGTGGGCCTGCATTTCTAGGGAGTATAAGGGGTTTCGCCCCCATTGAAAAGCATTGGATGTTTGACACCTCCTAACTTGGAGATGCTTTATGTGACGTGGCCCAAATTTATAGTGGAGCATTCTGTATAAAGGAGGTAAAGACTCCGTAAAGCAGAAGTTTGTAGGACCTTCCTAGAGCTACTTCCGGTTAGCAACATGCTAACCATTAGCCGCTAACAGGGTTGTGTTCAGTATCACCGGGTGATTGTACTCTGTTAGTTTGGTCCAAATCCTGTACTGGGAAGTGCCTCAAAAAGGGGTGCCAATACTTAATGTCACCAAAGGTCACCAAAGGTCATGAGTCAGATTGGCCTCCTTTAGCAACTCAGCCTCACCACATCTGGGCCCAGAACTCAACATTTGACCAAAATGGTCAGTAGCGCCATTTCCCACATGTGGGTGGTGCTGTATTGGCCAATTATGTCGTGTCTGGGCATCATGCCAGATCCTGTTGGAAGCAAAGGCCCAATAGGAAAGCATGTGAAATCCAAAATGGGACAGAAAAGTGACACATGGCTGAAAGTCACTTGAAAATTTAAAAATGTTAAGAGGAAGTGACTGTGCGAATTTCAGATTCCTACATTAATCACAGCAACTGCGGTGAGCGTCGAAAGTTGCCATTGTATCCCAATGGAGCTTCTCCCTCTGGCCCTCAGAGTTCCGTCGTCATGGAAACTCACTCACACACCTGCATCGGCCAGTCTACCGAAGTGCAGAGACTTTGCTCACAATAAGTCCCATTGGATTATAATGGAGAACTTTGCCCCGAACAACGCTCCATATCTCCTGATCCCTAAATGGTAGAGACGTAATCTTTTCTGCGTTTATTTCGTAACGGATAGGGGAAGAAGACAGGCTATCGGTTTTTGCTGGAAAAAGTTTAATAAAGGCGTGAAAAATTATGATATAAAGGTGATTTTTATGGACTTTCAGAAATCCTCTAAAAACGGTCCCGAACAAATCGCTGTAGCTGAAAAAGTATAAGAGATATCAAAATAATTCTTTCACTATGAGTATCAGCAGGCTTTTGAGGACTATGGTGCCCATTTTCATGTTTGTACAAAAATCGGTGTAGGCACAGCGACGATGTAAAAAAGTGGATGATGTGGGAAAATGCAGCTGAAAAGCGTTTTCAGGAATTTGCACATTCGCTACTCCCGAACAAATTGTTCCTGCGGTAAAACCATAACAGTTATCCAAACAATTCCTTTTTTATGAGTGCCAGAAGGGTCGGGACATTCATGTGTGAAAATCTCATGCTTGTACATGAAACGGTTTAGGAGTAGCGACGATGCGAAAACATGTGATGTTTTGGATTTTCAGACGTCATTTTTCAAAAGCGCTCCATAGGAAATGAATGGGGAGGATTTCGGGTTTGTGTCGCTCTGAGGTGATTTGCGAAAAATCTATAAATGCTACACCAATGAGGGTTACATTTCCTGAATTCAGACAAAAATACCTACGTTTTGATGTATAATTTATGTGGATAGGTTGAAAATTGAGCGAGTGAGAAGAAGTTGTTCGGAGAAGAAGAATATGTTGAATTTCTAGAGTGCGCACTCTATAACTGCCTCCTTGACGACCATAGCAACGCATGTTATTTGCTGAATTTCTTGAAAAGCCAAAATTATTTTAAGGAGGTACTATATGAAAATGGTAAAAGATATGAAAAAGCTGAAATATACCATAATAGCTGAAAGATATCACTACATTTTAAAAGTTGAATGGCGTTTCTAGCTGAAAGTAGGCTGAAGCAGTAAGCTGTCAAAAAGCAGCTGAAATGAGCGGAATTTTAGTGAATTACATTCATTTCCTATGGGAGAAAAAAAAGCTGAAAATTTGCAGAAAAAGCTGAATATTTTAAAAAGTTGAAAAGGTATAAGTACAAAAAGATATAGCCATCGATTCCAGAAGAAGCTGAATAGTTTAAAAGTTGAATGGTTGAAATCGGAGAAAAACTGTAGGAGGAGAAGCGAATCAAACTTTAAACAGTAAAAAGGCGAAAGAGGATCTCAATAACTGTGAATGCCTACTGCATTCACAGTAATGAGCGGAATTTTAGTGAATTACATTCATTTCCTATAGGAGAAAAAAAAGCTGAAAATTTGCAGAAAAAGCTGAATATTTTAAAAAGTTGAAAAGGTATAAGTACAAAAAGATATAGCCATCGATTCCAGAAGAAGCTGAATAGTTTAAAAGTTGAATGGTTGAAATCGGACAAAAATTGTAGGAGGAGAAGCGAATCAAACTTTAAACAGTAAAAACGCGAAAGAGGATCTCAATAACTGTGAATGCCTACTGCATTCACAGTAACTAGAAAAATTTGCATTTCCTGCGAAAATGCACTGTGAATGCAGATAGCTGAATGATTGAGCAAAAGATGCAGAAGATCTTTGAAGAAGAGAAAAAATAGCTGAAAAGCATTGAAGAAGTTGAAAAAGTTGAAGAAGTTGAAAATGTTGAAGAATTTGAAAGAGTTGAAGAATTTGAACATGAAAGAACAATAGCTGAATGATTAGAAGAAGAAAAAACTGAGGGAAAGGCACCAAACATTTCATAACTCATTCTAAACAATGAATCGTTTAACAAAGCAGAAGTAGAATTTCAAACTTGAATATAGCCATATGTGGGCCTGCATTTCTAGGGAGTATAAGGGGTTTCGCCCCCATTGAAAAGCATTGGATGTTTGACACCTCCTAGCTTGGAGATGCTTTACGTGACGTGGCCCAAATTTATAGTGGAGCATTCCGTATAAAGGAGTAAAGACTCTGTAAAGCAGAAGTTTGTAGGACCTTCCTAGAGCTACTTCCGGTTAGCAACATGCTAACAGTTAGCCGCTAACAGGGTTGTGTTCAGTATCACCAGGTGAGTGTACTCTGTCAGTTTGGTCCAAATCCTGTACTGGGAAGTGCCTCAAAAAGGGTGCCAATACTTAATGTCACCAAAGGTCACCAAAGGTCATGAGTCAGATTGGCCTCCTTTAGCAACTCAGCCTCACCACATCTGGGCCCAGAACTCAACATTTGACCAAAATGGTCAGTAGCGCCATTTCCCACATGTGGGTGGTGCTGTATTGGCCAATTATGTCGTGTCTGGGCATCATGCCAGATCCTGTTGGAAGCAAAGGCCCAATAGGAAAGCATGTGAAATCCAAAATGGGACAGAAAAGTGACACATGGCTGAAAGTCACTTGAAAATTTAAAAATGTTAAGAGGAAGTGACTGTGCGAATTTCAGATTCCTACATTAATCACAGCCGCTGCAGCGGGCGTCGAAAGTTGCCATTGTATCCCAATGGAGCTTCTCCCTCTGGCCCTCAGAGTTCCGTCGTCATGGAAACTCACTCACACCTCTGCTGCAGGCCAGTCTACCGAAGTGCAGAGACTTTGCTCACAATAAGTCCCATTGGATTATAATGGAGAACTTTGCCCGGAACAACGCTCCATATCTCCTGATCCGTAAATGGTAGAGACGTAATTTTTTCTGCGTTTATTTCGTAACGGATAGGGAAAGAAGATAGGCTATCGGTTTTTGCTGGGAAAAGTTTAATAAAGGCGTGAAAAATTATGATATAAAGGTGATTTTTATGGACTTTCAGAAATCCTCTAAAAACGGTCCCGAACAAATCGCTGTAGCTGAAAAAGTATAAGAGATATCAAAATAATTCTTTCACTATGAGTATCAGCAGGCTTTTGAGGACTATGGTGCCCATTTTCATGTTTGTATAAAAATCGGTGTAGGCACAGCGACGATGTAAAAAAGTGGATGATGTGGGAAAATGCAGCTGAAAAGCGTTTTCAGGAATTTGCACATTCGCTACTCCCGAACAAATTGTTCCTGCGGTACAACCGTAACAGTTATCCAAACAAATCCTTTTTTATGAGTGCCAGAAGGGTCGGGACATTCATGTGTGAAAGTCTCATGCTTGTACATGAAACAGTTTCGGAGTAGCGACGATGCGAAAACGTGTGATGTTTTCAATTTTCAGGCGTCATTTTTCAAAACCGCTCCATAGGAAATGAATGGGGGAGGTTTCGGGTTTGTGTCGCTCTGAGGTGATTTGCGAAAAATCTATAAATGCTACACCAATGAGGGTTACATTTCCTGAATCCAGACAAAAATTCCTACGTTTTGATGTATAATTTATGTGGATAGGTTGAAAATTGAGCGAGTGAGAAGAAGTTGTTCGGAGTAGAAGAATTAGTTGAATTTCTAGAGTGCGCACTCTACCAACTGCCACTTGACGACCATAGCAACGCATGTTATTTGCTGAATTTCTTGAAAAGCCAAAATTATTTTAAGCAGGTACTATATGAAAATGGTAAAAGATATGAAAAAGCTGAAATATACCATAATAGCTGAAAGATATCACTATATTTTAAAAGTTGAATGACGTTTCTAGCTGAAAGTAGGCTGAAGCAATAAGCTGTCAAAAAGCAGCTGAAATGAGCGGAATTTTAGTGAATTACATTCATTTTCTATGGGAGAAAAAAAGCTGAAAATTTGCAGAAAAAGCTGAATATTTTAAAAAGTTGAAGAGTTAAAAGTACAAAAAGATATAGCCATCGATTCCAGAAGAAGCTGAATAGTTTAAAAGTTGAATGGTTGAAATCGGAGAAAAATTGTAGGAGAAGAAGCGAATCAAACTTTAAACAGTAAAAACGCATTTGGAAGAATAAACACTAAGAATAAAGAATAAAGAGAAACAGGATCTCAAGAACTGTGAATGCCTACTGCATTCACAGTAACTAGAAAAATTTGCATTTCCTGCGAAAATGCACTGTGAATGCAGATAGCTGAATGATTGAGCAAAAGATGCAGAAGATCTTTGAAGAAGAGAAAAAATAGCTGAAAAGCATTGAAGAAGTTGAAAAAGTTGAAGAAGTTGAAAAAGTTGAAGAATTTGAAAGAGTTGAAGAATTTGAACATGAAAGAACAATAGCTGAATGATTAGAAGAAGAAAAAACTGAGGGTAAGGCACCAAACATTTCCTAACTCATTCTAAACACTGAATCATTTAACAAAGCAGAAGTAGAATTTCAAACTTGAATATACTGTAGCCATATGTGGGCCTGCATTTCTAGGGAGTATAAGGGGTTTCGCCCCCATTGAAAAGCATTGGATGTTTGACACCTCCTAGCTTGGAGATGCTTTACGTGACGTGACCAAAATTTATAGTGGAGCATTCTGTATAAAGGAGGTAAAGACTCTGTAAAGCAGAAGTTTGTAGGACCTTCCTAGAGCTACTTCCGGTTAGCAACATGCTAACAGTTAGCCGCTAACAGGGTTGTGTTCAGTATCACCAGGTGAGTGTACTCTGTCAGTTTGGTCCAAATCCTGTACTGGGAAGTGCCTCAAAAAGGGTGCCAATACTTAATGTCACCAAAGGTCACCAAAGGTCATGAGTCAGATTGGCCTCCTTTAGCAACTCAGCCTCACCACATCTGGGCCCAGAACTCAACATTTGACCAAAATGGTCAGTAGCGCCATTTCCCACATGTGGGTGGTGCTGTATTGGCCAATTATGTCGTGTCTGGGCATCATGCCAGATCCTGTTGGAAGCAAAGGCCCAATAGGAAAGCATGTGAAATCCAAAATGGGACAGAAAAGTGACACATGGCTGAAAGTCACTTGAAAATTTAAAAATGTTAAGAGGAAGTGACTGTGCGAATTTCAGATTCCTACATTAATCACAGCCGCTGCAGCGGGCGTCGAAAGTTGCCATTGTATCCCAATGGAGCTTCTCCCTCTGGCCCTCAGAGTTCCGTCGTCATGGAAACTCACTCACACCTCTGCTGCAGGCCAGTCTACCGAAGTGCAGAGACTTTGCTCACAATAAGTCCCATTGGATTATAATGGAGAACTTTGCCCCGAACAACGCTCCATATCTCCTGATCCGTAAATGGTAGAGACGTAATTTTTTCTGCGTTTATTTCGTAACGGATAGGGGAAGAAGACAGGCTATCGGTTTTTGCTGGAAAAAGTTTAATAAAGGCGTGAAAAATTATGATATAAAGGTGATTTTTATGGACTTTCAGAAATCCTCTAAAAACGGTCCCGAACAAATCGCTGTAGCTGAAAAAGTATAAGAGATATCACAATAATTCTTTCACTATGAGTATCAGCAGGCTTTTGAGGACTATGGTGCCCAATTTCATGTTTGTACAAAAATCGGTGTAGGCACAGCGACGATGTAAAAAAGTGGATGATGTGGGAAAATGCAGCTGAAAAGCGTTTTCAGGAATTTGCACATTCGCTACTCCCGAACAAATTGTTCCTGCGGTAAAACCGTAACAGTTATCCAAACAATTCCTTTTTTATGAGTGCCAGAAGGGTCGGGACATTCATGTGTGAAAGTCTCATGCTTGTACATGAAACGGTTTCAGAGTAGCGACGATGCGAAAACGTGTGATGTTTTCAATTTTCAGGCGTCATTTTTCAAAACCGCTCCATAGGAAATGAATGGGGGAGGTTTCGGGTTTGTGTCGCTCTGAGGTGATTTGCGAAAAATCTATAAATGCTACAGCAATGAGGGTTACATTTCCTGAATCCAGACAAAAATTCCCACGTTTTGATGTATAATTTATGTGGATAGGTTGAAAATTGAGCGAGTGAGAAGAAGTTGTTCGGAGAAGAAGAATTTGTTGAATTTCTAGAGTGCGCAGTCTATAACTGCCTCCTTGACGACCATAGCAACGCATGTTATTTGCTGAATTTCTTGAAAAGCCAAAATTATTTTAAGGAGGTACTATATGAAAATGGTAAAAGATATGAAAAAGCTGAAATATACCATAATAGCTGAAAGATATCACTACATTTTAAAAGTTGAATGGCGTTTCTAGCTGAAAGTAGGCTGAAGCAGTAAGCTGTCAAAAAGCAGCTGAAATGAGCGGAATTTTAGTGAATTACATTCATTTCCTATAGGAGAAAAAAAAGCTGAAAATTTGCAGAAAAAGCTGAATATTTTAAAAAGTTGAAAAGGTATAAGTACAAAAAGATATAGCCATCGATTCCAGAAGAAGCTGAATAGTTTAAAAGTTGAATGGTTGAAATCGGACAAAAATTGTAGGAGGAGAAGCGAATCAAACTTTAAACAGTAAAAACGCGAAAGAGGATCTCAATAACTGTGAATGCCTACTGCATTCACAGTAACTAGAAAAATTTGCATTTCCTGCGAAAATGCACTGTGAATGCAGATAGCTGAATGATTGAGCAAAAGATGCAGAAGATCTTTGAAGAAGAGAAAAAATAGCTGAAAAGCATTGAAGAAGTTGAAAAAGTTGAAGAAGTTGAAAATGTTGAAGAATTTGAAAGAGTTGAAGAATTTGAACATGAAAGAACAATAGCTGAATGATTAGAAGAAGAAAAAACTGAGGGAAAGGCACCAAACATTTCATAACTCATTCTAAACAATGAATCGTTTAACAAAGCAGAAGTAGAATTTCAAACTTGAATATAGCCATATGTGGGCCTGCATTTCTAGGGAGTATAAGGGGTTTCGCCCCCATTGAAAAGCATTGGATGTTTGACACCTCCTAGCTTGGAGATGCTTTACGTGACGTGGCCCAAATTTATAGTGGAGCATTCCGTATAAAGGAGTAAAGACTCTGTAAAGCAGAAGTTTGTAGGACCTTCCTAGAGCTACTTCCGGTTAGCAACATGCTAACAGTTAGCCGCTAACAGGGTTGTGTTCAGTATCACCAGGTGAGTGTACTCTGTCAGTTTGGTCCAAATCCTGTACTGGGAAGTGCCTCAAAAAGGGTGCCAATACTTAATGTCACCAAAGGTCACCAAAGGTCATGAGTCAGATTGGCCTCCTTTAGCAACTCAGCCTCACCACATCTGGGCCCAGAACTCAACATTTGACCAAAATGGTCAGTAGCGCCATTTCCCACATGTGGGTGGTGCTGTATTGGCCAATTATGTCGTGTCTGGGCATCATGCCAGATCCTGTTGGAAGCAAAGGCCCAATAGGAAAGCATGTGAAATCCAAAATGGGACAGAAAAGTGACACATGGCTGAAAGTCACTTGAAAATTTAAAAATGTTAAGAGGAAGTGACTGTGCGAATTTCAGATTCCTACATTAATCACAGCCGCTGCAGCGGGCGTCGAAAGTTGCCATTGTATCCCAATGGAGCTTCTCCCTCTGGCCCTCAGAGTTCCGTCGTCATGGAAACTCACTCACACCTCTGCTGCAGGCCAGTCTACCGAAGTGCAGAGACTTTGCTCACAATAAGTCCCATTGGATTATAATGGAGAACTTTGCCCCGAACAACGCTCCATATCTCCTGATCCGTAAATGGTAGAGACGTAATTTTTTCTGCGTTTATTTCGTAACGGATAGGGGAAGAAGACAGGCTATCGGGTTTTGCTGGAAAAAGTTTAATAAAGGCGTGAAAAATTATGATATAAAGGTGATTTTTATGGACTTTCAGAAATCCTCTAAAAACGGTCCCGAACAAATCGCTGTAGCTGAAAAAGTATAAGAGATATCAAAATAATTCTTTCACTATGAGTATCAGCAGGCTTTTGAGGACTATGGTGCCCATTTTCATGTTTGTACAAAAATCGGTGTAGGCACAGCGACGATGTAAAAAAGTGGATGATGTGGGAAAATGCAGCTGAAAAGCGTTTTCAGGAATTTGCACATTCGCTACTCCCGAACAAATTGTTCCTGCGGTAAAACCGTAACAGTTATCCAAACAATTCCTTTTTTATGAGTGCCAGAAGGGTCGGGACATTCATGTGTGAAAGTCTCATGCTTGTACATGAAACGGTTTCGGAGTAGCGACGATGCGAAAACGTGTGATGTTTTCAATTTTCAGCCGTCATTTTTCAAAACCGCTCCATAGGAAATGAATGGGGGAGGTTTCGGGTTTGTGTCGCTCTGAGGTGATTTGCGAAAAATCTATAAATGCTACAGCAATGAGGGTTACATTTCCTGAATCCAGACAAAAATTCCTACGTTTTGATGTATAATTTATGTGGATAGGTTGAAAATTGAGCGACTGAGAAGAAGTTGTTCGGAGAAGAAGAATTTGTTGAATTTCTAGAGTGCGCACTCTATAACTGCCTCCTTGACGACCATAGCAACGCATGTTATTTGCTGAATTTCTTGAAAAGCCAAAATTATTTTAAGGAGGTACTATATGAAAATGGTAAAAGATATGAAAAAGCTGAAATATACCATAATAGCTGAAAGATATCACTACATTTTAAAAGTGGAATGGCGTTTCTAGCTGAAAGTAGGCTGAAGCAGTAAGCTGTCAAAAAGCAGCTGAAATGAGCGGAATTTTAGTGAATTACATTCATTTCCTATGGGAGAAAAAAAGCTGAAAATTTGCAGAAAAAGCTGAATATTTTAAAAAGTTGAAGAGTTAAAAGTACAAAAAGATATAGCCATCGATTTCAGAAGAAGCTGAATAGTTTAAAAGTTGAATGGTTGAAATCGGAGAAAAATTGTAGGAGGAGAAGCGAATCAAACTTTAAACAGTAAAAACGCATTTGGAAGAATATCCCATAAGAAGAATAAAGAATAAAGAGAAACAGGATCTCAAGAACTGTGAATGCCTACTGCATTCACAGTAACTAGAAAAATTTGCATTTCCTGCGAAAATGCACTGTGAATGCAGATAGCTGAATGATTGAGCAAAAGATGCAGAAGATCTTTGAAGAAGAGAAAAAATAGCTGAAAAGCATTGAAGAAGTTGAAAAAGTTGAAAAAGTTGAAGAATTTGAAAGAGTTGAAGAATTTGAACATGAAAGAACAATAGCTGAATGATTAGAAGAAGAAAAAACTGAGGGTAAGGCACCAAACATTTCCTAACTCATTCTAAACACTGAATCATTTAACAAAGCAGAAGTAGAATTTCAAACTTGAATATACTGTAGCCATATGTGGGCCTGCATTTCTAGGGAGTATAAGGGGTTTCGCCCCCATTGAAAAGCATTGGATGTTTGACACCTCCTAGCTTGGAGATGCTTTACGTGACATGGCCCAAATTTATAGTGGAGCATTCTGTATAAAGGAGGTAAAGACTCTGTAAAGCAGAAGTTTGTAGGACCTTCCTAGAGCTACTTCCGGTTAGCAACATGCTAACAGTTAGCCGCTAACAGGGTTGTGTTCAGTATCACCAGGTGAGTGTACTCTGTCAGTTTGGTCCAAATCCTGTACTGGGAAGTGCCTCAAAAAGGGTGCCAATACTTAATGTCACCAAAGGTCACCAAAGGTCATGAGTCAGATTGGCCTCCTTTAGCAACTCAGCCTCACCACATCTGGGCCCAGAACTCAACATTTGACCAAAATGGTCAGTAGCGCCATTTCCCACATGTGGGTGGTGCTGTATTGGCCAATTATGTCGTGTCTGGGCATCATGCCAGATCCTGTTGGAAGCAAAGGCCCAATAGGAAAGCATGTGAAATCCAAAATGGGACAGAAAAGTGACACATGGCTGAAAGTCACTTGAAAATTTAAAAATGTTAAGAGGAAGTGACTGTGCGAATTTCAGATTCCTACATTAATCACAGCAACTGCGGTGAGCGTCGAAAGTTGCCATTGTATCCCAATGGAGCTTCTCCCTCTGGCCCTCAGAGTTCCGTCGTCATGGAAACTCACTCACACACCTGCATCGGCCAGTCTACCGAAGTGCAGAGACTTTGCTCACAATAAGTCCCATTGGATTATAATGGAGAACTTTGCCCCGAACAACGCTCCATATCTCCTGATCCCTAAATGGTAGAGACGTAATCTTTTCTGCGTTTATTTCGTAACGGATAGGGGAAGAAGACAGGCTATCGGTTTTTGCTGGAAAAAGTTTAATAAAGGCGTGAAAAATTATGATATAAAGGTGATTTTTATGGACTTTCAGAAATCCTCTAAAAACGGTCCCGAACAAATCGCTGTAGCTGAAAAAGTATAAGAGATATCAAAATAATTCTTTCACTATGAGTATCAGCAGGCTTTTGAGGACTATGGTGCCCAATTTCATGTTTGTACAAAAATCGGTGTAGGCACAGCGACGATGTAAAAAAGTGGATGATGTGGGAAAATGCAGCTGAAAAGCGTTTTCAGGAATTTCCACATTCGCTACTCCCGAACAAATTGTTCCTGCGGTAAAACCGTAACAGTTATCCAAACAATTCCTTTTTTATGAGTGCCAGAAGGGTCGGGACATTCATGTGTGAAAGTCTCATGCTTGTACATGAAACGGTTTCGGAGTAGCGACGATGCGAAAACGTGTGATGTTTTCAATTTTCAGGCGTCATTTTTCAAAACCGCTCCATAGGAAATGAATGGGGGAGGTTTCGGGTTTGTGTCGCTCTGAGGTGATTTGCGAAAAATCTATAAATGCTACAGCAATGAGGGTTACATTTCCTGAATCCAGACAAAAATTCCTACGTTTTGATGTATAATTTATGTGGATAGGTTGAAAATTGAGCGACTGAGAAGAAGTTGTTCGGAGAAGAAGAATTTGTTGAATTTCTAGAGTGCGCACTCTATAACTGCCTCCTTGACGACCATAGCAACGCATGTTATTTGCTGAATTTCTTGAAAAGCCAAAATTATTTTAAAGAGGTACTATATGAAAATGGTAAAAGATATGAAAAAGCTGAAATATACCATAATAGCTGAAAGATATCACTACATTTTAAAAGTTGAATGGCGTTTCTAGCTGAAAGTAGGCTGAAGCAGTAAGCTGTCAAAAAGCAGCTGAAATGAGCGGAATTTTAGTGAATTACATTCATTTCCTATGGGAGAAAAAAAGCTGAAAATTTGCAGAAAAAGCTGAATATTTTAAAAAGTTGAAGAGTTAAAAGTACAAAAAGATATAGCCATCGATTCCAGAAGAAGCTGAATAGTTTAAAAGTTGAATGGTTGAAATCGGAGAAAAATTGTAGGAGGAGAAGCGAATCAAACTTTAAACAGTAAAAACGCATTTGGAAGAATAAACACTAAGAAGAAGAATAAAGAATAAAGAGAAACAGGATCTCAAGAACTGTGAATGCCTACTGCATTCACAGTAACTAGAAAAATTTGCATTTCCTGCGAAAATGCACTGTGAATGCAGATAGCTGAATGATTGAGCAAAAGATGCAGAAGATCTTTGAAGAAGAGAAAAAATAGCTGAAAAGCATTGAAGTTGAAAAAGTTGAAGAAGTTGAAGAATTTGAAAGAGTTGAAGAATTTGAACATGAAAGAACAATAGCTGAATGATTAGAAGAAGAAAAAACTGAGGGTAAGGCACCAAACATTTCCTAACTCATTCTAAACACTGAATCATTTAACAAAGCAGAAGTAGAATTTCAAACTTGAATATACTGTAGCCATATGTGGGCCTGCATTTCTAGGGAGTATAAGGGGTTTCGCCCCCATTGAAAAGCATTGGATGTTTGACACCTCCTAGCTTGGAGATGCTTTACGTGACGTGGCCCAAATTTATAGTGGAGCATTCTGTATAAAGGAGGTAAAGACTCTGTAAAGCAGAAGTTTGTAGGACCTTCCTAGAGCTACTTCCGGTTAGCAACATGCTAACAGTTAGCCGCTAACAGGGTTGTGTTCAGTATCACCAGGTGAGTGTACTCTGTCAGTTTGGTCCAAATCCTGTACTGGGAAGTGCCTCAAAAAGGGTGCCAATACTTAATGTCACCAAAGATCACCAAAGGTCATGAGTCAGATTGGCCTCCTTTAGCAACTCAGCCTCACCACATCTGGGCCCAGAACTCAACATTTGACCAAAATGGTCAGTAGCGCCATTTCCCACATGTGGGTGGTGCTGTATTGGCCAATTATGTCGTGTCTGGGCATCATGCCAGATCCTGTTGGAAGCAAAGGCCCAATAGGAAAGCATGTGAAATCCAAAATGGGACAGAAAAGTGACACATGGCTGAAAGTCACTTGAAAATTTAAAAATGTTAAGAGGAAGTGACTGTGCGAATATCAGATTCCTACATTAATCACAGCCGCTGCAGCGGGCGTCGAAAGTTGCCATTGTATCCCAATGGAGCTTCTCCCTCTGGCCCTCAGAGTTCCGTCGTCATGGAAACTCACTCACACCTGCAGCGGGCCAGTCTACCGAAGTGCAGAGACTTTGCTCACAATAAGTCCCATTGGATTATAATGGAGAACTTTGCCCCGAACAACGCTCCATATCTCCTGATCCGTAAATGGTAGAGACGTAATTTTTTCTGCGTTTATTTGGTAACGGATAGGGGAAGAAGACAGGCTATCGGTTTTTGCTGGAAAAAGTTTAATAAAGGCGTGAAAAATTATGATATAAAGGTGATTTTTATGGACTTTCAGAAATCCTCTAGAAACGGTCCCGAACAAATCGCTGTAGCTGAAAAAGTATAAGAGATATCAAAATAATTCTTTCACTATGAGTATCAGCAGGCTTTTGAGGACTATGGTGCCCATTTTCATGTTTGTACAAAAATCGGTGTAGGCACAGCGACGATGTAAAAAAGTGGATGATGTGGGAAAATGCAGCTGAAAAGCGTTTTCAGGAATTTGCACATTCGCTACTCCCGAACAAATTGTTCCTGCGGTAAAACCGTAACAGTTATCCAAACAATTCCTTTTTTATGAGTGCCAGAAGGGTCGGGACATTCATGTGTGAAAGTCTCATGCTTGTACATGAAACGGTTTCGGAGTAGCGACGATGCGAAAACGTGGGATGTTTTCAATTTTCAGGCGTCATTTTTCAAAACCGCTCCATAGGAAATGAATGGGGGAGGTTTCGGGTTTGTGTCGCTCTGAGGTGATTTGCGAAAAATCTATAAATGCTACAGCAATGAGGGTTACATTTCCTGAATCCAGACAAAAATTCCTACGTTTTGATGTATAATTTATGTGTATAGGTTGAAAATTGAGCGACTGAGAAGAAGTTGTTCGGAGAAGAAGAATTTGTTGAATTTCTAGAGTGCGCACTCTATAACTGCCTCCTTGACGACCATAGCAACGCATGTTATTTGCTGAATTTCTTGAAAAGCCAAAATTATTTTAAGGAGGTACTATATGAAAATGGTAAAAGATATGAAAAAGCTGAAATAGACCATAATAGCTGAAAGATATCACTACATTTTAAAAGTTGAATGGCGTTTCTAGCTGAAAGTAGGCTGAAGCAGTAAGCTGTCAAAAAGCAGCTGAAATGAGCGGAATTTTAGTGAATTACATTCATTTCCTATGGGAGAAAAAAAGCTGAAAATTTGCAGAAAAAGCTGAATATTTTAAAAAGTTGAAGAGTTAAAAGTACAAAAAGATATAGCCATCGATTCCAGAAGAAGCTGAATAGTTTAAAAGTTGAATGGTTGAAATCGGAGAAAAATTGTAGGAGGAGAAGCGAATCAAACTTTAAACAGTAAAAACGCATTTGGAAGAATAAACACTAAGAAGAAGAATAAAGAACTAGAAAAATTTGCATTTCCTGCGAAAATGCACTGTGAATGCAGATAGCTGAATGATTGAGCAAAAGATGCAGAAGATCTTTGAAGAAGAGAAAAAATAGCTGAAAAGCATTGAAGAAGTTGAAAAAGTTGAAGAAGTTGAAAAAGTTGAAGAATTTGAAAGAGTTGAAGAATTTGAACATGAAAGAACAATAGCTGAATGATTAGAAGAAGAAAAAACTGAGGGTAAGGCACCAAACATTTCCTAACTCATTCTAAACACTGAATCATTTAACAAAGCAGAAGTAGAATTTCAAACTTGAATATACTGTAGCCATATGTGGGCCTGCATTTCTAGGGAGTATAAGGGGTTTCGCCCCCATTGAAAAGCATTGGATGTTTGACACCTCCTAGCTTGGAGATGCTTTACGTGACGTGGCCCAAATTTATAGTGGAGCATTCTGTATAAAGGAGGTAAAGACTCTGTAAAGCAGAAGTTTGTAGGACCTTCCTAGAGCTACTTCCGGTTAGCAACATGCTAACAGTTAGCCGCTAACAGGGTTTTGTTCAGTATCACCAGGTGAGTGTACTCTGTCAGTTTGGTCCAAATCCTGTACTGGGAAGTGCCTCAAAAAGGGTGCCAATACTTAATGTCACCAAAGATCACCAAAGGTCATGAGTCAGATTGGCCTCCTTTAGCAACTCAGCCTCACCACATCTGGGCCCAGAACTCAACATTTGACCAAAATGGTCAGTAGCGCCATTTCCCACATGTGGGTGGTGCTGTATTGGCCAATTATGTCGTGTCTGGGCATCATGCCAGATCCTGTTGGAAGCAAAGGCCCAATAGGAAAGCATGTGAAATCCAAAATGGGACAGAAAAGTGACACATGGCTGAAAGTCACTTGAAAATTTAAAAATGTTAAGAGGAAGTGACTGTGCGAATTTCAGATTCCTACATTAATCACAGCCGCTGCAGCGGGCGTCGAAAGTTGCCATTGTATCCCAATGGAGCTTCTCCCTCTGGCCCTCAGAGTTCCGTCGTCATGGAAACTCACTCACACCTCTGCTGCAGGCCAGTCTACCGAAGTGCAGAGACTTTGCTCACAATAAGTCCCATTGGATTATAATGGAGAACTTTGCCCCGAACAACGCTCCATATCTCCTGATCCGTAAATGGTAGAGACGTAATTTTTTCTGCGTTTATTTCGTAACGGATAGGGGAAGAAGACAGGCTATCGGGTTTTGCTGGAAAAAGTTTAATAAAGGCGTGAAAAATTATGATATAAAGGTGATTTTTATGGACTTTCAGAAATCCTCTAAAAACGGTCCCGAACAAATCGCTGTAGCTGAAAAAGTATAAGAGATATCAAAATAATTCTTTCACTATGAGTATCAGCAGGCTTTTGAGGACTATGGTGCCCATTTTCATGTTTGTACAAAAATCGGTGTAGGCACAGCGACGATGTAAAAAAGTGGATGATGTGGGAAAATGCAGCTGAAAAGCGTTTTCAGGAATTTGCACATTCGCTACTCCCGAACAAATTGTTCCTGCAGTAAAACCGTAACAGTTATCCAAACAATTCCTTTTTTATGAGTGCCAGAAGGCTCGGGACATTCATGTGTGAAAGTCTCATGCTTGTACATGAAACGGTTTCGGAGTAGCGACGATGCGAAAACGTGTGATGTTTTCAATTTTCAGGCGTCATTTTTCAAAACCGCTCCATAGGAAATGAATGGGGGAGGTTTCGGGTTTGTGTCGCTCTGAGGTGATTTGCGAAAAATCTACAAATGCTACACCAATGAGGGTTACATTTCCTGAATCCAGACAAAAATTCCTACGTTTTGATGTATAATTTATGTGGATAGGTTGAAAATTGAGCGACTGAGAAGAAGTTGTTCGGAGAAGAAGAATTTGTTGAATTTCTAGAGTGCGCACTCTATAACTGCCTCCTTGACGACCATAGCAACGCATGTTATTTGCTGAATTTCTTGAAAAGCCAAAATTATTTTAAGGAGGTACTATATGAAAATGGTAAAAGATATGAAAAAGCTGAAATAGACCATAATAGCTGAAAGATATCACTACATTTTAAAAGTTGAATGGCGTTTCTAGCTGAAAGTAGGCTGAAGCAGTAAGCTGTCAAAAAGCAGCTGAAATGAGCGGAATTTTAGTGAATTACATTCATTTCCTATGGGAGAAAAAAAGCTGAAAATTTGCAGAAAAAGCTGAATATTTTAAAAAGTTGAAGAGTTAAAAGTACAAAAAGATATAGCCATCGATTCCAGAAGAAGCTGAATAGTTTAAAAGTTGAATGGTTGAAATCGGAGAAAAATTGTAGGAGGAGAAGCGAATCAAACTTTAAACAGTAAAAACGCATTTGGAAGAATAAACACTAAGAAGAAGAAGAATAAAGAACTAGAAAAATTTGCATTTCCTGCGAAAATGCACTGTGAATGCAGATAGCTGAATGATTGAGCAAAAGATGCAGAAGATCTTTGAAGAAGAGAAAAAATAACTGAAAAGCATTGAAGAAGTTGAAAAAGTTGAAGAAGTTGAAAAAGTTGAAGAATTTGAAAGAGTTGAAGAATTTGAACATGAAAGAACAATAGCTGAATGATTAGAAGAAGAACGAACTGAGGGTAAGGCACCAAACATTTCCTAACTCATTCTAAACACTGAATCATTTAACAAAGCAGAAGTAGAATTTCAAACTTGAATATACTGTAGCCATATGTGGGCCTGCATTTCTAGGGAGTATAAGGGGTTTCGCCCCCATTGAAAAGCATTGGATGTTTGACACCTCCCAGCTTGGAGATGCTTTACGTGACGTGGCCCAAATTTATAGTGGAGCATTCTGTATAAAGGAGGTAAAGACTCTGTAAAGCAGAAGTTGGTGAGACCTTCCTAGAGCTACTTCCGGTTAGCAACATGCTAACAGTTAGCCGCTAACAGGGTTGTGTTCAGTATCACCAGGTGAGTGTACTCTGTCAGTTTGGTCCAAATCCTGTACTGGGAAGTGCCTCAAAAAGGGTGCCAATACTTAATGTCACCAAAGGTCACCAAAGGTCATGAGTCAGATTGGCCTCCTTTAGCAACTCAGCCTCACCACATCTGGGCCCAGAACTCAACATTTGACCAAAATGGTCAGTAGCGCCATTTCCCACATGTGGGTGGTGCTGTATTGGCCAATTATGTCGTGTCTGGGCATCATGCCAGGTCCTGTTGGAAGCAAAGGCCCAATAGGAAAGCATGTGAAATCCAAAATGGGACAGAAAAGTGACACATGGCTGAAAGTCACTTGAAAATTTTAAAATGTCAAGAGGAAGTGACTGTGCGAATTTCAGATTCCTACATTAATCACAGCCGCTGCAGCGGGCGTCGAAAGTTGCCATTGTATCCCAATGGAGCTTCTCCCTCTGGCCCTCAGAGTTCCGTCGTCATGGAAACTCACTCACACCTCTGCTGCAGGCCAGTCTACCGAAGTGCAGAGACTTTGCTCACAATAAGTCCCATTGGATTATAATGGAGAACTTTGCCCCGAACAACGCTCCATATCTCCTGATCCGTAAATGGTAGAGACGTAATTTTTTCTGCGTTTATTTGGTAACGGATAGGGGAAGAAGATAGGCTATCGGTTTTTGCTGGAAAAAGTTTAATAAAGGCGTGAAAAATTATGATATAAAGGTGATTTTTATGGACTTTCAGAAATCCTCTAAAAACGGTCCCGAACAAATCGCTGTAGCTGAAAAAGTATAAGAGATATCAAAATAATTCTTTCACTATGAGTATCAGCAGGCTTTTGAGGACTATGGTGCCCATTTTCATGTTTGTATAAAAATCGGTGTAGGCACAGCGACGATGTAAAAAAGTGGATGATGTGGGAAAATGCAGCTGAAAAGCGTTTTCAGGAATTTGCACATTCGCTACTCCCGAACAAATTGTTCCTGCGGTACAACCGTAACAGTTATCCAAACAAATCCTTTTTTATGAGTGCCAGAAGGGTCGGGACATTCATGTGTGAAAGTCTCATGCTTGTACATGAAACAGTTTCGGAGTAGCGACGATGCGAAAACGTGTGATGTTTTCAATTTTCAGGCGTCATTTTTCAAAACCGCTCCATAGGAAATGAATGGGGGAGGTTTCGGGTTTGTGTCGCTCTGAGGTGATTTGCGAAAAATCTATAAATGCTACACCAATGAGGGTTACATTTCCTGAATCCAGACAAAAATTCCTACGTTTTGATGTATAATTTATGTGGATAGGTTGAAAATTGAGCGAGTGAGAAGAAGTTGTTCGGAGTAGAAGAATTAGTTGAATTTCTAGAGTGCGCACTCTACCAACTGCCACTTGACGACCATAGCAACGCATGTTATTTGCTGAATTTCTTGAAAAGCCAAAATTATTTTAAGCAGGTACTATATGAAAATGGTAAAAGATATGAAAAAGCTGAAATATACCATAATAGCTGAAAGATATCACTACATTTTAAAAGTTGAATGACGTTTCTAACTGAAAGTAGGCTGAAGCAGTAAGCTGTCAAAAAGCAGCTGAAATGAGCGGAATTTTAGTGAATTACATTCATTTTCTATGGGAGAAAAAAAGCTGAAAATTTGCAGAAAAAGCTGAATATTTTAAAAAGTTGAAGAGTTAAAAGTACAAAAAGATATAGCCATCGATTCCAGAAGAAGCTGAATAGTTTAAAAGTTGAATGGTTGAAATCGGAGAAAAATTGTAGGAGGAGAAGCGAATCAAACTTTAAACAGTAAAAACGCATTTGGAAGAATAAACACTAAGAATAAAGAATAAAGAGAAACAGGATCTCAAGAACTGTGAATGCCTACTGCATTCACAGTAATAAAGAGAAACAGGATCTCAAGAACTGTGAATGCCTACTGCATTCACAGTAATAAAGAGAAACAGGATCTCAAGAACTGTGAATGCCTACTGCATTCACAGTAACTAGAAAAATTTGCATTTCCTGCGAAAATGCACTGTGAATGCAGATAGCTGAATGATTGAGCAAAAGATGCAGAAGATCTTTGAAGAAGAGAAAAAATAGCTGAAAAGCATTGAAGAAGTTGAGCAAAAGATGCAGAAGATCTTTGAAGAAGAGAAAAAATAGCTGAAAAGCATTGAAGAAGTTGAGCAAAAGATGCAGAAGATCTTTGAAGAAGAGAAAAAATAGCTGAAAAGCATTGAAGAAGTTGAAAAAGTTGAAGAAGTTGAAAAAGTTGAAGAATTTGAAAGAGTTGAAGAATTTGAACATGAAAGAACAATAGCTGAATGATTAGAAGAAAAAACTGAGGGTAAGGCACCAAACATTTCCTAACTCATTCTAAACACTGAATCATTTAACAAAGCAAAAGTAGAATTTCAAACTTGAATATACTGTAGCCATATGTGGGCCTGCATTTCTAGGGAGTATAAGGGGTTTCGCCCCCATTGAAAAGCATTGGATGTTTGACACCTCCTAGCTTGGAGATGCTTTACGTGACGTGGCCCAAATTTATAGTGGAGCATTCTGTATAAAGGAGGTAAAGACTCTGTAAAGCAGAAGTTTGTAGGACCTTCCTAGAGCTACTTCCGGTTAGCAACATGCTAACAGTTAGCCGCTAACAGGGTTGTGTTCAGTATCACCAGGTGAGTGTACTCTGTCAGTTTGGTCCAAATCCTGTACTGGGAAGTGCCTCAAAAAGGGTGCCAATACTTAATGTCACCAAAGGTCACCAAAGGTCATGAGTCAGATTGGCCTCCTTTAGCAACTCAGCCTCACCACATCTGGGCCCAGAACTCAACATTTGACCAAAATGGTCAGTAGCGCCATTTCCCACATGTGGGTGGTGCTGTATTGGCCAATTATGTCGTGTCTGGGCATCATGCCAGATCCTGTTGGAAGCAAAGGCCCAATAGGAAAGCATGTGAAATCCAAAATGGGACAGAAAAGTGACACATGGCTGAAAGTCACTTGAAAATTTAAAAATGTTAAGAGGAAGTGACTGTGCGAATTTCAGATTCCTACATTAATCACAGCCGCTGCAGCGGGCGTCGAAAGTTGCCATTGTATCCCAATGGAGCTTCTCCCTCTGGCCCTCAGAGTTCCGTCGTCATGGAAACTCACTCACACCTCTGCTGCAGGCCAGTCTACCGAAGTGCAGAGACTTTGCTCACAATAAGTCCCATTGGATTATAATGGAGAACTTTGCCCCGAACAACGCTCCATATCTCCTGATCCGTAAATGGTAGAGACGTAATTGTTTCTGCGTTTATTTCGTAACGGATAGGGGAAGAAGACAGGCTATCGGTTTTTGCTGGAAAAAGTTTAATAAAGGCGTGAAAAATTATGATATAAAGGTGATTTTTATGGACTTTCAGAAATCCTCTAAAAACGGTCCCGAACAAATCGCTGTAGCTGAAAAAGTATAAGAGATATCAAAATAATTCTTTCACTATGAGTATCAGCAGGCTTTTGAGGACTATGGTGCCCATTTTCATGTTTGTACAAAAATCGGTGTAGGCACAGCGACGATGTAAAAAAGTGGATGATGTGGGAAAATGCAGCTGAAAAGCGTTTTCAGGAATTTGCACATTCGCTACTCCCGAACAAATTGTTCCTGCGGTAAAACCGTAACAGTTATCCAAACAATTCCTTTTTTATGAGTATCAGAAGGGTCGGGACATTCATGTGTGAAAGTCTTATGCTTGTACATGAAACGGTTTCGGAGTAGCGACGATGCGAAAACGTGTGATGTTTTCAATTTTCAGGCGTCATTTTTCAAAACCGCTCCATAGGAAATGAATGGGGGAGGTTTCGGGTTTGTGTCGCTCTGAGATGATTTGCGAAAAATCTATAAATGCTACAGCAATGAGGGTTACATTTCCTGAATCCAGACAAAAATTCCTACGTTTTGATGTATAATTTATGTGGATAGGTTGAAAATTGAGCGACTGAGAAGAAGTTGTTCGGAGAAGAAGAATTTGTTGAATTTCTAGAGTGCGCACTCTATAACTGCCTCCTTGACGACCATAGCAACGCATGTTATTTGCTGAATTTCTTGAAAAGCCAAAATTATTTTAAGGAGGTACTATATGAAAATGGTGAAAGATATGAAAAAGCTGAAATAGACCATAATAGCTGAAAGATATCACTACATTTTAAAAGTTGAATGGCGTTTCTAGCTGAAAGTAGGCTGAAGCAGTAAGCTTTCAAAAAGCAGCTGAAATGAGCGGAATTTTAGTGAATTACATTCATTTCCTATGGGAGAAAAAAAGCTGAAAATTTGCAGAAAAAGCTGAATATTTTAAAAAGTTGAAGAGTTAAAAGTACAAAAAGATATAGCCATCGATTCCAGAAGAAGCTGAATAGTTTAAAAGTTGAATGGTTGAAATCGGAGAAAAATTGTAGGAGGAGAAGCGAATCAAACTTTAAACAGTAAAAACGCATTTGGAAGAATAAACACTAAGAAGAACTAGAAAAATTTGCATTTCCTGCGAAAATGCACTGTGAATGCAGATAGCTGAATGATTGAGCAAAAGATGCAGAAGATCTTTGAAGAAGAGAAAAAATAGCTGAAAAGCATTGAAGAAGTTGAAAAAGTTGAAGAAGTTGAAAAAGTTGAAGAATTTGAAAGAGTTGAAGAATTTGAACATGAAAGAACAATAGCTGAATGATTAGAAGAAGAAAAAACTGAGGGTAAGGCACCAAACATTTCCTAACTCATTCTAAACACTGAATCATTTAACAAAGCAGAAGTAGAATTTCAAACTTGAATATACTGTAGCCATATGTGGGCCTGCATTTCTAGGGAGTATAAGGGGTTTCACCCCCATTGAAAAGCATTGGATGTTTGACACCTCCTAGCTTGGAGATGCTTTACGTGACGTGGCCCAAATTTATAGTGGAGCATTCTGTATAAAGGAGGTAAAGACTCTGTAAAGCAGAAGTTTGTAGGACCTTCCTAGAGCTACTTCCGGTTAGCAACATGCTAACAGTTAGCCGCTAACAGGGTTGTGTTCAGTATCACCAGGTGAGTGTACTCTGTCAGTTTGGTCCAAATCCTGTACTGGGAAGTGCCTCAAAAAGGGTGCCAATACTTAATGTCACCAAAGGTCACCAAAGGTCATGAGTCAGATTGGCCTCCTTTAGCAACTCAGCCTCACCACATCTGGGCCCAGAACTCAACATTTGACCAAAATGGTCAGTAGCGCCATTTCCCACATGTGGGTGGTGCTGTATTGGCCAATTATTTCGTGTCTGGGCATCATGCCAGATCCTGTTGGAAGCAAAGGCCCAATAGGAAAGCATGTGAAATCCAAAATGGGACAGAAAAGTGACACATGGCTGAAAGTCACTTGAAAATTTAAAAATGTTAAGAGGAAGTGACTGTGCGAATTTCAGATTCCTACATTAATCACAGCCGCTGCAGCGGGCGTCGAAAGTTGCCATTGTATCCCAATGGAGCTTCTCCCTCTGGCCCTCAGAGTTCCGTCGTCATGGAAACTCACTCACACCTCTGCTGCAGGCCAGTCTACCGAAGTGCAGAGACTTTGCTCACAATAAGTCCCATTGGATTATAATGGAGAACTTTGCCCCGAACAACGCTCCATATCTCCTGATCCGTAAATGGTAGAGACGTAATTTTTTCTGCGTTTATTTCGTAACGGATAGGGGAAGAAGACAGGCTATCGGTTTTTGCTGGAAAAAGTTTAATAAAGGCGTGAAAAATTATGATATAAAGGTGATTTTTATGGACTTTCAGAAATCCTCTAAAAACGGTCCCGAACAAATCGCTGTAGCTGAAAAAGTATAAGAGATATCAAAATAATTCTTTCACTATGAGTATCAGCAGGCTTTTGAGGACTATGGTGCCCATTTTCATGTTTGTACAAAAATCGGTGTAGGCACAGCGACGATGTAAAAAAGTGGATGATGTGGGAAAATGCAGCTGAAAAGCGTTTTCAGGAATTTGCACATTCGCTACTCCCGAACAAATTGTTCCTGCGGTAAAACCGTAACAGTTATCCAAACAATTCCTTTTTAATGAGTGCCAGAAGGGTCGGGACATTCATGTGTGAAAGTCTCATGCTTGTACATGAAACGGTTTCGGAGTAGCGACGATGCGAAAACGTGTGATGTTTTCAATTTTCAGGCATCATTTTTCAAAACCGCTCCATAGGAAATGAATGGGGGAGGTTTCGGGTTTGTGTCGCTCTGAGGTGATTTGCGAAAAATCTATAAATGCTACAGCAATGAGGGTTACATTTCCTGAATCCAGACAAAAATTCCTATGTTTTGATGTATAATTTATGTGGATAGGTTGAAAATTGAGCGACTGAGAAGAAGTTGTTCGGAGAAGAAGAATTTGTTGAATTTCTAGAGTGCGCACTCTATAACTGCCTCCTTGACGACCATAGCAACGCATGTTATTTGCTGAATTTCTTGAAAAGCCAAAATTATTTTAAGGAGGTACTATATGAAAATGATAAAAGATATGAAAAAGCTGAAATAGACCATAATAGCTGAAAGATATCACTACATTTTAAAAGTTGAATGGCGTTTCTAGCTGAAAGTAGGCTGAAGCAGTAAGCTGTCAAAAAGCAGCTGAAATGAGCGGAATTTTAGTGAATTACATTCATTTCCTATGGGAGAAAAAAAGCTGAAAATTTGCAGAAAAAGCTGAATATTTTAAAAAGTTGAAGAGTTAAAAGTACAAAAAGATATAGCCATCGATTCCAGAAGAAGCTGAATAGTTTAAAAGTTGAATGGTTGAAATCGGACAAAAACTGTAGGAGGAGAAGCGAATCAAACTTTAAACAGTAAAAAGGCGAAAGAGGATCTCAAGAACTGTGAATGCCTACTGCATTCACAGTAATAAAGAATAAAGAGAAACAGGATCTCAAGAACTGTGAATGCCTACTGCATTCACAGTAATAAAGAATAAAGAGAAACAGGATCTCAAGAACTGTGAATGCCTACTGCATTCACAGTAACTAGAAAAATTTGCATTTCCTGCGAAAATGCACTGTGAATGCAGATAGCTGAATGATTGAGCAAAAGATGCAGAAGATCTTTGAAGAAGAGAAAAAATAGCTGAAAAGCATTGAAGAAGTTGAAAAAGTTGAAGAAGTTGAAAAAGTTGAAGAATTTGAAAGAGTTGAAGAATTTGAACATGAAAGAACAATAGCTGAATGATTACAAGAAGAAAAAACTGAGGGAAAGGCACCAAACATTTCCTAACTCATTCTAAACACTGAATCATTTAACAAAGCAGAAGTAGAATTTCAAACTTGAATATACTGTAGCCATATGTGGGCCTGCATTTCTAGGGAGTATAAGGGGTTTCGCCCCCATTGAAAAGCATTGGATGTTTGACACCTCCTAACTTGGAGATGATTTACGTGACGAGGCCCAAACTTATTGTGGAGCATTCTGTATAAAGGAGGTACAGACTCTGTAAAGCAGAAGTTTGTCCGAGCTTCCTAGAGCTACTTCCGGTTAGCAACATGCTAACCGTTAGCCGCTAACAGGGTTGTGTTCAGTATCACCGGGTGATTGTACTCTGTCAGTTTGGTCCAAATCCTGTACTGGGAAGTGCCTCAAAAAGGGTGCCAATACTTAATGTCACCAAAGGTCACCAAAGGTCATTGGTCAGATTGGCCTCCTTTAGCAACTCAGCCTCACCACATCTGGGCCCAGAACTCAACATTTGACCAAAATGGCGTGTAGCGCCATTTCCCACAGGTGGGTGGTGCTGTATTGGCCAATTGGGTCGTCTCTGGGCATCATGCCAGGTCCTGTTGGAAGCAAAGGCCCAATAGGAAAGCATGTGAAATCCAAAATGGGACAGAAAAGTGACACATGGCTGAAAGTCACTTGAAAATTTTAAAATGTCAAGAGGAAGTGACTGTGCGAATTTCAGATTCCTACATTAATCACAGCAACTGCGGTGAGCGTTGAAAGTTGCCATTCTATCTCAATGGAGCCTCTCCCTCTGGCCCTCAGAGTTCCGTCGTCATGGAAACTCACTGACACACCTGCAGCTGGCCAGTCTACCAAAGTGCAGACACTATGCTCAGCATATGTCCCATTGGGTTATAATGGAGAACTTTGCCTCGCACAACGCTCCATATCTCCTGATCCGTAAATGGTAGAGACGTAATTTTTTCTGCGTTTATTTCTTAACGGATAGGGGAAGAAGACTTGCTATTGGTTTTTGCTGGAAATATTTTAATAAAGGCATAAAAAATTATGATATAAAGGGAATTTTTAAGGAATTTTAAAAATCTTCTAAAAACGGTCCCGAACAAATTGCTCTAGCTGAAAAAGTATAGGAGATATCAAAATAATTCTTTCACTGAGGACTATGTTGCTCATTTTTATGTTTGTACAAAAATCGGTGTAGGCACAGCGACGATGTAAAAAAGTGGATCATGTGGAAAAATGCAGCTCTAAAGCATTTTCAGGATTTTGCACATTCGCTACTGCCGAACAAATTGTTCCTGCGGCCAAACCGTAACAGTTATTCAAAAATTTATTTTTTGTGAGTGCCAGAAGGGTTGGGACATTCATGTGTGAAAGTCTCATTTCTGTACATTAAACGGTTTAGGAGTAGCGACGATGCGAAAACGTGTGATGTATTGGATTTTCAGATGTCATTTTTCAAAAACGCTCCATAGGAAATGAATGGGGGAGGTTTTGGGTTTGTGTCGCTCTGAGGTGATTTGTGAAAAATCTATAAATGCTACACCAATGAGGGTTACATTTCCTGAATCCAGACAAAAATTCCTACGTTTTGATGTATAATTTATGTGGATAGGTTGAAAATTGAGCGAGTGAGAAGAAGTTGTTCGGAGAAGAAGAATTTGTTGAATTTCTAGAGTGTGCACTCTATAACTGCCTCCTTGACGACCATAGCAACGCATGTTATTTGCTGAATTTCTTGAAAAGCCAAAATTATTTTAAAGACGTACTATACGAAAATGGTGAAAGATATGAAAAAGCTGAAACATACCATAATAGCCAAAAGATATTACAACAAAGTACAAAAAGATATAGCCATCGATTCCAGAAGAAGCTGAATAGTTTAAAAGTTGAATGGTTGAAATCGGAGAAAAATTGTAGGAGGAGAAGCGAATCAAACTTTAAACAGTAAAAACGCATTAGGAAGAATAAACACTAAGAAGAAGAAGAAGAACTAGAAAATTTCTGAAGAAATTTAGCAAGGCGCCTGCCTCGTGGTGCGTACCGTACCATTGAAAATACTAATGGGAAGTAACACTGCGAATTTCATTTTCCTACGATCTTCACAGCCCCCGCAACGGCCGTCCAAAGGTGCCATTTTAAGTCAATGGACCTCCTAGGAGCCTCTGGCTAGCAGCGTTGTCATGGAGACTCCCTCACAGCTGTAGCCCTCTGTCTTAATTATCATTACCTTTATCATGTGAGGTACTGAGGTGAATGTGTGATTTCAGTGTCTTTGGAGCATTTCTGCAGCATGTAACAGAGGCAAAGAGGGGTCAAAAATGGATGTTTGACACCTCATAAAATAGACATGCTTTATCTGACATGGCCCAAATTTGTTTTAGAGCCTTCTCTGTAAAGGAAGTACAGACTCTGTGAAGCAAAAGTTTGTTCGAGCTTCCTAGAGCTACTTCCGGTTAGCAACATGCTAACCGTTTGCCGCTAACAAGGTTGTGTTCAGGATGACCAGGTGATGGTACTCTGTTAGTTTGGTCCATAACCTGTGCTGGGAAGTGCCTCAAAGAGGGAGAAAATACATAGTTTATTACGTCGCCATGGTAACTCAAAATGGCGGGTGGTCTTGGCCCATTGAAAAGCATTGAATATTTGACACCTCCTAACATGGAGATGCTTTATCCGACATGGCCAAAATTTGTTGTGGAGCTTTCTCTCTACAGTAAGAACAGACTCTGTGAAGCAGAAGTTAGTGAGACCTTCCTAGAGCTACTTCCTGTTAGCAACATGCTAACCGTTAGCCGCTAACAAGGTTGTGTTCAGGATGACCAGGTGATGGTACTCTGTTAGTTTGGTCCATAACCTATGCTGGGAAGTGCCTCAAAGAGGGAGGAAATACGTAGTTTATTACGTCGCCATGGTAACTCAAAATGGCGGGTGGTCTTGGCCCATTGAAAAGCATTGAATATTTGACACCTCCTAACATGGAGATGCTTTATCCGACATGGCCAAAATTTGTTGTGGAGCTTTCTCCCTACAGTAAGAACAGACTCTGTGAAGCAGAAGTTAGTGAGACCTTCCTAGAGCTACTTCCTGTTAGCAACATGCTAACCATTAGCCGCTAACATGGTTGTGTTCAGTATCACCGGGGGATTGTACTCTGTCAGTTTGGTCCAAATCCTGTACTGGGATGTGCTTCAAATAGGGAGAAAATACGTTTTTTATAACGTTGCCATGGTAACTCAAAATGGCGGGTGGTACAAAAAAATACTTCATAGGATCAGCACACATGTTTTGTTATACATACTGTGGGGATTATAATATAAAACTCTAAGTGTCCCACACCGGGATTCGATCCCATGACCTCTTGCATGCAAAGTCTGCACTTTCCATCTGAGCTATACTGTAGCGCCATATATGGGCATGCAGTATTGGGACCATAAGGGATTTGATCCCCCATTGAAAAGCATTGGATGTTTGACACCTCATAGCTTGGAGATGCTTTATGCGACGTAGCCCAAATTTCTTGTGGAGCTTTCTCTCTAGAGTAAGAACAGACTCTGTGAAGCAGAAGTTGGTGAGACCTTCCTAGAGCTACTTCTGGTTAGCAACATGCTAACAGTTAGCCGCTAACAGGGTTGTGTTCAGTATCACCAAGTGAGTGTACTCTGTCAGTTTGGTCCAAATCCTGTACTGGGAAGTGCCTCAAAAAGGGTGCCAATACTTAATGTCACCAAAGGTCACCAAAGGTCATGAGTCAGATTGGCCTCCTTTAGCAACTCAGCCTCACCACATCTGGGCCCAGAACTCAACATTTGACCAAAATGGTCAGTAGCGCCATTTCCCACAGGTGGGTGGTGCTGTATTGGCCAATTGGGTCGTGTCGGTTATCAAGCAAGGTCCTGTTGGAAACAAAGGCCCAATAGGAAAGCATGTGAAATCCAAAATGGGACAGAAAAGTGACACATGGCTGAAAGTCACTTGAAAATTTTAAAATGTTAAGAGGAAGTGACTGTGCGAATTTCAGATTCCTACATTAATCACAGCCGCTGCAGCGGGCGTCGAAAGTTGCCATTGTATCCCAATGGAGCTTCTCCTTCTGGCCCTCAGAGTTCCGTCGTCATGGAAACTCACTCACACCTCTGCTGCAGGCCAGTCTACCGAAGTGCAGAGACTTTGCTCACAATAAGTCCCATTGGATTATAATGGAGAACTTTGCCCCGAACAACGCTCCATATCTCCTGATCCGTAAATGGTAGAGACGTAATTTTTTCTGCGTTTATTTCGTAACGGATAGGGGAAGAAGACAGGCTATCGGTTTTTGCTGGAAAAAGTTTAATAAAGGCGTGAAAAATTATGATATAAAGGTGATTTTTATGGATTTTCAGAAATCCTCTAAAACCGGTCCCGAACAAATCGCTGTAGCTGAAAAAGTATAAGAGATATCAAAATAATTCTTTCACTATGAGTATCAGCAGGCTTTTGAGGACTATGGTGCCCATTTTCATGTTTGTAAAAAAGTGGATGATGTGGGAAAATGCAGCTGAAAAGCGTTTTCAGGAATTTGCACATTCGCTACTCCCGAACAAATTGTTCCTGCGGTAAAACCGTAACAGTTATCCAAACAATTCCTTTTTTATGAGTGCCAGAAGGGTCGGGACATTCATGTGTGAAGATCTCATGCTTGTACATGAAACGGTTTAGGAGTAGCGACGATGCGAAAACATGTGATGTTTTGGATTTTCAGACGTCATTTTTCAAAAGCGCTCCATAGGAAATGAATGGGGAGGATTTCGGGTTTGTGTCGCTCTGAGGTGATTTGCGAAAAATCTATAAATGCTACACCAATGAGGGTTACATTTCCTGAATTCAGACAAAAATACCTACGTTTTGATGTATAATTTATGTGGATAGGTTGAAAATTGAGCGAGTGAGAAGAAGTTGTTCGGAGAAGAAGAATATGTTGAATTTCTAGAGTGCGCACTCTATAACTGCCTCCTTGACGACCATAGCAACGCATGTTATTTGCTGAATTTCTTGAAAAGCCAAAATTATTTTAAGGAGGTACTATATGAAAATGGTAAAAGATATGAAAAAGCTGAAATATACCATAATAGCTGAAAGATATCACTACATTTTAAAAGTTGAATGGCGTTTCTAGCTGAAAGTAGGCTGAAGCAGTAAGCTGTCAAAAAGCAGCTGAAATGAGCGGAATTTTAGTGAATTACATTCATTTCCTATGGGAGAAAAAAAAGCTGAAAATTTGCAGAAAAAGCTGAATATTTTAAAAAGTTGAAAAGGTATAAGTACAAAAAGATATAGCCATCGATTCCAGAAGAAGCTGAATAGTTTAAAAGTTGAATGGTTGAAATCGGAGAAAAACTGTAGGAGGAGAAGCGAATCAAACTTTAAACAGTAAAAAGGCAAAAGAGGATCTCAACTAGAAAAATTTGCATTTCCTGCAAAAATGCACTGTGAATGCAGATAGCTGAATGATTAAGCAAAAGATGCAGAAGATCTTTGAAGAAGAGAAAAAATTACTGAAAAGCATTGAAGAAGTTGAAAAAGTTGAAGAAGTTGAAAAAGTTGAAGAATTTGAAAGAGTTGAAGAATTTGAACATGAAAGAACAATAGCTGAATGATTAGAAGAAGAAAAAACTGAGGGTAAGGCACCAAACATTTCCTAACTCATTCTAAACACTGAATCATTTAACAAAGCAGAAGTAGAATTTCAAACTTTAATATACTGTAGCCATATGTGGGCCTGCATTTCTAGGGAGTATAAGGGGTTTCGCCCCCATTGAAAAGCAATGGATGTTTGACACCTCCTAGCTTGGAGATGCTTTACGTGACGTGGCCCAAATTTAAAGTGGAGCATTCTGTATAAAGGAGGTAAAGACTCTGTAAAGCAGAAGTTTGTAGGACCTTCCTAGAGCTACTTCCGGTTAGCAACATGCTAACAGTTAGCCGCTAACAGGGTTGTGTTCAGTATCACCAGGTGAGTGTACTCTGTCAGTTTGGTCCAAATCCTGTACTGGGAAGTGCCTCAAAAAGGGTGCCAATACTTAATGTCACCAAAGGTCACCAAAGGTCATGAGTCAGATTGGCCTCCTTTAGCAACTCAGCCTCACCACATCTGGGCCCAGAACTCAACATTTGACCAAAATGGTCAGTAGCACCATTTCCCAAATGTGGGTGGTGCTGTATTGGCCAATTATGTCGTGTCTGGGCATCATGCCAGGTCCTGTTGGAAGCAAAGGCCCAATAGGAAAGCATGTGAAATCCAAAATGGGACAGAAAAGTGACACATGGCTGAAAGTCACTTGAAAATTTAAAAATGTTAAGAGGAAGTGACTGTGCGAATTTCAGATTCCTACATTAATCACAGCCGCTGCAGCGGGCGTCGAAAGTTGCCATTGTATCCCAATGGAGCTTCTCCCTCTGGCCCTCAGAGTTCCGTCGTCATGGAAACTCACTCACACCTCTGCTGCAGGCCAGTCTACCGAAGTGCAGAGACTTTGCTCACAATAAGTCCCATTGGATTATAATGGAGAACTTTGCCCCGAACAACGCTCCATATCTCCTGATCCGTAAATGGTAGAGACGTAATTTTTTCTGCGTTTATTTCGTAACGAATAGGGGAAGAAGACAGGCTATCGGTTTTTGCTGGAAAAAGTTTAATAAAGGCGTGAAAAATTATGATATAAAGGTGATTTTTATGGATTTTCAGAAATCCTCTAAAACCGGTCCCGAACAAATCGCTGTAGCTGAAAAAGTATAAGAGATATCAAAATAATTCTTTCACTATGAGTATCAGCAGGCTTTTGAGGACTATGGTGCCCATTTTCATGTTTGTACAAAAATCGGTGTAGGCACAGCGACGATGTAAAAAAGTGGATGATGTGGGAAAATGCAGCTGAAAAGCGTTTTCAGGAATTTGCACATTCGCTACTCCCGAACAAATTGTTCCTGCGGTAAAACCATAACAGTTATCCAAACAATTCCTTTTTTATGAGTGCCAGAAGGGTCGGGACATTCATGTGTGAAAATCTCATGCTTGTACATGAAACGGTTTAGGAGTAGCGACGATGCGAAAACATGTGATGTTTTGGATTTTCAGACGTCATTTTTCAAAAGCGCTCCATAGGAAATGAATGGGGAGGATTTCGGGTTTGTGTCGCTCTGAGGTGATTTGCGAAAAATCTATAAATGCTACACCAATGAGGGTTACATTTCCTGAATTCAGACAAAAATACCTACGTTTTGATGTATAATTTTTGTGGATAGGTTGAAAATTGAGCGAGTGAGAAGAAGTTGTTCGGAGAAGAAGAATATGTTGAATTTCTAGAGTGCGCACTCTATAACTGCCTCCTTGACGACCATAGCAACGCATGTTATTTGCTGAATTTCTTGAAAAGCCAAAATTATTTTAAGGAGGTACTATATGAAAATGGTAAAAGATATGAAAAAGCTGAAATATACCATAATAGCTGAAAGATATCACTACATTTTAAAAGTTGAATGGCGTTTCTAGCTGAAAGTAGGCTGAAGCAGTAAGCTGTCAAAAAGCAGCTGAAATGAGCGGAATTTTAGTGAATTACATTCATTTCCTATGGGAGAAAAAAAAGCTGAAAATTTGCAGAAAAAGCTGAATATTTTAAAAAGTTGAAAAGGTATAAGTACAAAAAGATATAGCCATCGATTCCAGAAGAAGCTGAATAGTTTAAAAGTTGAATGGTTGAAATCGGAGAAAAACTGTAGGAGGAGAAGCGAATCAAACTTTAAACAGTAAAAAGGCGAAAGAGGATCTCAATAACTGTGAATGCCTACTGCATTCACAGTAATAACTGTGAATGCCTACTGCATTCACAGTAACTAGAAAAATTTGCATTTCCTGCGAAAATGCACTGTGAATGCAGATAGCTGAATGATTGAGCAAAAGATGCAGAAGATCTTTGAAGAAGAGAAAAAATAGCTGAAAAGCATTGAAGAAGTTGAAAAAGTTGAAGAATTTGAAAGAGTTGAAGAATTTGAACATGAAAGAACAATAGCTGAATGATTAGAAGAAGAAAAAACTGAGGGTAAGGCACCAAACATTTCCTAACTCATTCTAAACACTGAATCATTTAACAAAGCAGAAGTAGAATTTCAAACTTGAATATACTGTAGCCATATGTGGGCCTGCATTTCTAGGGAGTATAAGGGGTTTCGCCCCCATTGAAAAGCATTGGATGTTTGACACCTCCTAGCTTGGAGATGCTTTACGTGACGTGGCCCAAATTTATAGTGGAGCATTCTGTATAAAGGAGGTAAAGACTCTGTAAAGCAGAAGTTTGTAGGACCTTCCTAGAGCTACTTCCGGTTAGCAACATGCTAACAGTTAGCCGCTAACAGGGTTGTGTTCAGTATCACCAGGTGAGTGTACTCTGTCAGTTTGGTCCAAATCCTGTACTGGGAAGTGCCTCAAAAAGGGTGCCAATACTTAATGTCACCAAAGGTCACCAAAGGTCATGAGTCAGATTGGCCTCCTTTAGCAACTCAGCCTCACCACATCTGGGCCCAGAACTCAACATTTGACCAAAATGGTCAGTAGCGCCATTTCCCACATGTGGGTGGTGCTGTATTGGCCAATTATGTCATGTCTGGGCATCACACCAGATCCTGTTGGAAGCAAAGGCCCAATAGGAAAACATGTGAAATCCAAAATGGGACAGAAAAGTGACACATGGCTGAAAGTCACTTGAAAATTTAAAAATGTTAAGAGGAAGTGACTGTGCGAATTTCAGATTCCTACATTAATCACAGCCGCTGCAGCGGGCGTCGAAAGTTGCCATTGTATCCCAATGGAGCTTCTCCCTCTGGCCCTCAGAGTTCCGTCGTCATGGAAACTCACTCACACCTCTGCTGCAGGCCAGTCTACCGAAGTGCAGAGACTTTGCTCACAATAAGTCCCATTGGATTATAATGGAGAACTTTGCCCCGAACAACGCTCCATATCTCCTGATCCGTAAATGGTAGAGACGTCATTTTTTCTGCGTTTATTTCGTAACGGATAGGGGAAGAAGACAGGCTATCGGTTTTTGCTGGAAAAAGTTTAATAAAGGCGTGAAAAATTATGATATAAAGGTGATTTTTATGGACTTTCAGAAATCCTCTAAAAACGGTCCCGAACAAATCGCTGTAGCTGAAAAAGTATAAGAGATATCAAAATAATTATTTCACTGTGAGTATCAGCAGGCTTTTGAGGACTATGGTGCCCATTTTCATGTTTGTACAAAAATCGGTGTAGGCACAGCGACGATGTAAAAAAGTGGATGATGTGGGAAAATGCAGCTGAAAAGCGTTTTCAGGAATTTGCACATTCGCTACTCCCGAACAAATTGTTCCTGTGGTAAAACCGTAACAGTTATCCAAACAATTCCTTTTTTATGAGTGCCAGAAGGGTCGGGACATTCATGTGTGAAAGTCTCATGCTTGTACATGAAACGGTTTCGGAGTAGCGACGATGCGAAAACGTGTGATGTTTTCAATTTTCAGGCGTCATTTTTCAAAACCGCTCCATAGGAAATGAATGGGGGAGGTTTCGGGTTTGTGTCGCTCTGAGGTGATATGCGAAAAATCTATAAATGCTACACCAATGAGGGTTACATTTCCTGAATCCAGACAAAAATTCCTACGTTTTGATGTATAATTTATGTGGATAGGTTAAAACTTGAGCGACTGAGAAGAAGTTGTTCGGAGAAGAAGAATTTGTTGAATTTCTAGAGTGCGCACTCTATAACTGCCTCCTTGACGACCATAGCAACGCATGTTATTTGCTGAATTTCTTGAAAAGCCAAAATTATTTTAAGGAGGTACTATATGAAAATGGTAAAAGATATGAAAAAGCTGAAATAGACCATAATAGCTGAAAGATATCACTACATTTTAAAAGTTGAATGGCGTTTCTAGCTGAAAGTAGGCTGAAGCAGTAAGCTGTCAAAAAGCAGCTGAAATGAGCGGAATTTTAGTGAATTACATTCATTTCCTATGGGAGAAAAAAAGCTGAAAATTTGCAGAAAAAGCTGAATATTTTAAAAAGTTGAAGAGTTAAAAGTACAAAAAGATATAGCCATCGATTCCAGAAGAAGCTGAATAGTTTAAAAGTTGAATGGTTGAAATCGGAGAAAAATTGTAGGAGGAGAAGCGAATCAAACTTTAAACAGTAAAAACGCATTTGGAAGAATAAACACTAAGAAGAAGAATAAAGAATAAAGAGAAACAGGATCTCAAGAACTGTGAATGCCTACTGCATTCACAGTAACTAGAAAAATTTGCATTTCCTGCGAAAATGCACTGTGAATGCAGATAGCTGAATGATTGAGCAAAAGATGCAGAAGATCTTTGAAGAAGAGAAAAAATAGCTGAAAAGCATTAAAGAAGTTGAAAAAGTTGAAGAAGTTGAAAAAGTTGAAGAATTTTAAAGAGTTGAAGAATTTGAACATGAAAGAACAATAGCTAAATGATTAGAAAAAAAAACTGAGGGTAAGGCACCAAACATTTCCTAACTCATTCTAAACACTGAATCGTTTAACAAAGCAGAAGTAGAATTTCAAACTTGAATATACTGTAGCCATATGTGGGCCTGCATTTTTAGGGAATATAAGGGGTTTCGCCCTCATTGAAAAGCCTTGGATGTTTGACACCTCCTAACTTGGAGATGCTTTAGGTGACGAGGCCCAAACTTATTGTGGAGCATTTTGTATAAAGGAGGTACAGACTCTGTAAAGCAGAAGTTTGTCCGAGCTTCCTAGAGCTACTTCCGATTAGCAACATGCTAACCGTTAGCCGCTAACATGGTTGTGCTCAGGATCACCGGGTGATTGTACTCTGTCAGTTTGGTCCAAATCCTGTACTGGGAAGTGCCTCAAATAGGGGTGCCAATACTTAATGTCGCCAAACGTCACCAAAGTTCATGGGTCAGATTGGCCTCCTTTAGCAACTCAGCCTCACCACATCTGGGCCCAGAACTCAATATTTGACCAAAATGGTCAGTAGCGCCATTTCCCACAGGTGGGTGGTGCTGTATTGGCCAATTGGGTCGTGTCTGGGCATCATGCCAGGTCCTGTTGGAAGCAAAGGCCCAATAGGAAAGCATGTGAAATCCAAAATGGGATAGAAAAATGACACATAGCTGAAAGTCACTGAAAAATTTTAAAATGTCAAGAGGAAGTGACTGTGCGAATTTCAGATTCCTACATTAATCACAGCAACTGCGGTGAGCGTCGAAAGTTGCCATTCTATCTCAATGGAGCTTCTCCCTCTGGCCCTCAGAGTTCCGTCGTCATGGAAACTCACTCACACACCTGCAGCAGCCAGTCTACCGAAGTGCAGAGACTTTGCTCATAATAAGTCCCATTGGATTATAATGGAGAACTTTGCCCCGAACAACGCTCCATATCTCCTGATCCGTAAATGGTAGAGACGTAATTTTTTCTGCGTTTATTTCGTAACGGATAGGGGAAGAAGACAGGCTATCGGTTTTTGCTGGAAAAAGTTTAATAAAGGCGTGAAAAATTATGATATAAAGGTAATTTTTATGGACTTTCAGAAATCCTCTAAAAACGGTCCCGAACAAATCGCTGTAGCTGAAAAAGTATAAGAGATATCAAAATAATTCTTTCACTATGAGTATCAGCAGGCTTTTGAGGACTATGGTGCCCATTTTCATGTTTGTACAAAAATCGGTGTAGGCACAGCGACGATGTAAAAAAGTGGATGATGTGGGAAAATGCAGCTGAAAAGCGTTTTCAGGAATTTGCACATTCGCTACTCCCGAACAAATTGTTCCTGCGGTAAAACCGTAACAGTTATCCAAACAATTCCTTTTTTATGAGTGCCAGAAGGGTCGGGACATTCATGTGTGAAAGTCTCATGCTTGTACATGAAACGGTTTCGGAGTAGCGACGATGCGAAAACGTGTGATGTTTTCAATTTTCAGGCGTCATTTTTCAAAACCGCTCCATAGGAAATGAATGGGGGAGGTTTCGGGTTGGGTCGCTCTGAGGTGATTTGCGAAAAATCTATAAATGCTACAGCAATGAGGGTTACATTTCCTGAATCCAGACAAAAATTCCTACGTTTTGATGTATAATTTATGTGGATAGGTTGAAAATTGAGCGAGTGAGAAGAAGTTGTTCGGAGAAGAAGAATTTGTTGAATTTCTAGAGTGCGCACTCTATAACTGCCTCCTTGACGACCATAGCAACGCATGTTATTTGCTGAATTTCTTGAAAAGCCAAAATTATTTTAAGGAGGTACTATATGAAAATGGTAAAAGATATGAAAAAGCTGAAATAGACCATAATAGCTGAAAGATATCACTACATTTTAAAAGTTGAATGGCGTTTCTAGCTGAAAGTAGGCTGAAGCAGTAAGCTGTCAAAAAGCAGCTGAAATGAGCGGAATTTTAGTGAATTACATTCATTTCCTATGGGAGAAAAAAAGCTGAAAATTTGCAGAAAAAGCTGAATATTTTAAAAAGTTGAAGAGTTAAAAGTACAAAAAGATATAGCCATCGATTCCAGAAGAAGCTGAATAGTTTAAAAGTTGAATGGTTGAAATCGGAGAAAAATTGTAGGAGGAGAAGCGAATCAAACTTTAAACAGTAAAAACGCATTTGGAAGAATATCCTATAACTAGAAAAATTTGCATTTCCTGCGAAAATGCACTGTGAATGCAGATAGCTGAATGATTGAGCAAAAGATGCAGAAGATCTTTGAAGAAGAGAAAAAATAGCTGAAAAGCATTGAAGTTGAAAAAGTTGAAGAAGTTGAAAAAGTTGAAGAATTTGAAAGAGTTGAAGAATTTGAACATGAAAGAACAATAGCTGAATGATTAGAAGAAGAAAAAACTGAGGGTAAGGCACCAAACATTTCCTAACTCATTCTAAACACTGAATCATTTAACAAAGCAGAAGTAGAATTTCAAACTTGAATATACTGTAGCCATATGTGGGCCTGCATTTCTAGGGAGTATAAGGGGTTTCGCCCCCATTGAAAAGCATTGGATGTTTGACACCTCCTAGCTTGGAGATGCTTTACGTGACGTGGCCCAAATTTATAGTGGAGCATTCTGTATAAAGGAGGTAAAGACTCTGTAAAGCAGAAGTTTGTCCGAGCTTCCTAGAGCTACTTCCAATTAGCAACATGCTAACCGTTAGCCGCTAACAGGGTTGTGTTCAGTATCACCAGGTGAGTGTACTCTGTCAGTTTGGTCCAAATCCTGTACTGGGAAGTGCCTCAAAAAGGGTGCCAATACTTAATGTCACCAAAGGTCACCAAAGGTCATAAGTCAGATTGGCCTCCTTTAGCAACTCAGCCTCACCACATCTGGGCCCAGAACTCAACATTTGACCAAAATGGTCAGTAGCGCCATTTCCCACATGTGGGTGGTGCTGTATTGGCCAATTATGTCGTGTCTGGGCATCATGCCAGATCCTGTTGGAAGCAAAGGCCCAATAGGAAAGCATGTGAAATCCAAAATGGGACAGAAAAGTGACACATGGCTGAAAGTCACTTGAAAATTTAAAAATGTTAAGAGGAAGTGACTGTGCGAATTTCAGATTCCTACATTAATCACAGCCGCTGCAGCGGGCGTCGAAAGTTGCCATTGTATCCCAATGGAGCTTCTCCCTCTGGCCCTCAGAGTTCCGTCGTCATGGAAACTCACTCACACCTGCAGCGGGCCAGTCTACCGAAGTGCAGAGACTTTGCTCACAATAAGTCCCATTGGATTATAATGGAGAACTTTGCCCCGAACAACGCTCCATATCTCCTGATCCGTAAATGGTAGAGACGTAATTTTTTCTGCGTTTATTTCGTAACGGATAGGGGAAGAAGACAGGCTATCGGTTTTTGCTGGAAAAAGTTTAATAAAGGCGTGAAAAATTATGATATAAAGGTAATTTTTATGGACTTTCAGAAATCCTCTAAAAACGGTCCCGAACAAATCGCTGTAGCTGAAAAAGTATAAGAGATATCAAAATAATTCTTTCACTATGAGTATCAGCAGGCTTTTGAGGACTATGGTGCCCATTTTCATGTTTGTACAAAAATCGGTGTAGGCACAGCGACGATGTAAAAAAGTGGATGATGTGGGAAAATGCAGCTGAAAAGCGTTTTCAGGAATTTGCACATTCGCTACTCCCGAACAAATTGTTCCTGCGGTAAAACCGTAACAGTTATCCAAACAATTCCTTTTTTATGAGTGCCAGAAGGGTCGGGACATTCATGTGTGAAAGTCTCATGCTTGTACATGAAACGGTTTCAGAGTAGCGACGATGCGAAAACGTGTGATGTTTTCAATTTTCAGGCGTCATTTTTCAAAACCGCTCCATAGGAAATGAATGGGGGAGGTTTCGGGTTTGTGTCGCTCTGAGGTGATTTGCGAAAAATCTATAAATGCTACAGCAATGAGGGTTACATTTCCTGAATCCAGACAAAAATTCCTACGTTTTGATGTATAATTTATGTGGATAGGTTGAAAATTGAGTGACTGAGAAGAAGTTGTTCGGAGAAGAAGAATTTGTTGAATTTCTAGAGTGCGCACTCTATAACTGCCTCCTTGACGACCATAGCAACGCATGTTATTTGCTGAATTTCTTGAAAAGCCAAAATTATTTTAAGGAGGTACTATATGAAAATGGTAAAAGATATGAAAAAGCTGAAATAGACCATAATAGCTGAAAGATATCACTACATTTTAAAAGTTGAATGGCGTTTCTAGCTGAAAGTAGGCTGAAGCAGTAAGCTGTCAAAAAGCAGCTGAAATGAGCGGAATTTTAGTGAATTACATTCATTTCCTATGGGAGAAAAAAAGCTGAAAATTTGCAGAAAAAGCTGAATATTTTAAAAAGTTGAAGAGTTAAAAGTACAAAAAGATATAGCCATCGATTCCAGAAGAAGCTGAATAGTTTAAAAGTTGAATGGTTGAAATCGGAGAAAAATTGTAGGAGGAGAAGCGAATCAAACTTTAAACAGTAAAAACGCATTTGGAAGAATATCCCATAAAAATAAGAATAAAGAATAAAGAGAAACAGGATCTCAAGAACTGTGAATGCCTACTGCATTCACAGTAACTAGAAAAATTTGCATTTCCTGCGAAAATGCACTGTGAATGCAGATAGCTGAATGATTGAGCAAAAGATGCAGAAGATCTTTGAAGAAGAGAAAAAAATAGCTGAAAAGCATTGAAGAAGTTGAAAAAGTTGAAGAAGTTGAAAAAGTTGAAGAATTTGAAAGAGTTGAAGAATTTGAACATGAAAGAACAATAGCTGAATGATTAGAAGAAGAAAAAACTGAGGGTAAGGCACCAAACATTTCCTAACTCATTCTAAACACTGAATCATTTAACAAAGCAGTAGTAGAATTTCAAACTTGAATATACTGTAGCCATATGTGGGCCTGCATTTCTAGGGAGTATAAGGGGTTTCGCCCCCATTGAAAAGCATTGGATGTTTGACACCTCCTAGCTTGGAGATGCTTTACGTGACGTGGCCCAAATTTATAGTGGAGCATTCTGTATAAAGGAGGTAAAGACTCTGTAAAGCAGAAGTTTGTAGGACCTTCCTAGAGCTACTTCCGGTTAGCAACATGCTAACAGTTAGCCGCTAACAGGGTTGTGTTCAGTATCACCAGGTGAGTGTACTCTGTCAGTTTGGTCCAAATCCTGTACTGGGAAGTGCCTCAAAAAGGGTGCCAATACTTAATGTCACCAAAGGTCACCAAAGGTCATGAGTCAGATTGGCCTCCTTTAGCAACTCAGCCTCACCACATCTGGGCCCAGAACTCAACATTTGACCAAAATGGTCAGTAGCGCCATTTCCCACATGTGGGTGGTGCTGTATTGGCCAATTATGTCGTGTCTGGGCATCATGCCAGATCCTGTTGGAAGCAAAGGCCCAATAGGAAAGCATGTGAAATCCAAAATGGGACAGAAAAGTGACACATGGCTGAAAGTCACTTGAAAATTTAAAAATGTTAAGAGGAAGTGACTGTGCGAATTTCAGATTCCTACATTAATCACAGCCGCTGCAGCGGGCGTCGAAAGTTGCCATTGTATCCCAATGGAGCTTCTCCCTCTGGCCCTCAGAGTTCCGTCGTCATGGAAACTCACTCACACCTCTGCTGCAGGCCAGTCTACCGAAGTGCAGAGACTTTGCTCACAATAAGTCCCATTGGATTATAATGGAGAACTTTGCCCCGAACAACGCTCCATATCTCCTGATCCGTAAATGGTAGATACGTAATTTTTTCTGCGTTTATTTCGTAACGGATAGGGGAAGAAGACAGGCTATCGGTTTTTGCTGGAAAAAGTTTAATAAAGGCGTGAAAAATTATGATATAAAGGTAATTTTTATGGACTTTCAGAAATCCTCTAAAAACGGTCCCGAACAAATCGCTGTAGCTGAAAAAGTATAAGAGATATCAAAATAATTCTTTCACTATGAGTATCAGCAAGCTTTTGAGGACTATGGTGCCCATTTTCATGTTTGTACAAAAATCGGTGTAGGCACAGCAACGATGTAAAAAAGTGGATGATGTGGGAAAATGCAGCTGAAAAGCGTTTTCAGGAATTTGCACATTCGCTACTCCCGAACAAATTGTTCCTGCGGTAAAACCGTAACAGTTATCCAAACAATTCCTTTTTTATGAGTGCCAGAAGGGTCGGGACATTCATGTGTGAAAGTCTCATGCTTGTACATGAAACGGTTTCGGAGTAGCGACGATGCGAAAACATGTGATGTTTTCAATTTTCAGGTGGCATTTTTCAAAACCGCTCCATAGGAAATGAATGGGGGAGGTTTCGGGTTTGTGTCGCTCTGAGGTGATTTGCGAAAAATCTATAAATGCTACAGCAATGAGGGTTACATTTTCTGAATCCAGACAAAAATTCCTACGTTTTGATGTATAATTTATGTGTATAGGTTGAAAATTGAGCGAGTGAGAAGAAGTTGTTCGGAGTAGAAGAATTAGTTGAATTTCTAGAGTGCGCACTCTATAACTGCCTCCTTGACGACCATAGCAACGCATGTTATTTGCTGAATTTCTTGAAAAGCCAAAATTATTTTAAGGAGGTACTATATGAAAATGGTAAAAGATATGAAAAAGCTGAAATATACCATAATAGCTGAAAGATATCACTACATTTTAAAAGTTGAATGGCGTTTCTAGCTGAAAGTAGGCTGAAGCAGTAAGTTGTCAAAAAGCAGCTGAAATGAGCGGAATTTTAGTGATTTCAATGCATTTCCTATGGGAGAAAAAAAGCT
Source organism: Fundulus diaphanus (assembly GCA_037039145.1). Lineage (NCBI taxonomy): Eukaryota > Metazoa > Chordata > Actinopteri > Cyprinodontiformes > Fundulidae > Fundulus > Fundulus diaphanus. The sequence goes on along the minus strand of CM073129.1, from coordinate 5,598,608 downwards.
GAAAATTTGCAGAAAAAGCTGAATATTTTAAAAAGTTGAAGAGTTAAAAGTACAAAAAGATATAGCCATCGATTCCAGAAGAAGCTGAATAGTTTAAAAGTTGAATGGTTGAAATCGGAGAAAAATTGTAGGAGGAGAAGCGAATCAAACTTTAAACAGTAAAAACGCATTAGGAAGAATAAACACTAAGAAGAAGAAGAAGAAGAATAAAGAATAAAGAGAAACAGGATCTCAAGAACTGTGAATGCCTACTGCATTCACAGTAATAACTAGAAAAATTTGCATTTCCTGCGAAAATGCACTGTGAATGCAGATAGCTGAATGATTGAGCAAAAGATGCAGAAGATCTTTGAAGAAGAGAAAAAATAGCTGAAAAGCATTGAAGAAGTTGAGCAAAAGATGCAGAAGATCTTTGAAGAAGAGAAAAAATAGCTGAAAAGCATTGAAGAAGTTGAAAAAGTTGAAGAATTTGAAAGAGTTGAAGAATTTGAACATGAAAGAACAATAGCTGAATGATTAGAAGAAGAAAAAACTGAGGGTAAGGCACCAAACATTTCCTAACTCATTCTAAACACTGAATCATTTAACAAAGCAGAAGTAGAATTTCAAACTTGAATATACTGTAGCCATATGTGGGCCTGCATTTCTAGGGAGTATAAGGGGTTTCGCCCCCATTGAAAAGTATTGGATGTTTGACACCTCCTAGCTTGGAGATGCTTTACGTGAAGTGGCCCAAATTTATAGTGGAGCATTCTGTATAAAGGAGGTAAAGACTCTGTAAAGCAAAAGTTTGTAGGACCTTCCTAGAGCTACTTCCGGTTAGCAACATGCTAACAGTTAGCCGCTAACAGGGTTGTGTTCAGTATCACCAGGTGAGTGTACTCTGTCAGTTTGGTCCAAATCCTGTACTGGGAAGTGCCTCAAAAAGGGTGCCAATACTTAATGTCACCAAAGGTCACCAAAGGTCATGAGTCAGATTGGCCTCCTTTAGCAACTCAGCCTCACCACATCTGGGCCCAGAACTCAACATTTGACCAAAATGGTCAGTAGCGCCATTTCCCACATGTGGGTGGTGCTATATTGGCCAATTATGTCGTGTCTGGGCATCATGCCAGAGCCTGTTGGAAGCAAAGGCCCAATAGGAAAGCATGTGAAATCCAAAATGGGACAGAAAAGTGACACATGGCTGAAAGTCACTTGAAAATTAAAAAATGTTAAGAGGAAGTGACTGTGCGAATTTCAGATTCCTACATTAATCACAGCCGCTGCAGCGGGCGTCGAAAGTTGCCATTGTATCCCAATGGAGCTTCTCCCTCTGGCCCTCAGAGTTCCGTCGTCATGGAAACTCACTCACACCTGCAGCGGGCCAGTCTACCGAAGTGCAGAGACTTTGCTCACAATAAGTCCCATTGGATTATAATGGAGAACTTTGCCCCGAACAACGCTCCATATCTCCTGATCCGTAAATGGTAGAGACGTAATTTTTTCTGCGTTTATTTCGTAACGGATAGGGGAAGAAGACAGGCTATCGGTTTTTGCTGGAAAAAGTTTAATAAAGGCGTGAAAAATTATGATATAAAGGTGATTTTTATGGACTTTCAGAAATCCTCTAAAAACGGTCCCGAACAAATCGCTGTAGCTGAAAAAGTATAAGAGATATCAAAATAATTCTTTCACTATGAGTATCAGCAGGCTTTTGAGGACTATGGTGCCCATTTTCATGTTTGTACAAAAATCGGTGTAGGCACAGCGACGATGTAAAAAAGTGGATGATGTGGGAAAATGCAGCTGAAAAGCGTTTTCAGGAATTTGCACATTCGCTACTCCCGAACAAATTGTTCCTGCGGTAAAACCGTAACAGTTATCCAAACAATTCCTTTTTTATGAGTGCCAGAAGGGTCGGGACATTCATGTGTGAAAGTCTCATGCTTGTACATGAAACGGTTTCGGAGTAGCGACGATGCGAAAACGTGTGATGTTTTCAATTTTCAGGCGTCATTTTTCAAAACCGCTCCATAGGAAATGAATGGGGGAGGTTTCGGGTTTGTGTCGCTCTGAGGTGATTTGCGAAAAATCTATAAATGCTACAGCAATGAGGGTTACATTTCCTGAATCCAGACAAAAATTCCTACGTTTTGATGTATAATTTATGTGGATAGGTTGAAAATTGAGCGAGTGAGAAGAAGTTGTTCGGAGTAGAAGAATTAGTTGAATTTCTAGAGTGCGCACTCTACCAACTGCCACTTGACGACCATAGCAACGCATGTTATTTGCTGAATTTCTTGAAAAGCCAAAATTATTTTAAGGAGGTACTATATGAAAATGGTGAAAGATATGAAAAAGCTGAAATATACCATAATAGCTGAAAGATATCACTACATTTTAAAAGTTGAATGGCGTTTCTAGCTGAAAGTAGGCTAAAGCAGTAAGTTGTCAAAAAGCAGCTGAAATGAGCGGAATTTTAGTGAATTACATTCATTTCCTATGGGAGAAAAAAAAGCTGAAAATTTGCAGAAAACGCTGAATATTTTAAAAAGTTGAAAAGGTATAAGTACAAAAAGATATAGCCATCGATTCCAGAAGAAGCTGAATAGTTTAAAAGTTGAATGGTTGAAATCGGAGAAAAATTGTAGGAGGAGAAGCGAATCAAACTTTAAACAGTAAAAACGCGAAAGAGGATCTCAAGAACTGTGAATGCCTACTGCATTCACAGTAACTAGAAAAATTTGCATTTCCTGCGAAAATGCACTGTGAATGCAGATAGCTGAATGATTAAGCAAAAGATGCAGAAGATCTTTGAAGAAGAGAAAAAATAGCTGAAAAGCATTGAAGAAGTTGAAAAAGTTGAAGAAGTTGAAAAAGTTGAAGAATTTGAAAGAGTTGAAGAATTTGAACATGAAAGAACAATAGCTGAATGATTAGAAGAAGAAAAAACCGAGGGAAAGGCACCAAACATTTCCTAACTCATTCTAAACACTGAATCATTTAACAAAGCATAAGTAGAATTTCAAACTTGAATATACTGTTGCCATATGTGGGCCTGCATTTCTAGGGAGTATAAGGGGTTTCGCCCCCATTGAAAAGCATTGGATGTTTAACACCTCCTAACTTGGAGATGCTTTATGTGACGAGGCCCAAACTTATTGTGGAGCATTCTGTATAAAGGAGGTACAGACTCTGTAAAGCAGAAGTTTGTAGGACCTTCCTAGAGCTACTTCCAATTAGCAACATGCTAACCATTAGCCGCTAACATGGTGGTGCTCAGGATCACCGGTTGATTGTACTCTGTCAGTTTGGTCCAAATCCTGTACTGGGAAGTGCCTCAAATAGGGGTGCCAATACTTAATGTCGCCAAACGTCACCAAAGTTCATGGGTCAGATTGGCCTCCTTTAGCCTCACCACATCTGGGCCCAGAACTCAATATTTGACCAAAATGGTCAGTAGCGCCATTTCCCACAGGTGGGCGGTGCTGTATTGGCCAATTGGGTCGTGTCTGGGCATCATGCCAGGTCCTGTTGGAAGCAAAGGCCCAATAGGAAAGCATGTGAAATCCAAAATGGGATAGAAAAATGACACATAGCTGAAAGTCACTTGAAAATTTTAAAATGTCAAGAGGAAGTGACTGTGCGAATTTCAGATTCCTACATTAATCACAGCAACTGCGGTGAGCGTCGAAAGTTGCCATTCTATCTCAATTGATCCTCTCCCTCTGGCCCTCAGAGTTCCGTCGTCATGGAAACTCACTGACACACCTGCAGCGGCCAGTCTACCGAAGTGCAGAGACTTTGCTCACAATAAGTCCCATTGGATTATAATGGAGAACTTTGCCCCGAACAACACTTCATATCTCCTGATCCCTAAATGGTAGAGACGTATTTTTTTCTGCGTTTAGTTTGTAACGGATAGGGGAAGAAGAAAAGCTATCGTTTTTTGCTGGAAAAAGTTTAATAAAGGCGTAAAAAATTATGATCTAAAGGGGTTTTTTAAGGAATTTGCAAAATCCTCTAAAAACAGTCCCGAACAAATCGCTCTAGCTGAAAAAGTATAAGAGATATCAAAATAATTCTTTCACTGTGAGTATCAGCAGGCTTTTGAGGACTATGTTGCTCATTTTTATGTTTGTACAAAAATCGGTGTAGGCACAGCGACGATGTAAAAAAGTGGATCATGTGGGAAAATGCAGCTCTAAAGCATTTTCAGGAGTTTGCACATTCGCTACTGCCGAACAAATTGTTCCTGCGGCAAAACCGTAACAGTTATCCAAAAAATTCCTTTTTTGTGAGTGCCAGAAGGGTTGGGACATTCATGTGTGAAAGTCTCATGCCTGTACATTAAAGGGTTTAGGAGTAGCGACGATGCGAAAACGTGTGATGTTTTGGATTTTCAGACGTCATTTTTCAAAACCGCTCCATAGGAAATGATGGGGGAGGTTTCGGGTTTGTGTCGCTCTGAGGTGATTTGCGAAAGATCTATAAATGCTACACCAATGAGGGTTACATTTCCTGAATCCAGACAAAAATTCCTACGTTTTGATGTATAATTTATGTGGATAGGTTGAAAATTGTGCGAGTGAGAAGAAGTTGTTCGGAGAAGAAGAATTTGTTGAATTTCTAGAGTGCGCACTCTACCAACTGCCACTTGACGACCATAGCAACGCATGTTATTTGGTGAATTTCTTGAAAATCCAAAATTACTTTAAGGAGGTACTATATGAAAATGGTAAAAGATATGAAAAAGCTGAAATATACCATAATAGCTGAAAGATATCACTACATTTTAAAAGTTGAATGGCGTTTCTAGCTGAAAGTAGGCTGAAGCAGTAAGCTGTCAAAAAGCAGCTGAAATGAGCGGAATTTTAGTGAATTACATTCATTTCCTATGGGAGAAAAAAAGCTGAAAATTTGCAGAAAAAGCTGAATATTTTAAAAAGTTGAAGAGTTAAAAGTACAAAAAGATATAGCCATCGATTCCAGAAGAAGCTGAATAGTTTAAAAGTTGAATGGTTGAAATCGGAGAAAAATTGTAGGAGGAGAAGCGAATCAAACTTTAAACAGTAAAAACGCATTTGGAAGAATAAACACTAAGAAGAAGAAGAAGAATAAAGAACTAGAAAAATTTGCATTTCCTGCGAAAATGCACTGTGAATGCAGATAGCTGAATGATTGAGCAAAAGATGCAGAAGATCTTTGAAGAAGAGAAAAAATAGCTGAAAAGCATTGAAGAAGTTGAGCAAAAGATGCAGAAGATCTTTGAAGAAGAGAAAAAATAGCTGAAAAGCATTGAAGAAGTTGAGCAAAAGATGCAGAAGATCTTTGAAGAAGAGAAAAAATAGCTGAAAAGCATTGAAGAAGTTGAAAAAGTTGAAGAAGTTGAAAAGTTGAAGAATTTTAAAGAGTTGAAGAATTTGAACATGAAAGAACAATAGCTGAATGATTAGAAGAAGAAAAAACTGAGGGTAAGGCACCAAACATTTCCTAACTCATTCTAAACACTGAATCATTTAACAAAGCAGAAGTAGAATTTCAAACTTGAATATACTGTAGCCATATGTGGGCCTGCATTTCTAGGGAGTATAAGGGGTTTCGCCCCCATTGAAAAGCATTGGATGTTTGACACCTCCTAGCTTGGAGATGCTTTACGTGACGTGGCCCAAATTTATAGTGGAGCATTCTGTATAAAGGAGGTAAAGACTCTGTAAAGCAGAAGTTTGTAGGACCTTCCTAGAGCTACTTCCGGTTAGCAACATGCTAACAGTTAGCCGCTAACAGGGTTGTGTTCAGTATCACCAGGTGAGTGTACTCTGTCAGTTTGGTCCAAATCCTGTACTGGGAAGTGCCTCAAAAAGGGTGCCAATACTTAATGTCACCAAAGGTCACCAAAGGTCATGAGTCAGATTGGCCTCCTTTAGCAACTCAGCCTCACCACATCTGGGCCCAGAACTCAACATTTGACCAAAATGGTCAGTAGCGCCATTTCCCACATGTGGGTGGTGCTGTATTGGCCAATTATGTCGTGTCTGGGCATCATGCCAGATCCTGTTGGAAGCAAAGGCCCAATAGGAAAGCATGTGAAATCCAAAATGGGACAGAAAAGTGACACATGGCTGAAAGTCACTTGAAAATTTAAAAATGTTAAGAGGAAGTGACTGTGCGAATTTCAGATTCCTACATTAATCACAGCCGCTGCAGCGGGCGTCGAAAGTTGCCATTGTATCCCAATGGAGCTTCTCCCTCTGGCCCTCAGAGTTCCGTCGTCATGGAAACTCACTCACACCTGCAGCGGGCCAGTCTACCGAAGTGCAGAGACTTTGCTCACAATAAGTCCCATTGGATTATAATGGAGAACTTTGCCCCGAACAACGCTCCATATCTCCTGATCCGTAAATGGTAGAGACGTAATTTTTTCTGCGTTTATTTCGTAACGGATAGGGGAAGAAGACAGGCTATCGGTTTTTGCTGGAAAAAGTTTAATAAAGGCGTGAAAAATTATGATATAAAGGTAATTTTTATGGACTTTCAGAAATCCTCTAAAAACGGTCCCGAACAAATCGCTGTAGCTGAAAAAGTATAAGAGATATCAAAATAATTCTTTCACTATGAGTATCAGCAGGCTTTTGAGGACTATGGTGCCCATTTTCATGTTTGTACAAAAATCGGTGTAGGCACAGCGACGATGTAAAAAAGTGGATGATGTGGGAAAATGCAGCTGAAAAGCGTTTTCAGGAATTTGCACATTCGCTACTCCCGAACAAATTGTTCCTGCGGTAAAACCGTAACAGTTATCCAAACAATTCCTTTTTTATGAGTGCCAGAAGGGTCGGGACATTCATGTGTGAAAGTCTCATGCTTGTACATGAAACGGTTTCAGAGTAGCGACGATGCGAAAACGTGTGATGTTTTCAATTTTCAGGCGTCATTTTTCAAAACCGCTCCATAGGAAATGAATGGGGGAGGTTTCGGGTTTGTGTCGCTCTGAGGTGATTTGCGAAAAATCTATAAATGCTACAGCAATGAGGGTTACATTTCCTGAATCCAGACAAAAATTCCTACGTTTTGATGTATAATTTATGTGGATAGGTTGAAAATTGAGTGACTGAGAAGAAGTTGTTCGGAGAAGAAGAATTTGTTGAATTTCTAGAGTGCGCACTCTATAACTGCCTCCTTGACGACCATAGCAACGCATGTTATTTGCTGAATTTCTTGAAAAGCCAAAATTATTTTAAGGAGGTACTATATGAAAATGGTAAAAGATATGAAAAAGCTGAAATAGACCATAATAGCTGAAAGATATCACTACATTTTAAAAGTTGAATGGCGTTTCTAGCTGAAAGTAGGCTGAAGCAGTAAGCTGTCAAAAAGCAGCTGAAATGAGCGGAATTTTAGTGAATTACATTCATTTCCTATGGGAGAAAAAAAGCTGAAAATTTGCAGAAAAAGCTGAATATTTTAAAAAGTTGAAGAGTTAAAAGTACAAAAAGATATAGCCATCGATTCCAGAAGAAGCTGAATAGTTTAAAAGTTGAATGGTTGAAATCGGAGAAAAATTGTAGGAGGAGAAGCGAATCAAACTTTAAACAGTAAAAACGCATTTGGAAGAATATCCCATAAAAATAAGAATAAAGAATAAAGAGAAACAGGATCTCAAGAACTGTGAATGCCTACTGCATTCACAGTAATAAAGAGAAACAGGATCTCAAGAACTGTGAATGCCTACTGCATTCACAGTAATAACTAGAAAAATTTGCATTTCCTGCGAAAATGCACTGTGAATGCAGATAGCTGAATGATTGAGCAAAAGATGCAGAAGATCTTTGAAGAAGAGAAAAAATAGCTGAAAAGCATTGAAGAAGTTGAAAAAGTTGAAGAAGTTGAAAAAGTTGAAGAATTTGAAAGAGTTGAAGAATTTGAACATGAAAGAACAATAGCTGAATGATTAGAAGAAGAAAAAACTGAGGGTAAGGCACCAAACATTTCCTAACTCATTCTAAACACTGAATCATTTAACAAAGCAGAAGTAGAATTTCAAACTTGACTAGAAAAATTTGCATTTCCTGCGAAAATGCACTGTGAATGCAGATAGCTGAATGATTGAGCAAAAGATGCAGAAGATCTTTGAAGAAGAGAAAAAATAGCTGAAAAGCATTGAAGAAGTTGAAAAAGTTGAAGAATTTGAAAGAGTTGAAGAATTTGAACATGAAAGAACAATAGCTGAATGATTAGAAGAAGAAAAAACTGAGGGTAAGGCACCAAACATTTCCTAACTCATTCTAAACACTGAATCATTTAACAAAGCAAAAGTAGAATTTCAAACTTGAATATACTGTAGCCATATGTGGGCCTGCATTTCTAGGGAGTATAAGGGGTTTCGCCCCCATTGAAAAGCATTGGATGTTTGACACCTCCTAGCTTGGAGATGCTTTACGTGACGTGGCCCAAATTTATAGTGGAGCATTCTGTATAAAGGAGGTAAAGACTCTGTAAAGCAGAAGTTTGTAGGACCTTCCTAGAGCTACTTCCGGTTAGCAACATGCTAACAGTTAGCCGCTAACAGGGTTGTGTTCAGTATCACCAGGTGAGTGTACTCTGTCAGTTTGGTCCAAATCCTGTACTGGGAAGTGCCTCAAAAAGGGTGCCAATACTTAATGTCACCAAAGGTCACCAAAGGTCATGAGTCAGATTGGCCTCCTTTAGCAACTCAGCCTCACCACATCTGGGCCCAGAACTCAACATTTGACCAAAATGGTCAGTAGCGCCATTTCCCACATGTGGGTGGTGCTGTATTGGCCAATTGGGTCGTGTCTGGGCATCATGCCAGATCCTGTTGGAAGCAAAGGCCCAATAGGAAAGCATGTGAAATCCAAAATGGGACAGAAAAGTGACACATGGCTGAAAGTCACTTGAAAATTTAAAAATGTTAAGAGGAAGTGACTGTGCGAATTTCAGATTCCTACATTAATCACAGCCGCTGCAGCGGGCGTCGAAAGTTGCCATTGTATCCCAAAGGAGCTTCTCCCTCTGGCCCTCAGAGTTCCGTCGTCATGGAAACTCACTCACACCTCTGGTGCAGGCCAGTCTACCGAAGTGCAGAGACTTTGCTCACAATAAGTCCCATTGGATTATAATGGAGAACTTTGCCCCGAACAACGCTCCATATCTCCTGATCCGTAAATGGTAGAGACGTAATTTTTTCTGCGTTTATTTCGTAACGGATAGGGGAAGAAGACAGGCTATCGGTTTTTGCTGGAAAAAGTTTAATAAAGGCGTGAAAAATTATGATATAAAGGTGATTTTTATGGACTTTCAGAAATCCTCTAAAAACGGTCCCGAACAAATCGCTGTAGCTGAAAAAGTATAAGAGATATCAAAATAATTCTTTCACTATGAGTATCAGCAGGTTTTTGAGGACTATGGTGCCCATTTTCATGTTTGTACAAAAATCGGTGTAGGCACAGCGACGATGTAAAAAAGTGGATGATGTGGGAAAATGCAGCTGAAAAGCGTTTTCAGGAATTTGCACATTCGCTACTCCCGAACAAATTGTTCCTGCGGTAAAACCGTAACAGTTATCCAAACAATTCCTTTTTTATGAGTGCCAGAAGGGTCGGGACATTCATGTGTGAAAGTCTCATGCTTGTACATGAAACGGTTTCGGAGTAGCGACGATGCGAAAACATGTGATGTTTTCAATTTTCAGGCGTCATTTTTCAAAACCGCTCCATAGGAAATGAATGGGGGAGGTTTCGGGTTTGTGTCGCTCTGAGGTGATTTGCGAAAAATCTATAAATGCTACAGCAATGAGGGTTAGATTTCCTGAATCCAGACAAAAATTCCTACTTTTTGATGTATAATTTATGTGGATAGGTTGAAAATTGAGCGACTGAGAAGAAGTTGTTCGGAGAAGAAGAATTTGTTGAATTTCTAGAGTGCGCACTCTATAACTGCCTCCTTGACGACCATAGCAACGCATGTTATTTGCTGAATTTCTTGAAAAGCCAAAATTATTTTAAGGAGGTACTATATGAAAATGGTAAAAGATATGAAAAAGCTGAAATAGACCATAATAGCTGAAAGATATCACTACATTTTAAAAGTTGAATGGCGTTTCTAGCTGAAAGTAGGCTGGAGCAGTAAGCTGTCAAAAAGCAGCTGAAATGAGCGGAATTTTAGTGAATTACATTCATTTCCTATGGGAGAGAAAAAGCTGAAAATTTGCAGAAAAAGCTGAATATTTTAAAAAGTTGAAGAGTTAAAAGTACAAAAAGATATAGCCATCGATTCCAGAAGAAGCTGAATAGTTTAAAAGTTGAATGGTTGAAATCGGAGAAAAATTGTAGGAGGATAAGCGAATCAAACTTTAAACAGTAAAAACGCATTTGGAAGAATATCCCATAAGAAGAATAAAGAACTAGAAAAATTTGCATTTCCTGCGAAAATGCACTGTGAATGCAGATGGCTGAATGATTGAGCAAAAGATGCAGAAGATCTTTGAAGAAGAGAAAAAATAGCTGAAAAGCATTGAAGAAGTTGAAAAAGTTGAAGAAGTTGAAAAAGTTGAAGAATTTGAAAGAGCTGAAGAATGTGAACATGAAAGAACAATAGCTGAATGATTAGAAGAAGAAAAAACTGAGGGTAAGGCACCAAACATTTCCTAACTCATTCTAAACACAAAATCATTTAACAAAGCAGAAGTAGAATTTCAAACTTGAATATACTGTAGCCATATGTGGGCCTGCATTTCTAGGGAGTATAAGGGGTTTCGCCCCCATTGAAAAGCATTGGATGTTTGACACCTCCTAGCTTGGAGATGCTTTACGTGACGTGGCCCAAATTTATAGTGGAGCATTCTGTATAAAGGAGGTAAAGACTCTGTAAAGCAGAAGTTTGTAGGACCTTCCTAGAGCTACTTCCGGTTAGCAACATGCTAACAGTTAGCCGCTAACAGGGTTGTGTTCAGTATCACCAGGTGATTGTACTCTGTCAGTTTGGTCCAAATCCTGTACTGGGAAGTGCCTCAAAAAGGGTGCCAATACTTAATGTCACCAAAGGTCACCAAAGGTCATGAGTCAGATTGGCCTCCTTTAGCAACTCAGCCTCACCACATCTGGGCCCAGAACTCAACATTTGACCAAAATGGTCAGTAGCGCCATTTCCCACATGTGGGTGGTGCTGTATTGGCCAATTATGTCGTGTCTGGGCATCATGCCAGATCCTGTTGGAAGCGAAGGCCCAATAGGAAAGCATGTGAAATCCAAAATGGGACAGAAAAGTGACACATGGCTGAAAGTCACTTGAAAATTTAAAAATGTTAAGAGGAAGTGACTGTGCGAATTTCAGATTCCTACATTAATCACAGCCGCTGCAGCGGGCGTCGAAAGTTGCCATTGTATCCCAATGGAGCTTCTCCCTCTGGCCCTCAGAGTTCCGTCGTCATGGAAACTCACTCACACCTCTGCTGCAGGCCAGTCTACCGAAGTGCAGAGACTTTGCTCACAATAAGTCCCATTGGATTATAATGGAGAACTTTGCCCCGAACAACGCTCCATATCTCCTGATCCGTAAATGGTAGAGACGTAATTTTTTCTGCGTTTATTTCGTAACGGATAGGGGAAGAAGACAGGCTATCGGTTTTTGCTGGAAAAAGTTTAATAAAGGCGTGAAAAATTATGATATAAAGGTGATTTTTATGGACTTTCAGAAATCCTCTAAAAACGGTCCCGAACAAATCGCTGTAGCTGAAAAAGTATAAGAGATATCAAAATAATTCTTTCACTATGAGTATCAGCAGGCTTTTGAGGACTATGGTGCCCATTTTCATGTTTGTACAAAAATCGGTGTAGGCATAGCGACGATGTAAAAAAGTGGATGATGTGGGAAAATGCAGCTGAAAAGGGTTTTCAGGAATTTGCACATTCGCTACTCCCGAACAAATTGTTCCTGCGGTAAAACCGTAACAGTTATCCAAACAATTCCTTTTTTATGAGTGGCAGAAGGGTCGGGACATTCATGTGTGAAAGTCTCATGCTTGTACATGAAACGGTTTCGGAGTAGCGACGATGCGAAAACGTGTGATGTTTTCAATTTTCAGGCGTCAATTTTCAAAACCGCTCCATAGGAAATGAATGGGGGAGGTTTCGGGTTTGTGTCGCTCTGAGGTGATTTGCGAAAAATCTATAAATGCTACAGCAATGAGGGTTACATTTTCTGAATCCAGACAAAAATTCCTACGTTTTGATGTATAATTTATGTGTATAGGTTGAAAATTGAGCGAGTGAGAAGAAGTTGTTCGGAGTAGAAGAATTAGTTGAATTTCTAGAGTGCGCACTCTATAACTGCCTCCTTGACGACCATAGCAACGCATGTTATTTGCTGAATTTCTTGAAAAGCCAAAATTATTTTAAGGAGGTACTATATGAAAATGGTAAAAGATATGAAAAAGCTGAAAAATACCATAATAGCTGAAAGATATCACTACATTTTAAAAGTTGAATGGCATTTCTAGCTGAAAGTAGGCTGAAGCAGTAAGTTGTCAAAAAGCAGCTGAAATGAGCGGAATTTTAGTGATTTCAATGCATTTCCTATGGGAGAAAAAAAGCTGAAAATTTGCAGAAAAAGCTGAATATTTTAAAAAGTTGAAGAGTTAAAAGTACAAAAAGATATAGCCATCGATTCCAGAAGAAGCTGAATAGTTTAAAAGTTGAATGGTTGAAATCGGAGAAAAATTGTAGGAGGAGAAGCGAATCAAACTTTAAACAGTAAAAACGCATTTGGAAGAATAAACACTAAGAAGAAGAATAAAGAATAAAGAGAAACAGGATCTCAAGAACTGTGAATGCCTACTGCATTCACAGTAATAAAGAGAAACAGGATCTCAAGAACTGTGAATGCCTACTGCATTCACAGTAAATATACTGTAGCCATATGTGGGCCTGCATTTCTAGGGAGTATAAGGGGTTTCGCCCCCATTGAAAAGCATTGGATGTTTGACACCTCCTAGCTTGGAGATGCTTTACGTGACGTGGCCCAAATTTATAGTGGAGCATTCTGTATAAAGGAGGTAAAGACTCTGTAAAGCAGAAGTTTGTAGGACCTTCCTAGAGCTACTTCCGGTTAGCAACATGCTAACAGTTAGCCGCTAACAGGGTTGTGTTCAGTATCACCAGGTGAGTGTACTCTGTCAGTTTGGTCCAAATCCTGTACTGGGAAGTGCCTCAAAAAGGGTGCCAATACTTAATGTCACCAAAGGTCACCAAAGGTCATGAGTCAGATTGGCCTCCTTTAGCAACTCAGCCTCACCACATCTGGGCCCAGAACTCAACATTTGACCAAAATGGTCAGTAGCGCCATTTCCCACATGTGGGTGGTGCTGTATTGGCCAATTATGTCGTGTCTGGGCATCATGCCAGATCCTGTTGGAAGCAAAGGCCCAATAGGAAAGCATGTGAAATCCAAAATGGGACAGAAAAGTGACACATGGCTGAAAGTCACTTGAAAATTTAAAAATGTTAAGAGGAAGTGACTGTGCGAATTTCAGATTCCTACATTAATCACAGCCGCTGCAGCGGGCGTCGAAAGTTGCCATTGTATCCCAATGGAGCTTCTCCCTCTGGCCCTCAGAGTTCCGTCGTCATGGAAACTCACTCACACCTCTGCTGCAGGCCAGTCTACCGAAGTGCAGAGACTTTGCTCACAATAAATCCCATTGGATTATAATGGAGAACTTTGCCCCGAACAACGCTCCATATCTCCTGATCCGTAAATGGTAGAGACGTAATTTTTTCTGCGTTTATTTCGTAACGGATAGGGGAAGAAGACAGGCTATCGGTTTTTGCTGGAAAAAGTTTAATAAAGGCGTGAAAAATTATGATATAAAGGTGATTATTATGGACTTTCAGAAATCCTCTAAAAACGGTCCCGAACAAATCGCTGTAGCTGAAAAAGTATAAGAGATATTAAAATAATTCTTTCACTATGAGTATCAGCAGGCTTTTGAGGACTATGGTGCCCATTTTCATGTTTGTACAAAAATCGGTGTAGGCACAGCGACGATGTAAAAAAGTGGATGATGTGGGAAAATGCAGCTGAAAAGCGTTTTCAGGAATTTGCACATTCGCTACTCCCGAACAAATTGTTCCTGCGGTAAAACCGTAACGGTTATCCAAACAATTCCTTTTTTATGAGTGCCAGAAGGGTCGGGACATTCATGTTTGAAAGTCTCATGCTTGTACATGAAACGGTTTCGGAGTAGCGACGATGCGAAAACGTGTGATGTATTGGATTTTCAGACGTCATTTTTCAAAAACGCTCCATAGGAAATGAATGGGGGAGGTTTTGGGTTTGTGTCGCTCTGAGGTGATTTGTGAAAAATCTATAAATGCTACAGCAATGAGGGTTACATTTCCTGAGTCCAGACAAAAATTCCTACGTTTTCATGTATAATTTATGTGGATAGGTTGAAAATTGAGCGACTGAGAAGAAGTTGTTCGGAGAAGAAGAATTTGTTGAATTTCTAGAGTGCGCACTCAATAACTGCCTCCTTGACGACCATAGCAACGCATGTTATTTGCTGAATTTCTTGAAAAGCAAAAATTATTTTAAGGAGGTACTATATGAAAATGGTAAAAGATATGAAAAAGCTGAAATAGACCATAATAGCTGAAAGATATCACTACATTTTAAAAGTTGAATGGCGTTTCTATCTGAAAGTAGGCTGAAGCAGTAAGCTGTCAAAAAGCAGCTGAAATGAGCGGAATTTAGGTGAATTACATTCATTTCCTATGGGAGAAAAAAAGCTGAAAATTTGCAGAAAAAGCTGAATATTTTAAAAAGTTGAAGAGTTAAAAGTACAAAAAGATATAGCCATCGATTCCAGAAGAAGCTGAATAGTTTAAAAGTTGAATGGTTGAAATCGGAGAAAAATTGTAGGAGGAGAAGCGAATCAAACTTTAAACAGTAAAAAGGCGAAAGAGGATCTCAATAACTGTGAATGCCTACTGCATTCACAGTAATAACTAGAAAAATTTGCATTTCCTGCGAAAATGCACTGTGAATGCAGATAGCTGAATGATTGAGCAAAAGATGCAGAAGATCTTTGAAGAAGAGAAAAAATAGCTGAAAAGCATTGAAGAAGTTGAAAAAGTTGAAGAAGTTGAAAAAGTTGAAGAATTTGAACATGAAAGAACAATAGCTGAATGATTAGAAGAAGAAAAAACTGAGGGTAAGGCACCAAACATTTCCTAACTCATTCTAAACACTGAATCATTTAACAAAGCAGAAGTAGAATTTCAAACTTGAATATACTGTAGCCATATGTGGGCCTGCATTTCTAGGGAGTATAAGGGGTTTCGCCCCCATTGAAAAGCATTGGATGTTTGACACCTCCTAGCTTGGAGATGCTTTACGTGACGTGGCCCAAATTTATAGTGGAGCATTCTGTATAAAGGAGGTAAAGACTCTGTAAAGCAGAAGTTTGTAGGACCTTCCTAGAGCTACTTCCGGTTAGCAACATGCTAACAGTTAGCCGCTAACAGGGTTGTGTTCGGTATCACCAGGTGAGTGTACTCTGTCAGTTTGGTCCAAATCCTGTACTGGGAAGTGCCTCAAAAAGGGTGCCAATACTTAATGTCACCAAAGGTCACCGAAGGTCATGAGTCAGATTGGCCTCCTTTAGCAACTCAGCCTCACCACATCTGGGCCCAGAACTCAACATTTGACCAAAATGGTCAGTAGCGCCATTTCCCACATGTGGGTGGTGCTGTATTGGCCAATTATGTCGTGTCTGGGCATCATGCCAGATCCTGTTGGAAGCAAAGGCCCAATAGGAAAGCATGTGAAATCCAAAATGGGACAGAAAAGTGACACATGGCTGAAAGTCACTTGAAAATTTAAAAATGTTAAGAGGAAGTGACTGTGCGAATTTCAGATTCCTACATTAATCACAGCCGCTGCAGCGGGCGTCGAAAGTTGCCATTGTATCCCAATGGAGCTTCTCCCTCTGGCCCTTAGAGTTCCGTCGTCATGGAAACTCACTCACACCTCTGCTGCAGGCCAGTCTACCGAAGTGCAGAGACTTTGCTCACAATAAGTCCCATTGGATTATAATGGAGAACTTTGCCCCAAACAACGCTCCATATCTCCTGATCCGTAAATGGTAGAGACGTAATTTTTTCTGCGTTTATTTCGTAACGGATAGGGGAAGAAGACAGGCTATCGGTTTTTGCTGGAAAAAGTTTAATAAAGGCGTGAAAAATTATGATATAAAGGTGATTTTTATGGACTTTCAGAAATCCTCTAAAAACGGTCCCGAACAAATCGCTATAGTTGAAAAAGTATAAGAGATAACAAAATAATTCTTTCACTATGAGTATCAGCAGGCTTTTGAGGACTATGGTGCCCATTTTCATGTTTGTACAAACATCGGTGTAGGCACAGCGACGATGTAAAAAAGTGGATGATGTGGGAAAATGCAGCTGAAAAGCGTTTTCAGGAATTTGCACATTCGCTACTCCCGAACAAATTGTTCCTGCGGTAAAACCGTAACAGTTATCCAAACAATTCCTTTTTTATGAGTGCCAGAAGGGTCGGGACATTCATGTGTGAAAGTCTCATGTTTGTACATGAAACGGTTTCGGAGTAGCGACGATGCGAAAACGTGTGATGTTTTCAATTTTCAGGCGTCATTTTTCAAACCCGCTCCATAGGAAATGAATGGGGGAGGTTTCGGGTTTGTGTCGCTCTGAGGTGATTTGCGAAAAATCTATAAATGCTACAGCAATGAGGGTTACATTTCCTGAATCCAGACAAAAATTCCTACGTTTTGATGTATAATTTATGTGGATAGGTTGAAAATTGAGCGACTGAGAAGAAGTTGTTCGGAGAAGAAGAATTTGTTGAATTTCTAGAGTGCGCACTCTATAACTGCCTCCTTGACGACCATAGCAACGCATGTTATTTGCTGAATTTCTTGAAAAGCCAAAATTATTTTAAGGAGGTACTATATGAATATGGTAAAAGATATGAAAAAGCTGAAATAGACCATAATAGCTGAAAGATATCACTACATTTTAAAAGTTGAATGGCGTTTCTAGCTGAATGTAGGCTGAAGCAGTAAGCTGTCAAAAAGCAGCTGAAATGAGCGGAATTTTAGTGAATTACATTCATTTCCTATGGGAGAAAAAAAAGCTGAAAATTTGCAGAAAAAGCTGAATATTTTAAAAAGTTGAAAAGGTATAAGTACAAAAAGATATAGCCATCGATTCCAGAAGAAGCTGAATAGTTTAAAAGTTGAATGGTTGAAATCGGACAAAAACTGTAGGAGGAGAAGCGAATCAAACTTTAAACAGTAAAAAGGCGAAAGAGGATCTCAATAACTGTGAATGCCTACTGCATTCACAGTAATAAGAAGAATAAAGAATAAAGAGAAACAGGATCTCAAGAACTGTGAATGCCTACTGCATTCACAGTAACTAGAAAAATTTGCATTTCCTGCGAAAATGCACTGTGAATGCAGATAGCTGAATGATTGAGCAAAAGATGCAGAAGATCTTTGAAGAAGAGAAAAAATAGCTGAAAAGCATTGAAGAAGTTGAAAAAGTTGAAGAAGTTGAAAAAGTTGAAGAATTTGAAAGAGTTGAAGAATTTGAACATGAAAGAACAATAGCTGAATGATTAGAAGAAGAAAAAACTGAGGGTAAGGCACCAAACATTTCCTAACTCATTCTAAACACTGAATCATTTAACAAAGCAGAAGTAGAATTTCAAACTTGAATATACTGTAGCCATATGTGGGCCTGCATTTCTAGGGAGTATAAGGGGTTTCGCCCCCATTGAAAAGCATTGGATGTTTGACACCTCCTAGCTTGGAGATGCTTTACGTGACGTGGCCCAAATTTATAGTGGAGCATTCTGTATAAAGGAGGTAAAGACTCTGTAAAGCAGAAGTTTGTCCGAGCTTCCTAGAGCTACTTCCAATTAGCAACATGCTAACCGTTAGCCGCTAACAGGGTTGTGTTCAGTATCACCAGGTGAGTGTACTCTGTCAGTTTGGTCCAAATCCTGTACTGGGAAGTGCCTCAAAAAGGGTGCCAATACTTAATGTCACCAAAGGTCACCAAAGGTCATGAGTCAGATTGGCCTCCTTTAGCAACTCAGCCTCACCACATCTGGGCCCAGAACTCAACATTTGACCAAAATGGTCAGTAGCGCCATTTCCCACATGTGGGTGGTGATGTATTGGCCAATTATGTCGTGTCTGGGCATCATGCCAGATCCTGTTGGAAGCAAAGGCCCAATAGGAAAGCATGTGAAATCCAAAATGGGACAGAAAAGTGACACATGGCTGAAAGTCACTTGAAAATTTAAAAATGTTAAGAGGAAGTGACTGTGCGAATTTCAGATTCCTACATTAATCACAGCCGCTGCAGCGGGCGTCGAAAGTTGCCATTGTATCCCAATGGAGCTTCTCCCTCTGGCCCTCAGAGTTCCGTCGTCATGGAAACTCACTCACACCTCTGCTGCAGGCCAGTCTACCGAAGTGCAGAGACTTTGCTCACAATAAGTCCCATTGGATTATAATGGAGAACTTTGCCCCGAACAACGCTCCATATCTCCTGATCCGTAAATGGTAGAGACGTAATTTTTTCTGCGTTTATTTCGTAACGGATAGGGGAAGAAGACAGGCTATCGGTTTTTGCTGGAAAAAGTTTAATAAAGGCGTGAAAAATTATGATATAAAAGGTGATTTTTATGGACTTTCAGAAATCCTCTAAAAACGGTCCCGAACAAATCGCTGTAGCTGAAAAAGTATAAGAGATATCAAAATAATTCTTTCACTATGAGTATCAGCAGGCTTTTGAGGACTATGGTGCCCATTTTCATGTTTGTACAAAAATCGGTGTAGGCACAGCGACGATGTAAAAAAGTGGATGATGTGGGAAAATGCAGCTGAAAAGCGTTTTCAGGAATTTGCACATTCGCTACTCCCGAACAAATTGTTCCTGCGGTAAAACCGTAACAGTTATCCAAACAATTCCTTTTTTATGAGTGCCAGAAGGGTCGGGACATTCATGTGTGAAAGTCTCATGCTTGTACATGAAACGGTTTCGGAGTAGCGACGATGCGAAAACGTGTGATGTTTTGGATTTTCAGACGTCATTTTTCAAAACCGCTCCATAGAAAATGAATGGGGGAGGTTTCGGGTTTGTGTCGCTCTGAGGTGATTTGCGAAAAATCTACAAATGCTACACCAATGAGGGTTACATTTCCTGAATCCAGACAAAAATTCCTACGTTTTGATGTATAATTTATGTGGATAGGTTGAAAATTGAGCGAGTGAGAAGAAGTTGTTCGGAGTAGAAGAATTAGTTGAATTTCTAGAGTGCGCACTCTACCAACTGCCACTTGACGACCATAGCAACGCATGTTATTTGCTGAATTTCTTGAAAAGCCAAAATTATTTTAAGGAGGTACTATATGAAAATGGTAAAAGATATGAAAAAGTTAAAATATACCATAATAGCTGAAAGATATCACTACATTTTAAAAGCTGAATGGCGTTTCTAGCTGAAAGTAGGCTGAAGCAGTAAGCTGTCGAAAAGCAGCTGAAATGAGCGGAATTTTAGTGAATTACATTCATTTCCTATGGGAGAAAAAAAGCTGAAAATTTGCAGAAAAAGCTGAATATTTTAAAAAGTTGAAGAGTTAAAAGTACAAAAAGATATAGCCATCGATTCCAGAAGAAGCTGAATAGTTTAAAAGTTGAATGGTTGAAATCTGAGAAAAATTGTAGGAGGAGAAGCGAATCAAACTTTAAACAGTAAAAACGCATTTGGAAGAATAACCCATAAGAATAAGAAGAACTAGAAAAATTTGCATTTCCTGCGAAAATGCACTGTGAATGCAGATAGCTGAATGATTGAGCAAAAGATGCAGAAGATCTTTGAAGAAGAGAAAAAATAGCTGAAAAGCATTGAAGAAGTTGAAAAAGTTGAAGAAGTTGAAAAAGTTGAAGAATTTGAAAGAGTTGAAGAATTTGAACATGAAAGAACAATAGCTGAATGATTAGAAGAAGAAAAAACTGAGGGTAAGGCACCAAACATTTCCTAACTCATTCTAAACACTGAATCATTTAACAAAGCAGAAGTAGAATTTCAAACTTGAATATACTGTAGCCATATGTGGGCCTGCATTTCTAGGGAGTATAAGGGGTTTCGCCCCCATTGAAAAGCATTGGATGTTTGACACCTCCTAGCTTGGAGATGCTTTACGTGACGTGGCCCAAATTTATAGTGGAGCATTCTGTATAAAGGAGGTAAAGACTCTGTAAAGCAGAAGTTTGTAGGACCTTCCTAGAGCTACTTCCGGTTAGCAACATGCTAACAGTTAGCCGCTAACAGGGTTGTGTTCAGTATCACCAGGTGAGTGTACTCTGTCAGTTTGGTCCAAATCCTGTACTGGGAAGTGCCTCAAAAAGGGTGCCAATACTTAATGTCACCAAAGGTCACCAAAGGTCATGAGTCAGATTGGCCTCCTTTAGCAACTCAGCCTCACCACATCTGGGCCCAGAACTCAACATTTGACCAAAATGGTCAGTAGCGCCATTTCCCACATGTGGGTGGTGCTGTATTGGCCAATTATGTCGTCTCTGGGCATCATGCCAGATCCTGTTGGAAGCAAAGGCCCAATAGGAAAGCATGTGAAATCCAAAATGGGACAGAAAAGTGACACATGGCTGAAAGTCACTTGAAAATTTAAAAATGTTAAGAGGAAGTGACTGTGCGAATTTCAGATTCCTACATTAATCACAGCCGCTGCAGCGGGCGTCGAAAGTTGCCATTGTATCCCAATGGAGCTTCTCCCTCTGGCCCTCAGAGTTCCGTCGTCATGGAAACTCACTCACACCTCTGCTGCAGGCCAGTCTACCGAAGTGCAGAGACTTTGCTCACAATAAATCCCATTGGATTATAATGGAGAACTTTGCCCCGAACAACGCTCCATATCTCCTGATCCGTAAATGGTAGAGACGTAATTTTTTCTGCGTTTATTTCGTAACGGATAGGGGAAGAAGACAGGCTATCGGTTTTTGCTGGAAAAAGTTTAATAAAGGCGTGAAAAATTATGATATAAAGGTGATTTTTATGGACTTTCAGAAATCCTCTAAAAACGGTCCCGAACAAATCGCTGTAGCTGAAAAAGTATAAGAGATATTAAAATAATTCTTTCACTATGAGTATCAGCAGGCTTTTGAGGACTATGGTGCCCATTTTCATGTTTGTACAAAAATCGGTGTAGGCACAGCGACGATGTAAAAAAGTGGATGATGTGGGAAAATGCAGCTGAAAAGCGTTTTCAGGAATTTGCACATTCGCTACTCCCGAACAAATTGTTCCTGCGGTAAAACCGTAACGGTTATCCAAACAATTCCTTTTTTATGAGTGCCAGAAGGGTCGGGACATTCATGTTTGAAAGTCTCATGCTTGTACATGAAACGGTTTCGGAGTAGCGACGATGCGAAAACGTGTGATGTATTGGATTTTCAGACGTCATTTTTCAAAAACGCTCCATAGGAAATGAATGGGGGAGGTTTTGGGTTTGTGTCGCTCTGAGGTGATTTGTGAAAAATCTATAAATGCTACAGCAATGAGGGTTACATTTCCTGAGTCCAGACAAAAATTCCTACGTTTTGATGTATAATTTATGTGGATAGGTTGAAAATTGAGCGACTGAGAAGAAGTTGTTCGGAGAAGAAGAATTTGTTGAATTTCTAGAGTGCGCACTCTATAACTGCCTCCTTGACGACCATAGCAACGCATGTTATTTGCTGAATTTCTTGAAAAGCAAAAATTATTTTAAGGAGGTACTATATGAAAATGGTAAAAGATATGAAAAAGCTGAAATAGACCATAATAGCTGAAAGATATCACTACATTTTAAAAGTTGAATGGCGTTTCTAGCTGAAAGTAGGCTGAAGCAGTAAGCTGTCAAAAAGCAGCTGAAATGAGCGGAATTTAGGTGAATTACATTCATTTCCTATGGGAGAAAAAAAGCTGAAAATTTGCAGAAAAAGCTGAATATTTTAAAAAGTTGAAGAGTTAAAAGTACAAAAAGATATAGCCATCGATTCCAGAAGAAGCTGAATAGTTTAAAAGTTGAATGGTTGAAATCGGAGAAAAATTGTAGGAGGAGAAGCGAATCAAACTTTAAACAGTAAAAAGGCGAAAGAGGATCTCAATAACTGTGAATGCCTACTGCATTCACAGTAACTAGAAAAATTTGCATTTCCTGCGAAAATGCACTGTGAATGCAGATAGCTGAATGATTGAGCAAAAGATGCAGAAGATCTTTGAAGAAGAGAAAAAATAGCTGAAAAGCATTGAAGAAGTTGAAAAAGTTGAAGAAGTTGAAAAAGTTGAAGAATTTGAAAGAGTTGAAGAATTTGAACATGAAAGAACAATAGCTGAATGATTAGAAGAAGAAAAAACTGAGGGTAAGGCACCAAACATTTCCTAACTCATTCTAAACACTGAATCATTTAACAAAGCAGAAGTAGAATTTCAAACTTGAATATACTGTAGCCATATGTGGGCCTGCATTTCTAGGGAGTATAAGGGGTTTCGCCCCCATTGAAAAGCATTGGATGTTTGACACCTCCTAGCTTGGAGATGCTTTACGTGACGTGGCCCAAATTTATAGTGGAGCATTCTGTATAAAGGAGGTAAAGACTCTGTAAAGCAGAAGTTTGTAGGACCTTCCTAGAGCTACTTCCGGTTAGCAACATGCTAACAGTTAGCCGCTAACAGGGTTGTGTTCAGTATCACCCGGTGAGTGTACTCTGTCAGTTTGGTCCAAATCCTGTACTGGGAAGTGCCTCAAAAAGGGTGCCAATACTTAATGTCACCAAAGGTCACCAAAGGTCATGAGTCAGATTGGCCTCCTTTAGCAACTCAGCCTCACCACATCTGGGCCCAGAACTCAACATTTGACCAAAATGGTCAGTAGCGCCATTTCCCACATGTGGGTGGTGCTGTATTGGCCAATTATGTCGTGTCTGGGCATCATGCCAGATCCTGTTGGAAGCAAAGGCCCAATAGGAAAGCATGTGAAATCCAAAATGGGACAGAAAAGTGACACATGGCTGAAAGTCACTTGAAAATTTAAAAATGTTAAGAGGAAGTGACTGTGCGAATTTCAGATTCCTACATTAATCACAGCCGCTGCAGCGGGCGTCAAAAGTTGCCATTGTATCCCAATGGAGCTTCTCCCTCTGGCCCTCAGAGTTCCGTCGTCATGGAAACTCACTCACACCTCTGCTGCAGGCCAGTCTACCGAAGTGCAGAGACTTTGCTCACAATAAGTCCCATTGGATTATAATGGAGAACTTTGCCCCGAACAACGCTCCATATCTCCTGATCCGTAAATGGTAGAGACGTAATTTTTTCTGCGTTTATTTCGTAACGGATAGGGGAAGAAGACAGGCTATCGGTTTTTGCTGGAAAAAGTTTAATAAAGGCGTGAAAAATTATGATATAAAGGTGATTTTTATGGACTTTCAGAAATCCTCTAAAAACGGTCCCGAACAAATCGCTGTAGCTGAAAAAGTATAAGAGATATCAAAATAATTCTTTCACTATGAGTATCAGCAGGCTATTGAGGACTATGGTGCCCATTTTCATGTTTGTACAAAAATCGGTGTAGGCACAGCGACGATGTAAATAAGTGGATGATGTGGGAAAATGCAGCTGAAAAGCGTTTTCAGGAATTTGCACATTCGCTACTCCCGAACAAATTGTTCCTGCGGTAAAACCGTAACAGTTATCCAAACAATTCCTTTTTTATGAGTGCCAGAAGGGTCGGGACATTCATGTGTGAAAGTCTCATGCTTGTACATGAAACGGTTTCGGAGTAGCGACGATGCGAAAACGTGTGATGTTTTCAATTTTCAGGCGTCATTTTTCAAAACCGCTCCATAGGAAATGAATGGGGGAGGTTTCGGGTTTGTGTCGCTCTGAGGTGATTTGCGAAAAATCTATAAATGCTACAGCAATGAGGGTTACATTTCCTGAATCCAGACAAAAATTCCTACGTTTTGATGTATAATTTATGTGGATAGGTTGAAAATTGAGCGAGTGAGAAGAAGTTGTTCGGAGTAGAAGAATTAGTTGAATTTCTAGAGTGCGCACTCTACCAACTGCCACTTGACGACCATAGCAACGCATGTTATTTGCTGAATTTCTTGAAAAGCCAAAGTAATTTTAAGGAGGTACTATATGAAAATGGTAAAAGATATGAAAAAGCTGAAATATACCATAATAGCTGAAAGATATCACTACATTTTAAAAGTGGAATGGCGTTTCTAGCTGAAAGTAGGCTGAAGCAGTAAGCTGTCAAAAAGCAGCTGAAATGAGCGGAATTTTAATGAATTACATTCATTTCCTATGGGAGAAAAAAAAGCTGAAAACTTGCAGAAAAAGCTGAATATTTTAAAAAGTTGAAGAGTTAAAAGTACAAAAAGATATAGCCATCGATTCCAGAAGAAGCTGAATAGTTTAAAAGTTGAATGGTTGAAATCGGAGAAAAATTGTAGGAGGAGAAGCGAATCAAACTTTAAACAGTAAAAACGCATTTGGAAGAATAAACACTAAGAAGAAGAAGAATAAAGAACTAGAAAAATTTGCATTTCCTGCGAAAATGCACTGTGAATGCAGATAGCTGAATGATTGAGCAAAAGATGCAGAAGATCTTTGAAGAAGAGAAAAAATAGCTGAAAAGCATTGAAGAAGTTGAAAAAGTTGAAGAATTTGAAAGAGTTGAAGAATTTGAACATGAAAGAACAATAGCTGAATGATTAGAAGAAGAAAAAACTGAGGGTGAGGCACCAAACATTTCCTAACTCATTCTAAACACTGAATCATTTAACAAAGCAGAAGTAGAATTTCAAACTTGAATATACTGTAGCCATATGTGGGCCTGCATTTCTAGGGAGTATAAGGGGTTTCGCCCCCATTGAAAAGCATTGGATGTTTGACACCTCCTAGCTGGGAGATGCTTTACGTGACGTGGCCCAAATTTATAGTGGAGCATTCTGTATAAAGGAGGTAAAGACTCTGTAAAGCAGAAGTTTGTAGGACCTTCCTAGAGCTACTTCCGGTTAGCAACATGCTAACAGTTAGCCGCTAACAGGGTTGTGTTCAGTATCACCAGGTGAGTGTACTCTGTCAGTTTGGTCCAAATCCTGTACTGGGAAGTGCCTCAAAAAGGGTGCCAATACTTAATGTCACCAAAGGTCACCAAAGGTCATGAGTCAGATTGGCCTCCTTTAGCAACTCAGCCTCACCACATCTGGGCCCAGAACTCAACATTTGACCAAAATGGTCAGTAGCGCCATTTCCCACATGTGGGTGGTGCTGTATTGGCCAATTATGTCGTGTCTGGGCATCATGCCAGATCCTGTTGGAAGCAAAGGCCCAATAGGAAAGCATGTGAAATCCAAAATGGGACAGAAAAGTGACACATGGCTGAAAGTCACTTGAAAATTTAAAAATGTTAAGAGGAAGTGACTGTGCGAATTTCAGATTCCTACATTAATCACAGCCGCTGCAGCGGGCGTCGAAAGTTGCCATTGTATCCCAATGGAGCTTCTCCCTCTGGCCCTCAGAGTTCCGTCGTCATGGAAACTCACTCACACCTCTGCTGCAGGCCAGTCTACCGAAGTGCAGAGACTTTGCTCACAATAAGTCCCATTGGATTATAATGGAGAACTTTGCCCCGAACAACGCTCCATATCTCCTGATCCGTAAATGGTAGAGACGTAATTTTTTCTGCGTTTATTTCGTAACGGATAGGGGAAGAAGACAGCTAATCGGTTTTTGCTGGAAAAAGTTTAATAAAGGCGTGAAAAATTATGATATAAAGTTGATTTTTATGGACTTTCAGAAATCCTCTAAAAACGGTCCCGAACAAATCGCTGTAGCTGAAAAAGTATAAGAGATATCAAAATAATTCTTTCACTATGAGTATCAGCAGGCTTTTGAGGACTATGGTGCCCATTTTCATGTTTGTACAAAAATCGGTGTAGGCACAGCGACGATGTAAAAAAGTGGATGATGTGGGAAAATGCAGCTGAAAAGCGTTTTCAGGAATTTGCACATTCGCTACTCCCGAACAAATTGTTCCTGCGGTAAAACCGTAACAGTTATCCAAACAATTCCTTTTTTATGAGTGCCAGAAGGGTCGGGACATTCATGTGTGAAAGTCTCATGCTTGTACATGAAACGGTTTCGGAGTAGTGACGATGCGAAAACGTGTGATGTTTTCAATTTTCAGCCGTCATTTTTCAAAACCGCTCCATAGGAAATGAATGGGGGAGGTTTCGGGTTTGTGTCGCTCTGAGGTGATTTGCGAAAAATCTATAAATGCTACAGCAATGAGGGTTACATTTCCTGAATCCAGACAAAAATTCCTACGTTTTGATGTATAATTTATGTGGATAGGTTGAAAATTGAGCGAGTGAGAAGAAGTTGTTCGGAGAAGAAGAATTTGTTGAATTTCTAGAGTGCGCACTGTATAACTGCCTCCTTGACGACCATAGCAACGCATGTTATTTGCTGAATTTCTTGAAAAGCCAAAATTATTTTAAGGAGGTACTATATGAAAATGGTAAAAGATATGAAAAAGCTGAAATATACCATAATAGCTGAAAGATATCACTACATTTTAAAAGTGGAATGGCGTTTCTAGCTGAAAGTAGGCTGAAGCAGTAAGCTGTCAAAAAGCAGCTGAAATGAGCGGAATTTTAGTGAATTACATTCATTTCCTATGGGAGAAAAAAAGCTGAAAATTTGCAGAAAAAGCTGAATATTTTAAAAAGTTGAAGAGTTAAAAGTACAAAAAGATATAGCCATCGATTCCAGAAGAAGCTGAATAGTTTAAAAGTTGAATGGTTGAAATCGGAGAAAAATTGTAGGAGGAGAAGCGAATCAAACTTTAAACAGTAAAAACGCATTTGGAAGAATATCCCATAAGAAGAATAAAGAATAAAGAGAAACAGGATCTCAAGAACTGTGAATGCCTACTGCATTCACAGTAACTAGAAAAATTTGCATTTCCTGCGAAAATGCACTGTGAATGCAGATAGCTGAATGATTGAGCAAAAGATGCAGAAGATCTTTGAAGAAGAGAAAAAATAGCTGAAAAGCATTGAAGAAGTTGAAAAAGTTGAAGAAGTTGAAAAAGTTGAAGAATTTGAAAGAGTTGAAGAATTTGAACATGAAAGAACAATAGCTGAATGATTAGAAGAAGAAAAAACTGAGGGTAAGGCACCAAACATTTCCTAACTCATTCTAAACACTGAATCATTTAACAAAGCAGAAGTAGAATTTCAAACTTGAATATACTGTAGCCCTATGTGGGCCTGCATTTCTAGGGAGTATAAGGGGTTTCGCCCCCATTGAAAAGCATTGGATGTTTGACACCTCCTAGCTTGGAGATGCTTTACGTGACGTGGCCCAAATTTATAGTGGAGCATTCTGTATAAAGGAGGTAAAGACTCTGTAAAGCAGACGTTTGTAGGACCTTCCTAGAGCTACTTCCGGTTAGCAACATGCTAACAGTTAGCCGCTAACAGGGTTGTGTTCAGTATCAACAGGTGATTGTACTCTGTCAGTTTGGTCCAAATCCTGTACTGGGAAGTGCCTCAAATAGGGTGCCAATACTTAATGTCACCAAAGGTCACCAAAGGTCATGAGTCAGATTGGCCTCCTTTAGCAACTCAGCCTCACCACATCTGGGCCCAGAACTCAACATTTGACCAAAATGGTCAGTAGCGCCATTTCCCACATGTGGGTGGTGCTGTATTGGCCAATTATGTCGTGTCTGGGCATCATGCCAGATCCTGTTGGAAGCAAAGGCCCAATAGGAAAGCATGTGAAATCCAAAATGGGACAGAAAAGTGACACATGGCTGAAAGTCACTTGAAAATTTAAAAATGTTAAGAGGAAGTGACTGTGCGAATTTCAGATTCCTACATTAATCACAGCCGCTGCAGCAGGCGTCGAAAGTTGCCATTGTATCCCAATGGAGCTTCTCCCTCTGGACCTCAGAGTTCCGTCGTCATGGAAACTCACTCACACCTCTGCTGCAGGCCAGTCTACCGAAGTGCAGAGACTTTGCTCACAATAAGTCCCATTGGATTATAATGGAGAACTTTGCCCCGAACAACGCTCCATATCTCCTGATCCGTAAATGGTAGAGACGTAATTTTTTCTGCGTTTATTTCGTAACGGATAGGGGAAGAAGACAGGCTATCGGTTTTTGCTGGAAAAAGTTTAATAAAGGCGTGAAAAATTATGATATAAAGGTGATTTTTATGGACTTTCAGAAATCCTCTAAAAATGGTCCCGAACAAATCGCTGTAGCTGAAAAAGTATAAGAGATATCCAAATAATTCTTTCACTATGAGTATCAGCAGGCTTTTGAGGACTATGGTGCCCATTTTCATGTTTGTACAAAAATCGGTGTAGGCACAGCGACGATGTAAAAAAGTGGATGATGTGGGAAAATGCAGCTGAAAAGCGTTTTCAGGAATTTGCACATTCGCTACTCCCGAACAAATTGTTCCTGCGGTAAAACCGTAACAGTTATCCAAACAATTCCTTTTTTATGAGTGCCAGAAGGGTCGGGACATTCATGTGTGAAAGTCTCATGCTTGTACATGAAATGGTTTCGGAGTAGCGACGATGCGAAAACGTGTGATGTTTTCAATTTTCAGGCGTCATTTTTCAAAACCGCTCCATAGGAAATGAATGGGGGAGGTTTCGGGTTTGTGTCGCTCTGAGGTGATTTGCGAAAAATCTATAAATGCTACAGCAATGAGGGTTACATTTCCTGAATCCAGACAAAAATTCCTACGTTTTGATGTATAATTTATGTGGATAGGTTGAAAATTGAGCGAGTGAGAAGAAGTTGTTCGGAGTAGAAGAATTAGTTGAATTTCTAGAGTGCGCACTCTATAACTGCCTCCTTGACGACCATAGCAACGCATGTTATTTGCTGAATTTCTTGAAAAGCCAAAATTATTTTAAGGAGGTACTATATGAAAATGGTAAAAGATATGAAAAAGCTGAAATATACCATAATAGCTGAAAGATATCACTACATTTTAAAAGTTGAATGGCGTTTCTAGCTGAAAGTAGGCTGAAGCAGTAAGTTGTCAAAAAGCAGCTGAAATGAGCGGAATTTTAGTGATTTCAATGCATTTCCTATGGGAGAAAAAAAGCTGAAAATTTGCAGAAAAAGCTGAATATTTTAAAAAGTTGAAGAGTTAAAAGTACAAAAAGATATAGCCATCGATTCCAGAAGAAGCTGAATAGTTTAAAAGTTGAATGGTTGAAATCGGAGAAAAATTGTAGGAGGAGAAGCGAATCAAACTTTAAACAGTAAAAACGCATTAGGAAGAATAAACACTAAGAAGAAGAAGAAGAAGAACTAGAAAAATTTGCATTTCCTGCGAAAATGCACTGTGAATGCAGATAGCTGAATGATTGAGCAAAAGATGCAGAAGATCTTTGAAGAAGAGAAAAAATAGCTGAAAAGCATTGAAGAAGTTGAAAAAGTTGAAGAAGTTGAAAAAGTTGAAGAATTTGAAAGAGTTGAAGAATTTGAACATGAAAGAACAATAGCTGAATGATTAGAAGAAGAAAAAACTGAGGGTAAGGCACCAAACATTTCCTAACTCATTCTAAACACTGAATCATTTAACAAAGCAGAAGTAGAATTTCAAACTTGAATATACTGTAGCCATATGTGGGCCTGCATTTCTAGGGAGTATAAGGGGTTTCGCCCCCATTGAAAAGCATTGGATGTTTGACACCTCCTAGCTTGGAGATGCTTTACGTGACATGGCCCAAATTTATAGTGGAGCATTCTGTATAAAGGAGGTAAAGACTCTGTAAAGCAGAAGTTTGTAGGACCTTCCTAGAGCTACTTCCGGTTAGCAACATGCTAACAGTTAGCCGGTAACAGGGTTGTGTTCAGTATCACCAGGTGAGTGTACTCTGTCAGTTTGGTCCAAATCCTGTACTGGGAAGTGCCTCAAAAAGGGTGCCAATACTTAATGTCACCAAAGGTCACCAAAGGTCATGAGTCAGATTGGCCTCCTTTAGCAACTCAGCCTCACCACATCTGGGCCCAGAACTCAACATTTGACCAAAATGGTCAGTAGCGCCATTTCCCACATGTGGGTGGTGCTGTATTGGCCAATTATGTTGTGTCTGGGCATCATGCCAGATCCTGTTGGAAGCAAAGGCCCAATAGGAAAGCATGTGAAATCCAAAATGGGACAGAAAAGTGACACATGGCTGAAAGTCACTTGAAAATTTAAAAATGTTAAGAGGAAGTGACTGTGCGAATTTCAGATTCCTACATTAATCACAGCAACTGCGGTGAGCGTCGAAAGTTGCCATTGTATCCCAATGGAGCTTCTCCCTCTGGCCCTCAGAGTTCCGTCGTCATGGAAACTCACTCACACACCTGCATCGGCCAGTCTACCAAAGTGCAGAGACTTTGCTCACAATAAGTCCCATTGGATTATAATGGAGAACTTTGCCCCGAACAACGCTCCATATCTCCTGATCCCTAAATGGTAGAGACGTAATCTTTTCTGCGTTTATTTCGTAACGGATAGGGGAAGAAGACAGGCTATCGGTTTTTGCTGGAAAAAGTTTAATAAAGGCGTGAAAAATTATGATATAAAGGTGATTTTTATGGACTTTCAGAAATCCTCTAAAAACGGTCCCGAACAAATCGCTGTAGCTGAAAAAGTATAAGAGATATCAAAATAATTCTTTCACTATGAGTATCAGCAGGCTTTTGAGGACTATGGTGCCCATTTTCATGTTTGTACAAAAATCGGTGTAGGCACAGCGACGATGTAAAAAAGTGGATGATGTGGGAAAATGCAGCTGAAAAGCGTTTTCAGGAATTTGCACATTCGCTACTCCCGAACAAATTGTTCCTGCGGTAAAACCGTAACAGTTATCCAAACAATTCCTTTTTTATGAGTGCCAGAAGGGTCGGGACATTCATGTGTGAAAGTCTCATGCTTGTACATGAAACGGTTTCGGAGTAGCGACGATGCGAAAACGTGTGATGTTTTCAATTTTCAGGCGTCATTTTTCAAAACCGCTCCATAGGAAATGAATGGGGGAGGTTTCGGGTTTGTGTCGCTCTGAGGTGATTTGCGAAAAATCTATAAATGCTACAGCAATGAGGGTTACATTTCCTGAATCCAGACAAAAATTCCTACGTTTTGATGTATAATTTATGTGGATAGGTTGAAAATTGAGCGACTGAGAAGAAGTTGTTCGGAGAAGAAGAATTTGTTGAATTTCTAGAGTGCGCACTCTATAACTGCCTCCTTGACGACCATAGCAACGCATGTTATTTGCTGAATTTCTTGAAAAGCCAAAATTATTTTAAGGAGGTACTATATGAAAATGGTAAAAGATATGAAAAAGCTGAAATATACCATAATAGCTGAAAGATATCACTACATTTTAAAAGTTGAATGGCGTTTCTAGCTGAAAGTAGGCTGAAGCAGTAAGCTGTCAAAAAGCAGCTGAAATGAGCGGAATTTTAGTGAATTACATTCATTTCCTATGGGAGAAAAAAAGCTGAAAATTTGCAGAAAAAGCTGAATATTTTAAAAAGTTGAAGAGTTAAAAGTACAAAAAGATATAGCCATCGATTCCAGAAGAAGCTGAATAGTTTAAAAGTTGAATGGTTGAAATCGGAGAAAAATTGTAGGAGGAGAAGCGAATCAAACTTTAAACAGTAAAAACGCATTTGGAAGAATAAACACTAAGAAGAAGAATAAAGAATAAAGAGAAACAGGATCTCAAGAACTGTGAATGCCTACTGCATTCACAGTAATAAAGAATAAAGAGAAACAGGATCTCAAGAACTGTGAATGCCTACTGCATTCACAGTAATAAAGAGAAACAGGATCTCAAGAACTGTGAATGCCTACTGCATTCACAGTAATAATAATAACTAGAAAAATTTGCATTTCCTGCGAAAATGCACTGTGAATGCAGATAGCTGAATGATTGAGCAAAAGATGCAGAAGATCTTTGAAGAAGAGAAAAAATAGCTGAAAAGCATTGAAGAAGTTGAAAAAGTTGAAGAAGTTGAAAAAGTTGAAGAATTTGAAAGAGTTGAAGAATTTGAACATGAAAGAACAATAGCTGAATGATTAGAAGAAGAAAAAACTGAGGGTAAGGCACCAAACATTTCCTAACTCATTCTAAACACTGAATCATTTAACAAAGCAGAAGTAGAATTTCAAACTTGAATATACTGTAGCCATATGTGGGCCTGCATTTCTAGGGAGTATAAGGGGTTTCGCCCCCATTGAAAAGCATTGGATGTTTGACACCTCCTAGCTTGGAGATGCTTTACGTGACGTGGCCCAAATTTATAGTGGAGCATTCTGTATAAAGGAGGTAAAGACTCTGTAAAGCAGAAGTTTGTAGGACCTTCCTAGAGCTACTTCCGGTTAGCAACATGCTAACAGTTAGCCGCTAACAGGGTTGTGTTCAGTATCACCAGGTGAGTGTACTCTGTCAGTTTGGTCCAAATCCTGTACTGGGAAGTGCCTCAAAAAGGGTGCCAATACTTAATGTCACCAAAGGTCACCAAAGGTCATGAGTCAGATTGGCCTCCTTTAGCAACTCAGCCTCACCACATCTGGGCCCAGAACTCAACATTTGACCAAAATGGTCAGTAGCGCCATTTCCCACATGTGGGTGGTGCTGTATTGGCCAATTATGTCGTGTCTGGGCATCATGCCAGATCCTGTTGGAAGCAAAGGCCCAATAGGAAAGCATGTGAGATCCAAAATGGGACAGAAAAGTGACACATGGCTGAAAGTCACTTGAAAATTTAAAAATGTTAAGAGGAAGTGACTGTGCGAATATCAGATTCCTACATTAATCACAGCCGCTGCAGCGGGCGTCGAAAGTTGCCATTGTATCCCAATGGAGCTTCTCCCTCTGGCCCTCAGAGTTCCGTCGTCATGGAAACTCACTCACACCTGCAGCGGGCCAGTCTACCGAAGTGCAGAGACTTTGCTCACAATAAGTCCCATTGGATTATAATGGAGAACTTTGCCCCGAACAACGCTCCATATCTCCTGATCCGTAAATGGTAGAGACGTCATTTTTTCTGCGTTTATTTCGTAACGGATAGGGGAAGAAGACAGGCTATCGGTTTTTGCTGGAAAAAGTTTAATAAAGGCGTGAAAAATTATGATATAAAGGTGATTTTTATGGACTTTCAGAAATCCTCTAGAAACGGTCCCGAACAAATCGCTGTAGCTGAAAAAGTATAAGAGATATCAAAATAATTCTTTCACTATGAGTATCAGCAGGCTTTTGAGGACTATGGTGCCCATTTTCATGTTTGTACAAAAATCGGTGTAGGCACAGCGACGATGTAAAAAAGTGGATGATGTGGGAAAATGCAGCTGAAAAGCGTTTTCAGGAATTTGCACATTCGCTACTCCCGAACAAATTGTTCCTGCGGTAAAACCGTAACAGTTATCCAAACAATTCCTTTTTTATGAGTGCCAGAAGGGTCGGGACATTCATGTGTGAAAGTATCATGCTTGTACATGAAACGGTTTCGGAGTAGCGACGATGCGAAAACGTGTGATGTTTTCAATTTTCAGGCGTCATTTTTCAAAACCGCTCCATAGGAAATGAATGGGGGAGGTTTCGGGTTTGTGTCGCTCTGAGGTGATTTGCGAAAAATCTATAAATGCTACAGCAATGAGGGTTACATTTCCTGAATCCAGACAAAAATTCCTACGTTTTGATGTATAATTTATGTGGATAGGTTGAAAATTGAGCGACTGAGAAGAAGTTGTTTGGAGAAGAAGAATTTGTTGAATTTCTAGAGTGCGCACTCTATAACTGCCTCCTTGACGACCATAGCAACGCATGTTATTTGCTGAATTTCTTGAAAAGCCAAAATTATTTGAAGGAGGTACTATATGAAAATGGTAAAAGATATGAAAAAGCTGAAATAGACCATAATAGCTGAAAGATATCACTACATTTTAAAAGTTGAATGGCGTTTCTAGCTGAAAGTAGGCTGAAGCAGTAAGCTTTCAAAAAGCAGCTGAAATGAGCGGAATTTTAGTGAATTACATTCATTTCCTATGGGAGAAAAAAAGCTGAAAATTTGCAGAAAAAGCTGAATATTTTAAAAAGTTGAAGAGTTAAAAGTACAAAAAGATATAGCCATCGATTCCAGAAGAAGCTGAATAGTTTAAAAGTTGAATGGTTGAAATCGGAGAAAAATTGTAGGAGGAGAAGCGAATCAAACTTTAAACAGTAAAAACGCATTTGGAAGAATATCCTATAATAATAATAACTAGAAAAATTTGCATTTCCTGCGAAAATGCACTGTGAATGCAGATAGCTGAATGATTGAGCAAAATATGCAGAAGATCTTTGAAGAAGAGAAAAAATAGCTGAAAAGCATTGAAGAAGTTGAAAAAGTTGAAAAAGTTGAAGAATTTGAAAGAGTTGAAGAATTTGAACATGAAAGAACAATAGCTGAATGATTAGAAGA
This sequence comes from Fundulus diaphanus, assembly GCA_037039145.1. Lineage (NCBI taxonomy): Eukaryota > Metazoa > Chordata > Actinopteri > Cyprinodontiformes > Fundulidae > Fundulus > Fundulus diaphanus. The sequence goes on along the minus strand of CM073129.1, from coordinate 5,563,982 downwards.
AGAAAAAACTGAGGGTAAGGCACCAAACATTTCCTAACTCATTCTAAACACTGAATCATTTAACAAAGCAGAAGTAGAATTTCAAACTTGAATATACTGTAGCCATATGTGGGCCTGCATTTCTAGGGAGTATAAGGGGTTTCGCCCCCATTGAAAAGCATTGGATGTTTGACACCTCCTAGCTTGGAGATGCTTTACGTGACGTGGCCCAAATTTATAGTGGAGCATTCTGTATAAAGGAGGTAAAGACTCTGTAAAGCAGAAGTTTGTAGGACCTTCCTAGAGCTACTTCCGGTTAGCAACATGCTAACAGTTAGCCGCTAACAGGGTTGTGTTCAGTATCACCAGGTGAGTGTACTCTGTCAGTTTGGTCCAAATCCTGTACTGGGAAGTGCCTCAAAAAGGGTGCCAATACTTAATGTCACCAAAGGTCACCAAAGGTCATGAGTCAGATTGGCCTCCTTTAGCAACTCAGCCTCACCACATCTGGGCCCAGAACTCAACATTTGACCAAAATGGTCAGTAGCGCCATTTCCCACATGTGGGTGGTGCTGTATTGGCCAATTATGTCGTGTCTGGGCATCATGCCAGATCCTGTTGGAAGCAAAGGCCCAATAGGAAAGCATGTGAAATCCAAAATGGGACAGAAAAGTGACACATGGCTGAAAGTCACTTGAAAATTTAAAAATGTTAAGAGGAAGTGACTGTGCGAATTTCAGATTCCTACATTAATCACAGCCGCTGCAGCGGGCGTCGAAAGTTGCCATTGTATCCCAATGGAGCTTCTCCCTCTGGCCCTCAGAGTTCCGTCGTCATGGAAACTCACTCACACCTCTGCTGCAGGCCAGTCTACCGAAGTGCAGAGACTTTGCTCACAATAAGTCCCATTGGATTATAATGGAGAACTTTGCCCCGAACAACGCTCCATATCTCCTGATCCGTAAATGGTAGAGACGTAATTTTTTCTGCGTTTATTTCGTAACGGATAGGGGAAGAAGACAGGCTATCGGTTTTTGCTGGAAAAAGTTTAATAAAGGCGTGAAAAATTATGATATAAAGGTTATTTTTATGGACTTTCAGAAATCCTCTAAAAACGGTCCCGAACAAATCGCTGTAGCTGAAAAAGTATAAGAGATATCAAAATAATTCTTTCACTATGAGTATCAGCAGGCTTTTGAGGACTATGGTGCCCATTTTCATGTTGGTACAAAAATCGGTGTAGGCACAGCGACGATGTAAAAAAGTGGATGATGTGGGAAAATGCAGCTGAAAAGCGTTTTCAGGAATTTGCACATTCGCTACTCCCGAACAAATTGTTCCTGCGGTAAAACCGTAACAGTTATCCAAACAATTCCTTTTTTATGAGTGCCAGAAGGGTCGGGACATTCATGTGTGAAAGTCTCATGCTTGTACATGAAACGGTTTCGGAGTAGCGACGATGCGAAAACGTGTGATGTTTTCAATTTTCAGGCGTCATTTTTCAAAACCGCTCCATAGGAAATGAATGGGGGAGGTTTCGGGTTTGTGTCGCTCTGAGGTGATTTGCGAAAAATCTATAAATGCTACAGCAATGAGGGTTACATTTCCTGAATCCAGACAAAAATTCCTACGTTTTGATGTATAATTTATGTGGATAGGTTGAAAATTGAGTGACTGAGAAGAAGTTGTTCGGAGAAGAAGAATTTGTTGAATTTCTAGAGTGCGCACTCTATAACTGCCTCCTTGACGACCATAGCAACGCATGTTATTTGCTGAATTTCTTGAAAAGCCAAAATTATTTTAAGGAGGTACTATATGAAAATGGTAAAAGATATGAAAAAGCTGAAATATACCATAATAGCTGAAAGATATCACTACATTTTAAAAGTTGAATGGCGTTTCTAGCTGAAAGTAGGCTGAAGCAGTAAGCTGTCAAAAAGCAGCTGAAATGAGCAGAATTTCAGTGAATTACATTCATTTCCTATGGGAGAAAAAAAGCTGAAAATTTGCAGAAAAAGCTGAATATTTTAAAAAGTTGAAGAGTTAAAACTACAAAAAGATATAGCCATCGATTCCAGAAGAAGCTGAATAGTTTAAAAGTTGAATGGTTGAAATCGGAGAAAAATTGTAGGAGGAGAAGCGAATCAAACTTTAAACAGTAAAAACGCATTAGGAAGAATAAACACTAAGAAGAAGAAGAAGAAGAAGAAGAAGAAGAATAAAGAATAAAGAGAAACAGGATCTCAAGAACTGTGAATGCCTACTGCATTCACAGTAACTAGAAAAATTTGCATTTCCTGCGAAAATGCACTGTGAATGCAGATAGCTGAATGATTGAGCAAAAGATGCAGAAGATCTTTGAAGAAGAGAAAAAATAGCTGAAAAGCATTGAAGAAGTTGAAAAAGTTGAAGAAGTTGAAAAAGTTGAAGAATTTGAAAGAGTTGAAGAATTTGAACATGAAAGAACAATAGCTGAATGATTAGAAGAAGAAAAAACTGAGGGTAAGGCACCAAACATTTCCTAACTCATTCTAAACACTGAATCATTTAACAAAGCAGAAGTAGAATTTCAAACTTGAATATACTGTAGCCATATGTGGGCCTGCATTTCTAGGGAGTATAAGGGGTTTCGCCCCCATTGAAAAGCATTGGATGTTTGACACCTCCTAGCTTGGAGATGCTTTACGTGACGTGGCCCAAATTTATAGTGGAGCATTCTGTATAAAGGAGGTAAAGACTCTGTAAAGCAGAAGTTTGTAGGACCTTCCTAGAGCTACTTCCGGTTAGCAACATGCTAACAGTTAGCCGCTAACAGGGTTGTGTTCAGTATCACCAGGTGAGTGTACTCTGTCAGTTTGGTCCAAATCCTGTACTGGGAAGTGCCTCAAAAAGGGTGCCAATACTTAATGTCACCAAAGGTCACCAAAGGTCATGAGTCAGATTGGCCTCCTTTAGCAACTCAGCCTCACCACATCTGGGCCCAGAACTCAACATTTGACCAAAATGGTCAGTAGCGCCATTTCCCACATGTGGGTGGTGCTGTATTGGCCAATTATGTCGTGTCTGGGCATCATGCCAGATCCTGTTGGAAGCAAAGGCCCAATAGGAAAGCATGTGAAATCCAAAATGGGACAGAAAAGTGACACATGGCTGAAAGTCACTTGAAAATTTAAAAATGTTAAGAGGAAGTGACTGTGCGAATTTCAGATTCCTACATTAATCACAGCCGCTGCAGCGGGCGTCGAAAGTTGCCATCGTATCCCAATGGAGCTTCTCCCTCTGGCCCTCAGAGTTCCGTCGTCATGGAAACTCACTCACACCTCTGCTGCAGGCCAGTCTACCGAAGTGCAGAGACTTTGCTCACAATAAGTCCCATTGGATTATAATGGAGAACTTTGCCCCGAACAACGCTCCATATCTCCTGATCCGTAAAAGGTAGAGACGTAATTTTTTTCTGCGTTTATTTCGTAACGGATAGGGGAAGAAGACAGGCTATCGGTTTTTGCTGGAAAAAGTTTAATAAAGGCGTGAAAAATTATGATATAAAGGTGATTTTTATGGACTTTCAGAAATCCTCTAAAAACTGTCCCGAACAAATCGCTGTAGCTGAAAAAGTATAAGAGATATCAAAATAATTCTTTCACTATGAGTATCAGCAGGCTTTTGAGGACTATGGTGCCCATTTTCATGTTTGTACAAAAATCGGTGTAGGCACAGCGATGATGTAAAAAAGTGGATGATGTGGGAAAATGCAGCTCAAAAGCGTTTTCAGGAATTTGCACATTCGCTACTCCCGAACAAATTGTTCCTGCGGTAAAACCGTAACAGTTATCCAAACAATTCCTTTTTTATGAGTGCCAGAAGGGTCGGGACATTCATGTGTGAAAGTCTCATGCTTGTACATGAAACGGTTTCGGAGTAGCGACGATGCGAAAACGTGTGATGTTTTCAATTTTCAGGCGTCATTTTTCAAAACCGCTCCATAGGAAATGAATGGGGGAGGTTTCGGGTTTGTGTCGCTCTTAGGTGATTTGCGAAAAATCTATAAATGCTACAGCAATGAGGGTTACATTTCCTGAATCCAGACAAAAATTCCTACGTTTTGATGTATAATTTATGTGGATAGGTTGAAAATTGAGCGAGTGAGAAGAAGTTGTTCGGAGAAGAAGAATTTGTTGAATTTCTAGAGTGCGCACTCTATAACTGCCTCCTTGACGACCATAGCAACGCATGTTATTTGCTGAATTTCTTGAAAAGCCAAAATTATTTTAAGGAGGTACTGTATGAAAATGGTAAAAGATATGAAAAAGCTGAAATAGACCATAATAGCTGAAAGATATCACTACATTTTAAAAGTTGAATGGCGTTTCTAGCTGAAAGTAGGCTGAAGCAGTAAGCTGTCAAAAAGCAGCTGAAATGAGCGGAATTTTAGTGATTTACATTCATTTCCTATGGGAGAAAAAAAGCTGAAAATTTGCAGAAAAAGCTGAATATTTTAAAAAGTTGAAAAGATATAAGTACAAAAAGATATAGCCATCGATTCCAGAAGAAGCTGAATAGTTTAAAAGTTGAATGGTTGAAATCGGAGAAAAATTGTAGGAGGAGAAGCAAATCAAACTTTAAACAGTAAAAACGCATTTGGAAGAATATCCCATAAAAATAAGAATAAAGAATAAAGAGAAACAGGATCTCAAGAACTGTGAATGCCTACTGCATTCACAGTAACTAGAAAAATTTGCATTTCCTGCGAAAATGCACTGTGAATGCAGATAGCTGAATGATTGAGCAAAAGATGCAGAAGATCTTTGAAGAAGAGAAAAAATAGCTGAAAAGCATTGAAGAAGTTGAAAAAGTTGAAGAATTTGAAAGAGTTGAAGAATTTGAACATGAAAGAACAATAGCTGAATGATTAGAAGAAGAAAAAACTGAGGGTAAGGCACCAAACATTTCCTAACTCATTCTAAATACTGAATCATTTAACAAAGCAGAAGTAGAATTTCAAACTTGACTAGAAAAATTTGCATTTCCTGCGAAAATGCACTGTGAATGAGGATAGCTGAATGATTGAGCAAAAGATGCAGAAGATCTTTGAAGAAGAGAAAAAATAGCTGAAAAGCATTGAAGAAGTTGAAAAAGTTGAAGAAGTTGAAAAAGTTGAAGAATTTGAAAGAGTTGAAGAATTTGAACATGAAAGAACAATAGCTGAATGATTAGAAGAAGAAAAAACTGAGGGTAAGGCACCAAACATTTCCTAACTCATTCTAAACACTGAATCATTTAACAAAGCAGAAGTAGAATTTCAAACTTGAATATACTGTAGCCATATGTGGGCCTGCATTTCTAGGGAGTATAAGGGGTTTCGCCCCCATTGAAAAGCATTGGATGTTTGAGACCTCCTAGCTTGGAGATGCTTTACGTGACGTGGCCCAAATTTATAGTGGAGCATTCTGTATAAAGGAGGTAAGGACTCTGTAAAGCAGAAGTTTGTAGGACCTTCCTAGAGCTACTTCCGGTTAGCAACATGCTAACAGTTAGCCGCTAACAGGGTTGTGTTCAGTATCACCAGGTAAGTGGACTCTGTCAGTTTGGTCCAAATCCTGTACTGGGAAGTGCCTCAAAAAGGGTGCCAATACTTAATGTCACCAAAGGTCACCAAAGGTCATGAGTCAGATTGGCCTCCTTTAGCAACTCAGCCTCACCACATCTGGGCCCAGAACTCAACATTTGACCAAAATGGTCAGTAGCGCCATTTCCCACATGTGGGTGGTGCTGTATTGGCCAATTATGTCGTGTCTGGGCATCATGCCAGATCCTGTTGGAAGCAAAGGCCCAATAGGAAAGCATGTGAAATCCAAAATGGGACAGAAAAGTGACACATGGCTGAAAGTCACTTGAAAATTTAAAAATGTTAAGAGGAAGTGACTGTGCGAATTTCAGATTCCTACATTAATCACAGCCGCTGCAGCGGGCGTCGAAAGTTGCCATTGTATCCCAATGGAGCTTCTCCCTCTGGCCCTCAGAGTTCCGTCGTCATGGAAACTCACTCACACCTCTGCTGCAGGCCAGTCTACCGAAGTGCAGAGACTTTGCTCACAATAAGTCCCATTGGATTATAATGGAGAACTTTGCCCCGAACAACGCTCCATATCTCCTGATCCGTAAATGGTAGAGACGTAATTATTTCTGCGTTTATTTCGTAACGGATAGGGGAAGAAGACAGGCTATCGGTTTTTGCTGGAAAAAGTTTAATAAAGGCGTGAAAAATTATGATATAAAGGTGATTTTTATGGACTTTCAGAAATCCTCTAAAAACGGTCCCGAACAAATCGCTGTAGCTGAAAAAGTATAAGAGATATCAAAATAATTCTTTCACTATGAGTATCAGAAGGCTTTTGAGGACTATGGTGCCCATTTTCATGTTTGTACAAAAATCGGTGTAGGCACAGCGACGATGTAAAAAAGTGGATGATGTGGGAAAATGCAGCTGAAAAGCGTTTTCAGGAATTTGCACATTCGCTACTCCCGAACAAATTGTTCCTGCGGTAAAACCGTAACAGTTATCCAAACAATTCCTTTTTTATGAGTGCCAGAAGGGTCGGGACATTCATGTGTGAAAGTCTCATGCTTGTACATGAAACGGTTTCGGAGTAGCGACGATGCGAAAACGTGTGATGTTTTCAATTTTCAGGCGTCATTTTTCAAAACCGCTCCATAGGAAATGAATGGGGGAGGTTTCGGGTTTGTGTCGCTCTGAGGTGATTTGCGAAAAATCTATAAATGCTACAGCAATGAGGGTTACATTTCCTGAATCCAGACAAAAATTCCTACGTTTTGATGTATAATTTATATGGATAGGTTGAAAATTGAGCGACTGAGAAGAAGTTGTTCGGAGAAGAAGAATTTGTTGAATTTCTAGAGTGCGCACTCTATAACTGCCTCCTTGACGACCATAGCAATGCATGTTATTTGCTGAATTTCTTGAAAAGCCAAAATTATTTTAAGGAGGTACTATATGAAAATGGTAAAAGATATGAAAAAGCTGAAATAGACCATAATAGCTGAAAGATATCACTACATTTTAAAAGTTGAATGGCGTTTCTAGCTGAAAGTAGGCTGAAGCAGTAAGTTGTCAAAAAGCAGCTGAAATGAGCGGAATTTTAGTGATTTCAATGCATTTCCTATGGGAGAAAAAAAGCTGAAAATTTGCAGAAAAAGCTGAATATTTTAAAAAGTTGAAGAGTTAAAAGTACAAAAAGATATAGCCATCGATTCCAGAAGAAGCTGAATAGTTTAAAAGTTGAATGGTTGAAATCGGAGAAAAACTGTAGGAGGAGAAGCGAATCAAACTTTAAACAGTAAAAACGCATTTGGAAGAATATCCTATAATAACTAGAAAAATTTGCATTTCCTGCGAAAATGCACTGTGAATGCAGATAGCTGAATGATTGAGCAAAAGATGCAGAAGATCTTTGAAGAATAGAAAAAATAGCTGAAAAGCATTGAAGAAGTTGAAAAAGTTGAAGAAGTTGAAAAAGTTGAAGAATTTGAAAGAGTTGAAGAATTTGAACATGAAAGAACAATAGCTGAATGATTAGAAGAAGAAAAAACTGAGGGAAAGGCACCAAACATTTCCTAACTCATTCTAAACACGGAATCGTTTAACAAAGCAGAAGTAGAATTTCAAACTTGAATATACTGTAGCCATATGTGGGCCTGCATTTCGAGGGAGTATAAGGGGTTTCGCCCCCATTGAAAAGCATTGGATGTTTGACACCTCATAGCTTGGAGATGCTTTACGTGACGAGGCCCAAACTTATTGTGGAGCATTCTGTATAAAGGAGGTAAAGACTCTGATAAGCAGAAGTTTGTCCGAGCTTCCTAGAGCTACTTCCGATTAAAATAATTCTTTCACTGTGAGTATCAGCAGGCTTTTGAGGACTATGTTGCTCATTTTTATGTTTGTACAAAAATCAGTGTAGGCACAGCGACGATGTAAAAAAGTGGATCATGTGGGAAAATGCAGCTCTGAAGCATTTTCAGGATTTTGCAAATTCGCTACTGCCGAACAAATTGTTCCTGCGGCAAAACTGTAACAGTTATCCAAAAATTTCCTCTTTTGTGAGTGCCAGAAATGTCTGGACTTGAATGTGTGAAAGTCTCATGCCTGTACATCAAACGGTTTCGGAGTAGCGACGATGCGAAAACGTGTGATGTTTTCAATTTTCAGACGTCATTTTTCAAAACCGCTCCATAGGAAATGAATGGGGGAGGTTTCGGGTTTGTGTCGCTCTGAGGTGATTTGCGAAAAATCTATAAATGCTACACCAATGAGGGTTACATTTCCTGAATCCAGACAAAAATTCCTACGTTTTGATGTATAATTTATGTGGATAGGTTGAAAATTCAGCGAGTGAGAAGAAGTTGTTTGGAGTAGAAGAATTAGTTGAATTTCTAGAGTGCGCACTCTACCAACTGCCACTTGACGACCATAGCAACGCATGTTATTTGCTGAATTTCTTGAAAAGCCAAAAATATTTTAAGGAGGTACTATATGAAAATGGTAAAAGATATGAAAAAGCTGAAATATACCATAATAGCTGAAAGATATCACTACATTTTAAAAGTTGAATGGCGTTTCTAGCTGAATGTAGGCTGAAGCAGTAAGCTGTCAAAAAGCAGCTGAAATGAGCGGAATTTTAGTGAATTACATTCATTTCCTATGGGAGAAAAAAAAGCTGAAAATTTGCAAAAAAAGCTGAATATTTTAAAAAGTTTAAAAGTTAAGAGTACAAAAAGATATAGCCATCGATTCCAGAAGAAGCTGAATAGTTTAAAAGTTGAATGGTTGAAATCGGACAAAAACTGTAGGAGGAGAAGCGAATCAAACTTTAAACAGTAAAAACGCGAAAGAGGATCTCAAGAACTGTGAATGCCTACTGCATTCACAGTAACTAGAAAAATTTGCATTTCCTGCGAAAATGCACTGTGAATGCAGATAGCTGAATGATTGAGCAAAAGATGCAGAAGATCTTTGAAGAAGAGAAAAAATAGCTGAAAAGCATTGAAGAAGTTGAAAAAGTTGAAGAAGTTGAAAAAGTTGAAGAATTTGAAAGAGTTGAAGAATTTGAACATGAAAGAACAATAGCTGAATGATTAGAAGAAGAAAAAACTGAGGGTAAGGCACCAAACATTTCCTAACTCATTCTAAACACTGAATCATTTAACAAAGCAGAAGTAGAATTTCAAACTTGAATATACTGTAGCCATATGTGGGCCTGCATTTCTAGGGAGTATAAGGGGTTTCGCCCCCATTGAAAAGCATTGGATGTTTGAGACCTCCTAGCTTGGAGATGCTTTACGTGACGTGGCCCAAATTTATAGTGGAGCATTCTGTATAAAGGAGGTAAAGACTCTGTAAAGCAGAAGTTTGTAGGACCTTCCTAGAGCTACTTCCGGTTAGCAACATGCTAACAGTTAGCCGCTAACAGGGTTGTGTTCAGTATCACCAGGTGAGTGTACTCTGTCAGTTTGGTCCAAATCCTGTACTGGGAAGTGCCTCAAAAAGGGTGCCAATACTTAATGTCACCAAAGGTCACCAAAGGTCATGAGTCAGATTGGCCTCCTTTAGCAACTCAGCCTCACCACATCTGGGCCCAGAACTCAACATTTGACCAAAATGGTCAGTAGCGCCATTTCCCACATGTGGGTGGTGCTGTATTGGCCAATTATGTCGTGTCTGGGCATCATGCCAGATCCTGTTGGAAGCAAAGGCCCAATAGGAAAGCATGTGAAATCCAAAATGGGACAGAAAAGTGACACATGGCTGAAAGTCACTTGAAAATTTAAAAATGTTAAGAGGAAGTGACTGTGCGAATTTCAGATTCCTACATCAATACAAGCCGCTGCAGCGGGCGTCGAAAGTTGCCATTGTATCCCAATGGAGCTTCTCCCTCTGGCCCTCAGAGTTCCGTCGTCATGGAAACTCACTCACACCTGCAGCGGGCCAGTCTACCGAAGTGCAGAGACTTTGCTCACAATAAGTCCCATTGGATTATAATGGAGAACTTTGCCCCGAACAACGCTCCATATCTCCTGATCCGTAAATGGTAGAGACGTAATTTTTTCTGCGTTTATTTCGTAACGGATAGGGGAAGAAGACAGGCTATCGGTTTTTGCTGGAAAAAGTTTAATAAAGGCGTGAAAAATTATGATATAAAGGTGATTTTTATGGACTTTCAGAAATCCTCTAAAAACGGTCCCGAACAAATCGCTGTAGCTGAAAAAGTATAAGAGATATCAAAATAATTCTTTCACTATGAGTATCAGCAGGCTTTTGAGGACTATGGTGCCCATTTTCATGTTTGTACAAAAATCGGTGTAGGCACAGCGACGATGTAAAAAAGTGGATGATGTGGGAAAATGCAGCTGAAAAGCGTTTTCAGGAATTTGCACATTCGCTACTCCCGAACAAATTGTTCCTGCGGTAAAACCGTAACAGTTATCCAAACAATTCCTTTTTTATGAGTGCCAGAAGGGTCGGGACATTCATGTGTGAAAGTCTCATGCTTGTACATGAAACGGTTTCGGAGTAGCGACGATGCGAAAACGTGTGATGTTTTCAAATTTCAGGCGTCATTTTTCAAAACCGCTCCATAGGAAATGAATGGGGGAGGTTTCGGGTTTGTGTCGCTCTGAGGTGATTTGCGAAAAATCTATAAATGCTACAGCAATAAGGGTTACATTTCCTGAATCCAGACAAAAATTCCTACGTTTTGATGTATAATTTATGTGGATAGGTTGAAAATTGAGCGACTGAGAAGAAGTTGTTCGGAGAAGAAGAATTTGTTGAATTTCTAGAGTGCGCACTCTACCAACTGCCACTTGACGACCATAGCAACGCATGTTATTTGCTGAATTTCTTGAAAAGCCAAAATTATTTTAAGGAGGTACTATATGAAAATGGTAAAAGATATGAAAAAGCTGAAATAGACCATAATAGCTGAAAGATATCACTACATTTTAAAAGTTGAATGGCGTTTCTAGCTGAATGTAGGCTGAAGCAGTAAGCTGTCAAAAAGCAGCTGAAATGAGCGGAATTTTAGTGAATTACATTCATTTCCTATGGGAGAAAAAAAGCTGAAAATTTTCAGAAAAAGCTGAATATTTTAAAAAGTTGAAGAGTTAAAAGTACAAAAAGATATAGCCATCGATTCCAAAAGAAGCTGAATAGTTTAAAAGTTGAATGGTTGAAATCGGAGAAAAATTGTAGGAGGAGAAGCGAATCAAACTTTAAACAGTAAAAACGCATTTGGAAGAATATCCTATAATAACTAGAAAAATTTGCATTTCCTGCGAAAATGCACTGTGAATGCAGATAGCTGAATGATTGAGCAAAAGATGCAGAAGATCTTTGAAGAAGAGAAAAAATAGCTGAAAAGCATTGAAGAAGTTGAAAAAGTTGAAGAAGTTGAAAAAGTTGAAGAATTTGAAAGAGTTGAAGAATTTGAACATGAAAGAACAATAGCTGAATGATTAGAAGAAGAAAAAACTGAGGGTAAGGCACCAAACATTTCCTAACTCATTCTAAACACTGAATCATTTAACAAAGCAGAAGTAGAATTTCAAACTTGAATATACTGTAGCCATATGTGGGCCTGCATTTCTAGGGAGTATAAGGGGTTTCGCCCCCATTGAAAAGCATTGGATGTTTTACACCTCCTAGCTTGGAGATGCTTTACGTGACGTGGCCCAAATTTATAGTGGAGCATTCTGTATAAAGGAGGTAAAGACTCTGTAAAGCAGAAGTTTGTAGGACCTTCCTAGAGCTACTTCCGGTTAGCAACATGCTAACAGTTAGCCGCTAACAGGGTTGTGTTCGGTATCACCAGGTGAGTGTACTCTGTCAGTTTGGTCCAAATCCTGTACTGGGAAGTGCCTCAAAAAGGGTGCCAATACTTAATGTCACCAAAGGTCATGAGTCAGATTGGCCTCCTTTAGCAACTCAGCCTCACCACATCTGGGCCCAGAACTCAACATTTGACCAAAATGGTCAGTAGCGCCATTTCCCACATGTGGGTGGTGCTGTATTGGCCAATTATGTCGTGTCTGGGCATCATGCCAGATCCTGTTGGAAGCAAAGGCCCAATAGGAAAGCATGTGAAATCCAAAATGGGACAGAAAAGTGACACATGGCTGAAAATCACTTGAAAATTTAAAAATGTTAAGAGGAAGTGACTGTGCGAATTTCAGATTCCTACATTAATCACAGCCGCTGCAGCGGGCATCGAAAGTTGCCATTGTATCCCAATGGAGCTTCTCCCTCTGGCCCTTAGAGTTCCGTCGTCATGGAAACTCACTCACACCTCTGCTGCAGGCCAGTCTACCGAAGTGCAGAGACTTTGCTCACAATAAGTCCCATTGGATTATAATGGAGAACTTTGCCCCAAACAACGCTCCATATCTTCTGATCCGTAAATGGTAGAGACGTAATTTTTTCTGCGTTTATTTCGTAACGGATAGGGGAAGAAGACAGGCTATCGGTTTTTGCTGGAAAAAGTTTAAGAAAGGCGTGAAAAATTATGATATAAAGGTGATTTTTATGGACTTTCAGAAATCCTCTAAAAACGGTCCCGAACAAATCGCTATAGCTGAAAAAGTATAAGAGATATCAAAATAATTCTTTCACTATGAGTATCAGCAGGCTTTTGAGGACTATGGTGCCCATTTTCATGTTTGTACAAATATCGGTGTAGGCACAGCGACGATGTAAAAAAGTGGATGATGTGGGAAAATGCAGCTGAAAAGCGTTTTCAGGAATTTGCACATTCGCTACTCCCGAACAAATTGTTCCTGCGGTAAAACCGTAACAGTTATCCAAACAATTCCTTTTTTATGAGTGCCAGAAGGGTCGGGACATTCATGTGTGAAAGTCTCATGTTTGTACATGAAACGGTTTCGGAGTAGCGACGATGCGAAAACGTGTGATGTTTTCAATTTTCAGGCGTCATTTTTCAAAACCGCTCCATAGGAAATGAATGGGGGAGGTTTCGGGTTTGTGTCGCTCTGAGGTGATTTGCGAAAAATCTATAAATGCTACAGCAATGAGGGTTACATTTCCTGAATCCAGACAAAAATTCCTACGTTTTGATGTATAATTTATGTGGATAGGTTGAAAATTGAGCGACTGAGAAGAAGTTGTTCAGAGAAGAAGAATTTGTTGAATTTCTAGAGTGCGCACTCTATAACTGCCTCCTTGACGACCATAGTAACGCATGTTATTTGCTGAATTTCTTGAAAAGCCAAAATTATTTTAAGGAGGTACTATATGAAAATGGTAAAAGATATGAAAAAGCTGAAATAGACCATAATAGCTGAAAGATATCACTACATTTTAAAAGTTGAATGGCGTTTCTAGCTGAATGTAGGCTGAAGCAGTAAGCTGTCAAAAAGCAGCTGAAATGAGCGGAATTTTAGTGAATTACATTCATTTCCTATGGGAGAAAAAAAAGCTGAAAATTTGCAGAAAAAGCTGAATATTTTAAAAAGTTGAAAAGGTATAAGTACAAAAAGATATAGCCATCGATTCCAGAAGAAGCTGAATAGTTTAAAAGTTGAATGGTTGAAATCGGACAAAAACTGTAGGAGGAGAAGCGAATCAAACTTTAAACAGTAAAAAGGCGAAAGAGGATCTCAATAACTGTGAATGCCTACTGCATTCACAGTAATAAAGAGAAACAGGATCTCAAGAACTGTGAATGCCTACTGCATTCACAGTAATAACTGTGAATGCCTACTGCATTCACAGTAAATATACTGTTGCCATATGTGGGCCTGCATTTCTAGGGAGTATAAGGGGTTTCGCCCCAATTGAAAAGCATTGGATGTTTGACACCTCATAGCTTGGAGATGCTTTATGCGACGTAGCCCAAAATTCTTGTGGAGCTTTCTCTCTAGAGTAAGAACAGACTCTGTGAAGCAGAAGTTGGTGAGACCTTCCTAGAGCTACTTCCGGTTAGCAACATGCTAACAGTTAGCCGCTAACAGGGTTGTGTTCAGTATCACCAGGTGAGTGTACTCTGTCAGTTTGGTCCAAATCCTGTACTGGGAAGTGCCTCAAAAAGGGTGCCAATACTTAATGTCACCAAAGGTCACCAAAGGTCATGAGTCAGATTGGCCTCCTTTAGCAACTCAGCCTCACCACATCTGGGCCCAGAACTCAACATTTGACCAAAATGGTCAGTAGCGCCATTTCCCACATGTGGGTGGTGCTGTATTGGCCAATTATGTCGTGTCTGGGCATCATGCCAGATCCTGTTGGAAGCAAAGGCCCAATAGGAAAGCATGTGAAATCCAAAATGGGACAGAAAAGTGACACATGGCTGAAAGTCACTTGAAAATTTAAAAATGTTAAGAGGAAGTGACTGTGCGAATTTCAGATTCCTACATTAATCACAGCCGCTGCAGCGGGCGTCGAAAGTTGCCATTGTATCCCAATGGAGCTTCTCCCTCTGGCCCTCAGAGTTCCGTCGTCATGGAAACTCACTCACACCTCTGCTGCAGGCCAGTCTACCGAAGTGCAGAGACTTTGCTCACAATAAGTCCCATTGGATTATAATGGAGAACTTTGCCCCGAACAACGCTCCATATCTCCTGATCCGTAAATGGTAGAGACGTAATTTTTTCTGCGTTTATTTCGTAACGGATAGGGGAAGAAGACAGGCTATCGGTTTTTGCTGGAAAAAGTTTAATAAAGGCGTGAAAAATTATGATATAAAGGTGATTTTTATGGACTTTCAGAAATCCTCTAAAAACGGTCCCGAACAAATCGCTGTAGCTGAAAAAGTATAAGAGATATCAAAATAATTCTTTCACTATGAGTATCAGCAGGCTTTTGAGGACTATGGTGCCCATTTTCATGTTTGTACAAAAATCGGTGTAGGCACAGCGACGATGTAAAAAAGTGGATGATGTGGGAAAATGCAGCTGAAAAGCGTTTTCAGGAATTTGCACATTCGCTACTCCCGAACAAATTGTTCCTGCGGTAAAACCGTAACAGTTATCCAAACAATTCCTTTTTTATGAGTGCCAGAAGGGTCGGGACATTCATGTGTGAAAGTCTCATGCTTGTACATGAAACGGTTTCGGAGTAGCGACGATGCGAAAACGTGTGATGTTTTCAATTTTCAGGCGTCATTTTTCAAAACCGCTCCATAGGAAATGAATGGGGGAGGTTTCGGGTTTGTGTCGCTCTGAGGTGATTTGCGAAAAATCTATAAATGCTACAGCAATGAGGGTTACATTTCCTGAATCCAGACAAAAATTCCTACGTTTTGATGTATAATTTATGTGGATAGGTTGAAAATTGAGTGACTGAGAAGAAGTTGTTCGGAGAAGAAGAATTAGTTGAATTTCTAGAGTGCGCACTCTATAACTGCCTCCTTGACGACCATAGCAACGCATGTTATTTGCTGAATTTCTTGAAAAGCCAAAATTATTTTAAGGAGGTACTATATGAAAATGGTAAAAGATATGAAAAAGCTGAAATATACCATAATAGCTGAAAGATATCACTACATTTTAAAAGTTGAATGGCGTTTCTAGCTGAAAGTAGGCTGAAGCAGTAAGCTGTCAAAAAGCAGCTGAAATGAGCGGAATTTTAGTGAATTACATTCATTCCCTATGGGAGAAAAAAAAGCTGAAAATTTGCAAAAAAAGATGAATATTTTAAAAAAATTAAAAGTTAAAAGTACAAAAAGATATAGCCATCGATTCCAGAAGAAGCTGAATAGTTTAAAAGTTGAATGGTTGAAATCGGACAAAAACTGTAGGAGGAGAAGCGAATCAAACTTTAAACAGTAAAAACGTGAAAGAGGATCTCAAGAACTGTGAATGCCTACTGCATTCACAGTAATAATAAGAAGAACTAGAAAAATTTGCATTTCCTGCGAAAATGCACTGTGAATGCAGATAGCTGAATGATTGAGCAAAATATGCAGAAGATCTTTGAAGAAGAGAAAAAATAGCTGAAAAGCATTGAAGAAGTTGAAAAAGTTGAAAAAGTTGAAGAATTTGAAAGAGTTGAAGAATTTGAACATGAAAGAACAATAGCTGAATGATTAGAAGAAGAAAAAACTGAGGGTAAGGCACCAAACATTTCCTAACTCATTCTAAACACTGAATCATTTAACAAAGCAGAAGTAGAATTTCAAACTTGAATATACTGTAGCCATATGTGGGCCTGCATTTCTAGGGAGTATAAGGGGTTTCGCCCCCATTGAAAAACATTGGATGTTTGACACCTCCTAGCTTGGAGATGCTTTACGTGACGTGGCCCAAATTTATAGTGGAGCATTCTGTATAAAGGAGGTAAAGACTCTGTAAAGCAGAAGTTTGTAGGACCTTCCTAGAGCTACTTCCGGTTAGCAACATGCTAACAGTTAGCCGCTAACAGGGTTGTGTTCAGTATCACCAGGTGAGTGTACTCTGTCAGTTTGGTCCAAATCCTGTACTGGGAAGTGCCTCAAAAAGGGTGCCAATACTTAATGTCACCAAAGGTCACCAAAGGTCATGAGTCAGATTGGCCTCCTTTAGCAACTCAGCCTCACCACATCTGGGCCCAGAACTCAACATTTGACCAAAATGGTCAGTAGCGCCATTTCCCACATGTGGGTGGTGCTGTATTGGCCAATTATGTCGTGTCTGGGCATCATGCCAGATCCTGTTGGAAGCAAAGGCCCAATAGGAAAGCATGTGAAATCCAAAATGGGACAGAAAAGTGACACATGGCTGAAAGTCACTTGAAAATTTAAAAATGTTAAGAGGAAGTGACTGTGCGAATTTCAGATTCCTACATTAATCACAGCCGCTGCAGCGGGCGTCGAAAGTTGCCATTGTATCCCAATGGAGCTTCTCTCTCTGGCCCTCAGAGTTCCGTCGTCATGGAAACTCACTCACACCTCTGCTGCAGGCCAGTCTACCGAAGTGCAGAGACTTTGCTCACAATAAGTCCCATTGGATTATAATGGAGAACTTTGCCCCGAACAACGCTCCATATCTCCTGATCCGTAAATGGTAGAGACGTAATTTTTTCTGCGTTTATTTCGTAACGGATAGGGGAAGAAGACAGGCTATCGGTTTTTGCTGGAAAAAGTTTAATAAAGGCGTGAAAAATTATGATATAAAGTTGATTTTTATGGACTTTCAGAAATCCTCTAAAAACGGTCCCGAACAAATCGCTGTAGCTGAAAAAGTATAAGAGATATCAAAATAATTCTTTCACTATGAGTATCAGCAGGCTTTTGAGGACTATGGTGCCCATTTTCATGTTTGTACAAAAATCGGTGTAGGCACAGCGACGATGTAAAAAAGTGGATGATGTGGGAAAATGCAGCTGAAAAGCGTTTTCAGGAATTTGCACATTCGCTACTCCCGAACAAATTGTTCCTGCGGTAAAACCGTAACAGTTATCCAAACAATTCCTTTTTTATGAGTGCCAGAAGGGTCGGGACATTCATGTGTGAAAGTCTCATGCTTGTACATGAAACGGTTTCGGAGTAGCGACGATGCGAAAACGTGTGATGTTTTCAATTTTCAGGCGTCATTTTTCAAAACCGCTCCATAGGAAATGAATGGGGGAGGTTTCGGGTTTGTGTCGCTCTGAGGTGATTTGCGAAAAATCTATAAATGCTACAGCAATGAGGGTTACATTTCCTGAATCCAGACAAAAATTCCTACGTTTTGATGTATAATTTATGTGGATAGGTTGAAAATTGAGCGACTGAGAAGAAGTTGTTCGGAGAAGAAGAATTAGTTGAATTTCTAGAGTGCGCACTCTACCAACTGCCACTTGACGACCATAGCAACGCATGTTATTTGCTGAATTTTTTGAAAAGCCAAAATTATTTTAAGGAGGTACTATATGAAAATGGTAAAAGATATGAAAAAGCTGAAATAGACCATAATAGCTGAAAGATATCACTACATTTTAAAAGTTGAATGGCGTTTCTAGCTGAAAGTAGGCTGAAGCAGTAAGCTGTCAAAAAGCAGCTGAAATGAGCGGAATTTTAGTGAATTACATTCATTTCCTATGGGAGAAAAAAAGCTGAAAATTTTCAGAAAAAGCTGAATATTTTAAAAAGTTGAAGAGTTAAAAGTACAAAAAGATATAGCCATCGATTCCAGAAGAAGCTGAATAGTTTAAAAGTTGAATGGTTGAAATTGGAGAAAAATTGTAGGAGGAGAAGCGAATCAAACTTTAAACAGTAAAAACGCATTTGGAAGAATAACCCATAAGAATAAGAAGAATAAAGAATAAAGAGAAACAGGATCTCAAGAACTGTGAATGCCTACTGCATTCACAGTAATAAAGAATAAAGAGAAACAGGATCTCAAGAACTGTGAATGCCTACTGCATTCACAGTAACTAGAAAAATTTGCATTTCCTGCGAAAATGCACTGTGAATGCAGATAGCTGAATGATTGAGCAAAAGATGCAGAAGATCTTTGAAGAAGAGAAAAAATAGCTGAAAAGCATTGAAGAAGTTGAAAAAGTTGAAGAAGTTGAAAAAGTTGAAGAATTTGAAAGAGTTGAAGAATTTGAACATGAAAGAACAATAGCTGAATGATTAGAAGAAGAAAAAACTGAGGGTAAGGCACCAAACATTTCCTAACTCATTCTAAACACTGAATCATTTAACAAAGCAGAAGTAGAATTTCCAACTTGAATATACTGTAGCCATATGTGGGCCTGCATTTCTAGGGAGTATAAGGGGTTTCGCCCCCATTGAAAAGCATTGGATGTTTGACACCTCCTAGCTTGGAGATGCTTTACGTGACGTGGCCCAAATTTATAGTGGAGCATTCTGTATAAAGGAGGTAAAGACTCTGTAAAGCAGAAGTTTGTAGGACCTTCCTAGAGCTACTTCCGGTTAGCAACATGCTAACAGTTAGCCGCTAACAGGGTTGTGTTCAGTATCACCAGGTGAGTGTACTCTGTCAGTTTGGTCCAAATCCTGTACTGGGAAGTGCCTCAAAAAGGGTGCCAATACTTAATGTCACCAAAGGTCACCAAAGGTCATGAGTCAGATTGGCCTCCTTTAGCAACTCAGCCTCACCACATCTGGGCCCAGAACTCAACATTTGACCAAAATGGTCAGTAGCGCCATTTCCCACATGTGGGTGGTGCTGTATTGGCCAATTATGTCGTGTCTGGGCATCATGCCAGATCCTGTTGGAAGCAAAGGCCCAATAGGAAAGCATGTGAAATCCAAAATGGGACAGAAAAGTGACACATGGCTGAAAGTCACTTGAAAATTTAAAAATGTTAAGAGGAAGTGACTGTGCGAATTTCAGATTCCTACATTAATCACAGCCGCTGCAGCGGGCGTCGAAAGTTGCCATTGTATCCCAATGGAGCTTCTCCCTCTGGCCCTCAGAGTTCCGTCGTCATGGAAACTCACTCACACCTCTGCTGCAGGCCAGTCTACCGAAGTGCAGAGACTTTGCTCACAATAAGTCCCATTGGATTATAATGGAGAACTTTGCCCCGAACAACGCTCCATATCTCCTGATCCGTAAATGGTAGAGACGTAATTTTTTCTGCGTTTATTTCGTAACGGATAGGGGAAGAAGACAGGCTATCGGTTTTTGCTGGAAAAAGTTTAATAAAGGCGTGAAAAATTATGATATAAAGGTGATTTTTATGGATTTTCAGAAATCCTCTAAAACCGGTCCCGAACAAATCGCTGTAGCTGAAAAAGTATAAGAGATATCAAAATAATTCTTTCACTATGAGTATCAGCAGGCTTTTGAGGACTATGGTGCCCATTTTCATGTTTGTACAAAAATCGGTGTAGGCACAGCGACGATGTAAAAAAGTGGATGATGTGGGAAAATGCAGCTGAAAAGCGTTTTCAGGAATTTGCACATTCGCTACTCCCGAACAAATTGTTCCTGCGGTAAAACCGTAACAGTTATCCAAACAATTCCTTTTTTATGAGTGCCAGAAGGGTCGGGACATTCATGTGTGAAAGTATCATGCTTGTACATGAAACGGTTTCGGAGTAGCGACGATGCGAAAACGTGTGATGTTTTCAATTTTCAGGCGTCATTTTTCAAAACCGCTCCATAGGAAATGAATGGGGGAGGTTTCGGGTTTGTGTCGCTCTGAGGTGATTTGCGAAAAATCTATAAATGCTACAGCAATGAGGGTTACATTTCCTGAATCCAGACAAAAATTCCTACGTTTTGATGTATAATTTATGTGGATAGGTTGAAAATTGAGCGACTGAGAAGAAGTTGTTTGGAGAAGAAGAATTTGTTGAATTTCTAGAGTGCGCACTCTATAACTGCCTCCTTGACGACCATAGCAACGCATGTTATTTGCTGAATTTCTTGAAAAGCCAAAATTATTTTAAGGAGGTACTATATGAAAATGGTAAAAGATATGAAAAAGCTGAAATAGACCATAATAGTTGAAAGATATCACTACATTTTAAAAGTTGAATGGCGTTTCTAGCTGAAAGTAGGCTGAAGCAGTAAGCTGTCAAAAAGCAGCTGAAATGAGCGGAATTTTAGTGAATTACATTCATTTCCTATGGGAGAAAAAAAGCTGAAAATTTGCAGAAAAAGCTGAATATTTTAAAAAGTTGAAGAGTTAAAAGTACAAAAAGATATAGCCATCGATTCCAGAAGACGCTGAATAGTTTAAAAGTTGAATGGTTGAAATCGGAGAAAAATTGTAGGAGGAGAAGCGAATCAAACTTTAAACAGTAAAAACGCATTTGGAAGAATATCCTATAATAATAATAAGAAGAATAAAGAATAAAGAGAAACAGGATCTCAAGAACTGTGAATGCCTACTGCATTCACAGTAACTAGAAAAATTTGCATTTCCTGCGAAAATGCACTGTGAATGCAGATAGCTGAATGATTGAGCAAAAGATGCAGAAGATCTTTGAAGAAGAGAAAAAATAGCTGAAAAGCATTGAAGAAGTTGAAAAAGTTGAAGAAGTTGAAAAAGTTGAAGAATTTGAAAGAGTTGAAGAATTTGAACATGAAAGAACAATAGCTGAATGATTAGAAGAAGAAAAAACTGAGGGTAAGGCACCAAACATTTCATAACTCATTCTAAACACTGAATCATTTAACAAAGCAGAAGTAGAATTTCAAACTTGAATATACTGTAGCCATATGTGGGCCTGCATTTCTAGGGAGTATAAGGGGTTTCGCCCCCATTGAAAAGCATTGGATGTTTGACACCTCCTAGCTTGGAGATGCTTTACGTGACGTGGCCCAAATTTATAGTGGAGCATTCTGTATAAAGGAGGTAAAGACTCTGTAAAGCAGAAGTTTGTAGGACCTTCCTAGAGCTACTTCCGGTTAGCAACATGCTAACAGTTAGCCGCTAACAGGGTTGTGTTCAGTATCACCAGGTGAGTGTACTCTGTCAGTTTGGTCCAAATCCTGTACTGGGAAGTGCCTCAAAAAGGGTGCCAATACTTAATGTCACCAAAGGTCACCAAAGGTCATGAGTCAGATTGGCCTCCTTTAGCAACTCAGCCTCACCACATCTGGGCCCAGAACTCAACATTTGACCAAAATGGTCAGTAGCGCCATTTCCCACATGTGGGTGGTGCTGTATTGGCCAATTATGTCGTGTCTGGGCATCATGCCAGATCCTGTTGGAAGCAAAGGCCCAATAGGAAAGCATGTGAAATCCAAAATGGGACAGAAAAGTGACACATGGCTGAAAGTCACTTGAAAATTTAAAAATGTTAAGAGGAAGTGACTGTGCGAATTTCAGATTCCTACATTAATCACAGCCGCTGCAGCGGGCGTCGAAAGTTGCCATTATATCCCAATGGAGCTTCTCCCTCTGGCCCTCAGAGTTCCGTCGTCATGGAAACTCACTCACACCTGCAGCGGGCCAGTCTACCGAAGTGCAGAGACTTTGCTCACAATAAGTCCCATTGGATTATAATGGAGAACTTTGCCCCGAACAACGCTCCATATCTCCTGATCCGTAAATGGTAGAGACGTAATTTTTTCTGCGTTTATTTCGTAACGGATAGGGGAAGAAGACAGGCTATCGGTTTTTGCTGGAAAAAGTTTAATAAAGGCGTGAAAAATTATGATATAAAGGTGATTTTTATGGACTTTCAGAAATCCTCTAAAAAACGGTCCCGAACAAATCGCTGTAGCTGAAAAAGTATAAGAGATATCAAAATAATTCTTTCACTATGAGTATCAGCAGGCTTTTGAGGACTATGGTGCCCATTTTCATGTTTGTACAAAAATCGGTGTAGGCACAGCGACGATGTAAAAAAGTGGATGATGTGGGAAAATGCAGCTGAAAAGCGTTTTCAGGAATTTGCACATTCGCTACTCCCGAACAAATTGTTCTTGCGGTAAAACCGTAACAGTTATCCAAACAATTCCTTTTTTATGAGTGCCAGAAGGGTCGGGACATTCATGTGTGAAAGTCTCATGCTTGTACATGAAACGGTTTCGGAGTAGCGACGATGCGAAAACGTGTGATGTTTTCAATTTTCAGGCGTCATTTTTCAAAACCGCTCCATAGGAAATGAATGGGGGAGGTTTCAGGTTTGTGTCGCTCTGAGGTGATTTGCGAAAAATCTATAAATGCTACAGCAATGAGGGTTACATTTCCTGAATCCAGACAAAAATTCCTACGTTTTGATGTATAATTTATGTGGATAGGTTGAAAATTGAGCGACTGAGAAGAAGTTGTTCGGAGAAGAAGAATTTGTTGAATTTCTAGAGTGCGCACTCTATAACTGCCTCCTTGACGACCATAGCAACGCATGTTATTTGCTGAATTTCTTGAAAAGCCAAAATTATTTTAAGGAGGTACTATATGAAAATGGTAAAAGATATGAAAAAGCTGAAATAGACCATAATAGCTGAAAGATATCACTACATTTTAAAAGTTGAATGGCGTTTCTAGCTGAAAGTAGGCTGAAGCAGTAAGCTGTCAAAAAGGAGCTGAAATGAGCGGAATTTTAGTGAATTACATTCATTTCCTATGGGAGAAAAAAAGCTGAAAATTTGCAGAAAAAGCTGAATATTTTAAAAAGTTGAAGAGTTAAAAGTACAAAAAGATATAGCCATCGATTCCAGAAGAAGCTGAATAGTTTAAAAGTTGAATGGTTGAAATTGGAGAAAAATTGTAGGAGGAGAAGCGAATCAAACTTTAAACAGTAAAAACGCATTTGGAAGAATATCCTATAATAATAATAAGAAGAATAAAGAATAAAGAGAAACAGGATCTCAAGAACTGTGAATGCCTACTGCATTCACAGTAATAATAAGAAGAATAAAGAATAAAGAGAAACAGGATCTCAAGAACTGTGAATGCCTACTGCATTCACAGTAATAATAAGAAGAATAAAGAATAAAGAGAAACAGGATCTCAAGAACTGTGAATGCCTACTGCATTCACAGTAACTAGAAAAATTTGCATTTCCTGCGAAAATGCACTGTGAATGCAGATAGCTGAATGATTGAGCAAAAGATGCAGAAGATCTTTGAAGAAGAGAAAAAATAGCTGAAAAGCATTGAAGAAGTTGAAAAAGTTGAAGAAGTTGAAAAAGTTGAAGAATTTGAAAGAGTTGAAGAATTTGAACATGAAAGAACAATAGCTGAATGATTAGAAGAAGAAAAAACTGAGGGTAAGGCACCAAACATTTCCTAACTCATTCTAAACACTGAATCATTTAACAAAGCAGAAGTAGAATTTCAAACTTGAATATACTGTAGCCATATGTGGGCCTGCATTTCTAGGGAGTATAAGGGGTTTCACCCCCATTGAAAAGCATTGGATGTTTGACACCTCCTAGCTTGGAGATGCTTTACGTGACGTGGCCCAAATTTATAGTGGAGCATTCTGTATAAAGGAGGTAAAGACTCTGTAAAGCAGAAGTTTGTAGGACCTTCCTAGAGCTACTTCCGGTTAGCAACATGCTAACAGTTAGCCGCTAACAGGGTTGTGTTCAGTATCACCAGGTGAGTGTACTCTGTCAGTTTGGTCCAAATCCTGTACTGGGAAGTGCCTCAAAAAGGGTGCCAATACTTAATGTCACCAAAGGTCACCAAAGGTCATGAGTCAGATTGGCCTCCTTTAGCAACTCAGCCTCACCACATCTGGGCCCAGAACTCAACATTTGACCAAAATGGTCAGTAGCGCCATTTCCCACATGTGGGTGGTGCTGTATTGGCCAATTATGTCGTGTCTGGGCATCATGCCAGATCCTGTTGGAAGCAAAGGCCCAATAGGAAAGCATGTGAAATCCAAAATGGGACAGAAAAGTGACACATGGCTGAAAGTCACTTGAAAATTTAAAAATGTTAAGAGGAAGTGACTGTGCGAATTTCAGATTCCTTCATTAATCACAGCCGCTGCAGCGGGCGTCGAAAGTTGCCATTGTATCCCAATGGAGCTTCTCCCTCTGGCCCTCAGAGTTCCGTTGTCATGGAAACTCACTCACACCTCTGCTGCAGGCCAGTCTACCGAAGTGCAGAGACTTTGCTCACAATAAGTCCCATTGGATTATAATGGAGAACTTTGCCCCGAACAACGCTCCATATCTCCTGATCCGTAAATGGTAGAGACGTAATTTTTTCTGCGTTTATTTCGTAACGGACAGGGGAAGAAGACAGGCTATCGGTTTTTGCTGGAAAAAGTTTAATAAAGGCGTGAAAAATTATGATATAAAGGTGATTTTTATGGACTTTCAGAAATCCTCTAAAAACGGTCCCGAACAAATCGCTGTAGCTGAAAAAGTATAAGAGATATTAAAATAATTCTTTCACTATGAGTATCAGCAGGCTTTTGAGGACTATGGTGCCCATTTTCATGTTTGTACAAAAATCGGTGTAGGCACAGCGACGATGTAAAAAAGTGGATGATGTGGGAAAATGCAGCTGAAAAGCGTTTTCAGGAATTTGCACATTCGCTACTCCCGAACAAATTGTTCCTGCGGTAAAACCGTAACAGTTATCCAAACAATTCCTTTTTTATGAGTGCCAGAAGGGTCGGGACATTCATGTTTGAAAGTCTCATGCTTGTACATGAAACGGTTTCGGAGTAGCGACGATGCGAAAACGTGTGATGTATTGGATTTTCAGACGTCATTTTTCAAAAACGCTCCATAGGAAATGAATGGGGGAGGTTTTGGGTTTGTGTCGCTCTGAGGTGATTTGTGAAAAATCTATAAATGCTACAGCAATGAGGGTTACATTTCCTGAATCCAGACAAAAATTGCCTACTGCATTCACAGTAATAAAGAGAAACAGGATCTCAAGAACTGTGAATGCCTACTGCATTCACAGTAATGAGGAATTATACCTAAACTTCTGAAATTTAAGGCAGTTATAAGACTGACCGGTGATGAAAATGACTGTTTTCCAGATTTAAGCACAACCCATTGGCGATATTTTGAATTTTCCTCTTAGTTGATGGCTAAGAAGTGGCCCAGGATTTCATTAATTTTGAAAACTCAAAGTTTCCGCAGCATTCTAACATTTTTCTGCTGTTTGCATAGTTTTGAACTTCATTTCTGCTGAAGGTTTAGGGCTGTGTGAGCAAGGTTGCCAATACTTTCCAAGGGATGTGTTCAGGAGAGTCACCACGGTGTAGTAAGTGACCAATATTGTCACACACAAAGTAGGTTGTTTGGTATGGATGTTTCTCTTCTGCTTTATAATGAAACTTTCAATGAGCCTTTTTATTCATATTGCTAAATCTAGTGTGTAATTGTGGCGTATCCTGTCTATGCCTTTTTTCACTTGTCACGTCCGAATTTGGCCGTTGTGGAACAATGAAGTTATTTTTGTTTCTTTTCTATGTTTGTTCAAAGAAGTTTGACTTGGATGAGTAGTATTTGACACTGACAAATTCTCCATCACACAAAACCTTTAGATTTGACTAGTTCAAGGTCTATGGAATTGCGTTTGTGACGTCAGGAAAAGATGTTAAGTGTTCAGTACATGACTGCGACGGCCTCCCATTCCACTCTGCTGGCCAAGTCTCTGTGGCGCAATTGGTTAGAGCGTTCGGCTGTTAAACGAAAGGATGGTGGTTCGAGCCCACCCAGGGATGTTTGTTTGCTTTAAAACGCAGATTGAGTTAAAGCAAAAAACCTCTACACAACCATGTTTGAGCAATACTTGCCAAATTGTTAGATAAAATCAGTTTGCCACGTGTCCTGTATTTGACCTTTTTCAAAGATCCAAATAAAAAATATTGATAACAGCTGTCAATGAGGAATTATACCTAAACGTCTGAAATTTAAGGCAGTTATAAGACTGACCGGTGATGAAAATGACTGTTTTCCAGATTTAAGCACAACCCATTGGCGATATTTTGAATTTTCCTCTTAGTTGATGGCTAAGAAGTGGCCCAGGATTTCATTAAGTTTGAAAACTCAAAGTTTCCGCAGCATTCTAACATTTTTCTGCTGTTTGCATAGTTTTGAACTTCATTTCTGCTGAAGGTTTAGGGCTGTGTGAGCAAGGTTGCCAATACTTTCCAAGGGATGTGTTCAGGAGAGTCACCACGGTGTAGTAAGTGACCAATATTGTCACACACAAAGTAGGATGTTTGGTATGGATGTTTCTCTTCTGCTTTATAATGTAACTTTCAATGAGCCTTTTTATTCATATTGCTAAATCTAGTGTGTAATTGTGGCGTATCCTGTCTATGCCTTTTTGCACTTGTCACATCCGAATATGGCCGTTGGGGAACAATGAAGTTATTTTTGTTTCTTTTCTATGTTTGGTCAAAGAAGTTTGACTTGGATGAGTAGTATTTGACACTGACAAATTCTCCATCACACAAAACCTTTAGATTTGAGTAGTTCAAGGTCTATGGAATTCTGTTTGTGACGTCAGGAAAAGATGTTAAGTGTTCAGTACATGACTGCGACGGCCTCCCATTCCACTGTGCCGGCCAAGTCTCTGTGGCGCAATTGGTTAGCGTTTTCGGCTGTTAACCGAAAGGATGGTGGTTCGAGCCCACCCAGGGACGTTTGTTTGCTTTAAAACGCAGATTGAGTTAAAGCAAAAAACCTCTACACAACCATGTTTGAGCAATACTTGCCAAATTGTTAGATAAAATCAGTTTGCCACGTGTCCTGTATTTGACCTTTTTCAAAGATCCAAATAAAAAATATTGATAACAGCTGTCAATGAGGAATTATACCTAAACGTCTGAAATTTAAGGCAGTTATAAGACTGACCGGTGATGAAAATGACTGTTTTCATGATTTAAGCACAACCCATTGGCGATATTTTGAATTTTCCTCTTAGTTGATGGCTAAGAAGTGGCCCAGGATTTCATTAAGTTTGAAAACTCAAAGTTTCCGCAGCATTCTAACATTTTTCTGCTGTTTGCATAGTTTTGAACTTCATTTCTGCTGAAGGTTTAGGGCTGTGTGAGCAAGGTTGCCAATACTTTCCAAGGGATGTGTTCAGGAGAGTCACCACGGTGTAGTAAGTGACCAATATTGTCACACACAAAGTAGGATGTTTGGTATGGATGTTTCTCTTCTGCTTTATAATGTAACTTTCAATGAGCCTTTTTATTCATATTGCTAAATCTAGTGTGTAATTGTGGCGTATCCTGTCTATGCCTTTTTTCACTTGTCACGTCCGAATTTGGCCGTTGTGGAACAATTAAGTTATTTTTGTTTCTTTTCTATGTTTGTTCAAAGAAGTTTGACTTGGATGAGTAGTATTTGACACTAACAAATTCTCCATCACACAAAACCTTTAGATTTGACTAGTTCAAGGTCTATGGAATTGCGTTTGTGACGTCAGGAAAAGATGTTAAGTGTTCAGTACATGACTGCGACGGCCTCCCATTCCACTCTGCTGGCCAAGTCTCTGTGGCGCAATTGGTTAGCGTGTTCGGCTGTTAACCGAAAGGATGGTGGTTCGAGCCCACCCAGGGACGTTTGTTTGCTTTAAAAAGCAGATTGAGTTAAAGCAAAAAACCTCTACACAACCATGTTTGAGCAATACTTGCCAAATTGTTAGATAAAATCAGTTTGCCACGTGTCCTGTATTTGACCTTTTTCAAAGATCCAAATAAAAAATATTGATAACAGCTGTCAATGAGGAATTATACCTAAACTTCTGAAATTTAAGTCAGTTATAAGACTGACCGGTGATGAAAATGACTGTTTTCCATATTTAAGCACAACCCATTGGCGATATTTTGAATTTTCCTCTTAGTTGATGGCTAAGAAGTGGCCCAGGATTTCATTAAGTTTGAAAACTCAAAGTTTCCGCAGCATTCTAACATTTTTCTGCTGTTTGCATAGTTTTGAACTTCATTTCTGCTGAAGGTTTAGGGCTGTGTGAGCAAGGTTGCCAATACTTTCCAAGGGATGTGTTCAGGAGAGTCACCACGGTGTAGTAAGTGACCAATATTGTCACACACAAAGTAGGATGTTTGGTATGGATGTTTCTCTTCTGCTTTATAATGTAACTTTCAATGAGCCTTTTTATTCATATTGCTAAATCTAGTGTGTAATTGTGGCGTATCCTGTCTATGCCTTTTTTCACTTGTCACGTCCGAATTTGGCCGTTGTGGAACAATGAAGTTATTTTTGTTTCTTTTCTATGTTTGTTCAAAGAAGTTTGACTTGGATGAGTAGTATTTGACACTGACAAATTCTCCATCACACAAAACCTTTAGATTTGACTAGTTCAAGGTCTATGGAATTGCGTTTGTGACGTCAGGAAAAGATGTTAAGTGTTCAGTACATGACTGCGACGGCCTCCCATTCCACTGTGCCGGCCAAGTCTCTGTGGCGCAATTGGTTAGCGCGTTCGGCTGTTAACCGAAAGGATGGTGGTTCGAGCCCACCCAGGGACGTTTGTTTGCTTTAAAACGCAGACTGAGTTAAAGCAAAAAACCTCTACACAACCATGTTTGAGCAATACTTGCCAAATTGTTAGATAAAATCAGTTTGCCACGTGTCCTGTATTAGACCTTTTTCAAAGATCCAAATAAAAAATATTGATAACAGCTGTCAATGAGGAATTATACCTAAACTTCTGAAATTTAAGGCAGTTATAAGACTGACCGGTGATGAAAATGACTGTTTTCCAGATTTAAGCACAACCCATTGGCGATATTTTGAATTTTCCTCTTAGTTGATGGCTAAGAAGTGGCCCAGGATTTCATTAAGTTTGAAAACTCAAAGTTTCCGCAGCATTCTAACATTTTTCTGCTGTTTGCATAGTTTTGAACTTCATTTCTGCTGAAGGTTTAGGGCTGTGTGAGCAAGGTTGCCAATACTTTCCAAGGGATGTGTTCAGGAGAGTCACCACGGTGTAGTAAGTGACCAATATTGTCACACACAAAGTAGGATGTTTGGTATGGATGTTTCTCTTCTGCTTTATAATGTAACTTTCAATGAGCCTTTTTATTCATATTGCTAAATCTAGTGTGTAATTGTGGCGTATCCTGTCTATGCCTTTTTGCACTTGTCACACCCGAATATGGCCGTTGTGGAACAATGAAGTTATTTTTGTTTCTTTTCTATGTTTGGTCAAAGAAGTTTGACTTGGATGAGTAGTATTTGACACTGACAAATTCTCCATCACACAAAACCTTTAGATTTGAGTAGTTCAAGGTCTATGGAATTGCGTTTGTGACGTCAGGAAAAGATGTTAAGTGTTCAGTACATGACTGCGACGGCCTCCCATTCCACTGTGCCGGCCAAGTCTCTGTGGCGCAATTGGTTAGCGCGTTCGGCTGTTAACTGAAAGGATGGTGGTTCGAGCCCACCCAGGGACGTTTGTTTGCTTTAAAACGCAGATTGACTTAAAGCAAAAAACCTCTACACAACCATGTTTGAGCAATACTTGCCAAATTGTTAGATAAAATCAGTTTGCCACGTGTCCTGTATTTGACCTTTTTCAAAGATCCAAATAAAAAATATTGATAACAGCTGTCAATGAGGAATTATACCTAAACTTCTGAAATTTAAGTCAGTTATAAGACTGACCGGTGATGAAAATGACTGTTTTCCATATTTAAGCACAACCCATTGGCGATATTTTGAATTTTCCTCTTAGTTGATGGCTAAGAAGTGGCCCAGGATTTCATTAAGTTTGAAAACTCAAAGTTTCCGCAGCATTCTAACATTTTTCTGCTGTTTGCATAGTTTTGAACTTCATTTCTGCTGAAGGTTTAGGGCTGTGTGAGCAAGGTTGCCAATACTTTCCAAGGGATGTGTTCAGGAGAGTCACCATGGTGTAGTAAGTGACCAATATTGTCACACACAAAGTAGGATGTTTGGTATGGATGTTTCTCTTCTGCTTTATAATGTAACTTTCAATGAGCCTTTTTATTCATATTGCTAAATCTAGTGTGTAATTGTGGCGTATCCTGTCTATGCCTTTTTTCACTTGTCACGTCCGAATTTGGCCGTTGTGGAACAATGAAGTTATTTTTGTTTCTTTTCTATGTTTGTTCAAAGAAGTTTGACTTGGATGAGTAGTATTTGACACTGACAAATTCTCCATCACACAAAACCTTTAGATTTGACTAGTTCAAGGTCTATGGAATTCCGTTTGTGACGTCAGCAAAAGATGTTAAGTGTTCAGTACATGACTGCGACGGCCTCCCATTCCACTGTGCCGGCCAAGTCTCTATGGCGCAATTGGTTAGCACGTTCAGCTGTTAACCGAAAGGATGGTGGTTCGAGCCCACCCAGGGACGTTTGTTTGCTTTAAAACGCAGATTGAGTTAAAGCAAAAAACCTCTACACAACCATGTTTGAGCAATACTTGCCAAATTGTTAGATAAAATCAGTTTGCCACGTGTCCTGTATTTGACCTTTTTCAAAGATCCAAATAAAAAATATTGATAACAGCTGTCAATGAGGAATTATACCTAAACTTCTGAAATTTAAGGCAGTTATAAGACTGACCGGTGATGAAAATGACTGTTTTCCAGATTTAAGCACAACCCATTGGCGATATTTTGAATTTTCCTCTTAGTTGATGGCTAAGAAGTGGCCCAGGATTTCATTAAGTTTGAAAACTCAAAGTTTCCGCAGCATTCTAACATTTTTCTGCTGTTTGCATAGTTTTGAACTTCATTTCTGCTGAAGGTTTAGGGCTGTGTGAGCAAGGTTGCCAATACTTTCCAAGGGATGTGTTCAGGAGAGTCACCACGGTGTAGTAAGTGACCAATATTGTCACACACAAAGTAGGATGTTTGGTATGGATGTTTCTCTTCTGCTTTATAATGTAACTTTCAATGAGCCTTTTTATTCATATTGCTAAATCTAGTGTGTAATTGTGGCGTATCCTGTCTATGCCTTTTTTCACTTGTCACGTCCGAATTTGGCCGTTGTGGAACAATGAAGTTATTTTTGTTTCTTTTCTATGTTTGTTCAAAGAAGTTTGACTTGGATCAGTAGTATTTGACACTGACAAATTCTCCATCACACAAAACCTTTAGATTTGACTAGTTCAAGGTCTATGGAATTCCGTTTGTGACGTCAGGAAAAGATGTTAAGTGTTCAGTACATGACTGCGACGGCCTCCCATTCCACTGTGCCGGCCAAGTCTCTGTGGCGCAATTGGTTAGCGCGTTCGGCTGTTAACCGAAAGGATGGTGGTTCGAGCCCACCCAGGGATGTTTGTTTGCTTTAAAACGCAGACTGAGTTAAAGCAAAAAACCTCTACACAACCATGTTTGAGCAATACTTGCCAAATTGTTAGATAAAATCAGTTTGCCACGTGTCCTGTATTTGACCTTTTTCAAAGATCCAAATAAAAAATATTGATAACAGCTGTCAATGAGGAATTATACCTAAACTTCTGAAATTTAAGGCAGTTATAAGACTGACCGGTGATGAAAATGACTGTTTTCCAGATTTAAGCACAACCCATTGGCGATATTTTGAATTTTCCTCTTAGTTGATGGCTAAGAAGTGGCCCAGGATTTCATTAAGTTTGAAAACTCAAAGTTTCCGCAGCATTCTAACATTTTTCTGCTGTTTGCATAGTTTTGAACTTCATTTCTGCTGAAAGTTTAGGGCTGTGTGAGCAAGGTTGCCAATACTTTCCAAGGGATGTGTTCAGGAGAGTCACCACGGTGTAGTAAGTGACCAATATTGTCACACACAAAGTAGGATGTTTGGTATGGATGTTTCTCTTCTGCTTTATAATGTAACTTTCAATGAGCCTTTTTATTCATATTGCTAAATCTAGTGTGTAATTGTGGCGTATCCTGTCTATGCCTTTTTTCACTTGTCACGTCCGAATTTGGCCGTTGTGGAACAATGAAGTTATTTTTGTTTCTTTTCTATGTTTGTTCAAAGAAGTTTGACTTGGATGAGTAGTATTTGACACTGACAAATTCTCCATCACACAAAACCTTTAGATTTGACTAGTTCAAGGTCTGTGGAATTCCGTTTGTGACGTCAGGAAAAGATGTTAAGTGTTCAGTACATGACTGCGACGGCCTCCCATTCCACTGTGCCGGCCAAGTCTCTGTGGCGCAATTGGTTAGCGCTTTCGGCTGTTAACCGAAAGGATGGTGGTTCGAGCCCACCCAGGGACGTTTGTTTGCTTTAAAACGCAGATTGAGTTAAAGCAAAAAACCTCTACACAACCATGTTTGAGCAATACTTGCCAAATTGTTAGATAAAATCAGTTTGCCACGTGTCCTGTATTTGACCTTTTTCAAAGATCCAAATAAAAAATATTGATAACAGCTGTCAATGAGGACTTATACCTAAACTTCTGAAATTTAAGGCAGTTATAAGACTGACCGGTGATGAAAATGACTGTTTTCCAGATTTAAGCACAACCCATTGGCGATATTTTGAATTTTCCTCTTAGTTGATGGCTAAGAAGTGGCCCAGGATTTCATTAAGTTTGAAAACTCAAAGTTTCCACAGCATTCTAACATTTTTCTGCTGTTTGCATAGTTTTGAACTTCATTTCTGCTGAAGGTTTAGGGCTGTGTGAGCAAGGTTGCCAATACTTTCCAAGGGATGTGTTCAGGAGAGTCACCACGGTGTAGTAAGTGACCAATATTGTCACACACAAAGTAGGATGTTTGGTATGGATGTTTCTCTTCTGCTTTATAATGTAACTTTCAATGAGCCTTTTTATTCATATTGCTAAATCTAGTGTGTAATTGTGGCGTATCCTGTCTATGCCTTTTTTCACTTGTCACGTCCGAATTTGGCCGTTGTGGAACAATGAAGTTATTTTTGTTTCTTTTCTATGTTTGTTCAAAGATGTTTGACTTGGATGAGTAGTATTTGACACTGACAAATTCTCCATCACACAAAACCTTTAGATTTGACTAGTTCAAGGTCTGTGGAATTCCGTTTGTGACGTCAGGAAAAGATGTTAAGTGTTCAGTACATGACTGCTACGGCCTCCCATTCCACTGTGCCGGCCAAGTCTCTGTGGCGCAATTGGTTAGCGCTTTCGGCTGTTAACCGAAAGGATGGTGGTTCGAGCCCACCCAGGGACGTTTGTTTGCTTTAAAACGCAGATTGAGTTAAAGCAAAAAACCTCTACACAACCATGTTTGAGCAATAGTTGCCAAAATGTTAGATAAAATCAGTTTGCCACGTGTCCTGTATTTGACCTTTTTCAAAGATCCAAATAAAAAATATTGATAACAGCTGTCAATGAGGACTTATACCTAAACTTCTGAAATTTAAGGCAGTTATAAGACTGACCGGTGATGAAAATGACTGTTTTCCAGATTTAAGCACAACCCATTGGCGATATTTTGAATTTTCCTCTTAGTTGATGGCTAAGAAGTGGCCCAGGATTTCATTAAGTTTGAAAACTCAAAGTTTCCACAGCATTCTAACATTTTTCTGCTGTTTGCATAGTTTTGAACTTCATTTCTGCTGAAGGTTTAGGGCTGTGTGAGCAAGGTTGCCAATACTTTCCAAGGGATGTGTTCAGGAGAGTCACCACGGTGTAGTAAGTGACCAATATTGTCACACACAAAGTAGGATGTTTGGTATGGATGTTTCTCTTCTGCTTTATAATGTAACTTTCAATGAGCCTTTTTATTCATATTGCTAAATCTAGTGTGTAATTGTGGCGTATCCTGTCTATGCCTTTTTTCACTTGTCACGTCCGAATTTGGCCGTTGTGGAACAATGAAGTTATTTTTGTTTCTTTTCTATGTTTGTTCAAAGATGTTTGACTTGGATGAGTAGTATTTGACACTGACAAATTCTCCATCACACAAAACCTTTAGATTTGACTAGTTCAAGGTCTGTGGAATTCCGTTTGTGACGTCAGGAAAAGATGTTAAGTGTTCAGTACATGACTGCGACGGCCTCCCATTCCACTGTGCCGGCCAAGTCTCTGTGGCGCAATTGGTTAGCGCGTTCGGCTGTTAACCGAAAGGATGGTGGTTCGAGCCCACCCAGGGACGTTTGTTTGCTTTAAAACGCAGATTGAGTTAAAGCAAAAAACCTCTACACAACCATGTTTGAGCAATACTTGCCAAATTGTTAGATAAAATCAGTTTGCCACGTGTCCTGTATTTGACCTTTTTCAAAGATCCAAATAAAAAATATTGATAACAGCTGTCAATGAGGACTTATACCTAAACTTCTGAAATTTAAGGCAGTTATAAGACTGACCGGTGATGAAAATGACTGTTTTCCAGATTTAAGCACAACCCATTGGCGATATTTTGAATTTTCCTCTTAGTTGATGGCTAAGAAGTGGCCCAGGATTTCATTAAGTTTGAAAACTCAAAGTTTCCACAGCATTCTAACATTTTTCTGCTGTTTGCATAGTTTTGAACTTCATTTCTGCTGAAGGTTTAGGGCTGTGTGAGCAAGGTTGCCAATACTTTCCAAGGGATGTGTTCAGGAGAGTCACCACGGTGTAGTAAGTGACCAATATTGTCACACACAAAGTAGGATGTTTGGTATGGATGTTTCTCTTCTGCTTTATAATGTAACTTTCAATGAGCCTTTTTATTCATATTGCTAAATCTAGTGTGTAATTGTGGCGTATCCTGTCTATGCCTTTTTTCACTTGTCACGTCCGAATTTGGCCGTTGTGGAACAATGAAGTTATTTTTGTTTCTTTTCTATGTTTGTTCAAAGAAGTTTGACTTGGATGAGTAGTATTTGACACTGACAAATTCTCCATCACACAAAACCTTTAGATTTGACTAGTTCAAGGTCTATGGAATTCCGTTTGTGACGTCAGGAAAAGATGTTAAGTGTTCAGTACATGACTGCGACGGCCTCCCATTCCACTGTGCCGGCCAAGTCTCTGTGGCGCAATTGGTTAGCGCGTTCGGCTGTTAACCGAAAGGATGGTGGTTCGAGCCCACCCAGGGACGTTTGTTTGCTTTAAAACGCAGATTGAGTTAAAGCAAAAAACCTCTACACAACCATGTTTGAGCAATACTTGCCAAATTGTTAGATAAAATCAGTTTGCCACGTGTCCTGTATTTGACCTTTTTCAAAGATCCAAATAAAAAATATTGATAACAGCTGTCAATGAGGAATTATACCTAAACTTCTGAAATTTAAGGCAGTTATAAGACTGACCGGTGATGAAAATGACTGTTTTCCAGATTTAAGCACAACCCATTGGCGATATTTTGAATTTTCCTCTTAGTTGATGGCTAAGAAGTGGCCCAGGATTTCATTAAGTTTGAAAACTCAAAGTTTCCGCAGCATTCTAACATTTTTCTGCTGTTTGCATAGTTTTGAACTTCATTTCTGCTGAAGGTTTAGGGCTGTGTGAGCAAGGTTGCCAATACTTTCCAAGGGATGTGTTCAGGAGAGTCACCACGGTGTAGTAAGTGACCAATATTGTCACACACAAAGTAGGATGTTTGGTATGGATGTTTCTCTTCTGCTTTATAATGTAACTTTCAATGAGCCTTTTTATTCATATTGCTAAATCTAGTGTGTAATTGTGGCGTATCCTGTCTATGCCTTTTTTCACTTGTCACGTCCGAATTTGGCCGTTGTGGAACAATGAAGTTATTTTTGTTTCTTTTCTATGTTTGTTCAAAGAAGTTTGACTTGGATGAGTAGTATTTGACACTGACAAATTCTCCATCACACAAAACCTTTAGATTTGAGTAGTTCAAGGTCTATGGAATTGCGTTTGTGACGTCAGGAAAAGATGTTAAGTGTTCAGTACATGACTGCGACGGCCTCCCATTCCACTGTGCCGGCCAAGTCTCTGTGGCGCAATTGGTTAGCGCGTTCGGCTGTTAACTGAAAGGATGGTGGTTCGAGCCCACCCAGGGACGTTTGTTTGCTTTAAAACGCAGATTGACTTAAAGCAAAAAACCTCTACACAACCATGTTTGAGCAATACTTGCCAAATTGTTAGATAAAATCAGTTTGCCACGTGTCCTGTATTTGACCTTTTTCAAAGATCCAAATAAAAAATATTGATAACAGCTGTCAATGAGGAATTATACCTAAACTTCTGAAATTTAAGTCAGTTATAAGACTGACCGGTGATGAAAATGACTGTTTTCCATATTTAAGCACAACCCATTGGCGATATTTTGAATTTTCCTCTTAGTTGATGGCTAAGAAGTGGCCCAGGATTTCATTAAGTTTGAAAACTCAAAGTTTCCGCAGCATTCTAACATTTTTCTGCTGTTTGCATAGTTTTGAACTTCATTTCTGCTGAAGGTTTAGGGCTGTGTGAGCAAGGTTGCCAATACTTTCCAAGGGATGTGTTCAGGAGAGTCACCACGGTGTAGTAAGTGACCAATATTGTCACACACAAAGTAGGATGTTTGGTATGGATGTTTCTCTTCTGCTTTATAATGTAACTTTCAATGAGCCTTTTTATTCATATTGCTAAATCTAGTGTGTAATTGTGGCGTATCCTGTCTATGCCTTTTTTCACTTGTCACGTCCGAATTTGGCCGTTGTGGAACAATGAAGTTATTTTTGTTTCTTTTCTATGTTTGTTCAAAGAAGTTTGACTTGGATGAGTAGTATTTGACACTGACAAATTCTCCATCACACAAAACCTTTAGATTTGACTAGTTCAAGGTCTATGGAATTCCGTTTGTGACGTCAGCAAAAGATGTTAAGTGTTCAGTACATGACTGCGACGGCCTCCCATTCCACTGTGCCGGCCAAGTCTCTATGGCGCAATTGGTTAGCACGTTCAGCTGTTAACCGAAAGGATGGTGGTTCGAGCCCACCCAGGGACGTTTGTTTGCTTTAAAACGCAGATTGAGTTAAAGCAAAAAACCTCTACACAACCATGTTTGAGCAATACTTGCCAAATTGTTAGATAAAATCAGTTTGCCACGTGTCCTGTATTTGACCTTTTTCAAAGATCCAAATAAAAAATATTGATAACAGCTGTCAATGAGGAATTATACCTAAACTTCTGAAATTTAAGGCAGTTATAAGACTGACCGGTGATGAAAATGACTGTTTTCCAGATTTAAGCACAACCCATTGGCGATATTTTGAATTTTCCTCTTAGTTGATGGCTAAGAAGTGGCCCAGGATTTCATTAAGTTTGAAAACTCAAAGTTTCCGCAGCATTCTAACATTTTTCTGCTGTTTGCATAGTTTTGAACTTCATTTCTGCTGAAGGTTTAGGGCTGTGTGAGCAAGGTTGCCAATACTTTCCAAGGGATGTGTTCAGGAGAGTCACCACGGTGTAGTAAGTGACCAATATTGTCACACACAAAGTAGGATGTTTGGTATGGATGTTTCTCTTCTGCTTTATAATGTAACTTTCAATGAGCCTTTTTATTCATATTGCTAAATCTAGTGTGTAATTGTGGCGTATCCTGTCTATGCCTTTTTGCACTTGTCACACCCGAATATGGCCGTTGTGGAACAATGAAGTTATTTTTGTTTCTTTTCTATGTTTGGTCAAAGAAGTTTGACTTGGATGAGTAGTATTTGACACTGACAAATTCTCCATCACACAAAACCTTTAGATTTGAGTAGTTCAAGGTCTATGGAATTGCGTTTGTGACGTCAGGAAAAGATGTTAAGTGTTCAGTACATGACTGCGACGGCCTCCCATTCCACTGTGCCGGCCAAGTCTCTGTGGCGCAATTGGTTAGCGCGTTCGGCTGTTAACTGAAAGGATGGTGGTTCGAGCCCACCCAGGGACGTTTGTTTGCTTTAAAACGCAGATTGACTTAAAGCAAAAAACCTCTACACAACCATGTTTGAGCAATACTTGCCAAATTGTTAGATAAAATCAGTTTGCCACGTGTCCTGTATTTGACCTTTTTCAAAGATCCAAATAAAAAATATTGATAACAGCTGTCAATGAGGAATTATACCTAAACTTCTGAAATTTAAGTCAGTTATAAGACTGACCGGTGATGAAAATGACTGTTTTCCATATTTAAGCACAACCCATTGGCGATATTTTGAATTTTCCTCTTAGTTGATGGCTAAGAAGTGGCCCAGGATTTCATTAAGTTTGAAAACTCAAAGTTTCCGCAGCATTCTAACATTTTTCTGCTGTTTGCATAGTTTTGAACTTCATTTCTGCTGAAGGTTTAGGGCTGTGTGAGCAAGGTTGCCAATACTTTCCAAGGGATGTGTTCAGGAGAGTCACCATGGTGTAGTAAGTGACCAATATTGTCACACACAAAGTAGGATGTTTGGTATGGATGTTTCTCTTCTGCTTTATAATGTAACTTTCAATGAGCCTTTTTATTCATATTGCTAAATCTAGTGTGTAATTGTGGCGTATCCTGTCTATGCCTTTTTTCACTTGTCACGTCCGAATTTGGCCGTTGTGGAACAATGAAGTTATTTTTGTTTCTTTTCTATGTTTGTTCAAAGAAGTTTGACTTGGATGAGTAGTATTTGACACTGACAAATTCTCCATCACACAAAACCTTTAGATTTGACTAGTTCAAGGTCTATGGAATTCCGTTTGTGACGTCAGCAAAAGATGTTAAGTGTTCAGTACATGACTGCGACGGCCTCCCATTCCACTGTGCCGGCCAAGTCTCTGTGGCGCAATTGGTTAGCACGTTCAGCTGTTAACCGAAAGGATGGTGGTTCGAGCCCACCCAGGGACGTTTGTTTGCTTTAAAACGCAGATTGAGTTAAAGCAAAAAACCTCTACACAACCATGTTTGAGCAATACTTGCCAAATTGTTAGATAAAATCAGTTTGCCACGTGTCCTGTATTTGACCTTTTTCAAAGATCCAAATAAAAAATATTGATAACAGCTGTCAATGAGGAATTATACCTAAACTTCTGAAATTTAAGGCAGTTATAAGACTGACCGGTGATGAAAATGACTGTTTTCCAGATTTAAGCACAACCCATTGGCGATATTTTGAATTTTCCTCTTAGTTGATGGCTAAGAAGTGGCCCAGGATTTCATTAAGTTTGAAAACTCAAAGTTTCCGCAGCATTCTAACATTTTTCTGCTGTTTGCATAGTTTTGAACTTCATTTCTGCTGAAGGTTTAGGGCTGTGTGAGCAAGGTTGCCAATACTTTCCAAGGGATGTGTTCAGGAGAGTCACCACGGTGTAGTAAGTGACCAATATTGTCACACACAAAGTAGGATGTTTGGTATGGATGTTTCTCTTCTGCTTTATAATGTAACTTTCAATGAGCCTTTTTATTCATATTGCTAAATCTAGTGTGTAATTGTGGCGTATCCTGTCTATGCCTTTTTTCACTTGTCACGTCCGAATTTGGCCGTTGTGGAACAATGAAGTTATTTTTGTTTCTTTTCTATGTTTGTTCAAAGAAGTTTGACTTGGATG
This sequence comes from Fundulus diaphanus, assembly GCA_037039145.1. Taxonomy (NCBI): domain Eukaryota; kingdom Metazoa; phylum Chordata; class Actinopteri; order Cyprinodontiformes; family Fundulidae; genus Fundulus; species Fundulus diaphanus. The sequence goes on along the minus strand of CM073129.1, from coordinate 5,524,205 downwards.
AGTAGTATTTGACACTGACAAATTCTCCATCACACAAAACCTTTAGATTTGACTAGTTCAAGGTCTATGGAATTCCGTTTGTGACGTCAGGAAAAGATGTTAAGTGTTCAGTACATGACTGCGACGGCCTCCCATTCCACTGTGCCGGCCAAGTCTCTGTGGCGCAATTGGTTAGCGCGTTCGGCTGTTAACCGAAAGGATGGTGGTTCGAGCCCACCCAGGGACGTTTGTTTGCTTTAAAACGCAGACTGAGTTAAAGCAAAAAACCTCTACACAACCATGTTTGAGCAATACTTGCCAAATTGTTAGATAAAATCAGTTTGCCACGTGTCCTGTATTTGACCTTTTTCAAAGATCCAAATAAAAAATATTGATAACAGCTGTCAATGAGGAATTATACCTAAACTTCTGAAATTTAAGGCAGTTATAAGACTGACCGGTGATGAAAATGACTGTTTTCCAGATTTAAGCACAACCCATTGGCGATATTTTGAATTTTCCTCTTAGTTGATGGCTAAGAAGTGGCCCAGGATTTCATTAAGTTTGAAAACTCAAAGTTTCCGCAGCATTCTAACATTTTTCTGCTGTTTGCATAGTTTTGAACTTCATTTCTGCTGAAAGTTTAGGGCTGTGTGAGCAAGGTTGCCAATACTTTCCAAGGGATGTGTTCAGGAGAGTCACCACGGTGTAGTAAGTGACCAATATTGTCACACACAAAGTAGGATGTTTGGTATGGATGTTTCTCTTCTGCTTTATAATGTAACTTTCAATGAGCCTTTTTATTCATATTGCTAAATCTAGTGTGTAATTGTGGCGTATCCTGTCTATGCCTTTTTTCACTTGTCACGTCCGAATTTGGCCGTTGTGGAACAATGAAGTTATTTTTGTTTCTTTTCTATGTTTGTTCAAAGAAGTTTGACTTGGATGAGTAGTATTTGACACTGACAAATTCTCCATCACACAAAACCTTTAGATTTGACTAGTTCAAGGTCTGTGGAATTCCGTTTGTGACGTCAGGAAAAGATGTTAAGTGTTCAGTACATGACTGCGACGGCCTCCCATTCCACTGTGCCGGCCAAGTCTCTGTGGCGCAATTGGTTAGCGCGTTCGGCTGTTAACCGAAAGGATGGTGGTTCGAGCCCACCCAGGGACGTTTGTTTGCTTTAAAACGCAGATTGAGTTAAAGCAAAAAACCTCTACACAACCATGTTTGAGCAATACTTGCCAAATTGTTAGATAAAATCAGTTTGCCACGTGTCCTGTATTTGACCTTTTTCAAAGATCCAAATAAAAAATATTGATAACAGCTGTCAATGAGGACTTATACCTAAACTTCTGAAATTTAAGGCAGTTATAAGACTGACCGGTGATGAAAATGACTGTTTTCCAGATTTAAGCACAACCCATTGGCGATATTTTGAATTTTCCTCTTAGTTGATGGCTAAGAAGTGGCCCAGGATTTCATTAAGTTTGAAAACTCAAAGTTTCCACAGCATTCTAACATTTTTCTGCTGTTTGCATAGTTTTGAACTTCATTTCTGCTGAAGGTTTAGGGCTGTGTGAGCAAGGTTGCCAATACTTTCCAAGGGATGTGTTCAGGAGAGTCACCACGGTGTAGTAAGTGACCAATATTGTCACACACAAAGTAGGATGTTTGGTATGGATGTTTCTCTTCTGCTTTATAATGTAACTTTCAATGAGCCTTTTTATTCATATTGCTAAATCTAGTGTGTAATTGTGGCGTATCCTGTCTATGCCTTTTTTCACTTGTCACGTCCGAATTTGGCCGTTGTGGAACAATGAAGTTATTTTTGTTTCTTTTCTATGTTTGTTCAAAGAAGTTTGACTTGGATGAGTAGTATTTGACACTGACAAATTCTCCATCACACAAAACCTTTAGATTTGACTAGTTCAAGGTCTGTGGAATTCCGTTTGTGACGTCAGGAAAAGATGTTAAGTGTTCAGTACATGACTGCGACGGCCTCCCATTCCACTGTGCCGGCCAAGTCTCTGTGGCGCAATTGGTTAGCGCGTTCGGCTGTTAACCGAAAGGATGGTGGTTCGAGCCCACCCAGGGACGTTTGTTTGCTTTAAAACGCAGATTGAGTTAAAGCAAAAAACCTCTACACAACCATGTTTGAGCAATACTTGCCAAATTGTTAGATAAAATCAGTTTGCCACGTGTCCTGTATTTGACCTTTTTCAAAGATCCAAATAAAAAATATTGATAACAGCTGTCAATGAGGACTTATACCTAAACTTCTGAAATTTAAGGCAGTTATAAGACTGACCGGTGATGAAAATGACTGTTTTCCAGATTTAAGCACAACCCATTGGCGATATTTTGAATTTTCCTCTTAGTTGATGGCTAAGAAGTGGCCCAGGATTTCATTAAGTTTGAAAACTCAAAGTTTCCACAGCATTCTAACATTTTTCTGCTGTTTGCATAGTTTTGAACTTCATTTCTGCTGAAGGTTTAGGGCTGTGTGAGCAAGGTTGCCAATACTTTCCAAGGGATGTGTTCAGGAGAGTCACCACGGTGTAGTAAGTGACCAATATTGTCACACACAAAGTAGGATGTTTGGTATGGATGTTTCTCTTCTGCTTTATAATGTAACTTTCAATGAGCCTTTTTATTCATATTGCTAAATCTAGTGTGTAATTGTGGCGTATCCTGTCTATGCCTTTTTTCACTTGTCACGTCCGAATTTGGCCGTTGTGGAACAATGAAGTTATTTTTGTTTCTTTTCTATGTTTGTTCAAAGAAGTTTGACTTGGATGAGTAGTATTTGACACTGACAAATTCTCCATCACACAAAACCTTTAGATTTGACTAGTTCAAGGTCTATGGAATTGCGTTTGTGACGTCAGGAAAAGATGTTAAGTGTTCAGTACATGACTGCGACGGCCTCCCAGTCCACTGTGCCGGCCAAGTCTCTGTGGCGCAATTGGTTAGCGCGTTCGGCTGTTAACCGAAAGGATGGTGGTTCGAGCCCACCCAGGGACGTTTGTTTGCTTTAAAACGCAGACTGAGTTAAAGCAAAAAACCTCTACACAACCATGTTTGAGCAATACTTGCCAAATTGTTAGATAAAATCAGTTTGCCACGTGTCCTGTATTTGACCTTTTTCAAAGATCCAAATAAAAAATATTGATAAGAGCTGTCAATGAGGAATTATACCTAAACTTCTGAAATTTAAGGCAGTTATAAGACTGACCGGTGATGAAAATGACTGTTTTCCAGATTTAAGCACAACCCATTGGCGATATTTTGAATTTTCCTCTTAGTTGATGGCTAAGAAGTGGCCCAGGATTTCATTAAGTTTGAAAACTCAAAGTTTCCGCAGCATTCTAACATTTTTCTGCTGTTTGCATAGTTTTGAACTTCATTTCTGCTGAAGGTTTAGGGCTGTGTGAGCAAGGTTGCCAATACTTTCCAAGGGATGTGTTCAGGAGAGTCACCACGGTGTAGTAAGTGACCAATATTGTCACACACAAAGTAGGATGTTTGGTATGGATGTTTCTCTTCTGCTTTATAATGTAACTTTCAATGAGCCTTTTTATTCATATTGCTAAATCTAGTGTGTAATTGTGGCGTATCCTGTCTATGCCTTTTTTCACTTGTCACGTCCGAATTTGGCCGTTGTGGAACAATGAAGTTATTTTTGTTTCTTTTCTATGTTTGTTCAAAGAAGTTTGACTTGGATGAGTAGTATTTGACACTGACAAATTCTCCATCACACAAAACCTTTAGATTTGACTAGTTCAAGGTCTATGGAATTCCGTTTGTGACGTCAGGAAAAGATGTTAAGTGTTCAGTACATGACTGCGACGGCCTCCCATTCCACTGTGCCGGCCAAGTCTCTGTGGCGCAATTGGTTAGCACGTTCAGCTGTTAACCGAAAGGATGGTGGTTCGAGCCCACCCAGGGACGTTTGTTTGCTTTAAAACGCAGATTGAGTTAAAGCAAAAAACCTCTACACAACCATGTTTGAGCAATACTTGCCAAATTGTTAGATAAAATCAGTTTGCCACGTGTCCTGTATTTGACCTTTTTCAAAGATCCAAATAAAAAATATTGATAACAGCTGTCAATGAGGAATTATACCTAAACTTCTGAAATTTAAGGCAGTTATAAGACTGACCGGTGATGAAAATGACTGTTTTCCAGATTTAAGCACAACCCATTGGCGATATTTTGAATTTTCCTCTTAGTTGATGGCTAAGAAGTGGCCCAGGATTTCATTAAGTTTGAAAACTCAAAGTTTCCGCAGCATTCTAACATTTTTCTGCTGTTTGCATAGTTTTGAACTTCATTTCTGCTGAAGGTTTAGGGCTGTGTGAGCAAGGTTGCCAATACTTTCCAAGGGATGTGTTCAGGAGAGTCACCACGGTGTAGTAAGTGACCAATATTGTCACACACAAAGTAGGATGTTTGGTATGGATGTTTCTCTTCTGCTTTATAATGTAACTTTCAATGAGCCTTTTTATTCATATTGCTAAATCTAGTGTGTAATTGTGGCGTATCCTGTCTATGCCTTTTTTCACTTGTCACGTCCGAATTTGGCCGTTGTGGAACAATGAAGTTATTTTTGTTTCTTTTCTATGTTTGTTCAAAGAAGTTTGACTTGGATGAGTAGTATCTGACACTGACAAATTCTCCATCACACAAAACCTTTAGATTTGACTAGTTCAAGGTCTATGGAATTCCGTTTGTGACGTCAGGAAAAGATGTTAAGTGTTCAGTACATGACTGCGACGGCCTCCCATTCCACTGTGCCGGCCAAGTCTCTGTGGCGCAATTGGTTAGCGCGTTCGGCTGTTAACCGAAAGGATGGTGGTTCGAGCCCACCCAGGGACGTTTGTTTGCTTTAAAACGCAGACTGAGTTAAAGCAAAAAACCTCTACACAACCATGTTTGAGCAATACTTGCCAAATTGTTAGATAAAATCAGTTTGCCACGTGTCCTGTATTTGACCTTTTTCAAAGATCCAAATAAAAAATATTGATAACAGCTGTCAATGAGGAATTATACCTAAACTTCTGAAATTTAAGGCAGTTATAAGACTGACCGGTGATGAAAATGACTGTTTTCCAGATTTAAGCACAACCCATTGGCGATATTTTGAATTTTCCTCTTAGTTGATGGCTAAGAAGTGGCCCAGGATTTCATTAAGTTTGAAAACTCAAAGTTTCCGCAGCATTCTAACATTTTTCTGCTGTTTGCATAGTTTTGAACTTCATTTCTGCTGAAAGTTTAGGGCTGTGTGAGCAAGGTTGCCAATACTTTCCAAGGGATGTGTTCAGGAGAGTCACCACGGTGTAGTAAGTGACCAATATTGTCACACACAAAGTAGGATGTTTGGTATGGATGTTTCTCTTCTGCTTTATAATGTAACTTTCAATGAGCCTTTTTATTCATATTGCTAAATCTAGTGTGTAATTGTGGCGTATCCTGTCTATGCCTTTTTTCACTTGTCACGTCCGAATTTGGCCGTTGTGGAACAATGAAGTTATTTTTGTTTCTTTTCTATGTTTGTTCAAAGAAGTTTGACTTGGATGAGTAGTATTTGACACTGACAAATTCTCCATCACACAAAACCTTTAGATTTGACTAGTTCAAGGTCTGTGGAATTCCGTTTGTGACGTCAGGAAAAGATGTTAAGTGTTCAGTACATGACCGCGACGGCCTCCCATTCCACTGTGCCGGCCAAGTCTCTGTGGCGCAATTGGTTAGCGCGTTCGGCTGTTAACCGAAAGGATGGTGGTTCGAGCCCACCCAGGGACGTTTGTTTGCTTTAAAACGCAGATTGAGTTAAAGCAAAAAACCTCTACACAACCATGTTTGAGCAATACTTGCCAAATTGTTAGATAAAATCAGTTTGCCACGTGTCCTGTATTTGACCTTTTTCAAAGATCCAAATAAAAAATATTGATAACAGCTGTCAATGAGGAATTATACCTAAACTTCTGAAATTTAAGGCAGTTATAAGACTGACCGGTGATGAAAATGACTGTTTTCCAGATTTAAGCACAACCCATTGGCGATATTTTGAATTTTCCTCTTAGTTGATGGCTAAGAAGTGGCCCAGGATTTCATTAAGTTTGAAAACTCAAAGTTTCCGCAGCATTCTAACATTTTTCTGCTGTTTGCATAGTTTTGAACTTCATTTCTGCTGAAGGTTTAGGGCTGTGTGAGCAAGGTTGCCAATACTTTCCAAGGGATGTGTTCAGGAGAGTCACCACGGTGTAGTAAGTGACCAATATTGTCACACACAAAGTAGGATGTTTGGTATGGATGTTTCTCTTCTGCTTTATAATGTAACTTTCAATGAGCCTTTTTATTCATATTGCTAAATCTAGTGTGTAATTGTGGCGTATCCTGTCTATGCCTTTTTTCACTTGTCACGTCTGAATTTGGCCGTTGTGGAACAATGAAGTTATTTTTGTTTCTTTTCTATGTTTGTTCAAAGAAGTTTGACTTGGATGAGTAGTATTTGACACTGACAAATTCTCCATCACACAAAACCTTTAGATTTGACTAGTTCAAGGTCTATGGAATTCCGTTTGTGACGTCAGGAAAAGATGTTAAGTGTTCAGTACATGACTGCGACGGCCTCCCATTCCACTGTGCCGGCCAAGTCTCTGTGGCGCAATTGGTTAGCGCGTTCGGCTGTTAACCGAAAGGATGGTGGTTCGAGCCCACCCAGGGACGTTTGTTTGCTTTAAAACGCAGACTGAGTTAAAGCAAAAAACCTCTACACAACCATGTTTGAGCAATACTTGCCAAATTGTTAGATAAAATCAGTTTGCCACGTGTCCTGTATTTGACCTTTTTCAAAGATCCAAATAAAAAATATTGATAACAGCTGTCAATGAGGAATTATACCTAAACTTCTGAAATTTAAGGCAGTTATAAGACTGACCGGTGATGAAAATGACTGTTTTCCAGATTTAAGCACAACCCATTGGCGATATTTTGAATTTTCCTCTTAGTTGATGGCTAAGAAGTGGCCCAGGATTTCATTAAGTTTGAAAACTCAAAGTTTCCGCAGCATTCTAACATTTTTCTGCTGTTTGCATAGTTTTGAACTTAATTTCTGCTGAAAGTTTAGGGCTGTGTGAGCAAGGTTGCCAATACTTTCCAAGGGATGTGTTCAGGAGAGTCACCACGGTGTAGTAAGTGACCAATATTGTCACACACAAAGTAGGATGTTTGGTATGGATGTTTCTCTTCTGCTTTATAATGTAACTTTCAATGAGCCTTTTTATTCATATTGCTAAATCTAGTGTGTAATTGTGGCGTATCCTGTCTATGCCTTTTTTCACTTGTCACGTCCGAATTTGGCCGTTGTGGAACAATGAAGTTATTTTTGTTTCTTTTCTATGTTTGTTCAAAGAAGTTTGACTTGGATGAGTAGTATTTGACACTGACAAATTCTCCATCACACAAAACCTTTAGATTTGACTAGTTCAAGGTCTGTGGAATTCCGTTTGTGACGTCAGGAAAAGATGTTAAGTGTTCAGTACATGACTGCGACGGCCTCCCATTCCACTGTGCCGGCCAAGTCTCTGTGGCGCAATTGGTTAGCGCGTTCGGCTGTTAACCGAAAGGATGGTGGTTCGAGCCCACCCAGGGACGTTTGTTTGCTTTAAAACGCAGATTGAGTTAAAGCAAAAAACCTCTACACAACCATGTTTGAGCAATACTTGCCAAATTGTTAGATAAAATCAGTTTGCCACGTGTCCTGTATTTGACCTTTTTCAAAGATCCAAATAAAAAATATTGATAACAACTGTCAATGAGGAATTATACCTAAACTTCTGAAATTTAAGGCAGTTATAAGACTGACCGGTGATGAAAATGACTGTTTTCCAGATTTAAGCACAACCCATTGGCGATATTTTGAATTTTCCTCTTAGTTGATGGCTAAGAAGTGGCCCAGGATTTCATTAAGTTTGAAAACTCAAAGTTTCCGCAGCATTCTAACATTTTTCTGCTGTTTGCATAGTTTTGAACTTCATTTCTGCTGAAGGTTTAGGGCTGTGTGAGCAAGGTTGCCAATACTTTCCAAGGGATGTGTTCAGGAGAGTCACCACGGTGTAGTAAGTGACCAATATTGTCACACACAAAGTAGGATGTTTGGTATGGATGTTTCTCTTCTGCTTTATAATGTAACTTTCAATGAGCCTTTTTATTCATATTGCTAAATCTAGTGTGTAATTGTGGCGTATCCTGTCTATGCCTTTTTTCACTTGTCACGTCTGAATTTGGCCGTTGTGGAACAATGAAGTTATTTTTGTTTCTTTTCTATGTTTGTTCAAAGAAGTTTGACTTGGATGAGTAGTATTTGACACTGACAAATTCTCCATCACACAAAACCTTTAGATTTGACTAGTTCAAGGTCTATGGAATTCCGTTTGTGACGTCAGGAAAAGATGTTAAGTGTTCAGTACATGACTGCGACGGCCTCCCATTCCACTGTGCCGGCCAAGTCTCTGTGGCGCAATTGGTTAGCGCGTTCGGCTGTTAACCGAAAGGATGGTGGTTCGAGCCCACCCAGGGACGTTTGTTTGCTTTAAAACGCAGACTGACTTAAAGCAAAAAACCTCTACACAACCATGTTTGAGCAATACTTGCCAAATTGTTAGATAAAATCAGTTTGCCACGTGTCCTGTATTTGACCTTTTTCAAAGATCCAAATAAAAAATATTGATAACAGCTGTCAATGAGGAATTATACCTAAACTTCTGAAATTTAAGGCAGTTATAAGACTGACCGGTGATGAAAATGACTGTTTTCCAGATTTAAGCACAACCCATTGGCGATATTTTGAATTTTCCTCTTAGTTGATGGCTAAGAAGTGGCCCAGGATTTCATTAAGTTTGAAAACTCAAAGTTTCCGCAGCATTCTAACATTTTTCTGCTGTTTGCATAGTTTTGAACTTAATTTCTGCTGAAAGTTTAGGGCTGTGTGAGCAAGGTTGCCAATACTTTCCAAGGGATGTGTTCAGGAGAGTCACCACGGTGTAGTAAGTGACCAATATTGTCACACACAAAGTAGGATGTTTGGTATGGATGTTTCTCTTCTGCTTTATAATGTAACTTTCAATGAGCCTTTTTATTCATATTGCTAAATCTAGTGTGTAATTGTGGCGTATCCTGTCTATGCCTTTTTTCACTTGTCACGTCCGAATTTGGCCGTTGTGGAACAATGAAGTTATTTTTGTTTCTTTTCTATGTTTGTTCAAAGAAGTTTGACTTGGATGAGTAGTATTTGACACTGACAAATTCTCCATCACACAAAACCTTTAGATTTGACTAGTTCAAGGTCTGTGGAATTCCGTTTGTGACGTCAGGAAAAGATGTTAAGTGTTCAGTACATGACTGCGACGGCCTCCCATTCCACTGTGCCGGCCAAGTCTCTGTGGCGCAATTGGTTAGCGCGTTCGGCTGTTAACCGAAAGGATGGTGGTTCGAGCCCACCCAGGGACGTTTGTTTGCTTTAAAACGCAGATTGAGTTAAAGCAAAAAACCTCTACACAACCATGTTTGAGCAATACTTGCCAAATTGTTAGATAAAATCAGTTTGCCACGTGTCCTGTATTTGACCTTTTTCAAAGATCCAAATAAAAAATATTGATAACAGCTGTCAATGAGGAATTATACCTAAACTTCTGAAATTTAAGGCAGTTATAAGACTGACCGGTGATGAAAATGACTGTTTTCCAGATTTAAGCACAACCCATTGGCGATATTTTGAATTTTCCTCTTAGTTGATGGCTAAGAAGTGGCCCAGGATTTCATTAAGTTTGAAAACTCAAAGTTTCCGCAGCATTCTAACATTTTTCTGCTGTTTGCATAGTTTTGAACTTCATTTCTGCTGAAGGTTTAGGGCTGTGTGAGCAAGGTTGCCAATACTTTCCAAGGGATGTGTTCAGGAGAGTCACCACGGTGTAGTAAGTGACCAATATTGTCACACACAAAGTAGGATGTTTGGTATGGATGTTTCTCTTCTGCTTTATAATGTAACTTTCAATGAGCCTTTTTATTCATATTGCTAAATCTAGTGTGTAATTGTGGCGTATCCTGTCTATGCCTTTTTTCACTTGTCACGTCTGAATTTGGCCGTTGTGGAACAATGAAGTTATTTTTGTTTCTTTTCTATGTTTGTTCAAAGAGGTTTGACTTGGATGAGTAGTATTTGACACTGACAAATTCTCCATCACACAAAACCTTTAGATTTGACTAGTTCAAGGTCTATGGAATTCCGTTTGTGACGTCAGGAAAAGATGTTAAGTGTTCAGTACATGACTGCGACGGCCTCCCATTCCACTGTGCCGGCCAAGTCTCTGTGGCGCAATTGGTTAGCGCGTTCAGCTGTTAACCGAAAGGATGGTGGTTCGAGCCCACCCAGGGACGTTTGTTTGCTTTAAAATGCAGATTGAGTTAAAGCAAAAAACCTCTACACAACCATGTTTGAGTAATACTTGCCAAATTGTTAGATAAAATCAGTTTGCCACGTGTCCTGTATTTGACCTTTTTCAAAGATCCAAATAAAAAATATTGATAACAGCTGTCAATGAGGAATTATACCTAAACTTCTGTAATTTAAGGCAGTTATAAGACTGACCGGTGATGAAAATGACTGTTTTCCAGATTTAAGCACAACCCATTGGCGATATTTTGAATTTTCCTCTTAGTTGATGGCTAAGAAGTGGCCCAGGATTTCATTAAGTTTGAAAACTCAAAGTTTCCGCAGCATTCTAACATTTTTCTGCTGTTTGCATAGTTTTGAACTTCATTTCTGCTGAAGGTTTAGGGCTGTGTGAGCAAGGTTGCCAATACTTTCCAAGGGATGTGTTCAGGAGAGTCACCACGGTGTAGTAAGTGACCAATATTGTCACACACAAAGTAGGATGTTTGGTATGGATGTTTCTCTTCTGCTTTATAATGTAACTTTCAATGAGCCTTTTTATTCATATTGCTAAATCTAGTGTGTAATTGTGGCGTATCCTGTCTATGCCTTTTTTCACTTGTCACGTCCGAATTTGGCCGTTGTGGAACAATGAAGTTATTTTTGTTTCTTTTCTATGTTTGTTCAAAGAAGTTTGACTTGGATGAGTAGTATTTGACACTGACAAATTCTCCATCACACAAAACCTTTAGATTTGACTAGTTCAAGGTCTATGGAATTCCGTTTGTGACGTCAGGAAAAGATGTTAAGTGTTCAGTACATGACTGCGACGGCCTCCCATTCCATTGTGCCGGCCAAGTCTCTGTGGCGCAATTGGTTAGCGTGTTCAGCTGTTAACCGAAAGGATGGTGGTTCGAGCCCACCCAGGGACGTTTGTTTGCTTTAAAACGCAGATTGAGTTAAAGCAAAAAACCTCTACACAACCATGTTTGAGCAATACTTGCCAAATTGTTAGATAAAATCAGTTTGCCACGTGTCCTGTATTTGACCTTTTTCAAAGATCCAAATAAAAAATATTGATAACAGCTGTCAATGAGGAATTATACCTAAACTTCTGAAATTTAAGGCAGTTATAAGACTGACCGGTGATGAAAATGACTGTTTTCCAGATTTAAGCACAACCCATTGGCGATATTTTGAATTTTCCTCTTAGTTGATGGCTAAGAAGTGGCCCAGGATTTCATTAAGTTTGAAAACTCAAAGTTTCCGCAGCATTCTAACATTTTTCTGCTGTTTGCATAGTTTTGAACTTCATTTCTGCTGAAAGTTTAGGGCTGTGTGAGCAAGGTTGCCAATACTTTCCAAGGGATGTGTTCAGGAGAGTCACCACGGTGTAGTAAGTGACCAATATTGTCACACACAAAGTAGGATGTTTGGTATGGATGTTTCTCTTCTGCTTTATAATGTAACTTTCAATGAGCCTTTTTATTCATATTGCTAAATCTAGTGTGTAATTGTGGCGTATCCTGTCTATGCCTTTTTTCACTTGTCACGTCCGAATTTGGCCGTTGTGGAACAATGAAGTTATTTTTGTTTCTTTTCTATGTTTGTTCAAAGAAGTTTGACTTGGATGAGTAGTATTTGACACTGACAAATTCTCCATCACACAAAACCTTTAGATTTGACTAGTTCAAGGTCTGTGGAATTCCGTTTGTGACGTCAGGAAAAGATGTTAAGTGTTCAGTACATGACTGCGACGGCCTCCCATTCCACTGTGCCGGCCAAGTCTCTGTGGCGCAGTTGGTTAGCGCGTTCGGCTGTTAACCGAAAGGATGGTGGTTCGAGCCCACCCAGGGACGTTTGTTTGCTTTAAAACGCAGATTGAGTTAAAGCAAAAAACCTCTACACAACCATGTTTGAGCAATACTTGCCAAATTGTTAGATAAAATCAGTTTGCCACGTGTCCTGTATTTGACCTTTTTCAAAGATCCAAATAAAAAATATTGATAACAGCTGTCAATGAGGAATTATACCTAAACTTCTGAAATTTAAGGCAGTTATAAGACTGACCGGTGATGAAAATGACTGTTTTCCAGATTTAAGCACAACCCATTGGCGATATTTTGAATTTTCCTCTTAGTTGATGGCTAAGAAGTGGCCCAGGATTTCATTAAGTTTGAAAACTCAAAGTTTCCGCAGCATTCTAACATTTTTCTGCTGTTTGCATAGTTTTGAACTTCATTTCTGCTGAAGGTTTAGGGCTGTGTGAGCAAGGTTGCCAATACTTTCCAAGGGATGTGTTCAGGAGAGTCACCACGGTGTAGTAAGTGACCAATATTGTCACACACAAAGTAGGATGTTTGGTATGGATGTTTCTCTTCTGCTTTATAATGTAACTTTCAATGAGCCTTTTTATTCATATTGCTAAATCTAGTGTGTAATTGTGGCGTATCCTGTCTATGCCTTTTTTCACTTGTCACGTCCGAATTTGGCCGTTGTGGAACAATGAAGTTATTTTTGTTTCTTTTCTATGTTTGTTCAAAGAAGTTTGACTTGGATGAGTAGTATTTGACACTGACAAATTCTCCATCACACAAAACCTTTAGATTTGACTAGTTCAAGGTCTGTGGAATTCCGTTTGTGACGTCAGGAAAAGATGTTAAGTGTTCAGTACATGACTGCGACGGCCTCCCATTCCACTGTGCCGGCCAAGTCTCTGTGGCGCAGTTGGTTAGCGCGTTCGGCTGTTAACCGAAAGGATGGTGGTTCGAGCCCACCCAGGGACGTTTGTTTGCTTTAAAACGCAGATTGAGTTAAAGCAAAAAACCTCTACACAACCATGTTTGAGCAATACTTGCCAAATTGTTAGATAAAATCAGTTTGCCACGTGTCCTGTATTTGACCTTTTTCAAAGATCCAAATAAAAAATATTGATAACAGCTGTCAATGAGGAATTATACCTAAACTTCTGAAATTTAAGGCAGTTATAAGACTGACCGGTGATGAAAATGACTGTTTTCCAGATTTAAGCACAACCCATTGGCGATATTTTGAATTTTCCTCTTAGTTGATGGCTAAGAAGTGGCCCAGGATTTCATTAAGTTTGAAAACTCAAAGTTTCCGCAGCATTCTAACATTTTTCTGCTGTTTGCATAGTTTTGAACTTCATTTCTGCTGAAGGTTTAGGGCTGTGTGAGCAAGGTTGCCAATACTTTCCAAGGGATGTGTTCAGGAGAGTCACCACGGTGTAGTAAGTGACCAATATTGTCACACACAAAGTAGGATGTTTGGTATGGATGTTTCTCTTCTGCTTTATAATGTAACTTTCAATGAGCCTTTTTATTCATATTGCTAAATCTAGTGTGTAATTGTGGCGTATCCTGTCTATGCCTTTTTTCACTTGTCACGTCTGAATTTGGCCGTTGTGGAACAATGAAGTTATTTTTGTTTCTTTTCTATGTTTGTTCAAAGAAGTTTGACTTGGATGAGTAGTATTTGACACTGACAAATTCTCCATCACACAAAACCTTTAGATTTGACTAGTTCAAGGTCTATGGAATTCCGTTTGTGACGTCAGGAAAAGATGTTAAGTGTTCAGTACATGACTGCGACGGCCTCCCATTCCACTGTGCCGGCCAAGTCTCTGTGGCGCAATTGGTTAGCGCGTTCAGCTGTTAACCGAAAGGATGGTGGTTCAAGCCCACCCAGGGACGTTTGTTTGCTTTAAAATGCAGATTGAGTTAAAGCAAAAAACCTCTACACAACCATGTTTGAGCAATACTTGCCAAATTGTTAGATAAAATCAGTTTGCCACGTGTCCTGTATTTGACCTTTTTCAAAGATCCAAATAAAAAATATTGATAACAGCTGTCAATGAGGAATTATACCTAAACTTCTGTAATTTAAGGCAGTTATAAGACTGACCGGTGATGAAAATGACTGTTTTCCAGATTTAAGCACAACCCATTGGCGATATTTTGAATTTTCCTCTTAGTTGATGGCTAAGAAGTGGCCCAGGATTTCATTAAGTTTGAAAACTCAAAGTTTCCGCAGCATTCTAACATTTTTCTGCTGTTTGCATAGTTTTGAACTTCATTTCTGCTGAAGGTTTAGGGCTGTGTGAGCAAGGTTGCCAATACTTTCCAAGGGATGTGTTCAGGAGAGTCACCACGGTGTAGTAAGTGACCAATATTGTCACACACAAAGTAGGATGTTTGGTATGGATGTTTCTCTTCTGCTTTATAATGTAACTTTCAATGAGCCTTTTTATTCATATTGCTAAATCTAGTGTGTAATTGTGGCGTATCCTGTCTATGCCTTTTTTCACTTGTCACGTCCGAATTTGGCCGTTGTGGAACAATGAAGTTATTTTTGTTTCTTTTCTATGTTTGTTCAAAGAAGTTTGACTTGGATGAGTAGTATTTGACACTGACAAATTCTCCATCACACAAAACCTTTAGATTTGACTAGTTCAAGGTCTATGGAATTCCGTTTGTGACGTCAGGAAAAGATGTTAAGTGTTCAGTACATGACTGCGACGGCCTCCCATTCCACTGTGCCGGCCAAGTCTCTGTGGCGCAATTGGTTAGCGTGTTCAGCTGTTAACCGAAAGGATGGTGGTTCGAGCCCACCCAGGGACGTTTGTTTGCTTTAAAACGCAGATTGAGTTAAAGCAAAAAACCTCTACACAACCATGTTTGAGCAATACTTGCCAAATTGTTAGATAAAATCAGTTTGCCACGTGTCCTGTATTTGACCTTTTTCAAAGATCCAAATAAAAAATATTGATAACAGCTGTCAATGAGGAATTATACCTAAACTTCTGAAATTTAAGGCAGTTATAAGACTGACCGGTGATGAAAATGACTGTTTTCCAGATTTAAGCACAACCCATTGGCGATATTTTGAATTTTCCTCTTAGTTGATGGCTAAGAAGTGGCCCAGGATTTCATTAAGTTTGAAAACTCAAAGTTTCCGCAGCATTCTAACATTTTTCTGCTGTTTGCATAGTTTTGAACTTCATTTCTGCTGAAAGTTTAGGGCTGTGTGAGCAAGGTTGCCAATACTTTCCAAGGGATGTGTTCAGGAGAGTCACCACGGTGTAGTAAGTGACCAATATTGTCACACACAAAGTAGGATGTTTGGTATGGATGTTTCTCTTCTGCTTTATAATGTAACTTTCAATGAGCCTTTTTATTCATATTGCTAAATCTAGTGTGTAATTGTGGCGTATCCTGTCTATGCCTTTTTTCACTTGTCACGTCCGAATTTGGCCGTTGTGGAACAATGAAGTTATTTTTGTTTCTTTTCTATGTTTGTTCAAAGAAGTTTGACTTGGATGAGTAGTATTTGACACTGACAAATTCTCCATCACACAAAACCTTTAGATTTGACTAGTTCAAGGTCTGTGGAATTCCGTTTGTGACGTCAGGAAAAGATGTTAAGTGTTCAGTACATGACTGCGACGGCCTCCCATTCCACTGTGCCGGCCAAGTCTCTGTGGCGCAATTGGTTAGCGCGTTCGGCTGTTAACCGAAAGGATGGTGGTTCGAGCCCACCCAGGGACGTTTGTTTGCTTTAAAACGCAGATTGAGTTAAAGCAAAAAACCTCTACACAACCATGTTTGAGCAATACTTGCCAAATTGTTAGATAAAATCAGTTTGCCACGTGTCCTGTATTTGACCTTTTTCAAAGATCCAAATAAAAAATATTGATAACAGCTGTCAATGAGGAATTATACCTAAACTTCTGAAATTTAAGGCAGTTATAAGACTGACCGGTGATGAAAATGACTGTTTTCCAGATTTAAGCACAACCCATTGGCGATATTTTGAATTTTCCTCTTAGTTGATGGCTAAGAAGTGGCCCAGGATTTCATTAAGTTTGAAAACTCAAAGTTTCCGCAGCATTCTAACATTTTTCTGCTGTTTGCATAGTTTTGAACTTCATTTCTGCTGAAGGTTTAGGGCTGTGTGAGCAAGGTTGCCAATACTTTCCAAGGGATGTGTTCAGGAGAGTCACCACGGTGTAGTAAGTGACTAATATTGTCACACACAAAGTAGGATGTTTGGTATGGATGTTTCTCTTCTGCTTTATAATGTAACTTTCAATGAGCCTTTTTATTCATATTGCTAAATCTAGTGTGTAATTGTGGCGTATCCTGTCTATGCCTTTTTTCACTTGTCACGTCTGAATTTGGCCGTTGTGGAACAATGAAGTTATTTTTGTTTCTTTTCTATGTTTGTTCAAAGAAGTTTGACTTGGATGAGTAGTATTTGACACTGACAAATTCTCCATCACACAAAACCTTTAGATTTGACTAGTTCAAGGTCTATGGAATTCCGTTTGTGACGTCAGGAAAAGATGTTAAGTGTTCAGTACATGACTGCGACGGCCTCCCATTCCACTGTGCCGGCCAAGTCTCTGTGGCGCAATTGGTTAGCGCGTTCAGCTGTTAACCGAAAGGATGGTGGTTCGAGCCCACCCAGGGACGTTTGTTTGCTTTAAAACGCAGATTGAGTTAAAGCAAAAAACCTCTACACAACCATGTTTGAGCAATACTTGCCAAATTGTTAGATAAAATCAGTTTGCCACGTGTCCTGTATTTGACCTTTTTCAAAGATCCAAATAAAAAATATTGATAACAGCTGTCAATGAGGAATTATACCTAAACTTCTGAAATTTAAGGCAGTTATAAGACTGACCGGTGATGAAAATGACTGTTTTCCAGATTTAAGCACAACCCATTGGCGATATTTTGAATTTTCCTCTTAGTTGATGGCTAAGAAGTGGCCCAGGATTTCATTAAGTTTGAAAACTCAAAGTTTCCGCAGCATTCTAACATTTTTCTGCTGTTTGCATAGTTTTGAACTTCATTTCTGCTGAAGGTTTAGGGCTGTGTGAGCAAGGTTGCCAATACTTTCCAAGGGATGTGTTCAGGAGAGTCACCACGGTGTAGTAAGTGACCAATATTGTCACACACAAAGTAGGATGTTTGGTATGGATGTTTCTCTTCTGCTTTATAATGTAACTTTCAATGAGCCTTTTTATTCATATTGCTAAATCTAGTGTGTAATTGTGGCGTATCCTGTCTATGCCTTTTTTCACTTGTCACGTCCGAATTTGGCCGTTGTGGAACAATGAAGTTATTTTTGTTTCTTTTCTATGTTTGTTCAAAGAAGTTTGACTTGGATGAGTAGTATTTGACACTGACAAATTCTCCATCACACAAAACCTTTAGATTTGACTAGTTCAAGGTCTATGGAATTCCGTTTGTGACGTCAGGAAAAGATGTTAAGTGTTCAGTACATGACTGCGACGGCCTCCCATTCCACTGTGCCGGCCAAGTCTCTGTGGCGCAATTGGTTAGCGCGTTCAGCTGTTAACCGAAAGGATGGTGGTTCGAGCCCACCCAGGGACGTTTGTTTGCTTTAAAATGCAGATCGAGTTAAAGCAAAAAACCTCTACACAACCATGTTTGAGCAATACTTGCCAAATTGTTAGATAAAATCAGTTTGCCACGTGTCCTGTATTTGACCTTTTTCAAAGATCCAAATAAAAAATATTGATAACAGCTGTCAATGAGGAATTATACCTAAACTTCTGTAATTTAAGGCAGTTATAAGACTGACCGGTGATGAAAATGACTGTTTTCCAGATTTAAGCACAACCCATTGGCGATATTTTGAATTTTCCTCTTAGTTGATGGCTAAGAAGTGGCCCAGGATTTCATTAAGTTTGAAAACTCAAAGTTTCCGCAGCATTCTAACATTTTTCTGCTGTTTGCATAGTTTTGAACTTCATTTCTGCTGAAGGTTTAGGGCTGTGTGAGCAAGGTTGCCAATACTTTCCAAGGGATGTGTTCAGGAGAGTCACCACGGTGTAGTAAGTGACCAATATTGTCACACACAAAGTAGGATGTTTGGTATGGATGTTTCTCTTCTGCTTTATAATGTAACTTTCAATGAGCCTTTTTATTCATATTGCTAAATCTAGTGTGTAATTGTGGCGTATCCTGTCTATGCCTTTTTTCACTTGTCACGTCCGAATTTGGCCGTTGTGGAACAATGAAGTTATTTTTGTTTCTTTTCTATGTTTGTTCAAAGAAGTTTGACTTGGATGAGTAGTATTTGACACTGACAAATTCTCCATCACACAAAACCTTTAGATTTGACTAGTTCAAGGTCTATGGAATTCCGTTTGTGACGTCAGGAAAAGATGTTAAGTGTTCAGTACATGACTGCGACGGCCTCCCATTCCACTGTGCCGGCCAAGTCTCTGTGGCGCAATTGGTTAGCGTGTTCAGCTGTTAACCGAAAGGATGGTGGTTCGAGCCCACCCAGGGACGTTTGTTTGCTTTAAAACGCAGATTGAGTTAAAGCAAAAAACCTCTACACAACCATGTTTGAGCAATACTTGCCAAATTGTTAGATAAAATCAGTTTGCCACGTGTCCTGTATTTGACCTTTTTCAAAGATCCAAATAAAAAATATTGATAACAGCTGTCAATGAGGAATTATACCTAAACTTCAGAAATTTAAGGCAGTTATAAGACTGACCGGTGATGAAAATGACTGTTTTCCAGATTTAAGCACAACCCATTGGCGATATTTTGAATTTTCCTCTTAGTTGATGGCTAAGAAGTGGCCCAGGATTTCATTAAGTTTGAAAACTCAAAGTTTCCGCAGCATTCTAACATTTTTCTGCTGTTTGCATAGTTTTGAACTTCATTTCTGCTGAAAGTTTAGGGCTGTGTGAGCAAGGTTGCCAATACTTTCCAAGGGATGTGTTCAGGAGAGTCACCACGGTGTAGTAAGTGACCAATATTGTCACACACAAAGTAGGATGTTTGGTATGGATGTTTCTCTTCTGCTTTATAATGTAACTTTCAATGAGCCTTTTTATTCATATTGCTAAATCTAGTGTGTAATTGTGGCGTATCCTGTCTATGCCTTTTTTCACTTGTCACGTCCGAATTTGGCCGTTGTGGAACAATGAAGTTATTTTTGTTTCTTTTCTATGTTTGTTCAAAGAAGTTTGACTTGGATGAGTAGTATTTGACACTGACAAATTCTCCATCACACAAAACCTTTAGATTTGACTAGTTCAAGGTCTGTGGAATTCCGTTTGTGACGTCAGGAAAAGATGTTAAGTGTTCAGTACATGACTGCGACGGCCTCCCATTCCACTGTGCCGGCCAAGTCTCTGTGGCGCAATTGGTTAGCGCGTTCGGCTGTTAACCGAAAGGATGGTGGTTCGAGCCCACCCAGGGACGTTTGTTTGCTTTAAAACGCAGATTGAGTTAAAGCAAAAAACCTCTACACAACCATGTTTGAGCAATACTTGCCAAATTGTTAGATAAAATCAGTTTGCCACGTGTCCTGTATTTGACCTTTTTCAAAGATCCAAATAAAAAATATTGATAACAGCTGTCAATGAGGAATTATACCTAAACTTCTGAAATTTAAGGCAGTTATAAGACTGACCGGTGATGAAAATGACTGTTTTCCAGATTTAAGCACAACCCATTGGCGATATTTTGAATTTTCCTCTTAGTTGATGGCTAAGAAGTGGCCCAGGATTTCATTAAGTTTGAAAACTCAAAGTTTCCGCAGCATTCTAACATTTTTCTGCTGTTTGCATAGTTTTGAACTTCATTTCTGCTGAAGGTTTAGGGCTGTGTGAGCAAGGTTGCCAATACTTTCCAAGGGATGTGTTCAGGAGAGTCACCACGGTGTAGTAAGTGACCAATATTGTCACACACAAAGTAGGATGTTTGGTATGGATGTTTCTCTTCTGCTTTATAATGTAACTTTCAATGAGCCTTTTTATTCATATTGCTAAATCTAGTGTGTAATTGTGGCGTATCCTGTCTATGCCTTTTTTCACTTGTCACGTCTGAATTTGGCCGTTGTGGAACAATGAAGTTATTTTTGTTTCTTTTCTATGTTTGTTCAAAGAAGTTTGACTTGGATGAGTAGTATTTGACACTGACAAATTCTCCATCACACAAAACCTTTAGATTTGACTAGTTCAAGGTCTATGGAATTCCGTTTGTGACGTCAGGAAAAGATGTTAAGTGTTCAGTACATGACTGCGACGGCCTCCCATTCCACTGTGCCGGCCAAGTCTCTGTGGCGCAATTGGTTAGCGCGTTCAGCTGTTAACCGAAAGGATGGTGGTTCGAGCCCACCCAGGGACGTTTGTTTGCTTTAAAATGCAGATTGAATTAAAGCAAAAAACCTCTACACAACCATGTTTGAGCAATACTTGCCAAATTGTTAGATAAAATCAGTTTGCCACGTGTCCTGTATTTGACCTTTTTCAAAGATCCAAATAAAAAATATTGATAACAGCTGTCAATGAGGAATTATACCTAAACTTCTGTAATTTAAGGCAGTTATAAGACTGACCGGTGATGAAAATGACTGTTTTCCAGATTTAAGCACAACCCATTGGCGATATTTTGAATTTTCCTCTTAGTTGATGGCTAAGAAGTGGCCCAGGATTTCATTAAGTTTGAAAACTCAAAGTTTCCGCAGCATTCTAACATTTTTCTGCTGTTTGCATAGTTTTGAACTTCATTTCTGCTGAAGGTTTAGGGCTGTGTGAGCAAGGTTGCCAATACTTTCCAAGGGATGTGTTCAGGAGAGTCACCACGGTGTAGTAAGTGACCAATATTGTCACACACAAAGTAGGATGTTTGGTATGGATGTTTCTCTTCTGCTTTATAATGTAACTTTCAATGAGCCTTTTTATTCATATTGCTAAATCTAGTGTGTAATTGTGGCGTATCCTGTCTATGCCTTTTTTCACTTGTCACGTCCGAATTTGGCCGTTGTGGAACAATGAAGTTATTTTTGTTTCTTTTCTATGTTTGTTCAAAGAAGTTTGACTTGGATGAGTAGTATTTGACACTGACAAATTCTCCATCACACAAAACCTTTAGATTTGACTAGTTCAAGGTCTATGGAATTCCATTTGTGACGTCAGGAAAAGATGTTAAGTGTTCAGTACATGACTGCGACGGCCTCCCATTCCACTGTGCCGGCCAGGTCTCTGTGGCGCAATTGGTTAGCGTGTTCAGCTGTTAACCGAAAGGATGGTGGTTCGAGCCCACCCAGGGACGTTTGTTTGCTTTAAAACGCAGATTGAGTTAAAGCAAAAAACCTCTACACAACCATGTTTGAGCAATACTTGCCAAATTGTTAGATAAAATCAGTTTGCCACGTGTCCTGTATTTGACCTTTTTCAAAGATCCAAATAAAAAATATTGATAACAGCTGTCAATGAGGAATTATACCTAAACTTCTGAAATTTAAGGCAGTTATAAGACTGACCGGTGATGAAAATGACTGTTTTCCAGATTTAAGCACAACCCATTGGCGATATTTTGAATTTTCCTCTTAGTTGATGGCTAAGAAGTGGCCCAGGATTTCATTAAGTTTGAAAACTCAAAGTTTCCGCAGCATTCTAACATTTTTCTGCTGTTTGCATAGTTTTGAACTTCATTTCTGCTGAAAGTTTAGGGCTGTGTGAGCAAGGTTGCCAATACTTTCCAAGGGATGTGTTCAGGAGAGTCACCACGGTGTAGTAAGTGACCAATATTGTCACACACAAAGTAGGATGTTTGGTATGGATGTTTCTCTTCTGCTTTATAATGTAACTTTCAATGAGCCTTTTTATTCATATTGCTAAATCTAGTGTGTAATTGTGGCGTATCCTGTCTATGCCTTTTTTCACTTGTCACGTCCGAATTTGGCCGTTGTGGAACAATGAAGTTATTTTTGTTTCTTTTCTATGTTTGTTCAAAGAAGTTTGACTTGGATGAGTAGTATTTGACACTGACAAATTCTCCATCACACAAAACCTTTAGATTTGACTAGTTCAAGGTCTATGGAATTCCATTTGTGACGTCAGGAAAAGATGTTAAGTGTTCAGTACATGACTGCGACGGCCTCCCATTCCACTGTGCCGGCCAGGTCTCTGTGGCGCAATTGGTTAGCGTGTTCAGCTGTTAACCGAAAGGATGGTGGTTCGAGCCCACCCAGGGACGTTTGTTTGCTTTAAAACGCAGATTGAGTTAAAGCAAAAAACCTCTACACAACCATGTTTGAGCAATACTTGCCAAATTGTTAGATAAAATCAGTTTGCCACGTGTCCTGTATTTGACCTTTTTCAAAGATCCAAATAAAAAATATTGATAACAGCTGTCAATGAGGAATTATACCTAAACTTCTGAAATTTAAGGCAGTTATAAGACTGACCGGTGATGAAAATGACTGTTTTCCAGATTTAAGCACAACCCATTGGCGATATTTTGAATTTTCCTCTTAGTTGATGGCTAAGAAGTGGCCCAGGATTTCATTAAGTTTGAAAACTCAAAGTTTCCGCAGCATTCTAACATTTTTCTGCTGTTTGCATAGTTTTGAACTTCATTTCTGCTGAAAGTTTAGGGCTGTGTGAGCAAGGTTGCCAATACTTTCCAAGGGATGTGTTCAGGAGAGTCACCACGGTGTAGTAAGTGACCAATATTGTCACACACAAAGTAGGATGTTTGGTATGGATGTTTCTCTTCTGCTTTATAATGTAACTTTCAATGAGCCTTTTTATTCATATTGCTAAATCTAGTGTGTAATTGTGACGTATCCTGTCTATGCCTTTTTTCACTTGTCACGTCCGAATTTGGCCGTTGTGGAACAATGAAGTTATTTTTGTTTCTTTTCTATGTTTGTTCAAAGAAGTTTGACTTGGATGAGTAGTATTTGACACTGACAAATTCTCCATCACACAAAACCTTTAGATTTGACTAGTTCAAGGTCTATGGAATTCCGTTTGTGACGTCAGGAAAAGATGTTAAGTGTTCAGTACATGACTGCGACGGCCTCCCATTCCACTGTGCCGGCCAAGTCTCTGTGGCGCAATTGGTTAGCGCGTTCGGCTGTTAACCGAAAGGATGGTGGTTCGAGCCCACCCAGGGACGTTTGTTTGCTTTAAAACGCAGATTGAGTTAAAGCAAAAAACCTCTACACAACCATGTTTGAGCAATACTTGCCAAATTGTTAGATAAAATCAGTTTGCCACGTGTCCTGTATTTGACCTTTTTCAAAGATCCAAATAAAAAATATTGATAACAGCTGTCAATGAGGAATTATACCTAAACTTCTGAAATTTAAGGCAGTTATAAGACTGACCGGTGATGAAAATGACTGTTTTCCAGATTTAAGCACAACCCATTGGTGATATTTTGAATTTTCCTCTTAGTTGATGGCTAAGAAGTGGCCCAGGATTTCATTAAGTTTGAAAACTCAAAGTTTCCGCAGCATTCTAACATTTTTCTGCTGTTTGCATAGTTTTGAACTTCATTTCTGCTGAAGGTTAGGGCTGTGTGAGCAAGGTTGCCAATACTTTCCAAGGGATGTGTTCAGGAGAGTCACCACGGTGTAGTAAGTGACCAATATTGTCACACACAAAGTAGGATGTTTGGTATGGATGTTTCTCTTCTGCTTTATAATGTAACTTTCAATGAGCCTTTTTATTCATATTGCTAAATCTAGTGTGTAATTGTGGCGTATCCTGTCTATGCCTTTTTTCACTTGTCACGTCCGAATTTGGCCGTTGTGGAACAATGAAGTTATTTTTGTTTCTTTTCTATGTTTGTTCAAAGAAGTTTGACTTGGATGAGTAGTATTTGACACTGACAAATTCTCCATCACACAAAACCTTTAGATTTGACTAGTTCAAGGTCTGTGGAATTCCGTTTGTGACGTCAGGAAAAGATGTTAAGTGTTCAGTACATGACTGCGACGGCCTCCCATTCCACTGTGCCGGCCAAGTCTCTGTGGCGCAATTGGTTAGCGCGTTCGGCTGTTAACCGAAAGGATGGTGGTTCGAGCCCACCCAGGGACGTTTGTTTGCTTTAAAACGCAGATTGAGTTAAAGCAAAAAACCTCTACACAACCATGTTTGAGCAATACTTGCCAAATTGTTAGATAAAATCAGTTTGCCACGTGTCCTGTATTTGACCTTTTTCAAAGATCCAAATAAAAAATATTGATAACAGCTGTCAATGAGGAATTATACCTAAACTTCTGAAATTTAAGGCAGTTATAAGACTGACCGGTGATGAAAATGACTGTTTTCCAGATGTAAGCACAACCCATTGGCGATATTTTGAATTTTCCTCTTAGTTGATGGCTAAGAAGTGGCCCAGGATTTCATTAAGTTTGAAAACTCAAAGTTTCCGCAGCATTCTAACATTTTTCTGCTGTTTGCATAGTTTTGAACTTCATTTCTGCTGAAGGTTTAGGGCTGTGTGAGCAAGGTTGCCAATACTTTCCAAGGGATGTGTTCAGGAGAGTCACCACGGTGTAGTAAGTGACCAATATTGTCACACACAAAGTAGGATGTTTGGTATGGATGTTTCTCTTCTGCTTTATAATGTAACTTTCAATGAGCCTTTTTATTCATATTGCTAAATCTAGTGTGTAATTGTGGCGTATCCTGTCTATGCCTTTTTTCACTTGTCACGTCTGAATTTGGCCGTTGTGGAACAATTAAGTTATTTTTGTTTCTTTTCTATGTTTGTTCAAAGAAGTTTGACTTGGATGAGTAGTATTTGACACTGACAAATTCTCCATCACACAAAACCTTTAGATTTGACTAGTTCAAGGTCTATGGAATTCCGTTTGTGACGTCAGGAAAAGATGTTAAGTGTTCAGTACATGACTGCGACGGCCTCCCATTCCACTGTGCCGGCCAAGTCTCTGTGGCGCAATTGGTTAGCGCGTTCAGCTGTTAACCGAAAGGATGGTGGTTCGAGCCCACCCAGGGACATTTGTTTGCTTTAAAATGCAGATTGAGTTAAAGCAAAAAACCTCTACACAACCATGTTTGAGCAATACTTGCCAAATTGTTAGATAAAATCAGTTTGCCACGTGTCCTGTATTTGACCTTTTTCAAAGATCCAAATAAAAAATATTGATAACAGCTGTCAATGAGGAATTATACCTAAACTTCTGTAATTTAAGGCAGTTATAAGACTGACCGGTGATGAAAATGACTGTTTTCCAGATTTAAGCACAACCCATTGGCGATATTTTGAATTTTCCTCTTAGTTGATGGCTAAGAAGTGGCCCAGGATTTCATTAAGTTTGAAAACTCAAAGTTTCCGCAGCATTCTAACATTTTTCTGCTGTTTGCATAGTTTTGAACTTCATTTCTGCTGAAGGTTTAGGGCTGTGTGAGCAAGGTTGCCAATACTTTCCAAGGGATGTGTTCAGGAGAGTCACCACGGTGTAGTAAGTGACCAATATTGTCACACACAAAGTAGGATGTTTGGTATGGATGTTTCTCTTCTGCTTTATAATGTAACTTTCAATGAGCCTTTTTATTCATATTGCTAAATCTAGTGTGTAATTGTGGCGTATTCTGTCTATGCCTTTTTTCACTTGTCACGTCCGAATTTGGCCGTTGTGGAACAATGAAGTTATTTTTGTTTCTTTTCTATGTTTGTTCAAAGAAGTTTGACTTGGATGAGTAGTATTTGACACTGACAAATTCTCCATCACACAAAACCTTTAGATTTGACTAGTTCAAGGTCTATGGAATTCCGTTTGTGACGTCAGGAAAAGATGTTAAGTGTTCAGTACATGACTGCGACGGCCTCCCATTCCACTGTGCCGGCCAAGTCTCTGTGGCGCAATTGGTTAGCGCGTTCAGCTGTTAACCGAAAGGATGGTGGTTCGAGCCCACCCAGGGACGTTTGTTTGCTTTAGAACGCAGATTGAGTTAAAGCAAAAAACCTCTACACAACCATGTTTGAGCAATACTTGCCAAATTGTTAGATAAAATCAGTTTGCCACGTGTCCTGTATTTGACCTTTTTCAAAGATCCAAATAAAAAATATTGATAACAGCTGTCAATGAGGAATTATACCTAAACTTCTGAAATTTAAGGCAGTTATAAGACTGACCGGTGATGAAAATGACTGTTTTCCAGATTTAAGCACAACCCATTGGCGATATTTTGAATTTTCCTCTTAGTTGATGGCTAAGAAGTGGCCCAGGATTTCATTAAGTTTGAAAACTCAAAGTTTCCGCAGCATTCTAACATTTTTCTGCTGTTTGCATAGTTTTGAACTTCGTTTCTGCTGAAGGTTTAGGGCTGTGTGAGCAAGGTTGCCAATACTTTCCAAGGGATGTGTTCAGGAGAGTCACCACGGTGTAGTAAGTGACCAATATTGTCACACACAAAGTAGGATGTTTGGTATGGATGTTTCTCTTCTGCTTTATAATGTAACTTTCAATGAGCCTTTTTATTCATATTGCTAAATCTAGTGTGTAATTGTGGCGTATCCTGTCTATGCCTTTTTTCACTTGTCACGTCCGAATTTGGCCGTTGTGGAACAATTAAGTTATTTTTGTTTCTTTTCTATGTTTGTTCAAAGAAGTTTGACTTGGATGAGTAGTATTTGACACTGACAAATTCTCCATCACACAAAACCTTTAGATTTGACTAGTTCAAGGTCTATGGAATTCCGTTTGTGACGTCAGGAAAAGATGTTAAGTGTTCAGTACATGACTGCGACGGCCTCCCATTCCACTGTGCCAGCCAAGTCTCTGTGGCGCAATTGGTTAGCGTGTTCGGCTGTTAACCGAAAGGATGGTGGTTCGAGCCCACCCAGGGACGTTTGTTTGCTTTAAAACGCAGATTGAGTTAAAGCAAAAAACCTCTACACAACCATGTTTGAACAATACTTGCCAAATTGTTAGATAAAATCAGTTTGCCACGTGTCCTGTATTTGACCTTTTTCAAAGATCCAAATAAAAAATATTGATAACAGCTGTCAATGAGGAATTATACCTAAACGTCTGAAATTTAAGGCAGTTATAAGACTGACCGGTGATGAAAATGACTGTTTTCCAGATTTAAGCACAACCCATTGGCGATATTTTGAATTTTCCTCTTAGTTGATGGCTAAGAAGTGGCCCAGGATTTCATTAAGTTTGAAAACTCAAAGTTTCCGCAGCATTCTAACATTTTTTTGCTGTTTGCATAGTTTTGAACTTCATTTCTGCTGAAGGTTTAGGGCTGTGTGAGCAAGGTTGCCAATACTTTCCAAGGGATGTGTTCAGGAGAGTCACCACGGTGTAGTAAGTGACCAATATTGTCACACACAAAGTAGGATGTTTGGTATGGATGTTTCTCTTCTGCTTTATAATGTAACTTTCAATGAGCCTTTTTATTCATATTGCTAAATCTAGTGTGTAATTGTGGCGTATCCTGTCTATGCCTTTTTTCACTTGTCACGTCCGAATTTGGCCCTTGTGGAACAATGTATTTTTGTTTCTTTTCTATGTTTGTTCAAAGAAGTTTGACTTGGATGAGTAGTATTTGACACTGACAAATTCTCCATCATACAAAACCTTTAGATTTGACTAGTTCAAGGTCTATGGAATTCCGTTTGTGACGTCAGGAAAAGATGTTAAGTGTTCAGTACATGACTGCGACGGCCTCCCATTGCACTGTGCTTCTAAGTCTCTGTGGCGCAATTGGTTAGCGCGTTCGGTTGTTAACCGAACGGCTGGTGGTTTGAGCCCACCCAGCGACGTTTGTTTGCTTTAAAACGCAGATTGAGTTAAAGCAAAAAACCTCTACACAACCATGTTTGAGTAATACTTGCCAAATTGTTAGATAAAATCAGTTTGCCACGTGTCCTGTATTTGACCTTTTTCAAAGATCCAAATAAAAAATATTGATAACAGCTGTCCATTGACAGCTGTTATCAATATTTTGATAACAGCTGGTATAAGGAATTATACCTAAACGTCTGAAATTTAAGGCAGTTATAAGACTGACCGGTGATGAAAATGACTGTTTTCCAGATTTAAGCACAACCCATTGGCGATATTTTGAATTTTCCTCTTAGTTGATGGCTAAGAAGTGGCCCAGGATTTCATTAAGTTTGAAAACTCAAAGTTTCCGCAGCATTCTAACATTTTTCTGCTGTTTGCATAGTTTTGAACTTCATTTCTGCTGAAGGTTTAGGGCTGTGTGAGCAAGGTTGCCAATACTTTCCAAGGGATGTGTTCAGGAGAGTCACCACGGTGTAGTAAGTGACCAATATTGTCACACACAAAGTAGGATGTTTGGTATGGATGTTTCTCTTCTGCTTTATAATGTAACTTTCAATGAGCCTTTTTATTCATATTGCTAAATCTAGTGTGTAATTGTGGCGTATCCTGTCTATGCCTTTTTTCACTTGTCACGTCCGAATTTGGCCGTTGTGGAACAATTAAGTTATTTTTGTTTCTTTTCTATGTTTGTTCAAAGAAGTTTGACTTGGATGAGTAGTATTTGACACTGACAAATTCTCCATCACACAAAACCTTTAGATTTGACTAGTTCAAGGTCTATGGAATTGCGTTTGTGACGTCAGGAAAAGATGTTAAGTGTTCAGTACATGACTGCGACGGCCTCCCATTCCACTGTGCCGGCCAAGTCTCTGTGGTGCAATTGGTTAGCGTGTTCGGCTGTTAACCGAAAGGATGGTGGTTCGAGCCCACCCAGGGACGTTTGTTTGCTTTAAAACGCAGATTGAGTTAAAGCAAAAAACCTCTACACAACCATGTTTGAACAATACTTGCCAAATTGTTAGATAAAATCAGTTTGCCACGTGTCCTGTATTTGACCTTTTTCAAAGATCCAAATAAAAAATATTGATAACAGCTGTCAATGAGGAATTATACCTAAACGTCTGAAATTTAAGGCAGTTATAAGACTGACCGGTGATGAAAATGACTGTTTTCCAGATTTAAGCACAACCCATTGGCGATATTTTGAATTTTCCTCTTAGTTGATGGCTAAGAAGTGGCCCAGGATTTCATTAAGTTTGAAAACTCAAAGTTTCCGCAGCATTCTAACATTTTTCTGCTGTTTGCATAGTTTTGAACTTCATTTCTGCTGAAGGTTTAGGGCTGTGTGAGCAAGGTTGCCAATACTTTCCAAGGGATGTGTTCAGGAGAGTCACCACGGTGTAGTAAGTGACCAATATTGTCACACACAAAGTAGGATGTTTGGTATGGATGTTTCTCTTCTGCTTTATAATGTAACTTTCAATGAGCCTTTTTATTCATATTGCTAAATCTAGTGTGTAATTGTGGCGTATCCTGTCTATGCCTTTTTTCACTTGTCACGTCCGAATTTGGCCCTTGTGGAACAATGAAGTTATTTTTGTTTCTTTTCTATGTTTGTTCAAAGAAGTTTGACTTGGATGAGTAGTATTTGACACTGACAAATTCTCCATCACACAAAACCTTTAGATTTGACTAGTTCAAGGTCTATGGAATTCCGTTTGTGACGTCAGGAAAAGATGTTAAGTGTTCAGTACATGACTGCGACGGCCTTCCATTCCACTCTGCTGGCCAAGTCTCTGTGGCGCAATTGGTTAGCGTGTTCGGCTGTTAACCGAAAGGATGGTGGTTCGAGCCCACCCAGGGACGTTTGTTTGCTTTAAAACGCAGATTGAGTTAAAGCAAAAAACCTCTACACAACCATGTTTGAGCAATACTTGCCAAATTGTTAGATAAAATCAGTTTGCCACGTGTCCTGTATTTGACCTTTTTCAAAGATCCAAATAAAAAATATTGATAACAGCTGTCAATGAGGAATTATACCTAAACGTCTGAAATTTAAGGCAGTTATAAGACTGACCGGTGATGAAAATTACTGTTTTCCATATTTAAGCACAACCCATTGGCGATATTTAGAATTTTCCTCTTAGTTGATGGCTAAGAAGTGGCCCAGGATTTCATTAAGTTTGAAAACTCAAAGTTTCCGCAGCATTCTAACATTTTTCTGCTGTTTGCATAGTTTTGAACTTCATTTCTGCTGAAGGTTTAGGGCTGTGTGAGCAAGGTTGCCAATACTTTCCAAGGGATGTGTTCAGGAGAGTCACCACGGTGTAGTAAGTGACCAATATTGTCACACACAAAGTAGGATGTTTGGTATGG
The DNA here is from genome assembly GCA_037039145.1 of Fundulus diaphanus. Lineage (NCBI taxonomy): Eukaryota > Metazoa > Chordata > Actinopteri > Cyprinodontiformes > Fundulidae > Fundulus > Fundulus diaphanus. The sequence goes on along the minus strand of CM073129.1, from coordinate 5,493,774 downwards.
ATGTTTCTCTTCTGCTTTATAATGTAACTTTCAATGAGCCTTTTTATTCATATTGCTAAATCTAGTGTGTAATTGTGGCGTATCCTGTCTATGCCTTTTTGCACTTGTCACATCCGAATATGGCCGTTGTGGAACAATAAAGTTATTTTTGTTTCTTTTCTATGTTTGGTCAAAGAAGTTTGACTTGGATGAGTAGTATTTGACACTGACAAATTCTCCATCACACAAAACCTTTAGATTTGAGTAGTTCAAGGTCTATGGAATTGCGTTTGTGACGTCAGGAAAAGATGTTAAGTGTTCAGTACATGACTGCGACGGCCTCCCATTCAACTGTGCCGGCCAAGTCTCTGTGGCGCAATTGGTTAGCGCGTTCGGCTGTTAACCGAAAGGATGGTGGTTCGAGCCCACCCAGGGACGTTTGTTTGCTTTAAAACGCAGATTGAGTTAAAGCAAAAAACCTCTACACAACCATGCTTGAGCAATACCTGCCAAATTGTTAGATAAAATCAGTGTGCCACGTGTCCTGTATTTGACCTTTTTCAAAGATCCAAATAAAAAATATTGATAACAGCTGTCAATGAGGAATTATACCTAAACTTCTGAAATTTAAGTCAGTTATAAGACTGACCGGTGATGAAAATGACTGTTTTCCATATTTAAGCACAACCCATTGGCGATATTTTGAATTTTCCTCTTAGTTGATGGCTAAGAAGTGGCCCAGGATTTCATTAAGTTTGAAAACTCAAAGTTTCCGCAGCATTCTAACATTTTTCTGCTGTTTGCATAGTTTTGAACTTCATTTCTGCTGAAGGTTTAGGGCTGTGTGAGCAAGGTTGCCAATACTTTCCAAGGGATGTGTTCAGGAGAGTCACCACGGTGTAGTAAGTGACCAATATTGTCACACACAAAGTAGGATGTTTGGTATGGATGTTTCTCTTCTGCTTTATAATGTAACTTTCAATGAGCCTTTTTATTCATATTGCTAAATCTAGTGTGTAATTGTGGCGTATCCTGTCTATGCCTTTTTTCACTTGTCACGTCCGAATTTGGCCGTTGTGGAACAATTAAGTTATTTTTGTTTCTTTTCTATGTTTGGTCAAAGAAGTTTGACTTGGATGAGTAGTATTTGACACTGACAAATTCTCCATCACACAAAACCTTTAGATTTGACTAGTTCAAGGTCTATGGAATTCCGTTTGTGACGTCAGGAAAAGATGTTAAGTGTTCAGTACATGACTGCGACGGCCTCCCATTCCACTGTGCCGGCCAAGTCTCTGTGGCGCAATTGGTTAGCGTGTTCGGCTGTTAACCGAAAGGATGGTGGTTCGAGCCCACCCAGGGACGTTTGTTTGCTTTAAAACGCAGATTGAGTTAAAGCAAAAAACCTCTACACAACCATGTTTGAGCAATACTTGCCAAATTGTTAGATAAAATCAGTTTGCCACGTGTCCTGTATTTGACCTTTTTCAAAGATCCAAATAAAAAATATTGATAACAGCTGTCAATGAGGAATTATACCTAAACGTCTGAAATTTAAGGCAGTTATAAGACTGACCGGTGATGAAAATGACTGTTTTCCATATTTAAGCACAACCCATTGGCGATATTTAGAATTTTCCTCTTAGTTGATGGCTAAGAAGTGGCCCAGGATTTCATTAAGTTTGAGTTTCCGCAGCATTCTAACATTTTTCTGCTGTTTGCATAGTTTTGAACTTCATTTCTGCTGAAAGTTTAGGGCTGTGTGAGCAAGGTTGCCAATACTTTCCAAGGGATGTGTTCAGGAGAGTCACCACTGTGTAGTAAGTGACCAATATTGTCACACACAAAGCAGGATGTTTGGTACGGATGTTTCTCTTCTGCTTTATAATGTAACTTTCAATGAGCCTTTTTATTCATATTGCTAAATCTAGTGTGTAATTGTGGCGTATCCTGTCTATGCCTTTTTGCACTTGTCACATCCGAATTTGGCCATTGTGGAACAATGAAGTTATTTTTGTTTCTTTTCTATGTTTGGTCAAAGAAGTTTGACTTGGATGAGTAGTATTTGACACTGACAAATTCTCCATCACACAAAACCTTTAGATTTGACTATTTCAAGGTCTATGGAATTGCGTTTGTGACGTCAGGAAAAGATGTTAAGTATTCAGTACATGACTGCGACGGCCTCCCATTCCACTGTGCCGGCCAAGTCTCTGTGGCGCAATTGGTTAGCGCGTTCGGCTGTTAAAGGGGAAGTCCGGTCAACAAGGAAAAATCAGGGTATCATTAGCTATAACTAAAACTAATACATTTGTGGTTATTTAATGAACTTATCTTTAATCAATAAGAAAATAAAAACATAAATTGTCGTCTGAATCACTGTGTATGGGGGCTGACATGACTGCCCAAATATGGGCAGTAAGGGGCGTTTGACATCACATCCTGCAACGTGGAAGAGCGGAAGCGGCGACAGTATTTCTATCCGCTTTCCATGCAAAGTCAATAGGAGCCGTTCTACACAGCTGCGATCATCAATAATTATTTCGGATTTCCAGAGGACTTCACCGCTGACATTCCCAAGAGCTATTGCTGAAGCAACAATGCCCACGTGCATGGCCATCGGATGTTCCAACACAACTGGTAAAAGAGGAAAAAACATTGCTTATTTCAACACAGTCACTTCAGCGATCTCTCCTCCGCTGTGTGTGTGTGTGTGTGTGTGTGTGTGTGTGTGTGTGTGTGCGGGCGCTCAGCTGCAGCGCCGGTGCAAAGCCGTGCTCAGCCCAGCATGTGCTGGAATGCTCTTATATTTTAATACTTATACTATAATAATCAGCTAACTTAAGTCACTTCAGCGATCTCTCCTCCGCTGTGTGTGTGTGTGTGTGTGTGTGCGCCCCCCGCGCAGCACGGCAAGGCAAAGCCGTGCTGCGCGGAGCGCACACACACACACACACACACACACGCGTGTATAGATATATACTGTAGGACCCAACTGAGTTTGATCTTGGAAAATAGTGCGCAATGACAAACAGAGCGTTGAAACTTGCTCAACAGCGGGTCCGCCGAGTGACGTCAAAAAATGGGAGGTGACAGTACTATTCTTGACCAAGATGGATTCCTCCACATAAACATGATTAAATGAGAATTATTATTAATTAAAAAAACTTATAATTTTTTGCACAGTATGTAGTAGTTTTATATTTAAAGTACTTTCAGCAGTTTGAATTCTGATTTTGACCGGACTTCTCCTTTAACCGAAAGGATGGTGGTTCGAGCCCACCCAGGGACGTTTGTTTGCTTTAAAACGCAGATTGAGTTAAAGCAAAAAACCTCTACACAACCATGTTTGAGCAATACTTGCCAAATTGTTAGATAAAATCAGTTTGCCACGTGTCCTGTATTTGACCTTTTTCAAAGATCCAAATAAAAAATATTGATAACAGCTGTCAATGAGGAATTATACCTAAACTTCTGAAATTTAAGGCAGTTATAAGACTGACCGGTGATGAAAATGACTGTTTTCCAGATTTAAGCACAACCCATTGGCGATATTTTGAATTTTCCTCTTAGTTGATGGCTAAGAAGTGGCCCAGGATTTCATTAAGTTTGAAAACTCAAAGTTTCCGCAGCATTCTAACATTTTTCTGCTGTTTGCATAGTTTTGAACTTCATTTCTGCTGAAAGTTTAGGGCTGTGTGAGCAAGGTTGCCAATACTTTCCAAGGGATGTGTTCAGGAGAGTCACCACTGTGTAGTAAGTGACCAATATTGTCACACACAAAGCAGGATGTTTGGTATGGATGTTTCTCTTCTGCTTTATAATGTAACTTTCAATGAGCCTTTTTATTCATATTGCTAAATCTAGTGTGTAATTGTGGCGTATCCTGTCTATGCCTTTTTGCACTTGTCACGTCCGAATTTGGCCGTTGTGGAACAATGAAGTTATTTTTGTTTCTTTTCTATGTTTGGTCAAAGAAGTTTGACTTGGATGAGTAGTATTTGACACTGACAAATTCTCCATCACACAAAACCTTTAGATTTGACTAGTTCAAGGTCTATGGAATTGCGTTTGTGACGTCAGGAAAAGATGTTAAGTATTCAGTACATGACTGCGACGGCCTCCCATTCCACTGTGCCGGCCAAGTCTCTGTGGCGCAATTGGTTAGTGCGTTCGGCTGTTAAAGGGGAAGTCCGGTCAACAAGGAAAAATCAGGGTATCATTAGCTATAACTAAAACTAATACATTTGTGGTTATTTAATGAACTTATCTTTAATCAATAAGAAAATAAAAACATAAATTGTCGTCTGAATCACTGTGTATGGGGGCTGACATGACTGCCCAAATATGGGCAGTAAGGGGCGTTTGACATCACATCCTGCGACGTGGAAGAGCGGAAGCGGCGACAGTATTTCTCTCCGCTTTCCATGCAAAGTCAATAGGAGCCGTTCTACACAGCTGCGATCATCAATAATTATTTCGGATTTCCAGAGGACTTCACCGCTGACATTCCCAAGAGCTATTGCTGAAGCAACAATGCCCACGTGCATGGCCATCGGATGTTCCAACACAACTGGTAAAAGAGGAAAAAACATTGCTTATTTCAACACAGTCACTTCAGCGATCTCTCCTCCGCTGTGTGTGTGTGTGTGTGTGTGTGTGTGTGCGGGCGCTCAGCTGCAGCGCCGGTGCAAAGCCGTGCTCAGCCCAGCATGTGCTGGAATGCTCTTATATTTTAATACTTATACTATAATAATCAGCTAACTTAAGTCACTTCAGCGATCTCTCCTCCGCTGTGTGTGTGTGTGTGTGTGTGTGCGCCCCCCGCGCAGCACGGCAAGGCAAAGCCGTGCTGCGCGGAGCGCGCACACACACACACACACACACACACGCGTGTATAGATATATACTGTAGGACCCGACTGAGTTTGATCTTGGAAAATAGTGCGCCATGACAAACAGAGCGTTGAAACTTGCTCAACAGCGGGTCCGCCGAGTGACATCAAAATATGGGAGGTGATAGTACTATTCTTGACCAAGATGGATTCTTCCACATAAACATGATTAAATGAGAATTATTATTAATTAAAAAAACTTATAATTTTTTGCACAGTATGTAGTAGTTTTATATTTAAAGTACTTTCAGCAGTTTGAATTCTGATTTTGACCGGACTTCTCCTTTAACCGAAAGGATGGTGGTTCGAGCCCACCCAGGGACGTTTGTTTGCTTTAAAACGCAGATTGAGTTAAAGCAAAAAACCTCTACACAACCATGTTTGAGCAATACTTGCCAAATTGTTAGATAAAATCAGTTTGCCACGTGTCCTGTATTTGACCTTTTTCAAAGATCCAAATAAAAAATATTGATAACAGCTGTCAATGAGGAATTATACCTAAACTTCTGAAATTTAAGGCAGTTATAAGACTGACCGGTGATGAAAATGACTGTTTTCCAGATTTAAGCACAACCCATTGGCGATATTTTGAATTTTCCTCTTAGTTGATGGCTAAGAAGTGGCCCAGGATTTCATTAAGTTTGAAAACTCAAAGTTTCCGCAGCATTCTAACATTTTTCTGCTGTTTGCATAGTTTTGAACTTCATTTCTGCTGAAAGTTTAGGGCTGTGTGAGCAAGGTTGCCAATACTTTCCAAGGGATGTGTTCAGGAGAGTCACCACGGTGTAGTAAGTGACCAATATTGTCACACACAAAGTAGGATGTTTGGTATGGATGTTTCTCTTCTGCTTTATAATGTAACTTTCAATGAGCCTTTTTATTCATATTGCTAAATCTAGTGTGTAATTGTGGCGTATCCTGTCTATGCCTTTTTGCACTTGTCACATCCGAATATGGCCGTTGTGGAACAATGAAGTTATTTTTGTTTCTTTTCTATGTTTGGTCAAAGAAGTTTGACTTGGATGAGTAGTATTTGACACTGACAAATTCTCCATCACACAAAACCTTTAGATTTGAGTAGTTCAAGGTCTATGGAATTGCGTTTGTGACGTCAGGAAAAGATGTTAAGTGTTCAGTACATGACTGCGACGGCCTCCCATTCCACTGTGCCGGCCAAGTCTCTGTGGCGCAATTGGTTAGCGCGTTCGGCTGTTAACCGAAAGGATGGTGGTTCGAGCCCACCCAGGGACGTTTGTTTGCTTTAAAACGCAGATTGAGTTAAAGCAAAAAACCTCTACACAACCATGTTTGAGCAATACTTGCCAAATTGTTAGATAAAATCAGTTTGCCACGTGTCCTGTATTTGACCTTTTTCAAAGATCCAAATAAAAAATATTGATAACAGCTGTCAATGAGGAATTATACCTAAACTTCTGAAATTTAAGGCAGTTATAAGACTGACCGGTGATGAAAATGACTGTTTTCCAGATTTAAGCACAACCCATTGGCGATATTTTGAATTTTCCTCTTAGTTGATGGCTAAGAAGTGGCCCAGGATTTCATTAAGTTTGAAAACTCAAAGTTTCCGCAGCATTCTAACATTTTTCTGATGTTTAAATAGTTTTGAACTTCATTTCTGCTTAAGGTTTAGGGCTGTGTGAGCAAGGTTGCCAATACTTTCCAAGGGATGTGTTCAGGAGAGTCACCACGGTGTAGTAAGTGACCAATATTGTCACACACAAAGTAGGATGTTTGGTATGGATGTTTCTCTTCTGCTTTATAATGTAACTTTCAATGAGCCTTTTTATTCATATTGCTAAATCTAGTGTGTAATTGTGGCGTATCCTGTCTATGCCTTTTTTCACTTGTCACGTCCGAATTTGGCCGTTGTGGAACAATTAAGTTATTTTTGTTTCTTTTCTATGTTTGTTCAAAGAAGTTTGACTTGGATGAGTAGTATTTGACACTGACAAATTCTCCATCACACAAAACCTTTAGATTTGACTAGTTCAAGGTCTATGGAATTGCGTTTGTGACGTCAGGAAAAGATGTTAAGTGTTCAGAACATGACTGCGACGGCCTCCCATTCCACTGTGCCGGCCAAGTCTCTGTGGCGCAATTGGTTAGCGTGTTCGGCTGTTAACCGAAAGGATGGTGGTTCGAGCCCACCCAGGGACGTTTGTTTGCTTTAAAACGCAGATTGAGTTAAAGCAAAAAGCCTCTACACAACCATGTTTGAGCAATACTTGCCAAATTGTTAGATAAAATCAGTTTGCCACGTGTCCTGTATTTGACCTTTTTCAAAGATCCAAATAAAAAATATTGATAACAGCTGTCAATGAGGAATTATACCTAAACGTCTGAAATTTAAGGCAGTTATAAGACTGACCGGTGATGAAAATGACTGTTTTCCAGATTTAAGCACAACCCATTGGCGATATTTTGAATTTTCCTCTTAGTTGATGGCTAAGAAGTGGCCCAGGATTTCATTAAGTTTGAAAACTCAAAGTTTCCGCAGCATTCTAACATTTTTCTGCTGTTTATATAGTTTTGAACTTCATTTCTGCTGAAGGTTTAGGGCTGTGTGAGCAAGGTTGCCAATACTTTCCAAGGGATGTGTTCAGGAGAGTCACCACGGTGTAGTAAGTGACCAATATTGTCACACACAAAGTAGGATGTTTGGTATGGATGTTTCTCTTCTGCTTTATAATGTAACTTTCAATGAGCCTTTTTATTCATATTGCTAAATCTAGTGTGTAAATGTGGCGTATCCTCTCTATGCCTTTTTGCACTTGTCACACCCGAATATGGCCGTTGTGGAACAATGAAGTTATTTTTGTTTCTTTTCTATGTTTGGTCAAAGAAGTTTGACTTGGATGAGTAGTATTTGACACTGACAAATTCTCCATCACACAAAACCTTTAGATTTGAGTAGTTCAAGGTCTATGGAATTCCGTTTGTGACGTCAGGAAAAGATGTTAAGTGTTCAGTACATGACTGCAACGGCCTCCCATTCCACTGTGCCGGCCAAGTCTCTGTGGCGCAATTGGTTAGCGCGTTCGGCTGTTAACCGAAAGGATGGTGGTTCGAGCCCACCCAGGGACGTTTGTTTGCTTTAAAACGCAGATTGAGTTAAAGCAAAAAACCTCTACATAACCATGTTTGAGCAATACTTGCCAAATTGTTAGATAAAATCAGTTTGCCACGTGTCCTGTATTTGACCTTTTTCAAAGATCCAAATAAAAAATATTGATAACAGCTGTCAATGAGGAATTATACCTAAACGTCTGAAATTTAAGGCAGTTATAAGACTGACCGGTGATGAAAATGACTGTTTTCCAGATTTAAGCACAACCCATTGGCGATATTTTGAATTTTCCTCTTAGTTGATGGCTAAGAAGTGGCCCAGGATTTCATTAAGTTTGAAAACTCAAAGTTTCCGCAGCATTCTAACATTTTTCTGCTGTTTGCATAGTTTTGAACTTCATTTCTGCTGAAAGTTTAGGGCTGTGTGAGCAAGGTTGCCAATACTTTCCAAGGGATGTGTTCAGGAGAGTCACCACGGTGTAGTAAGTGACCAATATTGTCACACACAAAGTAGGATGTTTGGTATGGATGTTTCTCTTCTGCTTTATAATGTAACTTTCAATGAGCCTTTTTATTCATATTGCTAAATCTAGTGTGTAATTGTGGCGTATCCTGTCTATGCCTTTTTGCACTTGTCACATCCGAATTTGGCCGTTGTGGAACAATGAAGTTATTTTTGTTTCTTTTCTATGTTTGGTCAAAGAAGTTTGACTTGGATGAGTAGTATTTGACACTGACAAATTCTCCATCACACAAAACCTTTAGATTTGACTATTTCAAGGTCTATGGAATTGCGTTTGTGACGTCAGGAAAAGATGTTAAGTATTCAGTACATGACTGCGACGGCCTCCCATTCCACTGTGCCGGCCAAGTCTCTGTGGCGCAATTGGTTAGCGCGTTCGGCTGTTAACCGAAAGGATGGTGGTTCGAGCCCACCCAGGGACGTTTGTTTGCTTTAAAACGCAGATTGAGTTAAAGCAAAAAACCTCTACACAACCATGTTTGAGCAATACTTGCCAAATTGTTAGATAAAATCAGTTTGCCACGTGTCCTGTATTTGACCTTTTTCAAAGATCCAAATAAAAAATATTGATAACAGCTGTCAATGAGGAATTATACCTAAACGTCTGAAATTTAAGGCAGTTATAAGACTGACCGGTGATGAAAATGACTGTTTTCCAGATTTAAGCACAACCCATTGGCGATATTTTGAATTTTCCTCTTAGTTGATGGCTAAGAAGTGGCCCAGGATTTCATTAAGTTTGAAAACTCAAAGTTTCCGCAGCATTCTAACATTTTTCTGCTGTTTGCATAGTTTTGAACTTCATTTCTGCTGAAAGTTTAGGGCTGTGTGAGCAAGGTTGCCAATACTTTCCAAGGGATGTGCTCAGGAGAGTCACCACGGTGTAGTAAGTGACCAATATTGTCACACACAAAGTAGGATGTTTGGTATGGATGTTTCTCTTCTGCTTTATAATGTAACTTTCAATGAGCCTTTTTATTCATATTGCTAAATCTAGTGTGTAATTGTGGCGTATCCTGTCTATGCCTTTTTGCACTTGTCACATCCGAATTTGGCCGTTGTGGAACAATGAAGTTATTTTTGTTTCTTTTCTATGTTTGGTCAAAGAAGTTTGACTTGGATGAGTAGTATTTGACACTGACAAATTCTCCATCACACAAAACCTTTAGATTTGACTATTTCAAGGTCTATGGAATTGCGTTTGTGACGTCAGGAAAAGATGTTAAGTATTCAGTACATGACTGCGACGGCCTCCCATTCCACTGTGCCGGCCAAGTCTCTGTGGCGCAATTGGTTAGCGCGTTCGGCTGTTAAAGGGGAAGTCCGGTCAACAAGGAAAAATCAGGGTATCATTAGCTATAACTAAAACTAATACATTTGTGGTTATTTAATGAACTTATCTTTAATCAATAAGAAAATAAAAACATAAATTGTCGTCTGAATCACTGTGTATGGGGGCTGACATGACTGCCCAAATATGGGCAGTAAGGGGCGTTTGACATCACATCCTGCAACGTGGAAGAGCGGAAGCGGCGACAGTATTTCTCTCCGCTTTCCATGCAAAGTCAATAGGAGCCGTTCTACACAGCTGCGATCATCAATAATTATTTCGGATTTCCAGAGGACTTCACCGCTGACATTCCCAAGAGCTATTGCTGAAGCAACAATGCCCACGTGCATGGCCATCGGATGTTCCAACACAACTGGTAAAAGAGGAAAAAACATTGCTTATTTCAACACAGTCACTTCAGCGATCTCTCCTCCGCTGTGTGTGTGTGTGTGTGTGTGTGTGTGTGTGTGTGTGTGTGTGTGTGTGTGTGCGGGCGCTCAGCTGCAGCGCCGGTGCAAAGCCGTGCTCAGCCCAGCATGTGCTGGAATGCTCTTATATTTTAATACTTATACTATAATAATCAGCTAACTTAAGTCACTTCAGCGATCTCTCCTCCGCTGTGTGTGTGTGTGTGTGCGCCCCCCGCGCAGCACGGCAAGGCAAAGCCGTGCTGCGCGGAGCGCGCACACACACACACACACACACACACACACACACACACACGCGTGTATAGATATATACTGTAGGACCCGACTGAGTTTGATCTTGGAAAATAGTGTGCCATGACAAACAGAGCGTTGAAACTTGCTCAACAGCGGGTCCGCCGAGTGACATCAAAAAATGGGAGGTGACAGTACTATTCTTGACCAAGATGGATTCCTCCACATAAACATGATTAAATGAGAATTATTATTAATTAAAAAAACTTATAATTTTTTGCACAGTATGTAGTAGTTTTATATTTAAAGTACTTTCAGCAGTTTGAATTCTGATTTTGACCGGACTTCTCCTTTAACCGAAAGGATGGTGGTTCGAGCCCACCCAGGGACGTTTGTTTGCTTTAAAACGCAGATTGAGTTAAAGCAAAAAACCTCTACACAACCATGTTTGAGCAATACTTGCCAAATTGTTAGATAAAATCAGTTTGCCACGTGTCCTGTATTTGACCTTTTTCAAAGATCCAAATAAAAAATATTGATAACAGCTGTCAATGAGGAATTATACCTAAACTTCTGAAATTTAAGGCAGTTATAAGACTGACCGGTGATGAAAATGACTGTTTTCCAGATTTAAGCACAACCCATTGGCGATATTTTGAATTTTCCTCTTAGTTGATGGCTAAGAAGTGGCCCAGGATTTCATTAAGTTTGAAAACTCAAAGTTTCCGCAGCATTCTAACATTTTTCTGCTGTTTGCATAGTTTTGAACTTCATTTCTGCTGAAAGTTTAGGGCTGTGTGAGCAAGGTTGCCAATACTTTCCAAGGGATGTGTTCAGGAGAGTCACCACGGTGTAGTAAGTGACCAATATTGTCACACACAAAGTAGGATGTTTGGTATGGATGTTTCTCTTCTGCTTTATAATGTAACTTTCAATGAGCCTTTTTATTCATATTGCTAAATCTAGTGTGTAATTGTGGCGTATCCTGTCTATGCCTTTTTTCACTTGTCACGTCCGAATTTGGCCGTTGTGGAACAATGAAGTTATTTTTGTTTCTTTTCTATGTTTGTTCAAAGAAGTTTGACTTGGATGAGTAGTATTTGACACTGACAAATTCTCCATCACACAAAACCTTTATATTTGACTAGTTCAAGGTCTATGGAATTGCGTTTGTGACGTCAGGAAAAGATGTTAAGTGTTCAGTACATGACTGCGACGGCCTCCCATTCCACTGTGCCGGCCAAGTCTCTGTGGCGCAATTGGTTAGCGCGTTCGGCTGTTAATCGAAAGGATGGTGGTTCGATCCCACCCAGGGACATTTGTTTGCTTTAAAACAAAGATTGAGTTAAAGCAAAAAACCTCTACACAACCATGTTTGAGCAATACTTGCCAAATTGTTAGATAAAATCAGTTTGCCACGTGTCCTGTATTTGACCTTTTTCAAAGATCCAAATAAAAAATATTGATAACAGCTGTCAATGAGGAATTATACCTAAACGTCTGAAATTTAAGGCAGTTATAAGACTGACCGGTGATGAAAATGACTGTTTTCCAGATTTAAGCACAACCCATTGGCGATATTTTGAATTTTCCTCTTAGTTGATGGCTAAGAAGTGGCCCAGGATTTCATTAAGTTTGAGTTTCCGCAGCATTCTAACATTTTTCTGCTGTTTGCATAGTTTTGAACTTCATTTCTGCTGAAAGTTTAGGGCTGTGTGAGCAAGGTTGCCAATACTTTCCAAGGGATGTGTTCAGGAGAGTCACCACTGTGTAGTAAGTGACCAATATTGTCACACACAAAGCAGGATGTTTGGTATGGATGTTTCTCTTCTGCTTTATAATGTAACTTTCAATGAGCCTTTTTATTCATATTGCTAAATCTAGTGTGTAATTGTGGCGTATCCTGTCTATGCCTTTTTGCACTTGTCACATCCGAATTTGGCCGTTGTGGAACAATGAAGTTATTTTTGTTTCTTTGCTATGTTTGGTCAAAGAAGTTTGACTTGGATGAGTAGTATTTGACACTGACAAATTCTCCATCACACAAAACCTTTAGATTTGACTATTTCAAGGTCTATGGAATTGCGTTTGTGACGTCAGGAAAAGATGTTAAGTATTCAGTACATGACTGCGACGGCCTCCCATTCCACTGTGCCGGCCAAGTCTCTGTGGCGCAATTGGTTAGCGCGTTCGGCTGTTAAAGGGGAAGTCCGGTCAACAAGGAAAAATCAGGGTATCATTAGCTATAACTAAAACTAATACCTTTGTGGTTATTTAATGAACTTATCTTTAATCAATAAGAAAATAAAAACATAAATTGTCGTCTGAATCACTGTGTATGGGGGCTGACATGACTGCCCAAATATGGGCAGTAAGGGGCGTTTGACATCACATCCTGCGACGTGGAAGAGCGGAAGCGGCGACAGTATTTCTCTCCGCTTTCCATGCAAAGTCAATAGGAGCCGTTCTACACAGCTGCGATCATCAATAATTATTTCGGATTTCCAGAGGACTTCACCGCTGACATTCCCAAGAGCTATTGCTGAAGCAACAATGCCCACGTGCATGGCCATCGGATGTTCCAACACAACTGGTAAAAGAGGAAAAAACATTGCTTATTTCAACACAGTCACTTCAGCGATCTCTCCTCCGCTGTGTGTGTGTGTGTGTGTGTGTGTGTGTGTGTGTGTGCGGGCGCTCAGCTGCAGCGCCGGTGCAAAGCCGTGCTCAGCCCAGCATGTGCTGGAATGCTCTTATATTTTAATACTTATACTATAATAATCAGCTAACTTAAGTCACTTCAGCGATCTCTCCTCCGCTGTGTGTGTGTGTGTGTGTGTGTGTGCGCCCCCCGCGCAGCACGGCAAGGCAAAGCCGTGCTGCGCGGAGCGCGCGCACACACACACACACACACACACACACGCGTGTATAGATATATACTGTAGGACCCGACTGAGTTTGATCTTGGAAAATAGTGCGCCATGACAAACAGAGCGTTGAAACTTGCTCAACAGCGGGTCCGCCGAGTGACGTCAAAAAATGGGAGGTGACAGTACTATTCTTGACCAAGATGGATTCCTCCACATAAACATGATTAAATGAGAATTATTATTAATTAAAAAAACTTATAATTTTTTGCACAGTATGTAGTAGTTTTATATTTAAAGTACTTTCAGCAGTTTGAATTCTGATTTTGACCGGACTTCTCCTTTAACCGAAAGGATGGTGGTTCGAGCCCACCCAGGGACGTTTGTTTGCTTTAAAACGCAGATTGAGTTAAAGCAAAAAACCTCTACACAACCATGTTTGAGCAATACTTGCCAAATTGTTAGATAAAATCAGTTTGCCACGTGTCCTGTATTTGACCTTTTTCAAAGATCCAAATAAAAAATATTGATAACAGCTGTCAATGAGGAATTATACCTAAACTTCTGAAATTTAAGGCAGTTATAAGACTGACCGGTGATGAAAATGACTGTTTTCCAGATTTAAGCCCAACCCATTGGCGATATTTTGAATTTTCCTCTTAGTTGATGGCTAAGAAGTGGCCCAGGATTTCATTAAGTTTGAAAACTCAAAGTTTCCGCAGCATTCTAACATTTTTCTGCTGTTTGCATAGTTTTGAACTTCATTTCTGCTGAAAGTTTAGGGCTGTGTGAGCAAAGTTGCCAATACTTTCCAAGGGATGTGTTCAGGAGAGTCACCACGGTGTAGTAAGTGACCAATATTGTCACACACAAAGTAGGATGTTTGGTATGGATGTTTCTCTTCTGCTTTATAATGTAACTTTCAATGAGCCTTTTTATTCATATTGCTAAATCTAGTGTGTAATTGTGGCGTATCCTGTCTATGCCTTTTTTCACTTGTCACGTCCGAATTTGGCCGTTGTGGAACAATGAAGTTATTTTTGTTTCTTTTCTATGTTTGTTCAAAGAAGTTTGACTTGGATGAGTAGTATTTGACACTGACAAATTCTCCATCACACAAAACCTTTATATTTGACTAGTTCAAGGTCTATGGAATTGCGTTTGTGACGTCAGGAAAAGATGTTAAGTGTTCAGTACATGACTGCGACGGCCTCCCATTCCACTGTGCCGGCCAAGTCTCTGTGGCGCAATTGGTTAGCGCGTTCGGCTGTTAATCGAAAGGATGGTGGTTCGAGCCCACCCAGGGACGTTTGTTTGTTTTAAAACGCAGATTGAGTTAAAGCAAAAAACCTCTACACAACCATGTTTGAGCAATACTTGCCAAATTGTTAGATAAAATCAGTTTGCCACGTGTCCTGTATTTGACCTTTTTCAAAGATCCAAATAAAAAATATTGATAACAGCTGTCAATGAGGAATTATACCTAAACTTCTGAAATTTAAGGCAGTTATAAGACTGACCGGTGATGAAAACGACTGTTTTCCAGATTTAAGCACAACCCATTGGCGATATTTTGAATTTTCCTCTTAGTTGATGGCTAAGAAGTGGCCCAGGATTTCATTAAGTTTGAAAACTCAAAGTTTCCGCAGCATTCTAACATTTTTCTGCTGTTTGCATAGTTTTGAACTTCATTTCTGCTGAAGGTTTAGGGCTGTGTGAGCAAGGTTGCCAATACTTTCCAAGGGATGTGTTCAGGAGAGTCACCACTGTGTAGTAAGTGACCAATATTGTCACACACAAAGCAGGATGTTTGGTATGGATGTTTCTCTTCTGCTTTATAATGTAACTTTCAATGAGCCTTTTTATTCATATTGCTAAATCTAGTGTGTAATTGTGGCGTATCCTGTCTATGCCTTTTTGCACTTGTCACGTCCGAATTTGGCCGTTGTGGAACAATGAAGTTATTTTTGTTTCTTTTCTATGTTTGGTCAAAGAAGTTTGACTTGGATGAGTAGTATTTGACACTGACAAATTCTCCATCACACAAAACCTTTAGATTTGACTAGTTCAAGGTCTATGGAATTCCGTTTGTGACGTCAGGAAAAGATGTTAAGTGTTCAGTACATGACTGCGACGGCCTTCCATTCCACTCTGCTGGCCAAGTCTCTGTGGCGCAATTGGTTAGCGTGTTCGGCTGTTAACCGAAAGGATGGTGGTTCGAGCCCACCCAGGGACGTTTGTTTGCTTTAAAACGCAGATTGAGTTAAAGCAAAAAACCTCTACACAACCATGTTTGAGCAATACTTGCCAAATTGTTAGATAAAATCAGTTTGCCACGTGTCCTGTATTTGACCTTTTTCAAAGATCCAAATAAAAAATATTGATAACAGCTGTCAATGAGGAATTATACCTAAACGTCTGAAATTTAAGGCAGTTATAAGACTGACCGGTGATGAAAATTACTGTTTTCCATATTTAAGCACAACCCATTGGCGATATTTAGAATTTTCCTCTTAGTTGATGGCTAAGAAGTGGCCCAGGATTTCATTAAGTTTGAAAACTCAAAGTTTCCGCAGCATTCTAACATTTTTCTGCTGTTTGCATAGTTTTGAACTTCATTTCTGCTGAAGGTTTAGGGCTGTGTGAGCAAGGTTGCCAATACTTTCCAAGGGATGTGTTCAGGAGAGTCACCACGGTGTAGTAAGTGACCAATATTGTCACACACAAAGTAGGATGTTTGGTATGGATGTTTCTCTTCTGCTTTATAATGTAACTTTCAATGAGCCTTTTTATTCATATTGCTAAATCTAGTGTGTAATTGTGGCGTATCCTGTCTATGCCTTTTTGCACTTGTCACATCCGAATATGGCCGTTGTGGAACAATAAAGTTATTTTTGTTTCTTTTCTATGTTTGGTCAAAGAAGTTTGACTTGGATGAGTAGTATTTGACACTGACAAATTCTCCATCACACAAAACCTTTAGATTTGAGTAGTTCAAGGTCTATGGAATTGCGTTTGTGACGTCAGGAAAAGATGTTAAGTGTTCAGTACATGACTGCGACGGCCTCCCATTCAACTGTGCCGGCCAAGTCTCTGTGGCGCAATTGGTTAGCGCGTTCGGCTGTTAACCGAAAGGATGGTGGTTCGAGCCCACCCAGGGACGTTTGTTTGCTTTAAAACGCAGATTGAGTTAAAGCAAAAAACCTCTACACAACCATGCTTGAGCAATACCTGCCAAATTGTTAGATAAAATCAGTGTGCCACGTGTCCTGTATTTGACCTTTTTCAAAGATCCAAATAAAAAATATTGATAACAGCTGTCAATGAGGAATTATACCTAAACTTCTGAAATTTAAGTCAGTTATAAGACTGACCGGTGATGAAAATGACTGTTTTCCATATTTAAGCACAACCCATTGGCGATATTTTGAATTTTCCTCTTAGTTGATGGCTAAGAAGTGGCCCAGGATTTCATTAAGTTTGAAAACTCAAAGTTTCCGCAGCATTCTAACATTTTTCTGCTGTTTGCATAGTTTTGAACTTCATTTCTGCTGAAGGTTTAGGGCTGTGTGAGCAAGGTTGCCAATACTTTCCAAGGGATGTGTTCAGGAGAGTCACCACGGTGTAGTAAGTGACCAATATTGTCACACACAAAGTAGGATGTTTGGTATGGATGTTTCTCTTCTGCTTTATAATGTAACTTTCAATGAGCCTTTTTATTCATATTGCTAAATCTAGTGTGTAATTGTGGCGTATCCTGTCTATGCCTTTTTTCACTTGTCACGTCCGAATTTGGCCGTTGTGGAACAATTAAGTTATTTTTGTTTCTTTTCTATGTTTGGTCAAAGAAGTTTGACTTGGATGAGTAGTATTTGACACTGACAAATTCTCCATCACACAAAACCTTTAGATTTGACTAGTTCAAGGTCTATGGAATTCCGTTTGTGACGTCAGGAAAAGATGTTAAGTGTTCAGTACATGACTGCGACGGCCTCCCATTCCACTGTGCCGGCCAAGTCTCTGTGGCGCAATTGGTTAGCGTGTTCGGCTGTTAACCGAAAGGATGGTGGTTCGAGCCCACCCAGGGACGTTTGTTTGCTTTAAAACGCAGATTGAGTTAAAGCAAAAAACCTCTACACAACCATGTTTGAGCAATACTTGCCAAATTGTTAGATAAAATCAGTTTGCCACGTGTCCTGTATTTGACCTTTTTCAAAGATCCAAATAAAAAATATTGATAACAGCTGTCAATGAGGAATTATACCTAAACGTCTGAAATTTAAGGCAGTTATAAGACTGACCGGTGATGAAAATGACTGTTTTCCATATTTAAGCACAACCCATTGGCGATATTTAGAATTTTCCTCTTAGTTGATGGCTAAGAAGTGGCCCAGGATTTCATTAAGTTTGAGTTTCCGCAGCATTCTAACATTTTTCTGCTGTTTGCATAGTTTTGAACTTCATTTCTGCTGAAAGTTTAGGGCTGTGTGAGCAAGGTTGCCAATACTTTCCAAGGGATGTGTTCAGGAGAGTCACCACTGTGTAGTAAGTGACCAATATTGTCACACACAAAGCAGGATGTTTGGTACGGATGTTTCTCTTCTGCTTTATAATGTAACTTTCAATGAGCCTTTTTATTCATATTGCTAAATCTAGTGTGTAATTGTGGCGTATCCTGTCTATGCCTTTTTGCACTTGTCACATCCGAATTTGGCCGTTGTGGAACAATGAAGTTATTTTTGTTTCTTTTCTATGTTTGGTCAAAGAAGTTTGACTTGGATGAGTAGTATTTGACACTGACAAATTCTCCATCACACAAAACCTTTAGATTTGACTATTTCAAGGTCTATGGAATTGCGTTTGTGACGTCAGGAAAAGATGTTAAGTATTCAGTACATGACTGCGACGGCCTCCCATTCCACTGTGCCGGCCAAGTCTCTGTGGCGCAATTGGTTAGCGCGTTCGGCTGTTAAAGGGGAAGTCCGGTCAACAAGGAAAAATCAGGGTATCATTAGCTATAACTAAAACTAATACATTTGTGGTTATTTAATGAACTTATCTTTAATCAATAAGAAAATAAAAACATAAATTGTCGTCTGAATCACTGTGTATGGGGGCTGACATGACTGCCCAAATATGGGCAGTAAGGGGCGTTTGACATCACATCCTGCAACGTGGAAGAGCGGAAGCGGCGACAGTATTTCTATCCGCTTTCCATGCAAAGTCAATAGGAGCCGTTCTACACAGCTGCGATCATCAATAATTATTTCGGATTTCCAGAGGACTTCACCGCTGACATTCCCAAGAGCTATTGCTGAAGCAACAATGCCCACGTGCATGGCCATCGGATGTTCCAACACAACTGGTAAAAGAGGAAAAAACATTGCTTATTTCAACACAGTCACTTCAGCGATCTCTCCTCCGCTGTGTGTGTGTGTGTGTGTGTGTGTGTGTGTGTGTGTGTGCGGGCGCTCAGCTGCAGCGCCGGTGCAAAGCCGTGCTCAGCCCAGCATGTGCTGGAATGCTCTTATATTTTAATACTTATACTATAATAATCAGCTAACTTAAGTCACTTCAGCGATCTCTCCTCCGCTGTGTGTGTGTGTGTGTGTGTGTGTGTGCGCCCCCCGCGCAGCACGGCAAGGCAAAGCCGTGCTGCGCGGAGCGCGCACACACACACACACACACACACACACACACGCGTGTATAGATATATACTGTAGGACCCGACTGAGTTTGATCTTGGAAAATAGTGCGCCATGACAAACAGAGCGTTGAAACTTGCTCAACAGCGGGTCCGCCGAGTGACATCAAAATATGGGAGGTGATAGTACTATTCTTGACCAAGATGGATTCTTCCACATAAACATGATTAAATGAGAATTATTATTAATTAAAAAAACTTATACTTTTTTGCACAGTATGTAGTAGTTTTATATTTAAAGTACTTTCAGCAGTTTGAATTCTGATTTTGACCGGACTTCTCCTTTAACCGAAAGGATGGTGGTTCGAGCCCACCCAGGGACGTTTGTTTGCTTTAAAACGCAGATTGAGTTAAAGCAAAAAACCTCTACACAACCATGTTTGAGCAATACTTGCCAAATTGTTAGATAAAATCAGTTTGCCACGTGTCCTGTATTTGACCTTTTTCAAAGATCCAAATAAAAAATATTGATAACAGCTGTCAATGAGGAATTATACCTAAACTTCTGAAATTTAAGGCAGTTATAAGACTGACCGGTGATGAAAATGACTGTTTTCCAGATTTAAGCACAACCCATTGGCGATATTTTGAATTTTCCTCTTAGTTGATGGCTAAGAAGTGGCCCAGGATTTCATTAAGTTTGAAAACTCAAAGTTTCCGCAGCATTCTAACATTTTTCTGCTGTTTGCATAGTTTTGAACTTCATTTCTGCTGAAAGTTTAGGGCTGTGTGAGCAAGGTTGCCAATACTTTCCAAGGGATGTGTTCAGGAGAGTCACCACGGTGTAGTAAGTGACCAATATTGTCACACACAAAGTAGGATGTTTGGTATGGATGTTTCTCTTCTGCTTTATAATGTAACTTTCAATGAGCCTTTTTATTCATATTGCTAAATCTAGTGTGTAATTGTGGCGTATCCTGTCTATGCCTTTTTGCACTTGTCACATCCGAATATGGCCGTTGTGGAACAATGAAGTTATTTTTGTTTCTTTTCTATGTTTGGTCAAAGAAGTTTGACTTGGATGAGTAGTATTTGACACTGACAAATTCTCCATCACACAAAACCTTTAGATTTGAGTAGTTCAAGGTCTATGGAATTGCGTTTGTGACGTCAGGAAAAGATGTTAAGTGTTCAGTACATGACTGCGACGGCCTCCCATTCCACTGTGCCGGCCAAGTCTCTGTGGCGCAATTGGTTAGCGCGTTCGGCTGTTAACCGAAAGGATGGTGGTTCGAGCCCACCCAGGGACGTTTGTTTGCTTTAAAACGCAGATTGAGTTAAAGCAAAAAACCTCTACACAACCATGTTTGAGCAATACTTGCCAAATTGTTAGATAAAATCAGTTTGCCACGTGTCCTGTATTTGACCTTTTTCAAAGATCCAAATAAAAAATATTGATAACAGCTGTCAATGAGGAATTATACCTAAACTTCTGAAATTTAAGGCAGTTATAAGACTGACCGGTGATGAAAATGACTGTTTTCCAGATTTAAGCACAACCCATTGGCGATATTTTGAATTTTCCTCTTAGTTGATGGCTAAGAAGTGGCCCAGGATTTCATTAAGTTTGAAAACTCAAAGTTTCCGCAGCATTCTAACATTTTTCTGATGTTTAAATAGTTTTGAACTTCATTTCTGCTTAAGGTTTAGGGCTGTGTGAGCAAGGTTGCCAATACTTTCCAAGGGATGTGTTCAGGAGAGTCACCACGGTGTAGTAAGTGACCAATATTGTCACACACAAAGTAGGATGTTTGGTATGGATGTTTCTCTTCTGCTTTATAATGTAACTTTCAATGAGCCTTTTTATTCATATTGCTAAATCTAGTGTGTAATTGTGGCGTATCCTGTCTATGCCTTTTTTCACTTGTCACGTCCGAATTTGGCCGTTGTGGAACAATTAAGTTATTTTTGTTTCTTTTCTATGTTTGTTCAAAGAAGTTTGACTTGGATGAGTAGTATTTGACACTGACAAATTCTCCATCACACAAAACCTTTAGATTTGACTAGTTCAAGGTCTATGGAATTGCGTTTGTGACGTCAGGAAAAGATGTTAAGTGTTCAGAACATGACTGCGACGGCCTCCCATTCCACTGTGCCGGCCAAGTCTCTGTGGCGCAATTGGTTAGCGTGTTCGGCTGTTAACCGAAAGGATGGTGGTTCGAGCCCACCCAGGGACGTTTGTTTGCTTTAAAACGCAGATTGAGTTAAAGCAAAAAGCCTCTACACAACCATGTTTGAGCAATACTTGCCAAATTGTTAGATAAAATCAGTTTGCCACGTGTCCTGTATTTGACCTTTTTCAAAGATCCAAATAAAAAATATTGATAACAGCTGTCAATGAGGAATTATACCTAAACGTCTGAAATTTAAGGCAGTTATAAGACTGACCGGTGATGAAAATGACTGTTTTCCAGATTTAAGCACAACCCATTGGCGATATTTTGAATTTTCCTCTTAGTTGATGGCTAAGAAGTGGCCCAGGATTTCATTAAGTTTGAAAACTCAAAGTTTCCGCAGCATTCTAACATTTTTCTGCTGTTTATATAGTTTTGAACTTCATTTCTGCTGAAGGTTTAGGGCTGTGTGAGCAAGGTTGCCAATACTTTCCAAGGGATGTGTTCAGGAGAGTCACCACGGTGTAGTAAGTGACCAATATTGTCACACACAAAGTAGGATGTTTGGTATGGATGTTTCTCTTCTGCTTTATAATGTAACTTTCAATGAGCCTTTTTATTCATATTGCTAAATCTAGTGTGTAAATGTGGCGTATCCTCTCTATGCCTTTTTGCACTTGTCACACCCGAATATGGCCGTTGTGGAACAATGAAGTTATTTTTGTTTCTTTTCTATGTTTGGTCAAAGAAGTTTGACTTGGATGAGTAGTATTTGACACTGACAAATTCTCCATCACACAAAACCTTTAGATTTGACTAGTTCAAGGTCTATGGAATTGCGTTTGTGACGTCAGGAAAAGATGTTAAGTGTTCAGAACATGACTGCGACGGCCTCCCATTCCACTGTGCCGGCCAAGTCTCTGTGGCGCAATTGGTTAGCGTGTTCGGCTGTTAACCGAAAGGATGGTGGTTCGAGCCCACCCAGGGACGTTTGTTTGCTTTAAAACGCAGATTGAGTTAAAGCAAAAAGCCTCTACACAACCATGTTTGAGCAATACTTGCCAAATTGTTAGATAAAATCAGTTTGCCACGTGTCCTGTATTTGACCTTTTTCAAAGATCCAAATAAAAAATATTGATAACAGCTGTCAATGAGGAATTATACCTAAACGTCTGAAATTTAAGGCAGTTATAAGACTGACCGGTGATGAAAATGACTGTTTTCCAGATTTAAGCACAACCCATTGGCGATATTTTGAATTTTCCTCTTAGTTGATGGCTAAGAAGTGGCCCAGGATTTCATTAAGTTTGAAAACTCAAAGTTTCCGCAGCATTCTAACATTTTTCTGCTGTTTATATAGTTTTGAACTTCATTTCTGCTGAAGGTTTAGGGCTGTGTGAGCAAGGTTGCCAATACTTTCCAAGGGATGTGTTCAGGAGAGTCACCACGGTGTAGTAAGTGACCAATATTGTCACACACAAAGTAGGATGTTTGGTATGGATGTTTCTCTTCTGCTTTATAATGTAACTTTCAATGAGCCTTTTTATTCATATTGCTAAATCTAGTGTGTAAATGTGGCGTATCCTCTCTATGCCTTTTTGCACTTGTCACACCCGAATATGGCCGTTGTGGAACAATGAAGTTATTTTTGTTTCTTTTCTATGTTTGGTCAAAGAAGTTTGACTTGGATGAGTAGTATTTGACACTGACAAATTCTCCATCACACAAAACCTTTAGATTTGAGTAGTTCAAGGTCTATGGAATTCCGTTTGTGACGTCAGGAAAAGATGTTAAGTGTTCAGTACATGACTGCAACGGCCTCCCATTCCACTGTGCCGGCCAAGTCTCTGTGGCGCAATTGGTTAGCGCGTTCGGCTGTTAACCGAAAGGATGGTGGTTCGAGCCCACCCAGGGACGTTTGTTTGCTTTAAAACGCAGATTGAGTTAAAGCAAAAAACCTCTACATAACCATGTTTGAGCAATACTTGCCAAATTGTTAGATAAAATCAGTTTGCCACGTGTCCTGTATTTGACCTTTTTCAAAGATCCAAATAAAAAATATTGATAACAGCTGTCAATGAGGAATTATACCTAAACGTCTGAAATTTAAGGCAGTTATAAGACTGACCGGTGATGAAAATGACTGTTTTCCAGATTTAAGCACAACCCATTGGCGATATTTTGAATTTTCCTCTTAGTTGATGGCTAAGAAGTGGCCCAGGATTTCATTAAGTTTGAAAACTCAAAGTTTCCGCAGCATTCTAACATTTTTCTGCTGTTTGCATAGTTTTGAACTTCATTTCTGCTGAAAGTTTAGGGCTGTGTGAGCAAGGTTGCCAATACTTTCCAAGGGATGTGTTCAGGAGAGTCACCACGGTGTAGTAAGTGACCAATATTGTCACACACAAAGTAGGATGTTTGGTATGGATGTTTCTCTTCTGCTTTATAATGTAACTTTCAATGAGCCTTTTTATTCATATTGCTAAATCTAGTGTGTAATTGTGGCGTATCCTGTCTATGCCTTTTTGCACTTGTCACATCCGAATTTGGCCGTTGTGGAACAATGAAGTTATTTTTGTTTCTTTTCTATGTTTGGTCAAAGAAGTTTGACTTGGATGAGTAGTATTTGACACTGACAAATTCTCCATCACACAAAACCTTTAGATTTGACTATTTCAAGGTCTATGGAATTGCGTTTGTGACGTCAGGAAAAGATGTTAAGTATTCAGTACATGACTGCGACGGCCTCCCATTCCACTGTGCCGGCCAAGTCTCTGTGGCGCAATTGGTTAGCGCGTTCGGCTGTTAAAGGGGAAGTCCGGTCAACAAGGAAAAATCAGGGTATCATTAGCTATAACTAAAACTAATACATTTGTGGTTATTTAATGAACTTATCTTTAATCAATAAGAAAATAAAAACATAAATTGTCGTCTGAATCACTGTGTATGGGGGCTGACATGACTGCCCAAATATGGGCAGTAAGGGGCGTTTGACATCACATCCTGCAACGTGGAAGAGCGGAAGCGGCGACAGTATTTCTCTCCGCTTTCCATGCAAAGTCAATAGGAGCCGTTCTACACAGCTGCGATCATCAATAATTATTTCGGATTTCCAGAGGACTTCACCGCTGACATTCCCAAGAGCTATTGCTGAAGCAACAATGCCCACGTGCATGGCCATCGGATGTTCCAACACAACTGGTAAAAGAGGAAAAAACATTGCTTATTTCAACACAGTCACTTCAGCGATCTCTCCTCCGCTGTGTGTGTGTGTGTGTGTGTGTGTGTGTGTGTGTGTGTGTGTGTGTGTGTGTGTGTGTGTGCGGGCGCTCAGCTGCAGCGCCGGTGCAAAGCCGTGCTCAGCCCAGCATGTGCTGGAATGCTCTTATATTTTAATACTTATACTATAATAATCAGCTAACTTAAGTCACTTCAGCGATCTCTCCTCCGCTGTGTGTGTGTGTGTGTGCGCCCCCCGCGCAGCACGGCAAGGCAAAGCCGTGCTGCGCGGAGCGCGCACACACACACACACACACACACACACACACACACACACGCGTGTATAGATATATACTGTAGGACCCGACTGAGTTTGATCTTGGAAAATAGTGTGCCATGACAAACAGAGCGTTGAAACTTGCTCAACAGCGGGTCCGCCGAGTGACATCAAAAAATGGGAGGTGACAGTACTATTCTTGACCAAGATGGATTCCTCCACATAAACATGATTAAATGAGAATTATTATTAATTAAAAAAACTTATAATTTTTTGCACAGTATGTAGTAGTTTTATATTTAAAGTACTTTCAGCAGTTTGAATTCTGATTTTGACCGGACTTCTCCTTTAACCGAAAGGATGGTGGTTCGAGCCCACCCAGGGACGTTTGTTTGCTTTAAAACGCAGATTGAGTTAAAGCAAAAAACCTCTACACAACCATGTTTGAGCAATACTTGCCAAATTGTTAGATAAAATCAGTTTGCCACGTGTCCTGTATTTGACCTTTTTCAAAGATCCAAATAAAAAATATTGATAACAGCTGTCAATGAGGAATTATACCTAAACTTCTGAAATTTAAGGCAGTTATAAGACTGACCGGTGATGAAAATGACTGTTTTCCAGATTTAAGCACAACCCATTGGCGATATTTTGAATTTTCCTCTTAGTTGATGGCTAAGAAGTGGCCCAGGATTTCATTAAGTTTGAAAACTCAAAGTTTCCGCAGCATTCTAACATTTTTCTGCTGTTTGCATAGTTTTGAACTTCATTTCTGCTGAAAGTTTAGGGCTGTGTGAGCAAGGTTGCCAATACTTTCCAAGGGATGTGTTCAGGAGAGTCACCACGGTGTAGTAAGTGACCAATATTGTCACACACAAAGTAGGATGTTTGGTATGGATGTTTCTCTTCTGCTTTATAATGTAACTTTCAATGAGCCTTTTTATTCATATTGCTAAATCTAGTGTGTAATTGTGGCGTATCCTGTCTATGCCTTTTTTCACTTGTCACGTCCGAATTTGGCCGTTGTGGAACAATGAAGTTATTTTTGTTTCTTTTCTATGTTTGTTCAAAGAAGTTTGACTTGGATGAGTAGTATTTGACACTGACAAATTCTCCATCACACAAAACCTTTATATTTGACTAGTTCAAGGTCTATGGAATTGCGTTTGTGACGTCAGGAAAAGATGTTAAGTGTTCAGTACATGACTGCGACGGCCTCCCATTCCACTGTGCCGGCCAAGTCTCTGTGGCGCAATTGGTTAGCGCGTTCGGCTGTTAATCGAAAGGATGGTGGTTCGATCCCACCCAGGGACATTTGTTTGCTTTAAAACGCAGATTGAGTTAAAGCAAAAAACCTCTACACAACCATGTTTGAGCAATACTTGCCAAATTGTTAGATAAAATCAGTTTGCCACGTGTCCTGTATTTGACCTTTTTCAAAGATCCAAATAAAAAATATTGATAACAGCTGTCAATGAGGAATTATACCTAAACGTCTGAAATTTAAGGCAGTTATAAGACTGACCGGTGATGAAAATTACTGTTTTCCAGATTTAAGCACAACCCATTGGTGATATTTTGAATTTTCCTCTTAGTTGATGGCTAAGAAGTGGCCCAGGATTTCATTAAGTTTGAGTTTCCGCAGCATTCTAACATTTTTCTGCTGTTTGCATAGTTTTGAACTTCATTTCTGCTGAAAGTTTAGGGCTGTGTGAGCAAGGTTGCCAATACTTTCCAAGGGATGTGTTCAGGAGAGTCACCACTGTGTAGTAAGTGACCAATATTGTCACACACAAAGCAGGATGTTTGGTATGGATGTTTCTCTTCTGCTTTATAATGTAACTTTCAATGAGCCTTTTTATTCATATTGCTAAATCTAGTGTGTAATTGTGGCGTATCCTGTCTATGCCTTTTTGCACTTGTCACATCCGAATTTGGCCGTTGTGGAACAATGAAGTTATTTTTGTTTCTTTTCTATGTTTGGTCAAAGAAGTTTGACTTGGATGAGTAGTATTTGACACTGACAAATTCTCCATCACACAAAACCTTTAGATTTGACTATTTCAAGGTCTATGGAATTGCGTTTGTGACGTCAGGAAAAGATGTTAAGTATTCAGTACATGACTGCGACGGCCTCCCATTCCACTGTGCCGGCCAAGTCTCTGTGGCGCAATTGGTTAGCGCGTTCGGCTGTTAAAGGGGAAGTCCGGTCAACAAGGAAAAATCAGGGTATCATTAGCTATAACTAAAACTAATACCTTTGTGGTTATTTAATGAACTTATCTTTAATCAATAAGAAAATAAAAACATAAATTGTCGTCTGAATCACTGTGTATGGGGGCTGACATGACTGCCCAAATATGGGCAGTAAGGGGCGTTTGACATCACATCCTGCGACGTGGAAGAGCGGAAGCGGCGACAGTATTTCTCTCCGCTTTCCATGCAAAGTCAATAGGAGCCGTTCTACACAGCTGCGATCATCAATAATTATTTCGGATTTCCAGAGGACTTCACCGCTGACATTCCCAAGAGCTATTGCTGAAGCAACAATGCCCACGTGCATGGCCATCGGATGTTCCAACACAACTGGTAAAAGAGGAAAAAACATTGCTTATTTCAACACAGTCACTTCAGCGATCTCTCCTCCGCTGTGTGTGTGTGTGTGTGTGTGTGTGTGTGTGTGTGTGTGTGTGTGTGTGTGCGGGCGCTCAGCTGCAGCGCCGGTGCAAAGCCGTGCTCAGCCCAGCATGTGCTGGAATGCTCTTATATTTTAATACTTATACTATAATAATCAGCTAACTTAAGTCACTTCAGCGATCTCTCCTCCGCTGTGTGTGTGTGTGTGTGTGTGTGTGCGCCCCCCGCGCAGCACGGCAAGGCAAAGCCGTGCTGCGCGGAGCGCGCGCACACACACACACACACACACACACACGCGTGTATAGATATATACTGTAGGACCCGACTGAGTTTGATCTTGGAAAATAGTGCGCCATGACAAACAGAGCGTTGAAACTTGCTCAACAGCGGGTCCGCCGAGTGACGTCAAAAAATGGGAGGTGACAGTACTATTCTTGACCAAGATGGATTCCTCCACATAAACATGATTAAATGAGAATTATTATTAATTAAAAAAACTTATAATTTTTTGCACAGTATGTAGTAGTTTTATATTTAAAGTACTTTCAGCAGTTTGAATTCTGATTTTGACCGGACTTCTCCTTTAACCGAAAGGATGGTGGTTCGAGCCCACCCAGGGACGTTTGTTTGCTTTAAAACGCAGATTGAGTTAAAGCAAAAAACCTCTACACAACCATGTTTGAGCAATACTTGCCAAATTGTTAGATAAAATCAGTTTGCCACGTGTCCTGTATTTGACCTTTTTCAAAGATCCAAATAAAAAATATTGATAACAGCTGTCAATGAGGAATTATACCTAAACTTCTGAAATTTAAGGCAGTTATAAGACTGACCGGTGATGAAAATGACTGTTTTCCAGATTTAAGCCCAACCCATTGGCGATATTTTGAATTTTCCTCTTAGTTGATGGCTAAGAAGTGGCCCAGGATTTCATTAAGTTTGAAAACTCAAAGTTTCCGCAGCATTCTAACATTTTTCTGCTGTTTGCATAGTTTTGAACTTCATTTCTGCTGAAAGTTTAGGGCTGTGTGAGCAAAGTTGCCAATACTTTCCAAGGGATGTGTTCAGGAGAGTCACCACGGTGTAGTAAGTGACCAATATTGTCACACACAAAGTAGGATGTTTGGTATGGATGTTTCTCTTCTGCTTTATAATGTAACTTTCAATGAGCCTTTTTATTCATATTGCTAAATCTAGTGTGTAATTGTGGCGTATCCTGTCTATGCCTTTTTTCACTTGTCACGTCCGAATTTGGCCGTTGTGGAACAATGAAGTTATTTTTGTTTCTTTTCTATGTTTGTTCAAAGAAGTTTGACTTGGATGAGTAGTATTTGACACTGACAAATTCTCCATCACACAAAACCTTTATATTTGACTAGTTCAAGGTCTATGGAATTGCGTTTGTGACGTCAGGAAAAGATGTTAAGTGTTCAGTACATGACTGCGACGGCCTCCCATTCCACTGTGCCGGCCAAGTCTCTGTGGCGCAATTGGTTAGCGCGTTCGGCTGTTAATCGAAAGGATGGTGGTTCGAGCCCACCCAGGGACGTTTGTTTGTTTTAAAACGCAGATTGAGTTAAAGCAAAAAACCTCTACACAACCATGTTTGAGCAATACTTGCCAAATTGTTAGATAAAATCAGTTTGCCACGTGTCCTGTATTTGACCTTTTTCAAAGATCCAAATAAAAAATATTGATAACAGCTGTCAATGAGGAATTATACCTAAACTTCTGAAATTTAAGGCAGTTATAAGACTGACCGGTGATGAAAACGACTGTTTTCCAGATTTAAGCACAACCCATTGGCGATATTTTGAATTTTCCTCTTAGTTGATGGCTAAGAAGTGGCCCAGGATTTCATTAAGTTTGAAAACTCAAAGTTTCCGCAGCATTCTAACATTTTTCTGCTGTTTGCATAGTTTTGAACTTCATTTCTGCTGAAGGTTTAGGGCTGTGTGAGCAAGGTTGCCAATACTTTCCAAGGGATGTGTTCAGGAGAGTCACCACTGTGTAGTAAGTGACCAATATTGTCACACACAAAGCAGGATGTTTGGTATGGATGTTTCTCTTCTGCTTTATAATGTAACTTTCAATGAGCCTTTTTATTCATATTGCTAAATCTAGTGTGTAATTGTGGCGTATCCTGTCTATGCCTTTTTGCACTTGTCACGTCCGAATTTGGCCGTTGTGGAACAATGAAGTTATTTTTGTTTCTTTTCTATGTTTGGTCAAAGAAGTTTGACTTGGATGAGTAGTATTTGACACTGACAAATTCTCCATCACACAAAACCTTTAGATTTGACTAGTTCAAGGTCTATGGTATTGCGTTTGTGACGTCAGGAAAAGATGTTAAGTGTTCAGTACATGACTGCGACGGCCTCCTATTCCACTGTGCCGGCCAAGTCTCTGTGGCGCAATTGGTTAGCGCGTTCGGCTGTTAACCGAAAGGATGGTGGTTCGAGCCCACCCAGGGACGTTTGTTTGCTTTAAAACGCAGATTGAGTTAAAGCAAAAAACCTCTACACAACCATGTTTGAGCAATACTTGCCAAATTGTTAGATAAAATCAGTTTGCCACGTGTCCTGTATTTGACCTTTTTCAAAGATCCAAATAAAAAATATTGATAACAGCTGTCAATGAGGAATTATACCTAAACTTCTGAAATTTAAGGCAGTTATAAGACTGACCGGTGATGAAAATGACTGTTTTCCAGATTTAAGCCCAACCCATTGGCGATATTTTGAATTTTCCTCTTAGTTGATGGCTAAGAAGTGGCCCAGGATTTCATTAAGTTTGAAAACTCAAAGTTTCCGCAGAATTCTAACATTTTTCTGCTGTTTGCATAGTTTTGAACTTCATTTCTGCTGAAAGTTTAGGGCTGTGTGAGCAAGGTTGCCAATACTTTCCAAGGGATGTGTTCAGGAGAGTCACCACGGTGTAGTAAGTGACCAATATTGTCACACACAAAGTAGGATGTTTGGTATGGATGTTTCTCTTCTGCTTTATAATGTAACTTTCAATGAGCCTTTTTATTCATATTGCTAAATCTAGTGTGTAATTGTGGCGTATCCTGTCTATGCCTTTTTTCACTTGTCACGTCCGAATTTGGCCGTTGTGGAACAATGAAGTTATTTTTGTTTCTTTTCTATGTTTGTTCAAAGAAGTTTGACTTGGATGAGTAGTATTTGACACTGACAAATTCTCCATCACACAAAACCTTTATATTTGACTAGTTCAAGGTCTATGGAATTGCGTTTGTGACGTCAGGAAAAGATGTTAAGTGTTCAGTACATGACTGCGACGGCCTCCCATTCCACTGTGCCAGCCAAGTCTCTGTGGCGCAATTGGTTAGCGCGTTCGGCTGTTAATCGAAAGGATGGTGGTTCGAGCCCACCCAGGGACGTTTGTTTGCTTTAAAACGCAGATTGAGTTAAAGCAAAAAACCTCTACACAACCATGTTTGAGCAATACTTGCCAAATTGTTAGATAAAATCAGTTTGCCACGTGTCCTGTATTTGACCTTTTTCAAAGATCCAAATAAAAAATATTGATAACAGCTGTCAATGAGGAATTATACCTAAACTTCTGAAATTTAAGGCAGTTATAAGACTGACCGGTGATGAAAACGACTGTTTTCCAGATTTAAGCACAACCCATTGGCGATATTTTGAATTTTCCTCTTAGTTGATGGCTAAGAAGTGGCCCAGGATTTCATTAAGTTTGAAAACTCAAAGTTTCCGCAGCATTCTAACATTTTTCTGCTGTTTGCATAGTTTTGAACTTCATTTCTGCTGAAGGTTTAGGGCTGTGTGAGCAAGGTTGCCAATACTTTCCAAGGGATGTGTTCAGGAGAGTCACCACTGTGTAGTAAGTGACCAATATTGTCACACACAAAGCAGGATGTTTGGTATGGATGTTTCTCTTCTGCTTTATAATGTAACTTTCAATGAGCCTTTTTATTCATATTGCTAAATCTAGTGTGTAATTGTGGCGTATCCTGTCTATGCCTTTTTGCACTTGTCACGTCCGAATTTGGCCGTTGTGGAACAATGAAGTTATTTTTGTTTCTTTTCTATGTTTGTTCAAAGAAGTTTGACTTGGATGAGTAGTATTTGACACTGACAAATTCTCCATCACACAAAACCTTTAGATTTGACTAGTTCAAGGTCTATGGAATTGCGTTTGTGACGTCAGGAAAAGATGTTAAGTGTTGAGTACATGACTGCGACGGCCTCCCATTCCACTGTGCCGGCCAAGTCTCTGTGGCGCAGTTGGTTAGTGCGTTCGGCTGTTAATCGAAAGGATGGTGGTTCGAGCCCACCCAGGGACGTTTGTTTGCTTTAAAACGCAGATTGAGTTAAAGCAAAAAACCTCTACACAACCATGTTTGAGCAATACTTGCCAAATTGTTAGATAAAATCAGTTTGCCACGTGTCCTGTATTTGACCTTTTTCAAAGATCCAAATAAAAAATATTGATAACAGCTGTCAATGAGGAATTATACCTAAACGTCTGAAATTTAAGGCAGTTATAAGACTGACCGGTGATGAAAATGACTGTTTTCCAGATTTAAGCACAACCCATTGGCGATATTTTGAATTTTCCTCTTAGTTGATGGCTAAGAAGTGGCCCAGGATTTCATTAAGTTTGAAAACTCAAAGTTTCCGCAGCATTCTAACATTTTTCTGCTGTTTGCATAGTTTTGAACTTCATTTCTGCTGAAGGTTTAGGGCTGTGTGAGCAAGGTTGCCAATACTTTCCAAGGGATGTGTTCAGGAGAGTCACCACGGTGTAGTAAGTGACCAATATTGTCACACACAAAGTAGGATGTTTGGTATGGATGTTTCTCTTCTGCTTTATAATGTAACTTTCAATGAGCCTTTTTATTCATATTGCTAAATCTAGTGTGTAATTGTGGCGTATCCTGTCTATGCCTTTTTTCACTTGTCACGTCCGAATTTGGCCGTTGTGGAACAATGAAGTTATTTTTGTTTCTTTTCTATGTTTGTTCAAAGAAGTTTGACTTGGATGAGTAGTATTTGACACTGACAAATTCTCCATCACACAAAACCTTTAGATTTGACTAGTTCAAGATCTATGGAATTGCGTTCATGACGTCAGGAAAAGATGTTAAGTGTTGAGTACATGACTGCGACGGCCTCCCATTCCACTGTGCTGGCCAAGTCTCTGTGGCGCAGTTGGTTAGTGCGTTCGGCTGTTAATCGAAAGGATGGTGGTTCGAGCCCACCCAGGGACGTTTGTTTGCTTTAAAACGCAGATTGAGTTAAAGCAAAAAACCTCTACACAACCATGTTTGAGCAATACTTGCCAAATTGTTAGATAAAATCAGTTTGCCACGTGTCCTGTATTTGACCTTTTTCAAAGATCCAAATAAAAAATATTGATAACAGCTGTCAATGAGGAATTATACCTAAACGTCTGAAATTTAAGGCAGTTATAAGACTGACCGGTGATGAAAATGACTGTTTTCCAGATTTAAGCACAACCCATTGGCGATATTTTGAATTTTCCTCTTAGTTGATGGCTAAGAAGTGGCCCAGGATTTCATTAAGTTTGAAAACTCAAAGTTTCCGCAGCATTCTAACATTTTTCTGCTGTTTGCATAGTTTTGAACTTCATTTCTGCTGAAGGTTTAGGGCTGTGTGAGCAAGGTTGCCAATACTTTCCAAGGGATGTGTTCAGGAGAGTCACCACGGTGTAGTAAGTGACCAATATTGTCACACACAAAGTAGGATGTTTGGTATGGATGTTTCTCTTCTGCTTTATAATGTAACTTTCAATGAGCCTTTTTATTCATATTGCTAAATCTAGTGTGTAATTGTGGCGTATCCTGTCTATGCCTTTTTTCACTTGTCACGTCCGAATTTGGCCGTTGTGGAACAATGAAGTTATTTTTGTTTCTTTTCTATGTTTGGTCAAAGAAGTTTGACTTGGATGAGTAGTATTTGACACTGACAAATTCTCCATCACACAAAACCTTTATATTTGACTAGTTCAAGGTCTATGGAATTGCGTTTGTGACGTCAGGAAAAGATGTTAAGTGTTCAGTACATGACTGCGACGGCCTCCCATTCCACTGTGCCGGCCAAGTCTCTGTGGCGCAATTGGTTAGCGCGTTCGGCTGTTAATCGAAAGGATGGTGGTTCGAGCCCACCCAGGGACGTTTGTTTGCTTTAAAACGCAGATTGAGTTAAAGCAAAAAACCTCTACACAACCATGTTTGAGCAATACTTGCCAAATTGTTAGATAAAATCAGTTTGCCACGTGTCCTGTATTTGACCTTTTTCAAAGATCCAAATAAAAAATATTGATAACAGCTGTCAATGAGGAATTATACCTAAACGTCTGAAATTTAAGGCAGTTATAAGACTGACCGGTGATGAAAATGACTGTTTTCCAGATTTAAGCACAACCCATTGGCGATATTTTGAATTTTCCTCTTAGTTGATGGCTAAGAAGTGGCCCAGGATTTCATTAAGTTTGAAAACTCAAAGTTTCCGCAGCATTCTAACATTTTTCTGCTGTTTGCATAGTTTTGAACTTCATTTCTGCTGAAGGTTTAGGGCTGTGTGAGCAAGGTTGCCAATACTTTCCAAGGGATGTGTTCAGGAGAGTCACCACGGTGTAGTAAGTGACCAATATTGTCACACACAAAGTAGGATGTTTGGTATGGATGTTTCTCTTCTGCTTTATAATGTAACTTTCAATGAGCCTTTTTATTCATATTGCTAAATCTAGTGTGTAATTGTGGCGTATCCTGTCTATGCCTTTTTTCACTTGTCACGTCCGAATTTGGCCGTTGTGGAACAATGAAGTTATTTTTGTTTCTTTTCTATGTTTGTTCAAAGAAGTTTGACTTGGATGAGTAGTATTTGACACTGACAAATTCTCCATCACACAAAACCTTTAGATTTGACTAGTTCAAGGTCTATGGAATTGCGCTTGTGACGTCAGGAAAAGATGTTAAGTGTTCAGTACATGACTGCGACGGCCTCCCATTCCACTGTGCCGGCCAAGTCTCTGTGGCGCAATTGGTTAGCGTGTTCGGCTGTTAACCGAAAGGATGGTGGTTCGAGCCCACCCAGGGACGTTTGTTTGCTTTAAAACGCAGATTGAGTTAAAGCAAAAAACCTCTACACAACCATGTTTGAGCAATACTTGCCAAATTGTTAGATAAAATCAGTTTGCCACGTGTCCTGTATTTGACCTTTTTCAAAGATCCAAATAAAAAATATTGATAACAGCTGTCAATGAGGAATTATACCTAAACTTCTGAAATTTAAGGCAGTTATAAGACTGACCGGTGATGAAAACGACTGTTTTCCAGATTTAAGCACAACCCATTGGCGATATTTTGAATTTTCCTCTTAGTTGATGGCTAAGAAGTGGCCCAGGATTTCATTAAGTTTGAAAACTCAAAGTTTCCGCAGCATTCTAACATTTTTCTGCTGTTTGCATAGTTTTGAACTTCATTTCTGCTGAAGGTTTAGGGCTGTGTGAGCAAGGTTGCCAATACTTTCCAAGGGATGTGTTCAGGAGAGTCACCACTGTGTAGTAAGTGACCAATATTGTCACACACAAAGCAGGATGTTTGGTATGGATGTTTCTCTTCTGCTTTATAATGTAACTTTCAATGAGCCTTTTTATTCATATTGCTAAATCTAGTGTGTAATTGTGGCGTATCCTGTCTATGCCTTTTTGCACTTGTCACGTCCGAATTTGGCCGTTGTGGAACAATGAAGTTATTTTTGTTTCTTTTCTATGTTTGTTCAAAGAAGTTTGACTTGGATGAGTAGTATTTGACACTGACAAATTCTCCATCACACAAAACCTTTAGATTTGACTAGTTCAAGGTCTATGGAATTGCGTTTGTGACGTCAGGAAAAGATGTTAAGTGTTGAGTACATGACTGCGACGGCCTCCCATTCCACTGTGCCGGCCAAGTCTCTGTGGCGCAGTTGGTTAGTGCGTTCGGCTGTTAATCGAAAGGATGGTGGTTCGAGCCCACCCAGGGACGTTTGTTTGCTTTAAAACGCAGATTGAGTTAAAGCAAAAAACCTCTACACAACCATGTTTGAGCAATACTTGCCAAATTGTTAGATAAAATCAGTTTGCCACGTGTCCTGTATTTGACCTTTTTCAAAGATCCAAATAAAAAATATTGATAACAGCTGTCAATGAGGAATTATACCTAAACGTCTGAAATTTAAGGCAGTTATAAGACTGACCGGTGATGAAAATGACTGTTTTCCAGATTTAAGCACAACCCATTGGCGATATTTTGAATTTTCCTCTTAGTTGATGGCTAAGAAGTGGCCCAGGATTTCATTAAGTTTGAAAACTCAAAGTTTCCGCAGCATTCTAACATTTTTCTGCTGTTTGCATAGTTTTGAACTTCATTTCTGCTGAAGGTTTAGGGCTGTGTGAGCAAGGTTGCCAATACTTTCCAAGGGATGTGTTCAGGAGAGTCACCACGGTGTAGTAAGTGACCAATATTGTCACACACAAAGTAGGATGTTTGGTATGGATGTTTCTCTTCTGCTTTATAATGTAACTTTCAATGAGCCTTTTTATTCATATTGCTAAATCTAGTGTGTAATTGTGGCGTATCCTGTCTATGCCTTTTTTCACTTGTCACGTCCGAATTTGGCCGTTGTGGAACAATGAAGTTATTTTTGTTTCTTTTCTATGTTTGTTCAAAGAAGTTTGACTTGGATGAGTAGTATTTGACACTGACAAATTCTCCATCACACAAAACCTTTAGATTTGACTAGTTCAAGATCTATGGAATTGCGTTCATGACGTCAGGAAAAGATGTTAAGTGTTGAGTACATGACTGCGACGGCCTCCCATTCCACTGTGCTGGCCAAGTCTCTGTGGCGCAGTTGGTTAGTGCGTTCGGCTGTTAATCGAAAGGATGGTGGATCGAGCCCACCCAGGGACGTTTGTTTGCTTTAAAACGCAGATTGAGTTAAAGCAAAAAACCTCTACACAACCATGTTTGAGCAATACTTGCCAAATTGTTAGATAAAATCAGTTTGCCACGTGTCCTGTATTTGACCTTTTTCAAAGATCCAAATAAAAAATATTGATAACAGCTGTCAATGAGGAATTATACCTAAACGTCTGAAATTTAAGGCAGTTATAAGACTGACCGGTGATGAAAATGACTGTTTTCCAGATTTAAGCACAACCCATTGGCGATATTTTGAATTTTCCTCTTAGTTGATGGCTAAGAAGTGGCCCAGGATTTCATTAAGTTTGAAAACTCAAAGTTTCCGCAGCATTCTAACATTTTTCTGCTGTTTGCATAGTTTTGAACTTCATTTCTGCTGAAGGTTTAGGGCTGTGTGAGCAAGGTTGCCAATACTTTCCAAGGGATGTGTTCAGGAGAGTCACCACGGTGTAGTAAGTGACCAATATTGTCACACACAAAGTAGGATGTTTGGTATGGATGTTTCTCTTCTGCTTTATAATGTAACTTTCAATGAGCCTTTTTATTCATATTGCTAAATCTAGTGTGTAATTGTGGCGTATCCTGTCTATGCCTTTTTTCACTTGTCACGTCCGAATTTGGCCGTTGTGGAACAATGAAGTTATTTTTGTTTCTTTTCTATGTTTGTTCAAAGAAGTTTGACTTGGATGAGTAGTATTTGACACTGACAAATTCTCCATCACACAAAACCTTTAGATTTGACTAGTTCAAGGTCTATGGAATTGCGCTTGTGACGTCAGGAAAAGATGTTAAGTGTTCAGTACATGACTGCGACGGCCTCCCATTCCACTGTGCCGGCCAAGTCTCTGTGGCGCAATTGGTTAGCGTGTTCGGCTGTTAACCGAAAGGATGGTGGTTCGAGCCCACCCAGGGACGTTTGTTTGCTTTAAAACGCAGATTGAGTTAAAGCAAAAAACCTCTACACAACCATGTTTGAGCAATACTTGCCAAATTGTTAGATAAAATCAGTTTGCCACGTGTCCTGTATTTGACCTTTTTCAAAGATCCAAATAAAAAATATTGATAACAGCTGTCAATGAGGAATTATACCTAAACTTCTGAAATTTAAGGCAGTTATAAGACTGACCGGTGATGAAAACGACTGTTTTCCAGATTTAAGCACAACCCATTGGCGATATTTTGAATTTTCCTCTTAGTTGATGGCTAAGAAGTGGCCCAGGATTTCATTAAGTTTGAAAACTCAAAGTTTCCGCAGCATTCTAACATTTTTCTGCTGTTTGCATAGTTTTGAACTTCATTTCTGCTGAAGGTTTAGGGCTGTGTGAGCAAGGTTGCCAATACTTTCCAAGGGATGTGTTCAGGAGAGTCACCACTGTGTAGTAAGTGACCAATATTGTCACACACAAAGCAGGATGTTTGGTATGGATGTTTCTCTTCTGCTTTATAATGTAACTTTCAATGAGCCTTTTTATTCATATTGCTAAATCTAGTGTGTAATTGTGGCGTATCCTGTCTATGCCTTTTTGCACTTGTCACGTCCGAATTTGGCCGTTGTGGAACAATGAAGTTATTTTTGTTTCTTTTCTATGTTTGTTCAAAGAAGTTTGACTTGGATGAGTAGTATTTGACACTGACAAATTCTCCATCACACAAAACCTTTAGATTTGACTAGTTCAAGGTCTATGGAATTGCGTTTGTGACGTCAGGAAAAGATGTTAAGTGTTGAGTACATGACTGCGACGGCCTCCCATTCCACTGTGCCGGCCAAGTCTCTGTGGCGCAGTTGGTTAGTGCGTTCGGCTGTTAATCGAAAGGATGGTGGTTCGAGCCCACCCAGGGACGTTTGTTTGCTTTAAAACGCAGATTGAGTTAAAGCAAAAAACCTCTACACAACCATGTTTGAGCAATACTTGCCAAATTGTTAGATAAAATCAGTTTGCCACGTGTCCTGTATTTGACCTTTTTCAAAGATCCAAATAAAAAATATTGATAACAGCTGTCAATGAGGAATTATACCTAAACGTCTGAAATTTAAGGCAGTTATAAGACTGACCGGTGATGAAAATGACTGTTTTCCAGATTTAAGCACAACCCATTGGCGATATTTTGAATTTTCCTCTTAGTTGATGGCTAAGAAGTGGCCCAGGATTTCATTAAGTTTGAAAACTCAAAGTTTCCGCAGCATTCTAACATTTTTCTGCTGTTTGCATAGTTTTGAACTTCATTTCTGCTGAAGGTTTAGGGCTGTGTGAGCAAGGTTGCCAATACTTTCCAAGGGATGTGTTCAGGAGAGTCACCACGGTGTAGTAAGTGACCAATATTGTCACACACAAAGTAGGATGTTTGGTATGGATGTTTCTCTTCTGCTTTATAATGTAACTTTCAATGAGCCTTTTTATTCATATTGCTAAATCTAGTGTGTAATTGTGGCGTATCCTGTCTATGCCTTTTTTCACTTGTCACGTCCGAATTTGGCCGTTGTGGAACAATGAAGTTATTTTTGTTTCTTTTCTATGTTTGTTCAAAGAAGTTTGACTTGGATGAGTAGTATTTGACACTGACAAATTCTCCATCACACAAAACCTTTAGATTTGACTAGTTCAAGATCTATGGAATTGCGTTCATGACGTCAGGAAAAGATGTTAAGTGTTGAGTACATGACTGCGACGGCCTCCCATTCCACTGTGCTGGCCAAGTCTCTGTGGCGCAGTTGGTTAGTGCGTTCGGCTGTTAATCGAAAGGATGGTGGTTCGAGCCCACCCAGGGACGTTTGTTTGCTTTAAAACGCAGATTGAGTTAAAGCAAAAAACCTCTACACAACCATGTTTGAGCAATACTTGCCAAATTGTTAGATAAAATCAGTTTGCCACGTGTCCTGTATTTGACCTTTTTCAAAGATCCAAATAAAAAATATTGATAACAGCTGTCAATGAGGAATTATACCTAAACGTCTGAAATTTAAGGCAGTTATAAGACTGACCGGTGATGAAAATGACTGTTTTCCAGATTTAAGCACAACCCATTGGCGATATTTTGAATTTTCCTCTTAGTTGATGGCTAAGAAGTGGCCCAGGATTTCATTAAGTTTGAAAACTCAAAGTTTCCGCAGCATTCTAACATTTTTCTGCTGTTTGCATAGTTTTGAACTTCATTTCTGCTGAAGGTTTAGGGCTGTGTGAGCAAGGTTGCCAATACTTTCCAAGGGATGTGTTCAGGAGAGTCACCACGGTGTAGTAAGTGACCAATATTGTCACACACAAAGTAGGATGTTTGGTATGGATGTTTCTCTTCTGCTTTATAATGTAACTTTCAATGAGCCTTTTTATTCATATTGCTAAATCTAGTGTGTAATTGTGGCGTATCCTGTCTATGCCTTTTTTCACTTGTCACGTCCGAATTTGGCCGTTGTGGAACAATGAAGTTATTTTTGTTTCTTTTCTATGTTTGGTCAAAGAAGTTTGACTTGGATGAGTAGTATTTGACACTGACAAATTCTCCATCACACAAAACCTTTATATTTGACTAGTTCAAGGTCTATGGAATTGCGTTTGTGACGTCAGGAAAAGATGTTAAGTGTTCAGTACATGACTGCGACGGCCTCCCATTCCACTGTGCCGGCCAAGTCTCTGTGGCGCAATTGGTTAGCGCGTTCGGCTGTTAATCGAAAGGATGGTGGTTCGAGCCCACCCAGGGACGTTTGTTTGCTTTAAAACGCAGATTGAGTTAAAGCAAAAAACCTCTACACAACCATGTTTGAGCAATACTTGCCAAATTGTTAGATAAAATCAGTTTGCCACGTGTCCTGTATTTGACCTTTTTCAAAGATCCAAATAAAAAATATTGATAACAGCTGTCAATGAGGAATTATACCTAAACGTCTGAAATTTAAGGCAGTTATAAGACTGACCGGTGATGAAAATGACTGTTTTCCAGATTTAAGCACAACCCATTGGCGATATTTTGAATTTTCCTCTTAGTTGATGGCTAAGAAGTGGCCCAGGATTTCATTAAGTTTGAAAACTCAAAGTTTCCGCAGCATTCTAACATTTTTCTGCTGTTTGCATAGTTTTGAACTTCATTTCTGCTGAAGGTTTAGGGCTGTGTGAGCAAGGTTGCCAATACTTTCCAAGGGATGTGTTCAGGAGAGTCACCACGGTGTAGTAAGTGACCAATATTGTCACACACAAAGTAGGATGTTTGGTATGGATGTTTCTCTTCTGCTTTATAATGTAACTTTCAATGAGCCTTTTTATTCATATTGCTAAATCTAGTGTGTAATTGTGGCGTATCCTGTCTATGCCTTTTTTCACTTGTCACGTCCGAATTTGGCCGTTGTGGAACAATGAAGTTATTTTTGTTTCTTTTCTATGTTTGGTCAAAGAAGTTTGACTTGGATGAGTAGTATTTGACACTGACAAATTCTCCATCACACAAAACCTTTAGATTTGACTAGTTCAAGGTCTATGGAATTGCGTTTGTGACGTCAGGAAAAGATGTTAAGTGTTCAGTACATGACTGCGACGGCCTCCCATTCCACTGTGCCGGCCAAGTCTCTGTGGCGCAATTGGTTAGCGCGTTCGGCTGTTAATCGAAAGGATGGTGGTTCGAGCCCACCCAGGGATGTTTGTTTGCTTTAAAACGCAGATTGAGTTAAAGCAAAAAACCTCTACACAACCATGTTTGAGCAATACTTGCCAAATTGTTAGATAAAATCAGTTTGCCACGTGTCCTGTATTTGACCTTTTTCAAAGATCCAAATAAAAAATATTGATAACAGCTGTCAATGAGGAATTATACCTAAACATCTGAAATTTAAGGCAGTTATAAGACTGACCGGTGATGAAAATGACTGTTTTCCAGATTTAAGCACAACCCATTGGCGATATTTTGAATTTTCCTCTTAGTTGATGGCTAAGAAGTGGCCCAGGATTTCATTAAGTTTGAAAACTCAAAGTTTCCGCAGCATTCTAACATTTTTCTGCTGTTTGCATAGTTTTGAACTTCATTTCTGCTGAAGGTTTAGGGCTGTGTGAGCAAGGTTGCCAATACTTTCCAAGGGATGTGTTCAGGAGAGTCACCACGGTGTAGTAAGTGACCAATATTGTCACACACAAAGTAGGATGTTTGGTATGGATGTTTCTCTTCTGCTTTATAATGTAACTTTCAATGAGCCTTTTTATTCATATTGCTAAATCTAGTGTGTAATTGTGGCGTATCCTGTCTATGCCTTTTTTCACTTGTCACGTCCGAATTTGGCCGTTGTGGAACAATGAAGTTATTTTTGTTTCTTTTCTATGTTTGGTCAAAGAAGTTTGACTCTGATGAGTAGTATTTGACACTGACAAATTCTCCATCACACAAAACCTTTAGATTTGACTAGTTCAAGGTCTATGGAATTGCGTTTGTGACGTCAGGAAAAGATGTTAAGTGTTCAGTACATGACTGCGACGGCCTCCCATTCCACTGTGCCGGCCAAGTCTCTGTGGCGCAATTGGTTAGCGCGTTCGGCTGTTAACCGAAAGGATGGTGGTTCGAGCCCACCCAGGGACGTTTGTTTGCTTTAAAACGCAGATTGAGTTAAAGCAAAAAACCTCTACACAACCATGTTTGAGCAATACTTGCCAAATTGTTAGATAAAATCAGTTTGCCACGTGTCCTGTATTTGACCTTTTTCAAAGATCCAAATAAAAAATATTGATAACAGCTGTCAATGAGGAATTATACCTAAACGTCTGAAATTTAAGGCAGTTATAAGACTGACCGGTGATGAAAATGACTGTTTTCCAGATTTAAGCACAACCCATTGGCGATATTTTGAATTTTCCTCTTAGTTGATGGCTAAGAAGTGGCCCAGGATTTCATTAAGTTTGAAAACTCAAAGTTTCCACAGCATTCTAACATTTTTCTGCTGTTTGCATAGTTTTGAACTTCATTTCTGCTGAAGGTTTAGGGCTGTGTGAGCAAGGTTGCCAATACTTTCCAAGGGATGTGTTCAGGAGAGTCACCACGGTGTAGTAAGTGACCAATATTGTCACACACAAAGTAGGATGTTTGGTATGGATGTTTCTCTTCTGCTTTATAATGTAACTTTCAATGAGCCTTTTTATTCATATTGCTAAATCTAGTGTGTAATTGTGGCGTATCCTGTCTATGCCTTTTTTCACT
The DNA here is from genome assembly GCA_037039145.1 of Fundulus diaphanus. Classification (NCBI taxonomy): domain Eukaryota; kingdom Metazoa; phylum Chordata; class Actinopteri; order Cyprinodontiformes; family Fundulidae; genus Fundulus; species Fundulus diaphanus. Next base: position 5,451,342 of record CM073129.1, on the reverse strand, counting down.
TGTCACGTCCGAATTTGGCCGTTGTGGAACAATGAAGTTATTTTTGTTTCTTTTCTATGTTTGTTCAAAGAAGTTTGACTTGGATGAGTAGTATTTGACACTGACAAATTCTCCATCACACAAAACCTTTATATTTGACTAGTTCAAGGTCTATGGAATTGCGTTTGTGACGTCAGGAAAAGATGTTAAGTGTTCAGTACATGACTGCGACGGCCTCCCATTCCACTGTGCCGGCCAAGTCTCTATGGCGCAGTTGGTTAGTGTGTTCGGCTGTTAATCGAAAGGATGGTGGTTCGAACCCACCCAGGGACGTTTGTTTGCTTTAAAACGCAGATTGAGTTAAAGCAAAAAACCTCTACACAACCATGTTTGAGCAATACTTGCCAAATTGTTAGATAAAATCAGTTTGCCACGTGTCCTGTATTTGACCTTTTTCAAAGATCCAATTAAAAAATATTGATAACAGCTGTCAATGAGGAATTATACCTAAACGTCTGAAATTTAAGGCAGTTATAAGACTGACCGGTGATGAAAATGACTGTTTTCCAGATTTAAGCACAACCCATTGGCGATATTTTGAATTTTCCTCTTAGTTGATGGCTAAGAAGTGGCCCAGGATTTCATTAAGTTTGAAAACTCAAAGTTTCCGCAGCATTCTAACATTTTTCTGCTGTTTGCATAGTTTTGAACTTCATTTCTGCTGAAGGTTTAGGGCTGTGTGAGCAAGGTTGCCAATACTTTCCAAGGGATGTGTTCAGGAGAATCACCACGGTGTAGTAAGTGACCAATATTGTCACACACAAAGTAGGATGTTTGGTATGGATGTTTCTCTTCTGCTTTATAATGTAACTTTCAACTGCCTTTTTATTCATATTGCTAAATCTAGTGTGTAATTGTGGCGTATCCTGTCTATGCCTTTTTTCACTTGTCACGTCCGAATTTGGCCGTTGTGGAACAATGAAGTTATTTTTGTTTCTTTTCTATGTTTGGTCAAAGAAGTTTGACTCTGATGAGTAGTATTTGACACTGACAAATTCTCCATCACACAAAACCTTTAGATTTGACTAGTTCAAGGTCTATGGAATTGCGTTTGTGACGTCAGGAAAAGATGTTAAGTGTTCAGTACATGACTGCGACGGCCTCCCATTCCACTGTGCCGGCCAAGTCTCTGTGGCGCAATTGGTTAGCGCGTTCGGCTGTTAACCGAAAGGATGGTGGTTCGAGCCCACCCAGGGACGTTTGTTTGCTTTAAAACGCAGATTGAGTTAAAGCAAAAAACCTCTACACAACCATGTTTGAGCAATACTTGCCAAATTGTTAGATAAAATCAGTTTGCCACGTGTCCTGTATTTGACCTTTTTCAAAGATCCAAATAAAAAATATTGATAACAGCTGTCAATGAGGAATTATACCTAAACGTCTGAAATTTAAGGCAGTTATAAGACTGACCGGTGATGAAAATGACTGTTTTCCAGATTTAAGCACAACCCATTGGCGATATTTTGAATTTTCCTCTTAGTTGATGGCTAAGAAGTGGCCCAGGATTTCATTAAGTTTGAAAACTCAAAGTTTCCACAGCATTCTAACATTTTTCTGCTGTTTGCATAGTTTTGAACTTCATTTCTGCTGAAGGTTTAGGGCTGTGTGAGCAAGGTTGCCAATACTTTCCAAGGGATGTGTTCAGGAGAGTCACCACGGTGTAGTAAGTGACCAATATTGTCACACACAAAGTAGGATGTTTGGTATGGATGTTTCTCTTCTGCTTTATAATGTAACTTTCAATGAGCCTTTTTATTCATATTGCTAAATCTAGTGTGTAATTGTGGCGTATCCTGTCTATGCCTTTTTTCACTTGTCACGTCCGAATTTGGCCGTTGTGGAACAATGAAGTTATTTTTGTTTCTTTTCTATGTTTGTTCAAAGAAGTTTGACTTGGATGAGTAGTATTTGACACTGACAAATTCTCCATCACACAAAACCTTTATATTTGACTAGTTCAAGGTCTATGGAATTGCGTTTGTGACGTCAGGAAAAGATGTTAAGTGTTCAGTACATGACTGCGACGGCCTCCCATTCCACTGTGCCGGCCAAGTCTCTATGGCGCAGTTGGTTAGTGTGTTCGGCTGTTAATCGAAAGGATGGTGGTTCGAACCCACCCAGGGACGTTTGTTTGCTTTAAAACGCAGATTGAGTTAAAGCAAAAAACCTCTACACAACCATGTTTGAGCAATACTTGCCAAATTGTTAGATAAAATCAGTTTGCCACGTGTCCTGTATTTGACCTTTTTCAAAGATCCAATTAAAAAATATTGATAACAGCTGTCAATGAGGAATTATACCTAAACGTCTGAAATTTAAGGCAGTTATAAGACTGACCGGTGATGAAAATGACTGTTTTCCAGATTTAAGCACAACCCATTGGCGATATTTTGAATTTTCCTCTTAGTTGATGGCTAAGAAGTGGCCCAGGATTTCATTAAGTTTGAAAACTCAAAGTTTCCGCAGCATTCTAACATTTTTCTGCTGTTTGCATAGTTTTGAACTTCATTTCTGCTGAAGGTTTAGGGCTGTGTGAGCAAGGTTGCCAATACTTTCCAAGGGATGTGTTCAGGAGAATCACCACGGTGTAGTAAGTGACCAATATTGTCACACACAAAGTAGGATGTTTGGTATGGATGTTTCTCTTCTGCTTTATAATGTAACTTTCAACTGCCTTTTTATTCATATTGCTAAATCTAGTGTGTAATTGTGGCGTATCCTGTCTATGCCTTTTTTCACTTGTCACGTCCGAATTTGGCCGTTGTGGAACAATGAAGTTATTTTTGTTTCTTTTCTATGTTTGTTCAAAGAAGTTTGACTTGGATGAGTAGTATTTGACACTGACAAATTCTCCATCACACAAAACCTTTATATTTGACTAGTTCAAGGTCTATGGAATTGCGTTTGTGACGTCAGGAAAAGATGTTAAGTGTTGAGTACATGACTGCGACGGCCTCCCATTCCAATGTGCCGGCCAAGTCTCTGTGGCGCAATTGGTTAGCGCGTTCGGCTGTTAATCGAAAGGATGGTGGTTCGAGCCCACCCAGGGACGTTTGTTTGCTTTAAAACGCAGATTGAGTTAAAGCAAAAAACCTCTACACAACCATGTTTGAGCAATACTTGCCAAATTGTTAGATAAAATCAGTTTGCCACGTGTCCTGTATTTGACCTTTTTCAAAGATCCAAATAAAAAATATTGATAACAGCTGTCAATGAGGAATTATACCTAAACGTCTGAAATTTAAGGCAGTTATAAGACTGACCGGTGATGAAAATGACTGTTTTCCAGATTTAAGCACAACCCATTGGCGATATTTTGAATTTTCCTCTTAGTTGATGGCTAAGAAGTGGCCCAGGATTTCATTAAGTTTGAAAACTCAAAGTTTCCGCAGCATTCTAACATTTTTCTGCTGTTTGCATAGTTTTGAACTTCATTTCTGCTGAAGGTTTAGGGCTGTGTGAGCAAGGTTGCCAATACTTTCCAAGGGATGTGTTCAGGAGAGTCACCACGGTGTAGTAAGTGACCAATATTGTCACACACAAAGTAGGATGTTTGGTATGGATGTTTCTCTTCTGCTTTATAATGTAACTTTCAATGAGCCTTTTTATTCATATTGCTAAATCTAGTGTGTAATTGTGGCGTATCCTGTCTATGCCTTTTTTCACTTGTCACGTCCGAATTTGGCCGTTGTGGAACAATGAAGTTATTTTTGTTTCTTTTCTATGTTTGTTCAAAGAAGTTTGACTTGGATGAGTAGTATTTGACACTGACAAATTCTCCATCACACAAAACCTTTAGATTTGACTAGTTCAAGGTCTATGGAATTGCGCTTGTGACGTCAGGAAAAGATGTTAAGTGTTCAGTACATGACTGCGACGGCCTCCCATTCCACTGTGCTGGCCAAGTCTCTGTGGCGCAATTGGTTAGCGTGTTCGGCTGTTAATCGAAAGGATGGTGGTTCGAGCCCACCCAGGGTCGTTTGTTTGCTTTAAAACGCAGATTGAGTTAAAGCAAAAAACCTCTACACAACCATGTTTGAGCAATACTTGCCAAATTGTTAGATAAAATCAGTTTGCCACGTGTCCTGTATTTGACCTTTTTCAAAGATCCAAATAAAAAATATTGATAACAGCTGTCAATGAGGAATTATACCTAAACGTCTGAAATTTAAGGCAGTTATAAGACTGACCGGTGATGAAAATGACTGTTTTCCAGATTTAAGCACAACCCATTGGCGATATTTTGAATTTTCCTCTTAGTTGATGGCTAAGAAGTGGCCCAGGATTTCATTAAGTTTGAAAACTCAAAGTTTCCGCAGCATTCTAACATTTTTCTGCTGTTTGCATAGTTTTGAACTTCATTTCTGCTGAAGGTTTAGGGCTGTGTGAGCAAGGTTGCCAATACTTTCCAAGGGATGTGTTCAGGAGAGTCACCACGGTGTAGTAAGTGACCAATATTGTCACACACAAAGTAGGATGTTTGGTATGGATGTTTCTCTTCTGCTTTATAATGTAACTTTCAATGAGCCTTTTTATTCATATTGCTAAATCTAGTGTGTAATTGTGGCGTATCCTGTCTATGCCTTTTTTCACTTGTCACGTCCGAATTTGGCCGTTGTGGAACAATGAAGTTATTTTTGTTTCTTTTCTATGTTTGTTCAAAGAAGTTTGACTTGGATGAGTAGTATTTGACACTGACAAATTCTCCATCACACAAAACCTTTAGATTTGACTAGTTCAAGGTCTATGGAATTGCGTTTGTGACGTCAGGAAAAGATGTTAAGTGTTGAGTACATGACTGCGACGGCCTCCCATTCCACTGTGCCGGCCAAGTCTCTGTGGCGCAATTGGTTAGCGCGTTCGGCTGTTAATCGAAAGGATGGTGGTTCGAGCCCACCCAGGGACGTTTGTTTGCTTCAAAACGCAGATTGAGTTAAAGCAAAAAACCTCTACACAACCATGTTTGAGCAATACTTGCCAAATTGTTAGATAAAATCAGTTTGCCACGTGTCCTGTATTTGACCTTTTTCAAAGATCCAAATAAAAAATATTGATAACAGCTGTCAATGAGGAATTATACCTAAACGTCTGAAATTTAAGGCAGTTATAAGACTGACCGGTGATGAAAATGACTGTTTTCCAGATTTAAGCACAACCCATTGGCGATATTTTGAATTTTCCTCTTAGTTGATGGCTAAGAAGTGGCCCAGGATTTCATTAAGTTTGAAAACTCAAAGTTTCCGCAGCATTCTAACATTTTTCTGCTGTTTGCATAGTTTTGAACTTCATTTCTGCTGAAGGTTTAGGGCTGTGTGAGCAAGGTTGCCAATACTTTCCAAGGGATGTGTTCAGGAGAGTCACCACGGTGTAGTAAGTGACCAATATTGTCACACACAAAGTAGGATGTTTGGTATGGATGTTTCTCTTCTGCTTTATAATGTAACTTTCAATGAGCCTTTTTATTCATATTGCTAAATCTAGTGTGTAATTGTGGCGTATCCTGTCTATGCCTTTTTTCACTTGTCACGTCCGAATTTGGCCGTTGTGGAACAATGAAGTTATTTTTGTTTCTTTTCTATGTTTGTTCAAAGAAGTTTGACTTGGATGAGTAGTATTTGACACTGACAAATTCTCCATCACACAAAACCTTTAGATTTGACTAGTTCAAGGTCTATGGAATTGCGTTTGTGACGTCAGGAAAAGATGTTAAGTGTTCAGTACATGACTGCGACGGCCTCCCATTCCACTCTGCCGGCCAAGTCTCTGTGGCGCAATTGGTTAGCGCGTTCGGCTGTTAACCGAAAGGATGGTGGTTCGAGCCCACCCAGGGACGTTTGTTTGCTTTAAAATGCAGATTGAGTTAAAGCAAAAAACCTCTACACAACCATGTTTGAGCAATACTTGCCAAATTGTTAGATAAAATCAGTTTGCCACGTGTCCTGTATTTGACCTTTTTCAAAGATCCAAATAAAAAATATTGATAACAGCTGTCAATGAGGAATTATACCTAAACGTCTGAAATTTAAGGCAGTTATAAGACTGACCGGTGATGAAAATGACTGTTTTCCAGATTTAAGTACAACCCATTGGCGATATTTTGAATTTTCCTCTTAGTTGATGGCTAAGAAGTGGCCCAGGATTTCATTAAGTTTGAAAACTCAAAGTTTCCGCAGCATTCTAACATTTTTCTGCTGTTTGCATAGTTTTGAACTTCATTTCTGCTGAAGGTTTAGGGCTGTGTGAGCAAGGTTGCCAATATTTTCCAAGGGATGTGTTCAGGAGAGTCACCACGGTGTAGTAAGTGACCAATATTGTCACACACAAAGTAGGATGTTTGGTATGGATGTTTCTCTTCTGCTTTATAATGTAACTTTCAATGAGCCTTTTTATTCATATTGCTAAATCTAGTGTGTAATTGTGGCGTATCCTGTCTATGCCTTTTTTCACTTGTCACGTCCGAATTTGGCCGTTGTGGAACAATGAAGTTATTTTTGTTTCTTTTCTATGTTTGTTCAAAGAAGTTTGACTTGGATGAGTAGTATTTGACACTGACAAATTCTCCATCACACAAAACCTTTAGATTTGACTAGTTCAAGGTCTATGGAATTGCGCTTGTGACGTCAGGAAAAGATGTTAAGTGTTCAGTACATGACTGCGACGGCCTCCCATTCCACTGTGCCGGCCAAGTCTCTGTGGTGCAATTGGTTAGCGCGTTCGGCTGTTAACCGAAAGGATGGTGGTTCGAGCCCACCCAGGGACGTTTGTTTGCTTTAAAACGCAGATTGAGTTAAAGCAAAAAACCTCTACATAACCATGTTTGAGCAATACTTGCCAAATTGTTAGATAAAATCAGTTTGCCACGTGTCCTGTATTTGACCTTTTTCAAAGATCCAAATAAAAAATATTGATAACAGCTGTCAATGAGAATTATACCTAAACTTCTGAAATTTAAGGCAGTTATAAGACTCACCGGTGATGAAAATGACTGTTTTCCAGATTTAAGCACAACCCATTGGCGATATTTTGAATTTTCCTCTTAGTTGATGGCTAAGAAGTGGCCCAGGATTTCATTAAGTTTGAAAACTCAAAGTTTCCGCAGCATTCTAACATTTTTCTGCTGTTTGCATAGTTTTGAACTTCATTTCTGCTGAAGGTTTAGGGCTGTGTGAGCAAGGTTGCCAATACTTTCCAAGGGATGTGTTCAGGAGAGTCACCACGGTGTAGTAAGTGACCAATATTGTCACACACAAAGTAGGATGTTTGGTATGGATGTTTCTCTTCTGCTTTATAATGTAACTTTCAATGAGCCTTTTTATTCATATTGCTAAATCTAGTGTGTAATTGTGGCATATCCTGTCTATGCCTTTTTTCACTTGTCACGTCCGAATTTGGCCGTTGTGGAACAATGAAGTTATTTTTGTTTCTTTTCTATGTTTGTTCAAAGAAGTTTGACTTGGATGAGTAGTATTTGACACTGACAAATTCTCCATCACACAAAACCTTTAGATTTGACTAGTTCAAGGTCTATGGAATTGCGTTTGTGACGTCAGGAAAAGATGTTAAGTGTTGAGTACATGACTGCGACGGCCTCCCATTCCACTGTGCCGGCCAAGTCTCTGTGGCGCAATTGGTTAGCGCGTTCGGCTGTTAATCGAAAGGATGGTGGTTCGAGCCCACCCAGGGACGTTTGTTTGCTTCAAAACGCAGATTGAGTTAAAGCAAAAAACCTCTACACAACCATGTTTGAGCAATACTTGCCAAATTGTTAGATAAAATCAGTTTGCCACGTGTCCTGTATTTGACCTTTTTCAAAGATCCAAATAAAAAATATTGATAACAGCTGTCAATGAGGAATTATACCTAAACGTCTGAAATTTAAGGCAGTTATAAGACTGACCGGTGATGAAAATGACTGTTTTCCAGATTTAAGCACAACCCATTGGCGATATTTTGAATTTTCCTCTTAGTTGATGGCTAAGAAGTGGCCCAGGATTTCATTAAGTTTGAAAACTCAAAGTTTCCGCAGCATTCTAACATTTTTCTGCTGTTTGCATAGTTTTGAACTTCATTTCTGCTGAAGGTTTAGGGCTGTGTGAGCAAGGTTGCCAATACTTTCCAAGGGATGTGTTCAGGAGAGTCACCACGGTGTAGTAAGTGACCAATATTGTCACACACAAAGTAGGATGTTTGGTATGGATGTTTCTCTTCTGCTTTATAATGTAACTTTCAATGAGCCTTTTTATTCATATTGCTAAATCTAGTGTGTAATTGTGGCGTATCCTGTCTATGCCTTTTTTCACTTGTCACGTCCGAATTTGGCCGTTGTGGAACAATGAAGTTATTTTTGTTTCTTTTCTATGTTTGTTCAAAGAAGTTTGACTTGGATGAGTAGTATTTGACACTGACAAATTCTCCATCACACAAAACCTTTATATTTGACTAGTTCAAGGTCTATGGAATTGCGTTTGTGACGTCAGGAAAAGATGTTAAGTGTTGAGTACATGACTGCGACGGCCTCCCATTCCACTGTGCTGGCCAAGTCTCTGTGGCGCAATTGGTTAGCGCGTTCGGCTGTTAATCGAAAGGATGGTGGTTCGAGCCCACCCAGGGTTGTTTGTTTGCTTTAAAACGCAGATTGAGTTAAAGCAAAAAACCTCTACACAACCATGTTTTAGCAATACTTGCCAAATTGTTAGATAAAATCAGTTTGCCACGTGTCCTGTATTTGACCTTTTTCAAAGATCCAAATAAAAAATATTGATAACAGCTGTCAATGAGGAATTATACCTAAACGTCTGAAATTTAAGGCAGTTATAAGACTGACCGGTGATGAAAATGACTGTTTTCCAGATTTAAGCACAACCCATTGGCGATATTTTGAATTTTCCTCTTAGTTGATGGCTAAGAAGTGGCCCAGGATTTCATTAAGTTTGAAAACTCAAAGTTTCCGCAGCATTCTAACATTTTTCTGCTGTTTGCATAGTTTTGAACTTCATTTCTGCTGAAGGTTTAGGGCTGTGTGAGCAAGGTTGCCAATACTTTCCAAGGGATGTGTTCAGGAGAGTCACCACGGTGTAGTAAGTGACCAATATTGTCACACACAAAGTAGGATGTTTGGTATGGATGTTTCTCTTCTGCTTTATAATGTAACTTTCAATGAGCCTTTTTATTCATATTGCTAAATCTAGTGTGTAATTGTGGCGTATCCTGTCTATGCCTTTTTTCACTTGTCACGTCCGAATTTGGCCGTTGTGGAACAATGAAGTTATTTTTGTTTCTTTTCTATGTTTGTTCAAAGAAGTTTGACTTGGATGAGTAGTATTTGACACTGACAAATTCTCCATCACACAAAACCTTTAGATTTGACTAGTTCAAGGTCTATGGAATTGCGTTTGTGACGTCAGGAAAAGATGTTAAGTGTTCAGTACATGACTGCGACGGCCTCCCATTCCACTCTGCCGGCCAAGTCTCTGTGGCGCAATTGGTTAGCGCGTTCGGCTGTTAACCGAAAGGATGGTGGTTCGAGCCCACCCAGGGACGTTTGTTTGCTTTAAAATGCAGATTGAGTTAAAGCAAAAAACCTCTACACAACCATGTTTGAGCAATACTTGCCAAATTGTTAGATAAAATCAGTTTGCCACGTGTCCTGTATTTGACCTTTTTCAAAGATCCAAATAAAAAATATTGATAACAGCTGTCAATGAGGAATTATACCTAAACGTCTGAAATTTAAGGCAGTTATAAGACTGACCGGTGATGAAAATGACTGTTTTCCAGATTTAAGCACAACCCATTGGCGATATTTTGAATTTTCCTCTTAGTTGATGGCTAAGAAGTGGCCCAGGATTTCATTAAGTTTGAAAACTCAAAGTTTCCGCAGCATTCTAACATTTTTCTGCTGTTTGCATAGTTTTGAACTTCATTTCTGCTGAAGGTTTAGGGCTGTGTGAGCAAGGTTGCCAATACTTTCCAAGGGATGTGTTCAGGAGAGTCACCACGGTGTAGTAAGTGACCAATATTGTCACACACAAAGTAGGATGTTTGGTATGGATGTTTCTCTTCTGCTTTATAATGTAACTTTCAATGAGCCTTTTTATTCATATTGCTAAATCTAGTGTGTAATTGTGGCGTATCCTGTCTATGCCTTTTTTCACTTGTCACGTCCGAATTTGGCCGTTGTGGAACAATGAAGTTATTTTTGTTTCTTTTCTATGTTTGTTCAAAGAAGTTTGACTTGGATGAGTAGTATTTGACACTGACAAATTCTCCATCACACAAAACCTTTAGATTTGACTAGTTCAAGGTCTATGGAATTGCGCTTGTGACGTCAGGAAAAGATGTTAAGTGTTCAGTACATGACTGCGACGGCCTCCCATTCCACTGTGCCGGCCAAGTCTCTGTGGTGCAATTGGTTAGCGCGTTCGGCTGTTAACCGAAAGGATGGTGGTTCGAGCCCACCCAGGGACGTTTGTTTGCTTTAAAACGCAGATTGAGTTAAAGCAAAAAACCTCTACATAACCATGTTTGAGCAATACTTGCCAAATTGTTAGATAAAATCAGTTTGCCACGTGTCCTGTATTTGACCTTTTTCAAAGATCCAAATAAAAAATATTGATAACAGCTGTCAATGAGAATTATACCTAAACTTCTGAAATTTAAGGTAGTTATAAGACTGACCGGTGATGAAAATGACTGTTTTCCAGATTTAAGCACAACCCATTGGCGATATTTTGAATTTTCCTCTTAGTTGATGGCTAAGAAGTGGCCCAGGATTTCATTAAGTTTGAAAACTCAAAGTTTCCGCAGCATTCTAACATTTTTCTGCTGTTTGCATAATTTTGAACTTCATTTCTGCTGAAGGTTTAGGGCTGTGTGAGCAAGGTTGCCAATACTTTCCAAGGGATGTGTTCAGGAGAGTCACCACGGTGTAGTAAGTGACCAATATTGTCACACACAAAGTAGGATGTTTGGTATGGATGTTTCTCTTCTGCTTTATAATGTAACTTTCAATGAGCCTTTTTATTCATATTGCTAAATCTAGTGTGTAATTGTGGCGTATCCTGTCTATGCCTTTTTTCACTTGTCACGTCCGAATTTGGCCGTTGTGGAACAATGAAGTTATTTTTGTTTCTTTTCTATGTTTGTTCAAAGAAGTTTGACTTGGATGAGTAGTATTTGACACTGACAAATTCTCCATCACACAAAACCTTTAGATTTGACTAGTTCAAGGTCTATGGAATTGCGTTTGTGACGTCAGGAAAAGATGTTAAGTGTTCAGTACATGACTGCGACGGCCTCCCATTCCACTGCGCCGGCCAAGTCTCTGTGGCGCAATTGGTTAGCGCGTTCGGATGTTAATCGAAAGGATGGTGGTTCGAGCCCACCCAGGGACGTTTGTTTGCTTTAAAACGCAGATTGAGTTAAAGCAAAAAACCTCTACACAACCATGTTTGAGCAATACTTGCCAAATTGTTAGATAAAATCAGTTTGCCACGTGTCCTGTATTTGACCTTTTTCAAAGATCCAAATAAAAAATATTGATAACAGCTGTCAATGAGGAATTATACCTAAACGTCTGAAATTTAAGGCAGTTATAAGACTGACCGGTGATGAAAATGACTGTTTTCCAGATTTAAGCACAACCCATTGGCGATATTTTGAATTTTCCTCTTAGTTGATGGCTAAGAAGTGGCCCAGGATTTCATTAAGTTTGAAAACTCAAAGTTTCCGCAGCATTCTAACATTTTTCTGCTGTTTGCATAGTTTTGAACTTCATTTCTGCTGAAGGTTTAGGGCTGTGTGAGCAAGGTTGCCAATACTTTCCAAGGGATGTGTTCAGGAGAGTCACCACGGTGTAGTAAGTGACCAATATTGTCACACACAAAGTAGGATGTTTGGTATGGATGTTTCTCTTCTGCTTTATAATGTAACTTTCAATGAGCCTTTTTATTCATATTGCTAAATCTAGTGTGTAATTGTGGCGTATCCTGTCTATGCCTTTTTTCACTTGTCACGTCCGAATTTGGCCGTTGTGGAACAATGAAGTTATTTTTGTTTCTTTTCTATGTTTGTTCAAAGAAGTTTGACTTGGATGAGTAGTATTTGACACTGACAAATTCTCCATCACACAAAACCTTTAGATTTGACTAGTTCAAGGTCTATGGAATTGCGTTTGTGACGTCAGGAAAAGATGTTAAGTGTTGAGTACATGACTGCGACGGCCTCCCATTCCACTGTGCCGGCCAAGTCTCTGTGGCGCAATTGGTTAGCGCGTTCGGCTGTTAATCGAAAGGATGGTGGTTCGAGCCCACCCAGGGACGTTTGTTTGGTTCAAAACGCAGATTGAGTTAAAGCAAAAAACCTCTACACAACCATGTTTGAGCAATACTTGCCAAATTGTTAGATAAAATCAGTTTGCCACGTGTCCTGTATTTGACCTTTTTCAAAGATCCAAATAAAAAATATTGATAACAGCTGTCAATGAGGAATTATACCTAAACGTCTGAAATTTAAGGCAGTTATAAGACTGACCGGTGATGAAAATGACTGTTTTCCAGATTTAAGCACAACCCATTGGCGATATTTTGAATTTTCCTCTTAGTTGATGGCTAAGAAGTGGCCCAGGATTTCATTAAGTTTGAAAACTCAAAGTTTCCGCAGCATTCTAACATTTTTCTGCTGTTTGCATAGTTTTGAACTTCATTTCTGCTGAAGGTTTAGGGCTGTGTGAGCAAGGTTGCCAATACTTTCCAAGGGATGTGTTCAGGAGAGTCACCACGGTGTAGTAAGTGACCAATATTGTCACACACAAAGTAGGATGTTTGGTATGGATGTTTCTCTTCTGCTTTATAATGTAACTTTCAATGAGCCTTTTTATTCATATTGCTAAATCTAGTGTGTAATTGTGGCGTATCCTGTCTATGCCTTTTTTCACTTGTCACGTCCGAATTTGGCCGTTGTGGAACAATGAAGTTATTTTTGTTTCTTTTCTATGTTTGTTCAAAGAAGTTTGACTTGGATGAGTAGTATTTGACACTGACAAATTCTCCATCACACAAAACCTTTATATTTGACTAGTTCAAGGTCTATGGAATTGCGTTTGTGACGTCAGGAAAAGATGTTAAGTGTTGAGTACATGACTGCGACGGCCTCCCATTCCACTGTGCTGGCCAAGTCTCTGTGGTGCAATTGGTTAGCGCGTTTGGCCGATAATCGAAAGGATGGTGGTTCGAGCCCACCCAGGGTTGTTTGTTTGCTTTAAAACGCAGATTGAGTTAAAGCAAAAAACCTCTACACAACCATGTTTGAGCAATACTTGCCAAATTGTTAGATAAAATCAGTTTGCCACGTGTCCTGTATTTGACCTTTTTCAAAGATCCAAATAAAAAATATTGATAACAGCTGTCAATGAGGAATTATACCTAAACGTCTGAAATTTAAGGCAGTTATAAGACTGACCGGTGATGAAAATGACTGTTTTCCAGATTTAAGCACAACCCATTGGCGATATTTTGAATTTTCCTCTTAGTTGATGGCTAAGAAGTGGCCCAGGATTTCATTAAGTTTGAAAACTCAAAGTTTCCGCAGCATTCTAACATTTTTCTGCTGTTTGCATAGTTTTGAACTTCATTTCTGCTGAAGGTTTAGGGCTGTGTGAGCAAGGTTGCCAATACTTTCCAAGGGATGTGTTCAGGAGAGTCACCACGGTGTAGTAAGTGACCAATATTGTCACACACAAAGTAGGATGTTTGGTATGGATGTTTCTCTTCTGCTTTATAATGTAACTTTCAATGAGCCTTTTTATTCATATTGCTAAATCTAGTGTGTAATTGTGGCGTATCCTGTCTATGCCTTTTTTCACTTGTCACGTCCGAATTTGGCCGTTGTGGAACAATGAAGTTATTTTTGTTTCTTTTCTATGTTTGTTCAAAGAAGTTTGACTTGGATGAGTAGTATTTGACACTGACAAATTCTCCATCACACAAAACCTTTAGATTTGACTAGTTCAAGGTCTATGGAATTGCGTTTGTGACGTCAGGAAAAGATGTTAAGTGTTCAGTACATGACTGCGACGGCCTCCCATTCCACTCTGCCGGCCAAGTCTCTGTGGCGCAATTGGTTAGCGCGTTCGGCTGTTAACCGAAAGGATGGTGGTTCGAGCCCACCCAGGGACGTTTGTTTGCTTTAAAATGCAGATTGAGTTAAAGCAAAAAACCTCTACACAACCATGTTTGAGCAATACTTGCCAAATTGTTAGATAAAATCAGTTTTACACGTGTCCTGTATTTGACCTTTTTCAAAGATCCAAATAAAAAATATTGATAACAGCTGTCAATGAGGAATTATACCTAAACGTCTGAAATTTAAGGCAGTTATAAGACTGACCGGTGATGAAAATGAATTTTTTCCAGATTTAAGCACAACCCATTGGCGATATTTTGAATTTTCCTCTTAGTTGATGGCTAAGAAGTGGCCCAGGATTTCATTAAGTTTGAAAACTCAAAGTTTCCGCAGCATTCTAACATTTTTCTGCTGTTTGCATAGTTTTGAACTTCATTTCTGCTGAAAGTTTAGGGCTGTGTGAGCAAGGTTGCCAATACTTTCCAAGGGATGTGTTCAGGAGAGTCACCACTGTGTAGTAAGTGACCAATATTGTCACACACAAAGCAGGATGTTTGGTATGGATGTTTCTCTTCTGCTTTATAATGTAACTTTCAATGAGCCTTTTTTTTCATATTGCTAAATCTAGTGTGTAATTGTGGCGTATCCTGTCTATGCCTTTTTGCACTTGTCACATCCGAATTTTGCCGTTGTGGAACAATGAAGTTATTTTTGTTTCTTTTCTATGTTTGGTCAAAGAAGTTTGACTTGGATGAGTAGTATTTGACACTGACAAATTCTCCATCACACAAAACCTTTAGATTTGACTAGTTCAAGGGGTCCGTTCTTCGTACGTTGCTTAAAACATCCGAGATCAAATGAGACATCCAAGATGATTTAATCCGGCTAATCATGATCCGGCTAATTGGGTTCTTCCAACACACCTGTTGTTTATGATTAGTATGGCTGGATTGAGTTATCTGAGACAACTGCGCGTTCATGCGTTTGTTTAAAAGGGGAAATGTATCGATAGTAGAAACAATGATCAGCAACGCTGCTATTGGCTGGTTAGCATGGCCAAAGAACGCCCACAGTTTTTCTCCCAAGCAGAACAAGAGCTTTTAATGGAAGGTTATGCCGAATTTCAGTCATTAATTAAAACACCTCAAAATCTGCTAAAGCCAGGAGAGAGGGCTGGCAAACAGCAGCAGACAAATTAATGCGTAAATACTGTCCATGGTAGATGTTTCTATCACTTTCTACAGTTTGAATTTTTGCATTTTAATAATTTGATATTAACTTTGTTCTTTTATATCAGAGCCTCCACAGGACCCACTAGAACATGGGGACAAGTAAAAGTGAAATACAAGAATATTCTACAAAATGGTAGCCTTTAAATATTATACTTTATTTTAAAAAGGCACTTGTTAAGTCAAGAGATCCAAATTTCAGTGTCATTCCTTAGAGACTGGAAGTAAAGGATGCGTGCAAACTGGGATTTTTAACAAAAAAAAATCTTTATCCATAAAAAATGAAAATCTTCCTTTTCCAAGTCATCCACAGTTTACACGGTAAAACTGTTTTGCTCCGTGTCTAGATAATCCATCCATAGTTTTTTCTAATACAATATACGGCTGGACAGGAAGCAAGCCTTTCAAAGTAAACTAAACTTCACAATAAAATGGCCCGAACAAATCTTCTTACTGAATAGGATAAAAATAAAAAGCAAACCATCATACATATAACTTAAATATTTTAGATTTATGGCTCCAACACCACTTTTTCCTCTTTAAAAGCCACTGTTAAATGATGTGTTTGTCTGTTTATAACAGCCACCAAGAAAACATCTCTACACTGTCGCGCTGCGCTAAAGGATCCTGTCTATTGCGCAATACGCGATTAATTCAAAAAACTCTGCAAATTATTCTTCACCTTCCGCAACAGGTTGCAGTCGTAAAAATGGACATGGCTACGGCAGACTTCCCTATCTCCTCCGCTTATACAGCCGTGATCTAATCTTGTTTACATGAAATAAGCCTGCTCTCGAGCAGGCTTAAGCTGGCGCACATGTTGCTATGACAACAAGTGCAGGATGTCTTTCGAAGAACCAAACGATCCAAGATCATGCCAAATCGTCAACAATGAAATCCTGCTAACTGAGTTAGCGACGTACGAAGAACGGACCCAAGGTCTATGGAATTCCGTTTGTGACGTCAGGAAAAGATGTTAAGTGTTCAGTACATGACTGCGACGGCCTCCCATTCCACTGTGCCGGCCAAGTCTCTGTGGTGCAATTGGTTAGCGTGTTCGGCTGTTAACCGAAAGGATGGTGGTTCGAGCCCACCCAGGGACGTTTGTTTGCTTTAAAACGCAGATTGAGTTAAAGCAACAAACCTCTACACAACCATGTTTGAGCAATACTTGCCAAATTGTTAGATAAAATCAGTTTGCCACGTGTCCTGTAATTGACCTTTTTCAAAGATCCAAATAAAAAATATTGATAACAGCTGTCAATGAGGAATTATACCTAAACGTCTGAAATTTAAGGCAGTTATAAGACTGACCGGTGATGAAAATGACTGTTTTCCAGATTTAAGCACAACCCATTGGCGATATTTTGAATTTTCCTCTTAGTTGATGGCTAAGAAGTGGCCCAGGATTTCATTAAGTTTGAAAACTCAAAGTTTCCGCAGCATTCTAACATTTTTCTGCTGTTTGCATAGTTTTGAACTTCATTTCTGCTGAAGGTTTAGGGCTGTGTGAGCAAGGTTGCCAATACTTTCCAAGGGATGTGTTCAGGAGAGTCACCACGGTGTAGTAAGTGACCAATATTGTCACACACAAAGTAGGATGTTTGGTATGGATGTTTCTCTTCTGCTTTATAATGTAACTTTCAATGAGCCTTTTTATTCATATTGCTAAATCTAGTGTGTAATTGTGGCGTATCCTGTCTATGCCTTTTTTCACTTGTCACGTCCGAATTTGGCCGTTGTGGAACAATGAAGTTATTTTTGTTTCTTTTCTATGTTTGTTCAAAGAAATTTGACTTGGATGAGTAGTATTTGACACTGACAAATTCTCCATCACACAAAACCTTTAGATTTGACTAGTTCAAGGTCTATGGAATTGCGCTTGTGACGTCAGGAAAAGATGTTAAGTGTTCAGTACATGACTGCGACGGCCTCCCATTCCACTGTGCCGGCCAAGTCTCTGTGGTGCAATTGGTTAGCGCGTTCGGCTGTTAACCGAAAGGATGGTGGTTCGAGCCCACCCAGGGACGTTTGTTTGCTTTAAAACGCAGATTGAGTTAAAGCAAAAAACCTCTACACAACCATGTTTGAGCAATACTTGCCAAATTGTTAGATAAAATCAGTTTGCCACGTGTCCTGTATTTGACCTTTTTCAAAGATCCAAATAAAAAATATTGATAACAGCTGTCAATGAGGAATTATACCTAAACATCTGAAATTTAAGGCAGTTATAAGACTGACCGGTGATGAAAATGACTGTTTTCCAGATTTAAGCACAACCCATTGGCGATATTTTGAATTTTCCTCTTAGTTGATGGCTAAGAAGTGGCCCAGGATTTCATTAAGTTTGAAAACTCAAAGTTTCCGCAGCATTCTAACATTTTTCTGCTGTTTGCATAGTTTTGAACTTCATTTCTGCTGAAAGTTTAGGGCTGTGTGAGCAAGGTTGCCAATACTTTCCAAGGGATGTGTTCAGGAGAGTCACCACGGTGTAGTAAGTGACCAATATTGTCACACACAAAGTAGGATGTTTGGTATGGATGTTTCTCTTCTGCTTTATAATGTAACTTTCAATGAGCCTTTTTATTCATATTGCTAAATCTAGTGTGTAATTGTGGCGTATCCTGTCTATGCCTTTTTTCACTTGTCACGTCCGAATTTGGCCGTTGTGGAACAATGAAGTTATTTTTGTTTCTTTTCTATGTTTGTTCAAAGAAGTTTGACTTGGATGAGTAGTATTTGACACTGACAAATTCTCCATCACACAAAACCTTTAGATTTGACTAGTTCAAGGTCTATGGAATTGCGCTTGTGACGTCAGGAAAAGATGTTAAGTGTTCAGTACATGACTGCGACGGCCTCCCATTCCACTGTGCCGGCCAAGTCTCTGTGGCGCAATTGGTTAGCGCGTTCGGCTGTTAACCGAAAGGATGGTGGTTCGAGCCCACCCAGGGACGTTTGTTTGCTTTAAAATGCAGATTGAGTTAAAGCAAAAAACCTCTACACAACCATGTTTGAGCAATACTTGCCAAATTGTTAGATAAAATCAGTTTTACACGTGTCCTGTATTTTACCTTTTTCAAAGATCCAAATAAAAAATATTGATAACAGCTGTCAATGAGGAATTATACCTAAACGTCTGAAATTTAAGGCAGTTATAAGACTGACCGGTGATGAAAATGACTGTTTTCCAGATTTAAGCACAACCCATTGGCGATATTTTGAATTTTCCTCTTAGTTGATGGCTAAGAAGTGGCCCAGGATTTCATTAAGTTTGAAAACTCAAAGTTTCCACAGCATTCTAACATTTTTCTGCTGTTTGCATAGTTTTGAACTTCATTTCTGCTGAAGGTTTAGGGCTGTGTGAGCAAGGTTGCCAATACTTTCCAAGGGATGTGTTCAGGAGAGTCACCACGGTGTAGTAAGTGACCAATATTGTCACACACAAAGTAGGATGTTTGGTATGGATGTTTCTCTTCTGCTTTATAATGTAACTTTCAATGAGCCTTTTTATTCATATTGCTAAATCTAGTGTGTAATTGTGGCGTATCCTGTCTATGCCTTTTTTCACTTGTCACGTCCGAATTTGGCCGTTGTGGAACAATGAAGTTATTTTTGTTTCTTTTCTATGTTTGTTCAAAGAAGTTTGACTTGGATGAGTAGTATTTGACACTGACAAATTCTCCATCACACAAACCCTTTATATTTGACTAGTTCAAGGTCTATGGAATTGCGTTTGTGACGTCAGGAAAAGATGTTAAGTGTTCAGTACATGACTGCGACGGCCTCCCATTCCACTGTGCCGGCCAAGTCTCTGTGGCGCAATTGGTTAGCGCGTTCGGCTGTTAATCGAAAGGATGGTGGTTCGAGCCCACCCAGGGACGTTTGTTTGCTTTAAAACGCAGATTGAGTTAAAGCAAAAAACCTCTACACAACCATGTTTGAGCAATACTTGCCAAATTGTTAGATAAAACCAGTTTGCCACGTGTCCTGTATTTGACCTTTTTCAAAGATCCAAATAAAAAATATTGATAACAGCTGTCAATGAGGAATTATACCTAAACGTCTGAAATTTAAGGCAGTTATAAGACTGACCGGTGATGAAAATGACTGTTTTCCAGATTTAAGCACAACCCATTGGCGATATTTTGAATTTTCCTCTTAGTTGATGGCTAAGAAGTGGCCCAGGATTTCATTAAGTTTGAAAACTCAAAGTTTCCGCAGCATTCTAACATTTTTCTGCTGTTTGCATAGTTTTGAACTTCATTTCTGCTGAAGGTTTAGGGCTGTGTGAGCAAGGTTGCCAATACTTTCCAAGGGATGTGTTCAGGAGAGTCACCACGGTGTAGTAAGTGACCAATATTGTCACACACAAAGTAGGATGTTTGGTATGGATGTTTCTCTTCTGCTTTATAATGTAACTTTCAATGAGCCTTTTTATTCATATTGCTAAATCTAGTGTGTAATTGTGGCGTATCCTGTCTATGCCTTTTTTCACTTGTCACGTCCGAATTTGGCCGTTGTGGAACAATGAAGTTATTTTTGTTTCTTTTCTATGTTTGTTCAAAGAAGTTTGACTTGGATGAGTAGTATTTGACACTGACAAATTCTCCATCACACAAAACCTTTAGATTTGACTAGTTCAAGGTCTATGGAATTGCGTTTGTGACGTCAGGAAAAGATGTTAAGTGTTCAGTACATGACTGCGACGGCCTCCCATTCCAATGTGCCGGCCAAGTCTCTGTGGTGCAATTGGTTAGCGCGTTCGGCTGTTAACCGAAAGGATGGTGGTTCGAGCCCACCCAGGGACGTTTGTTTGCTTTAAAACGCAGATTGAGTTAAAGCAAAAAACCTCTACATAACCATGTTTGAGCAATACTTGCCAAATTGTTAGATAAAATCAGTTTGCCACGTGTCCTGTATTTGACCTTTTTCAAAGATCCAAATAAAAAATATTGATAACAGCTGTCAATGAGAATTATACCTAAACTTCTGAAATTTAAGGCAGTTATAAGACTGACCGGTGATGAAAATGACTGTTTTCCAGATTTAAGCACAACCCATTGGCGATATTTTGAATTTTCCACTTAGTTGATGGCTAAGAAGTGGCCCAGGATTTCATTAAGTTTGAAAACTCAAAGTTTCCGCAGCATTCTAACATTTTTCTGCTGTTTGCATAATTTTGAACTTCATTTCTGCTGAAGGTTTAGGGCTGTGTGAGCAAGGTTGCCAATACTTTCCAAGGGATGTGTTCAGGAGAGTCACCACGGTGTAGTAAGTGACCAATATTGTCACACACAAAGTAGGATGTTTGGTATGGATGTTTCTCTTCTGCTTTATAATGTAACTTTCAATGAGCCTTTTTATTCATATTGCTAAATCTAGTGTGTAATTGTGGCGTATCCTGTCTATGCCTTTTTTTACTTGTCACGTCCGAATTTGGCCGTTGTGGAACAATGAAGTTATTTTTGTTTCTTTTCTATGTTTGTTCAAAGAAATTTGACTTGGATGAGTAGTATTTGACACTGACAAATTCTCCATCACACAAAACCTTTAGATTTGACTAGTTCAAGGTCTATGGAATTGCGCTTGTGACGTCAGGAAAAGATGTTAAGTGTTCAGTACATGACTGCGACGGCCTCCCATTCCACTGTGCCGGCCAAGTCTCTGTGGTGCAATTGGTTAGCGCGTTCGGCTGTTAACCGAAAGGATGGTGGTTTGAGCCCACCCAGGGACGTTTGTTTGCTTTAAAACGCAGATTGAGTTAAAGCAAAAAACCTCTACACAACCATGTTTGAGCAATACTTGCCAAATTGTTAGATAAAATCAGTTTGCCACGTGTCCTGTATTTGACCTTTTTCAAAGATCCAAATAAAAAATATTGATAACAGCTGTCAATGAGGAATTATACCTAAACTTCTGAAATTTAAGGCAGTTAAGTTATAAGACTGACCGGTGATGAAAATGACTGTTTTCCAGATTTAAGCACAACCCATTGGCGATATTTTGAATTTTCCTCTTAGTTGATGGCTAAGAAGTGGCCCAGGATTTCATTAAGTTTGAAAACTCAAAGTTTCCGCAGCATTCTAACATTTTTCTGCTGTTTGCATAGTTTTGAACTTCATTTCTGCTGAAAGTTTAGGGCTGTGTGAGCAAGGTTGCCAATACTTTCCAAGGGATGTGTTCAGGAGAGTCACCACTGTGTAGTAAGTGACCAATATTGTCACACACAAAGCAGGATGTTTGGTATGGATGTTTCTCTTCTGCTTTATAATGTAACTTTCAATGAGCCTTTTTATTCATATTGCTAAATCTAGTGTGTAATTGTGGCGTATCCTGTCTATGCCTTTTTTCACTTGTCACGTCCGAATTTGGCGGTTGTGGAACAATGAAGTTATTTTTGTTTCTTTTCTATGTTTGTTCAAAGAAGTTTGACTTGGATGAGTAGTATTTGACACTGACAAATTCTCCATCACACAAAACCTTTAGATTTGACTAGTTCAAGGTCTATGGAATTGCGTTTGTGACGTCAGGAAAAGATGTTAAGTGTTCAGTACATGACTGCGACGGCCTCCCATTCCACTGTGCCGGCCAAGTCTCTGTGGCGCAATTGGTTAGCGCGTTTGACTGTTAACCGAAAGGATAGTGGTTCGAGCCCACCCAGGGATGTTTGTTTGCTTTAAAACGCAGATTGAGTTAAAGCAAAAAACCTCTACACAACCATGTTTGAGCAATACTTGCCAAATTGTTAGATAAAATCAGTTTACCACGTGTCCTGTATTTGACCTTTTTCAAAGATCCAAATAAAAAATATTGATAACAGCTGTCAATGAGGAATTATACCTAAACGTCTGAAATTTAAGGAGGTTATAAGACTGACCGGTGATGAAAATGACTGTTTTCCAGATTTAAGCACAACCCATTGGCGATATTTTGAATTTTCCTCTTAGTTGATGGCTAAGAAGTGGCCCAGGATTTCATTAAGTTTGAAAACTTAAAGTTTCCGCAGCATTCTAACATTTTTCTGCTGTTTGCATAGTTTTGAACTTCATTTCTGCTGAAGGTTTAGGGCTGTGTGAGCAAGGTTGCCAATACTTTCCAAGGGATGTGTTCAGGAGAGTCACCACGGTGTAGTAAGTGACCAATATTGTCACACACAAAGTAGAATGTTTGGTATGGATGTTTCTCTTCTGCTTTATAATGTAACTTTCAATGAGCCTTTTTATTCATATTGCTAAATCTAGTGTGTAATTGTGGCGTATCCTGTCTATGCCTTTTTTCACTTGTCACGTCCGAATTTGGCCGTTGTGGAACAATGAAGTTATTTTTGTTTCTTTTCTATGTTTGTTCAAAGAAGTTTGACTTGGATGAGTAGTATTTGACACTGACAAATTCTCCATCACACAAAACCTTTAGATTTGACTAGTTCAAGGTCTATGGAATTGCGCTTGTGACGTCAGGAAAAGATGTTAAGTGTTCAGTACATGACTGCGACGGCCTCCCATTCCACTGTGCCGGCCAAGTCTCTGTGGTGCAATTGGTTAGCGCGTTCGGCTGTTAACCGAAATGATGGTGGTTCGAGGCCACCCAGGGACATTTGTTTGCTTTAAAACGCAGATTGAGTTAAAGCAAAAAACGTCTACACAACCATGTTTGAGCAATACTTGCCAAATTGTTAGATAAAATCAGTTTGCCACGTGTCCTGTATTTGACCTTTTTCAAAGATCCAAATAAAAAATATTGATAACAGCTGTCAATGAGGAATTATACATAAACTTCTGAAATTTAAGGCAGTTATAAGACTGACCGGTGATGAAAATGACTGTTTTCCAGATTTAAGCACAACCCATTGGCGATATTTTGAATTTTCCTCTTAGTTGATGGCTAAGAAGTGGCCCAGGATTGCATTAAGTTTGAAAACTCAAAGTTTCCGCAGCATTCTAACATTTTTCTGCTGTTTGCATAGTTTTGAACTTCATTTCTGCTGAAGGTTTAGGGCTGTGTGAGCAAGGTTGCCAATACTTTCCAAGGGATGTGTTCAGGTGAGTCACCACGGTGTAGTAAGTGACCAATATCGTCACACACAAAGTAGGATGTTTGGTATGGATGTTTCTCTTCTGCTTTATAATGTAACTTTCAATGAGCCTTTTTATTCATATTGCTAAATCTAGTGTGTAATTGTGGCGTATCCTGTCTATGCCTTTTTTCACTTGTCACGTCCGAATTTGGCGGTTGTGGAACAATGAAGTTATTTTTGTTTCTTTTCTATGTTTGTTCAAAGAAGTTTGACTTGGATGAGTAGTATTTGACACTGACAAATTCTCCATCACACAAAACCTTTAGATTTGACTAGTTCAAGGTCTATGGAATTGCGTTTGTGACGTCAGGAAAAGATGTTAAGTGTTCAGTACATGACTGCGACGGCCTCCCATTCCACTGTGCCGGCCAAGTCTCTGTGGCGCAATTGGTTAGCGCGTTTGACTGTTAACCGAAAGGATAGTGGTTCGAGCCCACCCAGGGATGTTTGTTTGCTTTAAAACGCAGATTGAGTTAAAGCAAAAAACCTCTACACAACCATGTTTGAGCAATACTTGCCAAATTGTTAGATAAAATCAGTTTGCCACGTGTCCTGTATTTGACCTTTTTCAAAGATCCAAATAAAAAATATTGATAACAGCTGTCAATGAGGAATTATACCTAAACTTCTGAAATTTAAGGCAGTTATAAGACTGACCGGTGATGAAAATGACTGTTTTCCAGATTTAAGCACAACCCATTGGCGATATTTTGAATTTTCCTCTTAGTTGATGGCTAAGAAGTGGCCCAGGATTGCATTAAGTTTGAAAACTCAAAGTTTCCGCAGCATTCTAACATTTTTCTGCTGTTTGCATAATTTTGAACTTCATTTCTGCTGAAGGTTTAGGGCTGTGTGAGCAAGGTTGCCAATACTTTCCAAGGGATGTGTTCAGGAGAGTCACCACGGTGTAGTAAGTGACCAATATTGTCACACACAAAGTAGGATGTTTGGTATGGATGTTTCTCTTCTGCTTTATAATGTAACTTTCAATGAGCCTTTTTATTCATATTGCTAAATCTAGTGTGTAATTGTGGCGTATCCTGTCTATGCCTTTTTTCACTTGTCACGTCCGAATTTGGCCGTTGTGGAACAATGAAGTTATTTTTGTTTCTTTTCTATGTTTGTTCAAAGAAGTTTGACTTGGATGAGTAGTATTTGACACTGACAAATTCTCCATCACACAAAACCTTTAGATTTGACTAGTTCAAGGTCTATGGAATTGCGCTTGTGACGTCAGGAAAAGATGTTAAGTGTTCAGTACATGACTGCGACGGCCTCCCATTCCACTGTGCCGGCCAAGTCTCTGTGGCGCAATTGGTTAGCGCGTTCGGCTGTTAACCGAAAGGATGGTGGTTCGAGCCCACCCAGGGACGTTTGTTTGCTTTAAAACGCAGATTGAGATAAAGCAAAAAACCTCTACACAACCATGTTTGAGCAATACTTGCCAAATTGTTAGATAAAATCAGTTTGCCACGTGTCCTGTATTTGACCTTTTTCAAAGATCCAAATAAAAAATATTGATAACAACTGTCAATGAGGAATTATACCTAAACGTCTGAAATTTAAGGCAGTTATAAGACTGACCGGTGATGAAAATGACTGTTTTCCAGATTTAAGCACAACCCATTGGCGATATTTTGAATTTTCCTCTTAGTTGATGGCTAAGAAGTGGCCCAGGATTTCATTAAGTTTGAAAACTCAAAGTTTCCGCAGCATTCTAACATTTTTCTGCTGTTTGCATAGTTTTGAACTTCATTTCTGCTGAAAGTTTAGGGCTGTGTGAGCAAGGTTGCCAATACTTTCCAAGGGATGTGTTCAGGAGAGTCACCACTGTGTAGTAAGTGACCAATATTGTCACACACAAAGCAGGATGTTTGGTATGGATGTTTCTCTTCTGCTTTATAATGTAACTTTCAATGAGCCTTTTTATTCATATTGCTAAATCTAGTGTGTAATTGTGGCGTATCCTGTCTATGCCTTTTTGCACTTGTCACATCTGAATTTGGCCGTTGTGGAACAATGAAGTTATTTTTGTTTCTTTTCTATGTTTGGTCAAAGAAGTTTGACTTGGATGAGTAGTATTTGACACTGACAAATTCTCCATCACACAAAACCTTTAGATTTGACTAGTTCAAGGTCTATGGAATTGCGTTTGTGACGTCAGGAAAAGATGTTAAGTGTTCAGTACATGACTGCGACGGCCTCCCATTCCACTGTGCCGGCCAAGTCTCTGTGGCGCAATTGGTTAGCGCGTTCGGCTGTTAACCGAGAGGATGGTGGTTCGAGCCCACCCAGGGACGTTTGTTTGCTTTAAAACACAGATTGAGTTAAAGCAAAAAACCTCTACACAACCATGTTTGAGCAATACTTGCCAAATTGTTAGATAAAATCAGTTTGCCACGTGTCCTGTATTTGACCTTTTTCAAAGATCCAAATAAAAAATATTGATAACAGCTGTCAATGAGGAATTATACCTAAACGTCTGAAATTTAAGGCAGTTATAAGACTGACCGGTGATGAAAATGACTGTTTTCCAGATTTAAGCACAACCCATTGGCGATATTTTGAATTTTCCTCTTAGTTGATGGCTAAGAAGTGGCCCAGGATTTCATTAAGTTTGAAAACTCAAAGTTTCCGCAGCATTCTAACATTTTTCTGCTGTTTGCATAGTTTTGAACTTCATTTCTGCTGAAGGTTTAGGGCTGTGTGAGCAAGGTTGCCAATACTTTCCAAGGGATGTGTTCAGGAGAGTCACCACGGTGTAGTAAGTGACCAATATTGTCACACACAAAGTAGAATGTTTGGTATGGATGTTTCTCTTCTGCTTTATAATGTAACTTTCAATGAGCCTTTTTATTCATATTGCTAAATCTAGTGTGTAATTGTGGCGTATCCTGTCTATGCCTTTTTTCACTTGTCACGTCCGAATTTGGCCGTTGTGGAACAATGAAGTTATTTTTGTTTCTTTTCTATGTTTGTTCAAAGAAGTTTGACTTGGATGAGTAGTATTTGACACTGACAAATTCTCCATCACACAAAACCTTTAGATTTGACTAGTTCAAGGTCTATGGAATTGCGCTTGTGACGTCAGGAAAAGATGTTAAGTGTTCAGTACATGACTGCGACGGCCTCCCATTCCACTGTGCCGGCCAAGTCTCTGTGGCGCAATTGGTTAGTGTGTTCGGCTGTTAACCGAAAGGATGGTGGTTCGAGCCCACCCAGGGACGTTTGTTTGCTTTAAAACGCAGATTGAGTTAAAGCAAAAAACCTCTACACAACCATGTTTGAGCAATACTTGCCAAATTGTTAGATAAAATCAGTTTGCCACGTGTCCTGTATTTGACCTTTTTCAAAGATCCAAATAAAAAATATTGATAACAGCTGTCAATGAGGAATTATACCTAAACGTCTGAAATTTAAGGCAGTTATAAGACTGACCGGTGATGAAAATGACTGTTTTCCAGATTTAAGCACAACCCATTGGCGATATTTTGAATTTTCCTCTTAGTTGATGGCTAAGAAGTGGCCCAGGATTTCATTAAGTTTGAAAACTCAAAGTTTCCGCAGCATTCTAACATTTTTCTGCTGTTTGCATAGTTTTGAACTTCATTTCTGCTGAAGGTTTAGGGCTGTGTGAGCAAGGTTGCCAATACTTTCCGAGGGATGTGTTCAGGAGAGTCACCACGGTGTAGTAAGTGACCCACATTGTCACACACAAAGTAGAATGTTTGGTATGGATGTTTCTCTTCTGCTTTATAATGTTACTTTCAATGAGCCTTTTTATTCATATTGCTAAATCTAGTGTGTAATTGTGGCGTATCCTGTCTATGCCTTTTTTCACTTGTCACGTCCGAATTTGGCCGTTGTGGAACAATGAAGTTATTTTTGTTTCTTTTCTATGTTTGTTCAAAGAAGTTTGACTTGATGAGTAGTATTTGACACTGACAAATTCTCCATCACACAAAACCTTTAGATTTGACTAGTTCAAGGTCTATGGAATTGCGCTTGTGACGTCAGGAAAAGATGTTAAGTGTTCAGTACATGACTGCAACGGCCTCCCATTCCACTGTGCCGGCCAAGTCTCTGTGGCACAATTGGTTAGCGCGTTCGGCTGTTAACCGAAAGGATGGTGGTTCGAGCCCACCCAGGGACGTTTGTTTGCTTTAAAACGCCGATTGAGTTAAAGCAAAAAACCTCTACACAACTATGTTTGAGCAATACTTGCCAAATTGTTAGATAAAATCAGTTTGCCACGTGTCCTGTATTTGACCTTTTTCAAAGATCCAAATAAAAAATATTGATAACAGCTGTCAATGAGGAATTATACCTAAACTTCTGAAATTTAAGGCAGTTATAAGACTGACCGGTGATGAAAATGACTTTTTTCCAGATTTAAGCACAACCCATTGGCGATATTTTGAATTTTCCTCTTAGTTGATGGCTAAGAAGTGGCCCAGGATTTCATTAAGTTTGAAAACTCAAAGTTTCCGCAGCATTCTAACATTTTTCTGCTGTTTGCATAGTTTTGAACTTCATTTCTGCTGAAAGTTTAGGGCTGTGTGAGCAAGGTTGCCAATACTTTCCAAGGGATGTGTTCAGGAGAGTCACCACTGTGTAGTAAGTGACCAATATTGTCACACACAAAGCAGGATGTTTGGTATGGATGTTTCTCTTCTGCTTTATAATGTAACTTTCAATGAGCCTTTTTATTCATATTGCTAAATCTAGTGTGTAATTGTGGCGTATCCTGTCTATGCCTTTTTGCACTTGTCACATCCGAATTTGGCCGTTGTGGAACAATGAAGTTATTTTTGTTTCTTTTCTATGTTTGGTCAAAGAAGTTTGACTTGGATGAGTAGTATTTGACACTGACAAATTCTCCATCACACAAAACCTTTATATTTGACTAGTTCAAGGTCTATGGAATTCCGTTTGTGACGTCAGGAAAAGATGTTAAGTGTTCAGTACATGACTGCGACGGCCTCCCATTCCACTGTGCCGGCCAAGTCTCTGTGGCGCAATTGGTTAGCGCGTTCGGCTGTTAACCGAAAGGATGGTGGTTCGAGCCCACCCAGGGATGTTTGTTTGCTTTAAAACGCAGATTGAGTTAAAGCAAAAAACCTCTACACAACCATGTTTGAGCAATACTTGCCAAATTGTTAGATAAAATCAGTTTGCCACGTGTCCTGTATTTGACCTTTTTCAAAGATCCAAATAAAAAATATTGATAACAGCTGTCAATGAGGAATTATACCTAAACTTCTGAAATTTAAGGCAGTTATAAGACTGACCGGTGATGAAAATGACTGTTTTCCAGATTTAAGCACAACCCATTGGCGATATTTTGAATTTTCCTCTTAGTTGATGGCTAAGAAGTGGCCCAGGATTTCATTAAGTTTGAAAACTCAAAGTTTCCGCAGCATTCTAACATTTTTCTGCTGTTTGCATAGTTTTGAACTTCATTTCTGCTGAAGGTTTAGGGCTGTGTGAGCAAGGTTGCCAATACTTTCCAAGGGATGTGTTCAGGAGAGTCACCACGGTGTAGTAAGTGACCAATATTGTCACACACAAAGTAGGATGTTTGGTATGGATGTTTCTCTTCTGCTTTATAATGTAACTTTCAATGAGCCTTTTTATTCATATTGCTAAATCTAGTGTGTAATTGTGGCGTATCCTGTCTATGCCTTTTTTCACTTGTCACGTCCGAATTTGGCCGTTGTGGAACAATGAAGTTATTTTTGTTTCTTTTCTATGTTTGTTCAAAGAAGTTTGACTTGGATGAGTAGTATTTGACACTGACAAATTCTCCATCACACAAAACCTTTAGATTTGACTAGTTCAAGGTCTATGGAATTGCGCTTGTGACGTCAGGAAAAGATGTTAAGTGTTCAGTACATGACTGCGACGGCCTCCCATTCCACTGTGCCGGCCAAGTCTCTGTGGCGCAATAGGTTAGCGCGTTCGGCTGTTAACCGAAAGGATGGTGGTTCGAGCCCACCCAGGGACGTTTGCTTGCTTTAAAACGCAGATTGAGTTAAAGCAAAAAACCTCTACACAACCATGTTTGAGCAATACTTGCCAAATTGTTAGATAAAATCAGTTTTCCACGTGTCCTGTATTTGACCTTTTTTAAAGATCCAAATAAAAAATATTGATAACAGCTGTCAATGAGGAATTATACCTAAATGTCTGAAATTTAAGGCAGTTATAAGACTGACCGGTGATGAAAATGACTGTTTTCCAGATTTAAGCACAACCCATTGGCGATATTTTGAATTTTCCTCTTAGTTGATGGCTAAGAAGTGGCCCAGGATTTCATTAAGTTTGAAAACTCAAAGTTTCCGCAGCATTCTAACATTTTTCTGCTGTTTGCATAGTTTTGAACTTCATTTCTGCTGAAGGTTTAGGGCTGTGTGAGCAAGGTTGCCAATACTTTCCAAGGGATGTGTTCAGGAGAGTCACCACGGTGTAGTAAGTGACCAATATTGTCACACACAAAGTAGAATGTTTGGTATGGATGTTTCTCTTCTGCTTTATAATGTAACTTTCAATGAGCCTTTTTATTCATATTGCTAAATCTAGTGTGTAATTGTGGCGTATCCTGTCTATGCCTTTTTGCACTTGTCACGTCCGAATTTGGCCGTTGTGGAACAATGAAGTTATTTTTGTTTCTTTTCTATGTTTGTTCAAAGAAGTTTGACTTGGATGAGTAGTATTTGACACTGACAAATTCTCCATCACACAAAACCTTTAGATTTGACTAGTTCAAGGTCTATGGAATTGCGCTTGTGACGTCAGGAAAAGATGTTAAGTGTTCAGTACATGACTGCGACGGCCTCCCATTCCAATGTGCCGGCCAAGTCTCTGTGGTGCAATTGGTTAGCGCGTTCGGCTGCTAACCGAAACGATGGTGGTTCGAGCCCACCCAGGGACGTTTGTTTGCTTTAAAACGCAGATTGAGTTAAAGCAAAAAACGTCTACACAACCATGTTTGAGCAATACTTGCCAAATTGTTAGATAAAATCAGTTTGCCACGTGTCCTGTATTTGACCTTTTTCAAAGATCCAAATAAAAAATATTGATAACAGCTGTCAATGAGGAATTATACCTAAACTTCTGAAATTTAAGGCAGTTATAAGACTGACCGGTGATGAAAATGACTTTTTTCCAGATTTAAGCACAACCCATTGGCGATATTTTGAATTTTCCTCTTAGTTGATGGCTAAGAAGTGGCCCAGGATTTCATTAAGTTTGAAAACTCAAAGTTTCCGCAGCATTCTAACATTTTTCTGCTGTTTGCATAGTTTTGAACTTCATTTCTGCTGAAAGTTTAGGGCTGTGTGAGCAAGGTTGCCAATACTTTCCAAGGGATGTGTTCAGGAGAGTCACCACTGTGTAGTAAGTGACCAATATTGTCACACACAAAGCAGGATGTTTGGTATGGATGTTTCTCTTCTGCTTTATAATGTAACTTTCAATGAGCCTTTTTATTCATATTGCTAAATCTAGTGTGTAATTGTGGCGTATCCTGTCTATGCCTTTTTGCACTTGTCACATCCGAATTTGGCCGTTGTGGAACAATGAAGTTATTTTTGTTTCTTTTCTATGTTTGGTCAAAGAAGTTTGACTTGGATGAGTAGTATTTGACACTGACAAATTCTCCATCACACAAAACCTTTAGATTTGACTAGTTCAAGGTCTATGGAATTGCGTTTGTGACGTCAGGAAAAGATGTTAAGTGTTCAGTACATGACTGCGACGGCCTCCCATTCCACTGTGCCGGCCAAGTCTCTGTGGCGCAATTGGTTAGCGCGTTCGGCTGTTAACCGAAAGGATGGTGGTTCGAGCCCACCCAGGGATGTTTGTTTGCTTTAAAACGCAGATTGAGTTAAAGCAAAAAACCTCTACACAACCATGTTTGAGCAATACTTGCCAAATTGTTAGATAAAATCAGTTTGCCACGTGTCCTGTATTTGACCTTTTTCAAAGATCCAAATAAAAAATATTGATAACAGCTGTCAATGAGGAATTATACCTAAACTTCTGAAATTTAAGGCAGTTATAAGACTGACCGGTGATGAAAATGACTGTTTTCCAGATTTAAGCACAACCCATTGGCGATATTTTGAATTTTCCTCTTAGTTGATGGCTAAGAAGTGGCCCAGGATTTCATTAAGTTTGAAAACTCAAAGTTTCCGCAGCATTCTAACATTTTTCTGCTGTTTGCATAGTTTTGAACTTCATTTCTGCTGAAGGTTTAGGGCTGTGTGAGCAAGGTTGCCAATACTTTCCAAGGGATGTGTTCAGGAGAGTCACCACGGTGTAGTAAGTGACCAATATTGTCACACACAAAGTAGGATGTTTGGTATGGATGTTTCTCTTCTGCTTTATAATGTAACTTTCAATGAGCCTTTTTATTCATATTGCTAAATCTAGTGTGTAATTGTGGCGTATCCTGTCTATGCCTTTTTTCACTTGTCACGTCCGAATTTGGCCGTTGTGGAACAATGAAGTTATTTTTGTTTCTTTTCTATGTTTGTTCAAAGAAGTTTGACTTGGATGAGTAGTATTTGACACTGACAAATTCTCCATCACACAAAACCTTTAGATTTGACTAGTTCAAGGTCTATGGAATTGCGCTTGTGACGTCAGGAAAAGATGTTAAGTGTTCAGTACATGACTGCGACGGCCTCCCATTCCACTGTGCCGGCCAAGTCTCTGTGGCGCAATAGGTTAGCGCGTTCGGCTGTTAACCGAAAGGATGGTGGTTCGAGCCCACCCAGGGACGTTTGCTTGCTTTAAAACGCAGATTGAGTTAAAGCAAAAAACCTCTACACAACCATGTTTGAGCAATACTTGCCAAATTGTTAGATAAAATCAGTTTTCCACGTGTCCTGTATTTGACCTTTTTTAAAGATCCAAATAAAAAATATTGATAACAGCTGTCAATGAGGAATTATACCTAAATGTCTGAAATTTAAGGCAGTTATAAGACTGACCGGTGATGAAAATGACTGTTTTCCAGATTTAAGCACAACCCATTGGCGATATTTTGAATTTTCCTCTTAGTTGATGGCTAAGAAGTGGCCCAGGATTTCATTAAGTTTGAAAACTCAAAGTTTCCGCAGCATTCTAACATTTTTCTGCTGTTTGCATAGTTTTGAACTTCATTTCTGCTGAAGGTTTAGGGCTGTGTGAGCAAGGTTGCCAATACTTTCCGAGGGATGTGTTCAGGAGAGTCACCACGGTGTAGTAAGTGACCCACATTGTCACACACAAAGTAGAATGTTTGGTATGGATGTTTCTCTTCTGCTTTATAATGTTACTTTCAATGAGCCTTTTTATTCATATTGCTAAATCTAGTGTGTAATTGTGGCGTATCCTGTCTATGCCTTTTTTCACTTGTCACGTCCGAATTTGGCCGTTGTGGAACAATGAAGTTATTTTTGTTTCTTTTCTATGTTTGTTCAAAGAAGTTTGACTTGGATGAGTAGTATTTGACACTGACAAATTCTCCATCACACAAAACCTTTAGATTTGACTAGTTCAAGGTCTATGGAATTGCGCTTGTGACGTCAGGAAAAGATGTTAAGTGTTCAGTACATGACTGCAACGGCCTCCCATTCCACTGTGCCGGCCAAGTCTCTGTGGCACAATTGGTTAGCGCGTTCGGCTGTTAACCGAAAGGATGGTGGTTCGAGCCCACCCAGGGACGTTTGTTTGCTTTAAAACGCCGATTGAGTTAAAGCAAAAAACCTCTACACAACTATGTTTGAGCAATACTTGCCAAATTGTTAGATAAAATCAGTTTGCCACGTGTCCTGTATTTGACCTTTTTCAAAGATCCAAATAAAAAATATTGATAACAGCTGTCAATGAGGAATTATACCTAAACTTCTGAAATTTAAGGCAGTTATAAGACTGACCGGTGATGAAAATGACTTTTTTCCAGATTTAAGCACAACCCATTGGCGATATTTTGAATTTTCCTCTTAGTTGATGGCTAAGAAGTGGCCCAGGATTTCATTAAGTTTGAAAACTCAAAGTTTCCGCAGCATTCTAACATTTTTCTGCTGTTTGCATAGTTTTGAACTTCATTTCTGCTGAAAGTTTAGGGCTGTGTGAGCAAGGTTGCCAATACTTTCCAAGGGATGTGTTCAGGAGAGTCACCACTGTGTAGTAAGTGACCAATATTGTCACACACAAAGCAGGATGTTTGGTATGGATGTTTCTCTTCTGCTTTATAATGTAACTTTCAATGAGCCTTTTTATTCATATTGCTAAATCTAGTGTGTAATTGTGGCGTATCCTGTCTATGCCTTTTTGCACTTGTCACATCCGAATTTGGCCGTTGTGGAACAATGAAGTTATTTTTGTTTCTTTTCTATGTTTGGTCAAAGAAGTTTGACTTGGATGAGTAGTATTTGACACTGACAAATTCTCCATCACACAAAACCTTTAGATTTGACTAGTTCAAGGTCTATGGAATTGCGTTTGTGACGTCAGGAAAAGATGTTAAGTGTTCAGTACATGACTGCGACGGCCTCCCATTCCACTGTGCCGGCCAAGTCTCTGTGGCGCAATTGGTTAGCGCGTTCGGCTGTTAACCGAAAGGATGGTGGTTCGAGCCCACCCAGGGATGTTTGTTTGCTTTAAAACGCAGATTGAGTTAAAGCAAAAAACCTCTACACAACCATGTTTGAGCAATACTTGCCAAATTGTTAGATAAAATCAGTTTGCCACGTGTCCTGTATTTGACCTTTTTCAAAGATCCAAATAAAAAATATTGATAACAGCTGTCAATGAGGAATTATACCTAAACTTCTGAAATTTAAGGCAGTTATAAGACTGACCGGTGATGAAAATGACTGTTTTCCAGATTTAAGCACAACCCATTGGCGATATTTTGAATTTTCCTCTTAGTTGATGGCTAAGAAGTGGCCCAGGATTTCATTAAGTTTGAAAACTCAAAGTTTCCGCAGCATTCTAACATTTTTCTGCTGTTTGCATAGTTTTGAACTTCATTTCTGCTGAAGGTTTAGGGCTGTGTGAGCAAGGTTGCCAATACTTTCCAAGGGATGTGTTCAGGAGAGTCACCACGGTGTAGTAAGTGACCAATATTGTCACACACAAAGTAGGATGTTTGGTATGGATGTTTCTCTTCTGCTTTATAATGTAACTTTCAATGAGCCTTTTTATTCATATTGCTAAATCTAGTGTGTAATTGTGGCGTATCCTGTCTATGCCTTTTTTCACTTGTCACGTCCGAATTTGGCCGTTGTGGAACAATGAAGTTATTTTTGTTTCTTTTCTATGTTTGTTCAAAGAAGTTTGACTTGGATGAGTAGTATTTGACACTGACAAATTCTCCATCACACAAAACCTTTAGATTTGACTAGTTCAAGGTCTATGGAATTGCGCTTGTGACGTCAGGAAAAGATGTTAAGTGTTCAGTACATGACTGCGACGGCCTCCCATTCCACTGTGCCGGCCAAGTCTCTGTGGCGCAATAGGTTAGCGCGTTCGGCTGTTAACCGAAAGGATGGTGGTTCGAGCCCACCCAGGGACGTTTGCTTGCTTTAAAACGCAGATTGAGTTAAAGCAAAAAACCTCTACACAACCATGTTTGAGCAATACTTGCCAAATTGTTAGATAAAATCAGTTTTCCACGTGTCCTGTATTTGACCTTTTTTAAAGATCCAAATAAAAAATATTGATAACAGCTGTCAATGAGGAATTATACCTAAATGTCTGAAATTTAAGGCAGTTATAAGACTGACCGGTGATGAAAATGACTGTTTTCCAGATTTAAGCACAACCCATTGGCGATATTTTGAATTTTCCTCTTAGTTGATGGCTAAGAAGTGGCCCAGGATTTCATTAAGTTTGAAAACTCAAAGTTTCCGCAGCATTCTAACATTTTTCTGCTGTTTGCATAGTTTTGAACTTCATTTCTGCTGAAGGTTTAGGGCTGTGTGAGCAAGGTTGCCAATACTTTCCAAGGGATGTGTTCAGGAGAGTCACCACGGTGTAGTAAGTGACCAATATTGTCACACACAAAGTAGAATGTTTGGTATGGATGTTTCTCTTCTGCTTTATAATGTAACTTTCAATGAGCCTTTTTATTCATATTGCTAAATCTAGTGTGTAATTGTGGCGTATCCTGTCTATGCCTTTTTGCACTTGTCACGTCCGAATTTGGCCGTTGTGGAACAATGAAGTTATTTTTGTTTCTTTTCTATGTTTGTTCAAAGAAGTTTGACTTGGATGAGTAGTATTTGACACTGACAAATTCTCCATCACACAAAACCTTTAGATTTGACTAGTTCAAGGTCTATGGAATTGCGCTTGTGACGTCAGGAAAAGATGTTAAGTGTTCAGTACATGACTGCGACGGCCTCCCATTCCAATGTGCCGGCCAAGTCTCTGTGGTGCAATTGGTTAGCGCGTTCGGCTGCTAACCGAAACGATGGTGGTTCGAGCCCACCCAGGGACGTTTGTTTGCTTTAAAACGCAGATTGAGTTAAAGCAAAAAACGTCTACACAACCATGTTTGAGCAATACTTGCCAAATTGTTAGATAAAATCAGTTTGCCACGTGTCCTGTATTTGACCTTTTTCAAAGATCCAAATAAAAAATATTGATAACAGCTGTCAATGAGGAATTATACCTAAACTTCTGAAATTTAAGGCAGTTATAAGACTGACCGGTGATGAAAATGACTTTTTTCCAGATTTAAGCACAACCCATTGGCGATATTTTGAATTTTCCTCTTAGTTGATGGCTAAGAAGTGGCCCAGGATTTCATTAAGTTTGAAAACTCAAAGTTTCCGCAGCATTCTAACATTTTTCTGCTGTTTGCATAGTTTTGAACTTCATTTCTGCTGAAAGTTTAGGGCTGTGTGAGCAAGGTTGCCAATACTTTCCAAGGGATGTGTTCAGGAGAGTCACCACTGTGTAGTAAGTGACCAATATTGTCACACACAAAGCAGGATGTTTGGTATGGATGTTTCTCTTCTGCTTTATAATGTAACTTTCAATGAGCCTTTTTATTCATATTGCTAAATCTAGTGTGTAATTGTGGCGTATCCTGTCTATGCCTTTTTGCACTTGTCACATCCGAATTTGGCCGTTGTGGAACAATGAAGTTATTTTTGTTTCTTTTCTATGTTTGGTCAAAGAAGTTTGACTTGGATGAGTAGTATTTGACACTGACAAATTCTCCATCACACAAAACCTTTAGATTTGACTAGTTCAAGGTCTATGGAATTGCGTTTGTGACGTCAGGAAAAGATGTTAAGTGTTCAGTACATGACTGCGACGGCCTCCCATTCCACTGTGCCGGCCAAGTCTCTGTGGCGCAATTGGTTAGCGCGTTCGGCTGTTAACCGAAAGGATGGTGGTTCGAGCCCACCCAGGGATGTTTGTTTGCTTTAAAACGCAGATTGAGTTAAAGCAAAAAACCTCTACACAACCATGTTTGAGCAATACTTGCCAAATTGTTAGATAAAATCAGTTTGCCACGTGTCCTGTATTTGACCTTTTTCAAAGATCCAAATAAAAAATATTGATAACAGCTGTCAATGAGGAATTATACCTAAACTTCTGAAATTTAAGGCAGTTATAAGACTGACCGGTGATGAAAATGACTGTTTTCCAGATTTAAGCACAACCCATTGGCGATATTTTGAATTTTCCTCTTAGTTGATGGCTAAGAAGTGGCCCAGGATTTCATTAAGTTTGAAAACTCAAAGTTTCCGCAGCATTCTAACATTTTTCTGCTGTTTGCATAGTTTTGAACTTCATTTCTGCTGAAGGTTTAGGGCTGTGTGAGCAAGGTTGCCAATACTTTCCAAGGGATGTGTTCAGGAGAGTCACCACGGTGTAGTAAGTGACCAATATTGTCACACACAAAGTAGGATGTTTGGTATGGATGTTTCTCTTCTGCTTTATAATGTAACTTTCAATGAGCCTTTTTATTCATATTGCTAAATCTAGTGTGTAATTGTGGCGTATCCTGTCTATGCCTTTTTTCACTTGTCACGTCCGAATTTGGCCGTTGTGGAACAATGAAGTTATTTTTGTTTCTTTTCTATGTTTGTTCAAAGAAGTTTGACTTGGATGAGTAGTATTTGACACTGACAAATTCTCCATCACACAAAACCTTTAGATTTGACTAGTTCAAGGTCTATGGAATTGCGCTTGTGACGTCAGGAAAAGATGTTAAGTGTTCAGTACATGACTGCGACGGCCTCCCATTCCACTGTGCCGGCCAAGTCTCTGTGGCGCAATAGGTTAGCGCGTTCGGCTGTTAACCGAAAGGATGGTGGTTCGAGCCCACCCAGGGACGTTTGCTTGCTTTAAAACGCAGATTGAGTTAAAGCAAAAAACCTCTACACAACCATGTTTGAGCAATACTTGCCAAATTGTTAGATAAAATCAGTTTTCCACGTGTCCTGTATTTGACCTTTTTTAAAGATCCAAATAAAAAATATTGATAACAGCTGTCAATGAGGAATTATACCTAAATGTCTGAAATTTAAGGCAGTTATAAGACTGACCGGTGATGAAAATGACTGTTTTCCAGATTTAAGCACAACCCATTGGCGATATTTTGAATTTTCCTCTTAGTTGATGGCTAAGAAGTGGCCCAGGATTTCATTAAGTTTGAAAACTCAAAGTTTCCGCAGCATTCTAACATTTTTCTGCTGTTTGCATAGTTTTGAACTTCATTTCTGCTGAAGGTTTAGGGCTGTGTGAGCAAGGTTGCCAATACTTTCCAAGGGATGTGTTCAGGAGAGTCACCACGGTGTAGTAAGTGACCAATATTGTCACACACAAAGTAGAATGTTTGGTATGGATGTTTCTCTTCTGCTTTATAATGTAACTTTCAATGAGCCTTTTTATTCATATTGCTAATCTAGTGTGTAATTGTGGCGTATCCTGTCTATGCCTTTTTGCACTTGTCACGTCCGAATTTGGCCGTTGTGGAACAATGAAGTTATTTTTGTTTCTTTTCTATGTTTGTTCAAAGAAGTTTGACTTGGATGAGTAGTATTTGACACTGACAAATTCTCCATCACACAAAACCTTTAGATTTGACTAGTTCAAGGTCTATGGAATTGCGCTTGTGACGTCAGGAAAAGATGTTAAGTGTTCAGTACATGACTGCGACGGCCTCCCATTCCAATGTGCCGGCCAAGTCTCTGTGGTGCAATTGGTTAGCGCGTTCGGCTGCTAACCGAAACGATGGTGGTTCGAGCCCACCCAGGGACGTTTGTTTGCTTTAAAACGCAGATTGAGTTAAAGCAAAAAACGTCTACACAACCATGTTTGAGCAATACTTGCCAAATTGTTAGATAAAATCAGTTTGCCACGTGTCCTGTATTTGACCTTTTTCAAAGATCCAAATAAAAAATATTGATAACAGCTGTCAATGAGGAATTATACCTAAACTTCTGAAATTTAAGGCAGTTATAAGACTGACCGGTGATGAAAATGACTGTTTTCCAGATTTAAGCACAACCCATTGGCGATATTTTGAATTTTCCTCTTAGTTGATGGCTAAGAAGTGGCCCAGGATTGCATTAAGTTTGAAAACTCAAAGTTTCCGCAGCATTCTAACATTTTTCTGCTGTTTGCATAATTTTGAACTTCATTTCTGCTGAAGGTTTAGGGCTGTGTGAGCAAGGTTGCCAATACTTTCCAAGGGATGTGTTCAGGAGAGTCACCACGGTGTAGTAAGTGACCAATATTGTCACACACAAAGTAGGATGTTTGGTATGGATGTTTCTCTTCTGCTTTATAATGTAACTTTCAATGAGCCTTTTTATTCATATTGCTAAATCTAGTGTGTAATTGTGGCGTATCCTGTCTATGCCTTTTTTCACTTGTCACGTCCGAATTTGGCCGTTGTGGAACAATGAAGTTATTTTTGTTTCTTTTCTATGTTTGTTCAAAGAAGTTTGACTTGGATGAGTAGTATTTGACACTGACAAATTCTCCATCACACAAAACCTTTAGATTTGACTAGTTCAAGGTCTATGGAATTGCGCTTGTGACGTCAGGAAAAGATGTTAAGTGTTCAGTACATGACTGCGACGGCCTCCCATTCCACTGTGCCGGCCAAGTCTCTGTGGCGCAATTGGTTAGCGCGTTCGGCTGTTAACCGAAAGGATGGTGGTTCGAGCCCACCCAGGGACGTTTGTTTGCTTTAAAACGCAGATTGAGTTAAAGCAAAAAACCTCTACACAACCATGTTTGAGCAATACTTGCCAAATTGTTAGATAAAATCAGTTTGCCACGTGTCCTGTATTTGACCTTTTTCAAAGATCCAAATAAAAAATATTGATAACAACTGTCAATGAGGAATTATACCTAAACGTCTGAAATTTAAGGCAGTTATAAGACTGACCGGTGATGAAAATGACTGTTTTCCAGATTTAAGCACAACCCATTGGCGATATTTTGAATTTTCCTCTTAGTTGATGGCTAAGAAGTGGCCCAGGATTTCATTAAGTTTGAAAACTCAAAGTTTCCGCAGCATTCTAACATTTTTCTGCTGTTTGCATAGTTTTGAACTTCATTTCTGCTGAAAGTTTAGGGCTGTGTGAGCAATGTTGCCAATACTTTCCAAGGGATGTGTTCAGGAGAGTCACCACTGTGTAGTAAGTGACCAATATTGTCACACACAAAGCAGGATGTTTGGTATGGATGTTTCTCTTCTGCTTTATAATGTAACTTTCAATGAGCCTTTTTATTCATATTGCTAAATCTAGTGTGTAATTGTGGCGTATCCTGTCTATGCCTTTTTGCACTTGTCACATCTGAATTTGGCCGTTGTGGAACAATGAAGTTATTTTTGTTTCTTTTCTATGTTTGGTCAAAGAAGTTTGACTTGGATGAGTAGTATTTGACACTGACAAATTCTCCATCACACAAAACCTTTAGATTTGACTAGTTCAAGGTCTATGGAATTGCGTTTGTGACGTCAGGAAAAGATGTTAAGTGTTCAGTACATGACTGCGACGGCCTCCCATTCCACTGTGCCGGCCAAGTCTCTGTGGCGCAATTGGTTAGCGCGTTCGGCTGTTAACCGAGAGGATGGTGGTTCGAGCCCACCCAGGGACGTTTGTTTGCTTTAAAACACAGATTGAGTTAAAGCAAAAAACCTCTACACAACCATGTTTGAGCAATACTTGCCAAATTGTTAGATAAAATCAGTTTGCCACGTGTCCTGTATTTGACCTTTTTCAAAGATCCAAATAAAAAATATTGATAACAGCTGTCAATGAGGAATTATACCTAAACGTCTGAAATTTAAGGCAGTTATAAGACTGACCGGTGATGAAAATGACTGTTTTCCAGATTTAAGCACAACCCATTGGCGATATTTTGAATTTTCCTCTTAGTTGATGGCTAAGAAGTGGCCCAGGATTTCATTAAGTTTGAAAACTCAAAGTTTCCGCAGCATTCTAACATTTTTCTGCTGTTTGCATAGTTTTGAACTTCATTTCTGCTGAAGGTTTAGGGCTGTGTGAGCAAGGTTGCCAATACTTTCCAAGGGATGTGTTCAGGAGAGTCACCACGGTGTAGTAAGTGACCAATATTGTCACACACAAAGTAGAATGTTTGGTATGGATGTTTCTCTTCTGCTTTATAATGTA
The DNA here is from genome assembly GCA_037039145.1 of Fundulus diaphanus. Classification (NCBI taxonomy): domain Eukaryota; kingdom Metazoa; phylum Chordata; class Actinopteri; order Cyprinodontiformes; family Fundulidae; genus Fundulus; species Fundulus diaphanus. The sequence continues at coordinate 5,410,210 of CM073129.1, read as the reverse complement.
ACTTTCAATGAGCCTTTTTATTCATATTGCTAAATCTAGTGTGTAATTGTGGCGTATCCTGTCTATGCCTTTTTTCACTTGTCACGTCCGAATTTGGCCGTTGTGGAACAATGAAGTTATTTTTGTTTCTTTTCTATGTTTGTTCAAAGAAGTTTGACTTGGATGAGTAGTATTTGACACTGACAAATTCTCCATCACACAAAACCTTTAGATTTGACTAGTTCAAGGTCTATGGAATTGCGCTTGTGACGTCAGGAAAAGATGTTAAGTGTTCAGTACATGACTGCGACGGCCTCCCATTCCACTGTGCCGGCCAAGTCTCTGTGGCGCAATTGGTTAGCGCGTTCGGCTGTTAACCGAAAGGATGGTGGTTCGAGCCCACCCAGGGACGTTTGTTTGCTTTAAAACGCAGATTGAGTTAAAGCAAAAAACCTCTACACAACCATGTTTGAGCAATACTTGCCAAATTGTTAGATAAAATCAGTTTGCCACGTGTCCTGTATTTGACCTTTTTCAAAGATCCAAATAAAAAATATTGATAACAGCTGTCAATGAGGAATTATACCTAAACGTCTGAAATTTAAGGCAGTTATAAGACTGACCGGTGATGAAAATGACTGTTTTCCAGATTTAAGCACAACCCATTGGCGATATTTTGAATTTTCCTCTTAGTTGATGGCTAAGAAGTGGCCCAGTATTTCATTAAGTTTGAAAACTCAAAGTTTCCGCAGCATTCTAACATTTTTCTGCTGTTTGCATAGTTTTGAACTTCATTTCTGCTGAAGGTTTAGGGCTGTGTGAGCAAGGTTGCCAATACTTTCCGAGGGATGTGTTCAGGAGAGTCACCACGGTGTAGTAAGTGACCCACATTGTCACACACAAAGTAGAATGTTTGGTATGGATGTTTCTCTTCTGCTTTATAATGTAACTTTCAATGAGCCTTTTTATTCATATTGCTAAATCTAGTGTGTAATTGTGGCGTATCCTGTCTATGCCTTTTTTCACTTGTCACGTCCGAATTTGGCCGTTGTGGAACAATGAAGTTATTTTTGTTTCTTTTCTATGTTTGTTCAAAGAAGTTTGACTTGGATGAGTAGTATTTGACACTGACAAATTCTCCATCACACAAAACCTTTAGATTTGACTAGTTCAAGGTCTATGGAATTGCGCTTGTGACGTCAGGAAAAGATGTTAAGTGTTCAGTACATGACTGCAACGGCCTCCCATTCCACTGTGCCGGCCAAGTCTCTGTGGCGCAATTGGTTAGCGCGTTCGGCTGTTAACCGAAAGGGTGGTGGTTCGAGCCCACCCAGGGACGTTTGTTTGCTTTAAAACGCCGATTGAGTTAAAGCAAAAAACCTCTACACAACTATGTTTGAGCAATACTTGCCAAATTGTTAGATAAAATCAGTTTGCCACGTGTCCTGTATTTGACCTTTTTCAAAGATCCAAATAAAAAATATTGATAACAGCTGTCAATGAGGAATTATACCTAAACTTCTGAAATTTAAGGCAGTTATAAGACTGACCGGTGATGAAAATGACTTTTTTCCAGATTTAAGCACAACCCATTGGCGATATTTTGAATTTTCCTCTTAGTTGATGGCTAAGAAGTGGCCCAGGATTTCATTAAGTTTGAAAACTCAAAGTTTCCGCAGCATTCTAACATTTTTCTGCTGTTTGCATAGTTTTGAACTTCATTTCTGCTGAAAGTTTAGGGCTGTGTGAGCAAGGTTGCCAATACTTTCCAAGGGATGTGTTCAGGAGAGTCACCACTGTGTAGTAAGTGACCAATATTGTCACACACAAAGCAGGATGTTTGGTATGGATGTTTCTCTTCTGCTTTATAATGTAACTTTCAATGAGCCTTTTTATTCATATTGCTAAATCTAGTGTGTAATTGTGGCGTATCCTGTCTATGCCTTTTTGCACTTGTCACATCCGAATTTGGCCGTTGTGGAACAATGAAGTTATTTTTGTTTCTTTTCTATGTTTGGTCAAAGAAGTTTGACTTGGATGAGTAGTATTTGACACTGACAAATTCTCCATCACACAAAACCTTTAGATTTGACTAGTTCAAGGTCTATGGAATTGCGTTTGTGACGTCAGGAAAAGATGTTAAGTGTTCAGTACATGACTGCGACGGCCTCCCATTCCACTGTGCCGGCCAAGTCTCTGTGGCGCAATTGGTTAGCGCGTTCGGCTGTTAACCGAAAGGATGGTGGTTCGAGCCCACCCAGGGATGTTTGTTTGCTTTAAAACGCAGATTGAGTTAAAGCAAAAAACCTCTACACAACCATGTTTGAGCAATACTTGCCAAATTGTTAGATAAAATCAGTTTGCCACGTGTCCTGTATTTGACCTTTTTCAAAGATCCAAATAAAAAATATTGATAACAGCTGTCAATTAGGAATTATACCTAAACGTCTGAAATTTAAGGCAGTTATAAGACTGACCGGTGATGAAAATGACTGTTTTCCAGATTTAAGCACAACCCATTGGCGATATTTTGAATTTTCCTCTTAGTTGATGGCTAAGAAGTGGCCCAGGATTTCATTAAGTTTGAAAACTCAAAGTTTCCGCAGCATTCTAACATTTTTCTGCTGTTTGCATAGTTTTGAACTTCATTTCTGCTGAAGGTTTAGGGCTGTGTGAGCAAGGTTGCCAATACTTTCCAAGGGATGTGTTCAGGAGAGTCACCACGGTGTAGTAAGTGACCAATATTGTCACACACAAAGTAGGATGTTTGGTATGGATGTTTCTCTTCTGCTTTATAATGTAACTTTCAATGAGCCTTTTTATTCATATTGCTAAATCTAGTGTGTAATTGTGGCGTATCCTGTCTATGCCTTTTTTCACTTGTCACGTCCGAATTTGGCCGTTGTGGAACAATGAAGTTATTTTTGTTTCTTTTCTATGTTTGTTCAAAGAAGTTTGACTTGGATGAGTAGTATTTGACACTGACAAATTCTCCATCACACAAAACCTTTAGATTTGACTAGTTCAAGGTCTATGGAATTGCGCTTGTGACGTCAGGAAAAGATGTTAAGTGTTCAGTACATGACTGCGACGGCCTCCCATTCCACTGTGCCGGCCAAGTCTCTGTGGCGCAATTGGTTAGCGTGTTCGGCTGTTAACCGAAAGGATGGTGGTTCGAGCCCACCCAGGGACGTTTGTTTGCTTTAAAACGCAGATTGAGTTAAAGCAAAAAACGTCTACACAACCATGTTTGAGCAATACTTGCCAAATTGTTAGATAAAATCAGTTTGCCACGTGTCCTGTATTTGACCTTTTTCAAAGATCCAAATAAAAAATATTGATAACAGCTGTCAATGAGGAATTATACCTAAACGTCTGAAATTTAAGGCAGTTATAAGACTGACCAGTGATGAAAATGACTGTTTTCCAGATTTAAGCACAACCCATTGGCGATATTTTGAATTTTCCTCTTAGTTGATGGCTAAGAAGTGGCCCAGGATTTCATTAAGTTTGAAAACTCAAAGTTTCCGCAGCATTCTAACATTTTTCTGCTGTTTGCATAGTTTTGAACTTCATTTCTGCTGAAAGTTTAGGGCTGTGTGAGCAAGGTTGCCAATACTTTCCAAGGGATGTGTTCAGGAGAGTCACCACTGTGTAGTAAGTGACCAATATTGTCACACACAAAGCAGGATGTTTGGTATGGATGTTTCTCTTCTGCTTTATAATGTAACTTTCAATGAGCCTTTTTATTCATATTGCTAAATCTAGTGTGTAATTGTGGCGTATCCTGTCTATGCCTTTTTGCACTTGTCACATCCGAATTTGGCCGTTGTGGAACAATGAAGTTATTTTTGTTTCTTTTCTATGTTTGGTCAAAGAAGTTTGACTTGGATGAGTAGTATTTGACACTGACAAATTCTCCATCACACAAAACCTTTAGATTTGACTAGTTCAAGGTCTATGGAATTGCGTTTGTGACGTCAGGAAAAGATGTTAAGTGTTCAGTACATGACTGCGACGGCCTCCCATTCCACTGTGCCGGCCAAGTCTCTGTGGCGCAATTGGTTAGCGCGTTCGGCTGTTAACCGAAAGGATGGTGGTTCGAGCCCACCCAGGGACGTTTGTTTGCTTTAAAACGCAGATTGAGTTAAAGCAAAAAACCTCTACACAACCATGTTTGAGCAATACTTGCCAAATTGTTAGATAAAATCAGTTTGCCACGTGTCCTGTATTTGACCTTTTTCAAAGATCCAAATAAAAAATATTGATAACAGCTGTCAATGAGGAATTATACCTAAACATCTGAAATTTAAGGCAGTTATAAGACTGACCGGTGATGAAAATGAATTTTTTCCAGATTTAAGCACAACCCATTGGCGATATTTTGAATTTTCCTCTTAGTTGATGGCTAAGAAGTGGCCCAGGATTTCATTAAGTTTGAAAACTCAAAGTTTCCGCAGCATTCTAACATTTTTCTGCTGTTTGCATAGTTTTGAACTTCATTTCTGCTGAAAGTTTAGGGCTGTGTGAGCAAGGTTGCCAATACTTTCCAAGGGATGTGTTCAGGAGAGTCACCACTGTGTAGTAGGTGACCAATATTGTCACACACAAAGCAGGATGTTTGGTATGGATGTTTCTCTTCTGCTTTATAATGTAACTTTCAATGAGCCTTTTTATTCATATTGCTAAATCTAGTGTGTAATTGTGGCGTATCCTGTCTATGCCTTTTTGCACTTGTCACATCCGAATTTGGCCGTTGTGGAACAATGAAGTTATTTTTGTTTCTTTTCTATGTTTGTTCAAAGAAGTTTGACTTGGATGAGTAGTATTTGACACTGACAAATTCTCCATCACACAAAACCTTTAGATTTGACTAGTTCAAGGTCTATGGAATTCCGTTTGTGACGTCAGGAAAAGATGTTAAGTGTTCAGTACATGACTGCGACGGCCTCCCATTCCACTGTGCCGGCCAAGTCTCTGTGGCGCAATTGGTTAGCGCGTTCGGCTGTTAACCGAAAGGATGGTGGTTCGAGCCCACCCAGGGACGTTTGTTTGCTTTAAAACGCAGATTGAGTTAAAGCAAAAAACCTCTACACAACCATGTTTGAGCAATACTTGCCAAATTGTTCGATAAAATCAGTTTGCCACGTGTCCTGTATTTGACCTTTTTCAAAGATCCAAATAAAAAATATTGATAACAGCTGTCAATGAGGAATTATACCTAAACTTCTGAAATTTAAGGCAGTTATAAGACTGACCGGTGATGAAAATGACTGTTTTCCAGATTTAAGCACAACCCATTGGCGATATTTTGAATTTTCCTCTTAGTTGATGGCTAAGAAGTGGCCCAGGATTTCATTAAGTTTGAAAACTCAAAGTTTCCGCAGCATTCTAACATTTTTCTGCTGTTTGCATAGTTTTGAACTTCATTTCTGCTGAAGGTTTAGGGCTGTGTGAGCAAGGTTGCCAATACTTTCCAAGGGATGTGTTCAGGAGAGTCACCACGGTGTAGTAAGTGACCAATATTGTCACACACAAAGTAGGATGTTTGGTATGGATGTTTCTCTTCTGCTTTATAATGTAACTTTCAATGAGCCTTTTTATTTATATTGCTAAATCTAGTGTGTAATTGTGGCGTATCCTGTCTATGCCTTTTTTTACTTGTCACGTCCGAATTTGGCCGTTGTGGAACAATGAAGTTATTTTTGTTTCTTTTCTATGTTTGTTCAAAGAAGTTTGACTTGGATGAGTAGTATTTGACACTGACAAATTCTCCATCACACAAAACCTTTAGATTTGACTAGTTCAAGGTCTATGGAATTCCGTTTGTGACGTCAGGAAAAGATGTTAAGTGTTCAGTACATGACTGCGACGGCCTCCCATTCCACTGTGCCGGCCAACTCTCTGTGGCGCAATTGGTTAGCGCGTTCGGCTGTTAACCGAAAGGATGGTGGTTCGAGCCCACCCAGGGACGTTTGTTTGCTTTAAAACGCAGATTGAGTTAAAGCAAAAAACCTCTACACAACCATGTTTGAGCAATACTTGCCAAATTGTTAGATAAAATCAGTTTGCCACGTGTCCTGTATTTGACCTTTTTTAAAGATCCAAATAAAAAATATTGATAACAGCTGTCAATGAGGAATTATACCTAAACTTCTGAAATTTAAGACAATTATAAGACTGACCGGTGATGAAAATGACTGTTTTCCAGATTTAAGCACAACCCATTGGCGATATTTTGAATTTTCCTCTTAGTTGATGGCTAAGAAGTGGCCCAAGATTTCATTAAGTTTGAAAACTCAAAGTTTCCGCAGCATTCTAACATTTTTCTGCTGTTTGCATAGTTTTGAACTTCATTTCTGCTGAAAGTTTAGGGCTGTGTGAGCAAGGTTGCCAATACTTTCCAAGGGATGTGTTCAGGAGAGTCACCACTGTGTAGTAAGTGACCAATATTGTCACACACAAAGCAGGATGTTTGGTATGGATGTTTCTCTTCTGCTTTATAATGTAACTTTCAATGAGCCTTTTTATTCATATTGCTAAATCTAGTGTGTAATTGTGGCGTATCCTGTCTATGCCTTTTTGCACTTGTCACATCCGAATTTGGCCGTTGTGGAACAATGAAGTTATTTTTGTTTCTTTTCTATGTTTGTTCAAAGAAGTTTGACTTGGATGAGTAGTATTTGACACTGACAAATTCTCCATCACACAAAACCTTTAGATTTGACTAGTTCAAGGTCTATGGAATTCCGTTTGTGACGTCAGGAAAAGATGTTAAGTGTTCAGTACATGACTGCGACGGCCTCCCATTCCACTGTGCCGGCCAAGTCTCTGTGGCGCAATTGGTTAGCGCGTTCGGCTGTTAACCGAAAGGATGGTGGTTCGAGCCCACCCAGGGACGTTTGTTTGCTTTAAAACGCAGATTGAGTTAAAGCAAAAAACCTCTACACAACCATGTTTGAGCAATACTTGCCAAATTGTTAGATAAAATCAGTTTGCCACGTGTCCTGTATTTGACCTTTTTCAAAGATCCAAATAAAAAATATTGATAACAGCTGTCAATGAGGAATTATACCTAAACTTCTGAAATTTAAGGCAGTTATAAGACTGACCGGTGATGAAAATGACTGTTTTCCAGATTTAAGCACAACCCATTGGCGATATTTTGAATTTTCCTCTTAGTTGATGGCTAAGAAGTGGTCCAGGATTTCATTAAGTTTGAAAACTCAAAGTTTCCGCAGCATTCTAACATTTTTCTGCTGTTTGCATAGTTTTGAACTTCATTTCTGCTGAAGGTTTAGGGCTGTGTGAGCAAGGTTGCCAATACTTTCCAAGGGATGTGTTCAGGAGAGTCACCACGGTGTAGTAAGTGACCAATATTGTCACACACAAAGTAGGATGTTTGGTATGGATGTTTCTCTTCTGCTTTATAATGTAACTTTCAATGAGCCTTTTTTATTCATATTGCTAAATCTAGTGTGTAATTGTGGCGTATCCTGTCTATGCCTTTTTTCACTTGTCACGTCTGAATTTGGCCGTTGTGGAACAATGAAGTTATTTTTGTTTCTTTTCTATGTTTGTTCAAAGAAGTTTGACTTGGATGAGTAGTATTTGACACTGACAAATTCTCCATCACACAAAACCTTTAGATTTGACTAGTTCAAGGTCTATGGAATTCCGTTTGTGACGTCAGGAAAAGATGTTAAGTGTTCAGTACATGACTGCGACGGCCTCCCATTCCACTGTGCCGGCCAAGTCTCTGTGGCGCAATTGGTTAGCGCGTTCGGCTGTTAACCGAAAGGATGGTGGTTCGAGCCCACCCAGGGACGTTTGTTTGCTTTAAAACGCAGATTGAGTTAAAGCAAAAAACCTCTACACAACCATGTTTGAGCAATACTTGCCAAATTGTTCGATAAAATCAGTTTGCCACGTGTCCTGTATTTGACCTTTTTCAAAGATCCAAATAAAAAATATTGATAACAGCTGTCAATGAGGAATTATACCTAAACTTCTGAAATTTAAGGCAGTTATAAGACTGACCGGTGATGAAAATGACTGTTTTCCAGATTTAAGCACAACCCATTGGCGATATTTTGAATTTTCCTCTTAGTTGATGGCTAAGAAGTGGCCCAGGATTTCATTAAGTTTGAAAACTCAAAGTTTCCGCAGCATTCTAACATTTTTCTGCTGTTTGCATAGTTTTGAACTTCATTTCTGCTGAAGGTTTAGGGCTGTGTGAGCAAGGTTGCCAATACTTTCCAAGGGATGTGTTCAGGAGAGTCACCACGGTGTAGTAAGTGACCAATATTGTCACACACAAAGTAGGATGTTTGGTATGGATGTTTCTCTTCTGCTTTATAATGTAACTTTCAATGAGCCTTTTTATTTATATTGCTAAATCTAGTGTGTAATTGTGGCGTATCCTGTCTATGCCTTTTTTTACTTGTCACGTCCGAATTTGGCCGTTGTGGAACAATGAAGTTATTTTTGTTTCTTTTCTATGTTTGTTCAAAGAAGTTTGACTTGGATGAGTAGTATTTGACACTGACAAATTCTCCATCACACAAAACCTTTAGATTTGACTAGTTCAAGGTCTATGGAATTCCGTTTGTGACGTCAGGAAAAGATGTTAAGTGTTCAGTACATGACTGCGACGGCCTCCCATTCCACTGTGCCGGCCAACTCTCTGTGGCGCAATTGGTTAGCGCGTTCGGCTGTTAACCGAAAGGATGGTGGTTCGAGCCCACCCAGGGACGTTTGTTTGCTTTAAAACGCAGATTGAGTTAAAGCAAAAAACCTCTACACAACCATGTTTGAGCAATACTTGCCAAATTGTTAGATAAAATCAGTTTGCCACGTGTCCTGTATTTGACCTTTTTTAAAGATCCAAATAAAAAATATTGATAACAGCTGTCAATGAGGAATTATACCTAAACTTCTGAAATTTAAGACAATTATAAGACTGACCGGTGATGAAAATGACTGTTTTCCAGATTTAAGCACAACCCATTGGCGATATTTTGAATTTTCCTCTTAGTTGATGGCTAAGAAGTGGCCCAAGATTTCATTAAGTTTGAAAACTCAAAGTTTCCGCAGCATTCTAACATTTTTCTGCTGTTTGCATAGTTTTGAACTTCATTTCTGCTGAAAGTTTAGGGCTGTGTGAGCAAGGTTGCCAATACTTTCCAAGGGATGTGTTCAGGAGAGTCACCACTGTGTAGTAAGTGACCAATATTGTCACACACAAAGCAGGATGTTTGGTATGGATGTTTCTCTTCTGCTTTATAATGTAACTTTCAATGAGCCTTTTTATTCATATTGCTAAATCTAGTGTGTAATTGTGGCGTATCCTGTCTATGCCTTTTTGCACTTGTCACATCCGAATTTGGCCGTTGTGGAACAATGAAGTTATTTTTGTTTCTTTTCTATGTTTGTTCAAAGAAGTTTGACTTGGATGAGTAGTATTTGACACTGACAAATTCTCCATCACACAAAACCTTTAGATTTGACTAGTTCAAGGTCTATGGAATTCCGTTTGTGACGTCAGGAAAAGATGTTAAGTGTTCAGTACATGACTGCGACGGCCTCCCATTCCACTGTGCCGGCCAAGTCTCTGTGGCGCAATTGGTTAGCGCGTTCGGCTGTTAACCGAAAGGATGGTGGTTCGAGCCCACCCAGGGACGTTTGTTTGCTTTAAAACGCAGATTGAGTTAAAGCAAAAAACCTCTACACAACCATGTTTGAGCAATACTTGCCAAATTGTTAGATAAAATCAGTTTGCCACGTGTCCTGTATTTGACCTTTTTCAAAGATCCAAATAAAAAATATTGATAACAGCTGTCAATGAGGAATTATACCTAAACTTCTGAAATTTAAGGCAGTTATAAGACTGACCGGTGATGAAAATGACTGTTTTCCAGATTTAAGCACAACCCATTGGCGATATTTTGAATTTTCCTCTTAGTTGATGGCTAAGAAGTGGTCCAGGATTTCATTAAGTTTGAAAACTCAAAGTTTCCGCAGCATTCTAACATTTTTCTGCTGTTTGCATAGTTTTGAACTTCATTTCTGCTGAAGGTTTAGGGCTGTGTGAGCAAGGTTGCCAATACTTTCCAAGGGATGTGTTCAGGAGAGTCACCACGGTGTAGTAAGTGACCAATATTGTCACACACAAAGTAGGATGTTTGGTATGGATGTTTCTCTTCTGCTTTATAATGTAACTTTCAATGAGCCTTTTTTATTCATATTGCTAAATCTAGTGTGTAATTGTGGCGTATCCTGTCTATGCCTTTTTTCACTTGTCACGTCTGAATTTGGCCGTTGTGGAACAATGAAGTTATTTTTGTTTCTTTTCTATGTTTGTTCAAAGAAGTTTGACTTGGATGAGTAGTATTTGACACTGACAAATTCTCCATCACACAAAACCTTTAGATTTGACTAGTTCAAGGTCTATGGAATTCCGTTTGTGACGTCAGGAAAAGATGTTAAGTGTTCAGTACATGACTGCGACGGCCTCCCATTCCACTGTGCCGGCCAAGTCTCTGTGGCGCAATTGGTTAGCGCGTTCGGCTGTTAACCGAAAGGATGGTGGTTCGAGCCCACCCAGGGACGTTTGTTTGCTTTAAAACGCAGATTGAGTTAAAGCAAAAAACCTCTACACAACCATGTTTGAGCAATACTTGCCAAATTGTTCGATAAAATCAGTTTGCCACGTGTCCTGTATTTGACCTTTTTCAAAGATCCAAATAAAAAATATTGATAACAGCTGTCAATGAGGAATTATACCTAAACTTCTGAAATTTAAGGCAGTTATAAGACTGACCGGTGATGAAAATGACTGTTTTCCAGATTTAAGCACAACCCATTGGCGATATTTTGAATTTTCCTCTTAGTTGATGGCTAAGAAGTGGCCCAGGATTTCATTAAGTTTGAAAACTCAAAGTTTCCGCAGCATTCTAACATTTTTCTGCTGTTTGCATAGTTTTGAACTTCATTTCTGCTGAAGGTTTAGGGCTGTGTGAGCAAGGTTGCCAATACTTTCCAAGGGATGTGTTCAGGAGAGTCACCACGGTGTAGTAAGTGACCAATATTGTCACACACAAAGTAGGATGTTTGGTATGGATGTTTCTCTTCTGCTTTATAATGTAACTTTCAATGAGCCTTTTTATTCATATTGCTAAATCTAGTGTGTAATTGTGCCGTATCCTGTCTATGCCTTTTTTCACTTGTCACGTCCGAATTTGGCCGTTGTGGAACAATGAAGTTATTTTTGTTTCTTTTCTATGTTTGTTCAAAGAAGTTTGACTTGGATGAGTAGTATTTGACACTGACAAATTCTCCATCACACAAAACCTTTATATTTGACTAGTTCAAGGTCTATGGAATTCCGTTTGTGACGTCAGGAAAAGATGTTAAGTGTTCAGTACATGACTGCGACGGCCTCCCATTCCACTGTGCCGGCCAAGTCTCTGTGGCGCAATTGGTTAGCGCGTTCGGCTGTTAACCGAAAGGATGGTGGTTCGAGCCCACCCAGGGACGTTTGTTTGCTTTAAAACGCAGATTGAGTTAAAGCAAAAAACCTCTACACAACCATGTTTGAGCAATACTTACCAAATTGTTAGATAAAATCAGTTTGCCACGTGTCCTGTATTTGACCTTTTTCAAAGATCCAAATAAAAAATATTGATAACAGCTGTCAATGAGGAATTATACCTAAACTTCTGAAATTTAAGGCAGTTATAAGACTGACCGGTGATGAAAATGACTGTTTTCCAGATTTAAGCACAACCCATTGGCGATATTTTGAATTTTCCTCTTAGTTGATGGCTAAGAAGTGGCCCAGGATTTCATTAAGTTTGAAAACTCAAAGTTTCCGCAGCATTCTAACATTTTTCTGCTGTTTGCATAGTTTTGAACTTCATTTCTGCTGAAGGTTTAGGGCTGTGTGAGCAAGGTTGCCAATACTTTCCAAGGGATGTGTTCAGGAGAGTCACCACGGTGTAGTAAGTGACCAATATTGTCACACACAAAGTAGGATGTTTGGTATGGATGTTTCTCTTCTGCTTTATAATGTAACTTTCAATGAGCCTTTTTATTTATATTGCTAAATCTAGTGTGTAATTGTGGCGTATCCTGTCTATGCCTTTTTTTACTTGTCACGTCCGAATTTGGCCGTTGTGGAACAATGAAGTTATTTTTGTTTCTTTTCTATGTTTGGTCAAAGAAGTTTGACTTGGATGAGTAGTATTTGACACTGACAAATTCTCCATCACACAAAACCTTTAGATTTGACTAGTTCAAGGTCTATGGAATTGCGCTTGTGACGTCAGGAAAAGATGTTAAGTGTTCAGTACATGACTGCGACGGCCTCCCATTCCACTGTGCCGGCCAAGTCTTTGTGGTGCAATTGGTTAGCGCGTTCGGCTGTTAACCGAAAGGATGGTGGTTCGAGCCTACCCAGGGACGTTTGTTTGCTTTAAAACGCAGATTGAGTTAAAGCAAAAAACCTCTACACAACCATGTTTGAGCAATACTTGCCAAATTGTTAGATAAAATCAGTTTGCCACGTGTCCTGTATTTGACCTTTTTCAAAGATCCAAATAAAAAATATTGATAACAGCTGTCAATGAGGAATTATACCTAAACTTCTGAAATTTAAGGCAGTTATAAGACTGACCGGTGATGAAAATGACTGTTTTCCAGATTTAAGCACAACCCATTGGCGATATTTTGAATTTTCCTCTTAGTTGATGGCTAAGAAGTGGCCCAGGATTTCATTAAGTTTGAAAACTCAAAGTTTCCGCAGCATTCTAACATTTTTCTGCTATTTGCATAATTTTGAACTTCATTTCTGCTGAAAGTTTAGGGCTGTGTGAGCAAGGTTGCCAATACTTTCCGAGGGATGTGTTCAGGAGAGTCACCACGGTGTAGTAAGTGACCCACATTGTCACACACAAAGCAGGATGTTTGGTATGGATGTTTCTCTTCTGCTTTATAATGTAACTTTCAATGAGCCTTTTTATTCATATTGCTAAATCTAGTGTATAATTGTGGCGTATCCTGTCTATGCCTTTTTTTACTTGTCACGTCCGAATTTGGCCGTTGTGGAACAATGAAGTTATTTTTGTTTCTTTTCTATGTTTGTTCAAAGAAGTTTGACTTGGATGAGTAGTATTTGACACTGACAAATTCTCCATCACACAAAACCTTTAGATTTGACTAGTTCAAGGTCTATGGAATTCCGTTTGTGACGTCAGGAAAAGATGTTAAGTGTTCAGTACATGACTGCGACGGCCTCCCATTCCACTGTGCCGGCCAACTCTCTGTGGCGCAATTGGTTAGCGCGTTCGGCTGTTAACCGAAAGGATGGTGGTTCGAGCCCACCCAGGGACGTTTGTTTGCTTTAAAACGCAGATTGAGTTAAAGCAAAAAACCTCTACACAACCATGTTTGAGCAATACTTGCCAAATTGTTAGATAAAATCAGTTTGCCACGTGTCCTGTATTTGACCTTTTTTAAAGATCCAAATAAAAAATATTGATAACAGCTGTCAATGAGGAATTATACCTAAACTTCTGAAATTTAAGACAGTTATAAGACTGACCGGTGATGAAAATGACTGTTTTCCAGATTTAAGCACAACCCATTGGCGATATTTTGAATTTTCCTCTTAGTTGATGGCTAAGAAGTGGCCCAAGATTTCATTAAGTTTGAAAACTCAAAGTTTCCGCAGCATTCTAACATTTTTCTGCTGTTTGCATAGTTTTGAACTTCATTTCTGCTGAAAGTTTAGGGCTGTGTGAGCAAGGTTGCCAATACTTTCCAAGGGATGTGTTCAGGAGAGTCACCACTGTGTAGTAAGTGACCAATATTGTCACACACAAAGCAGGATGTTTGGTATGGATGTTTCTCTTCTGCTTTATAATGTAACTTTCAATGAGCCTTTTTATTCATATTGCTAAATCTAGTGTGTAATTGTGGCGTATCCTGTCTATGCCTTTTTGCACTTGTCACATCCGAATTTGGCCGTTGTGGAACAATGAAGTTATTTTTGTTTCTTTTCTATGTTTGTTCAAAGAAGTTTGACTTGGATGAGTAGTATTTGACACTGACAAATTCTCCATCACACAAAACCTTTAGATTTGACTAGTTCAAGGTCTATGGAATTCCGTTTGTGACGTCAGGAAAAGATGTTAAGTGTTCAGTACATGACTGCGACGGCCTCCCATTCCACTGTGCCGGCCAAGTCTCTGTGGCGCAATTGGTTAGCGCGTTCGGCTGTTAACCGAAAGGATGGTGGTTCGAGCCCACCCAGGGACGTTTGTTTGCTTTAAAACGCAGATTGAGTTAAAGCAAAAAACCTCTACACAACCATGTTTGAGCAATACTTGCCAAATTGTTAGATAAAATCAGTTTGCCACGTGTCCTGTATTTGACCTTTTTCAAAGATCCAAATAAAAAATATTGATAACAGCTGTCAATGAGGAATTATACCTAAACTTCTGAAATTTAAGGCAGTTATAAGACTGACCGGTGATGAAAATGACTGTTTTCCAGATTTAAGCACAACCCATTGGCGATATTTTGAATTTTCCTCTTAGTTGATGGCTAAGAAGTGGTCCAGGATTTCATTAAGTTTGAAAACTCAAAGTTTCCGCAGCATTCTAACATTTTTCTGCTGTTTGCATAGTTTTGAACTTCATTTCTGCTGAAGGTTTAGGGCTGTGTGAGCAAGGTTGCCAATACTTTCCAAGGGATGTGTTCAGGAGAGTCACCACGGTGTAGTAAGTGACCAATATTGTCACACACAAAGTAGGATGTTTGGTATGGATGTTTCTCTTCTGCTTTATAATGTAACTTTCAATGAGCCTTTTTTATTCATATTGCTAAATCTAGTGTGTAATTGTGGCGTATCCTGTCTATGCCTTTTTTCACTTGTCACGTCTGAATTTGGCCGTTGTGGAACAATGAAGTTATTTTTGTTTCTTTTCTATGTTTGTTCAAAGAAGTTTGACTTGGATGAGTAGTATTTGACACTGACAAATTCTCCATCACACAAAACCTTTAGATTTGACTAGTTCAAGGTCTATGGAATTCCGTTTGTGACGTCAGGAAAAGATGTTAAGTGTTCAGTACATGACTGCGACGGCCTCCCATTCCACTGTGCCGACCAAGTCTCTGTGGCGCAATTGGTTAGCGCGTTCGGCTGTTAACCGAAAGGATGGTGGTTCGAGCCCACCCAGGGACGTTTGTTTGCTTTAAAACGCAGATTGAGTTAAAGCAAAAAACCTCTACACAACCATGTTTGAGCAATACTTGCCAAATTGTTCGATAAAATCAGTTTGCCACGTGTCCTGTATTTGACCTTTTTCAAAGATCCAAATAAAAAATATTGATAACAGCTGTCAATGAGGAATTATACCTAAACTTCTGAAATTTAAGGCAGTTATAAGACTGACCGGTGATGAAAATGACTGTTTTCCAGATTTAAGCACAACCCATTGGCGATATTTTGAATTTTCCTCTTAGTTGATGGCTAAGAAGTGGCCCAGGATTTCATTAAGTTTGAAAACTCAAAGTTTCCGCAGCATTCTAACATTTTTCTGCTGTTTGCATAGTTTTGAACTTCATTTCTGCTGAAGGTTTAGGGCTGTGTGAGCAAGGTTGCCAATACTTTCCAAGGGATGTGTTCAGGAGAGTCACCACGGTGTAGTAAGTGACCAATATTGTCACACACAAAGTAGGATGTTTGGTATGGATGTTTCTCTTCTGCTTTATAATGTAACTTTCAATGAGCCTTTTTATTCATATTGCTAAATCTAGTGTGTAATTGTGCCGTATCCTGTCTATGCCTTTTTTCACTTGTCACGTCCGAATTTGGCCGTTGTGGAACAATGAAGTTATTTTTGTTTCTTTTCTATGTTTGTTCAAAGAAGTTTGACTTGGATGAGTAGTATTTGACACTGACAAATTCTCCATCACACAAAACCTTTATATTTGACTAGTTCAAGGTCTATGGAATTCCGTTTGTGACGTCAGGAAAAGATGTTAAGTGTTCAGTACATGACTGCGACGGCCTCCCATTCCACTGTGCCGGCCAAGTCTCTGTGGCGCAATTGGTTAGCGCGTTCGGCTGTTAACCGAAAGGATGGTGGTTCGAGCCCACCCAGGGACGTTTGTTTGCTTTAAAACGCAGATTGAGTTAAAGCAAAAAACCTCTACACAACCATGTTTGAGCAATACTTGCCAAATTGTTAGATAAAATCAGTTTGCCACGTGTCCTGTATTTGACCTTTTTCAAAGATCCAAATAAAAAATATTGATAACAGCTGTCAATGAGGAATTATACCTAAACTTCTGAAATTTAAGGCAGTTATAAGACTGACCGGTGATGAAAATGACTGTTTTCCAGATTTAAGCACAACCCATTGGCGATATTTTGAATTTTCCTCTTAGTTGATGGCTAAGAAGTGGCCCAGGATTTCATTAAGTTTGAAAACTCAAAGTTTCCGCAGCATTCTAACATTTTTCTGCTGTTTGCATAGTTTTGAACTTCATTTCTGCTGAAGGTTTAGGGCTGTGTGAGCAAGGTTGCCAATACTTTCCAAGGGATGTGTTCAGGAGAGTCACCACGGTGTAGTAAGTGACCAATATTGTCACACACAAAGTAGGATGTTTGGTATGGATGTTTCTCTTCTGCTTTATAATGTAACTTTCAATGAGCCTTTTTATTTATATTGCTAAATCTAGTGTGTAATTGTGGCGTATCCTGTCTATGCCTTTTTTTACTTGTCACGTCCGAATTTGGCCGTTGTGGAACAATGAAGTTATTTTTGTTTCTTTTCTATGTTTGGTCAAAGAAGTTTGACTTGGATGAGTAGTATTTGACACTGACAAATTCTCCATCACACAAAACCTTTAGATTTGACTAGTTCAAGGTCTATGGAATTGCGCTTGTGACGTCAGGAAAAGATGTTAAGTGTTCAGTACATGACTGCGACGGCCTCCCATTCCACTGTGCCGGCCAAGTCTTTGTGGTGCAATTGGTTAGCGCGTTCGGCTGTTAACCGAAAGGATGGTGGTTCGAGCCTACCCAGGGACGTTTGTTTGCTTTAAAACGCAGATTGAGTTAAAGCAAAAAACCTCTACACAACCATGTTTGAGCAATACTTGCCAAATTGTTAGATAAAATCAGTTTGCCACGTGTCCTGTATTTGACCTTTTTCAAAGATCCAAATAAAAAATATTGATAACAGCTGTCAATGAGGAATTATACCTAAACTTCTGAAATTTAAGGCAGTTATAAGACTGACCGGTGATGAAAATGACTGTTTTCCAGATTTAAGCACAACCCATTGGCGATATTTTGAATTTTCCTCTTAGTTGATGGCTAAGAAGTGGCCCAGGATTTCATTAAGTTTGAAAACTCAAAGTTTCCGCAGCATTCTAACATTTTTCTGCTGTTTGCATAGTTTTGAACTTCATTTCTGCTGAAAGTTTAGGGCTGTGTGAGCAAGGTTGCCAATACTTTCCAAGGGATGTGTTCAGGAGAGTCACCACTGTGTAGTAAGTGACCAATATTGTCACACACAAAGCAGGATGTTTGGTATGGATGTTTCTCTTCTGCTTTATAATGTAACTTTCAATGAGCCTTTTTATTCATATTGCTAAATCTAGTGTATAATTGTGGCGTATCCTGTCTATGCCTTTTTTTACTTGTCACGTCCGAATTTGGCCGTTGTGGAACAATGAAGTTATTTTTGTTTCTTTTCTATGTTTGTTCAAAGAAGTTTGACTTGGATGAGTAGTATTTGACACTGACAAATTCTCCATCACACAAAACCTTTAGATTTGACTAGTTCAAGGTCTATGGAATTGCGTTTGTGACGTCAGGAAAAGATGTTAAGTGTTCAGTACATGACTGCGACGGCCTCCCATTCCACTGTGCCGGCCAAGTCTCTGTGGCGCAATTGGTTAGCGCGTTCGGCTGTTAACCGAAAGGATGGTGGTTCGAGCCCACCCAGGGACGTTTGTTTGCTTTAAAACGCAGATTGAGTTAAAGCAAAAAACCTCTACACAACCATGTTTGAGCAATACTTGCCAAATTGTTAGATAAAATCAGTTTGCCACGTGTCCTGTATTTGACCTTTTTCAAAGATCCAAATAAAAAATATTGATAACAGCTGTCAATGAGGAATTATACCTAAACATCTGAAATTTAAGGCAGTTATAAGACTGACCGGTGATGAAAATGAATTTTTTCCAGATTTAAGCACAACCCATTGGCGATATTTTGAATTTTCCTCTTAGTTGATGGCTAAGAAGTGGCCCAGGATTTCATTAAGTTTGAAAACTCAAAGTTTCCGCAGCATTCTAACATTTTTCTGCTGTTTGCATAGTTTTGAACTTCATTTCTGCTGAAAGTTTAGGGCTGTGTGAGCAAGGTTGCCAATACTTTCCAAGGGATGTGTTCAGGAGAGTCACCACTGTGTAGTAAGTGACCAATATTGTCACACACAAAGCAGGATGTTTGGTATGGATGTTTCTCTTCTGCTTTATAATGTAACTTTCAATGAGCCTTTTTATTCATATTGCTAAATCTAGTGTGTAATTGTGGCGTATCCTGTCTATGCCTTTTTGCACTTGTCACATCCGAATTTGGCCGTTGTGGAACAATGAAGTTATTTTTGTTTCTTTTCTATGTTTGTTCAAAGAAGTTTGACTTGGATGAGTAGTATTTGACACTGACAAATTCTCCATCACACAAAACCTTTAGATTTGACTAGTTCAAGGTCTATGGAATTCCGTTTGTGACGTCAGGAAAAGATGTTAAGTGTTCAGTACATGACTGCGACGGCCTCCCATTCCACTGTGCCGGCCAAGTCTCTGTGGCGCAATTGGTTAGCGCGTTCGGCTGTTAACCGAAAGGATGGTGGTTCGAGCCCACCCAGGGACGTTTGTTTGCTTTAAAACGCAGATTGAGTTAAAGCAAAAAACCTCTACACAACCATGTTTGAGCAATACTTGCCAAATTGTTCGATAAAATCAGTTTGCCACGTGTCCTGTATTTGACCTTTTTCAAAGATCCAAATAAAAAATATTGATAACAGCTGTCAATGAGGAATTATACCTAAACTTCTGAAATTTAAGGCAGTTATAAGACTGACCGGTGATGAAAATGACTGTTTTCCAGATTTAAGCACAACCCATTGGCGATATTTTGAATTTTCCTCTTAGTTGATGGCTAAGAAGTGGCCCAGGATTTCATTAAGTTTGAAAACTCAAAGTTTCCGCAGCATTCTAACATTTTTCTGCTGTTTGCATAGTTTTGAACTTCATTTCTGCTGAAGGTTTAGGGCTGTGTGAGCAAGGTTGCCAATACTTTCCAAGGGATGTGTTCAGGAGAGTCACCACGGTGTAGTAAGTGACCAATATTGTCACACACAAAGTAGGATGTTTGGTATGGATGTTTCTCTTCTGCTTTATAATGTAACTTTCAATGAGCCTTTTTATTTATATTGCTAAATCTAGTGTGTAATTGTGGCGTATCCTGTCTATGCCTTTTTTTACTTGTCACGTCCGAATTTGGCCGTTGTGGAACAATGAAGTTATTTTTGTTTCTTTTCTATGTTTGTTCAAAGAAGTTTGACTTGGATGAGTAGTATTTGACACTGACAAATTCTCCATCACACAAAACCTTTAGATTTGACTAGTTCAAGGTCTATGGAATTCCGTTTGTGACGTCAGGAAAAGATGTTAAGTGTTCAGTACATGACTGCGACGGCCTCCCATTCCACTGTGCCGGCCAACTCTCTGTGGCGCAATTGGTTAGCGCGTTCGGCTGTTAACCGAAAGGATGGTGGTTCGAGCCCACCCAGGGACGTTTGTTTGCTTTAAAACGCAGATTGAGTTAAAGCAAAAAACCTCTACACAACCATGTTTGAGCAATACTTGCCAAATTGTTAGATAAAATCAGTTTGCCACGTGTCCTGTATTTGACCTTTTTTAAAGATCCAAATAAAAAATATTGATAACAGCTGTCAATGAGGAATTATACCTAAACTTCTGAAATTTAAGACAATTATAAGACTGACCGGTGATGAAAATGACTGTTTTCCAGATTTAAGCACAACCCATTGGCGATATTTTGAATTTTCCTCTTAGTTGATGGCTAAGAAGTGGCCCAAGATTTCATTAAGTTTGAAAACTCAAAGTTTCCGCAGCATTCTAACATTTTTCTGCTGTTTGCATAGTTTTGAACTTCATTTCTGCTGAAAGTTTAGGGCTGTGTGAGCAAGGTTGCCAATACTTTCCAAGGGATGTGTTCAGGAGAGTCACCACTGTGTAGTAAGTGACCAATATTGTCACACACAAAGCAGGATGTTTGGTATGGATGTTTCTCTTCTGCTTTATAATGTAACTTTCAATGAGCCTTTTTTATTCATATTGCTAAATCTAGTGTGTAATTGTGGCGTATCCTGTCTATGCCTTTTTTCACTTGTCACGTCTGAATTTGGCCGTTGTGGAACAATGAAGTTATTTTTGTTTCTTTTCTATGTTTGTTCAAAGAAGTTTGACTTGGATGAGTAGTATTTGACACTGACAAATTCTCCATCACACAAAACCTTTAGATTTGACTAGTTCAAGGTCTATGGAATTCCGTTTGTGACGTCAGGAAAAGATGTTAAGTGTTCAGTACATGACTGCGACGGCCTCCCATTCCACTGTGCCGGCCAAGTCTCTGTGGCGCAATTGGTTAGCGCGTTCGGCTGTTAACCGAAAGGATGGTGGTTCGAGCCCACCCAGGGACGTTTGTTTGCTTTAAAACGCAGATTGAGTTAAAGCAAAAAACCTCTACACAACCATGTTTGAGCAATACTTGCCAAATTGTTCGATAAAATCAGTTTGCCACGTGTCCTGTATTTGACCTTTTTCAAAGATCCAAATAAAAAATATTGATAACAGCTGTCAATGAGGAATTATACCTAAACTTCTGAAATTTAAGGCAGTTATAAGACTGACCGGTGATGAAAATGACTGTTTTCCAGATTTAAGCACAACCCATTGGCGATATTTTGAATTTTCCTCTTAGTTGATGGCTAAGAAGTGGCCCAGGATTTCATTAAGTTTGAAAACTCAAAGTTTCCGCAGCATTCTAACATTTTTCTGCTGTTTGCATAGTTTTGAACTTCATTTCTGCTGAAGGTTTAGGGCTGTGTGAGCAAGGTTGCCAATACTTTCCAAGGGATGTGTTCAGGAGAGTCACCACGGTGTAGTAAGTGACCAATATTGTCACACACAAAGTAGGATGTTTGGTATGGATGTTTCTCTTCTGCTTTATAATGTAACTTTCAATGAGCCTTTTTATTCATATTGCTAAATCTAGTGTGTAATTGTGCCGTATCCTGTCTATGCCTTTTTTCACTTGTCACGTCCGAATTTGGCCGTTGTGGAACAATGAAGTTATTTTTGTTTCTTTTCTATGTTTGTTCAAAGAAGTTTGACTTGGATGAGTAGTATTTGACACTGACAAATTCTCCATCACACAAAACCTTTATATTTGACTAGTTCAAGGTCTATGGAATTCCGTTTGTGACGTCAGGAAAAGATGTTAAGTGTTCAGTACATGACTGCGACGGCCTCCCATTCCACTGTGCCGGCCAAGTCTCTGTGGCGCAATTGGTTAGCGCGTTCGGCTGTTAACCGAAAGGATGGTGGTTCGAGCCCACCCAGGGACGTTTGTTTGCTTTAAAACGCAGATTGAGTTAAAGCAAAAAACCTCTACACAACCATGTTTGAGCAATACTTACCAAATTGTTAGATAAAATCAGTTTGCCACGTGTCCTGTATTTGACCTTTTTCAAAGATCCAAATAAAAAATATTGATAACAGCTGTCAATGAGGAATTATACCTAAACTTCTGAAATTTAAGGCAGTTATAAGACTGACCGGTGATGAAAATGACTGTTTTCCAGATTTAAGCACAACCCATTGGCGATATTTTGAATTTTCCTCTTAGTTGATGGCTAAGAAGTGGCCCAGGATTTCATTAAGTTTGAAAACTCAAAGTTTCCGCAGCATTCTAACATTTTTCTGCTGTTTGCATAGTTTTGAACTTCATTTCTGCTGAAGGTTTAGGGCTGTGTGAGCAAGGTTGCCAATACTTTCCAAGGGATGTGTTCAGGAGAGTCACCACGGTGTAGTAAGTGACCAATATTGTCACACACAAAGTAGGATGTTTGGTATGGATGTTTCTCTTCTGCTTTATAATGTAACTTTCAATGAGCCTTTTTATTTATATTGCTAAATCTAGTGTGTAATTGTGGCGTATCCTGTCTATGCCTTTTTTTACTTGTCACGTCCGAATTTGGCCGTTGTGGAACAATGAAGTTATTTTTGTTTCTTTTCTATGTTTGGTCAAAGAAGTTTGACTTGGATGAGTAGTATTTGACACTGACAAATTCTCCATCACACAAAACCTTTAGATTTGACTAGTTCAAGGTCTATGGAATTGCGCTTGTGACGTCAGGAAAAGATGTTAAGTGTTCAGTACATGACTGCGACGGCCTCCCATTCCACTGTGCCGGCCAAGTCTTTGTGGTGCAATTGGTTAGCGCGTTCGGCTGTTAACCGAAAGGATGGTGGTTCGAGCCTACCCAGGGACGTTTGTTTGCTTTAAAACGCAGATTGAGTTAAAGCAAAAAACCTCTACACAACCATGTTTGAGCAATACTTGCCAAATTGTTAGATAAAATCAGTTTGCCACGTGTCCTGTATTTGACCTTTTTCAAAGATCCAAATAAAAAATATTGATAACAGCTGTCAATGAGGAATTATACCTAAACTTCTGAAATTTAAGGCAGTTATAAGACTGACCGGTGATGAAAATGACTGTTTTCCAGATTTAAGCACAACCCATTGGCGATATTTTGAATTTTCCTCTTAGTTGATGGCTAAGAAGTGGCCCAGGATTTCATTAAGTTTGAAAACTCAAAGTTTCCGCAGCATTCTAACATTTTTCTGCTATTTGCATAATTTTGAACTTCATTTCTGCTGAAAGTTTAGGGCTGTGTGAGCAAGGTTGCCAATACTTTCCGAGGGATGTGTTCAGGAGAGTCACCACGGTGTAGTAAGTGACCCACATTGTCACACACAAAGCAGGATGTTTGGTATGGATGTTTCTCTTCTGCTTTATAATGTAACTTTCAATGAGCCTTTTTATTCATATTGCTAAATCTAGTGTATAATTGTGGCGTATCCTGTCTATGCCTTTTTTTACTTGTCACGTCCGAATTTGGCCGTTGTGGAACAATGAAGTTATTTTTGTTTCTTTTCTATGTTTGTTCAAAGAAGTTTGACTTGGATGAGTAGTATTTGACACTGACAAATTCTCCATCACACAAAACCTTTAGATTTGACTAGTTCAAGGTCTATGGAATTCCGTTTGTGACGTCAGGAAAAGATGTTAAGTGTTCAGTACATGACTGCGACGGCCTCCCATTCCACTTTGCCGGCCAACTCTCTGTGGCGCAATTGGTTAGCGCGTTCGGCTGTTAACCGAAAGGATGGTGGTTCGAGCCCACCCAGGGACGTTTGTTTGCTTTAAAACGCAGATTGAGTTAAAGCAAAAAACCTCTACACAACCATGTTTGAGCAATACTTGCCAAATTGTTAGATAAAATCAGTTTGCCACGTGTCCTGTATTTGACCTTTTTTAAAGATCCAAATAAAAAATATTGATAACAGCTGTCAATGAGGAATTATACCTAAACTTCTGAAATTTAAGACAGTTATAAGACTGACCGGTGATGAAAATGACTGTTTTCCAGATTTAAGCACAACCCATTGGCGATATTTTGAATTTTCCTCTTAGTTGATGGCTAAGAAGTGGCCCAAGATTTCATTAAGTTTGAAAACTCAAAGTTTCCGCAGCATTCTAACATTTTTCTGCTGTTTGCATAGTTTTGAACTTCATTTCTGCTGAAAGTTTAGGGCTGTGTGAGCAAGGTTGCCAATACTTTCCAAGGGATGTGTTCAGGAGAGTCACCACTGTGTAGTAAGTGACCAATATTGTCACACACAAAGCAGGATGTTTGGTATGGATGTTTCTCTTCTGCTTTATAATGTAACTTTCAATGAGCCTTTTTATTCATATTGCTAAATCTAGTGTGTAATTGTGGCGTATCCTGTCTATGCCTTTTTGCACTTGTCACATCCGAATTTGGCCGTTGTGGAACAATGAAGTTATTTTTGTTTCTTTTCTATGTTTGTTCAAAGAAGTTTGACTTGGATGAGTAGTATTTGACACTGACAAATTCTCCATCACACAAAACCTTTAGATTTGACTAGTTCAAGGTCTATGGAATTCCGTTTGTGACGTCAGGAAAAGATGTTAAGTGTTCAGTACATGACTGCGACGGCCTCCCATTCCACTGTGCCGGCCAAGTCTCTGTGGCGCAATTGGTTAGCGCGTTCGGCTGTTAACCGAAAGGATGGTGGTTCGAGCCCACCCAGGGACGTTTGTTTGCTTTAAAACGCAGATTGAGTTAAAGCAAAAAACCTCTACACAACCATGTTTGAGCAATACTTGCCAAATTGTTAGATAAAATCAGTTTGCCACGTGTCCTGTATTTGACCTTTTTCAAAGATCCAAATAAAAAATATTGATAACAGCTGTCAATGAGGAATTATACCTAAACTTCTGAAATTTAAGGCAGTTATAAGACTGACCGGTGATGAAAATGACTGTTTTCCAGATTTAAGCACAACCCATTGGCGATATTTTGAATTTTCCTCTTAGTTGATGGCTAAGAAGTGGTCCAGGATTTCATTAAGTTTGAAAACTCAAAGTTTCCGCAGCATTCTAACATTTTTCTGCTGTTTGCATAGTTTTGAACTTCATTTCTGCTGAAGGTTTAGGGCTGTGTGAGCAAGGTTGCCAATACTTTCCAAGGGATGTGTTCAGGAGAGTCACCACGGTGTAGTAAGTGACCAATATTGTCACACACAAAGTAGGATGTTTGGTATGGATGTTTCTCTTCTGCTTTATAATGTAACTTTCAATGAGCCTTTTTTATTCATATTGCTAAATCTAGTGTGTAATTGTGGCGTATCCTGTCTATGCCTTTTTTCACTTGTCACGTCTGAATTTGGCCGTTGTGGAACAATGAAGTTATTTTTGTTTCTTTTCTATGTTTGTTCAAAGAAGTTTGACTTGGATGAGTAGTATTTGACACTGACAAATTCTCCATCACACAAAACCTTTAGATTTGACTAGTTCAAGGTCTATGGAATTCCGTTTGTGACGTCAGGAAAAGATGTTAAGTGTTCAGTACATGACTGCGACGGCCTCCCATTCCACTGTGCCGACCAAGTCTCTGTGGCGCAATTGGTTAGCGCGTTCGGCTGTTAACCGAAAGGATGGTGGTTCGAGCCCACCCAGGGACGTTTGTTTGCTTTAAAACGCAGATTGAGTTAAAGCAAAAAACCTCTACACAACCATGTTTGAGCAATACTTGCCAAATTGTTCGATAAAATCAGTTTGCCACGTGTCCTGTATTTGACCTTTTTCAAAGATCCAAATAAAAAATATTGATAACAGCTGTCAATGAGGAATTATACCTAAACTTCTGAAATTTAAGGCAGTTATAAGACTGACCGGTGATGAAAATGACTGTTTTCCAGATTTAAGCACAACCCATTGGCGATATTTTGAATTTTCCTCTTAGTTGATGGCTAAGAAGTGGCCCAGGATTTCATTAAGTTTGAAAACTCAAAGTTTCCGCAGCATTCTAACATTTTTCTGCTGTTTGCATAGTTTTGAACTTCATTTCTGCTGAAGGTTTAGGGCTGTGTGAGCAAGGTTGCCAATACTTTCCAAGGGATGTGTTCAGGAGAGTCACCACGGTGTAGTAAGTGACCAATATTGTCACACACAAAGTAGGATGTTTGGTATGGATGTTTCTCTTCTGCTTTATAATGTAACTTTCAATGAGCCTTTTTATTCATATTGCTAAATCTAGTGTGTAATTGTGCCGTATCCTGTCTATGCCTTTTTTCACTTGTCACGTCCGAATTTGGCCGTTGTGGAACAATGAAGTTATTTTTGTTTCTTTTCTATGTTTGTTCAAAGAAGTTTGACTTGGATGAGTAGTATTTGACACTGACAAATTCTCCATCACACAAAACCTTTATATTTGACTAGTTCAAGGTCTATGGAATTCCGTTTGTGACGTCAGGAAAAGATGTTAAGTGTTCAGTACATGACTGCGACGGCCTCCCATTCCACTGTGCCGGCCAAGTCTCTGTGGCGCAATTGGTTAGCGCGTTCGGCTGTTAACCGAAAGGATGGTGGTTCGAGCCCACCCAGGGACGTTTGTTTGCTTTAAAACGCAGATTGAGTTAAAGCAAAAAACCTCTACACAACCATGTTTGAGCAATACTTGCCAAATTGTTAGATAAAATCAGTTTGCCACGTGTCCTGTATTTGACCTTTTTCAAAGATCCAAATAAAAAATATTGATAACAGCTGTCAATGAGGAATTATACCTAAACTTCTGAAATTTAAGGCAGTTATAAGACTGACCGGTGATGAAAATGACTGTTTTCCAGATTTAAGCACAACCCATTGGCGATATTTTGAATTTTCCTCTTAGTTGATGGCTAAGAAGTGGCCCAGGATTTCATTAAGTTTGAAAACTCAAAGTTTCCGCAGCATTCTAACATTTTTCTGCTGTTTGCATAGTTTTGAACTTCATTTCTGCTGAAGGTTTAGGGCTGTGTGAGCAAGGTTGCCAATACTTTCCAAGGGATGTGTTCAGGAGAGTCACCACGGTGTAGTAAGTGACCAATATTGTCACACACAAAGTAGGATGTTTGGTATGGATGTTTCTCTTCTGCTTTATAATGTAACTTTCAATGAGCCTTTTTATTTATATTGCTAAATCTAGTGTGTAATTGTGGCGTATCCTGTCTATGCCTTTTTTTACTTGTCACGTCCGAATTTGGCCGTTGTGGAACAATGAAGTTATTTTTGTTTCTTTTCTATGTTTGGTCAAAGAAGTTTGACTTGGATGAGTAGTATTTGACACTGACAAATTCTCCATCACACAAAACCTTTAGATTTGACTAGTTCAAGGTCTATGGAATTGCGCTTGTGACGTCAGGAAAAGATGTTAAGTGTTCAGTACATGACTGCGACGGCCTCCCATTCCACTGTGCCGGCCAAGTCTTTGTGGTGCAATTGGTTAGCGCGTTCGGCTGTTAACCGAAAGGATGGTGGTTCGAGCCTACCCAGGGACGTTTGTTTGCTTTAAAACGCAGATTGAGTTAAAGCAAAAAACCTCTACACAACCATGTTTGAGCAATACTTGCCAAATTGTTAGATAAAATCAGTTTGCCACGTGTCCTGTATTTGACCTTTTTCAAAGATCCAAATAAAAAATATTGATAACAGCTGTCAATGAGGAATTATACCTAAACTTCTGAAATTTAAGGCAGTTATAAGACTGACCGGTGATGAAAATGACTGTTTTCCAGATTTAAGCACAACCCATTGGCGATATTTTGAATTTTCCTCTTAGTTGATGGCTAAGAAGTGGCCCAGGATTTCATTAAGTTTGAAAACTCAAAGTTTCCGCAGCATTCTAACATTTTTCTGCTGTTTGCATAGTTTTGAACTTCATTTCTGCTGAAAGTTTAGGGCTGTGTGAGCAAGGTTGCCAATACTTTCCAAGGGATGTGTTCAGGAGAGTCACCACTGTGTAGTAAGTGACCAATATTGTCACACACAAAGCAGGATGTTTGGTATGGATGTTTCTCTTCTGCTTTATAATGTAACTTTCAATGAGCCTTTTTATTCATATTGCTAAATCTAGTGTATAATTGTGGCGTATCCTGTCTATGCCTTTTTTTACTTGTCACGTCCGAATTTGGCCGTTGTGGAACAATGAAGTTATTTTTGTTTCTTTTCTATGTTTGTTCAAAGAAGTTTGACTTGGATGAGTAGTATTTGACACTGACAAATTCTCCATCACACAAAACCTTTAGATTTGACTAGTTCAAGGTCTATGGAATTCCGTTTGTGACGTCAGGAAAAGATGTTAAGTGTTCAGTACATGACTGCGACGGCCTCCCATTCCACTGTGCCGGCCAACTCTCTGTGGCGCAATTGGTTAGCGCGTTCGGCTGTTAACCGAAAGGATGGTGGTTCGAGCCCACCCAGGGACGTTTGTTTGCTTTAAAACGCAGATTGAGTTAAAGCAAAAAACCTCTACACAACCATGTTTGAGCAATACTTGCCAAATTGTTAGATAAAATCAGTTTGCCACGTGTCCTGTATTTGACCTTTTTTAAAGATCCAAATAAAAAATATTGATAACAGCTGTCAATGAGGAATTATACCTAAACTTCTGAAATTTAAGGCAGTTATAAGACTGACCGGTGATGAAAATGACTGTTTTCCAGATTTAAGCACAACCCATTGGCGATATTTTGAATTTTCCTCTTAGTTGATGGCTAAGAAGTGGCCCAGGATTTCATTAAGTTTGAAAACTCAAAGTTTCCGCAGCATTCTAACATTTTTCTGCTGTTTGCATAGTTTTGAACTTCATTTCTGCTGAAAGTTTAGGGCTGTGTGAGCAAGGTTGCCAATACTTTCCAAGGGATGTGTTCAGGAGAGTCACCACTGTGTAGTAAGTGACCAATATTGTCACACACAAAGCAGGATGTTTGGTATGGATGTTTCTCTTCTGCTTTATAATGTAACTTTCAATGAGCCTTTTTATTCATATTGCTAAATCTAGTGTGTAATTGTGGCGTATCCTGTCTATGCCTTTTTGCACTTGTCACATCCGAATTTGGCCGTTGTGGAACAATGAAGTTATTTTTGTTTCTTTTCTATGTTTGTTCAAAGAAGTTTGACTTGGATGAGTAGTATTTGACACTGACAAATTCTCCATCACACAAAACCTTTAGATTTGACTAGTTCAAGGTCTATGGAATTCCGTTTGTGACGTCAGGAAAAGATGTTAAGTGTTCAGTACATGACTGCGACGGCCTCCCATTCCACTGTGCCGGCCAAGTCTCTGTGGCGCAATTGGTTAGCGCGTTCGGCTGTTAACCGAAAGGATGGTGGTTCGAGCCCACCCAGGGACTTTTGTTTGCTTTAAAACGCAGATTGAGTTAAAGCAAAAAACCTCTACACAACCATGTTTGAGCAATACTTGCCAAATTGTTAGATAAAATCAGTTTGCCACGTGTCCTGTATTTGACCTTTTTCAAAGATCCAAATAAAAAATATTGATAACAGCTGTCAATGAGGAATTATACCTAAACTTCTGAAATTTAAGGCAGTTATAAGACTGACCGGTGATGAAAATGACTGTTTTCCAGATTTAAGCACAACCCATTGGCGATATTTTGAATTTTCCTCTTAGTTGATGGCTAAGAAGTGGTCCAGGATTTCATTAAGTTTGAAAACTCAAAGTTTCCGCAGCATTCTAACATTTTTCTGCTGTTTGCATAGTTTTGAACTTCATTTCTGCTGAAGGTTTAGGGCTGTGTGAGCAAGGTTGCCAATACTTTCCAAGGGATGTGTTCAGGAGAGTCACCACGGTGTAGTAAGTGACCAATATTGTCACACACAAAGTAGGATGTTTGGTATGGATGTTTCTCTTCTGCTTTATAATGTAACTTTCAATGAGCCTTTTTATTCATATTGCTAAATCTAGTGTGTAATTGTGCCGTATCCTGTCTATGCCTTTTTTTACTTGTCACGTCCGAATTTGGCCGTTGTGGAACAATGAAGTTATTTTTGTTTCTTTTCTATGTTTGTTCAAAGAAGTTTGACTTGGATGAGTAGTATTTGACACTGACAAATTCTCCATCACACAAAACCTTTAGATTTGACTAGTTCAAGGTCTATGGAATTCCGTTTGTGACGTCAGGAAAAGATGTTAAGTGTTCAGTACATGACTGCGACGGCCTCCCATTCCACTGTGCCGGCCAACTCTCTGTGGCGCAATTGGTTAGCGCGTTCGGCTGTTAACCGAAAGGATGGTGGTTCGAGCCCACCCAGGGACGTTTGTTTGCTTTAAAACGCAGATTGAGTTAAAGCAAAAAACCTCTACACAACCATGTTTGAGCAATACTTGCCAAATTGTTAGATAAAATCAGTTTGCCACGTGTCCTGTATTTGACCTTTTTCAAAGATCCAAATAAAAAATATTGATAACAGCTGTCAATGAGGAATTATACCTAAACTTCTGAAATTTAAGGCAGTTATAAGACTGACCGGTGATGAAAATGACTGTTTTCCAGATTTAAGCACAACCCATTGGCGATATTTTGAATTTTCCTCTTAGTTGATGGCTAAGAAGTGGCCCAGGATTTCATTAAGTTTGAAAACTCAAAGTTTCCGCAGCATTCTAACATTTTTCTGCTGTTTGCATAGTTTTGAACTTCATTTCTGCTGAAGGTTTAGGGCTGTGTGAGCAAGGTTGCCAATACTTTCCAAGGGATGTGTTCAGGAGAGTCACCACGGTGTAGTAAGTGACCAATATTGTCACACACAAAGTAGGATGTTTGGTATGGATGTTTCTCTTCTGCTTTATAATGTAACTTTCAATGAGCCTTTTTATTCATATTGCTAAATCTAGTGTGTAATTGTGGCGTATCCTGTCTATGCCTTTTTTCACTTGTCACGTCCGAATTTGGCCGTTGTGGAACAATGAAGTTATTTTTGTTTCTTTTCTATGTTTGTTCAAAGAAGTTTGACTTGGATGAGTAGTATTTGACACTGACAAATTCTCCATCACACAAAACCTTTATATTTGACTAGTTCAAGGTCTATGGAATTCCGTTTGTGACGTCAGGAAAAGATGTTAAGTGTTCAGTACATGACTGCGACGGCCTCCCATTCCACTGTGCCAGCCAAGTCTCTGTGGCGCAATTGGTTAGCGCGTTCGGCTGTTAACCGAAAGGATGGTGGTTCGAGCCCACCCAGGGACGTTTGTTTGCTTTAAAACGCAGATTGAGTTAAAGCAAAAAACCTCTACACAACCATGTTTGAGCAATACTTGCCAAATTGTTAGATAAAATCAGTTTGCCACGTGTCCTGTATTTGACCTTTTTTAAAGATCCAAATAAAAAATATTGATAACAGCTGTCAATGAGGAATTATACCTAAACTTCTGAAATTTAAGGCAGTTATAAGACTGACCGGTGATGAAAATGACTGTTTTCCAGATTTAAGCACAACCCATTGGCGATATTTTGAATTTTCCTCTAAGTTGATGGCTAAGAAGTGGCCCAAGATTTCATTAAGTTTGAAAACTCAAAGTTTCCGCAGCATTCTAACATTTTTCTGCTATTTGCATAATTTTGAACTTCATTTCTGCTGAAAGTTTAGGGCTGTGTGAGCAAGGTTGCCAATACTTTCCGAGGGATGTGTTCAGGAGAGTCACCACTGTGTAGTAAGTGACCCACATTGTCACACACAAAGCAGGATGTTTGGTATGGATGTTTCTCTTCTGCTTTATAATGTAACTTTCAATGAGCCTTTTTATTCATATTGCTAAATCTAGTGTGTAATTGTGGCGTATCCTGTCTATGCCTTTTTGCACTTGTCACATCCGAATTTGGCCGTTGTGGAACAATGAAGTTATTTTTGTTTCTTTTCTATGTTTGTTCAAAGAAGTTTGACTTGGATGAGTAGTATTTGACACTGACAAATTCTCCATCACACAAAACCTTTAGATTTGACTAGTTCAAGGTCTATGGAATTCCGTTTGTGACGTCAGGAAAAGATGTTAAGTGTTCAGTACATGACTGCGACGGCCTCCCATTCCACTGTGCCGGCCAAGTCTCTGTGGCGCAATTGGTTAGCGCGTTCGGCTGTTAACCGAAAGGATGGTGGTTCGAGCCCACCCAGGGACGTTTGTTTGCTTTAAAACGCAGATTGAGTTAAAGCAAAAAACCTCTACACAACCATGTTTGAGCAATACTTGCCAAATTGTTAGATAAAATCAGTTTGCCACGTGTCCTGTATTTGACCTTTTTCAAAGATCCAAATAAAAAATATTGATAACAGCTGTCAATGAGGAATTATACCTAAACTTCTGAAATTTAAGGCAGTTATAAGACTGACCGGTGATGAAAATGACTGTTTTCCAGATTTAAGCACAACCCATTGGCGATATTTTGAATTTTCCTCTTAGTTGATGGCTAAGAAGTGGCCCAGGATTTCATTAAGTTTGAAAACTCAAAGTTTCCGCAGCATTCTAACATTTTTCTGCTGTTTGCATAGTTTTGAACTTCATTTCTGCTGAAGGTTTAGGGCTGTGTGAGCAAGGTTGCCAATACTTTCCAAGGGATGTGTTCAGGAGAGTCACCACGGTGTAGTAAGTGACCAATATTGTCACACACAAAGTAGGATGTTTGGTATGGATGTTTCTCTTCTGCTTTATAATGTAACTTTCAATGAGCCTTTTTATTCATATTGCTAAATCTAGTGTGTAATTGTGGCGTATCCTGTCTATGCCTTTTTTCACTTGTCACGTCCGAATTTGGCCGTTGTGGAACAATGAAGTTATTTTTGTTTCTTTTCTATGTTTGTTCAAAGAAGTTTGACTTGGATGAGTAGTATTTGACACTGACAAATTCTCCATCACACAAAACCTTTATATTTGACTAGTTCAAGGTCTATGGAATTCCGTTTGTGACGTCAGGAAAAGATGTTAAGTGTTCAGTACATGACTGCGACGGCCTCCCATTCCACTGTGCCGGCCAAGTCTCTGTGGCGCAATTGGTTAGCGCGTTCGGCTGTTAACCGAAAGGATGGTGGTTCGAGCCCACCCAGGGATGTTTGTTTGCTTTAAAACGCAGATTGAGTTAAAGCAAAAAACCTCTACACAACCATGTTTGAGCAATACTTGCCAAATTGTTAGATAAAATCAGTTTGCCACGTGTCCTGTATTTGACCTTTTTTAAAGATCCAAATAAAAAATATTGATAACAGCTGTCAATGAGGAATTATACCTAAACTTCTGAAATTTAAGGCAGTTATAAGACTGACCGGTGATGAAAATGACTGTTTTCCAGATTTAAGCACAACCCATTGGCGATATTTTGAATTTTCCTCTAAGTTGATGGCTAAGAAGTGGCCCAAGATTTCATTAAGTTTGAAAACTCAAAGTTTCCGCAGCATTCTAACATTTTTCTGCTATTTGCATAATTTTGAACTTCATTTCTGCTGAAAGTTTAGGGCTGTGTGAGCAAGGTTGCCAATACTTTCCGAGGGATGTGTTCAGGAGAGTCACCACTGTGTAGTAAGTGACCCACATTGTCACACACAAAGCAGGATGTTTGGTATGGATGTTTCTCTTCTGCTTTATAATGTAACTTTCAATGAGCCTTTTTATTCATATTGCTAAATCTAGTGTGTAATTGTGGCGTATCCTGTCTATGCCTTTTTGCACTTGTCACATCCGAATTTGGCCGTTGTGGAACAATGAAGTTATTTTTGTTTCTTTTCTATGTTTGTTCAAAGAAGTTTGACTTGGATGAGTAGTATTTGACACTGACAAATTCTCCATCACACAAAACCTTTAGATTTGACTAGTTCAAGGTCTATGGAATTCCGTTTGTGACGTCAGGAAAAGATGTGAAGTGTTCAGTACATGACTGCGACGGCCTCCCATTCCACTGTGCCGGCCAACTCTCTGTGGCGCAATTGGTTAGCGCGTTCGGCTGTTAACCGAAAGGATGGTGGTTCGAGCCCACCCAGGGACGTTTGTTTGCTTTAAAACGCAGATTGAGTTAAAGCAAAAAACCTCTACACAACCATGTTTGAGCAATACTTGCCAAATTGTTAGATAAAATCAGTTTGCCACGTGTCCTGTATTTGACCTTTTTCAAAGATCCAAATAAAAAATATTGATAACAGCTGTCAATGAGGAATTATACCTAAACTTCTGAAATTTAAGGCAGTTATAAGACTGACCGGTGATGAAAATGACTGTTTTCCAGATTTAAGCACAACCCATTGGCGATATTTTGAATTTTCCTCTTAGTTGATGGCTAAGAAGTGGCCCAGGATTTCATTAAGTTTGAAAACTCAAAGTTTCCGCAGCATTCTAACATTTTTCTGCTATTTGCATAATTTTGAACTTCATTTCTGCTGAAAGTTTAGGGCTGTGTGAGCAAGGTTGCCAATACTTTCCGAGGGATGTGTTCAGGAGAGTCACCACGGTGTAGTAAGTGACCCACATTGTCACACACAAAGCAGGATGTTTGGTATGGATGTTTCTCTTCTGCTTTATAATGTAACTTTCAATGAGCCTTTTTATTCATATTGCTAAATCTAGTGTATAATTGTGGCGTATCCTGTCTATGCCTTTTTTTACTTGTCACGTCCGAATTTGGCCGTTGTGGAACAATGAAGTTATTTTTGTTTCTTTTCTATGTTTGTTCAAAGAAGTTTGACTTGGATGAGTAGTATTTGACACTGACAAATTCTCCATCACACAAAACCTTTAGATTTGACTAGTTCAAGGTCTATGGAATTCCGTTTGTGACGTCAGGAAAAGATGTGAAGTGTTCAGTACATGACTGCGACGGCCTCCCATTCCACTGTGCCGGCCAACTCTCTGTGGCGCAATTGGTTAGCGCGTTCGGCTGTTAACCGAAAGGATGGTGGTTCGAGCCCACCCAGGGACGTTTGTTTGCTTTAAAACGCAGATTGAGTTAAAGCAAAAAACCTCTACACAACCATGTTTGAGCAATACTTGCCAAATTGTTAGATAAAATCAGTTTGCCACGTGTCCTGTATTTGACCTTTTTCAAAGATCCAAATAAAAAATATTGATAACAGCTGTCAATGAGGAATTATACCTAAACTTCTGAAATTTAAGAAAGTTATAAGACTGACCGGTGATGAAAATGACTGTTTTCCAGATTTAAGCACAACCCATTGGCGATATTTTGAATTTTCCTCTTAGTTGATGGCTAAGAAGTGGCCCAGGATTTCATTAAGTTTGAAAACTCAAAGTTTCCGCAGCATTCTAACATTTTTCTGCTGTTTGCATAGTTTTGAACTTCATTTCTGCTGAAGGTTTAGGGCTGTGTGAGCAAGGTTGCCAATACTTTCCAAGGGATGTGTTCAGGAGAGTCACCACGGTGTAGTAAGTGACCAATATTGTCACACACAAAGTAGGATGTTTGGCATGGATGTTTCTCTTCTGCTTTATAATGTAACTTTCAATGAGCCTTTTTATTCATATTGCTAAATCTAGTGTGTAATTGTGGCGTATCCTGTCTATGCCTTTTTTTACTTGTCACGTCCGAATTTGGCCGTTGTGGAACAATGAAGTTATTTTTGTTTCTTTTCTATGTTTGTTCAAAGAAGTTTGACTTGGATGAGTAGTATTTGACACTGACAAATTCTCCATCACACAAAACCTTTAGATTTGACTAGTTCAAGGTCTATGGAATTCCGTTTGTGACGTCAGGAAAAGATGTTAAGTGTTCAGTACATGACTGCGACGGCCTCCCATTCCACTGTGCCGGCCAAGTCTCTGTGGCGCAATTGGTTAGCGCGTTCGGCTGTTAACCGAAAGGATGGTGGTTCGAGCCCACCCAGGGACGTTTGTTTGCTTTAAAACGCAGATTGAGTTAAAGCAAAAAACCTCTACACAACCATGTTTGAGCAATACTTGCCAAATTGTTCGATAAAATCAGTTTGCCACGTGTCCTGTATTTGACCTTTTTCAAAGATCCAAATAAAAAATATTGATAACAGCTGTCAATGAGGAATTATACCTAAACTTCTGAAATTTAAGAAAGTTATAAGACTGACCGGTGATGAAAATGACTGTTTTCCAGATTTAAGCACAACCCATTGGCGATATTTTGAATTTTCCTCTTAGTTGATGGCTAAGAAGTGGCCCAAGATTTCATTAAGTTTGAAAACTCAAAGTTTCCGCAGCATTCTAACATTTTTCTGCTGTTTGCATAGTTTTGAACTTCATTTCTGCTGAAAGTTTAGGGCTGTGTGAGCAAGGTTGCCAATACTTTCCAAGGGATGTGTTCAGGAGAGTCACCACTGTGTAGTAAGTGACCAATATTGTCACACACAAAGCAGGATGTTTGGTATGGATGTTTCTCTTCTGCTTTATAATGTAACTTTCAATGAGCCTTTTTATTCATATTGCTAAATCTAGTGTGTAATTGTGCCGTATCCTGTCTATGCCTTTTTTTACTTGTCACGTCCGAATTTGGCCGTTGTGGAACAATGAAGTTATTTTTGTTTCTTTTCTATGTTTGTTCAAAGAAGTTTGACTTGGATGAGTAGTATTTGACACTGACAAATTCTCCATCACACAAAACCTTTAGATTTGACTAGTTCAAGGTCTATGGAATTCCGTTTGTGACGTCAGGAAAAGATGTGAAGTGTTCAGTACATGACTGCGACGGCCTCCCATTCCACTGTGCCGGCCAACTCTCTGTGGCGCAATTGGTTAGCGCGTTCGGCTGTTAACCGAAAGGATGGTGGTTCGAGCCCACCCAGGGACGTTTGTTTGCTTTAAAACGCAGATTGAGTTAAAGCAAAAAACCTCTACACAACCATGTTTGAGCAATACTTGCCAAATTGTTAGATAAAATCAGTTTGCCACGTGTCCTGTATTTGACCTTTTTCAAAGATCCAAATAAAAAATATTGATAACAGCTGTCAATGAGGAATTATACCTAAACTTCTGAAATTTAAGGCAGTTATAAGACTGACCGGTGATGAAAATGACTGTTTTCCAGATTTAAGCACAACCCATTGGCGATATTTTGAATTTTCCTCTTAGTTGATGGCTAAGAAGTGGCCCAGGATTTCATTAAGTTTGAAAACTCAAAGTTTCCGCAGCATTCTAACATTTTTCTGCTGTTTGCATAGTTTTGAACTTCATTTCTGCTGAAGGTTTAGGGCTGTGTGAGCAAGGTTGCCAATACTTTCCAAGGGATGTGTTCAGGAGAGTCACCACGGTGTAGTAAGTGACCAATATTGTCACACACAAAGTAGGATGTTTGGTATGGATGTTTCTCTTCTGCTTTATAATGTAACTTTCAATGAGCCTTTTTATTCATATTGCTAAATCTAGTGTGTAATTGTGGCGTATCCTGTCTATGCCTTTTTTCACTTGTCACGTCCGAATTTGGCCGTTGTGGAACAATGAAGTTATTTTTGTTTCTTTTCTATGTTTGTTCAAAGAAGTTTGACTTGGATGAGTAGTATTTGACACTGACAAATTCTCCATCACACAAAACCTTTATATTTGACTAGTTCAAGGTCTATGGAATTCCGTTTGTGACGTCAGGAAAAGATGTTAAGTGTTCAGTACATGACTGCGACGGCCTCCCATTCCACTGTGCCGGCCAAGTCTCTGTGGCGCAATTGGTTAGCGCGTTCGGCTGTTAACCGAAAGGATGGTGGTTCGAGCCCACCCAGGGACGTTTGTTTGCTTTAAAACGCAGATTGAGTTAAAGCAAAAAACCTCTACACAACCATGTTTGAGCAATACTTGCCAAATTGTTAGATAAAATCAGTTTGCCACGTGTCCTGTATTTGACCTTTTTTAAAGATCCAAATAAAAAATATTGATAACAGCTGTCAATGAGGAATTATACCTAAACTTCTGAAATTTAAGGCAGTTATAAGACTGACCGGTGATGAAAATGACTGTTTTCCAGATTTA
Organism: Fundulus diaphanus; assembly: GCA_037039145.1. NCBI lineage: Eukaryota > Metazoa > Chordata > Actinopteri > Cyprinodontiformes > Fundulidae > Fundulus > Fundulus diaphanus. The sequence goes on along the minus strand of CM073129.1, from coordinate 5,372,492 downwards.
AGCACAACCCATTGGCGATATTTTGAATTTTCCTCTAAGTTGATGGCTAAGAAGTGGCCCAAGATTTCATTAAGTTTGAAAACTCAAAGTTTCCGCAGCATTCTAACATTTTTCTGCTATTTGCATAATTTTGAACTTCATTTCTGCTGAAAGTTTAGGGCTGTGTGAGCAAGGTTGCCAATACTTTCCGAGGGATGTGTTCAGGAGAGTCACCACTGTGTAGTAAGTGACCCACATTGTCACACACAAAGCAGGATGTTTGGTATGGATGTTTCTCTTCTGCTTTATAATGTAACTTTCAATGAGCCTTTTTATTCATATTGCTAAATCTAGTGTGTAATTGTGGCGTATCCTGTCTATGCCTTTTTGCACTTGTCACATCCGAATTTGGCCGTTGTGGAACAATGAAGTTATTTTTGTTTCTTTTCTATGTTTGTTCAAAGAAGTTTGACTTGGATGAGTAGTATTTGACACTGACAAATTCTCCATCACACAAAACCTTTAGATTTGACTAGTTCAAGGTCTATGGAATTCCGTTTGTGACGTCAGGAAAAGATGTTAAGTGTTCAGTACATGACTGCGACGGCCTCCCATTCCACTGTGCCGGCCAAGTCTCTGTGGCGCAATTGGTTAGCGCGTTCGGCTGTTAACCGAAAGGATGGTGGTTCGAGCCCACCCAGGGACGTTTGTTTGCTTTAAAACGCAGATTGAGTTAAAGCAAAAAACCTCTACACAACCATGTTTGAGCAATACTTGCCAAATTGTTAGATAAAATCAGTTTGCCACGTGTCCTGTATTTGACCTTTTTCAAAGATCCAAATAAAAAATATTGATAACAGCTGTCAATGAGGAATTATACCTAAACTTCTGAAATTTAAGGCAGTTATAAGACTGACCGGTGATGAAAATGACTGTTTTCCAGATTTAAGCACAACCCATTGGCGATATTTTGAATTTTCCTCTTAGTTGATGGCTAAGAAGTGGCCCAGGATTTCATTAAGTTTGAAAACTCAAAGTTTCCGCAGCATTCTAACATTTTTCTGCTGTTTGCATAGTTTTGAACTTCATTTCTGCTGAAGGTTTAGGGCTGTGTGAGCAAGGTTGCCAATACTTTCCAAGGGATGTGTTCAGGAGAGTCACCACGGTGTAGTAAGTGACCAATATTGTCACACACAAAGTAGGATGTTTGGTATGGATGTTTCTCTTCTGCTTTATAATGTAACTTTCAATGAGCCTTTTTATTCATATTGCTAAATCTAGTGTGTAATTGTGGCGTATCCTGTCTATGCCTTTTTGCACTTGTCACATCCGAATTTGGCCGTTGTGGAACAATGAAGTTATTTTTGTTTCTTTTCTATGTTTGTTCAAAGAAGTTTGACTTGGATGAGTAGTATTTGACACTGACAAATTCTCCATCACACAAAACCTTTAGATTTGACTAGTTCAAGGTCTATGGAATTCCGTTTGTGACGTCAGGAAAAGATGTGAAGTGTTCAGTACATGACTGCGACGGCCTCCCATTCCACTGTGCCGGCCAACTCTCTGTGGCGCAATTGGTTAGCGCGTTCGGCTGTTAACCGAAAGGATGGTGGTTCGAGCCCACCCAGGGACGTTTGTTTGCTTTAAAACGCAGATTGAGTTAAAGCAAAAAACCTCTACACAACCATGTTTGAGCAATACTTGCCAAATTGTTAGATAAAATCAGTTTGCCACGTGTCCTGTATTTGACCTTTTTCAAAGATCCAAATAAAAAATATTGATAACAGCTGTCAATGAGGAATTATACCTAAACTTCTGAAATTTAAGGCAGTTATAAGACTGACCGGTGATGAAAATGACTGTTTTCCAGATTTAAGCACAACCCATTGGCGATATTTTGAATTTTCCTCTTAGTTGATGGCTAAGAAGTGGCCCAGGATTTCATTAAGTTTGAAAACTCAAAGTTTCCGCAGCATTCTAACATTTTTCTGCTATTTGCATAATTTTGAACTTCATTTCTGCTGAAAGTTTAGGGCTGTGTGAGCAAGGTTGCCAATACTTTCCGAGGGATGTGTTCAGGAGAGTCACCACGGTGTAGTAAGTGACCCACATTGTCACACACAAAGCAGGATGTTTGGTATGGATGTTTCTCTTCTGCTTTATAATGTAACTTTCAATGAGCCTTTTTATTCATATTGCTAAATCTAGTGTATAATTGTGGCGTATCCTGTCTATGCCTTTTTTTACTTGTCACGTCCGAATTTGGCCGTTGTGGAACAATGAAGTTATTTTTGTTTCTTTTCTATGTTTGTTCAAAGAAGTTTGACTTGGATGAGTAGTATTTGACACTGACAAATTCTCCATCACACAAAACCTTTAGATTTGACTAGTTCAAGGTCTATGGAATTCCGTTTGTGACGTCAGGAAAAGATGTGAAGTGTTCAGTACATGACTGCGACGGCCTCCCATTCCACTGTGCCGGCCAACTCTCTGTGGCGCAATTGGTTAGCGCGTTCGGCTGTTAACCGAAAGGATGGTGGTTCGAGCCCACCCAGGGACGTTTGTTTGCTTTAAAACGCAGATTGAGTTAAAGCAAAAAACCTCTACACAACCATGTTTGAGCAATACTTGCCAAATTGTTAGATAAAATCAGTTTGCCACGTGTCCTGTATTTGACCTTTTTCAAAGATCCAAATAAAAAATATTGATAACAGCTGTCAATGAGGAATTATACCTAAACTTCTGAAATTTAAGAAAGTTATAAGACTGACCGGTGATGAAAATGACTGTTTTCCAGATTTAAGCACAACCCATTGGCGATATTTTGAATTTTCCTCTTAGTTGATGGCTAAGAAGTGGCCCAGGATTTCATTAAGTTTGAAAACTCAAAGTTTCCGCAGCATTCTAACATTTTTCTGCTGTTTGCATAGTTTTGAACTTCATTTCTGCTGAAGGTTTAGGGCTGTGTGAGCAAGGTTGCCAATACTTTCCAAGGGATGTGTTCAGGAGAGTCACCACGGTGTAGTAAGTGACCAATATTGTCACACACAAAGTAGGATGTTTGGCATGGATGTTTCTCTTCTGCTTTATAATGTAACTTTCAATGAGCCTTTTTATTCATATTGCTAAATCTAGTGTGTAATTGTGGCGTATCCTGTCTATGCCTTTTTTTACTTGTCACGTCCGAATTTGGCCGTTGTGGAACAATGAAGTTATTTTTGTTTCTTTTCTATGTTTGTTCAAAGAAGTTTGACTTGGATGAGTAGTATTTGACACTGACAAATTCTCCATCACACAAAACCTTTAGATTTGACTAGTTCAAGGTCTATGGAATTCCGTTTGTGACGTCAGGAAAAGATGTTAAGTGTTCAGTACATGACTGCGACGGCCTCCCATTCCACTGTGCCGGCCAAGTCTCTGTGGCGCAATTGGTTAGCGCGTTCGGCTGTTAACCGAAAGGATGGTGGTTCGAGCCCACCCAGGGACGTTTGTTTGCTTTAAAACGCAGATTGAGTTAAAGCAAAAAACCTCTACACAACCATGTTTGAGCAATACTTGCCAAATTGTTTGATAAAATCAGTTTGCCACGTGTCCTGTATTTGACCTTTTTCAAAGATCCAAATAAAAAATATTGATAACAGCTGTCAATGAGGAATTATACCTAAACTTCTGAAATTTAAGAAAGTTATAAGACTGACCGGTGATGAAAATGACTGTTTTCCAGATTTAAGCACAACCCATTGGCGATATTTTGAATTTTCCTCTTAGTTGATGGCTAAGAAGTGGCCCAAGATTTCATTAAGTTTGAAAACTCAAAGTTTCCGCAGCATTCTAACATTTTTCTGCTGTTTGCATAGTTTTGAACTTCATTTCTGCTGAAGGTTTAGGGCTGTGTGAGCAAGGTTGCCAATACTTTCCAAGGGATGTGTTCAGGAGAGTCACCACTGTGTAGTAAGTGACCAATATTGTCACACACAAAGCAGGATGTTTGGTATGGATGTTTCTCTTCTGCTTTATAATGTAACTTTCAATGAGCCTTTTTATTCATATTGCTAAATCTAGTGTGTAATTGTGGCGTATCCTGTCTATGCCTTTTTTCACTTGTCACGTCCGAATTTGGCCGTTGTAGAACAATGGAGTTATTTTTGTTTCTTTTCTATGTTTGTTCAAAGAAGTTTGACTTGGATGGGTAGCATTTGACACTGACAAATTCTCCATCACACAAAACCTTTAGATTTGACTAGTTCAAGGTCTATGGAATTCCGTTTGTGACGTCAGGAAAAGATGTTAAGTGTTCAGTACATGACTGCGACGGCCTCCCATTCCACTGTGCCGGCCAAGTCTCTGTGGCGCAATTGGTTAGCGCGTTCGGCTGTTAACCGAAAGGATGGTGTTTCAAGCCCACCCAGGGACGTTTGTTTGCTTTAAAACGCAGATTGAGTTAAAGCAAAAAACCTCTACACAACCATGTTTGAGCAATACTTGCCAAATTGTTTGATAAAATCAGTTTGCCACGTGTCCTGTATTTGACCTTTTTCAAAGATCCAAATAAAAAATATTGATAACAGCTGTCAATGAGGAATTATACCTAAACTTCTGAAATTTAAGAAAGTTATAAGACTGACCGGTGATGAAAATGACTGTTTTCCAGATTTAAGCACAACCCATTGGCGATATTTTGAATTTTCCTCTTAGTTGATGGCTAAGAAGTGGCCCAAGATTTCATTAAGTTTGAAAACTCAAAGTTTCCGCAGCATTCTAACATTTTTCTGCTGTTTGCATAGTTTTGAACTTCATTTCTGCTGAAGGTTTAGGGCTGTGTGAGCAAGGTTGCCAATACTTTCCAAGGGATGTGTTCAGGAGAGTCACCACTGTGTAGTAAGTGACCAATATTGTCACACACAAAGCAGGATGTTTGGTATGGATGTTTCTCTTCTGCTTTATAATGTAACTTTCAATGAGCCTTTTTATTCATATTGCTAAATCTAGTGTGTAATTGTGGCGTATCCTGTCTATGCCTTTTTTCACTTGTCACGTCCGAATTTGGCCGTTGTAGAACAATGGAGTTATTTTTGTTTCTTTTCTATGTTTGTTCAAAGAAGTTTGACTTGGATGGGTAGCATTTGACACTGACAAATTCTCCATCACACAAAACCTTTAGATTTGACTAGTTCAAGGTCTATGGAATTCCGTTTGTGACGTCAGGAAAAGATGTTAAGTGTTCAGTACATGACTGCGACGGCCTCCCATTCCACTGTGCCGGCCAAGTCTCTGTGGCGCAATTGGTTAGCGCGTTCGGCTGTTAACCGAAAGGATGGTGTTTCAAGCCCACCCAGGGACGTTTGTTTGCTTTAAAACGCAGATTGAGTTAAAGCAAAAAACCTCTACACAACCATGTTTGAGCAATACTTGCCAAATTGTTAGATAAAATCAGTTTCCTCGTGTCCTGTATTTGACCTTTTTCAAAGATCCAAATAAAAAATATTGATAACAGCTGTCAATGAGGAATTATACCTAAACTTCTGAAATTTAAGAAAGTTATAAGACTGACCGGTGATGAAAATGACTGTTTTCCAGATTTAAGCACAACCCATTGGCGATATTTTGAATTTTCCTCTTAGTTGATGGCTAAGAAGTGGCCCAAGATTTCATTAAGTTTGAAAACTCAAAGTTTCCGCAGCATTCTAACATTTTTCTGCTATTTGCATAATTTTGAACTTCATTTCTGCTGAAAGTTTAGGGCTGTGTGAGCAAGGTTGCCAATACTTTCCGAGGGATGTGTTCAGGAGAGTCACCACTGTGTAGTAAGTGACCCACATTGTCACACACAAAGCAGGATGTTTGGTATGGATGTTTCTCTTCTGCTTTATAATGTAACTTTCAATGAGCCTTTTTATTCATATTGCTAAATCTAGTGTATAATTGTGGCGTATCCTGTCTATGCCTTTTTTTACTTGTCACGTCCGAATTTGGCCGTTGTGGAACAATGAAGTTATTTTTGTTTCTTTTCTATGTTTGTTCAAAGAAGTTTGACTTGGATGAGTAGTATTTGACACTGACAAATTCTCCATCACACAAAACCTTTAGATTTGACTAGTTCAAGGTCTATGGAATTCCGTTTGTGACGTCAGGAAAAGATGTTAAGTGTTCAGTACATGACTGCGACGGCCTCCCATTCCACTGTGCCGGCCAAGTCTCTGTGGCGCAATTGGTTAGCGCGTTCGGCTGTTAACCGAAAGGATGGTGGTTCGAGCCCACCCAGGGACGTTTGTTTGCTTTAAAACGCAGATTGAGTTAAAGCAAAAAACCTCTGCACAACCATGTTTGAGCAATACTTGCCAAATTGTTAGATAAAATCAGTTTGCCACGTGTCCTGTATTTGACCTTTTTCAAAGATCCAAATAAAAAATATTGATAACAGCTGTCAATGAGGAATTATACCTAAACTTCTGAAATTTAAGAAAGTTATAAGACTGACCGGTGATGAAAATGACTGTTTTCCAGATTTAAGCACAACCCATTGGCGATATTTTGAATTTTCCTCTTAGTTGATGGCTAAGAAGTGGCCCAGGATTTCATTAAGTTTGAAAACTCAAAGTTTCCGCAGCATTCTAACATTTTTCTGCTATTTGCATAATTTTGAACTTCATTTCTGCTGAAAGTTTAGGGCTGTGTGAGCAAGGTTGCCAATACTTTCCGAGGGATGTGTTCAGGAGAGTCACCACTGTGTAGTAAGTGACCAATATTGTCACACACAAAGTAGGATGTTTGGTATGGATGTTTCTCTTCTGCTTTATAATGTAACTTTCAATGAGCCTTTTTATTCATATTGCTAAATCTAGTGTGTAATTGTGGCGTATCCTGTCTATGCCTTTTTTCACTTGTCACGTCCGAATTTGGCCGTTGTAGAACAATGGAGTTATTTTTGTTTCTTTTCTATGTTTGTTCAAAGAAGTTTGACTTGGATGGGTAGCATTTGACACTGACAAATTCTCCATCACACAAAACCTTTAGATTTGACTAGTTCAAGGTCTATGGAATTCCGTTTGTGACGTCAGGAAAAGATGTTAAGTGTTCAGTACATGACTGCGACGGCCTCCCATTCCACTGTGCCGGCCAAGTCTCTGTGGCGCAATTGGTTAGCGCGTTCGGCTGTTAACCGAAAGGATGGTGTTTCAAGCCCACCCAGGGACGTTTGTTTGCTTCAAAACGCAGATTGAGTTAAAGCAAAAAACCTCTACACAACCATGTTTGAGCAATACTTGCCAAATTGTTAGATAAAATCAGTTTCCTCGTGTCCTGTATTTGACCTTTTTCAAAGATCCAAATAAAAAATATTGATAACAGCTGTCAATGAGGAATTATACCTAAACTTCTGAAATTTAAGAAAGTTATAAGACTGACCGGTGATGAAAATGACTGTTTTCCAGATTTAAGCACAACCCATTGGCGATATTTTGAATTTTCCTCTTAGTTGATGGCTAAGAAGTGGCCCAAGATTTCATTAAGTTTGAAAACTCAAAGTTTCCGCAGCATTCTAACATTTTTCTGCTATTTGCATAATTTTGAACTTCATTTCTGCTGAAAGTTTAGGGCTGTGTGAGCAAGGTTGCCAATACTTTCCGAGGGATGTGTTCAGGAGAGTCACCACTGTGTAGTAAGTGACCCACATTGTCACACACAAAGCAGGATGTTTGGTATGGATGTTTCTCTTCTGCTTTATAATGTAACTTTCAATGAGCCTTTTTATTCATATTGCTAAATCTAGTGTATAATTGTGGCGTATCCTGTCTATGCCTTTTTTTACTTGTCACGTCCGAATTTGGCCGTTGTGGAACAATGAAGTTATTTTTGTTTCTTTTCTATGTTTGTTCAAAGAAGTTTGACTTGGATGAGTAGTATTTGACACTGACAAATTCTCCATCACACAAAACCTTTAGATTTGACTAGTTCAAGGTCTATGGAATTCCGTTTGTGACGTCAGGAAAAGATGTTAAGTGTTCAGTACATGACTGCGACGGCCTCCCATTCCACTGTGCCGGCCAAGTCTCTGTGGCGCAATTGGTTAGCGCGTTCGGCTGTTAACCGAAAGGATGGTGGTTCGAGCCCACCCAGGGACGTTTGTTTGCTTTAAAACGCAGATTGAGTTAAAGCAAAAAACCTCTACACAACCATGTTTGAGCAATACTTGCCAAATTGTTCGATAAAATCAGTTTGCCACGTGTCCTGTATTTGACCTTTTTCAAAGATCCAAATAAAAAATATTGATAACAGCTGTCAATGAGGAATTATACCTAAACTTCTGAAATTTAAGAAAGTTATAAGACTGACCGGTGATGAAAATGACTGTTTTCCAGATTTAAGCACAACCCATTGGCGATATTTTGAATTTTCCTCTTAGTTGATGGCTAAGAAGTGGCCCAAGATTTCATTAAGTTTGAAAACTCAAAGTTTCCGCAGCATTCTAACATTTTTCTGCTGTTTGCATAGTTTTGAACTTCATTTCTGCTGAAAGTTTAGGGCTGTGTGAGCAAGGTTGCCAATACTTTCCAAGGGATGTGTTCAGGAGAGTCACCACTGTGTAGTAAGTGACCAATATTGTCACACACAAAGCAGGATGTTTGGTATGGATGTTTCTCTTCTGCTTTATAATGTAACTTTCAATGAGCCTTTTTATTCATATTGCTAAATCTAGTGTGTAATTGTGGCGTATCCTGTCTATGCCTTTTTTCACTTGTCACGTCCGAATTTGGCCGTTGTAGAACAATGGAGTTATTTTTGTTTCTTTTCTATGTTTGTTCAAAGAAGTTTGACTTGGATGGGTAGCATTTGACACTGACAAATTCTCCATCACACAAAACCTTTAGATTTGACTAGTTCAAGGTCTATGGAATTCCGTTTGTGACGTCAGGAAAAGATGTTAAGTGTTCAGTACATGACTGCGACGGCCTCCCATTCCACTGTGCCGGTCAAGTCTCTGTGGCGCAATTGGTTAGCGCGTTCGGCTGTTAACCGAAAGGATGGTGTTTCGAGCCCACCCAGGGACGTTTGTTTGCTTCAAAACGCAGATTGAGTTAAAGCAAAAAACCTCTACACAACCATGTTTGAGCAATACTTGCCAAATTGTTAGATAAAATCAGTTTCCTCGTGTCCTGTATTTGACCTTTTTCAAAGATCCAAATAAAAAATATTGATAACAGCTGTCAATGAGGAATTATACCTAAACTTCTGAAATTTAAGAAAGTTATAAGACTGACCGGTGATGAAAATGACTGTTTTCCAGATTTAAGCACAACCCATTGGCGATATTTTGAATTTTCCTCTTAGTTGATGGCTAAGAAGTGGCCCAAGATTTCATTAAGTTTGAAAACTCAAAGTTTCCGCAGCATTCCAACATTTTTCTGCTATTTGCATAATTTTGAACTTCATTTCTGCTGAAAGTTTAGGGCTGTGTGAGCAAGGTTGCCAATACTTTCCGAGGGATGTGTTCAGGAGAGTCACCACTGTGTAGTAAGTGACCCACATTGTCACACACAAAGCAGGATGTTTGGTATGGATGTTTCTCTTCTGCTTTATAATGTAACTTTCAATGAGCCTTTTTATTCATATTGCTAAATCTAGTGTATAATTGTGGCGTATCCTGTCTATGCCTTTTTTTACTTGTCACGTCCGAATTTGGCCGTTGTGGAACAATGAAGTTATTTTTGTTTCTTTTCTATGTTTGTTCAAAGAAGTTTGACTTGGATGAGTAGTATTTGACACTGACAAATTCTCCATCACACAAAACCTTTAGATTTGACTAGTTCAAGGTCTATGGAATTCCGTTTGTGACGTCAGGAAAAGATGTTAAGTGTTCAGTACATGACTGCGACGGCCTCCCATTCCACTGTGCCGGCCAAGTCTCTGTGGCGCAATTGGTTAGCGCGTTCGGCTGTTAACCGAAAGGATGGTGGTTCGAGCCCACCCAGGGACGTTTGTTTGCTTTAAAACGCAGATTGAGTTAAAGCAAAAAACCTCTACACAACCATGTTTGAGCAATACTTGCCAAATTGTTTGATAAAATCAGTTTGCCACGTGTCCTGTATTTGACCTTTTTCAAAGATCCAAATAAAAAATATTGATAACAGCTGTCAATGAGGAATTATACCTAAACTTCTGAAATTTAAGAAAGTTATAAGACTGACCGGTGATGAAAATGACTGTTTTCCAGATTTAAGCACAACCCATTGGCGATATTTTGAATTTTCCTCTTAGTTGATGGCTAAGAAGTGGCCCAAGATTTCATTAAGTTTGAAAACTCAAAGTTTCCGCAGCATTCTAACATTTTTCTGCTGTTTGCATAGTTTTGAACTTCATTTCTGCTGAAGGTTTAGGGCTGTGTGAGCAAGGTTGCCAATACTTTCCAAGGGATGTGTTCAGGAGAGTCACCACTGTGTAGTAAGTGACCAATATTGTCACACACAAAGCAGGATGTTTGGTATGGATGTTTCTCTTCTGCTTTATAATGTAACTTTCAATGAGCCTTTTTATTCATATTGCTAAATCTAGTGTGTAATTGTGGCGTATCCTGTCTATGCCTTTTTTCACTTGTCACGTCCGAATTTGGCCGTTGTAGAACAATGGAGTTATTTTTGTTTCTTTTCTATGTTTGTTCAAAGAAGTTTGACTTGGATGGGTAGCATTTGACACTGACAAATTCTCCATCACACAAAACCTTTAGATTTGACTAGTTCAAGGTCTATGGAATTCCGTTTGTGACGTCAGGAAAAGATGTTAAGTGTTCAGTACATGACTGCGACGGCCTCCCATTCCACTGTGCCGGCCAAGTCTCTGTGGCGCAATTGGTTAGCGCGTTCGGCTGTTAACCGAAAGGATGGTGTTTCAAGCCCACCCAGGGACGTTTGTTTGCTTTAAAACGCAGATTGAGTTAAAGCAAAAAACCTCTACACAACCATGTTTGAGCAATACTTGCCAAATTGTTAGATAAAATCAGTTTCCTCGTGTCCTGTATTTGACCTTTTTCAAAGATCCAAATAAAAAATATTGATAACAGCTGTCAATGAGGAATTATACCTAAACTTCTGAAATTTAAGAAAGTTATAAGACTGACCGGTGATGAAAATGACTGTTTTCCAGATTTAAGCACAACCCATTGGCGATATTTTGAATTTTCCTCTTAGTTGATGGCTAAGAAGTGGCCCAAGATTTCATTAAGTTTGAAAACTCAAAGTTTCCGCAGCATTCTAACATTTTTCTGCTATTTGCATAATTTTGAACTTCATTTCTGCTGAAAGTTTAGGGCTGTGTGAGCAAGGTTGCCAATACTTTCCGAGGGATGTGTTCAGGAGAGTCACCACTGTGTAGTAAGTGACCCACATTGTCACACACAAAGCAGGATGTTTGGTATGGATGTTTCTCTTCTGCTTTATAATGTAACTTTCAATGAGCCTTTTTATTCATATTGCTAAATCTAGTGTATAATTGTGGCGTATCCTGTCTATGCCTTTTTTTACTTGTCACGTCCGAATTTGGCCGTTGTGGAACAATGAAGTTATTTTTGTTTCTTTTCTATGTTTGTTCAAAGAAGTTTGACTTGGATGAGTAGTATTTGACACTGACAAATTCTCCATCACACAAAACCTTTAGATTTGACTAGTTCAAGGTCTATGGAATTCCGTTTGTGACGTCAGGAAAAGATGTTAAGTGTTCAGTACATGACTGCGACGGCCTCCCATTCCACTGTGCCGGCCAAGTCTCTGTGGCGCAATTGGTTAGCGCGTTCGGCTGTTAACCGAAAGGATGGTGGTTCGAGCCCACCCAGGGACGTTTGTTTGCTTTAAAACGCAGATTGAGTTAAAGCAAAAAACCTCTGCACAACCATGTTTGAGCAATACTTGCCAAATTGTTAGATAAAATCAGTTTGCCACGTGTCCTGTATTTGACCTTTTTCAAAGATCCAAATAAAAAATATTGATAACAGCTGTCAATGAGGAATTATACCTAAACTTCTGAAATTTAAGAAAGTTATAAGACTGACCGGTGATGAAAATGACTGTTTTCCAGATTTAAGCACAACCCATTGGCGATATTTTGAATTTTCCTCTTAGTTGATGGCTAAGAAGTGGCCCAGGATTTCATTAAGTTTGAAAACTCAAAGTTTCCGCAGCATTCTAACATTTTTCTGCTATTTGCATAATTTTGAACTTCATTTCTGCTGAAAGTTTAGGGCTGTGTGAGCAAGGTTGCCAATACTTTCCGAGGGATGTGTTCAGGAGAGTCACCACTGTGTAGTAAGTGACCAATATTGTCACACACAAAGTAGGATGTTTGGTATGGATGTTTCTCTTCTGCTTTATAATGTAACTTTCAATGAGCCTTTTTATTCATATTGCTAAATCTAGTGTGTAATTGTGGCGTATCCTGTCTATGCCTTTTTTCACTTGTCACGTCCGAATTTGGCCGTTGTAGAACAATGGAGTTATTTTTGTTTCTTTTCTATGTTTGTTCAAAGAAGTTTGACTTGGATGGGTAGCATTTGACACTGACAAATTCTCCATCACACAAAACCTTTAGATTTGACTAGTTCAAGGTCTATGGAATTCCGTTTGTGACGTCAGGAAAAGATGTTAAGTGTTCAGTACATGACTGCGACGGCCTCCCATTCCACTGTGCCGGCCAAGTCTCTGTGGCGCAATTGGTTAGCGCGTTCGGCTGTTAACCGAAAGGATGGTGTTTCAAGCCCACCCAGGGACGTTTGTTTGCTTCAAAACGCAGATTGAGTTAAAGCAAAAAACCTCTACACAACCATGTTTGAGCAATACTTGCCAAATTGTTAGATAAAATCAGTTTCCTCGTGTCCTGTATTTGACCTTTTTCAAAGATCCAAATAAAAAATATTGATAACAGCTGTCAATGAGGAATTATACCTAAACTTCTGAAATTTAAGAAAGTTATAAGACTGACCGGTGATGAAAATGACTGTTTTCCAGATTTAAGCACAACCCATTGGCGATATTTTGAATTTTCCTCTTAGTTGATGGCTAAGAAGTGGCCCAAGATTTCATTAAGTTTGAAAACTCAAAGTTTCCGCAGCATTCTAACATTTTTCTGCTATTTGCATAATTTTGAACTTCATTTCTGCTGAAAGTTTAGGGCTGTGTGAGCAAGGTTGCCAATACTTTCCGAGGGATGTGTTCAGGAGAGTCACCACTGTGTAGTAAGTGACCCACATTGTCACACACAAAGCAGGATGTTTGGTATGGATGTTTCTCTTCTGCTTTATAATGTAACTTTCAATGAGCCTTTTTATTCATATTGCTAAATCTAGTGTATAATTGTGGCGTATCCTGTCTATGCCTTTTTTTACTTGTCACGTCCGAATTTGGCCGTTGTGGAACAATGAAGTTATTTTTGTTTCTTTTCTATGTTTGTTCAAAGAAGTTTGACTTGGATGAGTAGTATTTGACACTGACAAATTCTCCATCACACAAAACCTTTAGATTTGACTAGTTCAAGGTCTATGGAATTCCGTTTGTGACGTCAGGAAAAGATGTTAAGTGTTCAGTACATGACTGCGACGGCCTCCCATTCCACTGTGCCGGCCAAGTCTCTGTGGCGCAATTGGTTAGCGCGTTCGGCTGTTAACCGAAAGGATGGTGGTTCGAGCCCACCCAGGGACGTTTGTTTGCTTTAAAACGCAGATTGAGTTAAAGCAAAAAACCTCTACACAACCATGTTTGAGCAATACTTGCCAAATTGTTAGATAAAATCAGTTTGCCACGTGTCCTGTATTTGACCTTTTTCAAAGATCCAAATAAAAAATATTGATAACAGCTGTCAATGAGGAATTATACCTAAACTTCTGAAATTTAAGAAAGTTATAAGACTGACCGGTGATGAAAATGACTGTTTTCCAGATTTAAGCACAACCCATTGGCGATATTTTGAATTTTCCTCTTAGTTGATGGCTAAGAAGTGGCCCAGGATTTCATTAAGTTTGAAAACTCAAAGTTTCCGCAGCATTCTAACATTTTTCTGCTATTTGCATAATTTTGAACTTCATTTCTGCTGAAAGTTTAGGGCTGTGTGAGCAAGGTTGCCAATACTTTCCGAGGGATGTGTTCAGGAGAGTCACCACTGTGTAGTAAGTGACCAATATTGTCACACACAAAGTAGGATGTTTGGTATGGATGTTTCTCTTCTGCTTTATAATGTAACTTTCAATGAGCCTTTTTATTCATATTGCTAAATCTAGTGTGTAATTGTGGCGTATCCTGTCTATGCCTTTTTTCACTTGTCACGTCCGAATTTGGCCGTTGTAGAACAATGGAGTTATTTTTGTTTCTTTTCTATGTTTGTTCAAAGAAGTTTGACTTGGATGGGTAGCATTTGACACTGACAAATTCTCCATCACACAAAACCTTTAGATTTGACTAGTTCAAGGTCTATGGAATTCCGTTTGTGACGTCAGGAAAAGATGTTAAGTGTTCAGTACATGACTGCGACGGCCTCCCATTCCACTGTGCCGGCCAAGTCTCTGTGGCGCAATTGGTTAGCGCGTTCGGCTGTTAACCGAAAGGATGGTGTTTCAAGCCCACCCAGGGACGTTTGTTTGCTTCAAAACGCAGATTGAGTTAAAGCAAAAAACCTCTACACAACCATGTTTGAGCAATACTTGCCAAATTGTTAGATAAAATCAGTTTCCTCGTGTCCTGTATTTGACCTTTTTCAAAGATCCAAATAAAAAATATTGATAACAGCTGTCAATGAGGAATTATACCTAAACTTCTGAAATTTAAGAAAGTTATAAGACTGACCGGTGATGAAAATGACTGTTTTCCAGATTTAAGCACAACCCATTGGCGATATTTTGAATTTTCCTCTTAGTTGATGGCTAAGAAGTGGCCCAAGATTTCATTAAGTTTGAAAACTCAAAGTTTCCGCAGCATTCTAACATTTTTCTGCTATTTGCATAATTTTGAACTTCATTTCTGCTGAAAGTTTAGGGCTGTGTGAGCAAGGTTGCCAATACTTTCCGAGGGATGTGTTCAGGAGAGTCACCACTGTGTAGTAAGTGACCCACATTGTCACACACAAAGCAGGATGTTTGGTATGGATGTTTCTCTTCTGCTTTATAATGTAACTTTCAATGAGCCTTTTTATTCATATTGCTAAATCTAGTGTATAATTGTGGCGTATCCTGTCTATGCCTTTTTTTACTTGTCACGTCCGAATTTGGCCGTTGTGGAACAATGAAGTTATTTTTGTTTCTTTTCTATGTTTGTTCAAAGAAGTTTGACTTGGATGAGTAGTATTTGACACTGACAAATTCTCCATCACACAAAACCTTTAGATTTGACTAGTTCAAGGTCTATGGAATTCCGTTTGTGACGTCAGGAAAAGATGTTAAGTGTTCAGTACATGACTGCGACGGCCTCCCATTCCACTGTGCCGGCCAAGTCTCTGTGGCGCAATTGGTTAGCGCGTTCGGCTGTTAACCGAAAGGATGGTGGTTCGAGCCCACCCAGGGACGTTTGTTTGCTTTAAAACGCAGATTGAGTTAAAGCAAAAAACCTCTACACAACCATGTTTGAGCAATACTTGCCAAATTGTTAGATAAAATCAGTTTGCCACTTGTCCTGTATTTGACCTTTTTCAAAGATCCAAATAAAAAATATTGATAACAGCTGTCAATGAGGAATTATACCTAAACTTCTGAAATTTAAGAAAGTTATAAGACTGACCGGTGATGAAAATGACTGTTTTCCAGATTTAAGCACAACCCATTGGCGATATTTTGAATTTTCCTCTTAGTTGATGGCTAAGAAGTGGCCCAAGATTTCATTAAGTTTGAAAACTCAAAGTTTCCGCAGCATTCTAACATTTTTCTGCTGTTTGCATAGTTTTGAACTTCATTTCTGCTGAAAGTTTAGGGCTGTGTGAGCAAGGTTGCCAATACTTTCCAAGGGATGTGTTCAGGAGAGTCACCACTGTGTAGTAAGTGACCAATATTGTCACACACAAAGCAGGATGTTTGGTATGGATGTTTCTCTTCTGCTTTATAATGTAACTTTCAATGAGCCTTTTTATTCATATTGCTAAATCTAGTGTGTAATTGTGGCGTATCCTGTCTATGCCTTTTTTCACTTGTCACGTCCGAATTTGGCCGTTGTAGAACAATGGAGTTATTTTTGTTTCTTTTCTATGTTTGTTCAAAGAAGTTTGACTTGGATGGGTAGCATTTGACACTGACAAATTCTCCATCACACAAAACCTTTAGATTTGACTAGTTCAAGGTCTATGGAATTCCGTTTGTGACGTCAGGAAAAGATGTTAAGTGTTCAGTACATGACTGCGACGGCCTCCCATTCCACTGTGCCGGTCAAGTCTCTGTGGCGCAATTGGTTAGCGCGTTCGGCTGTTAACCGAAAGGATGGTGTTTCGAGCCCACCCAGGGACGTTTGTTTGCTTTAAAACGCAGATTGAGTTAAAGCAAAAAACCTCTACACAACCATGTTTGAGCAATACTTGCCAAATTGTTAGATAAAATCAGTTTCCTCGTGTCCTGTATTTGACCTTTTTCAAAGATCCAAATAAAAAATATTGATAACAGCTGTCAATGAGGAATTATACCTAAACTTCTGAAATTTAAGAAAGTTATAAGACTGACCGGTGATGAAAATGACTGTTTTCCAGATTTAAGCACAACCCATTGGCGATATTTTGAATTTTCCTCTTAGTTGATGGCTAAGAAGTGGCCCAAGATTTCATTAAGTTTGAAAACTCAAAGTTTCCGCAGCATTCTAACATTTTTCTGCTATTTGCATAATTTTGAACTTCATTTCTGCTGAAAGTTTAGGGCTGTGTGAGCAAGGTTGCCAATACTTTCCGAGGGATGTGTTCAGGAGAGTCACCACTGTGTAGTAAGTGACCCACATTGTCACACACAAAGCAGGATGTTTGGTATGGATGTTTCTCTTCTGCTTTATAATGTAACTTTCAATGAGCCTTTTTATTCATATTGCTAAATCTAGTGTATAATTGTGGCGTATCCTGTCTATGCCTTTTTTTACTTGTCACGTCCGAATTTGGCCGTTGTGGAACAATGAAGTTATTTTTGTTTCTTTTCTATGTTTGTTCAAAGAAGTTTGACTTGGATGAGTAGTATTTGACACTGACAAATTCTCCATCACACAAAACCTTTAGATTTGACTAGTTCAAGGTCTATGGAATTCCGTTTGTGACGTCAGGAAAAGATGTTAAGTGTTCAGTACATGACTGCGACGGCCTCCCATTCCACTGTGCCGGCCAAGTCTCTGTGGCGCAATTGGTTAGCGCGTTCGGCTGTTAACCGAAAGGATGGTGGTTCGAGCCCACCCAGGGACGTTTGTTTGCTTTAAAACGCAGATTGAGTTAAAGCAAAAAACCTCTACACAACCATGTTTGAGCAATACTTGCCAAATTGTTAGATAAAATCAGTTTGCCACGTGTCCTGTATTTGACCTTTTTCAAAGATCCAAATAAAAAATATTGATAACAGCTGTCAATGAGGAATTATACCTAAACTTCTGAAATTTAAGAAAGTTATAAGACTGACCGGTGATGAAAATGACTGTTTTCCAGATTTAAGCACAACCCATTGGCGATATTTTGAATTTTCCTCTTAGTTGATGGCTAAGAAGTGGCCCAAGATTTCATTAAGTTTGAAAACTCAAAGTTTCCGCAGCATTCTAACATTTTTCTGCTGTTTGCATAGTTTTGAACTTCATTTCTGCTGAAGGTTTAGGGCTGTGTGAGCAAGGTTGCCAATACTTTCCAAGGGATGTGTTCAGGAGAGTCACCACTGTGTAGTAAGTGACCAATATTGTCACACACAAAGCAGGATGTTTGGTATGGATGTTTCTCTTCTGCTTTATAATGTAACTTTCAATGAGCCTTTTTATTCATATTGCTAAATCTAGTGTGTAATTGTGGCGTATCCTGTCTATGCCTTTTTTCACTTGTCACGTCCGAATTTGGCCGTTGTAGAACAATGGAGTTATTTTTGTTTCTTTTCTATGTTTGTTCAAAGAAGTTTGACTTGGATGGGTAGCATTTGACACTGACAAATTCTCCATCACACAAAACCTTTAGATTTGACTAGTTCAAGGTCTATGGAATTCCGTTTGTGACGTCAGGAAAAGATGTTAAGTGTTCAGTACATGACTGCGACGGCCTCCCATTCCACTGTGCCGGCCAAGTCTCTGTGGCGCAATTGGTTAGCGCGTTCGGCTGTTAACCGAAAGGATGGTGTTTCAAGCCCACCCAGGGACGTTTGTTTGCTTTAAAACGCAGATTGAGTTAAAGCAAAAAACCTCTACACAACCATGTTTGAGCAATACTTGCCAAATTGTTAGATAAAATCAGTTTCCTCGTGTCCTGTATTTGACCTTTTTCAAAGATCCAAATAAAAAATATTGATAACAGCTGTCAATGAGGAATTATACCTAAACTTCTGAAATTTAAGAAAGTTATAAGACTGACCGGTGATGAAAATGACTGTTTTCCAGATTTAAGCACAACCCATTGGCGATATTTTGAATTTTCCTCTTAGTTGATGGCTAAGAAGTGGCCCAAGATTTCATTAAGTTTGAAAACTCAAAGTTTCCGCAGCATTCTAACATTTTTCTGCTATTTGCATAATTTTGAACTTCATTTCTGCTGAAAGTTTAGGGCTGTGTGAGCAAGGTTGCCAATACTTTCCGAGGGATGTGTTCAGGAGAGTCACCACTGTGTAGTAAGTGACCCACATTGTCACACACAAAGCAGGATGTTTGGTATGGATGTTTCTCTTCTGCTTTATAATGTAACTTTCAATGAGCCTTTTTATTCATATTGCTAAATCTAGTGTATAATTGTGGCGTATCCTGTCTATGCCTTTTTTTACTTGTCACGTCCGAATTTGGCCGTTGTGGAACAATGAAGTTATTTTTGTTTCTTTTCTATGTTTGTTCAAAGAAGTTTGACTTGGATGAGTAGTATTTGACACTGACAAATTCTCCATCACACAAAACCTTTAGATTTGACTAGTTCAAGGTCTATGGAATTCCGTTTGTGACGTCAGGAAAAGATGTTAAGTGTTCAGTACATGACTGCGACGGCCTCCCATTCCACTGTGCCGGCCAAGTCTCTGTGGCGCAATTGGTTAGCGCGTTCGGCTGTTAACCGAAAGGATGGTGGTTCGAGCCCACCCAGGGACGTTTGTTTGCTTTAAAACGCAGATTGAGTTAAAGCAAAAAACCTCTGCACAACCATGTTTGAGCAATACTTGCCAAATTGTTAGATAAAATCAGTTTGCCACGTGTCCTGTATTTGACCTTTTTCAAAGATCCAAATAAAAAATATTGATAACAGCTGTCAATGAGGAATTATACCTAAACTTCTGAAATTTAAGAAAGTTATAAGACTGACCGGTGATGAAAATGACTGTTTTCCAGATTTAAGCACAACCCATTGGCGATATTTTGAATTTTCCTCTTAGTTGATGGCTAAGAAGTGGCCCAGGATTTCATTAAGTTTGAAAACTCAAAGTTTCCGCAGCATTCTAACATTTTTCTGCTATTTGCATAATTTTGAACTTCATTTCTGCTGAAAGTTTAGGGCTGTGTGAGCAAGGTTGCCAATACTTTCCGAGGGATGTGTTCAGGAGAGTCACCACTGTGTAGTAAGTGACCAATATTGTCACACACAAAGTAGGATGTTTGGTATGGATGTTTCTCTTCTGCTTTATAATGTAACTTTCAATGAGCCTTTTTATTCATATTGCTAAATCTAGTGTGTAATTGTGGCGTATCCTGTCTATGCCTTTTTTCACTTGTCACGTCCGAATTTGGCCGTTGTAGAACAATGGAGTTATTTTTGTTTCTTTTCTATGTTTGTTCAAAGAAGTTTGACTTGGATGGGTAGCATTTGACACTGACAAATTCTCCATCACACAAAACCTTTAGATTTGACTAGTTCAAGGTCTATGGAATTCCGTTTGTGACGTCAGGAAAAGATGTTAAGTGTTCAGTACATGACTGCGACGGCCTCCCATTCCACTGTGCCGGCCAAGTCTCTGTGGCGCAATTGGTTAGCGCGTTCGGCTGTTAACCGAAAGGATGGTGTTTCAAGCCCACCCAGGGACGTTTGTTTGCTTTAAAACGCAGATTGAGTTAAAGCAAAAAACCTCTACACAACCATGTTTGAGCAATACTTGCCAAATTGTTAGATAAAATCAGTTTCCTCGTGTCCTGTATTTGACCTTTTTCAAAGATCCAAATAAAAAATATTGATAACAGCTGTCAATGAGGAATTATACCTAAACTTCTGAAATTTAAGAAAGTTATAAGACTGACCGGTGATGAAAATGACTGTTTTCCAGATTTAAGCACAACCCATTGGCGATATTTTGAATTTTCCTCTTAGTTGATGGCTAAGAAGTGGCCCAAGATTTCATTAAGTTTGAAAACTCAAAGTTTCCGCAGCATTCTAACATTTTTCTGCTATTTGCATAATTTTGAACTTCATTTCTGCTGAAAGTTTAGGGCTGTGTGAGCAAGGTTGCCAATACTTTCCGAGGGATGTGTTCAGGAGAGTCACCACTGTGTAGTAAGTGACCCACATTGTCACACACAAAGCAGGATGTTTGGTATGGATGTTTCTCTTCTGCTTTATAATGTAACTTTCAATGAGCCTTTTTATTCATATTGCTAAATCTAGTGTATAATTGTGGCGTATCCTGTCTATGCCTTTTTTTACTTGTCACGTCCGAATTTGGCCGTTGTGGAACAATGAAGTTATTTTTGTTTCTTTTCTATGTTTGTTCAAAGAAGTTTGACTTGGATGAGTAGTATTTGACACTGACAAATTCTCCATCACACAAAACCTTTAGATTTGACTAGTTCAAGGTCTATGGAATTCCGTTTGTGACGTCAGGAAAAGATGTTAAGTGTTCAGTACATGACTGCGACGGCCTCCCATTCCACTGTGCCGGCCAAGTCTCTGTGGCGCAATTGGTTAGCGCGTTCGGCTGTTAACCGAAAGGATGGTGGTTCGAGCCCACCCAGGGACGTTTGTTTGCTTTAAAACGCAGATTGAGTTAAAGCAAAAAACCTCTGCACAACCATGTTTGAGCAATACTTGCCAAATTGTTAGATAAAATCAGTTTGCCACGTGTCCTGTATTTGACCTTTTTCAAAGATCCAAATAAAAAATATTGATAACAGCTGTCAATGAGGAATTATACCTAAACTTCTGAAATTTAAGAAAGTTATAAGACTGACCGGTGATGAAAATGACTGTTTTCCAGATTTAAGCACAACCCATTGGCGATATTTTGAATTTTCCTCTTAGTTGATGGCTAAGAAGTGGCCCAGGATTTCATTAAGTTTGAAAACTCAAAGTTTCCGCAGCATTCTAACATTTTTCTGCTGTTTGCATAGTTTTGAACTTCATTTCTGCTGAAGGTTTAGGGCTGTGTGAGCAAGGTTGCCAATACTTTCCGAGGGATGTGTTCAGGAGAGTCACCACTGTGTAGTAAGTGACCAATATTGTCACACACAAAGTAGGATGTTTGGTATGGATGTTTCTCTTCTGCTTTATAATGTAACTTTCAATGAGCCTTTTTATTCATATTGCTAAATCTAGTGTGTAATTGTGGCGTATCCTGTCTATGCCTTTTTTCACTTGTCACGTCCGAATTTGGCCGTTGTAGAACAATGGAGTTATTTTTGTTTCTTTTCTATGTTTGTTCAAAGAAGTTTGACTTGGATGGGTAGCATTTGACACTGACAAATTCTCCATCACACAAAACCTTTAGATTTGACTAGTTCAAGGTCTATGGAATTCCGTTTGTGACGTCAGGAAAAGATGTTAAGTGTTCAGTACATGACTGCGACGGCCTCCCATTCCACTGTGCCGGCCAAGTCTCTGTGGCGCAATTGGTTAGCGCGTTCGGCTGTTAACCGAAAGGATGGTGTTTCAAGCCCACCCAGGGACGTTTGTTTGCTTCAAAACGCAGATTGAGTTAAAGCAAAAAACCTCTACACAACCATGTTTGAGCAATACTTGCCAAATTGTTAGATAAAATCAGTTTCCTCGTGTCCTGTATTTGACCTTTTTCAAAGATCCAAATAAAAAATATTGATAACAGCTGTCAATGAGGAATTATACCTAAACTTCTGAAATTTAAGAAAGTTATAAGACTGACCGGTGATGAAAATGACTGTTTTCCAGATTTAAGCACAACCCATTGGCGATATTTTGAATTTTCCTCTTAGTTGATGGCTAAGAAGTGGCCCAAGATTTCATTAAGTTTGAAAACTCAAAGTTTCCGCAGCATTCTAACATTTTTCTGCTATTTGCATAATTTTGAACTTCATTTCTGCTGAAAGTTTAGGGCTGTGTGAGCAAGGTTGCCAATACTTTCCGAGGGATGTGTTCAGGAGAGTCACCACTGTGTAGTAAGTGACCCACATTGTCACACACAAAGCAGGATGTTTGGTATGGATGTTTCTCTTCTGCTTTATAATGTAACTTTCAATGAGCCTTTTTATTCATATTGCTAAATCTAGTGTATAATTGTGGCGTATCCTGTCTATGCCTTTTTTTACTTGTCACGTCCGAATTTGGCCGTTGTGGAACAATGAAGTTATTTTTGTTTCTTTTCTATGTTTGTTCAAAGAAGTTTGACTTGGATGAGTAGTATTTGACACTGACAAATTCTCCATCACACAAAACCTTTAGATTTGACTAGTTCAAGGTCTATGGAATTCCGTTTGTGACGTCAGGAAAAGATGTTAAGTGTTCAGTACATGACTGCGACGGCCTCCCATTCCACTGTGCCGGCCAAGTCTCTGTGGCGCAATTGGTTAGCGCGTTCGGCTGTTAACCGAAAGGATGGTGGTTCGAGCCCACCCAGGGACGTTTGTTTGCTTTAAAACGCAGATTGAGTTAAAGCAAAAAACCTCTACACAACCATGTTTGAGCAATACTTGCCAAATTGTTCGATAAAATCAGTTTGCCACGTGTCCTGTATTTGACCTTTTTCAAAGATCCAAATAAAAAATATTGATAACAGCTGTCAATGAGGAATTATACCTAAACTTCTGAAATTTAAGAAAGTTATAAGACTGACCGGTGATGAAAATGACTGTTTTCCAGATTTAAGCACAACCCATTGGCGATATTTTGAATTTTCCTCTTAGTTGATGGCTAAGAAGTGGCCCAAGATTTCATTAAGTTTGAAAACTCAAAGTTTCCGCAGCATTCTAACATTTTTCTGCTGTTTGCATAGTTTTGAACTTCATTTCTGCTGAAAGTTTAGGGCTGTGTGAGCAAGGTTGCCAATACTTTCCAAGGGATGTGTTCAGGAGAGTCACCACTGTGTAGTAAGTGACCAATATTGTCACACACAAAGCAGGATGTTTGGTATGGATGTTTCTCTTCTGCTTTATAATGTAACTTTCAATGAGCCTTTTTATTCATATTGCTAAATCTAGTGTGTAATTGTGGCGTATCCTGTCTATGCCTTTTTTCACTTGTCACGTCCGAATTTGGCCGTTGTAGAACAATGGAGTTATTTTTGTTTCTTTTCTATGTTTGTTCAAAGAAGTTTGACTTGGATGGGTAGCATTTGACACTGACAAATTCTCCATCACACAAAACCTTTAGATTTGACTAGTTCAAGGTCTATGGAATTCCGTTTGTGACGTCAGGAAAAGATGTTAAGTGTTCAGTACATGACTGCGACGGCCTCCCATTCCACTGTGCCGGTCAAGTCTCTGTGGCGCAATTGGTTAGCGCGTTCGGCTGTTAACCGAAAGGATGGTGTTTCGAGCCCACCCAGGGACGTTTGTTTGCTTTAAAACGCAGATTGAGTTAAAGCAAAAAACCTCTACACAACCATGTTTGAGCAATACTTGCCAAATTGTTAGATAAAATCAGTTTCCTCGTGTCCTGTATTTGACCTTTTTCAAAGATCCAAATAAAAAATATTGATAACAGCTGTCAATGAGGAATTATACCTAAACTTCTGAAATTTAAGAAAGTTATAAGACTGACCGGTGATGAAAATGACTGTTTTCCAGATTTAAGCACAACCCATTGGCGATATTTTGAATTTTCCTCTTAGTTGATGGCTAAGAAGTGGCCCAAGATTTCATTAAGTTTGAAAACTCAAAGTTTCCGCAGCATTCTAACATTTTTCTGCTGTTTGCATAGTTTTGAACTTCATTTCTGCTGAAAGTTTAGGGCTGTGTGAGCAAGGTTGCCAATACTTTCCAAGGGATGTGTTCAGGAGAGTCACCACTGTGTAGTAAGTGACCAATATTGTCACACACAAAGCAGGATGTTTGGTATGGATGTTTCTCTTCTGCTTTATAATGTAACTTTCAATGAGCCTTTTTATTCATATTGCTAAATCTAGTGTGTAATTGTGGCGTATCCTGTCTATGCCTTTTTTCACTAGTCACGTCCGAATTTGGCCGTTGTGGAACAATGAAGTTATTTTTGTTTCTTTTCTATGTTTGTTCAAAGAAGTTTGACTTGGATGAGTAGTATTTGACACTGACAAATTCTCCATCACACAAAACCTTTAGATTTGACTAGTTCAAGGTCTATGGAATTCCGTTTGTGACGTCAGGAAAAGATGTTAAGTGTTCAGTACATGACTGCGACGGCCTCCCATTCCACTGTGCCGGCCAAGTCTCTGTGGCGCAATTGGTTAGCGCGTTCGGCTGTTAACCGAAAGAATGGTGGTTCGAGCCCACCCAGGGACGTTTGTTTGCTTTAAAACGCAGATTGAGTTAAAGCAAAAAACCTCTACACAACCATGTTTGAGCAATACTTGCCAAATTGTTAGATAAAATCAGTTTGCCACGTGTCCTGTATTTGACCTTTTTCAAAGATCCAAATAAAAAATATTGATAACAGCTGTCAATGAGGAATTATACCTAAACTTCTGAAATTTAAGAAAGTTATAAGACTGACCGGTGATGAAAATGACTGTTTTCCAAATTTAAGCACAACCCATTGGCGATATTTTGAATTTTCCTCTTAGTTGATGGCTAAGAAGTGGCCCAAGATTTCATTAAGTTTGAAAACTCAAAGTTTCCGCAGCATTCTAACATTTTTCTGCTGTTTGCATAGTTTTGAACTTCATTTCTGCTGAAAGTTTAGGGCTGTGTGAGCAAGGTTGCCAATACTTTCCAAGGGATGTGTTCAGGAGAGTCACCACTGTGTAGTAAGTGACCAATATTGTCACACACAAAGCAGGATGTTTGGTATGGATGTTTCTCTTCTGCTTTATAATGTAACTTTCAATGAGCCTTTTTATTCATATTGCTAAATCTAGTGTGTAATTGTGGCGTATCCTGTCTATGCCTTTTTTCACTTGTCACGTCCGAATTTGGCCGTTGTAGAACAATGGAGTTATTTTTGTTTCTTTTCTATGTTTGTTCAAAGAAGTTTGACTTGGATGGGTAGCATTTGACACTGACAAATTCTCCATCACACAAAACCTTTAGATTTGACTAGTTCAAGGTCTATGGAATTCCGTTTGTGACGTCAGGAAAAGATGTTAAGTGTTCAGTACATGACTGAGACGGCCTCCCATTCCACTGTGCCGGCCAAGTCTCTGTGGCGCAATTGGTTAGCGCGTTCGGCTGTTAACCGAAAGGATGGTGTTTCGAGCCCACCCAGGGACGTTTGTTTGCTTTAAAACGCAGATTGAGTTAAAGCAAAAAACCTCTACACAACCATGTTTGAGCAATACTTGCCAAATTGTTAGATAAAATCAGTTTGCCACGTGTCCTGTATTTGACCTTTTTCAAAGATCCAAATAAAAAATATTGATAACAGCTGTCAATGAGGAATTATACCTAAACTTCTGAAATTTAAGAAAGTTATAAGACTGACCGGTGATGAAAATGACTGTTTTCCAGATTTAAGCACAACCCATTGGCGATATTTTGAATTTTCCTCTTAGTTGATGGCTAAGAAGTGGCCCAGGATTTCATTAAGTTTGAAAACTCAAAGTTTCCGCAGCATTCTAACATTTTTCTGCTGTTTGCATAGTTTTGAACTTCATTTCTGCTGAAAGTTTAGGGCTGTGTGAGCAAGGTTGCCAATACTTTCCAAGGGATGTGTTCAGGAGAGTCACCACTGTGTAGTAAGTGACCAATATTGTCACACACAAAGCAGGATGTTTGATATGGATGTTTCTCTTCTGCTTTATAATGTAACTTTCAATGAGCCTTTTTATTCATATTGCTAAATCTAGTGTGTAATTGTGGCGTATCCTGTCTATGCCTTTTTGCACTTGTCACATCCGAATTTGGCCGTTGTGGAACAATGAAGTTATTTTTGTTTCTTTTCTATGTTTGTTCAAAGAAGTTTGACTTGGATGAGTAGTATTTGACACTGACAAATTCTCCATCACACAAAACCTTTAGATTTGACTAGTTCAAGGTCTATGGAATTCCGTTTGTGACGTCAGGAAAAGATGTTAAGTGTTCAGTACATGACTGCGACGGCCTCCCATTCCACTGTGCCGGCCAAGTCTCTGTGGCGCAATTGGTTAGCGCGTTCGGCTGTTAACCGAAAGGATGGTGGTTCGAGCCCACCCAGGGACGTTTGTTTGCTTTAAAACGCAGATTGAGTTAAAGCAAAAAACCTCTACACAACCATGTTTGAGCAATACTTGCCAAATTGTTCGATAAAATCAGTTTGCCACGTGTCCTGTATTTGACCTTTTTCAAAGATCCAAATAAAAAATATTGATAACAGCTGTCAATGAGGAATTATACCTAAACTTCTGAAATTTAAGAAAGTTATAAGACTGACCGGTGATGAAAATGACTGTTTTCCAAATTTAAGCACAACCCATTGGCGATATTTTGAATTTTCCTCTTAGTTGATGGCTAAGAAGTGGCCCAGGATTTCATTAAGTTTGAAAACTCAAAGTTTCCGCAGCATTCTAACATTTTTCTGCTATTTGCATAATTTTGAACTTCATTTCTGCTGAAAGTTTAGGGCTGTGTGAGCAAGGTTGCCAATACTTTCCGAGGGATGTGTTCAGGAGAGTCACCACTGTGTAGTAAGTGACCCACATTGTCACACACAAAGCAGGATGTTTGATATGGATGTTTCTCTTCTGCTTTATAATGTAACTTTCAATGAGCCTTTTTATTCATATTGCTAAATCTAGTGTGTAATTGTAGCGTATCCTGTCTATGCCTTTTTGCACTTGTCACATCCGAATTTGGCCGTTGTGGAACAATGAAGTTATTTTTGTTTCTTTTCTATGTTTGTTCAAAGAAGTTTGACTTGGATGAGTAGTATTTGACACTGACAAATTCTCCATCACACAAAACCTTTAGATTTGACTAGTTCAAGGTCTATGGAATTCCGTTTGTGACGTCAGGAAAAGATGTTAAGTGTTCAGTACATGACTGCGACGGCCTCCCATTCCACTGTGCCGGCCAAGTCTCTGTGGCGCAATTGGTTAGCGCGTTCGGCTGTTAACCGAAAGGATGGTGGTTCGAGCCCACCCAGGGACGTTTGTTTGCTTTAAAACGCAGATTGAGTTAAAGCAAAAAACCTCTACACAACCATGTTTGAGCAATACTTGCCAAATTGTTAGATAAAATCAGTTTGCCACGTGTCCTGTATTTGACCTTTTTCAAAGATCCAAATAAAAAATATTGATAACAGCTGTCAATGAGGAATTATACCTAAACTTCTGAAATTTAAGAAAGTTATAAGACTGACCGGTGATGAAAATGACTGTTTTCCAGATTTAAGCACAACCCATTGGCGATATTTTGAATTTTCCTCTTAGTTGATGGCTAAGAAGTGGCCCAGGATTTCATTAAGTTTGAAAACTCAAAGTTTCCGCAGCATTCTAACATTTTTCTGCTATTTGCATAATTTTGAACTTCATTTCTGCTGAAAGTTTAGGGCTGTGTGAGCAAGGTTGCCAATACTTTCCGAGGGATGTGTTCAGGAGAGTCACCACTGTGTAGTAAGTGACCCACATTGTCACACACAAAGCAGGATGTTTGGTATGGATGTTTCTCTTCTGCTTTATAATGTAACTTTCAATGAGCCTTTTTATTCATATTGCTAAATCTAGTGTATAATTGTGGCGTATCCTGTCTATGCCTTTTTTTACTTGTCACGTCCGAATTTGGCCGTTGTGGAACAATGAAGTTATTTTTGTTTCTTTTCTATGTTTGTTCAAAGAAGTTTGACTTGGATGAGTAGTATTTGACACTGACAAATTCTCCATCACACAAAACCTTTAGATTTGACTAGTTCAAGGTCTATGGAATTCCGTTTGTGACGTCAGGAAAAGATGTTAAGTGTTCAGTACATGACTGCGACGGCCTCCCATTCCACTGTGCCGGCCAAGTCTCTGTGGCGCAATTGGTTAGCACGTTCGGCTGTTAACCGAAAGGATGGTGTTTCGAGCCCACCCAGGGACGTTTGTTTGCTTTAAAACGCAGATTGAGTTAAAGCAAAAAACCTCTACACAACCATGTTTGAGCAATACTTGCCAAATTGTTAGATAAAATCAGTTTGCCACGTGTCCTGTATTTGACCTTTTTCAAAGATCCAAATAAAAAATATTGATAACAGCTGTCAATGAGGAATTATACCTAAACTTCTGAAATTTAAGAAAGTTATAAGACTGACCGGTGATGAAAATGACTGTTTTCCAGATTTAAGCACAACCCATTGGCGATATTTTGAATTTTCCTCTTAGTTGATGGCTAAGAAGTGGCCCAAGATTTCATTAAGTTTGAAAACTCAAAGTTTCCGCAGCATTCTAACATTTTTCTGCTGTTTGCATAGTTTTGAACTTCATTTCTGCTGAAAGTTTAGGGCTGTGTGAGCAAGATTGCTAAATTTTCCAAGGAATGTGTTCAGGAGAGTCACCACTATGTAGTAAGTGACCAATATTGTCACACACAAAGCGGGATGTTTGGTATGGATGTTTCTCTTCTGCTTTATTATGTAACCTTCAATGAGCCTTTTTATTCATATTGCTAAATCTAGTGTGTAATTGTGGCGTATCCTGTCTATGCCTTTTTGCACCTGTCACGTCCGAATTTGGCCGTTGTGGAACAATTAAGTTATTTTTGTTTCTTTTCTATGTTTGGTTAAAGAAGTTTGACTTGGATGAGTAGTATTTGACACTGACAAATTCTCCATCACACAAAACCTTTAGATTTGACTAGTTCAAGGTCTATGGAATTTCGTTTGTGACGTCAGGAAAAGATGTTAAGTGTTCAGTACATGACTGCGACGGCCTCCCATTCCACTGTGCCGGCCAAGTCTCTGTGGCGCAATTGCTTAGCGTGTTTGGCTGTTAACCGAAAGGATGGTGGTTCGAGCCCACCCAGGGACGTTTGTTTGCTTTGAAACACAGATTGAGTTAAAGCAAAAAACCTCTACACAACCATGTTTGAGCAATACTTGCCAAATTGTTAGATAAAATCAGTTTGCCACGTGTCCTGTATTTGACCTCTTTCAAAGATCCAAATAAAAAATATTGATAACAGCTGTCAATGAGGAATTATACCTAAACTTCTGAAATTTAAGGCAGTTATAAGACTGACCGGTGATGAAAATTACTGTTTTCCAGATTTAAGCACAACCCATTGGCGATATTTTGAATTTTCCTCTTAGTTGATGGCTAAGAAGTGGGCCAGGATTTCATTAAGTTTGAAAACTCAAAGTTTCCGCAGCATTCTAACATTTTTCTGCTGTTTGCATAGTTTTGAACTTCATTTCTGCT
Organism: Fundulus diaphanus; assembly: GCA_037039145.1. NCBI lineage: Eukaryota > Metazoa > Chordata > Actinopteri > Cyprinodontiformes > Fundulidae > Fundulus > Fundulus diaphanus. Next base: position 5,342,692 of record CM073129.1, on the reverse strand, counting down.
GAAAGTTTAGGGCTGTGTGAGCAAGGTTGCCAATACTTTCCAAGGGATGTGTTCAGGAGAGTCACCACTGTGTAGTAAGTGACCAATATTGTCACACACAAAGCAGGATGTTTGGTATGGATGTTTCTCTTCTGCTTTATAATGTAACTTTCAATGAGCCTTTTTATTCATATTGCTAAATCTAGTGTGTAATTGTGGCGTATCCTGTCTATGCCTTTTTTCACTTGTCACGTCCGAATTTGGCCGTTGTAGAACAATGGAGTTATTTTTGTTTCTTTTCTATGTTTGTTCAAAGAAGTTTGACTTGGATGGGTAGCATTTGACACTGACAAATTCTCCATCACACAAAACCTTTAGATTTGACTAGTTCAAGGTCTATGGAATTCCGTTTGTGACGTCAGGAAAAGATGTTAAGTGTTCAGTACATGACTGCGACGGCCTCCCATTCCACTGTGCTGGCCAAGTCTCTGTGGCGCAATTGGTTAGCGCGTTCGGCTGTTAACCGAAAGGATGGTGTTTCGAGCCCACCCAGGGACGTTTGTTTGCTTTAAAACGCAGATTGAGTTAAAGCAAAAAACCTCTACACAACCATGTTTGAGCAATACTTGCCAAATTGTTAGATAAAATAAGTTTGCCACGTGTCCTGTATTTGACCTTTTTCAAAGATCCAAATAAAAAATATTGATAACAGCTGTCAATGAGGAATTATACCTAAACTTCTGAAATTTAAGAAAGTTATAAGACTGACCGTTGATGAAAATGACTGTTTTCCAGATTTAAGCACAACCCATTGGCGATATTTTGAATTTTCCTCTTAGTTGATGGCTAAGAAGTGGCCCAAGATTTCATTAAGTTTGAAAACTCAAAGTTTCCGCAGCGTTCTAACATTTTTCTGCTGTTTGCATAGTTTTGAACTTCATTTCTGCTGAAAGTTTAGGGCTGTGTGAGCAAGGTTGCCAATACTTTCCAAGGGATGTGTTCAGGAGAGTCACCACTGTGTAGTAAGTGACCAATATTGTCACACACAAAGCAGCATGTTTGATATGGATGTTTCTCTTCTGCTTTATAATGTAACTTTCAATGAGCCTTTTTATTCATATTGCTAAATCTAGTGTGTAATTGTGGCGTATCCTGTCTATGCCTTTTTGCACTTGTCACATCCGAATTTGGCCGTTGTGGAACAATGAAGTTATTTTTGTTTCTTTTCTATGTTTGTTCAAAGAAGTTTGACTTGGATGAGTAGTATTTGACACTGACAAATTCTCCATCACACAAAACCTTTAGATTTGACTAGTTCAAGGTCTATGGAATTCCGTTTGTGACGTCAGGAAAAGATGTTAAGTGTTCAGTACATGACTGCGACGGCCTCCCATTCCACTGTGCCGGCCAAGTCTCTGTGGCGCAATTGGTTAGCGCGTTCGGCTGTTAACCGAAAGGGTGGTGGCTCGAGCCCACCCAGGGACGTTTGTTTGCTTTAAAACGCAGATTGAGTTAAATCAAAAAACCTCTACACAACCATGTTTGAGCAATACTTGCCAAATTGTTAGATAAAATCAGTTTGCCACGTGTCCTGTATTTGACCTTTTTCAAAGATCCAAATAAAAAATATTGATAACAGCTGTCAATGAGGAATTATACCTAAACGTCTGAAATTTAAGGCAGTTATAAGACTGACCGGTGATGAAAATGACTGTTTTCCAGATTTAAGCAAAACCCATTGGCGGAATTTTGAATTTTCCTCTTAGTTGATGGCTAAGAAGTGGCCCAGGATTTCATTAAGTTTGAAAACTCAAAGTTTCCGCAGCATTCTAACATTTTTCTGCTGTTTGCATAGTTTTGAACTTCATTTCTGCTGAAAGTTTAGGGCTGTGTGAGCAAGATTGCTAAATTTTCCAAGGAATGTGTTCAGGAGAGTCACCACTATGTAGTAAGTGACCAATATTGTCACACACAAAGCGGGATGTTTGGTATGGATGTTTCTCTTCTGCTTTATTATGTAACCTTCAATGAGCCTTTTTATTCATATTGCTAAATCTAGTGTGTAATTGTGGCGTATCCTGTCTATGCCTTTTTGCACCTGTCACGTCCGAATTTGGCCGTTGTGGAACAATTAAGTTATTTTTGTTTCTTTTCTATGTTTGGTTAAAGAAGTTTGACTTGGATGAGTAGTATTTGACACTGACAAATTCTCCATCACACAAAACCTTTAGATTTGACTAGTTCAAGGTCTATGGAATTTCGTTTGTGACGTCAGGAAAAGATGTTAAGTGTTCAGTACATGACTGCGACGGCCTCCCATTCCACTGTGCCGGCCAAGTCTCTGTGGCGCAATTGCTTAGCGTGTTTGGCTGTTAACCGAAAGGATGGTGGTTCGAGCCCACCCAGGGACGTTTGTTTGCTTTGAAACACAGATTGAGTTAAAGCAAAAAACCTCTACACAACCATGTTTGAGCAATACTTGCCAAATTGTTAGATAAAATCAGTTTGCCAAGTGTCCTGTATTTGACCTTTTTCAAAGATCCAAATAAAAAATATTGATAACAGCTGTCAATGAGGAATTATACCTAAACTTCTGAAATTTAAGGCAGTTATAAGACTGACCGGTGATGAAAATGACTGTTTTCCAGATTTAAGCACAACCCATTGGCGATATTTTGAATTTTCCTCTTAGTTGATGGCTAAGAAGTGGCCCAGGATTTCATTAAGTTTGAAAACTCAAAGTTTCCGCAGCATTCTAACATTTTTCTGCTGTTTGCATAGTTTTGAACTTCATTTCTGCTGAAAGTTTAGGGCTGTGTGAGCAAGGTTGCCAATACTTTCCAAGGGATGTGTTCAGGAGAGTCACCACTGTGTAGTAAGTGACCAATATTGTCACACACAAAGCAGGATGTTTGGTAGGGATGTTTCTCTTCTGCTTTATAATGTAACTTTCAATGAGCCTTTTTATTCATATTGCTAAATCTAGTGTGTAATTGTGGCGTATCCTGTCTATGCCTTTTTGCACTTGTCACATCCGAATTTGGCCGTTGTGGAACAATGAAGTTATTTTTGTTTCTTTTCTATGTTTGGTCAAAGAAGTTTGACTTGGATGAGTAGCATTTGACACTGACAAATTCTCCATCACACAAAACCTTTAGATTTGACTAGTTCAAGGTCTATGGAATTCCGTTTGTGACGTCAGGAAAAGATGTTAAGTGTTCAGTACATGACTGCGACGGCCTCCCATTCCAGTGTCCCGGCCAAGACTCTGTGGCGCAATTGGTTAGCGTGTTCGGCTGTTAACCGAAAGGATGGTGGTTCGAGCCCACCCAGGGACGTTTGTTTGCTTTAAAACGCAGATTGAGTTAAAGCAAAAAACCTCTACACAACCATGTTTGAGCAATACTTGCCAAATTGTTAGATAAAATCAGTTTGCCACATGTCCTGTATTTGACCTTTTTCAAAGATCCAAATAAAAAATATTGATAACAGCTGTCAATGAGGAATTAAACCTAAACGTCTGAAATTTAAGGCAGTTATAAGACTGACCGGTGATGAAAATGACTGTTTTCCAGATTTAAGCAAAACCCATTGCCGATATTTTGAATTTTCCTCTTAGTTGATGGCTAAGAAGTGGCTCAGGATTTCATTAAGTTTGAAAACTCAAAGTTTCCGCAGCATTCTAACATTTTTCTGCTGTTTGCATAGTTTTGAACTTCATTTCTGCTGAAGGTTTAGGGCTGTGTGAGCAAGGTTGCCAATACTTTCCAAGGGATGTGTTCAGGAGAGTCACCACGGTGTAGTAAGTGACCAATATTGTCACACACAAAGTAGGATGTTTGGCATGGATGTTTCTCTTCTGCTTTATAATGTAACTTTCAATGAGCCTTTTTATTCATATTGCTAAATCTAGTGTGTAATTGTGGCGTATCCTGTCTATGCCTTTTTTTACTTGTCACGTCCGAATTTGGCCGTTGTGGAACAATGAAGTTATTTTTGTTTCTTTTCTATGTTTGTTCAAAGAAGTTTGACTTGGATGAGTAGTATTTGACACTGACAAATTCTCCATCACACAAAACCTTTAGATTTGACTAGTTCAAGGTCTATGGAATTCCGTTTGTGACGTCAGGAAAAGATGTTAAGTGTTCAGTACATGACTGCGACGGCCTCCCATTCCACTGTGCCGGCCAAGTCTCTGTGGCGCAATTGGTTAGCGCGTTCGGCTGTTAACCGAAAGGGTGGTGGTTCGAGCCCACCCAGGGACGTTTGTTTGCTTTAAAACGCAGATTGAGTTAAAGCAAAAAACCTCTACACAACCATGTTTGAGCAATACTTGCCAAATTGTTAGATAAAATCAGTTTGCCAAGTGTCCTGTATTTGACCTTTTTCAAAGATCCAAATAAAAAATATTGATAACAGCTGTCAATGAGGAATTATACCTAAACTTCTGAAATTTAAGGCAGTTATAAGACTGACCGGTGATGAAAATGACTGTTTTCCAGATTTAAGCACAACCCATTGGCGATATTTTGAATTTTCCTCTTAGTTGATGGCTAAGAAGTGGCCCAGGATTTCATTAAGTTTGAAAACTCAAAGTTTCCGCAGCATTCTAACATTTTTCTGCTGTTTGCATAGTTTTGAACTTCATTTCTGCTGAAAGTTTAGGGCTGTGTGAGCAAGGTTGCCAATACTTTCCAAGGGATGTGTTCAGGAGAGTCACCACTGTGTAGTAAGTGACCAATATTGTCACACACAAAGCAGGATGTTTGGTAGGGATGTTTCTCTTCTGCTTTATAATGTAACTTTCAATGAGCCTTTTTATTCATATTGCTAAATCTAGTGTGTAATTGTGGCGTATCCTGTCTATGCCTTTTTGCACTTGTCACATCCGAATTTGGCCGTTGTGGAACAATGAAGTTATTTTTGTTTCTTTTCTATGTTTGGTCAAAGAAGTTTGACTTGGATGAGTAGCATTTGACACTGACAAATTCTCCATCACACAAAACCTTTAGATTTGACTAGTTCAAGGTCTATGGAATTCCGTTTGTGACGTCAGGAAAAGATGTTAAGTGTTCAGTACATGACTGCGACGGCCTCCCATTCCAGTGTCCCGGCCAAGACTCTGTGGCGCAATTGGTTAGCGTGTTCGGCTGTTAACCGAAAGGATGGTGGTTCGAGCCCACCCAGGGACGTTTGTTTGCTTTAAAACGCAGATTGAGTTAAAGCAAAAAACCTCTACACAACCATGTTTGAGCAATACTTGCCAAATTGTTAGATAAAATCAGTTTGCCACATGTCCTGTATTTGACCTTTTTCAAAGATCCAAATAAAAAATATTGATAACAGCTGTCAATGAGGAATTAAACCTAAACGTCTGAAATTTAAGGCAGTTATAAGACTGACCGGTGATGAAAATGACTGTTTTCCAGATTTAAGCAAAACCCATTGCCGATATTTTGAATTTTCCTCTTAGTTGATGGCTAAGAAGTGGCTCAGGATTTCATTAAGTTTGAAAACTCAAAGTTTCCGCAGCATTCTAACATTTTTCTGCTGTTTGCATAGTTTTGAACTTCATTTCTGCTGAAGGTTTAGGGCTGTGTGAGCAAGGTTGCCAATACTTTCCAAGGGATGTGTTCAGGAGAGTCACCACGGTGTAGTAAGTGACCAATATTGTCACACACAAAGTAGGATGTTTGGCATGGATGTTTCTCTTCTGCTTTATAATGTAACTTTCAATGAGCCTTTTTATTCATATTGCTAAATCTAGTGTGTAATTGTAGCGTATCCTGTCTATGCCTTTTTTTACTTGTCACGTCCGAATTTGGCCGTTGTGGAACAATGAAGTTATTTTTGTTTCTTTTCTATGTTTGTTCAAAGAAGTTTGACTTGGATGAGTAGTATTTGACACTGACAAATTCTCCATCACACAAAACCTTTAGATTTGACTAGTTCAAGGTCTATGGAATTCCGTTTGTGACGTCAGGAAAAGATGTTAAGTGTTCAGTACATGACTGCGACGGCCTCCCATTCCACTGTGCCGGCCAAGTCTCTGTGGCGCAATTGGTTAGCGCGTTCGGCTGTTAACCGAAAGGATGGTGGTTCGAGCCCACCCAGGGACGTTTGTTTGCTTTAAAACGCAGATTGAGTTAAAGCAAAAAACCTCTACACAACCATGTTTGAGCAATACTTGCCAAATTGTTCGATAAAATCAGTTTGCCACGTGTCCTGTATTTGACCTTTTTCAAAGATCCAAATAAAAAATATTGATAACAGCTGTCAATGAGGAATTATACCTAAACTTCTGAAATTTAAGAAAGGTATAAGACTGACCGGTGATGAAAATGACTGTTTTCCAGATTTAAGCACAACCCATTGGCGATATTTTGAATTTTCCTCTTAGTTGATGGCTAAGAAGTGGCCCAAGATTTCATTAAGTTTGAAAACTCAAAGTTTCCGCAGCATTCTAACATTTTTCTGCTGTTTGCATAGTTTTGAACTTCATTTCTGCTGAAAGTTTAGGGCTGTGTGAGCAAGGTTGCCAATACTTTCCAAGGGATGTGTTCAGGAGAGTCACCACTGTGTAGTAAGTGACCAATATTGTCACACACAAAGCAGGATGTTTGGTATGGATGTTTCTCTTCTGCTTTATAATGTAACTTTCAATGAGCCTTTTTATTCATATTGCTAAATCTAGTGTGTAATTGTGGCGTATCCTGTCTATGCCTTTTTTCACTTGTCACGTCCGAATTTGGCCGTTGTGGAACAATGAAGTTATTTTTGTTTCTTTTCTATGTTTGTTCAAAGAAGTTTGACTTGGATGAGTAGTATTTGACACTGACAAATTCTCCATCACACAAAACCTTTAGATTTGACTAGTTCAAGGTCTATGGAATTCCGTTTGTGACGTCAGGAAAAGATGTTAAGTGTTCAGTACATGACTGCGACGGCCTCCCATTCCACTGTGCCGGCCAAGTCTCTGTGGCGCAATTGGTTAGCGCGTTCGGCTGTTAACCGAAAGGATGGTATTTCGAGCCCACCCAGGGACGTTTGTTTGCTTTAAAACGCAGATTGAGTTAAAGCAAAAAACCTCTACACAACCATGTTTGAGCAATACTTGCCAAATTGTTAGATAAAATCAGTTTGCCACGTGTCCTGTATTTGACCTTTTTCAAAGATCCAAATAAAAAATATTGATAACAGCTGTCAATGAGGAATTATACCTAAACTTCTGAAATTTAAGAAAGTTATAAGACTGACCGGTGATGAAAATGACTGTTTTCCAGATTTAAGCACAACCCATTGGCGATATTTTGAATTTTCCTCTTAGTTGATGGCTAAGAAGTGGCCCAGGATTTCATTAAGTTTGAAAACTCAAAGTTTCCGCAGCATTCTAACATTTTTCTGCTATTTGCATAATTTTGAACTTCATTTCTGCTGAAAGTTTAGGGCTGTGTGAGCAAGGTTGCCAATACTTTCCGAGGGATGTGTTCAGGAGAGTCACCACTGTGTAGTAAGTGACCCACATTGTCACACACAAAGCAGGATGTTTGGTATGGATGTTTCTCTTCTGCTTTATAATGTAACTTTCAATGAGCCTTTTTATTCATATTGCTAAATCTAGTGTATAATTGTGGCGTATCCTGTCTATGCCTTTTTTTACTTGTCACGTCCGAATTTGGCCGTTGTGGAACAATGAAGTTATTTTTGTTTCTTTTCTATGTTTGTTCAAAGAAGTTTGACTTGGATGAGTAGTATTTGACACTGACAAATTCTCCATCACACAAAACCTTTATATTTGACTAGTTCAAGGTCTATGGAATTCCGTTTGTGACGTCAGGAAAAGATGTTAAGTGTTCAGTACATGACTGCGACGGCCTCCCATTCCACTGTGCCGGCCAAGTCTCTGTGGCGCAATTGGTTAGCGCGTTCGGCTGTTAACCGAAAGGATGGTGGTTCGAGCCCACCCAGGGACGTTTGTTTGCTTTAAAACGCAGATTGAGTTAAAGCAAAAAACCTCTACACAACCATGTTTGAGCAATACTTGCCAAATTGTTTGATAAAATCAGTTTGCCACGTGTCCTGTATTTGACCTTTTTCAAAGATCCAAATAAAAAATATTGATAACAGCTGTCAATGAGGAATTATACCTAAACTTCTGAAATTTAAGAAAGTTATAAGACTGACCGGTGATGAAAATGACTGTTTTCCAGATTTAAGCACAACCCATTGGCGATATTTTGAATTTTCCTCTTAGTTGATGGCTAAGAAGTGGCCCAAGATTTCATTAAGTTTGAAAACTCAAAGTTTCCGCAGCATTCTAACATTTTTCTGCTGTTTGCATAGTTTTGAACTTCATTTCTGCTGAAGGTTTAGGGCTGTGTGAGCAAGGTTGCCAATACTTTCCAAGGGATGTGTTCAGGAGAGTCACCACTGTGTAGTAAGTGACCAATATTGTCACACACAAAGCAGGATGTTTGGTATGGATGTTTCTCTTCTGCTTTATAATGTAACTTTCAATGAGCCTTTTTATTCATATTGCTAAATCTAGTGTGTAATTGTGGCGTATCCTGTCTATGCCTTTTTTCACTTGTCACGTCCGAATTTGGCCGTTGTAGAACAATGGAGTTATTTTTGTTTCTTTTCTATGTTTGTTCAAAGAAGTTTGACTTGGATGGGTAGCATTTGACACTGACAAATTCTCCATCACACAAAACCTTTAGATTTGACTAGTTCAAGGTCTATGGAATTCCGTTTGTGACGTCAGGAAAAGATGTTAAGTGTTCAGTACATGACTGCGACGGCCTCCCATTCCACTGTGCCGGCCAAGTCTCTGTGGCGCAATTGGTTAGCGCGTTCGGCTGTTAACCGAAAGGATGGTGTTTCAAGCCCACCCAGGGACGTTTGTTTGCTTTAAAACGCAGATTGAGTTAAAGCAAAAAACCTCTACACAACCATGTTTGAGCAATACTTGCCAAATTGTTAGATAAAATCAGTTTCCTCGTGTCCTGTATTTGACCTTTTTCAAAGATCCAAATAAAAAATATTGATAACAGCTGTCAATGAGGAATTATACCTAAACTTCTGAAATTTAAGAAAGTTATAAGACTGACCGGTGATGAAAATGACTGTTTTCCAGATTTAAGCACAACCCATTGGCGATATTTTGAATTTTCCTCTTAGTTGATGGCTAAGAAGTGGCCCAAGATTTCATTAAGTTTGAAAACTCAAAGTTTCCGCAGCATTCTAACATTTTTCTGCTATTTGCATAATTTTGAACTTCATTTCTGCTGAAAGTTTAGGGCTGTGTGAGCAAGGTTGCCAATACTTTCCGAGGGATGTGTTCAGGAGAGTCACCACTGTGTAGTAAGTGACCCACATTGTCACACACAAAGCAGGATGTTTGGTATGGATGTTTCTCTTCTGCTTTATAATGTAACTTTCAATGAGCCTTTTTATTCATATTGCTAAATCTAGTGTATAATTGTGGCGTATCCTGTCTATGCCTTTTTTTACTTGTCACGTCCGAATTTGGCCGTTGTGGAACAATGAAGTTATTTTTGTTTCTTTTCTATGTTTGTTCAAAGAAGTTTGACTTGGATGAGTAGTATTTGACACTGACAAATTCTCCATCACACAAAACCTTTAGATTTGACTAGTTCAAGGTCTATGGAATTCCGTTTGTGACGTCAGGAAAAGATGTTAAGTGTTCAGTACATGACTGCGACGGCCTCCCATTCCACTGTGCCGGCCAAGTCTCTGTGGCGCAATTGGTTAGCGTGTTCGGCTGTTAACCGAAAGGATGGTGGTTCGAGCCCACCCAGGGACGTTTGTTTGCTTTAAAACGCAGATTGAGTTAAAGCAAAAAACCTCTGCACAACCATGTTTGAGCAATACTTGCCAAATTGTTAGATAAAATCAGTTTGCCACGTGTCCTGTATTTGACCTTTTTCAAAGATCCAAATAAAAAATATTGATAACAGCTGTCAATGAGGAATTATACCTAAACTTCTGAAATTTAAGAAAGTTATAAGACTGACCGGTGATGAAAATGACTGTTTTCCAGATTTAAGCACAACCCATTGGCGATATTTTGAATTTTCCTCTTAGTTGATGGCTAAGAAGTGGACCAGGATTTCATTAAGTTTGAAAACTCAAAGTTTCCGCAGCATTCTAACATTTTTCTGCTATTTGCATAATTTTGAACTTCATTTCTGCTGAAAGTTTAGGGCTGTGTGAGCAAGGTTGCCAATACTTTCCGAGGGATGTGTTCAGGAGAGTCACCACTGTGTAGTAAGTGACCAATATTGTCACACACAAAGTAGGATGTTTGGTATGGATGTTTCTCTTCTGCTTTATAATGTAACTTTCAATGAGCCTTTTTATTCATATTGCTAAATCTAGTGTGTAATTGTGGCGTATCCTGTCTATGCCTTTTTTCACTTGTCACGTCCGAATTTGGCCGTTGTAGAACAATGGAGTTATTTTTGTTTCTTTTCTATGTTTGTTCAAAGAAGTTTGACTTGGATGGGTAGCATTTGACACTGACAAATTCTCCATCACACAAAACCTTTAGATTTGACTAGTTCAAGGTCTATGGAATTCCGTTTGTGACGTCAGGAAAAGATGTTAAGTGTTCAGTACATGACTGCGACGGCCTCCCATTCCACTGTGCCGGCCAAGTCTCTGTGGCGCAATTGGTTAGCGCGTTCGGCTGTTAACCGAAAGGATGGTGTTTCAAGCCCACCCAGGGACGTTTGTTTGCTTCAAAACGCAGATTGAGTTAAAGCAAAAAACCTCTACACAACCATGTTTGAGCAATACTTGCCAAATTGTTAGATAAAATCAGTTTCCTCGTGTCCTGTATTTGACCTTTTTCAAAGATCCAAATAAAAAATATTGATAACAGCTGTCAATGAGGAATTATACCTAAACTTCTGAAATTTAAGAAAGTTATAAGACTGACCGGTGATGAAAATGACTGTTTTCCAGATTTAAGCACAACCCATTGGCGATATTTTGAATTTTCCTCTTAGTTGATGGCTAAGAAGTGGCCCAAGATTTCATTAAGTTTGAAAACTCAAAGTTTCCGCAGCATTCTAACATTTTTCTGCTATTTGCATAATTTTGAACTTCATTTCTGCTGAAAGTTTAGGGCTGTGTGAGCAAGGTTGCCAATACTTTCCGAGGGATGTGTTCAGGAGAGTCACCACTGTGTAGTAAGTGACCCACATTGTCACACACAAAGCAGGATGTTTGGTATGGATGTTTCTCTTCTGCTTTATAATGTAACTTTCAATGAGCCTTTTTATTCATATTGCTAAATCTAGTGTATAATTGTGGCGTATCCTGTCTATGCCTTTTTTTACTTGTCACGTCCGAATTTGGCCGTTGTGGAACAATGAAGTTATTTTTGTTTCTTTTCTATGTTTGTTCAAAGAAGTTTGACTTGGATGAGTAGTATTTGACACTGACAAATTCTCCATCACACAAAACCTTTAGATTTGACTAGTTCAAGGTCTATGGAATTCCGTTTGTGACGTCAGGAAAAGATGTTAAGTGTTCAGTACATGACTGCGACGGCCTCCCATTCCACTGTGCCGGCCAAGTCTCTGTGGCGCAATTGGTTAGCGCGTTCGGCTGTTAACCGAAAGGATGGTGGTTCGAGCCCACCCAGGGACGTTTGTTTGCTTTAAAACGCAGATTGAGTTAAAGCAAAAAACCTCTACACAACCATGTTTGAGCAATACTTGCCAAATTGTTCGATAAAATCAGTTTGCCACGTGTCCTGTATTTGACCTTTTTCAAAGATCCAAATAAAAAATATTGATAACAGCTGTCAATGAGGAATTATACCTAAACTTCTGAAATTTAAGAAAGGTATAAGACTGACCGGTGATGAAAATGACTGTTTTCCAGATTTAAGCACAACCCATTGGCGATATTTTGAATTTTCCTCTTAGTTGATGGCTAAGAAGTGGCCCAAGATTTCATTAAGTTTGAAAACTCAAAGTTTCCGCAGCATTCTAACATTTTTCTGCTGTTTGCATAGTTTTGAACTTCATTTCTGCTGAAAGTTTAGGGCTGTGTGAGCAAGGTTGCCAATACTTTCCAAGGGATGTGTTCAGGAGAGTCACCACTGTGTAGTAAGTGACCAATATTGTCACACACAAAGCAGGATGTTTGGTATGGATGTTTCTCTTCTGCTTTATAATGTAACTTTCAATGAGCCTTTTTATTCATATTGCTAAATCTAGTGTGTAATTGTGGCGTATCCTGTCTATGCCTTTTTTCACTTGTCACGTCCGAATTTGGCCGTTGTGGAACAATGAAGTTATTTTTGTTTCTTTTCTATGTTTGTTCAAAGAAGTTTGACTTGGATGAGTAGTATTTGACACTGACAAATTCTCCATCACACAAAACCTTTAGATTTGACTAGTTCAAGGTCTATGGAATTCCGTTTGTGACGTCAGGAAAAGATGTTAAGTGTTCAGTACATGACTGCGACGGCCTCCCATTCCACTGTGCCGGCCAAGTCTCTGTGGCGCAATTGGTTAGCGCGTTCGGCTGTTAACCGAAAGGATGGTATTTCGAGCCCACCCAGGGACGTTTGTTTGCTTTAAAACGCAGATTGAGTTAAAGCAAAAAACCTCTACACAACCATGTTTGAGCAATACTTGCCAAATTGTTAGATAAAATCAGTTTGCCACGTGTCCTGTATTTGACCTTTTTCAAAGATCCAAATAAAAAATATTGATAACAGCTGTCAATGAGGAATTATACCTAAACTTCTGAAATTTAAGAAAGTTATAAGACTGACCGGTGATGAAAATGACTGTTTTCCAGATTTAAGCACAACCCATTGGCGATATTTTGAATTTTCCTCTTAGTTGATGGCTAAGAAGTGGCCCAGGATTTCATTAAGTTTGAAAACTCAAAGTTTCCGCAGCATTCTAACATTTTTCTGCTATTTGCATAATTTTGAACTTCATTTCTGCTGAAAGTTTAGGGCTGTGTGAGCAAGGTTGCCAATACTTTCCGAGGGATGTGTTCAGGAGAGTCACCACTGTGTAGTAAGTGACCCACATTGTCACACACAAAGCAGGATGTTTGGTATGGATGTTTCTCTTCTGCTTTATAATGTAACTTTCAATGAGCCTTTTTATTCATATTGCTAAATCTAGTGTATAATTGTGGCGTATCCTGTCTATGCCTTTTTTTACTTGTCACGTCCGAATTTGGCCGTTGTGGAACAATGAAGTTATTTTTGTTTCTTTTCTATGTTTGTTCAAAGAAGTTTGACTTGGATGAGTAGTATTTGACACTGACAAATTCTCCATCACACAAAACCTTTATATTTGACTAGTTCAAGGTCTATGGAATTCCGTTTGTGACGTCAGGAAAAGATGTTAAGTGTTCAGTACATGACTGCGACGGCCTCCCATTCCACTGTGCCGGCCAAGTCTCTGTGGCGCAATTGGTTAGCGCGTTCGGCTGTTAACCGAAAGGATGGTGGTTCGAGCCCACCCAGGGACGTTTGTTTGCTTTAAAACGCAGATTGAGTTAAAGCAAAAAACCTCTACACAACCATGTTTGAGCAATACTTGCCAAATTGTTTGATAAAATCAGTTTGCCACGTGTCCTGTATTTGACCTTTTTCAAAGATCCAAATAAAAAATATTGATAACAGCTGTCAATGAGGAATTATACCTAAACTTCTGAAATTTAAGAAAGTTATAAGACTGACCGGTGATGAAAATGACTGTTTTCCAGATTTAAGCACAACCCATTGGCGATATTTTGAATTTTCCTCTTAGTTGATGGCTAAGAAGTGGCCCAAGATTTCATTAAGTTTGAAAACTCAAAGTTTCCGCAGCATTCTAACATTTTTCTGCTGTTTGCATAGTTTTGAACTTCATTTCTGCTGAAGGTTTAGGGCTGTGTGAGCAAGGTTGCCAATACTTTCCAAGGGATGTGTTCAGGAGAGTCACCACTGTGTAGTAAGTGACCAATATTGTCACACACAAAGCAGGATGTTTGGTATGGATGTTTCTCTTCTGCTTTATAATGTAACTTTCAATGAGCCTTTTTATTCATATTGCTAAATCTAGTGTGTAATTGTGGCGTATCCTGTCTATGCCTTTTTTCACTTGTCACGTCCGAATTTGGCCGTTGTAGAACAATGGAGTTATTTTTGTTTCTTTTCTATGTTTGTTCAAAGAAGTTTGACTTGGATGGGTAGCATTTGACACTGACAAATTCTCCATCACACAAAACCTTTAGATTTGACTAGTTCAAGGTCTATGGAATTCCGTTTGTGACGTCAGGAAAAGATGTTAAGTGTTCAGTACATGACTGCGACGGCCTCCCATTCCACTGTGCCGGCCAAGTCTCTGTGGCGCAATTGGTTAGCGCGTTCGGCTGTTAACCGAAAGGATGGTGTTTCAAGCCCACCCAGGGACGTTTGTTTGCTTTAAAACGCAGATTGAGTTAAAGCAAAAAACCTCTACACAACCATGTTTGAGCAATACTTGCCAAATTGTTAGATAAAATCAGTTTCCTCGTGTCCTGTATTTGACCTTTTTCAAAGATCCAAATAAAAAATATTGATAACAGCTGTCAATGAGGAATTATACCTAAACTTCTGAAATTTAAGAAAGTTATAAGACTGACCGGTGATGAAAATGACTGTTTTCCAGATTTAAGCACAACCCATTGGCGATATTTTGAATTTTCCTCTTAGTTGATGGCTAAGAAGTGGCCCAAGATTTCATTAAGTTTGAAAACTCAAAGTTTCCGCAGCATTCTAACATTTTTCTGCTATTTGCATAATTTTGAACTTCATTTCTGCTGAAAGTTTAGGGCTGTGTGAGCAAGGTTGCCAATACTTTCCGAGGGATGTGTTCAGGAGAGTCACCACTGTGTAGTAAGTGACCCACATTGTCACACACAAAGCAGGATGTTTGGTATGGATGTTTCTCTTCTGCTTTATAATGTAACTTTCAATGAGCCTTTTTATTCATATTGCTAAATCTAGTGTATAATTGTGGCGTATCCTGTCTATGCCTTTTTTTACTTGTCACGTCCGAATTTGGCCGTTGTGGAACAATGAAGTTATTTTTGTTTCTTTTCTATGTTTGTTCAAAGAAGTTTGACTTGGATGAGTAGTATTTGACACTGACAAATTCTCCATCACACAAAACCTTTAGATTTGACTAGTTCAAGGTCTATGGAATTCCGTTTGTGACGTCAGGAAAAGATGTTAAGTGTTCAGTACATGACTGCGACGGCCTCCCATTCCACTGTGCCGGCCAAGTCTCTGTGGCGCAATTGGTTAGCGTGTTCGGCTGTTAACCGAAAGGATGGTGGTTCGAGCCCACCCAGGGACGTTTGTTTGCTTTAAAACGCAGATTGAGTTAAAGCAAAAAACCTCTGCACAACCATGTTTGAGCAATACTTGCCAAATTGTTAGATAAAATCAGTTTGCCACGTGTCCTGTATTTGACCTTTTTCAAAGATCCAAATAAAAAATATTGATAACAGCTGTCAATGAGGAATTATACCTAAACTTCTGAAATTTAAGAAAGTTATAAGACTGACCGGTGATGAAAATGACTGTTTTCCAGATTTAAGCACAACCCATTGGCGATATTTTGAATTTTCCTCTTAGTTGATGGCTAAGAAGTGGACCAGGATTTCATTAAGTTTGAAAACTCAAAGTTTCCGCAGCATTCTAACATTTTTCTGCTATTTGCATAATTTTGAACTTCATTTCTGCTGAAAGTTTAGGGCTGTGTGAGCAAGGTTGCCAATACTTTCCGAGGGATGTGTTCAGGAGAGTCACCACTGTGTAGTAAGTGACCAATATTGTCACACACAAAGTAGGATGTTTGGTATGGATGTTTCTCTTCTGCTTTATAATGTAACTTTCAATGAGCCTTTTTATTCATATTGCTAAATCTAGTGTGTAATTGTGGCGTATCCTGTCTATGCCTTTTTTCACTTGTCACGTCCGAATTTGGCCGTTGTAGAACAATGGAGTTATTTTTGTTTCTTTTCTATGTTTGTTCAAAGAAGTTTGACTTGGATGGGTAGCATTTGACACTGACAAATTCTCCATCACACAAAACCTTTAGATTTGACTAGTTCAAGGTCTATGGAATTCCGTTTGTGACGTCAGGAAAAGATGTTAAGTGTTCAGTACATGACTGCGACGGCCTCCCATTCCACTGTGCCGGCCAAGTCTCTGTGGCGCAATTGGTTAGCGCGTTCGGCTGTTAACCGAAAGGATGGTGTTTCAAGCCCACCCAGGGACGTTTGTTTGCTTCAAAACGCAGATTGAGTTAAAGCAAAAAACCTCTACACAACCATGTTTGAGCAATACTTGCCAAATTGTTAGATAAAATCAGTTTCCTCGTGTCCTGTATTTGACCTTTTTCAAAGATCCAAATAAAAAATATTGATAACAGCTGTCAATGAGGAATTATACCTAAACTTCTGAAATTTAAGAAAGTTATAAGACTGACCGGTGATGAAAATGACTGTTTTCCAGATTTAAGCACAACCCATTGGCGATATTTTGAATTTTCCTCTTAGTTGATGGCTAAGAAGTGGCCCAAGATTTCATTAAGTTTGAAAACTCAAAGTTTCCGCAGCATTCTAACATTTTTCTGCTATTTGCATAATTTTGAACTTCATTTCTGCTGAAAGTTTAGGGCTGTGTGAGCAAGGTTGCCAATACTTTCCGAGGGATGTGTTCAGGAGAGTCACCACTGTGTAGTAAGTGACCCACATTGTCACACACAAAGCAGGATGTTTGGTATGGATGTTTCTCTTCTGCTTTATAATGTAACTTTCAATGAGCCTTTTTATTCATATTGCTAAATCTAGTGTATAATTGTGGCGTATCCTGTCTATGCCTTTTTTTACTTGTCACGTCCGAATTTGGCCGTTGTGGAACAATGAAGTTATTTTTGTTTCTTTTCTATGTTTGTTCAAAGAAGTTTGACTTGGATGAGTAGTATTTGACACTGACAAATTCTCCATCACACAAAACCTTTAGATTTGACTAGTTCAAGGTCTATGGAATTCCGTTTGTGACGTCAGGAAAAGATGTTAAGTGTTCAGTACATGACTGCGACGGCCTCCCATTCCACTGTGCCGGCCAAGTCTCTGTGGCGCAATTGGTTAGCGCGTTCGGCTGTTAACCGAAAGGATGGTGGTTCGAGCCCACCCAGGGACGGTTGTTTGCTTTAAAACGCAGATTGAGTTAAAGCAAAAAACCTCTACACAACCATGTTTGAGCAATACTTGCCAAATTGTTCGATAAAATCAGTTTGCCACGTGTCCTGTATTTGACCTTTTTCAAAGATCCAAATAAAAAATATTGATAACAGCTGTCAATGAGGAATTATACCTAAACTTCTGAAATTTAAGAAAGTTATAAGACTGACCGGTGATGAAAATGACTGTTTTCCAGATTTAAGCACAACCCATTGGCGATATTTTGAATTTTCCTCTTAGTTGATGGCTAAGAAGTGGCCCAAGATTTCATTAAGTTTGAAAACTCAAAGTTTCCGCAGCATTCTAACATTTTTCTGCTGTTTGCATAGTTTTGAACTTCATTTCTGCTGAAAGTTTAGGGCTGTGTGAGCAAGGTTGCCAATACTTTCCAAGGGATGTGTTCAGGAGAGTCACCACTGTGTAGTAAGTGACCAATATTGTCACACACAAAGCAGGATGTTTGGTATGGATGTTTCTCTTCTGCTTTATAATGTAACTTTCAATGAGCCTTTTTATTCATATTGCTAAATCTAGTGTGTAATTGTGGCGTATCCTGTCTATGCCTTTTTTCACTTGTCACGTCCGAATTTGGCCGTTGTAGAACAATGGAGTTATTTTTGTTTCTTTTCTATGTTTGTTCAAAGAAGTTTGACTTGGATGGGTAGCATTTGACACTGACAAATTCTCCATCACACAAAACCTTTAGATTTGACTAGTTCAAGGTCTATGGAATTCCGTTTGTGACGTCAGGAAAAGATGTTAAGTGTTCAGTACATGACTGCGACGGCCTCCCATTCCACTGTGCCGGTCAAGTCTCTGTGGCGCAATTGGTTAGCGCGTTCGGCTGTTAACCGAAAGGATGGTGTTTCGAGCCCACCCAGGGATGTTTGTTTGCTTTAAAACGCAGATTGAGTTAAAGCAAAAAACCTCTACACAACCATGTTTGAGCAATACTTGCCAAATTGTTAGATAAAATCAGTTTCCTCGTGTCCTGTATTTGACCTTTTTCAAAGATCCAAATAAAAAATATTGATAACAGCTGTCAATGAGGAATTATACCTAAACTTCTGAAATTTAAGAAAGTTATAAGACTGACCGGTGATGAAAATGACTGTTTTCCAGATTTAAGCACAACCCATTGGCGATATTTTGAATTTTCCTCTTAGTTGATGGCTAAGAAGTGGCCCAAGATTTCATTAAGTTTGAAAACTCAAAGTTTCCGCAGCATTCTAACATTTTTCTGCTGTTTGCATAGTTTTGAACTTCATTTCTGCTGAAAGTTTAGGGCTGTGTGAGCAAGGTTGCCAATACTTTCCAAGGGATGTGTTCAGGAGAGTCACCACTGTGTAGTAAGTGACCAATATTGTCACACACAAAGCAGGATGTTTGGTATGGATGTTTCTCTTCTGCTTTATAATGTAACTTTCAATGAGCCTTTTTATTCATATTGCTAAATCTAGTGTGTAATTGTGGCGTATCCTGTCTATGCCTTTTTTCACTAGTCACGTCCGAATTTGGCCGTTGTGGAACAATGAAGTTATTTTTGTTTCTTTTCTATGTTTGTTCAAAGAAGTTTGACTTGGATGAGTAGTATTTGACACTGACAAATTCTCCATCACACAAAACCTTTAGATTTGACTAGTTCAAGGTCTATGGAATTCCGTTTGTGACGTCAGGAAAAGATGTTAAGTGTTCAGTACATGACTGAGACGGCCTCCCATTCCACTGTGCCGGCCAAGTCTCTGTGGCGCAATTGGTTAGCGCGTTCGGCTGTTAACCGAAAGGATGGTGTTTCGAGCCCACCCAGGGACGTTTGTTTGCTTTAAAACGCAGATTGAGTTAAAGCAAAAAACCTCTACACAACCATGTTTGAGCAATACTTGCCAAATTGTTAGATAAAATCAGTTTGCCACGTGTCCTGTATTTGACCTTTTTCAAAGATCCAAATAAAAAATATTGATAACAGCTGTCAATGAGGAATTATACCTAAACTTCTGAAATTTAAGAAAGTTATAAGACTGACCGGTGATGAAAATGACTGTTTTCCAGATTTAAGCACAACCCATTGGCGATATTTTGAATTTTCCTCTTAGTTGATGGCTAAGAAGTGGCCCAAGATTTCATTAAGTTTGAAAACTCAAAGTTTCCGCAGCATTCTAACATTTTTCTGCTGTTTGCATAGTTTTGAACTTCATTTCTGCTGAAAGTTTAGGGCTGTGTGAGCAAGGTTGCCAATACTTTCCAAGGGATGTGTTCAGGAGAGTCACCACTGTGTAGTAAGTGACCAATATTGTCACACACAAAGCAGGATGTTTGATATGGATGTTTCTCTTCTGCTTTATAATGTAACTTTCAATGAGCCTTTTTATTCATATTGCTAAATCTAGTGTGTAATTGTGGCGTATCCTGTCTATGCCTTTTTGCACTTGTCACATCCGAATTTGGCCGTTGTGGAACAATGAAGTTATTTTTGTTTCTTTTCTATGTTTGTTCAAAGAAGTTTGACTTGGATGAGTAGTATTTGACACTGACAAATTCTCCATCACACAAAACCTTTAGATTTGACTAGTTCAAGGTCTATGGAATTCCGTTTGTGACGTCAGGAAAAGATGTTAAGTGTTCAGTACATGACTGCGACGGCCTCCCATTCCACTGTGCCGGCCAAGTCTCTGTGGCGCAATTGGTTAGCGCGTTCGGCTGTTAACCGAAAGGATGGTGGTTCGAGCCCACCCAGGGACGTTTGTTTGCTTTAAAACGCAGATTGAGTTAAAGCAAAAAACCTCTACACAACCATGTTTGAGCAATACTTGCCAAATTGTTCGATAAAATCAGTTTGCCACGTGTCCTGTATTTGACCTTTTTCAAAGATCCAAATAAAAAATATTGATAACAGCTGTCAATGAGGAATTATACCTAAACTTCTGAAATTTAAGAAAGTTATAAGACTGACCGGTGATGAAAATGACTGTTTTCCAAATTTAAGCACAACCCATTGGCGATATTTTGAATTTTCCTCTTAGTTGATGGCTAAGAAGTGGCCCAGGATTTCATTAAGTTTGAAAACTCAAAGTTTCCGCAGCATTCTAACATTTTTCTGCTATTTGCATAATTTTGAACTTCATTTCTGCTGAAAGTTTAGGGCTGTGTGAGCAAGGTTGCCAATACTTTCCGAGGGATGTGTTCAGGAGAGTCACCACTGTGTAGTAAGTGACCCACATTGTCACACACAAAGCAGGATGTTTGATATGGATGTTTCTCTTCTGCTTTATAATGTAACTTTCAATGAGCCTTTTTATTCATATTGCTAAATCTAGTGTGTAATTGTAGCGTATCCTGTCTATGCCTTTTTGCACTTGTCACATCCGAATTTGGCCGTTGTGGAACAATGAAGTTATTTTTGTTTCTTTTCTATGTTTGTTCAAAGAAGTTTGACTTGGATGAGTAGTATTTGACACTGACAAATTCTCCATCACACAAAACCTTTAGATTTGACTAGTTCAAGGTCTATGGAATTCCGTTTGTGACGTCAGGAAAAGATGTTAAGTGTTCAGTACATGACTGCGACGGCCTCCCATTCCACTGTGCCGGCCAAGTCTCTGTGGCGCAATTGGTTAGCGCGTTCGGCTGTTAACCGAAAGGATGGTGGTTCGAGCCCACCCAGGGACGTTTGTTTGCTTTAAAACGCAGATTGAGTTAAAGCAAAAAACCTCTACACAACCATGTTTGAGCAATACTTGCCAAATTGTTAGATAAAATCAGTTTGCCACGTGTCCTGTATTTGACCTTTTTCAAAGATCCAAATAAAAAATATTGATAACAGCTGTCAATGAGGAATTATACCTAAACTTCTGAAATTTAAGAAAGTTATAAGACTGACCGGTGATGAAAATGACTGTTTTCCAGATTTAAGCACAACCCATTGGCGATATTTTGAATTTTCCTCTTAGTTGATGGCTAAGAAGTGGCCCAGGATTTCATTAAGTTTGAAAACTCAAAGTTTCCGCAGCATTCTAACATTTTTCTGCTATTTGCATAATTTTGAACTTCATTTCTGCTGAAAGTTTAGGGCTGTGTGAGCAAGGTTGCCAATACTTTCCGAGGGATGTGTTCAGGAGAGTCACCACTGTGTAGTAAGTGACCCACATTGTCACACACAAAGCAGGATGTTTGGTATGGATGTTTCTCTTCTGCTTTATAATGTAACTTTCAATGAGCCTTTTTATTCATATTGCTAAATCTAGTGTATAATTGTGGCGTATCCTGTCTATGCCTTTTTTTACTTGTCACGTCCGAATTTGGCCGTTGTGGAACAATGAAGTTATTTTTGTTTCTTTTCTATGTTTGTTCAAAGAAGTTTGACTTGGATGAGTAGTATTTGACACTGACAAATTCTCCATCACACAAAACCTTTAGATTTGACTAGTTCAAGGTCTATGGAATTCCGTTTGTGACGTCAGGAAAAGATGTTAAGTGTTCAGTACATGACTGCGACGGCCTCCCATTCCACTGTGCCGGCCAAGTCTCTGTGGCGCAATTGGTTAGCGCGTTCGGCTGTTAACCGAAAGGATGGTGTTTCGAGCCCACCCAGGGACGTTTGTTTGCTTTAAAACGCAGATTGAGTTAAAGCAAAAAACCTCTACACAACCATGTTTGAGCAATACTTGCCAAATTGTTAGATAAAATCAGTTTGCCACGTGTCCTGTATTTGACCTTTTTCAAAGATCCAAATAAAAAATATTGATAACAGCTGTCAATGAGGAATTATACCTAAACTTCTGAAATTTAAGAAAGTTATAAGACTGACCGGTGATGAAAATGACTGTTTTCCAGATTTAAGCACAACCCATTGGCGATATTTTGAATTTTCCTCTTAGTTGATGGCTAAGAAGTGGCCCAAGATTTCATTAAGTTTGAAAACTCAAAGTTTCCGCAGCATTCTAACATTTTTCTGCTGTTTGCATAGTTTTGAACTTCATTTCTGCTGAAAGTTTAGGGCTGTGTGAGCAAGATTGCTAAATTTTCCAAGGAATGTGTTCAGGAGAGTCACCACTATGTAGTAAGTGACCAATATTGTCACACACAAAGCGGGATGTTTGGTATGGATGTTTCTCTTCTGCTTTATTATGTAACCTTCAATGAGCCTTTTTATTCATATTGCTAAATCTAGTGTGTAATTGTGGCGTATCCTGTCTATGCCTTTTTGCACCTGTCACGTCCGAATTTGGCCGTTGTGGAACAATTAAGTTATTTTTGTTTCTTTTCTATGTTTGGTTAAAGAAGTTTGACTTGGATGAGTAGTATTTGACACTGACAAATTCTCCATCACACAAAACCTTTAGATTTGACTAGTTCAAGGTCTATGGAATTCCGTTTGTGACGTCAGGAAAAGATGTTAAGTGTTCAGTACATGACTGCGACGGCCTCCCATTCCACTGTGCCGGCCAAGTCTCTGTGGCGCAATTGGTTAGCGCGTTCGGCTGTTAACCGAAAGGATGGTGGTTCGAGCCCACCCAGGGACGTTTGTTTGCTTTAAAACGCAGATTGAGTTAAAGCAAAAAACCTCTACACAACCATGTTTGAGCAATACTTGCCAAATTGTTAGATAAAATAAGTTTGCCACGTGTCCTGTATTTGACCTTTTTCAAAGATCCAAATAAAAAATATTGATAACAGCTGTCAATGAGGAATTATACCTAAACTTCTGAAATTTAAGAAAGTTATAAGACTGACCGTTGATGAAAATGACTGTTTTCCAGATTTAAGCACAACCCATTGGCGATATTTTGAATTTTCCTCTTAGTTGATGGCTAAGAAGTGGCCCAAGATTTCATTAAGTTTGAAAACTCAAAGTTTCCGCAGCATTCTAACATTTTTCTGCTGTTTGCATAGTTTTGAACTTCATTTCTGCTGAAAGTTTAGGGCTGTGTGAGCAAGGTTGCCAATACTTTCCAAGGGATGTGTTCAGGAGAGTCACCACTGTGTAGTAAGTGACCAATATTGTCACACACAAAGCAGCATGTTTGATATGGATGTTTCTCTTCTGCTTTATAATGTAACTTTCAATGAGCCTTTTTATTCATATTGCTAAATCTAGTGTGTAATTGTGGCGTATCCTGTCTATGCCTTTTTGCACTTGTCACATCCGAATTTGGCCGTTGTGGAACAATGAAGTTATTTTTGTTTCTTTTCTATGTTTGTTCAAAGAAGTTTGACTTGGATGAGTAGTATTTGACACTGACAAATTCTCCATCACACAAAACCTTTAGATTTGACTAGTTCAAGGTCTATGGAATTCCGTTTGTGACGTCAGGAAAAGATGTTAAGTGTTCAGTACATGACTGCGACGGCCTCCCATTCCACTGTGCCGGCCAAGTCTCTGTGGCGCAATTGGTTAGCGCGTTCGGCTGTTAACCGAAAGGGTGGTGGCTCGAGCCCACCCAGGGACGTTTGTTTGCTTTAAAACGCAGATTGAGTTAAAGCAAAAAACCTCTACACAACCATGTTTGAGCAATACTTGCCAAATTGTTAGATAAAATCAGTTTGCCACGTGTCCTGTATTTGACCTTTTTCAAAGATCCAAATAAAAAATATTGATAACAGCTGTCAATGAGGAATTATACCTAAACTTCTGAAATTTAAGGCAGTTATAAGACTGACCGGTGATGAAAATGACTGTTTTCCAGATTTAAGCACAACCCATTGGCGATATTTTGAATTTTCCTCTTAGTTGATGGCTAAGAAGTGGCCCAGGATTTCATTAAGTTTGAAAACTCAAAGTTTCCGCAGCATTCTAACATTTTTCTGCTGTTTGCATAGTTTTGAACTTCATTTCTGCTGAAGGTTTAGGGCTGTGTGAGCAAGGTTGCCAATACTTTCCAAGGGATGTGTTCAGGAGAGTCACCACGGTGTAGTAAGTGACCAATATTGTCACACACAAAGTAGGATGTTTGGTATGGATGTTTCTCTTCTGCTTTATAATGTAACTTTCAATGAGCCTTTTTATTCATATTGCTAAATCTAGTGTGTAATTGTGGCGTATCCTGTCTATGCCTTTTTTCACTTGTCACGTCCGAATTTGGCCGTTGTGGAACAATGAAGTTATTTTTGTTTCTTTTCTATGTTTGTTCAAAGAAGTTTGACTTGGATGAGTAGTATTTGACACTGACAAATTCTCCATCACACAAAACCTTTAGATTTGACTAGTTCAAGGTCTATGGAATTGCGCTTGTGACGTCAGGAAAAGATGTTAAGTGTTCAGTACATGACTGCGACGGCCTCCCATTCCAGTGTCCCGGCCAAGTCTCTGTGGCGCAATTGGTTAGCGTCTTATTAACCGAAAGGATGGTGGTTCGAGCCCACCCAGGGATGTTTGTTTGCTTTAAAACGCAGATTGAGTTAAAGCAAAAAACCTCTACACAACCATGTTTGAGCAATACTTGCCAAATTGTTAGATAAAATCAGTTTTCCACATGTCCTGTATTTGACCTTTTTCAAAGATCCAAATAAAAAATATTGATAACAGCTGTCAATGAGGAATTATACCTAAACGTCTGAAATTTAAGGCAGTTATAAGACTGACCGGTGATGAAAATGACTGTTTTCCAGATTTAAGCAAAACCCATTGCCGATATTTTGAATTTTCCTCTTAGTTGATGGCTAAGAAGTGGCTCAGGATTTCATTAAGTTTGAAAACTCAAAGTTTCCGCAGCATTCTAACATTTTTCTGCTGTTTGCATAGTTTTGAACTTCATTTCTGCTGAAAGTTTAGGGCTGTGTGAGCAAGGTTGCCAATACTTTCCAAGGGATGTGTTCAGGAGACTCACCACTGTGTAGTAAGTGACCAATATTGTTACACACAAAGCAGGATGTTTGGTATGGATGTTTCTCTTCTGCTTTATAATGTAACTTTCAATGAGCCTTTTTATTCACATTGCTAAATCTAGTGTGTAATTGTGGCGTATCCTGTCTATGCCTTTTTGCACCTGTCACGTCCGAATTTGGCCGTTGTGGAACAATGAAGTTATTTTTTGTTTCTTTTCTATGTTTGGTCAAAGAAGTTTGACTTGGATGAGTAGTATTTGACACTGACAAATTCTCCATCACACAAAACCTTTAGATTTGACTAGTTCAAGGTCTATGGAATTCCGTTTGTGACGTCAGGAAAAGATGTTAAGTGTTCAGTACATGACTGCGACGGCCTCCCATTCCACTGTCCCGGCCAAGTCTCTGTGGCGCAATTGGTTAGCGCGTTCGGCTGTTAACCGAAAGGGTGGTGGTTCGAGCCCACCCAGGGACGTTTGTTTGCTTTAAAACGCAGATTGAGTTAAAGCAAAAAACCTCTACACAACCATGTTTGAGCAATACTTGCCAAATTGTTAGATAAAATCAGTTTGCCACGTGTCCTGTATTTGACCTTTTTCAAAGATCCAAATAAAAAATATTGATAACAGCTGTCAATGAGGAATTATACCTAAACGTCTGAAATTTAAGGCAGTTATAAGACTGACCGGTGATGAAAATGACTGTTTTCCAGATTTAAGCAAAACCCATTGGCGGAATTTTGAATTTTCCTCTTAGTTGATGGCTAAGAAGTGGCCCAGGATTTCATTAAGTTTGAAAACTCAAAGTTTCCGCAGCATTCTAACATTTTTCTGCTGTTTGCATAGTTTTGAACTTCATTTCTGCTGAAAGTTTAGGGCTGTGTGAGCAAGATTGCTAAATTTTCCAAGGAATGTGTTCGAGAGTCACCACTATGTAGTAAGTGACCAATATTGTCACACACAAAGCGGGATGTTTGGTATGGATGTTTCTCTTCTGCTTTATTATGTAACCTTCAATGAGCCTTTTTATTCATATTGCTAAATCTAGTGTGTAATTGTGGCGTATCCTGTCTATGCCTTTTTGCACCTGTCACGTCCGAATTTGGCCGTTGTGGAACAATTAAGTTATTTTTGTTTCTTTTCTATGTTTGGTTAAAGAAGTTTGAC
This sequence comes from Fundulus diaphanus, assembly GCA_037039145.1. Classification (NCBI taxonomy): domain Eukaryota; kingdom Metazoa; phylum Chordata; class Actinopteri; order Cyprinodontiformes; family Fundulidae; genus Fundulus; species Fundulus diaphanus. The sequence goes on along the minus strand of CM073129.1, from coordinate 5,316,446 downwards.
TTGGATGAGTAGTATTTGACACTGACAAATTCTCCATCACACAAAACCTTTAGATTTGACTAGTTCAAGGTCTATGGAATTTCGTTTGTGACGTCAGGAAAAGATGTTAAGTGTTCAGTACATGACTGCGACGGCCTCCCATTCCACTGTGCCGGCCAAGTCTCTGTGGCGCAATTGCTTAGCGTGTTTGGCTGTTAACCGAAAGGATGGTGGTTCGAGCCCACCCAGGGACGTTTGTTTGCTTTGAAACACAGATTGAGTTAAAGCAAAAAACCTCTACACAACCATGTTTGAGCAATACTTGCCAAATTGTTAGATAAAATCAGTTTGCCACGTGTCCTGTATTTGACCTCTTTCAAAGATCCAAATAAAAAATATTGATAACAGCTGTCAATGAGGAATTATACCTAAACTTCTGAAATTTAAGGCAGTTATAAGACTGACCGGTGATGAAAATTACTGTTTTCCAGATTTAAGCACAACCCATTGGCGATATTTTGAATTTTCCTCTTAGTTGATGGCTAAGAAGTGGGCCAGGATTTCATTAAGTTTGAAAACTCAAAGTTTCCGCAGCATTCTAACATTTTTCTGCTGTTTGCATAGTTTTGAACTTCATTTCTGCTGAAAGTTTAGGGCTGTGTGAGCAAGGTTGCCAATACTTTCCAAGGGATGTGTTCAGGAGAGTCACCACTGTGTAGTAAGTGACCAATATTGTCACACACAAAGCAGGATGTTTGATATGGATGTTTCTCTTCTGCTTTATAATGTAACTTTCAATGAGCCTTTTTATTCATATTGCTAAATCTAGTGTGTAATTGTGGCGTATCCTGTCTATGCCTTTTTTCACTTGTCACGTCCGAATTTGGCCGTTGTGGAACAATTAAGTTATTTTTGTTTCTTTTCTATGTTTGGTCAAAGAAGTTTGACTTGGATGAGTAGTATTTGACACTGACAAATTCTCCATCACACAAAACCTATAGATTTGACTAGTTCAAGGTCTATGGAATTCCTTTTGTGACGTCAGGAAAAGATGTTAAGTGTTCAGTACATGACTGCAACGGCCTCCCATTCCACTGTGCCGGCCAAGTCTCTGTGGCGCAATTGGTTAGCGCGTTCGGCTGTTAACCGAAAGGGTGGTGGTTCGAGCCCACCCAGGGACGTTTGTTTGCTTTAAAACGCAGATTGAGTTAAAGCAAAAAACCTCTACACAACCATGTTTGAGCAATACTTGCCAAATTGTTAGATAAAATCAGTTTGCCAAGTGTCCTGTATTTGACCTTTTTCAAAGATCCAAATAAAAAATATTGATAACAGCTGTCAATGAGGAATTATACCTAAACTTCTGAAATTTAAGGCAGTTATAAGACTGACCGGTGATGAAAATGACTGTTTTCCAGATTTAAGCACAACCCATTGGCGATATTTTGAATTTTCCTCTTAGTTGATGGCTAAGAAGTGGCCCAGGATTTCATTAAGTTTGAAAACTCAAAGTTTCCGCAGCATTCTAACATTTTTCTGCTGTTTGCATAGTTTTGAACTTCATTTCTGCTGAAAGTTTAGGGCTGTGTGAGCAAGGTTGCCAATACTTTCCAAGGGATGTGTTCAGGAGAGTCACCACTGTGTAGTAAGTGACCAATATTGTCACACACAAAGCAGGATGTTTGGTAGGGATGTTTCTCTTCTGCTTTATAATGTAACTTTCAATGAGCCTTTTTATTCATATTGCTAAATCTAGTGTGTAATTGTGGCGTATCCTGTCTATGCCTTTTTGCACTTGTCACATCCGAATTTGGCCGTTGTGGAACAATGAAGTTATTTTTGTTTCTTTTCTATGTTTGGTCACAGAAGTTTGACTTGGATGAGTAGCATTTGACACTGACAAATTCTCCATCACACAAAACCTTTAGATTTGACTAGTTCAAGGTCTATGGAATTCCGTTTGTGACGTCAGGAAAAGATGTTAAGTGTTCAGTACATGACTGCGACGGCCTCCCATTCCAGTGTCCCGGCCAAGTCTCTGTGGCGCAATTGGTTAGCGTGTTCGGCTGTTAACCGAAAGGATGGTGGTTCGAGCCCACCCAGGGACGTTTGTTTGCTTTAAAACGCAGATTGAGTTAAAGCAAAAAACCTCTACACAACCATGTTTGAGCAATACTTGCCAAATTGTTAGATAAAATCAGTTTGCCACATGTCCTGTATTTGACCTTTTTCAAAGATCCAAATAAAAAATATTGATAACAGCTGTCAATGAGGAATTAAACCTAAACGTCTGAAATTTAAGGCAGTTATAAGACTGACCGGTGATGAAAATGACTGTTTTCCAGATTTAAGCAAAACCCATTGCCGATATTTTGAATTTTCCTCTTAGTTGATGGCTAAGAAGTGGCTCAGGATTTCATTAAGTTTGAAAACTCAAAGTTTCCGCAGCATTCTAACATTTTTCTGCTGTTTGCATAGTTTTGAACTTCATTTCTGCTGAAAGTTTAGGGCTGTGTGAGCAAGATTGCTAAATATTCCAAGGAATGTGTTCAGGAGAGTCACCACTATGTAGTAAGTGACCAATATTGTCACACACAAAGCGGGATGTTTGGTATGGATGTTTCTCTTCTGCTTTATTATGTAACTTTCAATGAGCCTTTTTATTCATATTGCTAAATCTAGTGTGTAATTGTGGCGTATCCTGTCTATGCCTTTTTGCACCTGTCACGTCCGAATTTGGCCGTTGTGGAACAATTAAGTTATTTTTGTTTCTTTTCTATGTTTGGTTAAAGAAGTTTGACTTGGATGAGTAGTATTTGACACTGACAAATTCTCCATCACACAAAACCTTTAGATTTGACTAGTTCAAGGTCTATGGAATTCCGTTTGTGACGTCAGGAAAAGATGTTAAGTGTTCAGTACATGACTGCGACGGCCTCCCATTCCACTGTGCCGGCCAAGTCTCTGTGGCGCAATTGCTTAGCGCGTTTGGCTGTTAACCGAAAGGATGGTGGTTCGAGCCCACCCAGGGACGTTTGTTTGCTTTGAAACGCAAATTGAGTTAAAGCAAAAAACCTCTACACAACCATGTTTGAGCAATACTTGCCAAATTGTTCGATAAAATCAGTTTGCCACGTGTCCTGTATTTGACCTTTTTCAAAGATCCAAATAAAAAATATTGATAATAGCTGTCAATGAGGAATTATACCTAAGCTTCTGAAATTTAAGGCAGTTATAAGACTGACCGGTGATGAAAATGACTGTTTTCCAGATTTAAGCACAACCCATTGGCGATATTTTGAATTTTCCTCTTAGTTGATGGCTAAGAAGTGGGCCAGGATTTCATTAAGTTTGAAAACTCAAAGTTTCCGCAGCATTCTAACATTTTTCTGCTGTTTGCATAGTTTTGAACTTCATTTCTGCTGAAAGTTTAGGGCTGTGTGAGCAAGGTTGCCAATACTTTCCAAGGGATGTGTTCAGGAGAGTCACCACTGTGTAGTAAGTGACCAATATTGTCACACACAAAGCAGGATGTTTGATATGGATGTTTCTCTTCTGCTTTATAATGTAACTTTCAATGAGCCTTTTTATTCATATTGCTAAATCTAGTGTGTAATTGTGGCGTATCCTGTCTATGCCTTTTTGCACTTGTCACATCCGAATTTGGCCGTTGTGGAACAATGAAGTTATTTTTGTTTCTTTTCTATGATTGGTCAAAGAAGTTTGACTTGGATGAGTAGTATTTGACACTGACAAATTCTCCATCACACAAAACCTTTAGATTTGACTAGTTCAAGGTCTATGGAATTCCGTTTGTGACGTCAGGAAAAGATGTTAAGTGTTCAGTACATGACTGCGACGGCCTCCCATTCCACTGTGCCGGCCAAGTCTCTGTGGCGCAGTTGGTTAGCGCGTTCGGCTGTTAACCAAAAGGATGGTGGTTCGAGCCCACCCAGGGACGTTTGTTTGCTTTAAAACGCAGATTGAGTTAAAGCAAAAAACCTCTACACAACCATGTTTGAGCAATACTTGCCAAATTGTTAGATAAAATCAGTTTGCCAAGTGTCCTGTATTTGACCTTTTTCAAAGATCCAAATAAAAAATATTGATAACAGCTGTCAATGAGGAATTATACCTAAACTTCTGAAATTTAAGGCAGTTATAAGACTGACCGGTGATGAAAATGACTGTTTTCCAGATTTAAGCACAACCCATTGGCGATATTTTGAATTTTCCTCTTAGTTGATGGCTAAGAAGTGGCCCAGGATTTCATTAAGTTTGAAAACTCAAAGTTTCCGCAGCATTCTAACATTTTTCTGCTGTTTGCATAGTTTTGAACTTCATTTCTGCTGAAAGTTTAGGGCTGTGTGAGCAAGGTTGCCAATACTTTCCAAGGGATGTGTTCAGGAGAGTCACCACTGTGTAGTAAGTGACCAATATTGTCACACACAAAGCAGGATGTTTGGTAGGGATGTTTCTCTTCTGCTTTATAATGTAACTTTCAATGAGCCTTTTTATTCATATTGCTAAATCTAGTGTGTAATTGTGGCGTATCCTGTCTATGCCTTTTTGCACTTGTCACATCCGAATTTGGCCGTTGTGGAACAATGAAGTTATTTTTGTTTCTTTTCTATGTTTGGTCAAAGAAGTTTGACTTGGATGAGTAGCATTTGACACTGACAAATTCTCCATCACACAAAACCTTTAGATTTGACTAGTTCAAGGTCTATGGAATTCCGTTTGTGACGTCAGGAAAAGATGTTAAGTGTTCAGTACATGACTGCGACGGCCTCCCATACCACTGTGCTGGCCAAGTCTCTGTAGCGCTACCTGGCTCACATTAGTCTGCGTTTCTCACCCAATATGCTTTGCCCCCTTTCATTCTCACATTAGATTATTAGCCAGTCTCGCACCGCCTCACTATGACCACGCCAATCAACCTCTCACAACAATGACCGTGACAATGATAGCCGGCTAATCACGGTAAAGCCCCGTCAGACGGAAAAAAACAACAACAAAAAAACAACTTAGGTTCGTTCCAGAGTAAACATCAGAAGAGTGGTATTTTCGTTCCAAAGAGTAGAAGTTGGAAGAGTAGAAGTTAGCAATATTACTGTAAGTATCCGTTCATCCTTCCGCCGAAAAAAAGTTGCATTTTAATATATTGTTTGTAGCTCGTCAGCTACAAATAATATATTATTCTCCTGCTTCAGACGAAAACAAATCAAAACATGTTAGCTTCATGCTGAAAATTGGTAGAAGCAATATTTACCCAACTTATTTTACTGTAAGTGTCCGATCCCACTGAATATTGTATCATTTCGTTGAAAGAAACGTCGCATTTTTAGCGTTCATGTAGCTTCAGACGAAACAAATTAAAATACTTTGGCTTCGTTTCAAAGTAACCGTCGGAAAATTGGTAGAAGCAATATTACTGTAAGTGTCCGTTCATACTGCTTATTGTATACATCCGTTGAAAGAAACGTCTTTTTCTTAGCATCAGCTACAAATAATATGTTATGGATCATATAAAATAGTGGTATAACGATATCACGTTCTGAAGGACGCTGTATTAACAAACATTTTATAAATCTGTTGTAAGAAGTTCTGGAATTCAAATAACAGACATGCACAGAGTTTGGAAATAATATAACTTAGCAATTTTTGTAATGTAAAAATGTCTACCTACTGTCTTGTATTTGTGCAAGGGAGAAATCAACATACAATTCCTTGTATAACTTTAGATTTATGGATGAGAGTATAGAATTTAGAAATAGGGTCTAAATTCTAGGGCCTCCAAAAAGAAGTTAAGAAGTAATATATATATATATATATATATATATATATATATATATATATATATATATATATATATATATATATATATATATATATATATATATATATACAAGGACCGCGGAACCGGTAGGGCCGGTAGGGCCGCGGCCCTACCTACTTTTGATGATCAAACATGTAAAATAATATATATAAATAAAATTAAATAATTCAATAGCTATTTTTTCAAATGCACAGTAGTCTATGGCAGCAGCATCATTCTCCAATGAGAAAGCGATAAATCATCCCATCTAAAAATGTATTGGCTTATTGTGTCATGTGATGTAAACAAAAGCCACCTCTGCGCTGCTTAGGAGTCCGCGCAACTTCATTTGCTTCGTTAGCGCGCTGCTTAGGAGTCTGCTACTTCGTTTGCTTCGTTAGCTTTAAGGTTTTACTAACAATGAAACGCAAAAAAATAACAGATTTTTTTGGCACAATGCCAAAAGTTAAGGGAACTGCAGCTGCTGTCACTTCACTCGACGCTGACCGTGAACCCCCTGGGGAAACTTTAGAAGAAAGGTCTGCTGCTCCACCTAGCTGTTTTGCCGCTGTAATACCAGCCAGCGACAGCCCTGGATGTAACGCTACTGCCTCGGCTGCCAAGCAGAGTGAGTTTTGTGTAATATCAGACTTTATTATTAAACTAAGCAGGATTTAGACAGGATTAGAAAGAAAGGTGCATCTTCTTTCTGCCTTTCCCCAACGATCAGGGATCTCCTGGTTGTGTCTGGTGCTGCAGTGTTCTTATTGGGTAAAACACCTTTAAATCTACTGGCTGAGCACATAAAAGACAACCTCCTGATGATATAATATGCAAAAAACGCCACCAAACGTTATTAACGCCACCGCACGTATTTTACGCGAGCGCACGTTTTTTACGTCACCGCGCGTTCTGGCTGGAAACGCGCGGTGACGTAATGTATTAATGTGTATGCGGGTGCGCGCGTGCGTATGTGATGGGTAGTGGTATTGTGAGTATTGGCTGATTGGCCCGACCAATTTGAAATGCGTTCCGCGGTCCCTGTATATATATATATATATATATATATATAATCATAGTTGGTATAGGTGGCTAAGTTTTCTTTTTTAATTTAAGTGTTTAAATCATTTAATGTCATACTCGTTGTGTTGTTCAAAAGGTGCATTATTGATTTATTACATTTGATTCTGCTCATTTCTAATGTTTTCTTTAAAGAGCCATAAAGGTATGGGAGATGGGGAATGGATGGCAAGGCTTAAAGCATTTGCCAGCAATGGGGTTTGGCCAACAAATGCAGGAAATAGACCAGCCCCAAGACAGAACACTGCATGAAAAGTGAGATTTTCGTCCCCGTAAACTACCGCAGATCTCCCTCATTTTCGGCAGTTAACGACAATTTGCAACCCGCGCTTGTCGCCGTTTGTCAGTGCCACAAATTGTCGGAACCGGACAATGACGTATATGGAGAGCGATCAGCTGTACTAATGGCCCTAATTAGCATATGAATGCAGCGAACCGGCACGGCTGGCCAGGTCTGGCTTGAATAACCTACTCAGTATTGGCTGAAATCACTGTTTTCAAACAAGTAAAATCACTCGTGATTGGCAGCAAAACCACACGTGGCCAGGCCAGGCTTGAATGTTCTTACTCGTGATTGGTTGGCATATATATATTTATTTATTTATATATTTTTTTTATATATATATATATATTTATTTATTCATATTATGCTGTATATTCATGTTGTCCTACACTACTACACTATTATTAGGCTACCATCAAGGACATGAATGAATTTATACAGGAAATGAACATTTGCCAGGAACATGTTTATGCAAAGAAAGAGCTTTATTAAAACAAACACAACTATATACAACGCGAGGATCTGCCCACACATGCGTATCCAAAAATTACAACTCCGTGAACTGTCCGTTTGCCTCCTCGGGGTTGGAGGTAACTGGCAGCATTCTCTCCGAGGCAGGTCCGATGTGCAGACGCCTGCTGTGCGTGGCTCTGTACTTCGGCGTCGCCTCTAACCGGGACTGCAGCTTCACACAGAGTTCAGAGAGATCCAGCCTACGAAATGACGGCGGCCGTACAATCCATCCAGAGACCCCGCCTACGACGCCATCTTCTTCGCCAGACATGAGGTCGACGGTGGCGGACTTCCAGAGTTCCACTTCCTCATCCGCCTGCACACTCTGCCTCGATTCCAGCAGCTGTAAAAAACAAAAAACAAAAAAAAACAATGAATCAGTACTGTGCGATCATTGGATGCACTGTGTATGGACACAACACATCTACAGGGTTTCCCGCAGCGCTATCTTGGCGAGGCGGCCAACACGTGACGTTAACACGTGTTTTTTTGTTGTTTCTTTCGCGCGTGCGTGAATGGCAGGGAAAAAACAAATGGATACCCCCCGCTCCGCGAGTCGGTCCGCGCAAAACGTGTCCCCCCCCCAACTCACCGCCTCGCCTAAGCAAACTCCTGCGGTAAACACTGAACTATCAATGCACCTGAAAAATAGTCACCAAATAAAGTCTTACCCTCTTTCTTCTAGCTCGACTCCACACTCACCTCCCCTCCACCTGCCACCACCTCACCTTTCCTTCCCTGCTCTCCACACACACCAGTCACCTCACCACCAGTCTCCTCCTCCTGCTCTCCACACACACCATCCTGCTCCATCTCAGTCGGTGGTGGCTCCTGTGGAGGAGCCTGTGGTGGCTCCTGTGGAGGAGTCTGTGGGGGAGCCTGTGGTGGCTCCTGTGGAGGAGAAAGGCGAGGGGGCGCAGTTGATGGAGCAGGAGGTTCCTATGAATTTAAAAAGGCGCAGAAAAAGGAAAAATGTGATGACTGCTGTTAAGAGCAGTAAGCAGGTCAGCAAGCTGACCACAGGAAGAAAGGAGGTGTCAGACAGCAGCGACAGTGAGGGTGAGCTGTCTGACAGCAGCGACAGTGAGGGTGAGCTGTCTGACAGCAGTGAGGTGTCTCTGTCACAGGGTAGCAGTGCAGAGGCACATTATCCTGTAGAGTCTTTTAATCATTTTCTCCAAGAAACAAAAGGATTAAGAGGGATAAAAGTAGAAAATATTTTCCCAATTTAAAAATATTTTATTTCGCTGCGAGATATTATATTAGAAGAAAAGAAGAGTCTGGGTTTTCTGATCAGGAGGTTTTTGGACTAAAGAAAATTATGGGAAAAGTGAGAAAACAATTTTGAATATAATGATGAGCACTAGCTTCTTTTTATTATTTTTATCGTGCGTATTTTATTGTGGTGTTGTTTTTAGCCTTTTACCCAACATGGATAATTTTAAAATAGCTTCTTTAAACGTCAATGGAGCTAGGGAGGCTGTTAAACGCACCATGATTTATGAAACAGCTAAACAGAAAAGAATCAGTGTTTTATTTTTACAAGAGACGCACAGTGATATTAGCAATGAAGCAGACTGGCGCAAGGAATGGAATGGAGAAGCTTTTTTTAGCCACGGCACCTCCCAGAGTTCTGGGGTGGGCCTCCTCTTTTCTTCGGCTTTCACCCCAAACTCTTTTAATGTAGAAAGTATCGTCCAGGGAAGGTGTCTTTTAGTAAAAGCTCGGTTTGACCATTTTAACGTAGTTTTTATCAATATTTATGCTCCTAACGTCGGTGCAGAGAGGAAGCGTTTTTTAGAGAAAATTGGGGAGAGGTTGGGAGATTGTGGGTCTGATGATTATGTTTTTTTAGGTGGGGATTTTAATTGTACAGAAAACGAATTTTTAGATAGAAATCACAAAGAGCCTCACCCAGCTTCCCAGCAAGCCCTGCGGCAGCTGGTCTCGTCTCACGGCCTGGTGGATGTATGGAGGAGGATGCACACAGGCTCCAGACAGTACACTTGGTCCCACAGTAAAGAAAACCGCCTCTCTTTAGCACGTATTGATCGTTTTTATTGTTTTAAACATCATTTTAATGTGTTTAAAACATGTCAGATTTTACCAGTAGCTTTTACAGACCACTCTTTGCTTTTAGGGAATGTTTTTATCACAAACATTTTACCTAAAAGTGCCTACTGGCATTTTAATCTGGCTTTAACTTACGATCGTAGTTTTAGAGAAGCTTTAAGTTATTTTTAGACTGTTTTTAGACAAAGAAAGGGTGATTTTACTTGTCTAAGGCAGTGGTGGGACCATGGAAAAGTTCAAATAAAACAACTTTGTCAGCAGCATACTCTTAATGTCACTCGTGATGTCACCAGATCTATTAGAGATCTGGAGATGAACATAGTGGAACTAGAACATTTAAGTGAGTCCACAGGAAATCGAGAGCATATTGAAGCTCTCAAATCCAAAAGGCTAGTTTTAGCCAACCTGCTGGAGTCTAAAGTCCAAGGCGTGTTGGTCAGGTCTCGGGTTCAGAACATCACAGAGATGGATGCTCCTTCTAGCTTCTTCTTCAGCTTGGAGAGGAAACACGGGCAGAGGAAGGTGATCCATTCCTTACTATCTGACACAGGGCAGCAGGTGAGTGAACCAGGCCAGATCAGGAGGAGGGCTGTTGAGTTTTACTCCTCTCTGTTTGAGAGTGAGTATAAGGAGAATGAGGAGCTGTTTGGGGAGTTCTGCGGTGGGCTTCCCCAGGTCTCTGAGGAGACCAACCTACAGCTGGAGCGCCCCCTGGGGGTACAAGAGCTCCACACAGCCCTCCTGAATATGCAGGGCCAGAAGGCCCCAGGCATCGATGGTCTCACGGTAGAGTTTTTCAAAGCCTACTGGGACATCCTGGCGGAAGACCTACTGGAGGTCTATAATGAGAGTTTGGCCACTGGTTCACTCCCGCTTTCGTGCCGCAAGGCAGTCATCACCCTCCTGCCCAAGAAAGGGAATCTGCAGGATATTAACAACTGGCGCCCTGTGTCTCTCCTCTGCACCGACTATAAGATCCTCTCCAAAGCCTTGGCAACGCGGCTGAGAGAAGCTATGGAGCAGGTCATCCACCGGGACCAGACCTACTGCGTCCCCGGCAGGTCCATGGTAGATAACGTCTACCTAATTCGGGATGTTTTGGAGGTCTCTGGTTAATTGGGTTTAAGAACGGGCTTGATCGCATTAGATCAAGAAAAGGCATTTGATCGCGTCGAACACGGCTTCCTGTGGCAAACTATGGAGAGGTTTGGGTTCGGCGCCGGTCTGATCGCCAAGATCAAGGTGATGTACAGTGGCATTGAGAGTATGCTAAAGATTAACGGTGGTCTGTGTGCTCCTTTTAGGGTGCGTAGAGGTGTTCGCCAAGGCTGCGCCCTGTCTGGGATGCTCTACGCGCTCTCCCTGGAACCCCTGCTTTAAAAGATACGTTCTAGTGTTCATGGTTTGGTTTTACCTGGTTTTAATAGTAGAGTGATTTTATCTGCCTATGCTGATGACGTCGTTGTTTTTACTAGAAACCAGCAAGATGTTGATAGACTGGCCGAGATAACAACTAAGTTCTCGTTTTTATCTTCTGCGAGGGTGAACTGGGGGAAAAGCGAAGCCCTGGCAGTGGGCGAATGGCATGAAGGGCTCCCGGTTCTCCCTCAGGGACTTTTATGGAAAAAAGATGGTTTTAAATATCTCGGTCTGTTTTTAGGCAATGAAAACACTGAAAAAAAGAACTGGGAAAACATGGAACAGAAACTAGAAAGTAAACTAGAAAAGTGGAGATGGCTAAACTCCCACATGTCATACAGGGGAAGGGTTTTGGTTTTAAATAACCTTGTAGCATCTCAGCTGTGGCACAAACTTTCCTGTTTAGACCCACCGTCTGGTTTGTTGGCCAACATACAAGCAAAAATGGTCAACTTTTTTTGGAACGGGTTTCATTGGGTGCCACAGTCTGTGTTGTTTTTACCCAGAGAAGAGGGGGCCCAGGGCCTTGTCCACCTGGCCGGGAGAACGGCGGCTTTTAGATTACGTTTTGTTCAGAAATACCTGGCAGGGCCCTCTGACTTAGTGTGGAGGGACGTGGCCAGCTGCATTTTTAGAGGTGTAAATAACCTGGGGCTGGAAGCGGCTCTGTTTTTAACTGATTTAAATCTTTTAAAGTTAAGGGGATTGCCGAGGTTTTATCAGGGTGTTTTTAAATCATGTACCCTGTTTAAATTAAAGCCATCCCAGACGACTAACTCTCTGCACTGGCTTTTACAGGAGCCTTTAATCTGTGGGTCCAGGCTGGACGTGTGTGACGGCGTGGGACCAGGGCTATGGGAGTCGCTGCGCCAGTCAAAGACAACAACCATGAAACAGCTGGTGAAGACTGCAGGACCGTCCCTCTCCAACGTCGAGGCCGTGGGTTCCATGATGGGGGTACGGTCTGCCAGGCTGGTGCAGCGTTTCCTGAACTGTCTGAAAGATAAGCTGTCGGCCAAGGAGAGGAGCCTCCTCCATGCCTACTGTGAGGGACAGAGCCAACCAGACCCGACGGACTCCTTTCCTGGCCTGATCCTGGATCCTGGGTTCCCGGAGAGAAGTGGACCTCTGCTCGCCAGCCTGGACCCACAGAAGATGGTTTTATCCACTATGGACCAGAAAACTGTTTATAGAGTCTGCTCTAAAGTGATGAATCAAAGACACCTCGAGAACCGCGCAGTCTGCGTATGGACTGATAAACTTGCTAGTAGAGCACCCCAGTGGAGGACTTTATATAAGCCTCCAATTAAAAAGCGAACTGGTGATCTCCAATGGAGGATTTTACACGGTGCCATCGCCACAAACTCATTTTTATCGGTTATTAATCGGGCTGTTTTAAATGAGTGTCCTTTCTGCAGTCTGTCTGAAAATGTTTTTCATGTTTTTACGGACTGTACAAGACTAAAGACCATTTTTAGCCTTTTAACGAATGTGTTTAGTCTTTTTGGCACGGTTTTTACTACTTCTTTATTTATTGGAGGAGTGTGTCAAAATAAAAGTAATAAGCCAAAGGCTAGACTTCTAAACTTTTTAATCAGTGAGTCAAAGATGGCCATTTATTTGTCCCATAGAGACAGACTGCAGGGAGGACCTCACCTTGATGCTGTGGCTCTGTGGAAGTGCAACGTTAAAGCCAGGATTAGGCTGGAGTTTCACTTCCACAGAGCCACGCAGAACATGGAGGATTTTATGCAGTTGTGGGGTTTTAAAAAGATTTTATGTGAAGTGTCTGAAAGAGGAGAACTTCAATTTAACAAGCTCCTTATTTAAGAATTTTATGTAAATGACACTTGGTTTTAACTCAATTGTTTAATTGTTTGGCCTTTTGTAATTAAAGTTTTGTTAAAAGTCAAAAAAAAAAAAGTCTTCTTCTTCTTCTTCTTCTCTATCATGGCGGATCGCAAGCAACTTTAAGGTGCATACCGCCAACTACTGTTCATGAGTGTGTAGCAACACTGTTTTACATCTATTAAATTCTATATGTTAATTTTGTATTCTGAAGATAATAAATAATAAATAAATAATACTTTCCTTAATCTATAAATATCCTTTATATTTCCTTTATTTCCCAATAATCCTTTAAGACTCCATTCTTGGCCTGTCCTTTTATTCCCAACAAGTTTGTAAAATTGTTGAAGTTACATTTTCATCCATACTACTTTTAATTTTCATCCAGTATACTAAACCTAATTTCATTCTTCTGAATTCCAGTGGAGTTTCTCCAGTCTCTACTAAAAGAGCGTTGATAGGTGTTGTTTTCACTGCTCCTGTGTGTCAGGATGCAGCTTATGGCTGCATGCTGAGCCTCTCTCCCTCTCTCTCGTTCCTGCGCAGCCTGATCGGTTTCACCTGGCAGGCTGCAATTAACCCGCAACTGCTTCCACCTGGTTCCACCCTTATTTAAACGTACCTCTTTCTGCTCTCGTCGCCGGCCCGTAGTGTTCACTCCAGCTCAGTCTCCAGTTCTGCTACTCAGTTCCACGCTCTCCAGTTTCACAACTCTGGTCCTCGCTCTCAAGTCCTGCAGCTCAGTTCCACGCTCTCCAGTTCTGCTACTCAGTTCCACGCTCTCCAGTTTCACAACTCTGGTCCTCGCTCTCAAGTCCTGCAGCTCAGTTCCACGCTCTCCAGTTCTGCTACTCAGTTCCACGCTCTCCAGTTCCGCAACTCTGGTCCTCGCTCTCAAGTCCTGCAGTTCAGTTCCACGTTCTCACGCCCTGCAGCAGTTCATCGGTCTCAAGTTCAGTTCCACGCTCTCACGCTCTGCAGCAGTTCATCGGTCTCAAGTTAAGTTCCACGGTCTCACGTTCACCAGCAGTTCCACGGTCACAAGTTCACTTCCACGGTCTCAAGTTCTGTTCCACGGTTCCAGCAGCTGTTTCACGGTCTCAAGCTCCCGGCTCAGATGTTCTGGTCTCAAGCTCCCGGCTCAGATGTTCTGGTCTCAAGTCTTCAGCTCCTGTGTTCCGTCCTGGTCTCAAGTCTTCAGCTCCTGTGTTCCGTCCTGGTCTCAAGTCTTCAGCCCCTGTGTTCCGTCCTGGTCTCAAGTCATCTGCTGCAGTATCACCTCCGGTCAGTCTCCCCACGCTCCTCCTGTCAGCCAGCTTCCGCACCCTTCATCTCCGTCCATAAAGACTCTGGTTCCTCTCGTCATTAACCCTCCATCTGTACAATAAAACTCACTTCAAGAACAAGCTCTGTGTGTGCGTGCTGTGTCCGGGTTCATCCTAGAAAAATATCATGACACTGTGCATATACATAAAGCCCTACTTTGTAATATATCTATTCTTTGTAATGTTGTTTTAGCTGCTGCTCCATAAATAAAACTGCCATAATGTATTATTGATCTCATGAGAGCCCTATATATGTTTAATAATGATTGTCTATCTGCACCCCAATTATTTCCAGCCACAGCCTTCAGTAAATTTATAACTTCTAACTAACACATTTTACGAAGTGATCAGTCCACAAGTGAAAACCAGGGGACTTGTTGATGAAACTTCTGGCCATGTCATGGCAATCAACCTTCAAGATTTCTGACAATGCCATCACATCACTTCTTCTGTGCATCAAACATTTCATGTGGATACTTGGAAATGTTGTCTGTGTGTGCTCACTGCCTCACTGCCTATGCAAGCAATATTCCAAAGACTTTATTCTCCTTGAAGAAATAGACTGGTGTCCTCCGTGACAACTTCTTACAGTATGTGCTTTGTCCAAAATGTATGACAGTATACATGCTTACTAAAACCTACGAGCTCAGACGCGATGGCACAAAGGTTTGTAATCACAATCACCCACAGCTAAAGTCTGCATTAAGGAAGAAATGTGGCTCTGTCTTGCTAAGAAAGGCGAAACCTCCCCCTGCAACACTGATTTGCATTTGTATAGACCAGTTCATTGTTATTGTTTTGATTCGGGTTTTTCGCGCATGCGCGCCGGACTGGTTGGCAAAAGACGAACAGAATGGCGGACGCAAGCAACGGACACGAGGAGTTCTCGCCGTATTTTTCATCTTTAGATAACGTATCGCAAGACCGTTATAAGAGTAAGTTGAGGGTTGATGGTATCCGATTGCCAGATCCATATAGCAAAAGTTTGAAGGGATGGAGCGACTCTGTAAAATGCTGGCCGAGTATTCCTTACGGCAACATTTACAGCTACCTTGTCGACACGCCAGGCCAGTACACACGAGAGAGCATGAAAGCTTTGAAATCACTGGACGGTTACAATTATTTCATCTCGGGACATGTTCAGACATGTTTATGTAACCTGTTGGAGAAGGACACGACCGTGTGCTTAGTGAAAGCAAAGGTATCCCCGTCCCAACGTGCTAACCACAAGCCACATGAGCCGTGGGTGTGCCTGAACAAGGAGCAGGGATACGTTGTAGCTGCACATTGCACATGTAAAGCTGGGTAAGTCGCCGAACAAAACATGTTTCCACATATTTATTCTATTGTTCTATTCTATTGTTTTGATCGGTAAAAGGCCAGATTTCCAAGTAAATCAGCAAAGTGAATGTTTGTACATGTACTAGAATTTATTTACTCCATTTTATTAGCCGTGGAATCTGTTCCATTTTGGCTTGGCTTTGCTGACATGTATGTTGATTTTCTTTTCAGTTTGGGAGAGGCATGCAGTCATATTGCTGCTCCGTTGTTCAAAGTTGAAGCAGTGGGCAGATTCGGCCTCAACCAGGAATCGAAGACAAGCGTTGCCTGCGCCTGGAACAAGTCTTACCGGAAAAAGGTATTGCAAACTTACTCATGCAAATGTTGCAATTACTTATTGTGTGCCAGCAGTCAGGTTTCAATATTTTAATATTGAGTGTTAATCATAAATTTCCCTTATGCACACAATTATGTAGCTTACCTGTTAATTTGTTTTAGCCTAATATTAGGTAGATGTGAACATTACCCTGGCTCAGTGGAGTATATTGTTTAATTTTGAGTGAAGAGCATATACATGACAGGGTGCTGAAAATGACAATATATATTTTTATTTATTTATAGCTTGTTTCTCATAAATATGATTTTATTTGTTTCATTACAGGTCACAGCGCAGCAAATTGTGGACATTGATTTCACCAACCCCAAATATGGCAGGACCGCCAAGTGGAAGGTCAACAAACAGAGACGCGTAGAAGTGGCCGGTCTGGACGAGTCTGAACAACAGAGGGCCCTTGAAGCTCTTCGAAGAATCTATCCCACTGCTGGATGTCTTATGAAAGCGGAGTCGGACACGGACAGCGCCTCAGAAGATGAAGACCTGCCACCGGTAGGTTTAAAAAAAAACATTGTTCATAAAGGAATATCTCTGTTTACAATTTCTTTGAATCCCCAGCGAATATTAGTTACTTTTTTATTTACTTGAAGGCTCCACGCACCATCCATGGTCCCCAAAGGGTTTTCTGTCATCTCTAAAGATAAAGAGAAATGCTATAGTTCCATAGTTGTAAGTTTTGGAGATTTTTTTTGACAAGATAAACTGTCCAGCTTTATTTGCCGGAGCACCCATTTCTTTAAACTTGTAATCCTGCCTCTGATAAAGGACTTGGCTAAGGTTGGGCAAGAACCTATTTTGTCAAAGCCATTTCCTGACTTATGGTGATCAACACACACCTGTTATTCTTAAGGTTATGCTCTCATGTTTTCACATTTAAAAAAAAAAAAAAGAATACGGGAAGTTGCTCTTTGTGTCATGGCATATTTATACTCCAGGGAAACAATCTACATCCATGAAACAATTTATTCTTTAGTTTTTAAAGTATTTTGCATGTCATATGTTTCAGTTGCTGAGTCTCTTCCGTGACACCGAGACAAAGGACTGTTCGGCAGATGATCTTCAAACCCGATGTGCTGACTTTCTGAAAGACTTCATAGTAAGTCAGCACCAGTGCGACAACCTGGAGAAAATGACAAGGACACAGAGCCAGAGTTTACTGTGGCAGCGTCATCGTGAGGGAAGAATAACGGCCACAATAGCACACGACATCAGGACGTTGCAGGACACAACATCACGAGAAACATTGTTTAATCGGGTGATGAACCGCTCACATATTGACTTGTCGAGCGTTGAAGCAGTGGCGTTTGGCCGGAAATATGAAGACCAAGCCAAGCAGCTGTACAGCGAGGGGATGAAAGACAGGCATGAAGAGTTTGGTTTGCGTGAAACGGGCCTAGTTGTTGACCAACGGTTTCCCTTGTTTGCTGCCACTCCCGATGGCATTCGCTCATGTGTATGTCATGGCGATGGACTCGTTGAAATAAAATGTTCTTTCAAACATAAGGATCTGTGTGTGAAAGACATTCCAAAGGTTGACAAAACATTTTATTTAGAAAAAGACTCACTTTGTAATGAATCAGAATTGGACCCAAGATTCAACCATGACAGGCCAGTGACTTTACAGACAGTTTATTAATAAGCAGGGTAAAACCAGCTTCGGCTCTCTGGTGTGCTGCTCTCGTAACGGCCGGAGCCTCCCTGGAAGCAGAGGGACAGGTCAGAGACTGCTGAGGCAGGCTAGCAAAGAAACAAACTGACTAACCTGATAACGGGAGTAGCCAGGGCATGGAGAAACAGCTGGGAGATGGGAACAGACCGTTGAGCGGTCGGCAGCAGGCAGACGACGAGGGGTTTTCCAGGGGTGAAAATCCAGAGACAGTCCAGGTCCGGTAACGGTAGTTCACAACTCCAGCAGAGGTACAGAGGGGAAATCCAAAGAGGGTCCGGGTCCAGATCCAGGTCCGAAATCCGACAGAACAGGCTTAAAGGGGACCGGCAGGTTTCAAACTCACAGGCAGGCCGAGATCAGAAACACGGGGAATCAGTCCAGAATCCAGAGGCTGCAAGGCAGAACTCAGGCAGGCGGGATAACCAGAACAGGATCAGGCAGGCTCAAAAAACAGGGGGCAAAACAGGTCGGGCAACAGGCAGGCAGGTTTTCTGGGATAGTGCTGGAAAGTTCTCACCGGTTGGCTCGAAGACGATCTGGCACTGGAGACTGACAAGAACAGGGTTCTTATGCAGCTGGAGACAGGTGGAGCCAGTAGAGGTTGATTGCAGATAGGTGGAGACTGAACAGGTGTGACTGATTAAGAGCAGGATCAGCTCCAGTGCCAGAATCATCACAGAGCCCCCTTCTCAAGGGCGGATTCCAGACGCCCTTGGCTGGTCTGGATGGGCTCTGTGAAACTCCTTAATGAGGGACTTATCCAAAATGTGACGGGAAGGAACCCACTGGCGTTCCTCCGGGCCATAACCTTCCCAATCGATGAGGTACTGGGTGCCTCGGCCCCACTTACGGGACTTCAGGATCCTCTTGACCGTGTATGCAGGGGAGCCATCAACAAGACGGGTGGGTGGTGGGGACGTGGAGGCGGGAAGCAGACTAGAGGTCTTGACAGGCTTGACACGGGAAACATGGAAAGTGGGATGGACTTTCATGGCAGCGGGCAGGCGGAGACGGACCGCCACCGGGTTCACCACTCTGGAGATGGGGAATGGCCCAATAAACCGAGGTGCCAGCTTCTTATTGTCGACCTTCAGGGGAAGGTCTTTAGTGGAAAGCCAAACCCTGTCTCCCACCTGGTACTGCGGGGCAGGGACCCGCCGGCGGTTGGCAGCCCGGGTCTGGTTTTGGGAGGCAGAGAGAATGGCCTTCCTGGCCCTCCTCCAGGCACGCTGGCACCTCAGGGCAGACAGACGGGCAGAAGGGACCCTGGACTCCACGTCCTCTATGGTGAACACTGGCGGCTGGAACCCGTAAACCACATAGAAAGGGGAGAGACCAGTGGAACTGGAGGGTGTGGCATTTATTGCGTGCTCCACCCAGGGCAAGTTCTGAACCCACTTGGAGGGGTCGGACTGACAGAAGAGGCGGAGCTTGGTCTCGACCTCTTGTTTAATTCTCTGGGTTTGACCATCTGTCTGGGGATGGAAACTGGAGGACAGGCTGACTGAAATGCCCAGCATGGCACAGAACTCCCGCCAGTAACGGGCAACAAATTGAGGGCCCCTGTCAGAAACAATGTCGGATGGTAGACCATGTAACCTAAACACCTCCTTTGCCAGGATTAACCCCATCTCCTTGGCAGAAGGAAGCTTGGGCAACGGGACTAGGTGGACCATTTTAAAAAAACGGTCAACGATGGTGAGGATGACAGTGTGGCCCTCAGAGGAAGGAAGGCCAGTGACGAAGTCCATTGACAGACAGGACCAAGGCCGGGAAGGAACGGGTAACGGGCGAAGCAGACCAGAGGGAGGTCGGCGGGAAACCTTAGCCTGGGTGCAGAGGGGACAGGCAGACACAAAATCCTTAACATCAGTTAGCAAGGTGGGCCACCAGAACTGAGTACGAACCAAACGAAGGGTCTTAGTGATGCCGGGGTGACCAAACAGGCGAGAACTGTGACAGAAGTCCAAGACCTTCTGCCTGAGGGAGTCTGGGACAAAAAGCCTGTTCCTTGGGCAGGCCTTGGGAACGTGTTCATTCTCCAGGGCGTCTCTGACCTCCCTCTCCAAATCGAGCCTGGTGACTGCACAACGGACCGAATCAGGGAGGATAAACTCTGAGGCTTGGTTGCGATTCTCCTCCTCGGATTCAAACATCCTGGAGAGGGCATCAGGCTTAATGTTCTTGGACCCAGGTCTGTAGGAGAGAGAGAAATTGAAACGGTCAAAGAACAGAGCCCACCTGGCCTGCCTGGGGTTGAGCCTCTTGGCGGTCTTGAGATACTCCAAATTCTTATGGTCCGTCCAAACCAAGAAGGGGAGTTTGGCGCCCTCCAGCCAGTGTCTCCATTCTTCTAAAGCCAACTTCACAGCCAAAAGCTCCCGGTTACCGACATCATAGTTTTGTTCTGCAGAGGACAATTTTCTGGAAAAGAAGGCACATGGGTGAATGCGGCCATCCATGGCCCTTTGACTGAGGATTGCCCCAACCCCAGAGCTGGAGGCATCCACCTCCACAATAAACTGCTTTTCGGGGTCGGGGGAAACAAGGATCGGAGCAGAGGTGAATAGGCCCTTCAGACGTTTAAAAGCTTTCTCAGCCTGATCGTTCCAGGCAAACTTGATCTTGCTGGAGGTAAGAGCATGCAGCGGAGCAGCAACCTGGCTGTAATTACGGATAAACCGTCTATAAAAATTGGCGAAGCCCAAGAATCTTTGTAGCTGCCTTCTGTCTGTTGGGACGGGCCATTCGGTCACTGCCTGGACTTTGGCCGGGTCCATAGACATGTGACCAGGGGACAGGACAAAACCGAGAAAAGAAGTGGAGGTGGTGTGAAATTCGCATTTCTCGGCCTTGACATAAAGTTGGTTTTGTAGCAGGCGGAGCAGGACAGAACGGACGTGTTGCCTATGGAGGCTGAGGTTCTCAGAGTAAATGAGGATGTCATCCAGATAAACAAAAACATAACGGCCAATCATGTCTCTGAGAACCTCATTGACTAGGTTTTGGAAGACTGCTGGGGCGTTGGTGAGGCCAAAAGGCATGACAAGATATTCATGGTGCACTGTCGGGGTGTTAAAAGCGGTCTTCCATTCATCACCCTCCCTTATGCGGACCAGATGATAGGCGTTTCTTAAATCTAGCTTAGTAAAGACCTTTGCCTGCTGGACCTGATCGAAGGCTGAATTCATGAGGGGAATTGGGTATCGGTTTTTGATTGAAATGTCGTTGAGTCCTCTATAATCTATGCAGGGACGGAGGGAGCCATCCTTTTTACCCACAAAAAAGAAGCCTGCGCCTGCGGGTGAAGAAGAGGGACGAATAATGCCTGCTCTTAGGGCCTCGTTAATATACTCCTGCATAGCTTGGGACTCAGGGGCAGACAAGGAATAGAGACGACCCCTAGGTGGAGTGGTTCCAGATAACAGGTCAATTGCACAATCATATGGACGGTGAGGAGGGAGGTTCGTAGCTTTGGCTTTATTAAACACCTCCTTTAAATCATGGTACTCTGGAGGTACTCTTGACAGGTTAGGATAAATATCCTCCTCCTTACCTTCGGATGAGTGAGGTGACTGAGCAGATTTCAGACAGGATTCAGAACAAGAAGAGGCCCAGCCCGTAACTTCTCCTCTTCTCCAGTCAATCTGGGGGTTATGCCTTCTGAGCCACGTAGCGCCCAAGATGATTGGAACCTGCGGTGTGTCAATGATCATGAATGACAGTTTTTCAGAGTGGTTACCTCCCATCTGGAGCTCCACAGGTTCAGTGACAAGGCGGGAGCGGTTAAGTTGGTGACCATCTAAGGCGAGGACGCTGCGTGGAGATGGGCCGGGAGACAATTTAATGTTCAGCTTACGAGCAAAAGACTGATCCATAAACTCTGTGTCGGCACCTGAATCCACAAACACAGAGACCGAGTGAGACTTGGCTGAGACAGAAAGAGTAGCAGGCAGTAGCAGATCCGGAGAGGAAGATAGTTTAGTTCGGCTTAGGAAGAATCTCCCCTCCCCTACTGAGTCTGAGTCTTTTAGTGGACAGGTCCGAACGAGATGACCTTCTCCTCCGCAGTACAGGCAGAGACCAAGCTGCTGCCTGCGTTGTCGCTCCTCCTTGGTAAGAGCGGTCCCTCCCAATTGCATAGGCTCTGGATCAGCTGGAGCCCTGGAAGGTGAGGGTGCGGCGGAAACGGCCGCAGGTAGTCGGGGAGGAGTGGTACGGATAGCGTGGCGGTCCTTACGCCGCTCCATTAGGCGGAGGTCAATACGAGAGGCTAAATCCTCTAATTGCTTAAGAGACCTGGGAAAATCTCGAGTGGCGAGCTCATCTTTAATTCGGTCGTTTAACCCCGTTAAAAACACATCCACAAGAGCGTGTTCGTTCCAAAGACTTTCTGCAGCCAACAAATGAAAGTCTATGATATACTCGGAGACTGTTCTATCCCCTTGCCTAAGGGATAAGAGCCCCCTGGTGGACTCACGACAGGGTAAAATGGGGCTGAACACTCTGATAAGCTCTTGGGAGAAACCATGATAGGAGTGGCAGATGTGGGAGCCGCTCTGCCACTCGGAAGTGCCCCAGAGCTTAGCCTTACCGGCCAGTAAGGAGATAACATAGGCTATCTTAGCTCTGTCAGTAGGGAATAAGGACGGTTGTAGCTCAAAATGTATCTCACATTGAGTGAGAAAAGCCCTACATTGATCTGGATCACCTAGAAAGGGCTCGGGCGGAGTGAGACGCGGCTCAGGGAGCGTCTGCCTCCCAGGGCGTGACGTGGCTGCAGGCGGTGACGTTTGCGGAAGTGCTGGAACAGCCTGGCCGCGGAGATGATTTAAAATCTCGGCGACTCCGGCTTCTAACGAAGTAATGGATTTATCAACCCCTGCTCGCCACTGACCGTCAGGTGAAGGATCCATCTTGGCCAGATCGTAATGTAATGAATCAGAATCGGAACCAAGATTCAACCATGACAGGTCAGTGACTTTACAGACAGTTTATTAATAAGCAGGGTAAAACCAGCTTCGGCTCTCTGGTGTGCTGCTCTCGTAACGGCCGGAGCCTCCCTGGAAGCAGAGGGACAGGTCAGAGACTGCTGAGGCAGGCTAGCAAAGAAACAAACTGACTAACCTGATAACGGGAGTAGCCAGGGCATGGAGAAACAGCTGGGAGACGGGAACAGACCGTTGAGCGGTCGGCAGCAGGCAGACGACGAGGGGTTTTCCAGGGGCGAAAATCCAGAGACAGTCCAGGTCCGGTAACGGTAGTTCACAACTCCAGCAGAGGTACAGAGGGGAAATCCAAAGAGGGTCCGGGTCCAGATCCAGGTCCGAAATCCGACAGAACAGGCTTAAAGGGGACAGGCAGGTTTCAAACTCACAGGCAGGCCGAGATCAGAAACACGGGGAATCAGTCCAGAATCCAGAGGCTGCAAGGCAGAACTCAGGCAGGCGGGATAACCAGAACAGGATCAGGCAGGCTCAAAAAACAGGGGGCAAAACAGGTCGGGCCACAGGCAGGCAGGTTTTCTGGGATAGTGCTGGAAAGTTCTCACCGGTTGGCTCGAAGACGATCTGACACTGGAGACTGACAAGAACAGGGTTCTTATGCAGCTGGAGACAGGTGGAGCCAGTAGAGGTTGATTGCAGATAGGTGGAGACTGAACAGGTGTGACTGATTAAGAGCAGGATCAGCTCCAGTGCCAGAATCATCACACACTTGTGTTAAAACAGACCCACCGCCACTACAGCCAAGTTCAATTTCAGATGTATGTTTGTAAAAAACTGTTCTGTGACTTTGTTGTGTTTACACACAGAGGTGTTCATGTGCAAACAATAAAATATGATCAAGCTTTTGTACAGGAACTGGTTTCAAAATGTATGTCTTTTGCAGTAGATGAACTTGTGCCAGTCATCATCCAGCAGAAGTTTACAAGTTGAGATTTAGTTGATTCTATGTTGTTGGAAAGTTAAGAAATAAATGTAACTAAAAGCAACAGTAAAACTTTTTGTGATTGTATTTATTCAGATGTATTCTGTTTTCAGTTGGTAGATAAACATTTTTGTACAAAAGAATACATAAATACATTTGTCATACATAAATCTATGTACACAAACCACTCAATACACCCCCTAGTGCCCCTTGAGCCGATGGGACAAGTGAATTTCTCCACTGTGAGATCAATAAAGCTTATCTCTTAGTGGGATCTTTATGATAACATTACCAAAAACAAAACTGTTGACAGCAGCTTGTGTCCCTTTTTTTTTTTTTAAGCGTCACTTCAACAGTTTAGGCAAAACATTTGTTATTGCACAACATATGATCAGTATAGAATCAATATGACGAGACAGTGTTATTGGCATCACATTTTTCAAAATTCCAAATCGTTTTACACGCTCAATTGCTCGTTCAACATGAATCCTCAGCTTTGATAAGCGCCTGGCCTCTTCCACTTCTTTTTGCGAGAATTGTTTCTTTCCCTTGGCAAATGGAGGCATGGCTAATGTTGCCCCATGAGCAGCCAGTTCTTCTGCAATTAGAAATCCTCTATCTGCCAACACCAAATCACCAGGCTCAAGTTTATCATAGAACCCGGATTGTTTGGTCAGTTCTTTATTGGAAACTCGTCCACCCCAGTTGGAAGAAACAAAACTAACCGTTCCACTAGGGGTGATGCCAATCAAGAATTTTGCTGTGTTATGATGCTTGTAGTTGGACCATGTCTTTGCACAGGCACTCAAATTCACAGGTCGCTGAATGAAAATCTGACTACAGTCAATAATTACTCTAGCTCTCCTGTAGTGCTGCCTGAACACCTTTGGCATATTCTTCAGCACCTCACCTTTCGTTGGCCACCGTATGAGGAATTCCAGTTTTTTAGCTATTATGGGTATGGCGCTATTCAAGATGGCAGACACCTGGGTCGGGGCAACCTTAAACCGTATTGCCAAGTCTTTGTTGGTACAGCCAAGTTTCAGTTTCATTAAAACCAGCAGAAGAATGTCACCAGAACACAATGTACCGACTGGTTTCAGATAAAGACACACAAGGGACATCAACCACTGGAATAAGTCCACATTAGGAAGTCCTGTCAATGCTTTTGTCACTGAGTTGTTGAGATTTGTGTAGGTAAACCAACTTGCTTCACGTTCGGCCTTGAGACTCCGATTTTCATCCACAACACGTTGGTAGTCCTGTTGAAGTCCTGCATAATCCCTTTTTAGCTGATCATTGTTGTGTTCGCGGTGCTGGACCCAAAGGGCAGAAAACCAGGCGTGGGGAAAGGAGCAGTTGACAGTTTATTTAGTTGTTAAGGGAACAGGTACAGGTGGCTTCTCCAGAAGCGGGGCAGGTTGAGGAGGATGGAAAGCTCACAGGAGTGGCAGCTGTATAGGTGGAGGGTGGATGGTGTGGCTCGGTAGCAGGAGACTGGTTTGGAATGAGATCCTAGGAAGACAGAGCACAGGTTAGGTTGCAGCAGGAAATAGCTTAAGGCAAAATAAGATTGCTTTCACTAGAGAGGAATGCTGGCCGATCTACCAACTAAACGGTGACCATCTGGCAGCGAGCACACAGGAGGCCAGGCTCTAAATACTGCTTCTGATGAAGATAGGTCACAGGTGTGTGCAGCCAGCTCCTCCCCGAGCCACACCTATCAAAGAGAGAGAACACACCCAAACCACACCCACACAGGCTCACACACCACAGTACCCCCCCTCTAAACGACGCCTCCAGGCGTCTTCCCAGGCTTGTCAGGGAATTCATGGTAGAAGTCATCCAACAGCTGCGGACTCAGAATAAGCCGACGAGAAATCCAGGATCGCTCCTCCGGACCGTAACCCTCCCAGTCTACGAGATACTGGAAACCACGTCCCCGACGCCTCACATCCAAGATCTTGTGGACGATGAAGGCAGGATGGCCATCAATAGTTAGGGCGGGAGGCGGGGGTTCGGCCGGAGGGCTAAGGGCACTGGAGGACACAGGCTTTAGCAGAGACACGTGGAAGGTAGGATGAATGTGCAGGGAGTCAGGCAATTTCAGTCTCACGGCAGAAGGATTGATTACTTTCTCCACCTCAAATGGGCCAATATAACGGGGAGCGAGCTTCCGTGACTCCACCTGCAGGGGGAGATCCCGTGTAGACAACCATACCTTATGACCCGGTTGGTACAGGGGGGCAGGAGTACGATGTTTATTTGCCAGCATCTGGTTGCGCTGGACAGAACGAGAGAGTGCTGCTCGGGTAGCTTTCCACACTACTTGCACCCGACGAAGGTGAGCTCGGACAGAAGGGACTGCAACGTTATGCTCCTGGGTGGGGAACAGAGGAGGCTGAAAGCCATTAGCTGCCATGAATGGGGACATACCTGTGGCTGAGCTGACAAGGGAGTTATGGGCGTATTCAATCCATGGCAACTGGATGCTCCATGAGGCGGGATGCCTGGCTGAGACGCACCGGAGAGCTGCTTCTAAGTCCTGATTGGCCCGTTCTGTCTGGCCGTTGGATTGAGGGTGGTACCCGGATGTTAGACTTGAGGTAGCTCCAATAGCTTTGCAAAAAGCCCGCCAAACCTGGGAGGTAAATTGGGGGCCTCGGTCTGAAACAATATCCACTGGGATCCCATGAATTCTAAAAACGTGTAACACCAGAAGGTCTGCAGTCTCGAGAGCTGTGGGTAACTTGGGGAGAGGAACGAAATGAACAGACTTAGAGAAACGATCCACAATAGTGAGAATGACAGTGTTACCTCTAGATGGTGGTAGACCAGGGATGAAATCCACAGCTATGTGTGACCAAGGGCGACTGGGGACAGGCAAAGGGTGTAATAAGCCTGCTGGTGGGCGATGTGAAGCCTTGCCACGGGCACAGACAGAGCAGGCCGCTACAAACTCCCTGGTGTCCTGTGTCATGCCCGGCCACCAGAAGCTCTGCTGGAGAAACTGAAGAGTACGCTGAAAGCCAGGATGGCAGGTGAGTGTAGAGGCATGTCCCCACTGCAACACTTGGGATCGAACTGAATCAGGAACATACAGCCGATCAGCAGGGCCACCACCAGGGTCAGGCTGGGTTTGCTGAGCTGCTCGTACCACAGACTCAATTTCCCACTGTGCTGCACCCACAAAACAGGAGGAGGGTAGGATAGGCACTGGCTCAGAACAATCAGAATCTTGAGAAAACTGTCGAGAGAGAGCATCAGCTTTGAGGTTGCGGCTACCTGGGCGGTATGAGAGAGTGAAATTGAAACGGCTAAGGAATAGGGACCATCGAGCTTGACGGGAGTTAAGCCTTTTAGCGGAACGAAGATAAGCCAGGTTTTTGTGGTCTGTCCAGACGAGAAAAGGGTGTTGTGAACCTTCCAGCCAGTGTCTCCACTCCTGTAAGGCTAACACTATAGCCAACAGCTCGCGGTTCCCAATATCATAGTTCTGTTCAGCAGCCGTGAGTCGTCTGGAGAAAAAAGCACATGGGTGCAGCTTGTGAGTCTCTGGATGACGCTGAGAGAGGACAGCTCCCACTCCCGACTCTGAAGCATCCACTTCCAGCACAAATTGTCTGGAGGAGTCAGGGTGGAGGAGCACTGGAGCACAGGTAAAAAGTTTCTTAAGTCTCTGAAAAGCCTGCTCAGCCTCAGCTGGCCAATAGAATGGGATCTTTGAGGATGTGAGTCTGGTCAGAGGGGCTGCTACTTTGCTGTAGTCGCGGATGAATCTGCGGTAGAAATTGGCAAAACCAAGAAAGCGCTGCAGTTGTTTACGAGAGGAGGGGGTAGGCCACTCTGCCACAGCTTTTATTTTGGCTGGATCTGGTTGAAGCTGACCCTTGGCGACGATGTAACCCAGGAAACTGACAGATGGTTGGTGGAACTCACACTTTTCTGGCTTCACATATAGTTTGTTCTCCATTAGGCGCTGCAATACTAGGCGGACATGATGGACGTGTTCCTCGAGAGAGCGGGAGAAGATTAGGATGTCATCCAAGTATACATAGACAAAATGGTTTAGCATGTCTCGGAGTACATCATTAATGAGGGCTTGGAAGATGGCTGGAGCATTGGTGAGACCAAAAGGCATCACAAGATACTAAAAATGGCCCAAAGGGGTGTTAAATGCGGTTTTCCATTCATCCCCTTCACGTATCCGAATCAAATGGTATGCATTGCGGAGGTCGAGCTTGGTGAAGAGTTGAGCATGACACATAGGCTCAAACGAGGGATCAATCAGGGGAAGAGGATACTTGTTCTTTACAGTTATGTCATTCAGGCCTCTGTAGTCGATACATGGGCGAAGTGTCTTGTCCTTCTTTTCCACAAAGAAGAAGCCTGCACCAAGTGGGGAAGAAGAGGGACGGATAAGGCCTGCCACCAAAGAGGAGTTGATGTACTGCTCCATGACCTCTTTTTCGGGCCGGGAAAGATTATACAAACGGCTAACGGGGTATTTGGCACCTGGGAGGAGGTTTATAGCACAATCATAGGGTCGATGGGGAGGAAGGGACAGAGCGAGATCTTTGCTAAAGACTGCTGCTAAGTCATGATAAACTGAGGGGACACTGGAAACATTGGGAGGTGCACGAGGGGCAGGTGGTAGGTTCCTGGTGGTGGGTAAGGCTGCACGGAGACAATAGGAGTGGCAGTGCACGCTCCAACTGATGATGGAAGAAGTCTGCCAATCAATATGGGGGTTATGGAGTTTTAACCAAGGGAGACCTAAAACCACTGGAGACACAGGAGAGGGGAGGACATTTAACTGAATCTTCTCCCGGTGGTTACCAGAAATCACTAGAGAAATGGGTTTGGTACGATGAGTTATAGTGGCTAGAAGTCTACCATCCAGTGCATTAGCATTTAAAGGTTTGGCGAGAGGCTCGAGAGGAATTTGCAGTTGATTCACTAGCTCTATGTCAATAAAATTGCCGTCGGCACCAGAATCTACTAAAGCTAAACAGGGTAGGCTTACCCCAGCACAGGTAAGAGAGGCAGACAAATTTACACGAGGGGGAGAGCTGGATTGGGAAGTGGTCTGGCTCACCAGGGCACTCTCCCCTAGTGGTGAGCCTGGTCTTTTGGTGTGTGGGGGCAGGTGGCTATATAATGACCCGTTTGGCCACAGTAAAGGCAGAGCCTTGCTTGCATTCGCCGTTGGCGTTCTTCAGGGGTTAAACGAGCCCGCCCAACCTGCATGGGCTCCCCTCCTGAGCTAGAGGGAGCTCTACTGGGACTCGGGGGTCTGGCAGGTGAACTCAGAAGAGACTGAGTTTGGGTAGAGGAGTGGGGGAAACTGGCAGCAGCTCGAAGCTTGCTGGTCCTTTCCCTATTCCTCTCCCTCAGACGGTTGTCAATGCGAATAGCTAGTGAAATTAATTCATCTAATGAATCTGGCATTTCTCGAGAAACTAAATCATCTTTTATCTGGTCTGAGAGACCATTAACAAAAACTGCTCGTAACGCCCTAGCGTCCCACCCACTTTCAGCGGCTAGGATGCGAAAATCAATGGAATAGCTAGCAACAGAAGCAGTCCCCTGACGCAAAGATAACAACCGTTTTTCTACCTCCCCACCCTGAATAGGATGGTCAAAAACACGGCGTAGCTCTGAGGTAAAATCTTCATAAGACTGAAGAGCCCAGGATCCCCCCTCCCATAAAGCTGTTGCCCACTGACCCGCCTTACCCCTAAGTAAATTTATGACATAAGCTACCCGAGAGCGATCATCAGGATAGCTGGATGGTTCCTGATCAAAAACTAGGGAACATTGTAACAGAAAGCGACCACAGGAACCTAAATCACCAGAGTAATGTTCGGGGGGTGGAACAAAAGGTTCCCTAGCTGTTTGTGAGGGGAGAGTTTGGGCCTGAGAAGGGGGAGGATTACTCACTGCTGCAGAGTTCTCTGATGGAGGAGTTTGAGTGGGCAGCTGGGAGGCAATGAGGGCTACCTTGTGACTCAGGTCCTGTAGAATGCTCATGGCTTCAGTGAGTAGTTGGTCATGCTTTCCAATTAAAACTCCTTGGCTGGAGAGGGCTTTCCGGAGATCGTCTGGGTCCGCTGGGTCCATAGTTTGGCCAGATGGTACTGTTGTGTTCGCGGTGCTGGACCCAAAGGGCAGAAAACCAGGCGTGGGGAAAGGAGCAGTTGACAGTTTATTTAGTTGTTAAGGGAACAGGTACAGGTGGCTTCTCCAGAAGCGGGGCAGGTTGAGGAGGATGGAAAGCTCACAGGAGTGGCAGCTGTATAGGTGGAGGGTGGATGGTGTGGCTCGGTAGCAGGAGACTGGTTTGGAATGAGATCCTAGGAAGACAGAGCACAGGTTAGGTTGCAGCAGGAAATAGCTTAAGGCAAAATAAGATTGCTTTCACTAGAGAGGAATGCTGGCCGATCTACCAACTAAACGGTGACCATCTGGCAGCGAGCACACAGGAGGCCAGGCTCTAAATACTGCTTCTGATGAAGATAGGTCACAGGTGTGTGCAGCCAGCTCCTCCCCGAGCCACACCTATCAAAGAGAGAGAACACACCCAAACCACACCCACACAGGCTCACACACCACAATCATACTGCTGCTGAAGAGGGTTAGGGTCAGGATCTGTTCCTGAAATGCATAAATTTTCTTTTTTAAGTACAGCTCAAAGCCTTACAGTTTCATTTTACAGTTAAACAACCATCATTTGAAGAAATAAATTTTAAAGTCAAAAATTGCAGAATTGGACAAATAATGTAGTATATCCTCTTTAATAAGTTCAATAAATTCTCCACTGAACAACAACAATACAACATTGTTACAATGTAAATAATTAACTCTTTACAACTTGTGTTCTTTAGTTTAGGTACCATAATATTATTAACATTAATAACTTGCCTACCTGAATCTTTGTACGATGGGGTATAATGTGCCAAATCCAACAAGGCCTGGGCGGCTGTTTGTTCCTGATGGCTGTGCGGTACAATTTCCTTCGTTTGATTGGGTGTTAATACCAATCTTCTTCGCCGTTTGGCCACCCGCTCGAACCTTTCCAACGATTTTGGAGTTGACTTGGTCACTGGTGTAAAGTTGTAAATAGTGGGCTGAAAGTCGGGATGGTTTATGTCTGTTGAAGGCTCACCTAAAATATTGAACAAGACAGTATAAATCTCACATCTGAATACTTTTTTTTTTAAATCAACATAAATCACAGCACAGGATACATTTACACAGATAATGTACCAACGCAAAAACCTCCCTCCCACACACTACACACACACACACATTCACATTCATTCATCCACATTGATTGAAATCGGTCATCCACTACTTACTTAAATATATACCCCAATTTTTTATTTATATAATTACTTAAGTAGAACAATGACTATTGCTAAATTAAGCTATATTTACCGGAGATGAAGTGCAGACTGCAAATTCTGTCGTAGTTAGACGGCTCCCAAACATGTTTGTGATTGTCGGCCTGTATCCTTTTCATAGCAACGATCCATTTCTTTCTTCTTTCATTATCCTTTGGTATACGAAAGAAACGAACATCGGACGACTTGGAATGCCTCTGTGTGCAACCGGGAGCACAACAACTCACAGGCATTGCTTATATTTCGAAAGTAAACGGACTAAAATCACGCTGTATTTCACCCGTTTTGTAATGTTGTTTAGCGAGAACAGTGCCGCTTTTGCCAACCAGCGGGACCCGGATGTGACGTCACGCGTGAACTGGTCTATAGCTCACAGCATTTTCATTTAGATATTAAAGCCTCCCCTAGAATTAGGAGGAGGGGGGTCATGGGGGGGACAACTACCACGTCAATTTCTGACAATTCATGGCAGTTTTCGGTGTTGCCTGCAAATTACCGCGAACAGCCGTTAACCTGAAATTCCACGACAATCTACAGTGCCGCATAGTAACGGAAATCACACTTTTCATGCAGTGGAAGAAATGGCATGATCTCTATCAGAAGGTAAAGTGCAGACACCATGAAGAAGAACATACATGAGTAATTGTCATTAATAAGATGATGTTGTACTGTTTCAGATAGATAAATGCCCCATGAAAGCCTGCGGTCAGACCAGCCTTTTTGGAGGGTCTGTGGCCTGTGACTGTGGCTTTCATGCTGCTAAGGTAATCTGGTTTAATGTAAATTCTGACTACAATCACTTCAATTTTATAGCCATGTCATGTCTTTTACAATTCTGCTGGATGATGGCTTTTACACTTAAAATATCTATGTTTTTGTAGCCTGCACAGCAGCCTCCTCCTCCTCCTCCTGTGACCCCACACTCTATGGCTTCACCATCAACTTCTGCTGTATCAGCTACAGCCTCACAAACCTTCTTTAAGTGCTCTCCATCTTTGTCAAAGGTAAATGTTTTTGTTTGTCTACTAAATACTTCATAGGATTCATTTTGCTTTTTGCAAGAAACTTTAATATCAGTTTTTGAACAAAACATTTTGTTATGCTTGTTTTGATAAAGTTATTTATATTGTATTTACTTCACAAGTGTACATATGTTTGTTATTTCAGTTCACTAAATCCCATGTTGGTGGGTCTCTTTCGGATTCACTGAAGCCCAATTTGGTGGCCCGGAAAACAGCTAGACCCTTTCCATCCTCTGTGATGACCTCTAGACCCTCTCCATCCTCTGTGAGGAGTCCTATTCCATCCTCTGTGATGAGTCCAAGTCCCTCTCCATCCTCCGTGAGGAGCCATAGCGTTGGGCCAACACACACCTGCGAGGCAGTTTCATCTGTGAGTACAGAAGTATGTATTCATTAAATTAATGCAGATATAGGTAAACTTTAATAAGACACATTTATGCAGATTTCTAAATATCTTCTTTTGTTTTCAGGAAGAGCCTGCAACTTCTCTGTTGTCAGCTGCAGCTGGGGATGCAGCTTCTTTCTGGTTGCTGAATGCAATGATGAAAACCATCCCTGTTCAGGACCAAAGATGAATCTCCACTACCCTCTTTTGCTCCCGCCAACTACGCCCAAATTTGAAGCTCTGGTATGAGCCTCCCGGGGCAGCCCTTATCTACCACCAGGGAGCAACATCTGATCGTTTTTTTTCTCATCGGCTCCTGGTGTGGATGCCCTATCACCAGTGGAAGGTCAGCATGTTCTGCCAAGCTTGTGGGAAGCATCTTACAGGTGCTGGTTTCCACAAAAGGGCTCGGAAGGTCCTGGACATTGATAGGTTTTGCCTGCTGGTGACAGAGACACTCAGGTGCAGGGGGTGTAATCTCACATATATATCTCAGACCATCTGGGATCAACTTGATTTGCCACACCAAAAGCTGTTCCGGCTTATCCTGACCCAAAAGTGAGTAAAACATTCAGTAAAATGGAAACTGGAGGCATGAAGAAAATAAATTACCTGTAGATGTAACTACACGTGCAAAAAATGTGGTCAGTTCAGAATCATTGAAACAGGACACAGCCAATATAGAGGGCACATTTACTGTCCCTCTGCTGAAAGCCTAACAAAAGAGCAGTGGCTGGAAGAAATAAAAACAAAAAAATAAATGTCTGTTAAAATGTTTAATTCACTGTGTTTTTATTGTTTATAAATAAACATTTGGTTCTTTGAAACAGATAAGGTCTATGGTCTTTTACTATGAATAAATATGAGCCTCTACTGATTCGATAATATGCATACACAATGAACAATATATTAGTTACTTCACTCAGCAAGTACTTTAGGAAAGGTACATGCTTTAAAAATACTATAGGTTGAGCTGCTATTTTGCTGTGTTCATTTAATTTAAAATGTGACTGGATCAGAAAACAAAAATAAATAAGATGTTAATCAATAAAAATTTAAAAAGATAAAACATCAGGTTACTTTCATTGACACCTAAAAATGTTAATTATGGGAGACACTTTCATTAAAACATAAGATGACCACGACTGGGATCGAATCCACGACCTAAGGATGCCCCTCTTTCTTCCCCCTTCCCCCTTCCCCCCTCTAGGTAGACTATTGTTCCCCAGCTTTGGCTCAATTGGTTAGCGCGTTCGGCTGTACATCGAAAGGAGGTTCGAGCCCACCCAGGAACGTTTGCTTTAAAACGCAGATTGAGTTATAGCAACAAACCTCTACACAACCATGTTTGAGCAAGACTCGCCAAATTGTTAGGTAAAATCAGTTTGCCACGTGTCCTGTATTTGACCTCTTTCAAATATCCAAATAAACAATATTGATGACAGCTGTCAGTGAGGAATTATGCCTAAACTTCTGAAATTTAAGGCAGTTATCAGACTGACCTTTGATGAAAATGACTGTATGAACAGTATGAACAGCTACTTACAGTAATATTGCTTCTTCCAATCTTCCGACTGTTACTTTAGAATGAACCTAACATCTTTTGATTTGTTTTCGTCTGTTGAGTTTTATTCCAAACGGGGCTTTACGTTAAGTGAGATAAGACGTTGACTGGCGTGGTCCATTGGGAGGCAGTGCGAGATTTGATAAATGTTAAATGTGGGAATAGAGAGGGTCAAACCGTATTGGGTGAGAGACTAACGTAGTAAGACTACTTGGCATACTAATGTGAGCCAAGTAGCGCCACAGAGACTTGGTAGTGGCAGTGGTACGGGAGGCCATCGCAGTCATG
This sequence comes from Fundulus diaphanus, assembly GCA_037039145.1. Taxonomy (NCBI): domain Eukaryota; kingdom Metazoa; phylum Chordata; class Actinopteri; order Cyprinodontiformes; family Fundulidae; genus Fundulus; species Fundulus diaphanus. The sequence goes on along the minus strand of CM073129.1, from coordinate 5,282,171 downwards.
TACTGAACCCCTTAACATCTTTTCCTGACATCACAAACAGAATTCCATAAACATTGAACTATTCAAACATTCCACTCAATGCAGGTCCGGATTCTTGAAGTGGGTTCTATCGTCTGTCTTCATCTTGTCAGGGAACCTATGCCTAGAAATGTAGTAGTTAATGAGACATTTCATCACAGTTTTACTGTCCTCTCTTTCTGCAGGCCTCTGGTCGTCCTGTAAAAGTATCCAAACACACACAAGCAAAAACTTAACCTCTGAAAGGGCTCACCATGTCTATGGAATCAAGAATTATTTCATTCTGGTTTGCAATGAAGGCACATTTTTCCTGTAACGATGTCAGAGTCTTCTTTGGATTAAACTGAGCACACATCATACCACTTTTCACCAAACATTTCACCATGTCTGATCTAACTGGATGCCACCAATCCTTCAAGTTCTCTAACATCTGCTTAACCCCAACATGTCCTACTCTATGTGCTTCAGAAAAGGTTCCTGTTTTAATCCTGGAGGAAACACCATCCTCCATCAGGTCCTTTTACAGCACCCTTCCTGCTCTTACACTCCTCTGAAGCTGCTCTGCTCCACACCACACTATGAGTTGTCAAAACATATAAAATATATCCCGTGATTACTGAGCCGTCTTTTGAATCAATCTGGCTATTCCTGCTGCATGTTGTGTGCATTGTTGTGATGTTTTTCGATGTTATCTAACATACTGATATGTACACACCCTTCTCTCCCCCTTTTCCTGAAACAACTCCATTTACTGCTAGTTTTGTTGCAGAAACATCAACTAAAAATAGTAAAGAGTTGCGACTTAAAAGTCTCTTTCACGCGCTGCAGTTTGGGTTTGTTAGAATGCTCTGTTTGTGGCTGGAGTACATACTGGTTGTTCCTGTGGAAATAACACAGCCCAGGAAAGATACAAGTTTCCTGGAAACTTACAATTTATCTGTACTGACCTTAACACTAGAAGGTCAGTACAGATACTGGTTTCAAGATATAATGAACAGGGGCGGATTTAGGGGCCCTAGGCAAAGAAAGGCATGGGGCCCTCTGAATTGTGAAGACAACACATAAAACAGACCCATTATACAGATACAAAAATTTTAATAGAATAGATATACATTATTTTTTTCTACCTTTTGTCCCTCTCTTATCCCTTTTCTTGTTGTTTTCCTCTATGTTTTCTTTTGTCCCTTTTTCTAGTAGACAAGCCATGATCTGCTTATCTGTTCTCCATTTTCTATTTGAATGAAATAATAGCTGGAAGTAAATCTGCCCCCGTCTCCATTTCTTGGCAAGATCCTGTTCTTCACCTGGAGCGGTCCTCTCAGTACTATTGAGCAGCGTGCACGATCAGACAGCTGATTGGCCAGAGCTAGGTCATCTTCAGGAAGTACACTGTGCTGACTGCTTACCAGCAGAATGGATGATGCTGGACTCTCTCAGTCTGGTGGTACAACATCATTATCAAAGCCTGGCTGGATAATCGGGGGCCCTAGGCAACTGCCTAGTTTCGCCTAATGGTAAATCCGCCCCTGAAAATGAAATATCTGCGCTTCGACAACAAAGACACTCGTTTGGAACGTGTGAAAACGGACAAATTTGCTGCTATTTCAAACATCTGGCAACAGTTTGTACATAATGTGCGTGTCCTACAGTCCAGGCCAAAAACAGTAAAAAACAAAGTGTCAGGGTTTAGTTTTGACTTGGCTTTTGTTTACTATTAGTTTTCAGTTCTTCCTCTTTGTTAGGGTTTTAGTTATGATTTGACTTTATTTTCTGTTAGTTTTGAGCTTCTCCTCCCCCTCACTCAGCTTTCCCTTCACTCCCTCTGCAGTCATTCACACCTGTTGGTCATTAATCAGTCACACTCACTTCACCTGCCAGCCTCCCTCTGCTTTCACTCCTCTGCCGGTTCGTCTTCAGTACTCCACTTCTCCCCGCCTGTCAGCCTGGTTTGCTCCTGCTAGTCGTTTGTTTCCTGCCTTAGTTTTACCTTGTTGTCTCTACCTGCTACTGGATCTAATCCTGTCTCCCCTCTGAACCTCAGGAGGAGCTACTATCCTATTGAGACTCTGACCTGCAAGTATTCACCCTGCTTTGCTGCTAATCCTGCTTTGGTTCTGGCCTACAAGTACTCACCCTGCCTGTCTGCTAATCCTGCTGTGGATCTGGCCTACAAGTACTCACCCTGCCTGTCTGCTTATCCTGCTGTGGTTCTGGCTTGCAAGTATTCATCCAGCCTAGCTGCTAATCATGTTGTGGCTCTGACCTGCAAGTATTCACCCAGCCAAGCTAATAATCCTGTTGTGACTCTGACCTGCAAGAACCCTTTCTGCCGTGCTGGTGGTTCCGCCTGTGTATCCCTGTCTCCACTCAGCTCCAGCCAGAACTCTCTCCCTCTCCGGGCCGTCAGCTCCTGTTCTCATCTACACCCCCGTTCCAGTTCAGTCCTGCCTCTCTGGTTTCATCATCCACCACTCCATCAACCTTTTCAATAAACTTTCAATTTTAGCTCCGTGGTTCTGAGTTCATCGAAGACAAATCGTGACAGTACGAACCGGCCAAAGGATGGACTCAGACCCCACACGGGGCTTACCTGCAGGGGTTGACGACCCGGAAATCCTTGCTTACATCGAGCTGTGCGACCACCATTGGAGGGAGAGGTAGCCCAAGAAGGCTCCTATCCAAAGAGCTGTGCAGCAGATCAGGGCCGACTCCACCTCCCTGGGTCTTCGATCAGGCGTTATTACAGCCGCTCCAGAGCACAGAGAGGGACGCCGCCCAGCTACTCATCGTCTCGGTCACCATCTCCATGACTCGCAGCTGGTCCCTCGAGTGCGGGTTACCATTCCATCAGCCCAAGCTCCGCACATCGAGGAGACCCAGCTGTGGGTGATCGAAACGACCTCCTCCCATGCTGGTCTGCTGCTGCCTCTGTTCCACCGTCTGGCTCCTCTCGGCATAGACGCCGGGCACGCCGACGCGGAAAAGTCGTCAAAGGTTCTGCTCCACCTCAGTCAAAGCTCGTCGAGGGTTCTGCTCCGCCTCAGTCAGAGCTCGTCGAAGGTTCTGCTCCGGCTCAGTCTGAGATCGTCAAGGGTTTTGCTCCGGCTCATTCAGAGCTCGTCGAAGGTTCTGCTCCGGCTCAGTCTGAGATCGTCGAGGGTTCTTCTCCGCCTCACTCTGAGATCGTCGAGGGTTCTTCTCCGCCTCAGTCTGAGATCGTCGAGGGTTCTTCTCTGCCTCAGTCTGAGATCGTCAAGGATTATGCTCCGCCTCAGTCTGAGCTCGACGAAGGTTCTGTGCTGCCTCAGTCCGAGGCCTCCATTATAATTGTTCAGCAGTAGGATCATTGCAGCTGCCACACCCTCAGGTGCTACACACATGTTACTAGAAGTGACTGTCTTGACTACCTTCAAGTTCTGCTGATAAAGATTCTTGATACCAGTCTGTGTAGTTCCTGTCATAGAACAGAGTGACGTGTGGAAGGTCAGGAGGGGACGAGTAGGAACTCAGACTTTGTATGCAGGGCTTCCATAGCTAAAACACTGAGAGAACACCAGTTGTAGCAGGCTCTGTTCACAGTCCCCAATAGATGTCAGCAATCTCTTTTCTCACAGGTTGCGATGACAGACGCTGTTATTTCTCTGAGGAGCATCTCAGTAACAGTCTTAGTCCACAACCCAGAATAATGGAATATGTGGCTCCGGTGTGCACTGAAAGTTCATGCAGTCATTTCCCACTTTCGCTGGCAGCGCAGGATCTGCAGTACTCATGCTGCTCGGGTCATCCTCAGGGGTGCATCAATATTGTCCATAGGGAGAGTTATCCCCTTGCTGGGGTACTGACCTTGTGGAGGTGGGGTCATGTTAGGATTTGGTGGCACCATGCCGGGCTGACCTGCCGGTGGGGTGAAACAACCCAAAGTCACGTGCCCAATGTCCAGGGCCACCACAGTTGTAGCAGATGTCGATGGGTGCTCTCACAGGTCTGCTATATCCACTTTGCACACTCGGTCCTCTGTTCCATCCTCGACGCCCACGCTGACCACCAAACTGCCACCTGCTTCCACGTCCAGGACCAGCAGACCTGTAATCATACGAAGGATAGAAAACAGAAGGAGGCAAGTCTCCTCCTTGGGGTGAAATAGACAGAGGTGTCACCGTCGTGGGTGGAGCTCCAGAAGATGCAACTGCTGATACCATCATATGTTGAATCTTTTGCTTGCCCTTACTCACTTTCTGTTTTGCTTCCATTAACTGTAATTTTTGGAATTGATGTTGTAATTCCTCTTTTTCTTGCTTTTCCTTCCTCTCCGCGTTTTGAGCCACATGCAAATAGTGTACCAAATATTTTTCCCAGCGAGCATATTCACAACCAGGCATATTAGGATTTAATTTCATCATCTGAGATACTGAAGAGGGTACACCTTTTAACACTACTTCTCTAAATAATTCACCCAGATTGGACCTGTCTTCTTTAGTAGCCACACCTGTGTGTTTGATCCTGTATAATCTGACCCAATCTGTATAATATGATTGAACTTAACTTTGTAAAGTGCCTTGAGATGACATGTTTCATGAATTGGCGCTATATAAATAAAATTGAATTGAATTGAATTGAATTGAATTGATCCATTTTTCTACTGCTTGAGTTACATATTCTTTCGGATGTTTTTTTGGGTCCCAGTCAAACTTAGGAACCACTGCAGGGGTGGATAAGGGAAAATGCTCTGTAACTGCATCTTCTTAGTAAGAAATTATTAAAGACAATGAAGTTTCATCAGGCATGTGGAATGTTCGAGCATCATTTTCAATATCAGCTGCAGCAGAAGCGGGCACACAACGTCCTAAAATGGCTCTTAAATCACCCAGGGCCAGTTTTGTACCTTTGGTCAAATGATCTAATTCAGCCAGCCACAATCTACCACCAGCAGCAATGCTGGGAAGTTTATCCACCAGGGATTGCACATCACCAAATGAATACGGAACATATTTCTCTGCTCCTAAATTATTTTGTAACAAGGACATCTGCATTTTAGTGAGAGTTTGAGAATGTGTTTGCATAAGATGGATACTTTGAGATCTGTCCTTTAATTCCATTGTCATACGTTCTGTTCCTGCTAATTTCTGCCGCTCTGCAATATCAATTTCTGTAGTAAAATGATGCAAGCCATTAACATTTGTCATAGATTCCTCAACATCAGCTACTCCATCTGATGATAACTCCAAAACTGATGCATGACTAGATGCAGTATTGATAAAATCTATCAAATCGGCAGAGTTGAACTGGTGGTTCCTAGACCTAGAGTCAGCAGAAGCTGTTTGTTGGCTAATTCCTGCTTTCTTTTGATCAACCTGATTTAAGTCTGCTGTCTGGTGCATTATATCTAAACATACAGAAGAACTGCCCCTAGAGGGGTCTTCAACCTTCGTTATCTGCAGGGTGGGCTGCTTTCTAAGCAGTGGGCATGACGTATCAACGGCCTGAGACCAATCCTAGCCTGATTTCAACGAGGTTAGGGCTGCGGGTGAAGTGATAGATGACACATTTGGTTTGTGGGTGTAGTCTAGAAATGTGTTGTTCCTGGGTGTGTGGTCAGGAACTGATTCTACCGTTCACTCTCCGCCTAACACGACCAGGACCGGATACAGTCCGGAGGGGGGCGTGTTTAAGATGTCCGTGGGTGGAGATCTGTCCTGAGGTGCGGATAAATGTTCTGTTTTTTCTGTTGTTTCAAACAAATGTTTAATTCTCTGCCAAATATCCAACAACTTTTCCCAACTTCTAACCTCTCTCTTACTTTTAACATACTGTTACCCGGCTTACCATGATCCAACCAGTTTTCTTTTTTTTTTTACTTTTTATTTAACCATTTTAGTAATTTTATATAACATCTCCTGACAGAAACCCAAATAGTAGACATCACGACAAACACAAAATACCAAACGTCTTCACAATTATGACAGCAGGCAGAGCAGACAATATCCACAATCTGTAATCCGTGGCCAAGCAGGACCCCTTCCCATAGAGGAATTCCATTAGACCTGTCCTTCCAGTAACATCTTGTCCCATCATCCTCTCCATCAGACACCCAGATATTCTGAAATACAGGTCCATCTTTGTATAAAAGTGTCCATAGTTAGCTGCCTGGCTTGCAGTCATTTGCTCCATTGTGTAAACATGTTTCGGTCTCTGGGCCCATTGACTTATAGTTGTTGGTTTTACATCTCTCCAGTGCACAGTAATCATTTTCTTTGCTACCAATAAAAGAACCCTCAGTATATATCTCTGATCTGTGTTATATCTGTTTTTAAGCATGGCTCCCAACAAAAACACCATAGGTTCAGGAGTCACATTTGCCTTCAATATTCCCTGTATTTCCTTTTTAATATTGTCCCAAAATCCTTGTATTACTGGACAATACCAAAAAAATGTGTGTGGTGTCTCCAATATTTCCACAATTTCGCCAAGATAATGCTACACTGGGATTTTTCACAAATGAGATGATAAAGGGAGTATTAAAGTATCTGATCTGCACTTTCCAGTCAAATTATTTCCATAGTTGGCTGCTATGACAGTCAGTACATATGTCCACCCATGTAGAGTCTTCAATAATAACCTTTAATTCTAATTCCCATTTTTCCTTGATATTGTTTGTGTTTTGTAATGTGTCAATTACCAACCTTTTGTATATATTAGATATGTGTTTTTTTGTTGGGAAATGCTTCTCTATAATGCTGATAAAGTACTCTTCTATTTCATTTGGGTTTTTTCTGACCCAAATCTCTTTCTTTATGTCTTGTGATATAATGTCTTATCTGAAGGTAACTATATAAATCATTTGATGGGAGGTTAAATTGTTCTTGAAGTTGAGAGAATGATTTGAATTCTGTTCCTATAAAGAATGATTGTACAGAGACCCTGTCAGCCCATCTTTTAAACCCCCTATCCCACAAGGAGGGAATTCTATGTTCCCTACTATCAACATGGGCCTTGAGATGGATCAATCCGAGCAATTTTTTTTTTTTTTTCTCCCAGTGTCCTGTCTAGCAATGTGGCAATAAAAATTGATATCTTAATGCCAAATAGAGCTCGACAGATTTTACTTTCACAAGTGGAGCAAACAGCTTTCGCCATAATGCTCCGCTTGATTTGTGCGTGTAAATAGCTTTATTGTTATTCCTGCAGGGAGAATTTCAAATTATATGGACACTACAATGGGAAAGTAGGAGAGTAAAAGAAAAACAAGAAGAGAAAAAAAAAGAGAAAGAAAAGGGTGAAAGAAAGAAGAGATAGAAGGAAGAGAATGATAAAACGTCCTCTGTCTGCTCTATCACCTGGAAAGAGACACAAAAACAACAGCACAACCAACAGACATAAAGCAACAGATACAATCGTGTAACACCTTGATACCATTGCTAAATCGTATGTATTATTATTTAAGCTGACATGTGTAATGTGATACCTAAAAAAGAAAGTAAAAGAAAGTAAATAAATAAATTATAGCCTTTCTGTATATAAGTGAACATTTAATACCTGGGACCCAGCACCTGTAGGAGTTTGTGAAAGTGCACTAGTTTAGGTGAAAATTATCCAGAAGGAAATATATTGATAGTGATTGTGGAGAACCGAAGACCCACCTTCCCTGAGCACAGAGGCAGGAGTCAGGGGACCTGTAACCCCGGACTCCCAAAGGGGCCACCAAAGCAGTGCGCCCGAGAGGGGCCTTCACAGGAAATCTGCAACCCCCCCCCCCCCGAGGAAAGAGGAGAGACGACCCCGAGGAAATCCCCCAGCCACCGCAATGCCGACGCCCCCAAGAGCCGCGGGGACGAGCCCGTGGGCTCCGCCGGCAGCCGGCCGCGCTGAAGTGGTCCCGGCCATGGGCCCTGGGGGCCAGAGGCCCC